>JAQISU010000038.1:1287500-2565000 GCA_029339505.1 Unio delphinus | reverse complement strand
CCATGGTGAGCTGCTTCTTCTGCTTCTGTTGCCAGCATCTTTACGTAGTTCTTCTTATCTTTCTTGATGCTGCGCTTGACGCTTCTGTTGGCTTCCGCGTACTCGTCGTTTGCTTTTGCTTCTGCTGTTCTTGTCCTACTGTTGTTTACGGCAGTCTTCTTCTCTCTTCTTTCTTGAATCTTCCTCAGCGTCTCTGTTGAAATCCATTCTTTGTGCGTGTATGTTTTGGACCCCAGTACTTATTGGCATGTTGATGTGAGTGCCTCTTTCACTCTTTTCCATCTGTCTTCTATGGTCTCTTCTTCAAGCAGCTCTTCTAGAACCTGGAACTTGTTGGCGAGGGTGATCTTGAATTTCTCCTGTTTGTTGTTATCTCTCAGCGCCGTGGTGTTGTAACGACGGCGTTGATTGGAGCCTCCTGTCCAGTTTCTCTTGAGCTTCAGCTTCATCCAGGCAACGAGTAGGTGATGGTCTGGGGCAACGTCTGCTCCTCGCTTAACGCGGACATCCCGAAGGGAGCGGCGAAACGTCCTCACGATGCACACGTGGTCTATTTGGTTTTCCGTCCGCAGGTCTGGTGACACCCAAGTTGCCTTGTGTATCTTTCTGTGGTTGAAAACACTTCCTCCGATGACCAGGTTGCTTGTGGCACACAGGTCGGCAAATCTCTCTCCGTTGTCATTCATCTCGCCAAGCCCATGCTGCCCCATGATCTCCTCGTAGCCTCTGTTGTCGCTGCCGATCTTAGCGTTGAAGTCACCCATGACGATGATGATGTTTCTCTGTGGTCGGTCTTGGATGATGGTTAGCAGCCTGTCGTAGAAATCATCCTTCTCTTCTTCCTCACTATCGTTTGTCGGGGCGTAGCACTGGATAATGTCTATGTTGATCCTCTTCTTTTTGGTACTGAAGGAGGCTGTCTATGTATATATGTATATATATATATATATGTATATATATATATATATATATATATATATATATATATATATATATATATATATATATATATATATATATATATATATATATATATATATATATATATATATATATATATATATATATATATATGTGTGTGTGTGTGTGTGTGTGTACATGGAAGTATAATCTGACCTATACTTGACCATTCTGGTTGCATTGTGCTTTAAGCGCCATATCGTATTGTCTCTATTTTTCAACCATCCAAAACATCATTGATCCGATGGGACTGATAGATGTAGATGTTATACAGGTGTCGTTGGTGACCTACCACTGACATTCATTTCAAAACGAGATAATATCACTGTGATTTAAATTACCCTCATGGTGTGGCTACTTTGTCTTTGTTAATTCTGGTTATTTTACTCAGCAAATATTTACCCGTAGTACCCGGGGGGCATTATTCAAAGGTTATTCTTAGGTTGTTTTCATTTTACCTATGTAGTCGTAAAACCGGAATCAAGTTTCAGATTTACTATTGTCATATCAAATGAACTTGAATTTACTTTTAGTAGTTAAGCAGAATGGAAGCAAGTAAGCGATTTCGTCCACAAATGGTCTCATATTAAACACAGATTTTTGCGACCTTTCAGGTAGTTTTTAATATATAGTGCACTACATTTATATTCTCAATTTCATTCTAAGTTCTCAACATCGCTATAGTATTACCAACACAAAAATAACCCGTTACAAGGTATATGATTTTATATTTTACCAATACTGAAACCCATTCATTCTAACTTGTGGAGTAAATAAAAACTATACGGACAACATATATACCTGTGTGTGTGTGTGTGTGTGTGTGTGTGTGTGTCACGATGATGGTGTACTTTTAAACAAGGAAGGACGCATAATACTCTCATACAGCTTTTGCCCTGGTCATGACTAACGGTCCAGAAACGACGTTATTTGTGACTAATTGTTTCAGACATTGAATCCAATGCCGTGCCTTTCAGTTGAATATCTAATTTTCAATAAATGTAGCTAAAACACGAAAGCAATAATCCAATGTATCCGGTACATACATATGCTGGGAACAACCAAGCAAGCAACACCTGTCTTTCCGGACACACCTGAAATAGTGGAAGCAACTTAGTTAGGCACCAAGTAAGACGTACGGCAGTATACTGTGAACTTTAAAAATGTATTATGTTCTGATGCTAAGTTGTGCCTATTGAAATTCCCTAAAACTGATGGTAATTATACTGAATTTTATATTCAGGTTTTTTTTTAATTATGTGCGAAATTTTCAAGAGTTGTATGCGGTTTAATGCATGTATTTGACAAAAATTTTGATAGCGAGCAGACAATCTAACCCAGAAATTACCAGAAATAAAACAAAATATTTAATTTTATCGCCGTGTAATCTCGGATCCTAGGTGGGAAGCTGTCTATTGTATCGCCATAAATATCAATATTCCCAATAAATATCACCGAATAGTCAAAGTTATCTTCTATCGCACAAAATCGGACAGTGTCGAAAAACACCAAAACCTATACAGAATAGAATCTAATAATTAGAAAAGGCAATTCTCGAACATAAATCCATATATTCACAGCTGAGTTGTAGGTTTTAGCCAGTGAGTACTAGAAGACAAATTCAGTTATCAATATATCGTGGGAATGCAAATTCTGTCTGCAGCTTTAAAATGACCATAGTCTAGAGATGTCATTTTGAAATAATAATCGTTCCATCCTCATGGTGGTAATCACTTGCTAAGTGTATCTGCAATTTCTGATCCTTACTTAATAAATGATACGGCTGCGTAAATGCGCACGGATATGAAACATCATAATAAATAAGATTGTTACTTAGAAATAGTAGTTCCAAAGCTATACATTTACTTTAAATTCAGTAATGTATGCTTCTAACCAAACAGTCTGTCGAATACCTGATGGCTTGGCAATAGAAAACTTCTTCAATGTTGCAGATGGTATACACCAGCTTGTCATAAAGATCAACTAACTAATGTATGACCTACGATATGCAATTAGCATCTAAAAGTATACATTTGTTCGTAGAAAGAGAGATTGATATAAGTATAACTGCGTTATATCACTATTTTAAATCCCAAAGCATTTTGTTAAATATTTCCTTACTGTATACCCTTATGTCACGCTATCTTTTTCCCTCGTCCCCACCTCCGCAGAAAATGATTCAAAGGTTTGGACCCAAAACCGGTTTTCATTTACAGGGTTCCAGCAAAGAACATCTTACATGGGGGAGTGGAAGAGTGGCACTCTTAGCAAAATAGCAACTAGCATGTGACGTTGTAAGGCTTAACCAGATTTCAACATGTATATGGTAGACCCTGAGGCTAATAATTTCGCACCTTAAATATATATAAAGGTCGATTCGGCGAACAATGAGGTGTCAAGCCAGTAATTTAACATGGTCATACAATTCGTGACTAGACTTATTTTGGCAGCCAGTTACATAATAATATTGTCATCACAAGTTTCACAGGTAAGTGGTCGAATTTTGTGATCGGATCAAAGGAACGTCGAGTGGAGGTCGTATATGTACCCTTGACAGACTGTTGAGTGTCTGATAATTATAAGAATCAACGTCAACTTGGAATTGAGTAAGGCATGGCCAACATTAGAATCGCAACCTTAAATCTATTATCTTGAGATATAAAGGTCAGTAGTCGCTAAACCAGCTTGCGAAAATTATAAGGGAAGATCGTCTACTCCGACGTATTTCTAAATTGCAGGTGAACTTTAGTACATGTCAGTGTCTAGTTGCTCAATTGTTGTGAAATATTACGACAAAATAATTGTATTTTAATTATTGCAGTATGTGTACTTTAGTACGTAGGATTACCATTTGTAGTGTTTGATTCATTCGTAGTGTTTGATTTAAATGCATATTTTGAGTTATGAGCCATGTTTATGTAAATAATTAATATTGGGATTCGCTATTTGGATAATTAGTGGTAACCTCGTGCATTTATTCATTTGATATTATAGATTTGCAAATTTTGAATTGAATTATAAACTTTGTATCATGATTGCAGTGTGCAACATTAGTTAATAGGGATTTGCTTAATTGTGTATACTTTGTAGGAGTATCGTGTGTTAGGATATATCAGCGCATGGATATTTGGTTATCTGTGTATACTTTGTGGAAGTGTATTGTACAGAAATGCGTCTGATTATGTGATATTGGTATGGATAATAAGATTGAGAACCTATATTAATACCGTGAGAGAATGGGTATTTCGATGGGAACGAATGCGTGACCAAAGAAGGTAATGGCTTATCTGATGATGTTGTTGTTTAGTGTGAGTTAGATAGCTACGGGAATATGCTATGCTATGCTAAAGTCATTGTGTGTTAATACCGGAAGCTTTTAGGGACCAGAGGAACTGTAGAAGACAGAGGGAATTACCCCAGTGAAATTGGTCTGAGTCTCTGGGACACAAAGAAAAATGAATAACGGAGGCAGAAGTTAGGCGGACCGGAGGGCATTGGATTACCAGTCCAGAGAAAGATCATTTATATGAGTAGGAACACGGGACAGGAAGAAAATTTATCTCACTAAGTCAGATGATGAAATATAACGTCACTCGGTCGAGTGCAAGACGAGTGATATGTTTTTAAATTGAATTTTATTTGAGAGATGACTGATATTGAATGATATTAAATTGTTGTTCTAACGAGCTTGACACGGATTTCCATTGACGAGGAATAAATAAATACATATTCAGTGTGAACGTATGTGTAAATCTGGATTGAGATCGCCAGGGCAATAAACGGGGGAGGGGGGTATTTTGTTTATTTTATTTCTTCTTCTTACAAGATACGGAAAGTAAAATCCGGAGCTTGTGGGTGTCTTGGGATTCCGTGGACACATTTTCCATGCATAGAGTATGTAATATGGCAGATCCAGAGCAAATATCCTTTGCACATATAGAAAATACATATTAGAATATACATGGCTAAGGCTGCGATTCACCTCCATTTGCGTGCTAGAACATAAATTCGAATTTTGACAAGACGGCATATGTGCTGAGGAAACAATCGATAATTTTGAATAACAGAACATTTCAAAGGCTTCATATATCATTTGCTTCATTGCCATTTTTCTTAAAATAATCTGAAACATCATCGCTTACATCGCCTTCCTGGTTTACACATGTTTGAACGCTGGTGTACATTCTTGATATTGTATTTAATGAGAATTATCTCTATTTGGCAAGTTAAAGTAAATATTTCGTCTCTAAAATCAGAATATCAGGGACTAAAAAAAAATGTCCATAGCCTACATAATACAAATGTCGATAATTTATTAGATGATAAACGTAATTCATTAAAAGAAACTTAAGAAATGTCATTAAAAATAGCTGGAATAGATTGACTGGTAAACAATCAAACTTGATTACAAGTTTTTTGCAAAATTATATATATATATATATATATATATATATATATATATATATATATATATATATATATATATATATATATATATATATATATATATATTTATATCTTATTTTATCATCTTTGATAAACAATTGTATCTATTGGACTACATTATAAACGTATTTCTTCGTATCGTCTTATCTAATCATACATACATGTAGGTGAAGAAATGAGAAAGTCGCTTAGAATAAGAAACAAAATTATTTCATACCGATGTCCAAAAGTACACGTACCATACATCTCGTCTACCAGCTCTAGACTGAAACGAAAGTTTAAAAATAAAATGATGCATATAATAAGGACGTCTTAGCATTAAGTATTGTATCAAATTAGGTCACACAGTAAAAGATTTTTTTATAATGTGTCTCTCAGTGGAGAAAAATTGCCAGAAACTACCGATATTGATGATGTCAAACACGACGAAAAATAATTTCAAACAAGGTTCGTTGTTTTTAGCATTTCATTCCTCTTTTCTCTTTCTTTAATTTGTAATAAAAGACATTTAACATTTACATTATCAGAGAAATACCTCTGTAATTGAGAAGGATTAAATAGTATGTATACTGCTGCCCCAAAAATGTAGTTGTTTTTTTTTTATATTTCCAAATTCTGGAGTAATCAATCAGAAAATCTCAAAATCGATTAGTTCTTATTTAGCATAACATTTCAAACGTGTCTAATGATATATGAATAGGTCCTTTGAACATATATTGCTGATAATGAAAAACAATTTACATACTGAATCGATAGAACTGTCCCCATATCTTTCTTTTTAAAATTTTGCATCATTATTACCTTCAATTGGCAAGAGCCCAAGGAATTATATTTTCATATCTCTGTTAATTCACATTTTAGTGATTCAGATTGTGTAAAAGATTATAAGGTTTTGAAAGCAGCACCAATAATATCGATTGGATAATTTATTTTCAAAAATATATTGGTGGAGTTGTGACAATGATTTCTAACTATTTCATCATCAGAAATAATAGTTCTATATAGTTTTGCTTGACAGAAGGAGTCCCTCTATGCAGACGTTTGAATGACAGGAAGATTATTTAGAATATTAAAGATTTTTTTAAAAACACGTGCACTAATTGTTAAATATTTGTATTCTCTGCCAACATTTACCTCTATAGATGACATTTTATATAATATCGATCTAGAAATCTTAACTGTACATCTGGTTTCTACGATTATTTGCTGAAGAAGTCAAATCATGCGCTTAAGATGTGTAAACGGAAATATCTACTGAATACCGAACAGATATTAGAGAGAATTTTCAAACAAATAGACCATTCTTGTCAGCCTTAAGAAATGTACGAAAAGATGGGTGGACAGGTTGGTAGATTGAGAAATAACAGAGGTATAGTGATTACTTTGCAATGTGTCTACATATGATATAATCCTGCACGCTGAGTTATGTGTACACACATACGTGTCTCTTTTTAGATAGGTTGGTAGGTAGGGATAGATAGATAGATAGATAGATAGATAGATAGATAGATAGATAGATAGATAGATAGATAGATAGATAGATAGATAGATAGATAGATAGATAGATAGATAGATAGATAGATAGATAGATAGATAGATAGATAGATAGATAGATAGATAGATAGATAGATAGATAGATAGATAGATAGATAGATAGATAGATAGATAGATAGATAGATAGATAGATAGATAGATAGATAGATAGATAGATAGATAGATAGATAGATAGATAGATAGATAGATAGATAGATAGATAGATAGATAGATAGATAGATAGATAGATAGATAGATAGATAGATAGATAGATAGATAGATAGATAGATAGATAGATAGATAGATAGATAGATAGATAGATAGATAGATAGATAGATAGATAGATAAGAAGGTAAGAAATTAGGTAGGTAATACTTCGTAGGATAGGGTCTCTTACAGTACTTATCAAGGTGATGAGCAGTTGTTATTTCCTTCCAACACGATCCTATCAATAAACTTTATGTGTTAATTAACGTTTTAAAACATTTTGATACAGTGCTTCTTATAGAAGTAAGGCTTACTAAAAATGCAACAGTTTAGAATTTCTATTTGTAAGAAATACTAGGGATTATTCTACATTTTCAATCAAATTTAACTTTAGTATTCACTTACAGGGATTCATTGTGGTAATATTTAAGTAATATACTTTGTAATATAATTGCAACAGGCGATTGTTCCAGCAACCTACCAGGAATATCTTATGATACTGTGTGTGCTTTTTATACAATGACATACTGTGCCAGTTCCAATGATGGTTACTAGTATTCTATATTTTTATGCACTCTAGAACTTGGTATTTTACGACATATTGTGTGTAATCATGTAATAATTTTCAAGGCAGAGTTAATGTATATAACAGGATTGCCGCTGCTCATTAATGTAATACCAAAGTCAGATTACATTATCATAATGGACATACAATTTAGAACAACTACATAATCAAAAAGAGTAACACATAGTTATAAATGTATGATTTCATCATTTCCATTAATACATTTTAACGTTCTTTAACGAGAAGAAAAAGAATTCCAGTCAAGTCACTTTTGCCTATAGCAGCATTTTAAACACGTTAAATGCGATATTTTAAAATTATTTAAATATGGAGGGTTTTTCAAAACAAATTAAAAGAGGAGAAGAACTAACAAATCTATAATAGTAGTGTGGATATATAAACAAATGTAAATACAGAAATTTGTTTGTTTGAGCTCAACATAAATAATCATGAAGATTATAACAAATTAAACAGGAATTTGTATAGCGCCTTTTCTTTAAATGATCTAATCGCTTTACAACATCTATAATGATATGACTACAAAAACCAAAATACCATGAAATTAGAAAACAAAAATTGCTGAAAATAGTGAAGGTAGGAAATATTATTAGGTCTTTAAGTTTGTTCTTGCAGTAAAAAAGGTGAGTTTTAAGAGCACTCTTGAAAGGTATCACTGTGTCTTTATGTCTAATTGCAATGGGCAGTTCAATCCACGTTGCTAGGCCCTAGTATGCAAAAGAACGTTGTCTATATGACTTCGTTTTCATAGTGTGAAAAAATGAGTATAAGGTTATCAGAAGGGGAGCGTAAGTATCCTGCTGGTGTGTACACATGTGTGAGGTCAGATTGATATGATGGACTGGATTCTGTCGTTGAAACGTAGCACAGAGAAAAGGTTGTGTTTGATTCTGTATCAAATGGATAGCCAGTGTAGGGTACAGAGCAGCTGGGAGGTTGTGCTATGATCGTGGTACTCTAAGGATGATCAGAGCAGCTGTGTTTTGAACGTTTTGAAGTTTCTGGAGTAGATATTGAGACCAACCAGACATAACTGAATTACAACAGTCCATTCTTGAAAGTAATAAAGAACATACAAATGTTTTATTTGCATCAACTGAACGATATTTGCGAATGGAGCTGATGGGTGGTTAGATTTGTATATGTGGGTGTCATTAGCGTATAATTGGTCAGACACTGGATGATGACATATTATACTTAAGAGCGCTGAGTGTATACGGTGACAAGAACCGACCCCTGTGAGACACCGCAAAATAGATCAACTGGGCTGGAGTGTAATCCATTTGCAGATACAATTTGTGTCCTGTTGACTAAGTAGGACTTGAACGACTGTAAGGCTATATTGTGAATGCAAAATACATGCTGTAGACGGTGAAGTAATATAACATGGTCTATTGCGTCAAATTCTGCAGACAAATCAAGGAGGATGAGGACTAATTTTTCCGCTATCCAAAGCAGAGAGAATGTCATTAACTACTTTCACAAGAGTAGTTTCAGTACAGTGGCAAAGTCGATATGCACACTGTACATTGCTAAAAAGGACTGCTTAAATTCAGATGAGATGCAAGTCGGGTTGAAACAACTTTTTCTAAGATTTGTTATATGAACGGGGGATTGGAAACTGGGCAGTAGTTCTTTACATCGTTATGGTTAAGTGTTGGTTTCTTCAGCAGAGGCTTTACAATTGCAGTTTTGAAAAAGATGATGGGAATTCCCCATATGAGAGAGAGAGAGAGATGTATTAATAATATCAGCTAGTGGAGGCAATATTGGATCGAAGCACTCAAGCAGCAGAGATGTTGGAACTGGATCGAGTTCACATGACTTTGGTGCACTCTTCATCATGGTTGTCCATACCTGTTCAAATACTGCTAACGGTTGTCGCTAAAATTCTGTATCGCAACTTTATGGTGACGACGAGTCAATTAAACTTGTATTGTCAAGGTTATATCTAATGGTTTGTACATTGTCGCGGATGAATTTGCAAACAGGTCAGGAAGGTCTACTGGAGAGAATATAGTTGCAAGTGATGTATCATTGTTCTTTGACATATCAAATACATTTACCTTATTGAAATATGTTGCATTCATCCAATTAAAACTGAGCACCACAAATACACGTAAAACATTATAACATACAAAGAATTGAATGCATCTAAGTGGCCACCATAAACACATAATAAGCAAAATAATATATACAGAACTGTCTGATGGCACGGAAAGCCAAACATTACGTTAAAACATCGTGGCAGATTTACTTTTGCATTATTCAGTAGGTCAGGACTTTCACCACAAATATATAATAAACATTATAACATACACAGAACTATATGGTGGCATGGAGAGAAAGATACTGTGTTAAAGAAAATATGGTTAAAAAATTGATATTTTTTTTATTCAGTAGGGAATGACTTATATACGATTATTTATAATCCGCTATAAATCTATAACATAAGGGTGGTAGTGTTGCCCTCTATTCATTCACATATTGTACAACTATAAGAAAAATGAACAATCCTTAGTCATTGCATTCATCAATTTATATTTTAAACCTAAATGTCACCATTGGTTCTAAATACTGTCGTCTTGTTTGCCTTTCCATCCAAACGAAGTTTTCACTTTAAAAAAGCCTGCTCAATGTACATTACTGATTCCTGGTACAATTCATTTTGATGAAAGAGTTACGTTCCCATAATCATATATGCACAGGAGGTAAAACAAAATCCCTATAGTCAGCATCAAGTATTTACAATGTTTAGTTTTAATTTTTCTCAATAAGGTGAATAAAATAAAGAGAATACACTTTAAAGGATGTTACTCCCAAATTTACGGAATTAATCGGATTATATGTAAGCTGATTAACTACATCGTTTATGTTGCCTGATAAAATTAAATATGGAGGCCTTCTTTGTAAATAATCTCATGTTGGGATTGAAAGGCGAATAAAAATAACATGGTTAAAAGTCCTATGGAGTACATTCAAGTTAGAAAAATATAAATTGGTGAATGGAAAGACTCAGTTTCGTGCATTTTTATATCGTTGATTCTATTCTATTTTGAAACTGGTCGGTGTGGGTAAGCAATTTTTTTAGTTAATCTTTGAAGATTGTCAGTCCATTTCCACAATAACTTACCTGAAACATCGTGTAAGAAGTGTGTCATTAGCGCCTAGATCTATTCACAAGGAAAGCCAACGTATTTTGTAATTGTATGTGCATCGTCTTATATTCTTTATTCTCTTTGTTTTTAAAATCGATGTGGAATATCGGTACACGCTTTTGGGAGGGTGATACCGATTTAGTGTCTGTGCCAGTTTTCAGTGATAACGTTTTGCTGATGATTTTTCATTAGTTTTACAATACAATGTGTGTGTCGCATGGAGACGCTGTCGCAGTGCTGTTAAAAGTTAGTTTGAGACGGATGGATTTTTATTGACGTTCTCCCAAAAACCAGAAAATTAATTAATGGCGCAAAAAGAAAAATCTAGAGCACCATCCAGGGTAAGATAAATCTAAAGCGCCGTCCGATGTAAGATCCTGGTGAGCATAGCAAACTTATTACCTATCTACGTCACTACACGCGAAACTGTGACGTCTTACAATAGTGCACAAGCCTTTAGTCGTTTTCTTTTCAATTAATATGTTACATTGAGTAGTCGTCTTATTTACAAATGGAACTTAATTAGTTAAAGAGTATTCATCAGTGGCACGAGCAGCACTTTCCAGGTTTCGATCTTGTGCTCGTAAGATAACTCTTAAGGTCACAATGGACACAGTTTTTGATCTCTTCAAGTTATAACAATTGTTTGGGACTTTCATAATCGTTTTCAACTTTCTTGGCTAAGCACCATACATGAAATAGCTGCTCTTTTCCTCTAGAAAATTCGACATTAGTTTGCCCAGCTTCGTTCTCTTTTTCTTCCGCTTGTAATTGTTTTTCTTTCTCTCTTTCTTCATATATAATTGCATCTCTCTCTCTCTCTCTCTCTCTCTCTCTCTCTCTCTCTCTCTCTCTCTCTCTCTCTCTCTCATCTCTCTCTCTCTCTCTCTCTCTCTCTCTCTCTCTCTCTCTCTCTCTCTCTCTCTCTCTCTCTCTCTCTCTCTCTCTCTCTCTCTCTCTCTCTCTCTCATTGTGCGACCAAGCGTTCTGAAACTCCCGCCTTTACCGAACACTGCCATTTAACCATTGTCCGCGTGGGTTCGAGTAATGAATGGGCTCGGTCAATGTTGGTATGTGCGAAACATTACCATTAGTTACCTGTCGGCTGATGGTTTTCAAAGGGGTTTTCCTGGGTTCTTCCTCCGCCACGTATACTTGCCCCCATATACACCCTATCTTGCGCTGAGAAATGAGTTAAAACCCAAACAACAGCATTAAATCAGGTATTTATGACAGAATTAATATCGAATAAACAATCACTATACAGGCAAATTAAGGCAATCAAATTGCTTCTTTCTCCAAAAGAGAGAGAGAGAGAGAGAGAGAGAGAGAGAGAGAGAGAGAGAGAGAGAGAGAGAGAGAGAGAGAGAGAGAGAGAGAGAGAGAGAGAGAGAGATTGTCAGATCATGTTTATATGTAACCAGGTACAACAAATGAGAAATGCCAGATTAACTGCATATTTTATGAGAACTTTATGCGATGTTTGCGGGTTTGTTCTCATAAACTCATGAATGCTTTAAATTTGGGAATCCGGAATGATAGAGAGAAGAGACGAACAAGTTCCTTAGAAAAGGGTGTCACAAAGATGATGAAAACGTCTTGGGGAAAGGTACGGGATCTGATCTGTAATGAGAGAGACAAGTCTTTTCTATCTTCTGGATGAGAGGAATTGTATTTAAATAATCAAAAAATCAACACATGTATATTACTACATTCTAGAAGCACATCTATAAACTTTATATTCAAAATACATGAAATACATATAAATATACACTTTCCTTTTAAGCTTTCCAACTTCATTCATTTGTATAATTTCTGCATTTTAGAATATAATACGAATAGTTAAATCTCGATCAATTTCATGATAGCCGAAAGTATAAAATGTAATAGCTGCAATTAATATAACAATAAATTTAAAGAAATGTATTTTACTCATTTTAAAATAAAATATTGATTTGGAATACGCTGCTAGAAAGTATTCATTGTTACTTAAAGAATACTTTATTTCAGCATTAAATCTAAACATGAAGTTGGTAGCGAATTTGTCTTGTACAATAAAAATTACCATAAATAGAATTAAATATGAATTCTTTAAAACAATTAAACATTCCATTACAATATATTATAAATTAAAGAATTTAGTGAACAATGTTGCAAACATATGAACTTTACCATTAAAATCTCAAACATTAAAAATCCCTATTTCTAAAAGAAGTTTACGACATATACAGTTCTTACCTGTAATGAGAGAGACAAGTCTTTTCTAGCTACTGGATGCGAGGAATTGACCTGGGCGATTT
The DNA here is from genome assembly GCA_029339505.1 of Unio delphinus. Taxonomy (NCBI): domain Eukaryota; kingdom Metazoa; phylum Mollusca; class Bivalvia; order Unionida; family Unionidae; genus Unio; species Unio delphinus. The sequence continues at coordinate 2,551,813 of JAQISU010000038.1, read as the reverse complement.
GCGCGCTTATTTATATGTATATGGGCGTACGGCAAGACCAAATATGGCCATCCCTCGGTATACCGGTGTATACTTCATCCCAGCTAGAAAGATGCTCTGCTCTCTATTACATAAGAACCATATTGTTTTTACGTCATTCGACAGAAAGTTAGATTTAAGTCCTTAGTCACTGCATTGGAAATCTAACAATGTATAATCTTGAAATCTTACAGCTTGCAGAATTTATATTTCTTGCTGAGTTAGCGAAAGAGCACGTAATGTACAATGCCTTTTGCTTGTAACAGCATTCACTTTTATTCCATTAATATATAGCTGTGATTTAGAAAGAAATGAAATTAATCTTAATATATTTTAGAAAATTACTTTAATATAAATGAGTGAAACATTACTTTAATACAATTTAGATAAAATGGCAATCTTATTACTTTTACTAAAAATTATATCCTAATACATAGTTTAGTTCCATCAAATTGCTCATAACATTGTAGTATATGAACAAAATGACGTCCTCCTCCAACATCCTCTCCAATTATCAAAACATTCATTCACCATATTATTAAAATGTCTCTTAAAGGTGAGCTTATTGCTGTCCCAATGTACAAAGCATCACTTTTTATGGCACAAAATGTGGTATTTAAAGCATAAAGCAGTACCAACACTATTGAAATTAGTTTAATGACCTATCAGATTTTAGTATACAAAAACACTTTAGCCCTCAGTCATTTTTTATGTAAATGTACAAGTGCTTAAGACAAATACAGCTTTGACAAATAAATAGTTATACATACCATTAATACGACTGTCAATTTAAATTTTGCCTGTAAATTTTGGAGACCTAAAATGCAGCAGCAGAGAGGGTGAACCCTACAACAAGCGACAAGCGTCGAAATCGTAAAAAAGCGTCGAATCGTATAAAAAAAACAACGCTTACTCGTCTACGCCATTGTCGTTGTCATCCACCCTCTCTGCTGCTATGGGTTAATAATTTTTTTACGAGTTTAACCGAATATTTGATCGAGTCCGATACGATATCGTGTCCGAGGATCGTGTAAATTTATTGTTATAAATCCATACAGGGTTGACAGAGCGTTACTAAAGAAATTTTTAAATTGATTGAAGTCCATATCAGAGCACCATGTCTGCCAAATATTTCGTAACGTATGTGTATCAACGCCGTTAAACACAGCAAGAATATTACAGTTATCTCTGATCACTTTTGGAATCTGAGTGTATCGTTGAGTGACATATATAACGTCGGTGTTTTTATGCCTGCCTCTGGAAAAGATCCTAGCAGGATTTTTTTGATTGTCTAACATCACATCGTCGTATACGACTAAATTATTAATGTTCCCATCAAGGTCATCCACGGATGGTGCCTCGTCAATATCAGTTATAAAATCAATGGCGTTCTCACCCTTAATTTCTGATGCATTCTCGTTAAAATCCTTAAACACTTCATAACATCGTTGATCATCTACGCTAGGGGCAATTAAATACAACTTATCCCACTTCATCCATCTCATTATTAAATTGAGTAACAATTGCGTCTTGCCGGATCCAGATGGCCCGATTATAATCATCTGGATAGAGTTTGGTAGCGCTGCATGATGCTTAACCGGTTCTCTTGCTTTAGTCGCTGAAAAATCAATTATATCCATATCTCTATACATAAATTATGGATCTATATTGTGTGAAGTGTAAAACGCGTACTGGCACAGATGACTTGACGACGATTACAACTAGAAATAACCGATCAGCGCTTTCTGGTAAATGCGTGCAATGTGGTACAAAAAAATTTAGATTTATTTCTACAAAATCAAAGATTTTACAATCCGGAGATGTTTTTAAAAAAAACGAGGAGGTGATATCGCAGCCAAATTGGCAAAACTCCCTGGAACCCCATGGGCAAAGTACCCCGGAGAAAAGCACCTTCCAGGATATAGCTACTGTGGCCCCGGAACACGATTAGATATCAGACTTGATGATCAAAATCAACCCAGATCCGGCGAGTATCCGATAAACGCCATTGATAAGGCCTGTCATGCTCATAATGTTGCAAATAAAAGCAGCAATCTGCAACACAGGCATCTCGCAGATGTGAAATTAATTCATGCGTTAAATGCTATTCCTGATAAATCTTTGAAAGAAAAGTTGGCTTCGTGGTTGGTAAAGTCAGCTATGAAAGGCAAATTGATGATGGGCGCTGGTAATTAATAATATGGAATCAATTTATTATTCCCCAAAAGGATACTGGAGGGGTAACGCTGCAATCAATAAACTCGCTAACGCCGCAAAAGTGAAAAAGTCTACTGCGGATAATTGGTTATCCAAACAGGCACTATGGCAGATTTATCTACCACCGCCTAAACAAATCAATTTTTCGCATTTTGATGTTACCGGACCCAATGAAGTTCATCAAGCTGATTTATTGTTTTTACCACATGACAACGGTTACAAATACGCGCTAACCGTAGTTGACGTTGCGAGTCGATACAAACAAGCAGAACCGCTAAAAACAAAGTCAGCTACTTCAGTAGCTTCTGCATTTGAAAAGATTTATCGAAAGGGTCCTCTGCGTTGGCCAAATCTGTTACAATTTGATCCTGGCAAGGAATTTCAGGGTGCAGTGTTATCAGCGATGAAACATCATAATGTCAACATCAGACGAGGGCATACTGCGCTACATCGCGATCAGGCAATTGTTGAACGATTTAATCGGACTCTTGCTGAGCGGTTATTTGGATATCAATACGCGAAGGAGTTTATTCAGGATAAAAGATCCCGTGAATGGGTTAAGAGATTACCAGCTGTGATTACCGCGCTCAATAACGAGATTACTCGAACAATTAACATGAAACCTGTCAACGTGATTAAGAAAGCGTTCATACCAAAAATGGAAATCCATGGAATTTCACAAAAAGATTTCAAAGAACCAATTCTTGGTAGTAATGTCACTGTGAGATATTTATACGAACCAGGAGAGCTTGAAGGTGGCAGAAAAAGGGCTACTGATCCTATTTGGATTGTTACTGCACACAAGATATCTACTATAACACGATCAACTGGTAGACCTCCAATCTATAAACTGGATTCAACTGCCCCTCAGCGGGGTTTTACACGCGAACAATTACAAGTGATTCCTGACGATACTCAATTGCCACCTCATGGTCTTAACTAGCACCCCTTCGTCTGTTGCACTCAAGACAAGTCAGCATAACATTATCGTTGGTATGACCAATGCTGCTATTCTTTCTGTCTACGGTAAATTGGCGAGGATCTTTATCCGAATACTGCCAACGCATTATACAATTGCAACTCGCGCAGTGATTATTCTGTTGTTGTTTCAGCGTAATTATTAATTTAGCATCAATGTCAAATTCTCTATTATTTTTTTTATCCTGTTGTTTATAACCGGAGAGTTTTTTTTTAATGATGCTAGCATCATCCATTGTAGTGTCATCATCGTCACCAATGATTTCATCATCGCCTGACTCTGTCAGGACAACTCTTCGAAGTTGATTTAATCTCCTCACTCTGGATACTGCAAGATAGACTAAATTCGACCATTCGATGCGATTATCTACCATCCAAACAATTGTATCCGATATAGTCAATCCCTGTGAAGAATGTATCGTCGCTGCGTATCCTAGCGTCCACGGGGATTTATTAGCACGCAATGCATCTTCAACGACGCTGATATCAACCAGCACAATATCATTTAACACGAGAATCTGCTTTTCACTCTTCCCTGGAATATCAACTTCAATATTCTGCTTTCGTGTATCCGAAGGCCTATAACACAACGGTACTGGAAGTGTTGCAAATTTTTCTTTATGCGTTTCAAATAACTTCATCTGAAGTGTGTCTCTGACTATTTTTCTACTTGCTGCTATCAAATCATTTGGTCTCCACGTTTCCCAAAAATCATTCATGGGAGTTTCTGAAATTATTTCACGCGCTATTTCACATTGGATTTTATCCGGCTGTAATCTAATCAGTGCTTTGAACTCGCGTAATTGTTCATCAAGTGATCTATAATCAGTAGTAATTTCTTCATAGTAGTCTACAAAACCCTTTAGCCATTCATGTGGAGATGCACCAACAAATGGTGGTGGTTGGCCGTGATCACCGCACATGACGACTTTTGTGTTTTTGTTTAACAACCATTCGAGAAATGTTTGTAATACTCTCAACGATACCGTGCATATTTCATCCCAAATTATGATTTCAGGAATGAATTTATCGCCCATTCGATCAGGAGTCCATTCATCGCCTTTTCATCGAAAGAAACTGTGATAAGTACAGGCATTTACCCCTCGCTGTATCATCTCTCTGGCGAGTCTGTGAGTCGGTGTTAACACAATCATATTTGACCGACGATATAATTCAATTGCACGAGTTGTCTTTCCTGACCCACCACAACCGTTTAAATAAACTGTCTTGTATCTACATATTGGATCAGATACCGGTGGTGCATTAGAAAATTCTGATTGAATCTTATCACACTTTAAGTACTTTTCATCCATGGTAACATCTGCCGATTCACAATACTCATGTAGTTTTTCCTTTTTAAATCGCCAACGTCCCCACGCTTCCTCCTGGGATGTGAATTTAGCTACATCTGATTTTTATTTCTCGTGGATATAAATAGAATCAGTGGCAACTCTAACTGCGTTATTAGGAAATCTATTTATCATCGAAAATAAATTGATAGAAGCATAAGCTAGCATAGAACTTCTCAGATGTGTATATTGTTTAATATATCCATCACAATAGGTAACAACCGTACCTAATCGTCTTCCATCGGATAGAAAAGCGTCTTTACGATTTACAAGTTTTCCCTGTTTCGTTAAATCCATTACAATAAAATCGTATTCAGCGACGTCTATGATCAACCGCGAGGAATATTTTGCATTGTCGTATCTTCCACCCTGGGTAAATTTACCGATTATTCTTCGTCCAAAATCTTTTGCTTGTTCTTTTTTAATTTCAAATAACTTCTTAGACCAATTCATGACTTCATCCTCGCTGAAATCTGGAAACTGTTTTCGCTGTTCGCTAATTATACGATCTAGATCGGGTTGTGGTAGCCAAACTTCTTTCTGAGCTCGATAGCATATAATAGCTTCGGAAACAATCAACGATTGTAACATCTCACAATCAATCATATATCGTAGTAACACTATTGGCATCCAGGCCTTTTCATTATATGTCTACCAAGCCAAACATAACTACACGGATGTAACCCTGTAGCGAGTTCAAATGATATCACACGAGCGAATCCGGTTAAATCAAAATCAGGTAATGGCCCATTAATCGCAACACGAGTCATTTCATGTGTGGGGTGTCCAAATCGTTTAAAGTATTCAGCGGCTTCTCCATATCCAAGAAAACTCCCTGGATAACACGCAGCTATATCAATTGAAATCATACCATCACGTGAGTATTTTGTATTCCACAGTCCTCCATGACTAAATTCGACGCAACTCAATTTAACATCCTCGAGAAAATCACTTCGTGTTGGACGCCATGAGTTTTTTTCTCTTGCGAAGTGACCTACCACTGATGGAATAGTAAAACTATCCGTGAGTAGTTTTTCATGGAAACTCTCCGGTGAAAAATCATTAGCGATTTTTCTCATTCTGTTATCTAATTCTTCAACGCGATATAATTCACCATTTGGTCTTACAAATTGATCAAATCCTATTTCGGGATCTTCATCACTTCTAAGTAACCACACTGACACAGGATCATCTTTACACAACGCATGAATAGCATCGAATAATTTCTCATTATAAAAAACATCTTCGACGAACTCTCCGGAAAATTCCTCGGGGATATATCTCACGGTTCTATCTCGTGGAAATATTGTTACTGCAGGTGTCCACGCGTGTTCGTTATGATCAATAATTTGTATTGGAGCTCCATTTTTGTTATATTTCGGTTCGTATAAAACTTTTCCGGTTATCGTCATTACTGATATTTGGGAATCTTAATTATGTTTCTAATTTAGCTATATCAGAAATCTTTGCACCGTGCTGTTTCACTGTCAGTTCCCATTCGGTTATTTTCCTACGTCGCAGATCAGTTAGTTTATTTCCTCGGGATGCATTTGTGAAGTGTTCCATTACCCGTGTTGCTACACTATTGAGCCTTGACGAAGTCAACGGTGAATATTTCATAGGAGCTAGTTTTGCGATATCGGGTTTATCATTTAGCGGGTATATCCCATATACGATTGCTGTTACAGGATAAGATCTCTCGTAGTATGGTTTGTCGATTCCAGTTAGAATTCCTGGTTTGGAATCTCTGCTCACAATGACAGTTTTTTATCCTTGAGGATTGGTTGAAATTTATCCCTGATAATCCATTTGCCTTCGACTTCGATAATGAATTTTATTCTGAAAAAATACTTCCTTGGAAATCCCTTGGATTTCCCGCCAAGGTGTGAAATGATCTCAGCTGCTCTTTCATCATTCATAGTAGCATCGATGTTAGGTACATTGACATCCTCGTGTATAATTCGAAATGTCGACCAACAGTATGCTGCACCGTCTCGGTAGAATTCATTAAAACACTCCTTGATTTTACTTAGTATAGTTCTGTCACCGATTAGACGTTTTGGTGTATCAGAGACTCTATCGAGATTGAATTTAGTATTTCTCCAAGGTTCGATTTTCGATAATCTCTTGAACTCTTCCATGTTATAATTAAAACAAGTATTTAAATAGAAAAATATAGTATAATGAATCACTGCAAGTGGCTTATGATTGGATCAACAACCCCGTGTAACAAATCATGCAGAAGCGAATTCTGTGGGCATCATTTACAAAGCGTTCGGCGAGGAAGTTTTGGTCCTCTCCCATGCCTCCAATGTGGGGCTGGGGTAAGGGGAAAATCACAATTATGTCTCAGTTGCGGCGGCAAACGATACAGGGAACTAAAACGCTATTATGACAAACGAATAAAAATGCAGTCATTGACCCCAACGACCTTGATAAAATCAAGGACAAAATCATAAAAAACCCTCAAGACTACATTGATAGACTTATAATTAAAGCAAATAATAAATTAGACAAAGGGTATTATTATACAAATGAGCCAAGATTTCAGACCTCACCCAGTGCTTGTTAATTATGAAGCATCCCGTGATGGTGTTATTAGAAATTGCAGACTAAAAGAACCGGTTGGGTATCTGAATAATATGGGGTATTTGATGTTTTCAGCTGAGAGGAAGAAGTATCTCTGTCACAGAGCCATCTATGAAGCATTTTACGGATTAATCGAAGACGGCCTTGTGATTGATCACATAAATGGCGTAAAGACTGATAATTGTCTTGTGAATCTTCAAGCCGTCTCACAAAGTCGGAATGCAAAATTAGGTGGAACTGGCAAACATGCAAAACGCCCTTGGGGGATCAAATCGTTTGATTTAGAAAATAATCAAGAGAGAAGCTTTCAGTCGATAAATGAAGCCAGTAGATACTTTGACATTTGCGGGACTTCAATACGATTTGTTGCAGAAAATATAATTAAAACTGCTCTGTCGAAAAAAAATAGTCATAAAATAAAATTCGTATACACCTGAAACTATTCAAGGGAGATAAATCCCCATGGACAAATCCGCCGCAACTCACTAAGTTCCCTTGTATTATGACGTCAAAGAAATTTGTCGTCTGTTAACTAGGCGCGCACGTGACTGTACATAGTTTCGGTAGAATTTTATTTTTTTAGCAATTTCTAAAATATTTTATTGTCGCTTGGCTACACTGAGTGCAGGATAAACCACGCGCGGAAAATAAAAGCAAATGCATCCTTCCGATAAGAACCATATGTACATCGCGAGTGGTTTCTATTCATTGAAGTAGGTGAGCGTGGTTAAAATTCCTGTATACAGCTCTTTGTGATCTAATCGATAATTTATTTGTCTAGTCACTGACGCAGGCATGCGTGACTGATAGTTACATTATATTTTAAACTGCTCCGATTTTATGTTTTCACTGTTTTCTGGATAGTTACAACAGTTAAATTATTATTCGTTTTCTTAAATACGATAGTAAAATTGTCTATTTTAAAAATCTCTTAATCAGATATATATATTAACAATCTCTATTTTATATGACGGCTCCGTGGTGTAATGGTAGCGTGTTTGTCTTGTAAACATAGCTATCAACTACTACGTGTTCGGTCCCCATAGCAGATACATTATTTGATGGCGAAACGGAAGATGTTTTTTCTATTAATTGGGGTGAGGGGCGGTCCCCCTCAGCCAAACCAACATTGTAACTCATGCTATCGCATTCTCGGTAGCGTGGGTTGGTGTTTTTTCCAACTCATGCAACCATGAATTTGATTTCATGGGTTGCCATGTTGGTTTGGTTTACCACGCCCACACGCCACATAACATCCAATAAACATATACCTTCTGAGAGATCTAATTCAGCCTTTGCTGAGTTAGACCCCTCACCGGAGATTATGTGTTTATCAAAGTAATTGGATGTAAAATAAATGGTATAAATTGATGCAAAAGCTCTACATTCACATGAGGAACCCCACAGGGTAGCACAGAATGGGCTACCGGCTAATAGAAACGGTGTTAGGGTCACAAAAAGGCATCTGGAATGGATAGCCAAAAGAAAAAGGCATCTGGAATGGATAGCCAAAAGAAAAGACCCTAGCAAAGACACAAAGGCCTGAATAAGGGACTCATGAATGAATAACCGCTCATAATTATCATTTATTTTGCATTTTTTTTTTAATAATTAGAGATATACTATATTTATATAAATATAAATAATGGATATCAAAGATGTAAATTCTATAATTGCCGAAATCTCAATTTTAAAAAATAACGGGGTAGTATTATCTGAAGGTCTCGACTGTGACAAGATTACCTCGGAATATGAAGATATTGAGTATCAGTCTAGTAAGGGTCGTTATGCTTTACCTAAAATGTACAGACTCGTGAAAGGAATTCAAAAGTCCATCTATGCTTGTTTGTACGGTAACGATATTGATGTATTTATAACGCTATTTAGCACCGTTGAAGCAATACGTCAAAAGCTCGGCCAAGAGTATCAAAAACGAGCTGAAATTAGTTCTAAGGTTCGTGATCTTAAAAAAATATTAAACGAGGAAAAACCAGTATCTTAACCACGTGAGTGATAGGCTTTCAGTAAATAATTTAAAAAATAATTTTTTTTTAGCGTTTTTTGTAACACTCACATGGGATTTTCTCCTGAAAGGATAATCAGCAGTTTGGGCCTGCTTATGCAGTTATGTGCATAATTGATGATCTGGTCGTAGTAGCAAGTAATCACCGCGATGCCTTCATTTTTACGTAGTTGTTGTTGTTGCCGCGTCGTTAACACAAATCGTTCATCGCCGTTCTCAGATATTACAATTCTGAAACCCCCAGCGATGTTATTTCTGAAACACTCGCGGATGGCATCGTACAGTTTAACCCTGTCAGAGATGGATACGTTAGCTTGATGGTACATTATTTAATAACTCATCTTTTAATTGTGATAGTTTCACATTTGAAAAATTAGTTCACAAACAATATATGGTAGGTGAATCGCTTACAACTAGATTAGCCCGAGAGCGGCAAGCAGCAATTAAAAAGTTTATACCGGTTCGAGACAGAGTTCGCGAGAAACTTCAACAACGACAACAAGCGCAGACTGACTTTTCTGTGTCAAGTGAACAACTGTTCGCCCCGGTAACTAAGGCGACCAGCGATGTGAAAACAGCAACTGAACGAGCAATATTTGGGGATATTCCTGAGGAAGGCAAGCGACGAGAAGTGCCTGTTCTTGGTGTGCTTGAAAAAATTTCAGCAGAGACCGAACAAACAAAAAAGTCTTTAGAAACACTTCCAGTAGATATAGTAACTACTTCACGGCAACAAAAAAAAAAAGAGCGAGTACTAGAAGAACTAGGTGCTACTGCAAGAAAACCAAAAGAAGAAGAAGACGTTACTATAGAAAAAATATATTCGCCGCAAAATATATTTATACACTTTATATACAACATAATTAAACATTATAATGACAATGAGTTAATTGACTTTACCGTGAAGAATTTTTCACTCGATCAAAGAGCAGCAATGGTAAACAAAGGGTATAAAGAGTATATAAAAAACGACGAGAATTGGATAAAAAAAATGTACCTGGCAAACCGTGGTAGATTTAGAATCACAGACAGTAACCGTAATGATTTTGAGAGTTTTAAAGACAAAGTATTGAGTAGAATAGAAAAAATGAATCTAGTTGAAGAGGATGAAGAGGAGTCAACTGGAGATGGATATTTAGGTAGCGGCATAGTTGAAAACGCTAGCGTTACTTGTCCTGGTAACATTCTCAGTGATATATCACGACTGGAGGTTCTCATCGGGGCGAAGCGAGCCGGAAACAACTCACCGGAAATAATTAATGAGGCCGCTGATATCTGTAGACGATTATTTGCCGGCGGTATCATGGACATTAATGTATATCGAGAACTCATTGCTGAATTAGTTGAAAATCACAAAGATACCCATGGTTATTACAGCGATTGATCACTAATTGAAAAATTACTAGTTTTATAACAAGATGATTATACACTACAACCATGATAAACCAACCCCCGTCTATGTAGTTAATTCACGGTTTCCAGTTTATAGAGCATATTACGGAGATGGTCTCGGTGATACCATTGCGGGGTTATTTACAAGAATGGCTCCCAAGGTGGCGCCGTTAGCTAAACAATTATCAATGAAGGCCATTGATGTTATTCGTGATAAGGGTATTGGTGCTGTTGGAGATCTCGCCGGAAAAGCGTTTTCAGCTGCGAAGAATAAAATAACATCATTAGTGAGACGAAAAAAGAAACCGTTACCGTCTACAGCGGAAATGCCTGCAAGTGTTAGTAAAATTATAAATAACGCAGTAGATGAAAAATTAGCGCAATTGACTTCAACCTCTGACCAAAATAACATGATAGCAAACATGATAGCGGGGAGTGGCTTTAAAAAACCACGACGATGAAATCCTACGATTAGCAATGAAAATCTTTCGCGATGAAAATCGTTTACGATTTAGACTCTGATAAATAGAATAAAATGTTCAAAAGGTCACCTGATCCAGCGTTTGATATAGACGCCCCAGTTGGCAAGGATCATTCTGTACGCGATTATCAATATTACGCCTATCATGCAATAGACTCAAATAGTCGATCAAGAATTGAACTTCAAGTCCATGATACCAGTAAATACTTTTTGCCCTGTGAAGCATTTATCGAAGTAGAAGGAGAACTTGTAACAGCTGCTGATACTCCTGCTGTACCAGCACCGTATCCAGCTGGTACTCAAGTCGGGTTTGTCAATAATGGTATCATGGCGCTATTTGAGAGTGCTAGATATCTCATTGATGGAAAAGAAATTGAGTCCATAGATCGCGATGTTGATGTGGCTACAACAATAATCGGGTTAGCGAGATATTCTGATGATTATACAAGATCCGCGGGTCCTTCTATGATGTTTGCAAAAGATGTTACAAATACCGCTAGAGGAAATCCATTTGTTGTAAGACGACCAAAAAAAACGTGATAATAGTGATGCTGATGTCGAGGATATGATTATAAACAAAGATGATAATTTCAATCTAGGAGCTGCAACACGTATTTCAATGTTGGGGAGGGGGCGTAAATCATTTTCATGCGCGATTCCACTGCATCACATATTTGGATTCTGTAGAAACGTCAGAAAAGTTATTTATGGAGCGAAGCATACAGTAGCACTGGTGCGAAAGAGTGATGATAATGACGCAATCTGGAGGATTCCAGCAGACAATGCAAATCCCAATGCTGATGCCGGTAAAGTCAATTTAACAAAACTATCATTGTGGATGCCAGTACTAACTCCATCAATCACCGCAGAAGAACGTTTACTATCATTTATGGGTCAAGGAGGAAAATCGTTACTAAGTTGGCTAACGGTAAGTACAGATGTTAAACAATCAAATCTGAACGGGTTATTCACTTGGAACCTAACATCAAAACAAGGCGTTGCTGCGCCACGTCATATATTTATTACGTTACAGGATAACACAAGAGTTGGCAATCAACTCTCCAGCCATATGATATTTGATCAATTAGGTGTTAAAGACGTCTCACTGAGAATAAACGGACAACAAGAACCATCTGAGGATATTCAGCTTGATTACGGTGAAAATCATATTGCACGTGTGTATCATAGATTGTTGTCATTTATGGCACGTGATCAAAATGTTGATACCGGTCTACAAATATCACAACATGATTTTAAGAATCTATATCCAATCTATTACTTTTCATTGGAACATCTTGATTTAACAAGACAATCTGTTGTTGATATACATTTTAGAGCTAATGTGCTTCGTGGTGCTATTGCTAATTATAGAGCGGTTGCTGTCATTCTCAGTGATAAATCAATGCTACTCGAAGGTGTTGGTGGACGAATGAGAGTAGTTGATGCGCCAGTAGAAAATCTATGATTGAAAATCCTTCGGATTTTTTCAAAAATATGTAAATGAAACTTGAAGAGTTTCCAATTAGATCAATTGAAAGCATAAATGTGTTTTACAATAAAATGACATATAGTGTTGTTAGTGTCAAGCTGACTGATGGTCAGGTCAAGAAATTGCGATCAAAATCCGCTAAAGAATGTGGAACAACAATAACGTTAAAACCAGCGCAGATGTCCGGCGGTACACATAAAATATCATTGACGGATCGTCAAATAAAACATTTCAATGATGCGCTAAAGAATCGGCGAGGGGTTCAAATTGTATTTTCGAAAGCCGCAGTCGCCAACATGATAAAATCAGGTGGTATATTTCCATTGTTAGCTGCAATACCAGCATTGATTTCAGCGGCTGCCCCAGCAGTGGCGAAAGCGGCAGCGTTGGGAGCCGTTGGGACCGCAGCAGGGATGGCGTTGAAAAGGGCAACTGGGAAAGGATATAAAAAAAGGGAAAGGGTCTAAGACTACCAGGAACCCCGTATTCATGGTACAGCGGGAGATCCGTTCACGGATCAGGTCTAAGAATACCAGGAACGGTTTATTAGTTGAAAACCCAATTGTTGAGGAGTCTATGGTTCCCATGTCCAATTTTGATTTAATTGATGCTGCTAAAACACTAGCGATAAAAAACTTCAGAGGGGTTTTTATGAGAGATCAATTACCGAGAAAACCTAAACGCGTCGAAACCGGTATCATCAATCTTGATAACAGCAGCGGATCGGGAACTCACTGGGTTGCATACGCGATTGATCCACGTGGGATTGTCTATTTTGATTCATATGGGTTTATGCGGTATATAAATTCCTCGATGAAACTCAAAGAGTTTCCGATTTTTTATTCCACGCTGCCAACACAACAATTAAATGATCCACCGATATGCGGCCGTGAAGTATTAACTGTCCTCGCGGAGATTTCATCGTCACAGAAACCACCTCATCTGGTTGTAAATAAATACACGAGTGGGAAATTACAAGGTAATTTTAGAGAATCAATAAATTGAAAATACTAGAGTCTTTACAATAATGATTAATATTTGGGGACAATCTCTGTCAATGTCGGAACCCACCGCGAAAACATCTGCGGGTTCTATAAAGGATGTAAAAAAATAATTAAAAATGAAATCGCTGAGACGTTAAATTTAGTAGATGTTGACCCGAACGAAATAGTTGTATTTCAAGATCGCCAGGGTAAATTGAAAAGCATTAATGTGTCATTGGATGACATTTTAAAACGACAACACGACGCCGCTGAAAACTCTATTGCGCTGTATTCCAACGATGGACGACTTAAACCAGGCGCACTTGTGTCTACGATCACCGACGCGATTGCTACCAACGAACGTGATCTGGATGATCATCTTCGGGGTTATAATGCTTTTCGAAGAAATATCATTGGTAAGTTCTTTGGAGCCCCACCTGTGGTTGGCATGACTCTCGCTGAAATCAAAGACTTGTTGAATTCATTCTTCGCTAACAAGGAAGCTGGAAGGATGATGACTGCTTCAGAAATCAAGGCAAATTATCTCGAGATTTTTAAACTAAGCGAAGATTTTGAGAAGGTACAAAAACTCACCAACGACGTAGTTGTTAAGTTTTTTGGAAACTCGCTTGTGGCAGACATGACTCTCGTTGAAATTAAGCGCGAGCTTGACAGACAAAAGATCACCAGCGACATAGCTAATAAGTTCTTTGAGGGCATTACACTCCAAAATATCACGATGAAACTTTCTAACATCGAAACTTATTTTAGACTCCAACCACCGTTTGATACACTTTTGTCTACACTTTTTTTCAAGAGGGATGGGAAGATGATGACTTCCGCCGATATAAGGGCAAATTATCTCGAGATTTACAATGATATTTCTAAACTAAAAGAAGATCAAAAACCCACTAACGACATTGTTGGCAAGTTCTTTGGAAACCCGCTTGTGGCAGGAATGACTCTCGCTGAAATTAGCGAGTTTATCGGCAAGCATACTCACAATGCCTACATCGCTAATAGTTTCTTTGGTGTCCCACCTACATCTACGATGACTCTCAAAGATATTAATATGTTTATGGTGAGACAAACAACACTTAATACCATCGTGGATAAATTTTTAGGGAGAACACCTGTTTCTGAAACCACATCGTTGGCAGGTATGACTCTCGCTGAAATTAATAGCGCGTTTGATGAACAAAAACGCACCAACAAAATGGTTAATAATTTCTTTGAGGGCTCTGAAAGTTACAATATCACGACGACATATTCTCAACTCAACGGGCATTATGCACCCAAAAAGGTATAGAATCTAACCTCCTTTTGATTTCATTTTTTAAACGCCGCGATGAAACGATGATGAAATATACCGAAATCAAAAAAACCTATCTCGACGTTTACGACGATATTTTTAAACTAAAAGAAAAATCTGAAAGGGTAAAGCATGGGACCTTTGATTGGATAAAAACTCTAATGCTAAATTGAAAGTCGATATCGGGGAGTGGCCCCATGGTATCTACAGGATGACGTTAATCTCTAACAATCAATTTGATATCATCGTGAAAGGTAAAACCTATTTTGGTGGCACCGCGACAGTAATTATCGGGGGTGGAGAAGAATTTGAGATTGTCGGGGTTGATAACACCATTAGAAAAGAAATAACATGGTGTATAGAATTTATATGTGAAGTAAACTACCCCCTGATCTACTACCCGGAAGATGGTAATTAATTGAAAACACTAGCGGGTTTAAAATAACAATGACATCATTGACGGAGTCAACGAAATCAATTGAACCGATAATAGTCCCGTTGACAGAGTCAGCGGTATCACAATCGCAGATGACGCCGTCATCGCAATATCGATTCAACACCGTGAAAGAGTTTTCCGCGAACTTGAAATCACTTTCTGAGCGCTATCGTGAAAAAAATGAAAAAATACCGCAGAAAAATTACCGCCATCGACATCACCGTGTACTCGGTGTCCGGTGTGATGGCCAGCGCCGGGGTTATTATGTCGACGGTGACCATGATGGCTCCGATTGCAGTTCCAATTGCTATCTCCGCGGCAACAACAATTGCGGCAGTCGCCACCGCGATAACTAAAAAGTTATCATCGTGTTCTCAGAAAAAACTCAGTGATTATACAGCTCGGTACAGGGTGGTATTTGACGCGTACTTGAAATTATCCGAGTTGATCTCGCTGTCAATAGATAATTCAGTGATATCTGATGTTGAATTTTCCACGATGACCCAGTTGTATAACTCCGCGATGTTGAAATTGGAAATTGAAGACAGCGTTAACAATAATGTCACTACAATTCAACGAACTGCAACTGCTTCAACGAATCGCGGAGAATACCACTCCGATACAAACAAGCATGATATCAATAACATCAACAACCCCTGAATTTAGTGTGAACTTCCCTTCTCCGATTCCAGTGCGTGAGATCGCGCTGGCAAAATTACGAGTGTATCATAGCTGGCCTAATATCAGATCTGTTGCATTTGGCGGTCAGCAACCCAATAATGCACTGGTGTTCTCGTATAAGAGTAAACCCGATGGCACTCCAGCGTGGGAAACTGTTTCGTTACCAACTGGGTCGTACCAAATTGAGCAAATCGATGCTGAAATTCAGCGTAGAATAAAATCAATTACTGGAAAAGAATCAAAAATAGCTATTAAACTTCATGAACCGACGCTCTCGTCGTCGATCGAAATAAACACAGAGGGATACATTGTAGATATCTATAACAGCTCGTTAAGAACAGTGTTAGGATGGCCCGAAAAACCACCGGAGAAATCCACCGCCGACTTAACCACGGACGTAAAATCATATCATGAAATCAATCCCAGTTATCGAGATAATTTATCAGATATAAGAAAAGGAAGAATCGGCGATAGATTTATATTTACCAACAAAGACACATTGCAATGGGATTTTATCATTAAAAGAACAGCCGACTCATCTGTTACTATTTCATTTACGCTAACTGACATCCGTGGTTATTTTAATGAAATTAAACAATTATATGAAACACAACTAGAACAACTACGGAAAACAAAATCGCAAAAACACGTTGAAATAATAAATCAACTTATATCTGACATGGAATATATCTATGAACTAATTATTCAAACAATAATTAATGACAACAGCGACAATAAACAACGATTCCTAACCGAGTACAATATCACAGAAGACAATCTGCGTAATTTCAAGTTTCCCAAATACAACGCTGATGAACTAGCAAAAATTGTTAAAACCGATATCAAGGCGCTACAAAAATCAGATTCAACTGTCCTCAGGTATAATAATGATCCAGATGGTGGCGGTAGGCATATTGCCCCGCATAATGTAAATATTTCAACGGTGATTGCGCTCAATTTAGTATGTGATGTAATTGAAGGAAGCTATCAAATTAATCTAGAGCAATCAAATCAAGCTCAGCAGGGATATATTCTTTATTCGTTTGCACCAACAGCTCCTCCAGGATACCTAATTATTGAAAACCCAATTAATCCTGTCTACATGCGATGCCATAATAATTCGTTAACGAGAATTAATTTCCGACTCACCGACCAGTCAAATAATTTAATTGATCTACAAGAGGAGGTGTTAGCGATTAGTTTGTTTGTGAAATCATAAATGATTTTCGTCCTAAGGACTCGATCAAATATTCGGTTAAACTCGTAAAAAAATTATTAACCCATAGCAGCAGAGAGGGTGGATGACAACGACAATGGCGTAGACGAGGAAGCGTTGGTTGTCGACGCTTTTTTATACGATTCGACGCTTTTTTTACGATTTCGACGCTTGTCGCTTGTTGTAGGGTTCACCCTCTCTGCTGCTAATGCTACTGCATCTCTCAGAAGGGTGTTTTGATATTTTCTTCATTGCTTTCGAAGCTGAATAAAATTCCTCTTTTTGATGGTCACACTTGCCTTAAGATCAACTACAAAAACAAATCACCTTGTCTTCAATCACCACCTGTTTAGAATAATATTTGAGAAAGGGCCTATGTTAAATGCCAACTTATATTTAGGTCAACGTTTGTTTCTATTGCAGCTGTGGTACTTAATACGATTTTGACTTTAGATTGTTAAAATTAAATGTGTATTTTCCTGTAACAAATTGATTACTGTAACTAATAAATTACTGTAACTAATATATTAAAAACAGTCATTTACTACAGAGGTCTATAAACATTCAAGAGTTGGAATAAATATGCTGTACGCCCAGAACAACGGCATTTTCTTTCCTTTCCAACACTACCATATGTTCAGAAGCGTTTCAAGCCTTAGTCTGGAGTCAATAATCAGTTATTAAAATAGAAAAAAACACATTTATAACAAAGAGTAATGAATTAGGACCATTCGCCATTTTTGGCTTCAGAGGTCCCCATCTCTATTACCTTATATATAAACCAATTTCTAAAAGTGATAACCAACAACTGAAAAGGGAGACAAATCAGAACATGTATTTCCGAATTAATTTAAGAGTTTGAGAACACAAAGGCGCCCTTAGAGGAAATGTTTATCAAGGAATACTTGAAAGTAAAAATAATAATTCCCCGACAATACATAGATCTTTGGCAAATTTCTAACCTAACTAAAATAAACATACTATACAATATTTGGGTGAAATACATTTTTAACAAGAGGAATGCATTATAAAGTAATGCTTATAAACGTTAACTATCTGGCTTTGATAACAATGGATTTCTATTTTTAAATATTCAACTAAATGCTAGACGAAAGCGGAATAAGTCTCTAGTGCATGTACATTATTCTGATTGGTCTATTTCTTCATCATTTTTCCCATCTTGATTTCAGACCTAATTGAAGAAAGGAACATATCGGTTGCAATACCATTGCTGGAAAGGCATCGAGATGGCCGATTCTCGAGAATCAAACCGGGGGTAACATAAAAAAGTCCAAACTTGATACAACTTCTGATAGGCCTTCAGGGATTTCCGAAACTGCGTCTTAGTTTAGTGTATAGCCTTCATCTTTAGAGAAATTATCTCAGTTTCAAGCTTTTACACTTAGTATCAGGTGTTTTATTCTGTTGTAGCCAGTTTTCAAGTTTATGTTAATGTTTCTTCAGATCATTTGGATTTTTAAAAATTAATTAGTTTCTCTGGAAATATTTGATGTGCTCATCCATAATTATTTGACAAGGACAGTTTTTCCAAACATTATTTGTATTTTAAACACTCGAGTGTTTAATATTGTGTTTCAACAAGGAACTGTAGATAAGCAATGTACTGACTACAGCATACATCATCGTCTTCCATTTTGGATTTTCCATCACGACTCATCAAAGTTGATTTCATCAGAAAATTTCATTACTAGGACTTTTAAAAATTAATTCTTGGAAGAGGAAGAAAAACAGATGCAAATGTAATTACAAGAAAAACAAATCCAGTTGCAATTTGAGAGAGAGAGAGAGAGAGAGAGAGAGAGAGAGAGAGAGAGAGAGAGAGAGAGAGAGAGAGAGAGAGAGAGAGATGCAATTATATATGAAGAAAGAGAGAAAGAAAAACAATTACAAGCGGAAGAAAAAGAGAACGAAGCTGGGCAAACTAATGTCGAATTTTCTAGAAGAAAGGAGCAGCTATTTCATGGATGGTGCTTAGCCAAGAAAGTTGAAAACGATTATGAAAGTCCCAAACAATTGTTATAACTTGAAGAGATCAAAAACTGTGTCCATTGTGACCTTAAGAGTTATCTTACGAGCACAAGATCGAAACCTGGATAATGGACAATATTGCTTGTGCCACTGATGAGTACTCTTTAACTAATTAAGTTCCATTTGTAAATAAGACGACTACTCAACAGTCTTTTGGAAGAAATGTATTTCTCTTTCAAACCTCAAACTGGCACAACTTTTAAAACTCTAGATCTTTGTCTCCTTTTATGTATACCTATGTCAAGAAAACAGACACGTTACTTTGTATTGCTACAAATTTAAAAAATAGCTATGAGAATCAAGACAGACCTATTCTAAATGCTCTCATGTTATGGGGTCACTATCACTGTTATGTATTGAATGAAGGCAATACATTTGTTGGGTCTAATAAACTCCAGTCAGATTGTATTATTATTATTCATATCGAAGGGTTCTATATCACTCATGAGTGATTCAGGTAATCCCATAAATATTAAAATATTAAGGGACATATGAGCTTCTCAGAATCTTTTATTTTCAGGTAATTTGCCTTTTTCTGTAAAGTCTTCTTCTAATGAGGGTGTTTTTATTCAAGGGGTTGAGTGCGGCTTATTTAATGTTTCTCTCTTTGGTGTACATTTTTCATTTTGATCAGACTTAGTCTCAGGACCGTGACAGCTGGAACAGTCTGTGTTTTACCCAAAAAGGTCATTCATTTATTACTAGGCAACAACCTTGCTGGAGACAAAGTTAAGGTTAATCCATTTGTAACTGACAAGCTTTGATGCTACCATCCATGGAAAAGAGAAGTGCATTTCTGATGTGAAATCATGGATGACATGTAACAAGCTGAATACGAATGATGATAAAACTGAGGTCATCCTGATCACAATACAAAGACTTTCTCGTTCACATCCTTTACCTCAAACAATACATATCAGCAACACTAACATTAAATTCACAGTCGGTATGAAACAGAGGTGTTACTCCAGACAGTACTCTCCCATTGCACCAACATGTCATGAACATATGCAAGGTTGCATATATTGAGCTAAGACGCATCAGCTCCATTCGCAAATAGCTTTCAGTTGATGCCACTAAAACACTTGTGTGTTCATTAGTACTTTCAAGAATATATTATTGTAACTCAACTGTATCGTTCGTATCAATATTTACTCCAGAAACATCAAAACGTTCAAAGCACAGCTGATCGGATCATCTTTAGAACACAACGATCAGAGCAGATATCTCCGCTGCTATGTACCCTACATTGTCTATCCACTCGATCCAGAATCAAACACAAAATTTGTTCTCCGTGCTACGTTTTACTGACGGACTCCAGTCAAGCATACCTATCCGGCCTCACCAATGTGAATACACCAGCAAGATACTTACGCACCTCTTCTGACAATCGTATACTCATTATTCCCACTTTGAAAACGAAGTCATATAGACCAAAAACAGACAGTGATCCCTTTCAAGACTGCTCACCTTTTACGTCTGCCAGAACAAACTTCAAGACCTAATAATGTTTCCTACCTTTAATAAATTCAGCATTTTTTATGTCTTCTAATTGCATGCACGTTTTCCTTTATATTTTCGTAGTCATATTATTATAAATGTTGTAAAGCTCTTAGAGCTTCTAAGGATTAGGCGCTATGCAAAGTCATCATTATTGATTCAAGGCTAGTGGCACCACGTAAACAGGTTTCATTTTCATTTTAAAATGATTGGTTGTTGTCAAGGTCAAGATGGGAGTAGTGAAGACGTAAACAACTTTTCATTCTTAAAGTAAAAATGATTGGTTCTCATTAGGGGGGTCATGTTAGGAGTGCGTGATATAAACGATTACGTGAATCCTCCTTCCCCTCCCCCACCTTAATGATTTCGCAATTTCGGGATTTTGTTCGAAATTGCGTATTAGAATACGATATAATCTTTGTTTTAGTGAAATATAGTGAGTTTGGGACTTTTACATCTGAAGTTAAGTTATTTCCTTTTGTTGTAGCCAGTTTTTTAATCCATGTTAACTTTACTTCATTTATTTTGGATTTTAAAGGATTAATTCGTATTTCTGGAAATAAATGATGTGTTCATGCGAAATTCATGGACAAGATAGTTTATCAATGTTGTACTCGGATTTCCAACACCAGAGTGTTAATTATTATGTTTCTGCAAGGAACTCTAAATAAACACAAAATAGACTTAAGCATACGTCTTCGTCTTCCATCTTGGATTTTCAAACAGGACTCAAACTTGAATCTTAAAACATTTCATTACTAGGGCTTTTGTAATTTAATTTGTGCATTATTATTTGAATATTTTTGGATTTGATTCTTAAAACTGTAAGTTCTTTTTCTATTTGATTAAATCTTTTTTCCAGGGTAATATATTATTTGTTAAATGGTGCCTAGCTTGTTGTTTTCACTTTTTCTGTGTTACTGTTTTTTAGAGCCTAAACATGTAGCACTACATCCATTCCTATATCATTAATGTAAAATATCATTGCTAGTTAAATTTGCTGCACGCATCGACTGGAAATTATGATACGATCTAGATCATTAATATTCCAGCATTAGTATAATGGTTTTCCATGCCCCTCTTTCACTCATATCAGCTTACTTGAAGCCATTTTCCATATAGGTTGAAAGCGTTCTATTTCTTCCAATGTCCGTCCACTTGATCAAACTAATCCCGTCTCAACATGCGGATTTCCACCTAAAACATTTCCATATCCCGTCTTGACATGCAAATTTCCACCTAACACATTTCCACATTCCGTCTCGATATGCGGATTTCCACTTGCATGTTAACACATCCCGTCCCGACATGGGGATTAATATCTAACGTGTGTGTGTGTGTGTGTGTGTGTGTGTGTGTTTCATCAAACTTTCCTGACTGAAACACTATATGGCTTATCTCATCTTCCAGATTCAACTCCTGAATTGACGATGACACTCAATAGTGCCAAGCCATACGAACATATGTGTGCAGTAACATATTACAAATGAAACAGAAATTAAAAAATACTAACGCGTTAATAACGAAATGCTTTACTGTAATCAAATTTCGAATCTCTACAGTGGGTCATTCACTCTTTGTTTCAAAAGTAATTTACAATCACCTGATTGCCAACACTATCTACTATCCTTACCTCATAGAAGCAAGGGGAAACAAATAAGCCTTTATTTAAGTTACCCAATTAACATTAGTTATGAATAACTTTGAATCATTTCATAAGAATTTATTTACTACAAGTTTCACGCATTTCGATTCATTAGCCTGTAACATTTGTATCCATTATCTCACTTTGTTTAACATAACGCACAGATATCAATGACGTTCTAACAAGTCACCAATACATAGATAAAATGTCCTGTATTTTTTTCCCCAATTAACATTTGCAAAACTGTAAATTAAATTATTAAATGGCTTTAGTATGACTAAAAGTCTTCACTACAATAAACCAATTATGAATTATCAATATTACAAACAAATCTAGGCTATGTTCAAATCTAATAAAAGTGAATTTGTGAAGATACTTATTTAGTTTAAAACAACTTTCTTTGCATGCTGTAAAAGTAAATTCAGTTTTTTTGAAAAAGATCCACCAGATGTAAAAACTTATTTCTAAATAAGAACATTTACTGACTTCTCCAAACGTTAGCCATTGTATTTAAAAGAGAGATTTCCATGCTACATACCACACATTCCAAACATTAACAAAATTTGTCTGCGGTATTCTTCTTCGTTTACGTTGATTGCAATATTTCACGCGATTTATTAGCATTTATTTTTTGGGTAATATTTCAACGTTTACCGCGCAATTCAGGTTTAATCCACTTTTAAGACAAAAAAATTCTCTTTCAGTATAATCAAATTCCTTAGAAAAATCTACATCTATGTTTATTTCCCTAAGACAAAAAAAATGTGTGCAATAAAACCTTGTTCTATAAAGATATAATCCACTGTACTAAATAATGTCCAGACAAAATTCTGATTTAGCAGGTGTTTGTGTGTTCGAGTAAACAAATTTCTACAACTGCTCAAGTAATACAATACTCCTATTACAATTAACTGGCATTAAACTACCTTTTTTATGGTTAATTCATATATCTATCAGGCCATTTATCTGGAAAGTATCTAATTTCAAAAATTCTTTTTTTTAAAAAATCCACGTAACCATGGTAACAGAATTTCTTTGCTATGTATAAAAACTTCATTTGTCAGTCTATCCATGCATTGTGAGCGACTAGGCTTTAGGCGATTGAGTTTAATACTTCTTATGCTTCGAGGAAAAATCATGGAACTCCTGAGAATATGATTTTTAAAAAAATGCAAAACATCATCATCTGGATTGTTTTAAAATATTTGGATAGTCATAGACTTTATAATTCCTTTTTTAAAAGACAAAAATTAATATTCCAAACTTTGTACCAAATTCATGCCTTGATAAATTCCGATTAGTTTAAACATTTATTAAATTCACAATCATAAACTTGTCTTCTAATTTTGTCACACATACATACCATATTTCCTCAAACACACATGCACACAAGCACATAAGAATTTGTGGAAGCCCTATAAATAACCTGTATGAAATTAAAAATATTTAATCCGTAATGTAAACAACAGCATACTAACATAGTTATACACTTTCTCTTGAATAAAAAAAATGTCCTAAGGTTACCGTATGCTAAAACTATCCAATGGTTACTGTACAGGAACAAATAGTACATGGGTACACTACTGTGGTTAACATAGAGTACAACATATTACCACATAGTACAAAATATCGCATGGTTACCATACACTAAAACAAACATATCAAATAGGATTCGATCGAGTTTTAAAATTATGCTAAACTGAAAGATTTGACTGAGAATGGAGATCCAAATGATTCAAAACTGACGAGAAGAATGTCATGTTGTTTTCTAATTAGGCAACTTTGCTTTTATAAATATTCCAGCATTTGACGTTTTGGCATGAATGGATTTACGATTTATAACAATTTGATTACAGTGGATGTTTAAGTCATTTCAAACCTAAATCATACTAATTCCGAACATAGACATGATGAATTTCTGTTTTCGGAATTTGATAGTTTCGTGGCTTTATCAAAGAGTGGAGTTTTTTATCCACTGGTATACACTTCTGATTAAACTCGAGATATTTTATGAAGTACTGACCTGGAATGTATCACCCTCGTACAGAAGAAAGATACGGACTTTAGCTCAACTGAGTCCCAGCTCCACATACACGATAGACCTGAATATCTATCTATAAGACATTTTTCACAAGACCAGAGAGGCTAATAATCAAGGTTATTGGGGCGGGGCGAGATTGGAGCCCGACGCTTTGAGTAAATTCTCATTTTCACTTCAGAAGGTCTTACAGATTCAATATCATCTCACGAAATTGTCATTAACTTAAGTGTGTTTGTAGGATTTTACAGTAATTTCAGTTATATTCGAGAAAGGAGAAACAGATTTAAACATTATAAAGCAATAAGCAGTCCACATCGGAATGTTTGGTGGCAACATTTAACAATTTGCAAGTTTTCTTTTGCTTTGTTTCCTTCAAATCTATGTATCATTAATAACCATCCGATAAAGTCACTTTAGTTACCAGATTTATCACAACTTTTCTCTATTGATTTTATCATCAAATAAAGTGGCAGTTATTTATCACAACTTTTCTGTATTGATTTTATCATCAAATAAAGTGGCAGTTATTCTCTCCTTTCTAACAATATAGCATTTTGTGTCGATTTAATTTTTTTTTTGGCTTTGTTAATTAACCCGTCTTTGTGGAAGCTTAACAATGTATTTTTTGGAACCCATATGCATATCCATCCGTCTGTGCGTACTATAGAATAAAAACTTAAAAAGTGTTGAACGACCCATGTTAAATTAAACTACTTCATTCGTGAAATAAAAAGTACTCTATGAAACGTTGCTAAATTAGTTTTTATATAATTTATCAAGTATTATAGGCATATATTATATTATTCATTTCCTTCACATACAAAATAACAAGAAAGAAAAATGCTTCTACAACATCTCTAAAACCACTTTTAATTAATACTAAAGTGAATTGCATTTTGCTTTTGCACTGGCGCCTTGAATAATATGTCGACAGACTGTAAGGAATAAGGAAGTCACTGGAGTGGTTATGGTTATCGTTACACACACACACACACACACACACACACACACAGATATATATATATATATATATATATATATATATATATATATATATATATATATATATATATATATATATATATATATATAATAATAATAATAATAATAATAATAATAATATATTGCAACACCCGTTGTTCTTTCCACTAAGTTGCACTCGTTAATATGGTAATTAATAGCAATTTCGAAGTAATACACGTAAACTCACACAAGATATTGTCATCTTAACTTGTTAACTTTAACTTGTTATTGCGTTAGCATTCTCCCCAGACTTTTAAATTGTGTGCCTGCATAAAAATTAGCCAAATTAATACATTTGAAAATAATTGTATACATTATAGAATTAGACATGTCACTATTTGATGCATATGTTTAAGCATGGTTGCCCTCAGGAGCAAATAAGTAGCATATATTGTCCAATAGCGATGGATTTAATTTTATGTACAACAGCAGAATTCGCCATTCATATAAACTAGCTAGTCCACTAAAGTTCTGACTGTCCATAGAGAGGGTTTTCAACAGAACGTGCATTGAATTCAGTGATATATCCATCAGCATATGCTCCATTCGATAGACAAACATTTATGGATTGGTCACTTTGCCTCTTGCTTTCATTTCTGTTTCCCATTCTGAATAAATATAGAAAACGATTTGCATGTTGCATCAATGTCTTGGCACTTTATATATATATATATATATATATATATATATATATATATATATATATATATATATATATATATATATATATATATATATATATATATATATATATATATAAATACCTGATAATAAACTTTCTCAGAGATTATATGCATTGCAATCTCAATATTTGTATTACTTTTCAAATTAATTTTACAAAGAAATTCACGATAGGCTCAAACTAGAATATTACGGCGACAATTTTCTTATTTTGCAAAACATGACACTTGCCAAACTCTTCGAGGTTCAGAACTATCGTTTGAAAGTCAAAAAGTGAATCGGGATTATGGATTATCCATTGCAACAGAAAGGAAATTATTTCTCTGTATTTCTCCATTTCTCCTCCGATTTAGAGTTTTATGTTATCTTGCGTGTGACATTTTCGACAAAATTGGAATTTTGCTGAGGTAGAAAAAGCAGAAAAGGTCTTTAAAAGAAAGAACATGACAGATTTTAATATTTTATCTCGGAAAATCATTTATTTCTATAAATAGGTTTTTGAAAAATCGACAGGCTTGATGGAATTCTTCAAGGATTTTCTGAAATATAAAGCATAGCTTGAGGAGGAAAATGTGATATGTAAAGTAGGACTACCAGTATAGTTTAGCAAACAAACACAAACATAGATAGGAGCTATCTTGTCTATATTGTCTCTTCATATATATATATATATATATATATATATATATATATATATATATATATATATATATATATATATATATATATATATATATATATATATATATATATATATATATATATATAAGGTGATTACTACATGAACGGCGTTTGGGCGTCCCACTCTTGAGGACGCCCCGCGCTTCAGGCCTAAGATCCTCCTTATGAATTTGTCGAGGTATATTCTCTGGCTTCGCGCGGTTATAGTCAGCATAGGCACCGCGTACTCCTAACGCCGCCACTAGATGACTGGAATTGTTTCCAAGCTATAAGCCAAAGGCAAGTCCCATATTCGAAGGAATGATACAATTCCTTCCATTGATTTGCAATATCGCATACCTGTTGTATGGTTATTGGCTAAGACCCGATCACTAGAAGCAAAACCGATGTATATCTGATTCCGTTTTCTCTTGTTCTTTAAAGTTATATATGTTTGTAAGGTGGGGCTCTGAAGATTAACAAATAACGAGCTGGACCATATATTATCTTAAGTACTTGACGAATATGCTTCTGGAAAGCTTATACAAATGATATCAAGCGTAAGACACATAAACTCCTCTATTAAACCCATCACAAAAACACCTTTACCTGAACTCCTCTATTAAATCCCTCAAAATACATACCTTTTCCTTATTAAAACTGCAATTAGTAGGACAAGCAGCAAACATCCTACACCGGCTGAAACACCAACTATGAGAGCTGAAAATGAACGGAAACAAATATTTTAACGTTTCAACATTCCACGAATAATAACGAGAGGGAGAGAGAGAATTAAAAAAATAATAATAATTTTTTGTATTATATGTACAGATCTGTGGGATAAAATAATTATTTCATTTAATTGGCATGACACTAATGTTTGATTGATTATATCAAGTAAACCAATATTGTTATCACACAATGCATGTTAATAGGTCAGAACTCTTATCATTAAAAAAGGATTTAGAAAGTTCCATTGTATCCATAACTAATTAATTATTTTCTGACTTTCAGGATAACGACAACTCTTACATTAAATTTTCAAGTAAATGTTAAATCAAAGGATGGAATAACACGAAAACATTTTAAACAAGTCTGCACACTATCAATTAATTAGTTTTAAAAACATTTGGTTGCAGACACTGCTAAATAGTTTACCAGAACAAGTGCATCAAGCCTCGTGGTTTATTTTTTTCTGATTTTTTCTATTTTGAAATATTTTATGGCATCATGATTACATCATCTTTATCTTAAACATTTCCAGGAAATGATACAACATTTGTATGATGCAAAGCTGCATCAAGTAATATACCACAGAGACAAAAATAAGAATATTGATTACCCACATTCAGAAACATGACTGGGTTT
The DNA here is from genome assembly GCA_029339505.1 of Unio delphinus. Classification (NCBI taxonomy): domain Eukaryota; kingdom Metazoa; phylum Mollusca; class Bivalvia; order Unionida; family Unionidae; genus Unio; species Unio delphinus. The sequence goes on along the minus strand of JAQISU010000038.1, from coordinate 2,523,682 downwards.
AAAGGACCCTGTCCTTTGTTATGACATTCTAATTAGAAGGATGGGACAATAAATGATGGAGCAGGAAAACAAAACAGTGTCTGACTGTCGTAATGGTATGTATGTATAAACACAACTTGAAAACCATTAATTTATGTAGAGTCCGTAACCTAAGCTACCTTTGCATTCATCTGAGTGTCTCTTATGGTCGCTTCAGAGGGAAATAAAAATAACGGAAATGTAGTATTTCCCTACATAAAACGTTTATATAATATACCCATTTAGTTTGAGTCAGCCACGAAATTACCCAAATTTGTATTTAAACAAAAAACTTTGTTTAAGAAATGAAGATCAATTGTTTAGTTATATACTCTCAATGACTAATAAAAGGTAGCTCTAAGATGTCCATATTGGTCCAAGATGTTGAACTTCACGAAAAAAAATATTTGCTCAGGAATTCAGACCAAGTCAAATTTGACCTTTGTTGAGACACTTTTGAGCCATATACAGTGTTTTAACCGAATGGTTTACTATAAGGATCCTTGTTACTTATTTTGTTTATGTCTGTATTCTAACGCAAATTGTACGGCCTTGATTGCAATCAAGTTCGGTAACAAACGTTGCAGCAAATTACGATTGTCGCTTAATTTCGGTTTGTATCCAACAGTCATCTATCCTTGTTTTCTCCATCTTCTTCAAACATGAATATGATTCTAATGGGGGTTAAAATATATTAGTATTATTACTATATTATTTCGAGAGTTTTTCCATAACAAGTTGCACTGTTAGTTGTAGAGTGTAACATATTGTTTGGAGGACACTGCATATTAAATAGAAACGGGTCATCTAAGTTTAGTAATAGACACTTGACATGATTGATGAAAATAAAATAATTTTAAGACCGTTAATACCCGAAATCTTGCTTTTGTTTCTTTGTGTTCGTTTTTAGACAGTTGAAGGCATATCCCAATTACTTATTGAAGAGATAAATTATACAACAGTCGGACATTTTAAAAGAAAAAGAATGAAATATGAATAAGGGCAGATGTATTTCTTAACTGGGAAAGGAAAGCCGTTTCAAAAGTGGTATCGCGACTGTGGCTGATGAATTTCAGTATGTCATTAAGAACTAGATAATAAAATAACTTCACCTCATAATAAGACCAGACATTATTGTCTCATAAAAAACTACAATGGCTTCACCATATAATGAGGTCAGAATCAATTATTCCACAGACTCAAAGGAAGGTTCGAAACCCTAATTTAAGATATTATACTTGAAGAATACCTACGTCATTAAAAAAGAATGCAAGTAGAGCTAAAGTTGTGAAAACCACGAAAATTGACTTTCTGCATTAATTGTAAACAAAGTTAAAAAGAATAATATTTTTCAAACTTTGTATTCAGCTAAAGGTTTTGCGGAAACAAATAAAACTGAAGAACACATGACCCGGACTGAAGTTCAAATAACTTCAAAAGTTTCGTGTGAACTTCAATACAATTTTTATGAACCATTTGAAAACAACTTTATTTTTGAGGTATTGCTTTTGGTTGGTTGATAATGTAAACTGACTTTCAGAATCAAGCTAAGACTTTAATGTATTTAAGCCATATTTGAAATCTTCTATTGTGTTTGAGTACGACAGTGTGTTTTCTATCTCGGCAACTTTAAAATAACAGTATAGTGATATTACCTTTAGATGCATCTTGTTGACTACTAACAGCAATGTTACTTTCACTCATCACTATTTTATATGTGGTGGTTGCACTATCGTAATAGGATGGAGTACTGACAAGTGGTGTACGATTTTTTATGGAGCCGGATGAGAAACTTAATGTTCTCGCTGAAATATTTTGTACATAGGATGTGTTTCCTCCCACAATAGAAGTAAACGAATCTGCAGGCAGTTGGGACGTTTGTTCCATTGTAACCGACGGCAAGTATGTCGTATTAGCAGGAAGATGCTTAAAAGTTGGGACTGCATCGGACATACTAGTTGACCGCCTGATGAAATGTGTCGACTGTTGGCTTCTGAACCATCTATCTGACTCTGTACTTAAAATGTTGTATCTTTCTTTTGTGGATAAATACGCTAATGATAGGGATAGATTATACTGTGTTGTTCCACCATGTAATGGAGCTTTTAAAGAAGTTACGGGTAATGATACTCTATCTTTCACATGGGAATTTGTTCGCTGTGTTGATAGTGGTACATTCCCTCCAGACGAGTTCATTTTAGGTATTTCATGCCTCTTCAAAGTAATGGGTGTCAGGGTAGTCTCACCGTTGACGACAGTTGTCGTAAAACTTTCTAATAATTTTGATCTATTCACAGTATTAATTTGCACAGTTGAGACAGACTGTAAAATAATATTAGTTGGCACAGTTGTAGATAGTTCACTTGCAACAGGCGAGTTAGTTGTACTAACCGCAAGTTCCGATGATGTTTGTATTAAAGTTTTCTCCATTGATGAATATTTGCCGGTTACGGCCAACGACTTGCTTTCTTTCGATGGTGTTGTTGTAGATTTTCTTGATGATGATGATGATGATGACGACGACGACGATGTAGGAATTGTTGAAAGAAACTGAGTTAATGCCATAAAAGTAGTTGATTCTGTATTTGTTAGGTTGAAAGACAATGTCGAGGCGAAGTCGCTCACATTATTAGGATTAAAGACAGAACTTCGCGTCCTTGAAGACGTTCTGACGGGCGAAACACTAATCTCCACTCTACGGGATGTTGATACTGGAACACTTGTAAATTCATTTCTTGGAGATAATGGTCTTCTTGTATGTGCTCCTGTTGAATCTAAAACGAATAAATGTTATCCATTTTTCTATTTAATAATAATAATAATAATAATAATAATAATAATAATAATAATAATAATAATCACAGGAATAGTTTCATTTCTTCTTTCATACTAAAACAAATGTAGAGTATGTTCATTTTATTGCTTAACGAGTAAAGAGTATATCATATAATTATTTTGCCTTGAAGGATCGTGAAATAAGCATAAGTTATTTCAAGAATTGACCCTTTGATGTAGTGGCACATTATTTATATTATAAAACTGAACACATGCACTGATTACTAAATTAACATGAAATAGGCTAGTAATACATTGTCGTAATAGTACTAAATTAACATGAAATAGGCTAGTAATACATTGTCGTAATAGTACTAAATTAACATAAAATAGGCTAGTAATACATTGTCGTAATAGTACTAAATTAACATAAAATAGGCTAGTAATACATTGTCATAATAGTACTAAATTAACATAAAATAGGCTAGTAATACATTGTCGTAATAGTACTAAATTAACATAAAATAGGCTAGTAATACATTGTCATAATAGTACTAAATTAACATGACATAGGCTAGTAATACATTGTCGTAATAGTACTATTATTAATATGTGTAATAATAGTAGCAATTGTAGTGGTAGTAATGTTAGTGGTGGTAATAGAAAACGTAGTAGTAATAATAGTATGTGTATCAGCAATGGTGGTAGCAACTGTAGCAATAATGGTAGGGGTAGTAGTAACAGCAGTAGTAGAAGTCATATTAGCGGTAATGGAATTAGTAATGGCGGTAGTATGCTCTAACGCTGTATAATTGATAGTACTAATATTAGTATACCTACTCTTCCCCGTCAACCACAGCAAATCAAGTTGAAGCTACGATAGCGTAGCTATATAATGGCATGCGCTATATCATCGTGGTACACTTGATTACCTGAATTGTTAACACGTGATGTCTAGCGGGTTGTGGGGTCAACCTACGTTAATGTTTTAGCCAGTGAGTGAGCAAATCTGACAGAGCATATTTTCCTCCAAAAAAGCAACATTTATTATACGTCTTGACTAGAAAACCCCGAACCTCACTTTTTCATAGTAAAGTGCATGCAATCCATTTTAACCAAATTTACAAAACTCCTATCGTACTTATTATTACTGCATCGATCCTGATTAGGAAATATACCCTTTGTGCATTGTCTGCAGGCTGACGTTTATCCTGTATAGGTCAGGAATCGGTTGTTACGTAGGCGTCATAACAAGGCTACACATGTAATTTCGTTGCATAATTGGGAAAGCAATAATATTGCAACTTTTAAACAAAAAAAATTAACATGATATATATATATATATATATATATATATATATATATATATATATATATTATTTTTTGACGTTTTTTTTTAGAATCCACGTCTGAAGAAAAGCAAGGCAACATTACAATCCTTACCAATTTGTCGAATGCATTGAATGCCACCATACAAGGCATCTCAGTGTATCATGCAGCTATTCAGTATGATGTGCATGACCTACTCATTTGAGATGGGACAATATAGAAAATGTATCTCTATCGATACCAACCCATTTCATGATATATTTTAGTGAAAATGAACAACTGCAATTGATAAATCATTTAAAGTACAAGGCAAAGGTACAGTACCTTTCAGCAGAATAAGCAGCTTCTTATGGAAGGAAAGTTCAGAATGACAGACATTTAAGCGATTCCTGGTATTTTGGATTTGCGTGTAGGTGGCCATATTTAAATCTCGCTAAGCCCCAGAAACTGTCTCAGTTGCGAGCAATATGTGCTTATATGGATTATTAAACCACTATTTTGAGGAGTTGTTAGTCATCCTTATAGTAAACAATTTAAGATTACAGGATCACAGAATTCAACCATCATTGCTTGTGGCAATCCCATTAAAAAGCGAATTCAGTCATACTTTTTTTCTCCTGTAAAGAAGAAAACTGAATTCCAAATCCTACTTGAAGGCAATGTCTCCAGAAAATTTAACTTTTGCTTTTGGAAAAGCTGGAATATATCATTTTCAAACAAGACAATTGTGTATTTTCAGGTACCACCATCGACCATGTATTATGTGGAAAACGATGCCAATCAAGAAAAAGAAAATATTCCAGAAATTTCTCAACCAGCAGCTCATGATTGTCATCAGGATACCATGAAAGCCAAAACACCCTAGAAAGATGAGGAGCAGCAGAGGGGGCGAATCAGACAACTTTTTTTTGTTTTTATTTTTGATTATACCCCCTCCAAAATAACACTAGACCCTTCTCGCGAAAAAATAAGTCTCCGACCCTTGTCTGAAAACATTCGCGTCGCAACGTCGTTGTCACTCACCCCCTCTGCTGCTAGAACTTTCAGTTCTAGGTTAACCGAATATTTGATCCAGTCCTTAGGACGAAAATCATTTATGATTTCACAAATAGACTAATTTGTAAAACCTCCTCTTGTAAATCAATCAGATTATTAGACTGGTCAGTGAGTTTGAAATTAATTCTGGTTAATGAATTATTATGACATCGCATATAGACTGGATTCACCGGAGACTCAATTATTAAAAACCCTGGAGGGGCTGTTGGTGCAAATGAATACAAAATATATCCTTGCTGAGCTTGATTTGATCGTTCTAAATTTATTTGATAGCTTCCTTCGATCACATCACATACTAAATTGAGCGCAATCACCGTTGAAATATTCACATTGAACGGAGCAATATGCCTGCCGCCACCATCTGGGTCATTATTATGTTTGAGGATAGTTGTTTGTGGTTGTGGTTGTGTTTTTTTCCACGTATCATGGATTTTTTTGAAACCTTCATCGATGGCATCACTGAGAGATTTTTGTAATTCTGAGATATTATATCCTGGTAGTTTGAATGTGGGGATATCTTTGACGCGTATATTATACTTCGTTGCAAATGTTGTTCTCGTTTGGGGGTTATTGTGATCTAATATATCCTGAATAATTTTTAGGTTAAATGTTTCCATGTCATTGATGATTTTGTTACATGTTTCTACAACGCTGATAAATTCATCTCGAGTGAGAGTACCGGATTTAAGGGGTATTAACAACAATGAAAAATCTTTATTCATTGCTGTGAAATTGTCAATGATTTTAGGTTCGTTAACAAAAAAATGATGATGCTCCTTTACTTCCTCCTCTTCTCCAATTGGTCGATATACTAAACTAAAAAACTCTATAGTAAATCTATGATCTTTATAACTCTTTACTGGATTATCAGATTTTGTCCTGTCGGTGATATAATCAGTTTTTGTGGTTCTGGTAATTTAACGGTTTTTCCACCGGGTGGTAATTCAGGCCATCCCAGTACGGTTCTAATAGAACTTTGATAGATATCTACGACATAACCCTCTGTGCTTATTTCAATGGCAGATGATAGTGTCGGCACATGAACTGTTATAGCTATTTTTGATTCTTTTCCAGTAATCGATTTTATTCTACGCGCGAATTCATCATTGATTTGTTCAATTTGATATGATCCGGTTGGTATGGAAACAACGTTCCAGTCTGGGGTACCGTCGGGTTTATTCTTATTTGCAAATACCAGGGAATTATTCGGTTGTTGACCACCAAATGATTTTGACCTAATATTTGGCCAACTGTGGTATACTCGTAATTTTGCTAGCGCTATCTCCTTCACTGGGACCGGAGAGGGGAAATTCACACTGAATTCTGGATTCGTTGAGGTTATTGAGATCATGCTTGTTTGTACTGGGTTTGTGTTCTCCACTATTTGTTGAAGTAATTCCATCTGTGTTGTCATTGTTATTATACTCATGTTGTATTTCTAATTTTGACATCGCAGAATCATATATATCTACCATCGCTGAAAACTCACTCTCTGATATAATTGTATCATCGAGCGATGACGATATCAATGAGGATAATTGCGAGTATGCAGTGGACACAACATGAAATTGAATTATGTAGTCTTGTAGTTTCCGTTGGCTGCATGAGGATATTTTTTTGTGATTATTGAAATTATTCCAGCGATTGTTGTTGCCGCAGAAATGCAAATTGGAACAGCTATCGGAGCCATCATTGTCACTGAAGACAGTATAATACCAGCTCCGGTGATTACACCACTCACAGCGTACACAGTAACATCAATTGCGGTAATTCTCCTGCGATATTTTTTAATTTTCAATTCATACTCCTCAGACAAGGTTTTGAGTCTAGTTTGATACTCTCTGACCTGATCATAGCGATATTGCGATGATGAAATCATTTTTTATTTTAAATACGCTAGCGTTTTCAATTGAAACCGTTAGTGAAATTGCTTTGCAATTTTCAACTTAAATCCGCTACGAATTCCACATACCACGTTGTTGTAACCCTAACCAAATTTTTATCAGTAGCTATTAACGTGAACTGTTCAGTTGTATCCTTGTCGATGATCGTTGAAATCGTATTATTGACCCCGGATGAACTGGACGATGAAATATTAAATTGAGTCGTTCTCACTATTGTTAATCGATAAATACCCTTAACTGTTGCAGTGATGTCTAATTTGTTGTTTTCAGGTGTCCACTCAAATGATCCGTGTTGGATTGTGTATACCACGTTGTTGGTTTTCTCATGAGGAATTTTTGTTTTTTCAATAACTGTTATCATCCTCGAAAGATCACCTTTGACGGCTTCGATGAAGTTTTTCGTCTCATCGATGGATTTTTTAATATCAGGGAGTTTTAGTTCAATTTTATCGAATGTAGTTCCAATAAATTTATCAATGATATTTCTACGAAATGCGGTAAACTGTTTTATGTGTTCTTCGGTTTTAGATTGAAGTGTTGCTAGTTCTAACGCAGAATCGTTGAGAGTTTTAAATCGATCTGTAATCGTCGAAAAAAGTACACCCGGTTTGAGTTTACCCTGATTGGAAAATAACGCGATAGTATCCTCGATTGCATTTTGTTGTTTAACTAAAATATCATCCAGAGAAATATTACTGGTTTTCAATTTACCCTGATCGGAAAATAACGCAACGGTGTTCTCGATTGCATTTTGTTGTTTAACTAAAATATCATCCAGAGAAATATTACTGGTTTTCAATTTACCCTGATCGGAAAATAACGCAACGGTGTTCTCGATTGCGTTTTGTTGTTTAACCAAAATATCATCCAGAGAAATATTACTGGATTTCAATTTACCCTGTTTGTCTTGAAATACAACTATTTCATTCGGGTCAACACTTGTTAAGTTCAACGTCTCAGCGATTTCATCTTTAATTTTTTTTTGTATATCCTTGATAGAATCAGGAGTTGCAGTGTCATCGGGTTTGGGTTTCAGAGGTCTTCCCCAAATATCAATCATGATATTTTATATATCTCTCTCTAAAAAGCGATTACTAGTGTAGTCATTTACGACAATGTGTGGTGGTTTTCTAGATGCTGAAATAGCGTCAAGGACATTTAATACTTCACTGCCGCATATTGGTGGGTCATTGATTTGTTGTGTTGGTAGCGTAGAATACCAAGTCTTCATTGGAAGGGTGTTTATATAACGCATAAACTCTTTTGGTGGGGCTAATCCATATGAATCAAAATAGACAATCCCACGTGGATCAATAGCGTATGCAACCCAGTGAGTTCCAGGTCCGGTGCTGTTATCGAGATTAATAATACCTGTTTCAGTTTTGTTTGGTTGATATGGTAATTGATCTTTCATAAAAACACCTCTGAAATTTTTAATCACTAGTTTTTTAGCAGCATCCATTAAATCAAAATTGGACATTGGAACCATAGATTTCTGAATTAATAAACCGTTCCTGGTAGTATCAGGCCTGATCCGTGAACGGATCTCCCGCTGTACCATGAATACGGGGTTCCTGGTAGTCTTAGACCCTTTCCGCTGTACCATGAATACGGGGTTCCTGGTAGTCTTAGACCCTTTCCGCTGTACCATGAATACGGGGTTCCTGGTAGTCTTAGACCCTTTCCCTTTTTTTTATACCCTTGACCTTTCTTCGGTTCATATGATTCAGCAATGCTCTGTACCGCTTTTGTTCCCAAGCCTCCAACTACCCCCAATGCGGCCGCTTTTGCTACTGCTGGGGCTGCTGCCGCAACCAATGCTGGTATTGCAGCAAACAACGGAAATATACCACCTGTTTTTATCATATTTTTGATAGCAGCCGAAGAGAGTGTGATCTGAACTCCTTTTTTATCCTTGAAAGCATCATTGAAATGTTTCACTTGACGAGTTGTCAGCGATAATTTATTTGCCCCACCAGTCATTTGATTAGGTTTCAACGTGATTGTGGTTCCACATTTTTTAGCCGATTCTGATTGAAATTTTTTGATTTGACCAGGAGTTAACGCAACACTAATAACACTATATGACATGTTATACATAATTGATTGATTCTAAATCGTAAAACGATTCAATGGAAATATCCTTCGGATTTTCAATTACATATTTTCCACTGGTGCATCTACCACTCTCATTCTTCCACCAACACCTTCAAGTAGCATTGATTTATCACTGAGAATGACAGCAACCGCTCTATAATTAATAATACCACCAGGACGGGTTACACGGGCTCTGAAGTGTATATCAACGACAGATTGTCTTGTTAAATCAAGATGTTCCAGTGAAAAGTAATAAATCGGATAGAGGCTTTTGAAATCATATTGTGATATTTGCAAACCGGTATCCACATTTTGATCACGTGCCATAAATGACAACAGGTTATGATAGACACGTGCAATATGATTTTGATCGTAATCAAGTTGCACATCTTCAGATGGTTCCTGTTGTCCGTTTATTCTCAGTGAGACCTCTCTAACACCTACCTGATCAAATATCATATGACTTTGTTGTTGATTACCAACTCGCGCAGCATTCTGTAACGCAATAAATATATGTCGTGGAGCTGAAACCCCTTGTTTTGATGCCAGGTGCCATGTGAATGTACCATCAACATTGTCTTGTTTAGTATCCGTAGTCACTGATAACCAACTCAATAACGACTTTCCTCCTTGGTCCATAAATGATAACAATTTTTCTTCTGCTGTGATTGATGGAGTTAACACTGGCATCCACAATGATAGTTTTGTTAAAACGACTTTACCATCAGGAACAGCAGCATCACGCCATATTGCATCATTATCAGTACCCTTTCGTACAAGCGCTACTGTGTGTTTAGCTCCATAAATAACTTTTCGGACGTTTCTACAGAATCCGAATATATGATGCAGTGGAATTGCACATGAAAATTGTCGACGCTGTCCTTGTAATGTTGCTACACGTGTTGCAAATCCTAGATTGTAATTAGTAATAGTATTTATGACATCAAATTCAGCAGGTGGTCTTACATATCCGGCTGGTGCTGGATCAAGTGCTGTAGCTCGTGTTGCCTTGACTCTAGAATACTGGTTGTGTTCAGGGTGATCAGTAATATCCTTTGCAAACATCATAGATGGACCCGCTGATCTTGTATAATCATCAGAATATCTTGCTAACCCTATGATTGTTGTAGCCACATCAACTTCACGGTCAATGGATTCAACTTCTTTTCCATCAATGAGATATCTAGCGCTTTCAAATAACGCCATGATACCGTTATTAACAAAACCAACTCGGGTAGTTGGGCTAATGTCATATGGGGTATCAGCTGCAACATTTGTTACAAGTTCTCCTTCTACTTCAATAAACGCTTCACAAGGCAAAAAGTATTTACTGGTATCATGAACTTGAAGTTCAATTCGTGATCGGAGATCTGGTTGTACTGCATGATAAGAATAAAATTGAAAATCGCGTACAGAATCATCTTTACGCACTGGGGCATCCATATCAAATGCTGGATCAGGTGACCTTTTGAACATTTTATTCTATTTATCAGAGTCTAAATCGGATTTTCCATTTCATCGTGAAAAACGCTAGCGCTTTCTACGTGGTTTTTTAAAGCCACTTCCTGCTATCATGTTTGCTGTCATGTTATTTTGGTCCTCTTGATTTACCATCGACGCTAGTTTTTCATCTACTGCGTTATTTATAATTTTACTGACACTCGCAGGCATCTCTGCTGTAGATGGCAATGGTACCTGTTTCTCTTTTCGTCTCACTAATGATGTTATTTTATCCTTCGCAGTTGAAAACGCTTTCCCGGCAAGATCTCCAACAGTACTAATACCCTTATCACGAATAACATCAATGGCTTTTATTCCTAGTTGTTTAGCTAACGGCATCACTTTTGGGGCCGTTCTTGAAAAGAATCCTAAAATGGTCTTGCCGAGGCCATCTCCGTAGTATGCTCTATAAACTGGAAACCGTGAATTAACTACATAGACGAGGGTTGGTTTATCATGATTGTAGTGTATAATCATTATTATAAAAACAATAGTGTTTTCAATTGTTATTTAATCGCTATGATACCCATTTGCTAACTCGTCAATGAAATCTCGATATGTTTTGATATCCATGATACCGCCGGCAAATAACCGTTTACAGATATCAGCTGCTTCATTAATTATTTCTGGAGAGTTATTTCCAGCTCGTTTTCCTCCGATGAGAACATCTAATCGTGATATATCATTGATAACACTATCAGGACAAGTGTTTCCAATCCTTGGATTTCCTAATCCACTTCCGCTATAACCAGCTGCTTCATCTAGTTTGTCTGTATCCGTGGTTTGTAAATAATCAAGAGTATCATCATCATCATCAGGTGGTAGCTGTTGTTTTTTAGGTGAAAAAGATATTTTCTTTGCAGGTTGCTGTCGCTTTCTTTGCAATCTTGGCGGTTTTTGTTGTTGTTTAAACTCTTCGTATTGATTATACACGTGATCCACCATCCTGATATATTCAATGTATGATGCACTATCTGTCTTTTTTTGACTTTTTCCAGTTTTGATTTTATAGAATATATCAGCCCAGTGAGTGAAATTCTTAACAAACTTATGATGTTCTGGTTTCAACATTTTTTTTCTGTCTTCATAGGACGCAACAACAAGCGTAGGAATTTCTGTTGGATCAGTCTCATCAATTGCTGCTAACCCTTCTTCGTTAAATCTCATGCGTAAATCATCTACTGTTCTCTTTGATTCTATTTGTTTTGTTTGTTCAGTTTTCGCTGCTATTTTTTCAAGTTCACCAATAACAGATTTTCCCGTCTCGGGACCATCTCCCAGTAAAGCACGCTCTACTCCTTTCGTTGCTGTGGTTACTGGTTTAAACAATTCTTCAGACCCCAGAACAAAATCAGTTTGTAAACTCTGTCGTTGTTGCAGTTTATTCCTGACAGAGTCGCGAATTGGTATAAATTTCTTAATTGCATCTAGTCGCTCACGAGCCAATCGGGTCGTTAATGCTTCATTGACCATTATTTGAAATCAGAAACCATTTTTCAATTGTAAAACAATTTTTCCCATCGATGATTCCATCCTTAACGGTCCAATTTTTTATTGCTGTGAAATATTTTTATTTTTTATCCATTGATTTTGCCTGTTTTGGTGCCATTTTGGTGGTTTTCAGTTGAAAATCTCAAAGAGATTTTACAGTCAAGTAGTCGATTTTACATGGGATTTTCCATAAGGAAAAGCTGTTAAAACTCATTTTTGATGATTTTTAGCCATTTTTCATCAATTTTTGCCTGTTTTCAGTGATGTTTGGTCATTTTTCATCGATTTTCATCAAAAAACCTCGTAGGGTCAAGTAGTCGATTTTGCATTGGATTTTCCATAGAGAAAAGCTGTTAGGATTCTATTTTATTTTCGCAGTGTGAAATATTTTCACTGATTCAATCAAAAAATGACAAAAAAATGAAAATCTCAAGGAGATTTTACTGTCTGACAAAATCTTTTGAGGGGCCGGTCAATCAAAATAGTTCATTTTCTTGAATTAACGCTCGTAAGTTTCTAATTTTAGAATTAACTTCCTTTTTCAATTCATATTCGTTACCCAATTCTTTTCGTATTCCTTCCACGATAGTATATAACGGAACAAACACATCTACTTCACTGGAAAATGCAAGAGAGTCTCGAATAGAATTTTGAATTTTTTTGATGAGTGCATATTTCTTTGGCAACATATACTTGTTAGTGCTAACTCCGTATTCTATATCCTGAAAATCCGACTTGATTTGATCAGGATTTAACCCATCTGACAATTTAATATTCTGATTTTTCAATTTTGCAATTTCAACTATGATGCTATTCATAATTTCAGAATTCATATATGATAATACATATTTCTAATTCATTTTTCAAAAATAAATGAGACGTTAATTTTTTAAAAATTCAGTCTGTATATATAAATATCTTTTTTAAAAATTCAGTCTGTATATATAAATATCTTTTTTAAAAATTCAGTCTGTATATATAAATATCTTTTTTAAAATTAATTCTGTATATATAAATATATTTTTTAAAATTCAGTCTGTATATATAACTATCTTTTTTAAAAATTCAGTCTGTATATATAACTATCTTTTTTTAAAATTCAGTCTGTATATATAACTATCTTTTTTAAAAATTAATTCTGTATATATAAATATATTTTTTAAAAATTCAGTCTGTATATATAAATATATTTTTTAAAATTAATTCTGTATATATAAATATATTTTTTAAAATTAATTCTGTATATATAAATATATTTTTTAAAAATTCAGTCTGTATATATAAATATATTTTTTAAAATTAATTCTGTATATATAAATATAAATGCAGACAAAAATAAATATCAACCATGATGAGCGATTATCAGTCATTTGGCCCCCTTGATATAGGCCGTTGTGGTTCTATTTGCATTGATTGGATCCCTTATTAGGCCTTTGTGTCTTTCATAGTGTTCCTTTGTTAGAGCATTTTTCTGTTTCTGTTTTATATCAGATATGACCCTATGACCGTTTCTTTTAGCCTATAATTCATTCTGGGTTTACCCAATGTGCATCCACGAACCTTTTTTTGGCCGGTAATTCATTTTGAACACCATACGGGGCTACCCAAATGTGATGGAGAGCTAATTACATCCATGGATGGTATTTATTTTAGGTCATTTATATTTACATTCACCGGAAACATATTCCCCTAAGAGTGAATCTAACTCGTCAAATAACGGGTTATAATCACAAGAGGGTATGTTTACGTGAAATGACCTAGAGGTTACATATATACGACAACACATCTTTGGAACTCCTTGGTTGCCTTCACATCCAAGTAAGCCCAAGGGAAACCCGAAACATACATCTCCGAAAGGGGAGGCCTAACGTGGCAAACGCCATCTTAGACCGCCCAGAAGATATGCTTGGGGTGACGTCACAACATATACTTAATTAAGGACAGCACAAATACCGTATATATTTCCACTGAGTGTTGTGGCAAATTGTAGGTATACATATACTTAATTAACTTAATTAAGGATGGATTATAATTCAATGATGATGGGATTATAATTCAATGATGATGTAATGTAGGGCATTTATGTGTTTACATTCACATAACATGCAACCCATGAAATCAAATTCATGGTTGCGTAAGTTGTCAAAAACCGACAACCCACCGCTACCGTAAATTTGATAGCATGGGTTTTGCATGTTATGTGAATGTAAAAACAGAGGAGGCGCCTTCCTCCCCTCAATTAAATAGAAAAAAAAAACATCCATCCGTTTCACCATCAGACAATTGTCTGCTATGGGGCGCGAACATGTGAAGAATAATTGTCTGGGTTTACAAGCCAAACACGATACCGTTAGACCACTGTTCACGTCTATAAAGAATAACGTTTTTTAACGTATATATGTTGTAACTATTCATATGGTATATAAAGGAAATTAATACATCAATCCGCAAGTATGCTATTTTATTTTCTTGAATTACTTATTAATGGTGTTCCACAGTATTTAAATGAGACAGAATATTTGACTTAAACACTAGAACAAAGAATATAATTGTTTAAAAACATGTCTTTTCTTACAAAACAATGCCCAGCGCTGAATCACAATACCCATTAAACAAGTTAACACAATCTAAGGGAGAAAGTATACACGTGTGTTATCCTGTAACGCCTGCATCTCCGGATCACATCCTATGTTATGAAATACGCATTAATCGCACGTGACACAGATTATTTGACTTAAACAATAAAAAAAAAGAAAATATTTCTTTACCTATAAAACAATACTCAGAAGCTAAATCACAATGATAACTCCCTTGGTTATATCATTTAAGAGTGGTCTCCCTTGGTGTTATAGACGCACATACGAAAATCAAATTTTCTGATAATACCATTACGGAATGCTTCATAATTAACAAGCACGGAGGGGTGAGGTCTGAATTCTTGGTTCATTTGTATAATAACACTATTTTTCTAAATCATTGTTTGGTTTAATTATAAGTCTCTGTATATAATCTTGAGCAGTCTTTATTATTTTGTCATCGTTGGGGTCAATGGCAGTATTTTTTATTCTTTTATCATAATAGCGTTTTAGTTCCCTGTATCGTTTGCCCCCACACATAACGCATAATTGCGACCTCCCCCTGACCCCAACCCCACATTGAATACAGAATAACGGACCAAGGCTTCCACGACGAAAGCTTTGCATATGATACCAACAGAATTCATTTCTGCATGATTTGTTACACGGTGTCACTGATCCAATCATTAGCCATTTGCAATGATTCATTATACTTAAATCTTTCATTTAAATGCTTGTTTTAATTATAGTATGGAGGAGTTCGAGAGATTATCGAAAATTAAGCCCTGGAAAAGTGTTCAATTCAATCTTGATAGAGTTTCTGATACACCAAAGAATAAAATTCTTGATAGAACCTTGATTAGTAAAATCAGAGACTGTTTTAATGAATTCAAGCGTGATGGGGCAGCTCATTGTTGGTCAACATTTCGAATTGATGGTGTTGTTGACGCTACCATGGATGATGAAAAAGCAGCAGTGATAATCTCACGTCTTGGGGAAGAAAGAAATTTTTTTCGAATAAAATTCCTTATCCGTGATAATGGAAAATGGATCATTAGGGACAAATACGAGCCTATTCTTAAGGACAAAAAAACTGTCACTGTGACTCAGGATTCAAAACCAGGAATTTTGACTGGACTTGATAAACCCTACTACGAAAGATCTTATCCTGTCACAGTAGTTGTTTACGGGATATATCCGCTCAATGAAAAACCTGATATTTCAAAACTATCACCCATGAAATATTCGACAGGGCTCAATTGTGTAGCAACACGAATAATAGAACACTTCACAAATGCGTCCCGGGGAAATAAACTAACTGATCTAAGACGAAAAAAAATAACCGAATGGGAACTGACAGTGAAACAGCATGGGGCAACAATTCAAGATATAGCCAAATTAGAAACATCATTGAGATTTCCAATATCGGTAAGGACAATCACCGGAGAAGTATTATACGAATCGAAATATAAATCACAGGGAGCTCCCATTGAAATTATTGATCATAACACACACGCGTGGTCATCTGCAGTAACAATATTCCCACGGGATAGAACCGTAAAATATCTGTTTGGAACCGAAGAGTTTTTTTCAGAGCAGAAATTATTTGATGCTATTTACCATTTGAGTAAAAACGATTCTGTGTCAGTGTGGCTATTTCATAGTACTTCAGACGAAGAATGTAGATTTGATCAGTTTGTAAGGCCTAACGGAGAATTGTACCGTACTGAAGAGCTACATAATCAAATGAAACAACTAGCTAGTGAGTTTTCTCCCCAGAGTTCTCTGGGGGAAGACAACGATCAATTATTAGCAAACTGTTTTACACTTCCATCAGTTGTAGCACATTTTGCTAGGAAGAAAAACGCGTGGAAACCAACCCGAAGTGAGTTCTTATCAGATGTCAAATTGTCCTGTCTTGAATACAGCCATGGAGGATTATGGAACACAAAATACACCGCTGATACCGTTATTTCAGTTGATATGATTGCATGTTATCCAGGAAGTTTTCTTGGGTATGGAGAGTGTGAGAAATATTTCAAACGATTTGGACACCCTACACACGAAATGACCCGTGTTGCTATTAATGGACCACTGCCACATTTCGATTTAACCGGATTCGCTTGTGTAGTATCATTTGAAATGGCTGAAGGACTTCATCCGTGTAGTTATCTTTGGATTGGTAAACACATGTCTGAAAAACACTGGATGCCAATAGTGTTATTACGGTATATGCTTGATTGTAAGATGTTAAAATCATTAATTGTCAGTGAAGCAATTATATCCTATCGAGCACAGAAATCAGTCTGGTTACCACAACCTGATCTAGAAAAAATAATTAGCGAAGAGCGAAAACTGTTTCCTGATTTTAATGAACAACAAATCATGGATTGGTCCAGACAGTTATTTGAAATCAGAAACAATGAAGCAAAAGATCTTGGACGAAGAATAATCGGTAAATTTACCCAAGGTGGCAAAGATGATAATACGAGATATTCTTCACGATTGATTATAGACAATGCTGAATACGATTTTGTAATCAAAGATTTAACGAATAGGGGCTTATATGTCAATCGTAAGGACGCATTTATGTCCGATGGAACCAAATTGGGTACAATTGTTACTTACACTGATGGTATCCATCAGCAGTACACATATTTGAGAGCTTCTATGCTTGGTTATGCTTCTATCAATCTGTTTTCAATGATCAATAGATTTCCTACCACCGCAGTTAGAGTTGCTACTGACTCATTTTACATAAATAGCAAAATGGCTGATTTTAAGGCTACTGGCAACGAGAATTGGGGGTCATGGAGAATTAAGAAGGAAATGCTTTATGATTATATTCCATCAGCAGATGTTACCATTGAAAATAATTACTTAGAAAGCAATCAGTGTTCAGAATTTTCTAGTGCACCACCGATTTCTGATCCAATCTGTAGATATAAAACAGTTTATTTAAACGGCTGTGGTGGGTCAGGAAAAACAACCCGGGCAATTGAGTTATATCGTGGGAAATCAAACATGATTGTTCTAACACCGACTCACAGACTCGCCAGAGAGATGAAACAACGAGGGGTAAATGCCTGCACTTATCATAGTTTCTTTAGATGGAAGGGAGATAAATGGACTCCTGAGCGCATGGGAGAGAAATTTATTCCTGAAATTATCATGTGGGATGAAATAGACACAGTGTCCGAAGATGTCTTAAAAATATTTCTTGAGTGGTTGTTATTGAAGAATACAAAAGTCGTAATGTGCGGTGATCACGGCCAACCTCCACCATTTGTCGGTGCATCCCCCCATGAATGGCTAAAGGGTTTTGTAGACTATTATGAAGAAATTGATACCGATCATAGATCACTTGATAATGAATTAAAAGAATTTAAGAAACTAATTAGATTACAACCGGATAGAATCCAGTGTGAAATAGCCCGTGAAATAATTTCGGAAACTCCCATGAATGAGTTTTGGGAAGCGTGGAGACCAAATGATTTAATCATTGCAAGTAGAAAAATAGTCAGGGATACACTTCAGATGAAGTTATTTGAATTGCATAAACAAAAATTTGCAACACTTCCAGTACCGTTATGTTATAGGCCATCGGATACACGAAAACAGAACATCGAAGTTGATATTCCAGGACCAAAATCCGAAGGATTTCAAAGACAGATTCTCGTATTAAATGATATTGTGCTGGTTGATATCAATGTCGTTGAAGATGCATTGCGTGCTAATAAATCCCCATGGACGCTAGGTTATGCAGCAACAATACACTCTTCACAGGGATTGACTATATCGGATACAACTGTTTGGATGGTAGATAATCGCATAGAATGGTCGAATTTAGTCTATCTCGCAGTGTCTAGAGTACGAAAAATAAATCAACTTCGAAGAATTGTCTTCGATGATGAAATCATTGGTGGCGATGATAATGACACCACAATAGATGATATTATTGATAAAAAAAACTCTCCGGTTACAAACAACAAGACAAAAAAAAACAACGAGAATTTGATATTGATGCTGAATTAATAATTACTCTGAAGCAACAACAGAATAATCACTGCGCGAGTTGCAATTGTATAATGCGTTGGCAGTATTCGGATAAGGATCCTCGCCAATTCACCGTGGACAGAAAAAATAACAATCTCGGTCATGTCAGAAATAATGTGAAGTTGACTTGTCTTGAGTGCAATAGACGCAAGGGTGCTAGTTAAGCCCATGTGGTGGTAATTGAGTATCCTCAGGTATCACTTGTAATTGTTGTCTAGTAAAACCCCGTTGAGGGGCAGTTGAATCCAGTTTATAGATTGGAAGTCTACCCGTAGATCGTGTTATACTAGATATCTTATGTGCAGTAACACTCCAAATAGGATCAGTAGCCCTTTTTGTGCCACCCTCAAGCTCTCCTGGTTCGTATAAGTACCTCACAATGACATTACTACCAAGAATTGGTTGGGAAACGCTAAAATCTTTTTGAATTTCCATTTCAGGTATTGACTTCTTTTTAATCGCATTGATAGGTTTCATGTTGATGGTTCTAGTAATCTCGTTATTCAGTGCAGTAATCACAGCTGGTAACCTTTTAACCCATTCACGGGATCTTTTTTCTTGGATGAATTCTTTTGCGTATTGATATCCAAATAACCGCTCAGCAAGGGTTTTATTAAATCGTTCTACAATGGCCTGATCACGATGCAGTGCAGTATGCCCTCGTCTGATAGCGACATTGTGATATTTCATTGTAGATAACACTGCACCCTGAAATTCCTTGCCAGGATCAACTTGTAATAGATTTGGCCAGTGCAGAGGACTCCTTCGATAAATCCTTTCAAATGCAGAAGCCACTTCAGTGGCTGATTTTGTTTTTAACGGTTCTGCTTCTTTGTATCGACTTGCAATATCAACTACGGTTAATGCGTATTTGTAACCACGATCATGTGGCAGAAATAATAGATCAGCCTGATGAACTTCATTGGGTCCGGTCACATCAAAATGCGAGAAATTGATTTGTTTAGGCGGTGGTAGATAAATTTGCCATAGTGCCTGTTTGGATAACCAATGAGCCGCAGTGGTTTTTTTCACTTTTGCAGCACTAGCGAGTTTATGGATTGCTGATTTACCCCTCCAGTATCCTCTTGGGGAATAATAAATAGATTCCATGTTGTTATTAATTACCAGCCCCTAACATCAATTTACTTTTCATAGCCGATTTTATCAAAAAGGAAGCCAATTTTTCTTTGAAAGATTTATCAGAAATAGCATTTAACGCATGAATTAATTTCACATCTGCTAGATGCCTGTGCTGCAGATTACTGCTTTTATAAGATACATCATGAAGGTGACAGGCCTTATCAATAGCGTTTATTGGTTCCTCACCGGGTCGGGGCTGATTTTGATCATTGAGTCTGATATCAAGTCTTGTTCCCGGTCCACAGTAGCTATATCCTGGAAGGTGCTTTTCTCCGGGGTATTTTGCCCATGGGGTTCCAGGGAGTTTTGCTAATTTGGCTGCGATATCACCTCCTCGTTTTTTTTTAAAGGTTCCTTGAGTTCCTTGGGTTTAGAAACAAATCTAAATTTCTTTGTACTACATTGTACGCATTTACCAGAAAGCGCTGATCGGTTATTTTTAGTTGTAATCGTCGTCAAGTCATCTGTGCCAGTACGTTTTTTACACTTCACACAATATAGATCCATAATTTATATATAACGGCATGAATATAATTGATTATTCAGCTACCCGACGACGGGAACCTATTAAACATCATGAAATGTTGCCGAATTCAATTAGAATGATTATAATCGGACCATCTGGAAGCGGAAAGACACAACTGCTACTTAATTTGATAACGAGATGGATGAAATGGAACAAATTGTATTTAATAGCCCCGAGTGTAGACGATCAGCGATGCTATGAAGTGCTAAAGGATTTTAACGAGAAAGCAAAAGAATTTCAAATCGAGGATGATTTTATTGAGTTTATTACTGATATAGAGGAAGCCCCTTCCGTGGAAGACATCGATGGAAGTATTAACAATTTAGTGGTATACGATGATATCATGTTAGATAATCAAAAAAATCCTGCTAGAATATTTTCCCGAGGCAGGCATAAAAACACTGATGTGATCTATGTCACTCAACGATACACACAAATACCAAAAGTGATCAGAGATAATTGCAATGTGTTGTGTGTATTTAACGGCGTTGATACTCATACGCTACGAAATATTCATCAAACTTGGTGCAGCGGTGATATGAATCATAATCAGTTTAGAAATTTCTTTAGTCACGCTCAGTCAAAACCACACGGATTTGTGACAATAAATTTAGCAGACCCTAGGACACGATATCGTATCGGACTGGATCAAATATTCGGTTAACCTAGAACTGAAAGTTCTAGCAGCAGAGGGGGTGAGTGACAACGACGTTGCGACGCGAATGTTTTCAGACAAGGGTCGGAGACTTATTTTTTCGCGAGAAGGGTCTAGTGTTATTTTGGAGGGGGTATAATCAAAAATAAAAACAAAAAAAAGTTGTCTGATTCGCCCCCTCTGCTGCTTGAGGATTGAAGTGATTTCTTTCAGAAGAGAACAATAACGAATGTTATCCAAAAGCACAGAGATAAATTTGATCTACCTTTTTTCACTGGTAGTCTAGCAAAGAAAAAGAATGTCATCGTCATGCAACAGTCTTTAGCTTCTAAATGTGACCAAATTGTGCAAAGCTTTGCAAAAAAATGCATGCGTAACCAAACTGTACAACGTTTTACAAAATAATACAGGTTTGACCAAACTGTACAATGTTTAACGAAATAATGCAGGTGTGACCAAGCTGTACAACGTTTTACAAAACAATGCACGTGTGACTTTTTAGAGTTTTAGAAGATCTTCCTACTAATCTGTGAAGTTTCTAACTGTAAATTTAAAAACGGCAAAAAAAACCACATTCTTGTCCAAAGAAGTATTTTACTGCAACATCTGAAACTTTTAGATATCACACAGGGTAAGAACATATTCATCTACTCAACCAGGTCCCTTTGTAAATTATGTGGACAGTTCTACTGATAAGAATTTCTAGGACAGCTTACCAAAGACTGAGGATGAATCATGAAACTAATATATATGTCAGAAATATCAGCCACCTCACCTAAGAGTTGTTTTAATCTCATGATTTGTTAAACTGGCACCATGTGACCATTGCCAACACAAGCCACACCTTTCATTTTGTTGTGAAATATAAGTGTGATATGCATAGCTCATTTATTTGCCCACATATAGAAATTTCAAAATTAAATAATATGTTTCTTTTTACAAAATTACTTTTTGTTATTCATGGCTTTCATTTTACCAGGCATTAATGCGTTACTTGGAATCACTAATTCAGTTTTCAGCCAGTGAAAGGGCGGATACTCGTTCTTTTAGGTAAGATGAAATTTATCTTCATTATGATACGTGTGTGCTATCATACCTAAGTTACACCATAATAATATAGTTATCCCGTTGACACGGAAATCTGACTCTGTACTGCTATCAGCTTTATTTACATTTACGCGCCTAACAGCCTCTAATTATCTGAGGTTGTTTGCATAGAAACAGACAGTGAAGATAACTTTACAATGTATAACCGTGTTATAATAGCATCACGTTTTAATATGTACCAATAACAACATTAAATATCGCAAAAATACATAATTATGTGATAGGCACAGCAGCAATGGAGGTGGTAGTAGTAGTCGTAATGGTATCGGCAGCAGTGGTAAATGCAGTAGCAATGGTGATAGTAGTGGTAGTAATTGTATTAGAAACGGAAGTGGTAGTAATAGTAATAGAATTAGTATCAGCTCACCTTGACATAATACAGAATATGTTTCCTCACAACTCATTCTGCCAAGAAAGTGAATCGATGGAACAAAAATCAAGCATGAATTGTTTTCAGGATGGGAGTCTGTTGAAAATATATTCTTTGTCCATACATCTGTAAACTTTTGACCTATAGAAACAATCAGAAAGTTATCATCTCAATCAGTTCCAAACAAAAACAGAATCAACCATGCTTTAAGAATATAATATGTAATTATAATGTGGATATATATATATATATATATATATATATATATATATATATATATATATATATATATATATATATATATATATATACAGGCAAAAGGAAAATCATGAATATAAAAACTGTCGAAGATGAAGTAGGATTTGGCATAGTACGCTTGCATCGCTTTCAAATACTACATAATTATCATCTTCATCATAATCTAACCATGTATTTGACGGAAAATTCAAAATCATCAAAAAACTAAATTATATCACTGCTTCATCAGAATGTTAATGATAATAAAGATGATTGAAATAGCGGCCGGTAAAACTGATGGTGCGCATAGAACCGTATATGTATATCTTATGAGTGCACGTGAAGTAGGTCTAATGAAAAATATATACCATCGAGCCATCCCCATCCATCGATAAGTTTGGCGGCACCTAACCACACTCCACCAGTTTTATTTATCAGTTGTTCTCGGACAGACTGTGCGGTGGCATTATTGTTATCAAAATGAAAGATCTCCATTCTTAATCCACGACACAAGGCCACAGCTTCATGCAGATTTCGACGAACTTCAAAATAGTAATAACACACCTCTCCTCCTGATGCTGGTATGCAGAAACTTGCAGTGTATATGGCTGTTTCTGAAACGTGTAGATTAGGGATGAAGTAACTTCTAGCAGATATTTTGCTGCTTATTGTAATAATGACCTTTTCAAATGAAGAAATTACCTTTCCATTGGCACATACTGAAAACTAGGAGGAGGGTTGGGGTCATTTGTTTTGATTGGGGGGTGGGTACCTGATTACTTTAAACTAGCTTTGACCTGAATTTTCGTTTAGCTATTATGTTTATTACCATTTTAAAAAAATCAAATCATGCATATATCTGTCGGGGTTTCCAACATGCCACACAACTTATAAACAAATATGCAGTTCGAACATTTTATATATTTTCGCAAAAAGCTTTTCTGAGATTCACTCACAAATGCATATAAATATACCCCATGAAACTTTATATACTAAACATTTAAACGATGATTTTTATTCCTCTTTCCACTTGTCTCTGCTTTTTATCTAAGTTTCCATTTAAATACCCGCATCAGCTGTTTCATACGAGACTAAAAAGTTACTATATTTTATTCAAATCGTTTCTTCTTCATAATTCTACAGAATATTACATATTTAAAACTTACCATTAAACTGTTTTTTCTCTGTATCTGAGACTGTTGTCGGTGTCTTTGTGGAATATAGAGTGTGTAAAGATTTAGTCAGCGGAGTCGAGAAGTTGAAACCGCCATGCTTGATAGTTGATGGCTTAGGTGTTGTCCTTACCACTGCTGTTGCAGCATAACTAAAGTTCGATCCAGGCTGAGTTGATGGTAAAGAGCCATATGATTTTGGTGCCGTGACAATTGTAGACGGAGTTTTGGTAATATTACTTTCATTATTAGCATTTAAAAAAGAAAATTCCAGCCTCAGAGATGTTTGCATCGGTGATGTTTCAGTCTCTAATTTATTAGTACTTGACACTGTTACGGTTGAAGCCACAATGCGTGGAGATGAATTTATTGCAGTTTTCTGTATGCCAGACGAATCTGCAACGATATGATCTAAGCGTTATTCTCTTTTCGATTAAGGGAGAAAACAATTATAGTGTGGCGCGTGTAATTTATTTTTCTTCAACTTGGTGCTAAATTAAAATTCGTATAAGACATTATTTTCTTAAACGATTTGCAATGAAACGTTCGCATATATGTTATTTAATGTTAATACACTACTGACGCAATATATATATATATATATATATATATATATATATATATATATATATATATATATATATATATATATATATATATATATATATATATATATATACTTTCAATGATGCCTACTCATTTTCAGAGACGAAAAGAAGAAGATCTTGTTTCTATCTATACTCACCTTGACATAAAACAGAAAATTTATGCTGACAATCCATGCTGGAAAAGGACTGAATCGATGAAACTAGAATCAAGCAAGTTTCATTCCGATGCTCTTGACTGGTTGAAATTATGTTTTTAGTCCAGACGTCGGTAAACTTCGGACCTACAGATTCAATCAATATTCAGTACACAAAAGAATGACACCGCTTGACAGATTCATAAGAGTTTTTGTCAAATTTTAAAACTTGACATATTTTCACTATTTATGGTCAATAGAAAGCATATCGTACTCTGATTTATGACCAAATGAACGTAAAGGAGAAATATAATGTGCAAATGAGATAACATTTGTGAAAAGAAATGACGATAGACTGCCTTTATCGTACAAGATATATATTTCATAATTAACTGAACCGTATATCTAAAATGGAAAACTAGTAACAACATAGTTGATGGCATTTAACAAAAAACAGCTATGCTACTTTAAAAGTATTCATAAATTATTCCAAGATTATGTTATTTTAACTTCTAATTTGTATTATTGGGGTTTAATCAAGTAATGTTTATCACGAGACATTATATCTGTATATCTTTTGATGAGTGCATGTACAAGAGGTAACTTAATTACGACACGATAATATTACTTAACATTAGTACTCCAATGATAGTACTTAGTATTGGTACTCCGATACTAATACGTAATATTGTAACTCGGATAATATTACTTAGCATTAAATTCCAATTATAGTACAAGTACTTAGCACTGGTACTAAGATGCTAGTACTTAGTATTGGTACTAAGATAATAGTAGTTAGTATTAGCACTTTTATACCAGTACTTAGTGTTAGTACTCTGATAATATTACTTAGCATTAGTATTCCGATACTAATACTTAGTATTAATAATCCGATATTAGTATTTAGCATTAGTACTCCGATACTAGTAGCTAGTAATCCTATATTTGAAATTAATATTCGTACTCCGATACTAGTACTTAGTGTTAGTACTCAGATACTAGTACTTAGCATTATAGCATTAGTACTCCAATACTAGCACTTAGTATTAGTACTCCGATACCAGTACTTAGTGTTAGTACTCTGATACTAGTACTTAGCATTATAGCATTAGTACTCCGATACTAGCACTTAGTATTAGTTCTCCGATACTAGGACTTAGTGTTAGTATTCCGATGCTAGTACTTAGCATTATAACTCCAAAAATAGTACTTAGTATTGGTAATCCGATATTAATTCTTTTTATTTGTACTCCGATAAAATCGATGCATATTATTCTTTCACTTAGGTAAAAAAAAAAAAATACGCTTTATTGCGGCATTTTTTAAAATCGTTTACATTTAAATTAACACCTAAAATAAGTTACCATTGATCCAGTTCCATCCATTACTTAGTTTAACGGCGCCTAACCAAATTCCCCCAAGAATATTGCTCAGTTTTTCTCGCACAAACTGAGCGGTGGTGTTGTCGTTATCAAATTGGGATACCTTCATTCCAAGTCCATGACAAAAGACTCCGGCTTCGTATTGAGTTAGATGTACGTCGTAATAATAGTAGCACGTATCTCTACTTATTGTAGATCTGCAAAACGTAACATTGGGGCTCACTGTTGCTGAAACAAATATTTGGGAGAATTTTAATTTGAACGGATAGTGTGTGTTCTAATGTAACCTTTGAATTCGTGCATATTCTATTGTACACAATCTTAATGGACTTTTTGAGAAAGATGGATGTTATGTCTGCAGAACTTAATTTCCAAGCATGCGGTACATTTAAATAAACAAATATATAATTTCAATAGTTTGTTTACTTGCCAATATGTTTTGTAAAAATAACGTAGTTTCAGGTTGTTTATTTTTACTCACAAATTGTCCGAATTATATTTATAGAAACTTGACATACCACACGGTTTAAACGGTTTCTTAATTTACTTTGCATTTTCCACGTTTCTAAGTAAATCTGAGTATTAATTTTGAGTAATGTCTTCTTTAAATTCGCTTCATTGTAGCATAATTAGCAGACTTAGTATTTTTATGAGAATATAATGTACACGTTGTGTTTGTATGAAAGAATATATACCAGCGCTTGCCTTGGACTGTGGACTTGTTTTTTCAGAGGCCACGGTTGTTGTTTTCTCTGTAAGAAAAGTATGAACCGAGTCCAGGTAAGAAGTCGATGAGCTAAAATTGGCATGATGTGCAACAAATGGCACCGTTGTGTTTGTCCAGTTGTTGGTCGTTCGGTTATTCGCTTTTCCTCTTCGATCTAGAAATAAAGGCCAATTTATATGCAATGTATAACATTGTTTGAAAATTGTATTAACTGAGATGTGCATTTCTTCAAAATATTCAAACAGAAAATGAAAACTAAAGTCGAATTTGTTGTTACATGGTGAATACCTTTTATATAGTTAGTTCGTAATTTTCAATTTATAGAAAGCCACAACAACAGTGTGCGATTATAAGTCAATATTACAAATTGTTTCGTCAAAGTTTGTACAAGGGAAAACAATATTTTCATTTGAAATACGGAATCAGCTTAATACTTTAAGTGTGAATATTCTCAAGCTTAAATCGAATTTGTGTCTCAGTAGTTGGTGGCTTTATTGGGATTATTGTCTCCTTTCAACCATCAAACTATTATATATTATAAAGGAGTGGGAGGTGAATCTTAACAAGCCCCTGCTTCTAAAACCCCATAAAAAAATGCGTTAAACAAACATAATGATTCCTTCTATATTTATTTTTCTTCACAGTCAGACGTTTTAATTAATGCACTGGAAACGGTTAAAATGAAGGAGGCTATGTGAGCTTTCGCCACTGGATCAAGAACATTTATATAAATAATGTAGGAATTGTACGGCTCGAATTCGAATATTTCTACTAGAATAATTAAATGTTTTCATCAATCAGCAAGTTTAAGTGATCGCAAGATGTAACATATGATTGACAACTGCAAAGAGAAGCCTTCGTCTTTTACAATTACATTACAAGATACAAACACTACAATTTTTTCCATAATCACTACCCGAGGAAGAATAATAATTGCGACAAAAGTTACACTATTTAATTAATGGAATTCTTGGGTTACATTTTTATATAGAGTCTTAAATTCTTAATACGAAAAATATGCAGTTAAACATGTATTCTTTAGGGCCCGGGTTTTGGAAATTTCCTAATTTTCTTTTTTAAACTGAAATTTCTTTAAATATTCTTCTCAATGTTTGGTTGGCAGCAATAAATTATTAACTAAACATTTAGTATATATCATGATGTCTCACACTGGAACAAAGGGCAGTCCATTTTTCTGCATCTGCTGCCATCCTCCTAGTAGAAAAAAGCATGCTGACAGAATCTTTCGTTTTGGAGCAGTTTCCGAATCTCCTGGAGTATGAAAATTCGATACATGGCAATCTAATTATTCTTGGAGATTTAAACTTCACTTTGACTATCCTGGAAACAAATGCACATCAAAACTTCTATATTCCATTCATGTTTTCAACCTTAAACAGTCAGTTAACCAACCCATCCATAAACATGGTCATATTTTAAAGTGGACTTTTTATAGACTTGATGATAATATTCTAAGGTCCACCCTTGTATCCAACGAACTTACATCAGATCACCTCTGTATTATATTCCATCTGGACGTATCAGTCCCTAACCCTCCACATGTATTTGCTACTAAGAGAAACCTCCGTATGATAAATAGAACCAAACTAATGCATGACATCCAAGCAACCCTAACAACTTGCTTACCGCCTACAGCAGAACAACTCGATAACTACCTGCGTTCATTGCTTGAAAAACATGCCCTAGCCACAAAGTGCAGAGACTTCAAAAGTGTTCTCCGTGGTATAACAGTGTTAGGGACAGACATCGTACTGCTAATAGAGACCGCCATGAAGAGGAGAAGCTTTTGCTTTCCACCAGACTCACTTTTAATAAGCAAAGCTATGAAGCCGCGAAAGAGAATGTCACAAACATAGTACATGCAGCCACATTATCCTACTACAATACTAAGAACATGGAAAGTTTCAGCTGCTCTTCGAGATTACTAACAAACGAATGTCGAGAAACAAATGTACACCTCTCCCAACTACCTTGTCTCCAGTAGACCTTCCTGACCTGTTTGCAAAATTTTCTTCCGTGACAAAGTACAAACCATTAGAGATAAGCTTGATAACACAATTTCACATGACTCATCGTCACCATACAGTTGCGATACAGTATGTCAGCGACAACTGTTATCAGCATTTGAACATTCTCTATGAATTTAGTACGTACAATCATGATGAAGAGTGTACCAAAGTGATGTGAACTTGATCCAATTCCAACATCACTGCTGCTTGAGTGCTTCGACCCAATATGACCTTCACAAACTCATGATATTAATATATCTCTCTCATCCGGGGAATTCCCATCATTTTTTTCAAAACTGCCATTGTAAAGCCTCTGCTGAAGAAACCAACATTCGACCATAACGACTTAAAAAAAAGTACCTCCCAGTTTCTAAACCCCCGTTCATAAAAAAAAAATTGAAAGGTTGTTCTAAGCCAATTTCAACATTTGTTTAGCAATGTACAGTCTGTATACTGCCCTTGCAACAGTACTGAAACTACTCTTGTGAAAGTAGTTAATGACATTCACTATGCTTGGATAGCAGAAAGATTACTATCCTCGCCCTCCTTGATTTGTCGGCAGCATTTAACACAATAGACCATAATATATTACTTCACCGTCTCCAGCATGTATTTGGCATTCACGATACAGCCTTAATGTGGTTCAATTCCTACTTAGTCAACAAATGGAATCCACTCCAGCCCAGTTAATCTCTGTTGTGGTGTTCCACAGGGGTCTGTTCTTGGACCTGTACCCTTCATTCTATACACTCAGCCAATCTCAAGTGTGATAGATCATTATCCAGTGTCTCAGCACTTGTACGCTGATGACACCCAAATTTACAAATCTAGTCACCCAACTGAAGTTGATGCTACCATAAAATTCTTACATAAAATCATGGATGACATGTAACAAGCTGAAGATGAATTACGATAAAACTGAGACCATTCTTAACATAACACAAAGACTTTCTCATTCACATCCTTTACCTCAAACAATAACTATCAGCAACAGCAACATTACATTGACACAGTCAGTACGAAACTTAGATGTTACTCTGGACAGTACTCTCACATTGCACCAACATGTCATGAACATATGCAAGGCTGCATATCTTGAGCTGAGACGCATCAGCTCCATTCGCAAATATCTTTCAGTTGATGTCACTAAAACACTTGTGTGTTCATTAGTTCTTTCAAGACTGGACTATTGTAACTAAATTATGTCTGGTTCGTCTCAATGCCTGGTACAGAAACTTCTAAAAGTTAAAAACACAGCTGCTCGGATCATCCTCAGAGTACCACGATCAGATCACACCTTCCCACTGATCTGTACCCTAAACTGGCTATCCATTCCATCGAGATTCAAGCACACAACTGTTTCTCTGTGCTACGCTGCACCGACGGATTCCAGTTCCACATACCTATCTGGCCTCTACCATGTATACACCAGCAAGATACTTACGCTCCTCTTCTGACAATCGTATACTCATTATTCCCACTATGAAAATGAAGTAATATGGACAACGTTCTTTTGCATACCAGGTCCACGCAACGTTGAACGAATTGCAAATTGAAGTTAGACACAAAGACAGTGATCCCTTTCGAGAGTGCTTTTAAGACACCTTTTCGACTGCAAGAACAAACTCAAAGATCTATTAATGTTTCCTACCTTAAATATTTTCAGCATGTTTTTGTGTATGCTAATTTCAGATGTTTGTTTTGTTTTTTTGTTTTTTTTGTAGTCATCTCATTATGTATGTTGTAAAGCACATATAGCTTTTTAAAGATTAGGCGCTACACAATGTCCTCATTATTATTATTATTATTATTATTATTATTATTATTATTATTATTATTAGTACGAATTTCCGTATAATTGATCATATTATATCATTGAGGAAAACTGCGGAGTTTCCTCTTTCTTAAATTTTATGATCACATCGCATTTATTTTAGAAAGAAAAAGTGACACATGAAACTTTTATTGAAATAAATAGTTACTTTTAATCGTTACAGCTTTCTTTTACCACTGTCAAAAGTCTTAACATTTAAATAAGAGCAATACCAAAATCATTGAAAATCTCCGTATCATGGGATTTTTTTCAGAAATTTAATAAAACTGTGGTATAATACCATTATGATATAAAAATCTGTCTCACGTGCACTCTCTTATTTTTTATGTTTAAAACTAAAAATGATTATTTTCTGACAAAATCCAATCCCATCTCCTTCGCACACATTATTAAAATATTACTGATATACTTACAAGATTGGCATAAACATGTGTAACTGCCACTGCATTCCATAGCTTGAAGACATTTTGTACAGTTCCGAACATCCCAACTTAAACAGTTTCCTTGTTTTTCATCTCCTAAGAATTGAGTTAACTGTGTTGGTAGTGAGATGCCTGTTTATAAATTCAAAATGTCTATTACAATACTAAGCGAGCACAGAGCTGGTACTAGTTGCAAACACTAATAAATACTCCATGCCATGAAATTTATCTAATGATATTATGAAGATATGACGAATTATTCAATCATTCAAATATATCAATGAAAACATGATTAGATAAACTGGTGATCAATAAAATTGTAGCTCTGGCTTTTAATATTCCCGACAGAGTAGTACATTGTTGTGTACGCTTTCAAGTGAATCAGTGCTAATCCATGTTTATCTGTTTTCCGCCATGCACGATTTATTCGGTGCATTTACCATTTCCATAAAACGATAGATTGATAAATAGACAGACAAATACGTAAATACACTTAATATTGTTATATATTTTTAATATTTAAAAGGTAAAGAAACGTAATGTAATATTAAAACAAGAGTCAAATCAATAGACTGGTATTGATTATCTATCAATAATATTCATCGTTGCCCAATTATAAAAGAGAGTCAATATTATAACAGGCCTTTTTGGAAAATCACCAGAGGAAGACAAACAATTCATTAAGAGTTTACCGTTCGTCCAGCGCCATTCCGTGTTATTACGAGATGCAGCAATCCAGTATACGCCCCTGTGTAAGAGTAACTTCAGAAGAAGATCTATATAGGTACGGGAATCAACAATGGTAGCTAATTCCCAATGATTGAATTTACATTCCTTTATACAGGAACTCCAACCCATGCTATGGTTGCTTGGTGTGTAGCACTTTTGGCCTTCCTGTCCATTCTCTGGCAGGCAAATAGGGAAAGTTGTGTCTGCTGATAAATAAGCAAAAGCGTTCTTACAAATCCACTGATCAAGTACATCGGCATATAGAAAAAAGATAGAGGTTACATTCAAATAGTATAAATGTTTACAAAGCGAATGATATACAAGAGCTTAACCAGTGCATTGTTCCCTTTTAAAGTTCTAGTACAATCGAAAATAAAACAGATATATACTGAAACTCATCTTGTGAATATGTTACTACGTCGACCTGGTTTTAAAGCAACTCAGAACGACATTTTGAAATGATTAAGTAGAGGAGATAGTGGACATTGGAATGCGTTGTAATGCATGGAATGTGTTGTAATGCATGGAATGCGTTGTAATGCATGGAATGCGTTGTAATGCACCCAATTACAAATAAACATACCACCTGCTAAAGACACATCCCACATAAAGAGAACTAATGAGATTGTCCAACCATTCTTTGAGAACAAACATTTTATATCTACATTGATCAGCCAGGAATAATTTGCTCTCTAAAGTCATCCATCCGATATTGCATAACATTATGAGCTCACGTTGATTTCTTATTATTGTACTTTGAGGCTCGTATAATACGCTATAAATACACATTGCAATGTGTTGAGATTAATTGATGATCTAGTGAAATGACCTAATCTGTACTATTTATCAGTTCATCATAACGAACGCAGCTTCATGCTGGATGTCAATAAAAATTGAATAGGATCCTCACGACAAAATAAGCTTAATTGGGTATTTTCTAATTTATATTTGTAAACTACGTGCAATAAGATAAGGAAAGACAATGTAACACGAGAAGGTAAACGAAAACACTTTTTTACCTTTTAAACAGGAAATCCTTGAAACCAAGAGAGCCGAGTAAAGTATCCAACTTTTCCATAATTTTAGAGAATTCATTCTTCTCATATGTAGTAGAATAAAGACATAAGGTCCCGTTCCACTCATCTATCCCTCAGGGTTAAAATGATTCAAATTTTATTATCTCAAAGGTTAAGTTTAAACGACCTTCTAATTTTGGATTAATAAGTTGATAGTTTGACAATGCTGTTATGATAACATCGTATGGATACGTTGATATACACCGTCGAACAATGACATAAGCATTTGACCCAATAAGATGTCCTGGCACATATACGATCGTCGCTCTCACTAGATAGATTTCATTTGTTTGAATACAAGAATGTGATTAGCATCCATCTCGGATCTAAATGATAACTACTGGAAAGAGAACACACTGTCTATCATTATAATAAAGTGCGCATGTACCGGAAATAAAGCGACACAACAAGGAATTATGGACACAACAAGGAACTCAATTATGCGTTCTAAGAACTTGAGGCCTCAAAAGAAAATGCTTGGAACTTAAATTAACAATAAATACTATGATGATGCAACATTTTTTTAAATTAAAATCATGCAAATATACCACATAAGACTTGTATAAATAATAATTGTGTTTTAAATCACTATTTCATATTTATACTATTTTCCATTCATAAGTTTACGTCAGTCTCGAAATTCAGTATTTTCTTTCAGCCTTTGTCTTATTTAATTTCAAATAACTTAAGTGGAACATGTGTACAACGCTTTATCGTGGAACATGTGTACAACGCTTTATCGTGGAACATTCAGGCTAAGAATCTGTTTTATACTTTATATAACAAATAACAATCTTTCTAAATTCACAGCAACTTTGACACATCGAGTCTGTCAACGAAAATTATCCAGGAAACAAACATGAAAAGCACGATGCAGCAGGTCCGGAAAACGGGGCAAGTGCTTTTGAGATGTACGGACCACTTTAATATTAATGCGACGTATGAATTAGCATCTAGTAAGAACTCTCTCTCTCTCTCTCTCTCTCTCTCTCTCTCTCTCTCTCTCTCTCTCTCTCTATATATATATATATATATATATATATATATATATATATATATATATATATATATATATATATATATATACATATATATATATATAGATATATAGATATATATATAGATATAGATATAGATAGAGAGAGAGAGAAAAAAAGAGAGAGAGACAGAGAGAGAGAACTTTTTTAAAATTAAATTTGTTATATATCTCTCTGTATATAATAATAATAATAATAATAATAATAATAATAATAATAATATATTATAATAATAATAATAATAATAATAATATTAATAATAATATATTATAATAATAATAATAATAATAATAATAATAATAATAATAATAATAACAATGAGGACGTTGTATAGTGCCTAATCTTTCGAAGCTCTTAGCGCTTTACAACATCTATAATGATATGACTACTAAAAACGAAAAAAAACCATGAAATTTAGAGAGAGAGAGAGAGAGAGAGAGAGAGAGAGAGAGAGAGAGAGAGAGAGAGAGAGAGAGAGAGAGAGAGAGAGAGAATCTGTCTTACTTCTTGAAGCACGTTCTACTAATCTATATAACAAATGTTACATGCTGTGCGGGACAAAAGTTTTGGGTGATGGTGCTTTTGAATCCTTGGTATACCTTATGCTTTCTATTGTTTTAATCAGTTAAATAGACAAAATGCGAGGAAGTTCAACGCAAAACAGAGTTCTTACCACATAAAAAGTACCGGATTTGCTAAAATGTAAATAATATTGTTTTCTGTTGTTTTTCAGGTAATGTTAGGACCATATTCTTTAATTTGTCTTGCAATAACTCAGCAACACATGCATATATCTTGTGTTTATTTGCGTTTTTGTACTTGTTATTTCTTTGTATCGTTCATTTGGAAAGGGGAACCGTAGACCGCGAAATCTCCTGAACAGCTTCACAGACTTACTGCACCGTACTTGGTCCCTTTTTATTCGTCTGCACACACACACGCGCGCGCGCGTGTGTGTGTTTAATTAACAAAAAGGGGATACTTTACATGATATATGGAAAGACAGGTCATTATTTACATAAAAGGGTATAGCTTCGATGTCAAACCTCGAAACACAATATACAAATACTCTAAATTATACTCCGTTAATGTTATTAATGTAAAACAAACGGAGGTAACATAAACGTCTGGGATGGAGGGTAATTGCTCACATCTTTTGCATGTGGTGTTTCTTTTGTTTTAGACGTCAAGATTACAATATATGGGTGACAAAGTTCATCATTGTATTCCAGTGTGCAAAATCGCCATCACTAACAATGGGTCGGATATTGAAGCTTGATAAATTCATTTGTTTCAACATAATCTAATCTCCGTCAGTGAGCGATCCCATACGAGTGGTGAATGGGTACTTGACTGGACTGTTTGGGTTGAGAGCATATGGTTCTTAATATCAATAAATACACCTGTCACTGGGGAATGTTTAATTGTTACCTTACCGAGTCAGATGTTATTTATTGTAACAAAGGAACAAACCAATTTTGGCAACCATTCTGTGTCAAAGTGCCTAAAGAATGCATTTAAAAGAAAGATATTTTGAGTCAATAAATACAATAAATAAAACGAAATATATTGTTTCATGTGTAATAATGCTTTTAACTTATTTGACTTATTCGAAAGTATATATATATATATATATATATATATATATATATATATATATATATATATATATATATATATATATATATATATATATATATATATATATAACCACGAGTATATTGACTAGAATAAGAATCATGCATTCGATAACCCATTCTCTGATAAAAATAATATTACAGACCTATGTTTTTTCTTCTTCTTCAAAACCTCACTCTATCTGTGTATTTTCATTTTAAAAAATTGTTTGTTGAGTATAGCTTTTTATCATTCGTTTTGTATTACTATAATAAAATAATTAGCTAAGATTACTGAAATTGCTTTGCAGTTGTTTCCACAGGAATCACTAGGTTGAAGTAAACTTAATTAATTAAGACTATATAAGTCAAATATGTATCAGAATGACAATCCAGTGGAATTTTCTGTGGAATTTTCAGTTTAATCTAAAAAAAGCAAACTTAATAAGGGTTAGTGAACTTTTAGATAGCATGCTTAAAGGGAAAGTCAAATGTAATCTTCTACTCTAATTTAACACAATATTTTACAAAATTACTCAGACTGACATCAAATGCATTAGACACACTGAAATACTTACTTACCCACACATTTCATACCTTTTTGGTTTAACATATTTTTTTTCATAATTTGTAATTTAAGATTTCAAGAAGTATAATATAAACCGATTTGGACCAATTGGGCCTCGCGCGTTAGTAACTTTTAAAATTATATCTATTGATAAATTTTTTAAGTTCAATATCATACAAAACTTGTTTAAAAGTTGTTTTCCAAATGCTGTGCTCACAGGGGGCCCCGCCCAAAAATGATCCAAATCGGGCCTTGCATTTGCTAAGGGCGTTACTGGTTATGAGTATATGACAGATTATATTAAGTTTTAATGAAGAAAAAAAATAATTATTAAGTATTCAATATGAAGACTCTCATGGTTAAACTTTAAAATTTAGCTAAGGTATGTCAGCACGAAAATGAATCACGATGGAATCAGTGAAAGATGAAGATAAGACAGAAATTTAAAGGTGATATTGTCAACCAAAACTTAGGTGTGAAAGATAGTTAGTGTATTAGAAACTTTCTTACCTTCTTACTCAAATGCGTAATGCTTTTGAAGGATGAATACTACTCTGTAATACAAAATTTAAAACGACGAAACTAAAAAAAAAAAACACACCAAATGAACCGTGATGGATTTTACTCTGATTATTTAAAGTTAATGGTTGATTTGTAAATAGAATACTAGTACTACTTTTGTTTCCGTTCTAAAACAAGTTAGTAGAATTCTCAGTGAATTTAATATAATGTAATATTTGTTGAGTACGGAATTATCGGAGATCTCATTTAGTTTTAGTTTGTTTTGTATGAATTTAACGCCATTTTTTAGCACATGATAGGCCATACATAACATTAGTATTTTTGGAGAGAAACAAAAATGGGAAGAATCACCGACCCACGGAAGCTACTGGTAAGCTTTCTCGTATATCCACGGTGACCGATCCCGAGACTCAATTCCACGCAGAGATGAAATGTCCGTGATCTATACAGGCGAGCTCCTATAACCGCTCTGCCATCCAGGGAAACGACCGCTATTAGGCAGCGTGTAGCAATTCAAGAATCGGGATGACAATGCACAATGCTTGCGATTATTTGTGCAAAAGTCTTTTCACGCCATTTTTTCCGTTTAAAATCTTGGAAGTGTGTGTGTGTGTGTGTGTGTGTGTGTGTGTGTGTTGTTCGGATTTAGGACGTCATATTGCATATTTATATAACCGATAAGGAGATTTCATGTTGTCAGTGATTTCGCCGTACTTTATTGATAAAACGTCAGACTCCTGTACTTCATCGTTAGAATATCAACACCATTAGTGCGGAGTTATTGGAATTAACAAGAGTTTGGGATTTTGACCGTACGAGCACACACTAATTTAGTACTCCGGTCAATGAGTTAGGCTTCATGTATATCTTCCTGGAATACCACAACTCTTTATCCAGTGGCCATTCTGAATTTCGCTCTAGATATGGACATTACCATGTATCGGTAATTGTCTAAACTGTACGCAAGTGTGTTCGAAAATGATTTGCATGCAGCAAAAATTGCATATTTTAATAAACCATTTTAATAAACGGGTGACATCGAGATTTGGGGGTTGATTTATCAGACACAGCGAGGTTGTGTCCATGTATTGGGACCTGAACAGAAGCCGTTAAGAAAAAATTTCTTGTGAAATTATAGAGAAAAAAAGTAATATCGCAATAGATTAATATAGGATTTAAACAGACTTTTGTGTGCTATTTAACAAATACTATAAACTTGAACATCCGCAATATATCGCAGCCTGATAAAGATAAATTTTCACCAATGTGTAATGTTGTATAACAGAATTTTGTTGTCTAGCAATGATGAGTAAACCTGTTTCATCGGTTTCACGATAATGGAGAGAACGATGATGTGGCAATTAACTAAGACATATATATATATATATATATATATATATATATATATATATATATATATATATATATATATATATATATATATATATATATATATATATATATATATATATATATCTCGTTATGCTAAAAACATATTGCGTCACTTTCTGAGTGACTCCGTACAGTCTACAAAGCCAGAAAACCGTTTGTAGCACAGAAGCATTTTAAACTTTGCCGTTGTTGTAATTCTGGCACTGGATGTGAAGGTTAAAATTGTAGTAATTTGACCAAAATTAAAACTAGTCACACACACACACACACACACTATATATATATATATATATATATATATATATATATATATATATATATATATATATATATATATATATATATATATATATATATATATATATATTTGAAATGCATACTACTTGTGATATCTACCGATTCTGTTTTAGAATCCAACTAAGCAACTTAATATGTAGTCTAAATCATCATATATTCGTTCTATATGAAAAATAGCTCGGCCATTTCCGTCAAATCAAAGAATTCACTGGAAAAGGCCGAAAATGTTCTTTTTGCATGTACGTTTTAATGGGTTTAAAACAAGCATAGAAAAAACATTATAACCGTCCAAGCTTTGTTGTTGTTGTTGCTTAAATATCGGTGTTTATTGTAACGTTTGGAGCTTTAGTGGTCGCACAGTCTGTTCGCGTCTATATAATAGCGTTACAGATTTTCACAGGTCTTGATCATGTCTGGCCTATTGATAAAGTGGGATTTCACCTACGACAGGTGCAATAATTCCTACTGTTATCATACACTCACATCACAACTTATCTGTCATTTGTCCGTTTTCATTTGGCGTTATGAGATCGCTTTCAGATATCAACAAAATTACTACAGATTATTTTAATCATTACCCTGTGAACAACGATAAAACTCACTGAGATTAAAAAAAATAATTAAAACCTTTTCTAGCAAGATAATCCTCTAAACGTCAGAAATATACAAAGTATCGTCGAATATTAAATGCTTTTAAGTTTTTAGATATAAAAAAATTTAATGAATTATTGGGAGGAATTTCTGAACCTCATGTACTTTCTCTTACAAAAATAAGATTGGAGAATTAGAGTATCGGTCAATTTTTAGATTTCTGTCACACCAACTTGATTAGTATATAATGCACTTTTTAAAAAAAAATCTCTGAAAACGAATACTGCATTAATTCAGCTGTGTCCCTTTCATTACACGACAAAGATTTAAATAACGCTTTTGGTGATTTCTAACAGTTCTCCATGTGTCATATTCTTTGAAATTTCAAAGTATCTGAGACCTAATTATTTTTGTCTCGTGTCATTCAAGAAAACATAAGAACAAAATTATTCAGTCCCATATCTGTTGTGGATTTTATATACGTACAATTAAATTACGAGAGCTCAAATCAACATGCAGAAACCACGTATACCTTTCAAAGTGACCTTGACATTGGACTTTTTGAGCATAAAATCCACAGGTTCTTCTTTCCTTACCACACGTGCAAGCAACCAACAAGGTTGGATAACTGTATATGGTGACTGTTTGTTTGTTTGATTAGGATTTTTAACGTAGCTTAAACAATTTTTCAGTCATATCGCTACGATGTCTGCAGTGAGGCAGTTTATAGTGATGACTAGCACTGGTGCATCATGCCACATTCATGTAGCATGACCCAGTCACATTATCTTGATACCAGGCCGACCAGTCCTAACACTAACCTCTTAATGCGAGGCAGCTGTTATTACCATTTTTGTAATTCTTTGGCATGACTCGGCCGGGTATCGAACCCACGACCTCCCGCTTCCGCGGCGGACGCTCTAACCACTAGGCGATCGGAGCGGTTGTATATGGTGAAGAACTTGAGTTATTGCGCATAAGCTATTATACTTATTCAAGTCACTTTTATCATGACCTTTTAAGTTTTAAGCCCAAAATCAACAGGGTTTTTCTTTGCCACGAGTGTGAGCTATCAGAGTTTAATAACTGTACATGGTGGACAGCTTAAATTATAGTGCAGAAACCAAATTGGTATCAGGCATGATATACCAGGTATATCAAATAAAATAGTATGTCCACTCCATGTTTAATTATCTGTGTGGGTGCTAGTAGGGCAAGATTGACTTTGGATATCAATGACCAATGGGTCTCAATGACCTTGATCTATGGTCAAAATTCAGCTTTGAATTGGACTTAACATGCAGAAACCATTATTTTTTTTATTAGACTTCCCATGATTGTGAGCTTTGATCTTTTGACTCTAAAATCCAAACATGTCAAACATTGTAACAGAGGCACAGTGGGTTCAACTTTGAACTTTGAACCCAAAATCAATAAGCCTGTTTTTTGCTTACTCAGGGTGTAAACAATAAGCCCTCACAAAGGCTGGTGAAGTTAAATGATTAAAAGAACTGAAAATTTAGTGGGGAAACATTTGTTGTTTATTTTGCCCTAGTGTAACCTTGATCTTTGACCTGTTGGTACCTTAGTCACCAGGCTTCTGCCTTACTCCAAGTGCAAAAAATCCACTATATTTAGTCTAGGTTTGTGATATAAAACTAAAGTAATTTTCATGCCAAAAAAATTCTTTGTGTCACAGTAACCTTGTCTTTTGACATGATGGACTTCTTTCTTACCTCAAATTCAAGCTATTTGTCATGCC
This sequence comes from Unio delphinus, assembly GCA_029339505.1. Lineage (NCBI taxonomy): Eukaryota > Metazoa > Mollusca > Bivalvia > Unionida > Unionidae > Unio > Unio delphinus. Next base: position 2,482,946 of record JAQISU010000038.1, on the reverse strand, counting down.
AAAAAAAATTCTTTGTGTCACAATAACCTTGTCTTTTGACATGATAGACTTCATTCTTACCCCAAATTCAAGCTATTTATTGTATATGATAGAGAAAGTGGAGAATATTTTTAAGAAGCATGGTGTCATAACATGACATGACCACCTCATGGCATTAGCATGCAATTTATAAGTACCACATTTTGTACTGTTTCCACCCATTTCAATATTGTTTTCCATAAACTGCAATTTGTTTTTGCTATGCATACAAATATTTGTGCTTAGTCTGGATTTTTGATACTTGATTTTTAAGTATGTGTTGGTTTTTTGTTGCTGTAATTTTTGTTACATTCATAAACAGTAAACTTATGTATTCATATGCCTAATGTAAACAAACAAGGTGAGCAATACAATTCCAAACATATGATAACCTGCTGACCTTAGGAATATGCCTAATGTTAATGAACAATGTCAGTACTACAATTCCATATACAGTATAACCTACTCATCTCAGGAATATACCTGATGTTAATGAGCAAAATCAGCACAAAAGCACTATACACCTGACAACCAAATGACCTTAGTAATATGTGAAAAAGTCAGTATTACAACACATGATAACCTATTGACCTTTTAAATATGCCTAATGGTAATACTCATGGTCAGTAATACAATTACATACACATGATAACCTATTGACCTAAAAAAGACAAATTGTTTTAATTAAATCTCAAAGGATATATTTTTATACCCTTTATTTTTAAGCATAGAAAATAGCACAGAAAAATGTATAAATCTGCTCTTATATGTGATTTTTGGTATTCGTCAGAGATATTGATTTTCACTGTGGGAGTAAAATAAGGATATATTAAGATATTTTCTTTTGATAATAATAATAGCATTGTTATTAATTATAAATATTAATTGCAAATAAAAATAACTCTAACAGCTATAGATAAATGCACCTTTTTTATTTTTTCACTGAATGAAAATCAAATATAAGAAAACAAAAACTTTAATTTAAAATGGACTTAAGTTTAAACACGTTAATGTATCTTGTAAATTTGTTTTTGATGGATTCAGTCTAATTTATTTATAAAATTCTATTTTATCCATAGCTACAATCAATGAATATCTCAATTATAATTATAAAAAAATACTGACATCCATTTTGATTTAAAAACTTTTAATCAAGAATAATTTTTATCCATTTGACTTGCTTGTTGAAAATATTTATAGAATAAAAATTAATTAGCTCTACCTACAAACTATTATAATGGCATAATTAAATTGGTTTTCTTGAAATGTTTTGTTGGAAATAGTATAACATACAAATTATTACAATGATATAAATAAATTGGTTTTCTTGAAATGTTTTGCTTGAAGTTGCTTTCATGTTTGGACAAAATTTAACATGTGCAGAGAAAAGACTGAGCTCTAATGAAGATAAATATTTTTCATAATAGAACTGAATAGCTCCTCCTGTTCTACATTTTATAATTTTAAAATTCACTTTCAATATCTACATTGTCATCTATTCCTTTTGTGTAATTCTGCAGCACTAAAACACATTCACCGTTTAACCCATTAATCTTAGTGCTTTACAAAAGAAAAGACTGAAAAAAATTCTTGTAAATAATTGTAATTCAGAGGTCATGTCTATAAATATCTATAAAAATATACATGCATATTATGATAAACATATACTTACTTATGTTTCAAAGAAATAGAAAAGAATCCAGCCCTATCACAAACAATGTCTTATAATGTGCCAGCAGATCAGGGTCTTTCATGTTATTTCTGCTCATTACTCTTTGTAACCATATCTGCTAGCACATTATGTGGGAACAGATCTGGGTCTGTGCAGTGTGTAGTCAGACACGACTCATAGATGAGTATGCATAATATATGATAAATTGTGTAAATACAGAATTTAGTAGTAATTTTAAAGGGCAGTTAAAAAGCATGTTAAATAGGAAAATAATGCTGTTATATCCATATTGCTTAGTTACAGAAGTCTTAAACATCAAGTATTCCCATATAAGAACTTTTCTTAATTTATCTTAATATTAACGGCATAATTGTAAAGCCTTTAGTTACCAAACATCAAATGTGAAGGTACAAAATAATGTCACAGGTATATGTATCACAGAAATTTATATATTTCCAATTAATTTACTAAATGCTAATTTTGTGGAATAATAAAAAAACTTTGGTATGTCACATTCATCATAACATATATACACTTAATGTTAAATTCATCCATACATATTCGGAAGGTTAATTGCAATAATTTCCTTATAAGAGTAGTAATTTTTAACTGTTAACCAATTTATTCATTGAGTCCTTTTGTGTGTTACTGACATAAAAAGAGTGCAACAATGATGAGTATTCTGTGCCAATTAGGCTTTCTCATCAATTGCATATTTCATGTAAGTTTATAAATAATTTAAGAGAAAGATAATTATCATCATCTGTAGGCAATATATCATATTCTCACAATCTCGCTAACTTAATGTAATTTCTATTTTGCATAGCCTGGGATCAATTTAGGAAGCTGCCTCTGCCGATTCTTCCAGATACTTCTTCCGTCTTTGTAACCTGAAAGTTAGGGATATTGCATATTATTATCAAATCAAAATGTTGTTTTTTATTTTGTTCATCTTAATATGCTCACATGAGGTGAATTATTGATTTGTTTTAATAATCAAAACTTGTAAAGACACTGCAAATTTAAGTTACCAACTCCAGTGATAGGCAAAAGAAAATATTTTGGTCAATTTCTTTAATCATGCCTATTGAAATAGACATATTTTCCCTGAATTCAATCACAATGATTTAATTTAATTAATCCCAATCCATGAAATATTTTAAGTCAGTTATCTGGTTATTTGCAAATATGTTCACCATGTACAAATCCATGAAGTTAAATCTATTAAGGGCATGAAAATCCATCAATTGAATTCCATCTATGATATGATAAATCCATCAAGTGATTTCTACATATGACATGAAAAATCCATCATGTAATTTCTACATATGACATGAGAAATCCATCTAGTCAACTCTACCTATGACATGAAAATTACATGAAGTCAACTCTACCTATGACATGAAAAATCCATCAAGTGATTTCTACCTATGACATGAAAAATCCATCAAGTGAACTGTACAATGACATGAAAAATCCATTAAGTGATTTCTACCTATGACATGAAAAATCTATCAAGTCAACTCTACCTATGACATGAAAAATCCATCAAGTCAACTCTACCTATGACATGAAAAATCCATAAAGTGATTTCTTCCTATGAAATGAAAAGTCCATCAAGTTAACACTACCTATGACATGAAAAGTCCATGATGTCAACTCTACCTATGACATGAAAAATCCATCAAGTCAACTCTACCTATGACATGAAAAATCCATCAAGTGATTTCTTCCTATGACACGAAAAAACCATTAAGTGATTTCTACCTATGACATGAAAAGTCTAACAAGTCAACTCTACCTATGACATGAAAAATCCATCAAGTCAACTCTACCTATGACATGAAAAATCCATCAAGTGATTTATTCCTATGACATGAAAAATCCATCAAGTGAACTGTACAATGACATGAAAAAATCCATCAAGTGATTTCTGCCTATGACATGAAAAGTCCAACAAGTCAACTCTACCTATGACATGAAAAATCCATCAAGTCAACTCTATCTATGACATGAAAAATCCATCAAGTGATTTCTACTTATGACATGAAAAATCCATTCAGTGATTTCTTCCTATGACATGAAAAATCCATCAAGTGATTTCTACCTATGACATGAAAAATCCATGAAGTAAACTCTACCTATGACATGAAAAGTCCATCAAGTGATTTCTACCTATGACATGAAAAATCCATCAAGTCAACTCTACTTATGACATGAAAAATCCATCAAGTACAACTCTATGTATGACATGAAAAATCCATCAAGTGAACTGTAATAATGACATGAAAAATTCATGAAGTGAACTCTAATAATGACATAAAAAATCCATAAAGTGGACTCTACAATGACATGAAAAAGTTATTGATTTTGATGGCAGCAATTTGGCAAAATAATAGGTTAATTCCAGAAGATCAAAAAGACTGATGCATAAAAAAGGCACAGTCAATTTTATTCAACTCAAAACAGTATTTAACATCTTTAGATCTAGCATACCATAAAACAGTAATACTTCTGTAATGATTACCAAAAAACATAGAGAAAGCAGAAGCTGACAGGAACTAGATACAAGCTAAACAACCTACTTTACTGAACAAAAGTCCTATCACATGTTTATGCAATGTGCTTTTCTACATGACTAATAAAAGTGTTGATTCTGGTTTTGTCCAATCTCTATACAATTTGCTGGCACCATTATTTATGACATCATAGACAATGATGCCCATAAAAATAATGTCATCATTTTGCATATTTAGCCATTAGTAATACCAAAAAATCATTTCCAAAGAATCAGAAATAAAAAAAAATGTTAAAAAGCTAAAACAAATTGATTAAAATCAAAAATGTATAGTTTCTGGTTAATTAACAAAATCTTTTCATGTATTTTTCTACATCATTTTCAAGTTTATTAGACCAGCTTCCACCAACTGATGAAATGTTATGTAACTACTTATACCAGGTGAACGCTGGTAATAGTCCTATCAAGCTTTGATAATGTAATAAACAGCCCTGTTGGCTATTGATAATGTAATTTGTTTTGGCTATGGCTAATGTAATAAACAGTCTTGATATGTAATAAATAGTCATGTTGGCTATTGATAAAGTAATTCCTATTGGCTTTTGAAAATCATTTAAAAAATGCTAAGTAAGGTTGATTGACATATCAGATATATCAATTATGTGAGGCAGTATATATTTGTATTGAACTATTTAGCTTAAAATATCACCTTGCTAGTTAATGTGTGTGTGTGTGTGTGTGTGTGTGTGTGTGTGTGTGTGTGTGTGTGTTTCCTGGCACATCAGCACAATACAGTTTATATGATGTTATAGTAGCTCTGGCTAATAACAAACAGCAAAAGGTACTCATCTTTGACAATAAGCAATCTTTTGTCAGCGATGTTAGATGAATAAATGAAATGAATACATGTTAAAACAGTGCTGAGTGCTTCAATATTATAATTTTGTGCTTGTCTCTTTCTTTTTCCGTCAGCAGTGTGGATGGCAAGACAAAACATATCAACTGAACTGATTACATCAAGTATGTGTAGAAGTAATTAAACTGTGAAACAGAAAGAAAAAAATGGACTGTGCAAAAAATAAATAAAGCTGAATTTAACATACAGTTGTATAAAACCTGGCCCAACATGTCACAACTAAAGTAAAAAGGTACCATGGATAGGAATGTAAAACACCATGGATAGGAATGTAAAACACCATGGATAGGAATGTAAAACACCGTGGATTGGAATGTAAGGCAGTGATGCAATATTCCATTAAGGGGAAAAATAATAAACCAAATAAAGAAAATATTACTTTAAAAGCATATAATTTCTTCGTCTTATAAACAAGGAAAAGTAGATGGTACAGTAAAAAAATCTGAATGACAGAACTCAATACAAAATGTTTCAGTTAAACATATGAACAAATAAATTGTTTCATAAGTTCATTTTAACAATTATCCTGTTTAATGGCAATAATTAATTTCTGGATTTTATTTAAAAAAAGATTGGGAGGGAGGTAAGTGTGAGGGGAAACATATTTTGGTTATATTAAAGAAGAAAGTGCAGTAAATATAACTGTATACAAAGCATAATGGTGGGCTTATATATATATATATATATATATATATATATATATATATATATATATATATACAAGAAAAAAGGAGAGAGTAATCTTGGTTCTGATGAACTACTGAAATCATTTCTTTTGTGATTAATTTATGGATAAGGCAAAAAAATAACTATTACAAAATGTCCGCCTTTATGCTATAATTTTCAATATTGTGACCCTGTATTGAGGACATTTAATAATTCCTACTGATATGTTCTGTCAAAGAGAAAACAATATTTAATAAGAAAACAATTGTAACTTGGTGTGTTTCAACACTAATGGACAACTGGGAATACGGTTATGTATAAGAAACCAATGTACACAGGTCAGGTCACACATTGAAAGCATTTGTCAGAAATTTACTAATTAAATTGACAACATCAATACAGAATAATTAATGGTTTGAAAGTATTTCACAATTTTTTAATATCTAAGTACAAACATCCACCTTAAGTTTCTTGTAACTTATAAATAAGCTTTTCTCTAAGTTTAATAAATAGCTGATGCCATAAATTGACTACAAAGTGGTTATTTGATCAAAATCTATATATTATTATAAAAAATACATGTGCTACAAGTGAAAGACAGCTTTCTACTTATGTAAACTTCAGTAAGATATATGTACATCTTTAATCACTAATTTTCTGTGCTTTAAGAACCATGACTTCACTATGTTATACTTTTGTCTGCACAAGTTTCCTTTAAATGGTACATTAAAGAATAAGGGATTTGATTAAAAACATTTATAAATCTGTCTTCTTTGACAATAAATATTTAAATAAGTAATCTAAACGTGTAAGCTGATGGGGTAAGTAAAGCTCTGTGCATACATAAAAGAAACAAATATGAAATATGTAAACAAAATTTAGAAAAAAATTTCTTTATCATGCTACCGGTACTCCTGATTACCTGATGAATAATTCCGGTGTAAAAGCATCACTGAAATGTTACAAAGAGTTTAGGTTTATTTATAAAAATGAAGTTCATGTACTGAAGGCTATCCAATGGAATTGTAGATAGCTTAAATAAAATAAAATGATTGAAATAAATTATATATTGATGAAAAATTCAGTTGGTTTCATCTCTCTGTGTCTCTGTCTGTGTATATAAAAGAATCATAGTACACTGATGACCCATCGCCCCAGCAAATATAAAAAAAAGATGAAGATTATCTGAATGGACTGTTCTGAAAAAATAATAATAATAATAATAATAATAATAATAATAATAATAATAATAATGCAAAATGGACTTAAAAATATAAAGGGCATAAAGTCAATTTTTGAATGAGGAGACCAGCCATTAATGTAACGGTTTATTGAATATACACAGTTTCATTTCAATTAAAAACAACAGATTTTGTGGTCACAAATTATCATCAAAAACAGTAAAAAGGCTGTTGCTTTGCTTTTGTTCATTTATAGATGAAGTAGGATGTATAAAACATGAGTATGATACAAAACTGGAAAATATTGTAAAATTATGTTCAAGTAGAGGCCCTACTGCTCATTCTAAATGCAAAACTGGAAAGTACCAAACACATCTGTCCAAGTTGAGGCTCTACTGCTCATATTTATTTTTCTCAAGCATACTAAAAGTAATTTTTTCTTAACTCTCAGTGACCCTGAATGTAATTTTTTCAATTTCAACTCCAGTTAAAACTGATTTGAAAAACAAAAACAGGTTCTGCAGATCAAGTTTTGTCTTTTTCTGAGTTATAGACTTTCACGAAAACTAAAACACTGAGTTGATGCCACAACTGTTGACATCAGAATGGCTGTTTTGCATTTTCTGGCATAAAAGTCAAGACAAAAAAGACAAAGATCATAGTTACAACTTACATTGTCATCATAGGTTCTAATCTGGTTTGAAGGGAGAATCTGTCGGTATACTCAGAGTATGCTGGGAACTTATTCTTCCGTTCTCTAACGTGTTCATCCTTCCGCATTTGTTCATACTGGGCTGAGGTTTTTCTGTAAACATCTGGCAAGCCATGGAGCTTCTTCAGTGGAACTGTTGATCCAAACCATGTTGTGAAATCTGAAGAGCAAAATTACATAATTTTGGTTACATACTTAAATGCTTTGATTAGCCAATGCAGCTATTATTCAGAAAAAAACACAATACAAGACAGAGAAAACAATGAGAGAAAGGGAAATGTTGACAACAATAAAAAGGAGAAATTATTTTATTAAATGAAGAAGTTTAATCCTTTTGGGAATTTTGAAAAGAGGTGTTAAAAAACACATGCATATAAAGGGTAATTGTACTTTGTATTGACTTAAATTCAACAACAAAAAGTAAATTAGTCAAATATGATTGAACAGAATGCAGGCATCTGTTACTGACAGCATGAGTTAAGTAATAATTTAGGAAGCATATTAAAAATAGTTACTAAAAGGTGATGAATGGGGTTATTGAGATGTACTGAGTAAAAGCAAGGAAAGTTTTGCTTTAGTGAGGGTGATATTAAGACGCACAAAACGAAACAGAGACAACAAACATTCAGCAGAAATTCATGAAGTTATATAACAAGAGACAACATTAATGGAAAGAAATCAAAGGAGAAATATTCATTGATATGGTTTGAACACATGGGGCAGAGAAATTTGTATTAAAGAAAAATAAAACTCTGAAATACTGGCACGATAATGGTGAAATCCAAAAAACAATGACAAAGAACTGTTTCTCAGGAGAATAAGTAAGTCTAGGTACGTCAATAGAAAGATTTCAAAAATGGTGTACAGTAAATCTAATGAGCAGTATTAGAAAATTCCATTTACCAATGAGCTGTATTAGAAAAGTCCATATACCAATGAGCAGTATTAGAAAAGTCCATTTCCCAATGAACAGCATTAGAACAAAAGGCCATTTACCAATGAACAGCATTAGAACAAGAGGCCATTTACCAATGAACAGCATTAGAACAAAAGTCCATTTCCCAATGAACAGCATTAGAACAAAAGGCCATTTACCAATGAACAGCATTAGAACAAGAGGCCATTTACCAATGAACAGCATTAGAACAAAAGTCCATTTCCCAATGAACAACATTAGAACAAAATGCCATTTACCAATGAACAACATTAGAAAAGGCCATTAACCAATGAACAACATTAGAAAAGGCCATTTACCAATGAACAGCATTAGAACAAGAGGCCATTTACCAATGAACAGCATTAGAACAAAAGTCAATTTACCACTGAACAGCATTAGAACAAAAGTCAATTTACCAATGAGCAGTATTAGAATAAATGTCCATTTACCAATGAACAGCATTAGAACAAAAGGCCATTTACCACTGAACAGCATTAGAACAAAACGCCATTTACCACTGAACAGCATTAGAACAAAACGCCATTTACCAATAAGCAGTATTAGAAAAGTCCATTTACCAATGAACAGTACATGTATTAGGAAAGTCAATTTACCTATATTTGCAGAATTAGCCAAAGTCAAAGATATCGCTCTGCTTTGTGCTTCTATTTTATAGCAATATCGGGACAGGTCTATTGGGTTGGGTGGACAGTTTGTATAAATTTATGTAAACTTACTTGGATTTCTTTGTGAATAATATCCATCTGATGGCCTCCCATAGTCCATCATAACATACCCTGGCATGTTGGTTGGTGGCCGACGATACATGTCAATTGTGACAAAACGTTTTGAGTCTTCTGGTTGGTTGAAATGTTGAACTGTTCTCTGGCCTATGAAAAAATAATGTAGGAAGCAAAAACTGATTAATACTTTCATTTAATTTTAACAATATTTATTTAATTTTAACAATATTTATTTAATTTTAACAATATTTATTTAATTTTAACAATATAAGAGCAAATAACTCTAGGTTATAACCTGAGGTTACAAAGGCTTTAAAGAAGACATAGTTAAATATTTATTGGATAAAATTCATTTAGAAATATATTTTCTAGTATTTAATATAATACAATAAATTATATAACTCTATCAATGGCACAAATTACAAAAGCTAGAAACCTCAGAATTTTGTTTTAAAACATTTTTCTGAATGTACAAGATTTATGTATTCAAATAAATTTATGAATACATATTAGTATATAATCTCTGTGGAAGATAACATTTCACTGGACAGCACAATTCATAATAAATCATAACAGTGCACAGCAATGATTGTTACTGATTTGATGCCAAGAAACTATGAAAATGTATCATAAATGCCATTGTATTTTTGGTTTCATGCTGCTGAAATAACAATGTAAGATTTGAAAACAAGTAAAAGTTAAATGTTTGCAACTAAACCATGTAATAAAATAAAAGTAAAGACATTTGTCATGGTCAATACAAAAAAAATTATAAATCAGAAAAACATGGCTTATTATACACTCTATGAACAGTCCAGTTATTTTAACAATGTTGGTACCAGTGAAATTTACTGTAGTTAAATAAAAACAATCACTGTTTCTATGGAAACATATGCCCACATTCAATGAACTACATCTGGCTATAGCTAAATACAAATAACAATGGATGTTTAGAATATGTTGACCATGTCATAACTGGGATAGCCACCAGAGGTCTATGCTAACCATGGCATAACTGTGATAGCCACCAGAGGTATATGCTGACCATGTCATAACTGTGATAGCCACCAGAGGTATATGCTGACCATGTCATAACTGTGATAGCCACCAGAGGTCTATGCTGACCATGGCATAACTGTGATAGCCACCAGAGGTCTATGCTGAGCATGTATTAACTGTGATAGCCACCAGAGGTCTATGCTGACCAAGTCAAAACTGTGATAGCCACCAGAGGTCTATGCTGACCATGTCAAAACTATGATAGCCACCAGAGGTCTATGCTGACCATGGCATAACTGTGATAGCCACCAGAGGTCTATGCTGACCATGTCATAACTGTGATAGCCACCAGAGGTCAACAACAAATGTTACTTTTCCTACTAGTGTTGAAGAACCAGTAAATCTCACTCTCATTTAAAGAAAAATATAAACCATTAAAATTAAAAAAAGAAAATCTGAAACAACCAAAGATATAAACTCCAAATGTAAAACAATATAATGTGGTGGAATAAAACAATTAATTTTTGGAGGGAGGGGGGTAATTCAAAGATATGTGCATTTGCTGAGGAAAGAAAACATACTCTTCCAAGTTCTGAATGATAATGTTTAAGCAATCTTCATTCAACAATAATGACTAGTTTGTGATCAGCATATCTTCAAGTCAGCTTTTGCTCTATATTTTATTTCTGTAGATGGAAAAGCATGGAAGCATAGCACATTTTTGGCAGCAAAATGTCAAGATGCTAATGTGATTCAAGTATGGATGAGTAATCAGTGAAGCAAGCAAAGTAAAATTGGATTGTATTATTCCTGGTTGATGGATTAGATTGTATTTTTCATGGTTGATGGATTAGATTGTATTATTCCTGGTTGATGGATTAGATTGAATTATTCCTGGTTGATGGATTAGACTCAATTATTCCTGGTTGATGGATTAGATTGTATTTTTCATGGTTGATGGATTAGATTGTATTATTCCTGGTTGATGGGTTAGATTGTATTATTCCTGGTTGATGGATTAGATTGTATTATTCCTGGTTGATGGATTAGATTGAATTATTCCTGGTTGATGGATTAGATTGTATTATTTCCTGGTTGATGGATTAAATTGTATTATTCCTGGTTGATGGATTAGAATGTATTATTCCTGGTTGATGGAGACTGAATTTGAGAAGTGTAGCAGCATGAGGGAGCATTTTGAAGCAAAATATCTACATTAGTTGTTCTGAAGCATTGTCATGGCAACAACACCAACAACAATCAGGACAATTCACAAATAAAGAATTCAATTCCAAAAGTAACGAAAGTGTTTAAATATTATTATTAATGTAAGAAGTGTATGTTTGACACTAACATAGCAGGAATTCCATTTTCTATGCGGATGAAAATGAACCAAGATCTTTAATGAAGTTTAAACAATGGTACCTCTTTGAGTGCACAGATGGACTCAAATGACATCTGCATTAACTTTAGATCACCCATCTTAACCACTAACAGCAGCAAAGACTGATTCAAGTTATGATTGTATTCCATGGTCCAATCGATTTTAAGGACAGATATTTTGTATATTGTTTCTAATATATGGCTGTGATGGCTGTCAATTCAGTGTGTGTACATATGAGTGTGAATTGATGATATTTGACAATGCTAAGTTTACTACCTGTATTTTCTTTAAAAGATTAATAAACAATTTTTTTTAATATAAATATTTTGTTTTCTTGGCTACACATTTGAATTTCTAGTCATTTTCTATAGGTTTAAAGAAGATGAAAACTTATCTTCAATTGTATGGCATTACTTTTTGGGTCATATGCATTGACACCCCAACCATGGGACTTCCAAACATATATTTTGACTCTCCAAATAATTCAACATTATTGGGAGGCTGTCAAGTATGTAATAATCTCAAACCTGTTCTGCATGTATGGTGTCTGTCTTTCCTGTCAGATTTGTAATAATGTTAAAAATTAGAACATGCATGTGTTTGTCAGTGTATGACAAGACTGTTTTTAGATATAACTCCCCAACAATTTTTATACACATATTTAAAAACATATTTTAGGACCTTACAGCAGTCAAAATCAGAACAAAGAGATGGCTGGGTATCTCATGTAAATGGATTTATAAAAATTATCTTTCATAAGCTGATCTTTACACCATTACAACAACAAAAAATAGCTGCAACAGAAATCTCTACAGTCTCAGACATTTAGCTCATGATGGACTGACCTGTTTTTCTTTATAAAAATAGAGAGGTCTATTGATTATGGTAGAGCAATGTTTAGCTCAGTTTTTCTAAAATCTGGCATACAATTTAAAACTATAGAGCGTTTAATACTGGTTTGTATTATGATGTATTGAATGCATTTACTTTCATTCACTGAGGTTTCTCATTTATCTTTTGATAAATATAACAGTAAATCATATTTTTCATGAACTTCTAATAGTATATGGACATAAATAGATTTTTGTAAAATCTGAAAGTTCTAATCATGATCAGTGTTGTGAACTTACCCACTTTGTCAGGCCCCCATCTTTGTGCTGCACCTAACCTGCTGGCATTGTGGAGTCCTTGGGGGTCCCGAGTCCACTGCTGGTCTACCCAGCAATAAGGGTGAGATAGAGGAGGCCCCCTCAGGAGGTGTTGGTTGGTGTTGGTGGCATAACGGTCTTTATACCACCCCTTCTCTGGGTAAGGCTTCTCTGGTCGGCTAAAATGGAAGAAAGCTTGAGGGTCCTGTGAATAGAGATAACATCAAAGTTAGTGTTGATTGTATTTATACCCATAACATTTACATGGCTGAATAATATTTATTGTTATTAACGGTAATATTATTTTTGTTTCTGAGAGTATCAGACCTGGATCTCTAGTACCAGTAATTCAACAATATTTTGGTGAAAAAAGGATTGCATGTATAAATTTCAGAAAACATATTCAAGCCTAAAAAAATATGGAATTAAATTTAAAACATCTTTGAGCTTAAAATTTTAAAAATCTGAATATAAAGGAAATTTTAGTGATGTCCTTCTTTCATATTTAAACAAGTCAACAAAATTCATCTAGATAGTTTTGAGTGTACAGCTGTGAAGAACAGTATATCAGTGCGATATTTCTTTCCTTATCAGACAATTTCATTTCAAATGTAGATTAAGGTTTCTTGTTCATTACATATTTTACCTTTGGTACATTTTTTATTTGTTCTTCTGTCATTGTTGTGTATGGATCCTTTGGTGTATGGGGGCGCTTTGTCAACATGTCGACCCCTACATCAGCTGATGCTGTTTCCATGTTATTTCTGAAAAATATTTAGCACATTTAATTTTCAGTTAGGCACAAATATTTTAATTCCTGATGAGACTGAATAAATAAACACATACAACATGCAAAATAATGCTTACCAACCAAGTGAAAATTAAATCAGACTTATTTGAAGTGCAAATATTCATTTGCCATAAAACTAAATGACCAAAGATCAGAGCCTATTGCATAAATTCATAAAATTACTTATCTCTTACACACGCTGATGCAGAAAAACATAAAAATATGCAGATGAAGAAAGCAATATAAACACAATACTTTTGCATACTTTGCTTTGGTGCAGCCAATTGTGCTTTAAAGTACACTGTACTTGCAATGTTGATGTATCTAATACTGAGATTTGTTATGCATAAAAAGCTGAGTCTGACCTACTATATGAATCTAACTTGATACCACCCAAAACTTATATCCAAGGTTTATCTCAAATGCAATATTATAATTTGTTTGTGTTGCCTATTGCCATGAAACTGTAATGGTTGTGTACATGAGATGAGTTTGCATTGACATAACTTAAAGATGGTGTGTGTTCATCATCTAACAAATTTGTATCTTCCCTTTAGCAATGGTGTTACATGTATCATTTTTAACATAGAATGGTAGAATTTATGCATGGTCTCATCAGCATTTTCTCAGAGAAAGAATGTAGAGACAAGCAAAGCTGAGGCATTTTTTTTATCAAGAAAGTTATGGTTGCTACCATATTTTTTATTGTACATTATTATAACTCTATAATTCATGGGGAAAAAAATGTCTGTTTCAACTACACTATCGAAATTGATAATCACCAAATTAAAAACTAATAAAACAGAAATTGTCAGTTGTAATTTTTGCAGAATAATCTAACAATGATCTATATTGATAATTTAATAACTGAAGCAAAACAGGTCGATTGCACCACTCATATTATTCAACAGTATCTTACAATCTTATGTGCACTAATGTCATAAAGCAATATATTAATTCAGTTTTATTCCCAGGAAATCAAATAGTATTCTTGAGTTGTGGTATAGTAACTGATTTCACAGGTGCGTTCGAACATAGACGCATACCACACTCCCTCGCAATAATGACATTTTTGGACTTGTTTGATTGACTCTGTACCATACGTGTTATCAAAAGATGGTTTACATATTCACATCATTATTCATTGGAACTTAAAAAAAAATTGTTTTGAACCGCTGACAGTTAAACTTCTTTTTCAATCCTATTGTCATCAAATTAAGCGAGTTCGATACCAGTCATATATCTTCAATGAGAGTCAGATGAATTGCTTACTTTTGTGTCTAAAGATCACCAATGATGCTGTGTATGTGTCTTGTTCACATATGTATCCTATCAATCATACATCTGCACACAGAAAATAAACAAAAATGGTGCCCGTTGCTACAACTATGTGACAGACTACATAGAAACCGTCAAATTTAATGTTAGAAAATAGTGCAAAGTGATCATTTTATTTCAATTTGTATTCAAATTTAAATGTAAAAATTATATTGTTATTATTAATGTTACTTGCGATTTGTGGAAGTTGTTCAGAATTATAAATCGTTAGTGCAGTAACTATATAACGGATGCAGTTTATTCGGATTAGTTCGGAAAATTGATTTCCGGCTTGGCTTCGCGCTAAGGTTAGTGATAAAAACTGTTCTATACAGAGAGTAAATTTAGCAATCTGTCATCCAATATATGCACTATTGACAATATGAAAGTATTTGAACTGTATCAAAGCATGTTAATATAGTATATTTGGTTATTGTATATCATTTTATACAACCTGATCTTAGTTATCGGCATGCTGTGTTCAGCTTCATCAAGGGCGACGGTTTCTCGTGTTAAAAAAAAAGTGGATAGTCGTTAAAATCACCTTCTAACATGAGAAGTTGTTCTGAAACTTGCGCGTATATTTTTTTAATGGCTGATTAACTTTATTAACTCTGTTATGTATATATTTGTTTGGGAAGTGCATATTTGGACGGCGCTATTTAACAACATTTGGAAAGATTTAGCATGTGCCCACAATATAAAGTACTATCGGATCCACACTGCTTCTGGTCAGAGCATAAGGGGCGAATCAAAAATATGATGAAACTGTTCTCAATAACTGATACTCATCGATACCGTTATACTAGTATTGATACCTATTTATCGGACTACAAAATATCATTAAAATAGTATATTGTTCCATAGCATTTGTTTTGTACTAAATTTAATAAAACTTAGCACAGCCATACGCACACAAACATAATCAACGGCAGCTGGTGTCTGTCTCGCAGTTTCAGTTAAAGTAATTACGTATATGTTTTGTGCAAAACATTATCATGCAACAATTTAAATTACTTTTGTCATGTGAAACGTTGACCGGTCACATAATTCCACTATCAAATCTCAGTTTTGGTTTGGTTTTTTAAAATTATTTTAGTGTATGCTTTTTAATGATGAATTATATGCTTCTGATCTCATTTTGGTGTCTTTAATTATTGACATGTTTTTTAATGTGCAAAATGAAAGGTAAAAAGGAAACAATAAGCTTTTTCTAAAATATATAGCATTGATAAGGCTACAAATTTTTGCCTTTTTAATATTTGTTGTAGTGTTACCTTGTCATCTTTTTGGGTAAGTTCAAATGACCCACAGGCAAATTAAGTTTCTCAGCTTTTGAGAGAAAGAAAGACGGAGGAGAGATTTACTTTTGGGGATATGTGCAGTTATAGCACAGCTCTAATTCATTACATGGTAACTAGTTTTTAGTCCAATACTTATGTTCATTAATAATATTTTCTAAACTAAATTTAAAAAATATAACGAGCTGTAGTATACTTTCTTTGAACCCATTACTAGATATAGGACTGTCAAGGTGCATAATCGATTTTGGCTTCCCGTTTCTGTGTCCGCCTTGGTTCCAGAACAGTGGTCTGCTTTTATGCCATATTTGAGATAAATTTGGAATTTTTTAATGTAAAAACTTTGGAACTCAACAGAATAATTATCCGGATACATGTTTATAGTACTAAGCGGCCCATGGAAGTGAAAGTTTTGCGAAGCGTTGACAATTTTGTTTACATGCTTTAATAGGAGGTAATAATCATAAACACAGTAGGTCTTAAGCTGCCAACAATTTTTAATATATCCATGTATGTTTCATATTTATGAGTAACCTATATTTACCGTACAAAAGCCTCAATTCACAAATCCTATCAGATCATTTCAGACATGTATGCAATGATCGGTGTGTAGGCAAAGTTATCCCTCAAATATTTAGCACATTAACTCTATTGTCGGTCGATAGAGTGCAAAGCTTCATTTAATTATTACAGGTTATTTTACATATATGTCTTGATTTCATTCAGATGAGCTAAATTTTGTTTGTGTTTCTTCACTTGAAATGAATCTATTCAATTTATTCAAATGAACAGTGTCATGGCAAGATTATACCTTTATGAATTTAGTCCTAGAAGCTCTATTCAAAATGGATATATGTATTAATTTTACTATATGTTCTTTACATATATTTCTCAGTACTGACCTTTCAACTGTGACAATCAACAGAAATCATATGTTAATCTAAAATACTTCCAAAGATGACTTCAGTGAAGTTCTTTTGAAAAGTTCACTGGCATTTTTGAGAGGCTGCACTGTAAACAGCAGCAGCATGTAAACAGAACACAGAATTCACTTCTGGATCATCGCCAAGGCCTTATTACTCAATGGGTACTGTTGCCAAAATACACACAGACAACCATTCTGACTCTTAGTCTGAGCTCATATTCTCAAGAATAAACAATTACCTTTAAATCCCTACCAAAAATGCATAAATATAACTCTTATATCACCACCAAAAATGAGAGGGGAAAATGGTTCTAAAATGGGTACTGAACTGGAAATATTAATTGTGATGCAAGTCCAAATGTTGGTCCTAGGAAAAGGTCCAATGAGTTATCTCCTTATTATGGCCCCTTTACAAATATTTTTCATTTCTGAAGTTTAGTATTTATTATTTATTAAGCATGGCTATATTCTGTTGAAATAATTTATAAAAACATGAAACAGTTGTAATGAAGGTTAAACAGTTGTTTTAGATTTCATGAAAATATGGGGTCAGGAAAAAGGTACACACATTCCTGAGCAGGCTGACGATACATGTGGCTTGGTATAGCTTTCATAGTTTGTCCAAATTAAAACAAGCTATAGACTGTTAATTTTTATGAAATTAAGTAGGACCATGTTTTTCTGAAAATTGAAAAAAATGTATTTTGAGAATTGCATACCACACACCCCACTCATTTCATGTCCTGAAATCATGCCAATCTGCATCACAGACACATTTTAGACTTTCTTTTTATCTTTCTTTGATGCATCTCAATTTTAAAAAAAATAGCTTGATTTACTTGCAATAACTGATATTACAATTTTCATGTCCTATATATACCATTTACATCTGATAGATCAGATCCTGAGTAACATTAAAAACAATGATATAAACACTTTATTTTAATAAATATAGTTGCCATTTGTATCTGTCTGCAGCGGAATGAAATTTAAAGTGATTATAAGTGTTGTAATTACTCGAAAAAAATAATTAAATTTAGATTGCTTTTAAGGCCAGTGAGCTTAATTCTTGTTTAATAAGTAACTCATAATCACTGTTTACCACTGTTGAACATCCTTCATGAATCCCATATCACAATTATGTTCCTTAAAAGATAAAACTCACTTTTCAATCTGATTTAAGTTGAAAGTGACACTTGTTTGATTCGACCCCATATGTTCTGTAACTACAGTATACAGCTGAAAATCTATTTGTGCTGGACTGCGATGCATCAGTTTACAGAATGAGACAGCAAATTCAAAGACGTGTCACCACTAATCATTTCTCTTAACTGTTGCCATCGCTATGTCAGTCAACAGTGGTCGACAATAAGGTGGTCTTTGTGAGAGCAGTATTTACAGAGATCAAGTCACTAAACTGCTAGGGTAGCCAAATATGACAGTCACATATACTTTAGCCCAAATACAGGAGTTGATAGGATCAATGACAGTCATGGCATATTAGAGACATGGGTGATTTAATGTGTTCAAAAGCCTGTTGGAGTACAATATCTTGCCTTGCATAAATGGGCTAATTGGAGCTGTTAAAACATGTTTAGCTAATGTCCAAATCAAGTACAGTATTTTTTAATGTAAAGGTTTCAGCTGATTTATATCAAATATTATTTTCTAAATTCATTATATCTAGAATCTCTATATAACAAAGCCTATTATAATAGTGGTGAGCTGATCATGTATTTCCAGGTCTGAGACATGGGATAATTTTCATCTTTTTGTGTAAGTGTCAGATGGTCAATGGGCAAATTAAGTTCTTTTAGCTTTTGTTTGTTTCTTTGTGTCTGAGATTGAGAGAGATAGAAATTTACCTTTTGCAATGATGGTACATGTACATCAGAGTTTGAGGCAAGAGACTTGTACATTTCCATGACTTCCAGAAGTAAAAAACAATGGAACCTGAATATGTAAGTTACAGAGAGAAAACAAGTCCATCAGTTGTATATTTTGTGTTAAAATTGCATGCAGTAACTCTCATTATTTGAATGCCGATTAAATCCATGCATCTACAATTATCAATGGTTGACCTGTTGTGGAATGACATCACACCTATCAGCAAACTAAGTCAAGAAAGGTAATTCAGCCCATAAGAGTATAGTCTAGTCCTTCTGTGATTTTAGCAATGGCTGGTTCACTTTAGCAGTTATTGGATTCGTTCATGAATTCCGTGTGAGCAAATTCTATTGGGGAAGTGATTTTTAATCTCCAGTAAGCAGGAAGACTATGCTTATTGAAGATTTCTTGACATTTAACTTGTATATTAAAATCACTAAAGCAAACATATTGCCATGCAATAAGATCATGGAATTCTTACATAAATAAGATCAAATCAGATAACTTTCCAACCAAATAGCAGACAGATTGTGACTGTTTACTTGTTTAAATTCAGAGTAAATGTTTATCAGATCATCATGTTCAGGTTGTTGTTTTTTTTTCTCTCCATGATGTGAGTTGATTTGGAAGAAAATGTTTCATGATTGAGATCTGGTATAGTTTATGCAGAAATGATTGAATGTTCTGAATTGGCTTCTGGTAGAGAAAATAGCAAATCGATTGATTGATCTACTTTGAAGAAAGTGTATAGACCATGAAAGGTCATTAGCAGCAGTCACAATGGTATTGCTGTGAGCTTAATGCTATTTTCTGCACACGATAGGCTATAAATTGTAGCCATTATAGCTGATGGAGCAAGAACCACCAACCCATGGGAAGCTACTGGTAAGCTTTCTCACATACTCACATAGGAAAAGCCCTTTATTCTAACCCATGGGAAGCTATTGGTACGCTTTCTCACATACCCACCTGCAGCAAAAATGAACAGAACCTATTTTAAAGTTAGGTATGTGTTAACACTAATTTAAATTTAAGTTGTATATTACCAGTAACACATTTAAATTTAAGGTGTATATTACCAATAACACTGATTTAAATTTAAGGTGTATATTACCAGTAACACATTTAAATTTAAGGTGTATATTACCAGTAACACGGATTTAAATTTAAGGTGTATATTACCAGTAACACTGTTTTAAATTTAAGGTGTATATTACCAGTAACACAGATTTAAATTTAAGGTGTATATTACCAGTAACACAGATTTAAATTTAAAGTATATTACCAGTAACATGGATTTAAATTTAAGGTATATATTACCAGTAACACTGATTTAAATTTCAGGGGTGCATTGACACTGATTTATAATGACAAGTCCACCTACAGGGGTTCAAGTAAATGGAGATTCAGGTGAAAATGAGAAGGTTGTGATTCTAGACGCCGGAGCCCAGTATGGAAAGGTAATAATGTAATAAATGTATAAGCTGGTTTGTTTTAGCCTTGGTCTTGTTTGCATATCTTTTAAGTCATTTGCTTAATATACTGAAGATTTCTTGGCTTGTGTTTAACATGGGAATCTCTTGTACAGCATATCATAACTGATGCTTAAGACTTATTACAACTGAATGAAATTTAAACTCTTCCGTAGCTGCCAACTGTCCCATTTTTTTCCGTATTTTTGACCTGGATATAGGTGTTCGTTTTTGGGAAAAAAGTACATTATTTAATTTTTTTAAAAATAATTAAAACACTTTGGAATTTTCAGTTTAGAATGGGCTCTCGGTTATGTTTTGTTAGAATGTATCGCATGTATATATGAATACAGTTATACGATACGATTGGTTAGTTCAAAATTGAGGCTACCATACCTTCCATTATCCACTATAATGGATTTCACAAATAGTTACCACTATATCTGTATCTCGTCGTCATAATATTCAGCTTCTATCATGTTAAATAGGCAGGTGGACTATTCAGAATTTTCTCCAAGAAAAAGAAAAGGAAAGAACTGGAAGGACAATTGTGCTGTCTTGTGTAGATTTGGGAAACCATATAATAAAGGAGAAAACTTTACATTTTGCAAATTGTGTAATGTGATTTAGCTATTGAGCATGAAATACAAGAGCATGGAAAAGCTAATAAACATCAGCTTTCTGCTTCATCACACACAGCTGAGCCTGAACTTACAACGTATATAAATATCAGAGAGAACCTTAATTTAATTTGATTGAAATTCAATTTATTAAATTTCTTTTAGAAATAAACCTTCTTTCAAGTTACTAGTGTTACTAGCGATTTGTTTTGCACATGTTTTCCAGACATTAAAATTGCAAATGATAACTACTATGCTTGAACGAAAACAGTTCAGAAAGAAAATACATAATTGAGATCATAAATGAAAGTTGGTACATTGGAAATGATGATTGAAAGAAATAGGAAAACAACCAAGTTGTGGAAAAGGCTTATATAAACAGCCTGTATCTGAGTGTGATGCCCTCTTGATCATTCTGAATGAGTTCCCTAATGGAGCATGTTGCCTGTCCAAAAGGTACAGGTGTGGAACATGTGCATCTTTGACATTAAATAATTATGTATGGCACTGTCCTACTTTACTGATGGTTGTATTTGTTGTAAATAGTTACATATGCAATAAAAATTTAAAAATCAGTATTTGTTCCTGAAAATCAGTATTTTTGTCACAAGTAGTCAGTATTTTTGTACTCGGGGGGTTTGGCAGATAGGCTCCTCCTCAAAGTTGGTACTAACTTTCCCTTTCTTTGGAGTTTGTAGTCAGTATTATCATCACTGGTTGTTGTTATTATGGGGTTTGATGCCATTTTTAGCACAATATATGCTATACATGGTGGCCAGTATAAAAAGTGGAGGAAGAACCTGAAAGAACCACCGACCAATGATAAGAAGCTACTGACAAACTTTCACAAATATCTACATTGGTTGAGCTCTAGTCTCAAATCCATATGTTAGTGATCCGTAACGGTGAGCTCTTTAGACCATGTGGCCAGTCAGATCCTCTAATGAGCACTGCCATATCATTTCTTGAACCCATTGTGATTAATTAATATGAGCCACTGTATGGCTAATTAATGAAGGAGGAAGGCATTCCTCGTAGTTCATTACCAAGTTTTTTAAAAATAAAATTCATGCATAAGCATTTAAGCAGAAAATCACTGACAAGTGACCACTGATGGCAATAAATGTGATCATGAAGTATTAGTTTCAGATTTGAGCATGAGATTTGTTCCCAAATTTCATATTTCAGAGCCTTTTTTCTGTATTCTGAGAAAGCTTTGTTTTAGCATTTTGACAGGAACTGAACTAAAACATGTATCAACTTATGTTTAATATTCCTCCGTACATCAGACATGATTTTTCTCCATTTTAAAGTAGATTTTCTGCTTTTCTCCTGACTTGAATAAGAATTTCTTTGATATAGTCCATTTTTTTTTTGTCATCACTGATCCTTTTTTACAAATATGGTCTGTCTGGTGCAATTTTGCAATGATTCCTGTAAATTATTTGTTCCATATAATAGTTAGCACATGACTCTTGTAAAGAGTATTCTGATTGATCAAAGGTTTAAATTCAGCCAATGAATATTTGTCACTTTGTGTACTGGAAACTGATGGCAGTGGAAAGAAGTATGCTTGTAAGACATGGCATCCCAAGTTGTTGAGAGAGAGAGAGTAACCCAAAATGTTTAGATAAAGGTTTAAAAACCATATGGAAATGGGAATGGCTGGAGCAGAAAGTTAACGGAAATTTAGTTGGTCATTTTGTAAGAAAACTGAACACTAGAGAACCGTCATCTTGTGACCTCTGCAAGAAAGATCTGAATTATCATAATCGTGATTGGAATAGATTGGAACAGCACATACAAAAGAAGCTGTTTGTGTTTGTGTGTGTGTATATATATATATATATATATATATATATATATATATATATATATTGGTGTAGAATTCTTTAGAATTAAAAGTATGAAAAGTAACAAAACTAATTTATGTTTGTTATGTTTTTCCCACTTGGCAGCAAAATAATGTTAGTATTTTTATTCTGTAACATTGAAATGACTTTACATGCCAATTTATAGCAATATAATCAAACTTTTTTTGTGTATTGTGTGATTTTGTGCATGATCATCTTTTCTGACTTCGATGTTTTGGATTGTCTTGAAAGAGGAACATCTTTTGATTTAGAAAATGCTTGTTTTACAATTTAAATTGTTCTCTAACTCCATTCAGTAGTGGTCATAAGTAAACCTTGAAAAAATTGATTTCATCCTGGAACAAACCTGGAAATTTATCTTTAGAAAAGCATGGGAACCATGGTAACTAGTGATGGGAATCGGTTAGAAGTTCATAATCGATCATCGGTTGCACACAACTTACTGATAATCGATTATAATCGGTTGCTAACTTTCTACAAGTAAGTTTTAATTTTTGTTGTTACAGAGTTACATCTTTGTTCAAAAGTTTAAAATGTAAAAAAAATGTATAGAAGTTAATCTCTCTCTCTCTCTCTCTCTGTATATATATATATATATATATATATATATATATATATATATATATATATATATATATACTTTAACCTCAAAAGCAACTTTCTTTGGCTTATCAGTTTTATGCAGCTGAAAGACTTAACAATCCCCCAGAACACTTTTATTCATATGTGATTTTTCAATTGTTTAAAGTATAGAAAGAAATGTTTTTCTTGCTTGTCATTAGTTACTAATACTACAATCAAAGCAGTTTAAACAAAACAAAAGAACACCAATTACAAAAACTTTCAAACTAACTGAACTATTTATCAGCAAAATCATGTAATGTTTGAGCAATGCTGAACACAAAAATCATTTTTCAGAATACTGTTTCTCCTTGTGCTTGTTACACTGACACTACCAAATTACCAATAGTTAATGTTTTTGTTTAAGAATATTATCAGGTCCACATTGTCACAACTTAAACGAGCCCGTTTCTTGCTGGCAAGATGTCCAGCCAGACTAAATACCCTCTCACTGGATACTGATGATGCCGGAATACTTAGGTACTTCCGAGCTAGTAAGCTAAGATGGGGGTAGAACTGGCAGTTTTGTTTCCACCACTGTAACATTGTGAGATTGGTATCATATGGAGTAGCAACTAGATATCTAGAAACCTCCTGGTGGATAACATCTGTTATTGGCTGTTGACTTTCACCAAGGCAAACAACATCTTGCAACCAATCATCCATGTCAACATTGACCTTTGCTTTCTTGTTTGGCGGACTAAGTGTAACCACAGTTTTAGTGTTGTCATCTCTGACATTTAGTAGTGATGGTGCAATTGGTAGAGGTGGCAATGAGTCTGAAGGTTGTTCATCACTAGTCCCTGGCTCCACTTGGACATTCACTTTAACATCAGCCATATCAAGAGCAACCTTCAAAAGCAGAGCATGTCCATCTGCTCGCTCACTGTCAGATAGAAACTCCAGATCCTTCATAGTATGATTCAATAAACAGCCCAACAGAGCTAGATCTTTGTCCTGTGTACTATTGTCAAGTTCTTGTCTCATTACATCTTTAAGTTTAGCGATTGAAGGTAGATCATCAGCATTTGTTTCTATACATTTGGTAAGTTTAAGAAGTATTGGGGTAACTTTATGAAGGGTTGGTGATTTGTCTCTGCAAACACTGTCTGTTGCATTCAGGAACGGTGAGAGAACTTCCACAAGTTTTTCAACCAATGCTTGTTCGTCAAATGTATAGACATAATTTTTCAATGTTGCGGCTGCTGACTTGCTTATGTTTGGGTCACTGATAACAGCCATAATAGCAGGTGTTTGCTCAAGCAGTCGTTCAAGCATGTCATGAGTGCTATTCCATCTAGTTGGAACATCCATCTTGAGCTTGTGTCCTCTAGCACCTATGTCAAGTAGTAACTGCTGCTTTCTCATTAACAAATCATTTATGCTCGTGCTTTGATGGAAAAAAGTCACCAGTTTGCGCCCCTTTGCAATGATTCGTGACAGTTCTGGTATAGCTAAAGCTTTTTTCACAATAAGGTTGAATCTGTGACCATAACAACCAAATCGAGTCCATTGAAGTAAATCAAAAGCCGTGATCTCATTGGCTGCATTATCAGTTACTCCAGTTGGTGTTGGAAGATTCCATCGCCTCTGAGTGGCCAACAGGCTTTCTTTTATATTTTCCCCAGTGTGACTGCCTTCAACTTTTTGTGTTTCTAAGACAACACTTTTCAATTCCCAATCTCTGGAAATAAAATGTGCAGTCACTGTACTATAACTTTCTGTATTTAATGAAGTCCATGCATCGTGAGTAACAGCTATATCAAGAACATCATGTAGTTCCTCTTTTACTTTTTTCTCAGCCTGGTCTTTCTTCTCAGCTAGTTTGGAGGACACTAATTTACGACCTGGAATTTCATACCTGAAAATGTAAAGTTTGAAACATTTAGTCATGGTAGTCAAACAAGACATGTATTTGGAATATTTACTGCATCTAAATATAGTGAAAACAATGAATTTATTTAATGTTTATTTAGACAGGACAGCATTATATTTAATTAAATACTGCTTAATTTAGGTATGAAAATTCAAAATTCAACAGTGTTGACATCTAGAATTAAATGGATTCACACTTTTTTTCTTTTCTCACTGTCAGTTTAAATAAATATTACTAATTTTTAATGTTATCATTTAAAACTTACCTTGGATTAAGAAGCATCACAAAGTTTCTAAAATATGTATGGTCAACAAGGCTTAGCGGAAGAACTTTGCCAACAATAAGTTTCAAGAGTGCATCATCAATTTCTTTCTGCTTTGTAGCTGACATCCTTTCTGTTGACTTCTTAAATTGTTCATCAATCTTAGTCTGTTTGGGTGGCTGGGGGGAAACATCAGCACCTCTTGCTGTCGCCGATCCCATTTCCTTATGGTCATGATCAAGATGAAAGGCCAAATTTGTAGTATTGCCTGGAATGTATTTTAAATAAATGTTTTTATATTGAGAAGAAAATAGAGCAAACAACAAATTCTTTATGCACAAGTATCTTAAATGAATGGAATGAAATTATTTAAAGAAAATCAGGATTAAAATTAATATTAAATTTGTATATATATTTTAAAATTAATCTGCAACATTTTAAAAAGTTATTTTATGTTTTTAAATAGTCACGTGTCTCAGGGAATATCTGTAACAAACCTCAGAGATCACTTTTCCGTCATTATCATATATGCCTAAATAGCAGGATAATCTTGTGATTATTTATGTATTTCAATCATAATCATGACATGGAGCTTTATTATGAAAAGAAATTTGAAGTATTTTAACAACAACACATGCTATATTAGAGGAAAGCACAAAGTACACAAATGATTTAATGAAAATAAAATTCTTGATTTAAAATATTTGATACTGGAATGCCATGAAACGTTTTTCCGTGTGCGTGCGTGCAACTCATTTATTTTATACGAGGTTGTTCTGTCTCCTAATAATTGCATTCGTCGTTGAGGACATTATTTGTTTCCAAATTTTCCAAAAAAATTTAACTATGGTGTATGTTTATATATTTGGAAGTTATGAAGGGAATAAATAATTTAGCTTTACTGTTGTGGATCGGAAGGCTAATATGGTTCCACAGTCCTAAAATGTAACGCGTATCACATGATAATTTCGTTTTCGTGTAGCACCACAAAAAAATTAGAATATTGTTCATTTTTTGCACTATGTATTGGAGAATGTGTTTGCCAAAAATAAATGTATCCCCGCGTTGATTTCAATGAGAATAGCTGGACCTACCTTTGTTTGCATATTCCTTTCTGCAGAGTTTGCATATGACCTTCGTTGTATCTAAATTCTCCTTTGTCGGTGGACCCTCCTGTATTTTGTAAAATCCAAAATATGTCCATACACGAGAACGAGCTTTTCCTCCAGGATATGGATATATTATTTTGCGATCGTTTTCATCCATGGCACGTGTATGATATTTAGCGGGGTTTTAACATTTTGTTCGGAATCCTCGGTTTTCTTCCCAACAAACAAAGGGATTGAACTAGTCTGTGCCAAGCGCTTCACAGTTGTCTCCCTTACCATGCAATCGATTATGGCGTTTCACAATCGATTGGCGAATTGGTTCACTCAACCAACTGATTATCGATTATAATCGATAATCGGAACAACACTAATGGTAACATTTAAATTCCACAATGCAAAATTACCAATCTGGAGACCATATTCTGATTTGATTTTGATTAAACCTGGAATGTCATCAATATCTTGGAGGAGTCACAGTTATTCAATGTTTGCCTTGGCATACTATTGACCAGAACTGCAGGCTGCAATCCTCTCATTGAACCATCCTGGATTAGCTACCTTGGGGTGTATATGGGCAAGACACATGCCTAGGCACTAACTAGCCTTCTTGTGTTGCTATGCTTTAAAGCGGCAAACCTATGAAAGCTCTTTGACAGATTTAATAATGAGTGAGATCCATGTATATTAAAAACATGATCTTGCAGCCAGCTGGTTGAATTTGTAATAAATTTTGAGTACTTATTTCAGATATGGTCTCGCCTCCCTGTAGAAGTTTAAACATGATAGCAATTTACTTTTGTTATTGGTGAACTCTTAAAAGGTTGGCTGAGGTAGATGGAGTTGCCCCCTTCTTTCCTTTTGGGTCCCCAGTCTCTTAACCACCTGTTGGTGGATGAAAAAATTTGAACATTTTACAAGTTGGTAAATGAAGTTTATGACATTTTTCCCCAGTTTGTCCAGACATTGGAAGAGGAAGATATCTGGACATCTGATACAGTTTTAAATGAAGTGTAAACTAATTTTAATTTGGTAATACATTCCTGCCATTGAGGGGCCCCGAGTGGTTTCCGTGACAGATCACTGCCGTCTCACCTGTGTCTGCATCTGTTCAAGTCTAAGATTCGGCTAATGTAGTTATGCGCGAAAGCTTTCCAGTAGCTTCTCATGGGTCAGTGGTTTTTTCCGGAGGGGTTTCCTGGGTTCTTCCTCTACCAATAATACTGGTCGCCATGTATAGCCTATTGTGTGCTGAAAAATGGCATTAAACCCTAAAATAAAACAAAAAACATTCCTGCCATTAATGCAGAGATTTCCTCCTCCCTTCCTGCTCTGGTGTCCTGTAGTACAGTCAGTTTAAATAAGAGATGAAAATGCCTCTGCATGAATCTGTGATGTAGGAGTCAGACTTGGGCTGTATTTTCTGTTCAGGTGTTCCAGAATATTTAATACTAATTAGAGGATGGAATATATTTAGCTTGGATGTGGGAACTTACTATTAAAAGTAGGCACTTCAATAGTAGCTTTTTTGGTCAAACTTGGATTATTTACTTGTATCGTCAATATTTTGTATGTTTTTGACGATGAGCAAGATCAGTGCATACCTAATGAGGTAATTTTGCATCTGATTGGCTGATCTTGTACATCTTTGATAATGAGCAAGATCCATGCATACTTATGAGATGATCTTGGTTTTGATTGGCTGGACTTTTTCCCACACTAGAGGCCATATTTCTGATTTGATTTTTATCAGTCTTGAAATGTATGCTTGTATCATCAGGATCTTTGCAGAGTTTGATAATGTGCAAGATGCATATGTATAATGTGGTAATGTTGCATCAGAATGGATTGTTATATTAACATGGGCTTTTCTGCAAAGGACTTTTTGTGAATTCTGTATGATCTCAAAGGAAAATGATTACATTCTATCAATGATAACCGCTGTCTGTCTTAATGTCTTCTTAACGCTACTACTCCCTAATGGATGATTATATTGGCAGTTTTTTTTATGTATTGTTTGTACTAAACAGAAATTTGCCTCGCTTAAACATCCAGCATGACCACCATAGTGGAGAGCATGAAAATCTTTATTGCTACTCTTCCTAAATACATTTTTTGATATCTTGTTTTCGTGTAAAGAATTGTCGTCTGGTTGGTGTAAAATGATATAGTACCCTTTGGGCATGAGTGGCATCTCAAAATTGTTGTTATCACTGCTTTCCTTAGTTTATTTCCCAAATGAAAATGTTATTTATTTAATAACCAGTATGGCCACCTCTGCCTTCATATTGAAAATGCTACTTTTTTGAATGGATGATCATGGTGACATAAAGTTTTCACTGAGAGACTTTTTATTATGTCTAGTTGGTTATAATTGAATGTCTTGCCCTTCTAAATTCCAGTAAGACTTGTCTTTTTTGGTCCTACAAATGGTGCTAATCAGACCTCCACATGGTGATCTTTAAAATTTGCACTGGCTACCTCTCTTATGCATAGTGACATAGCCTCTTAATTTAAAGATTTCTTAGCATATGTAACAATGAAATTGCTTCCTATCAACCCTACAGTATGACCACCATGGTAGCCATGTTGAAAATCTTGTTCTAGCTGCTTCTGAACACATGGTTTTATAGACATCAGTTTTTCACTTAAAAACTCTCTGGTGTGTCCCCCCCCCCCCCCCCCAAAAAAAAAAAAAAAATTGTACTGACGAAGGGTGATCTTATTTTTGTTGTAAGGAGTTAGTAATTGTTTTCATCATTTTAGAAGTAGTTGTATAGTTTAAATAAACGTCAGTAGTAGTTTCAGAATGGAAACTTGTTCTAATTTCAGGTTATCGACAGAAGAGCAAGAGAATTGAATATTGAAACAGAACTCCTGCCTTTAGATACACCAGCATTTACTCTTAAAGAGAAAGGATATAAGTATGATATATTAATTACTAAGTTTGCACAATAACTTTTCATGTAGTCACCAGATTTTTCCCTGAAAAAATCATTCACTAGAAAAGAGTACTTCAGTATTCTATAATCTAGCTCTTGCTTCTAATCAAATATGGTTCATACCTATTTTAAGCTGGTATTTTTTCATACTTTTCACTTTCTCTGGATGTTGTGTTTTTCAGCATAATAAAGTTTTTTTATTGTTACTCAGTTATACATTTTTTCAATTTCCTTTGTTAATAATTTAATAAATATATTTTAATCTAAATAATTTAGAAATGTATTACAGTTACAGATGTTAGTGACTTTAAGGCAAATGTCACAGGGACAAAATCACAATTCTCAAATTTTTTATCACTAAAAATGTTTTTTTTTTTTTTTTTTTTCAATTTAAAAATGATAATTTGTATTGCCTTTGTCAGTTTTGGTGCCACAGTAGAATTAGATGCCACCTAAACATGAAGAGTCTGTCTTAATTAAATTGACAGAGGTAGGAAAAGATTTTTATCATTATTTTATGGACAGAATGACTAAATAATCACATGATGAAGAGTCTGAATTTGAAACTCGCCATGGTTGTTACTGTTGTGTCCTTTTGAATGGTTAAAGATTCACAACTGTTTGTGTTAACCAGGTTATAAATGCATACCAACACCAATTGTGGTTAACTTAATAAGGATAAAAAAAAAAAAAGACTGGAAAAATGTACAGTTTTACAAGATTTGATAAAATTTACACCTGTGACTATCCCTCTGTATATACTATGTTTTCACAAAGTGAATTGTCTTGTTACTATTTTATTAATATTTTGCTTTTGTTATGTATATCTGATTTAATATACATTTA
Organism: Unio delphinus; assembly: GCA_029339505.1. Lineage (NCBI taxonomy): Eukaryota > Metazoa > Mollusca > Bivalvia > Unionida > Unionidae > Unio > Unio delphinus. The sequence goes on along the minus strand of JAQISU010000038.1, from coordinate 2,452,213 downwards.
TTTTAATTTAATTGTTTGTCAGTTTAATTAATTTTTATTTTTCATTATTTGCTATTATAATGTACAATTATTCACTAGTGGTGATGTTTTTTCAGAAAATCAGTTGACCAGAATTATTCTTTTTTAACAAGTAATGCTAATCTAGATCCTGACCTTGATTCATGATTAGTGGCAACTACGTAAATAGGTTTTATTTTTAGTTTAAATGTTTGGTTGTTGTCAATGTCAGGATGGGACTTGTGAATTAAGAAGTAAACAACTTTTTATTCTTAAAGTAAAATGGTTGGTTCTCATCAGGGTCGTGTTAGAATGTGATATAAACACAATCACATGACTTCCCTTCCCCCCATTTTTTTCTTCTTGATTTTGCAATTTGGACTATTTTAAATATTCTCAGTTTCGGAATTCATGTTAACTTTTCTTCAGTTCATTTGGATTTTAAAGGATTAATTCATATCTCTATAAATATATTGATGTCCCCATACAGAATTCTTGGACAAAGACAGTTTATCAAAATGTTATTCAGATTTCTAACACTGAAGTGTTAAATATTGTGTTTCTTCAAGGAACTGTAGATAAGCACAGTACATATTTCAGCATAATCATCGTCTTCCATCTTGGATTTTCCATAAGTTAAATTCATTTGAACATTTCATTACTAGGACTTTAGTAAATTTAATTCGTAGATTATTTCTGGATTAGGTTCCTAAAACTAAGTTCTTTTTTCGTTTTCAATCTTTTTCCAAGGAAATAAATTATGTGTTAAATTTTACAGAGCTTGTTATTTTCATTTTTTCTGCATTACTGTTTTTAAGAGCCTTAACATGTAACACTTTACATTGTATTTAAGACTAGCTTTGTCATTGAGGGCTTCCTGATGACTTTAATCTTTTTACAAAATTAACCAGTGACATGTACAGTATTTAGTCTTTGTTTGGAACATGAAACTTGGAAGAAGAAAAAGATCTTTCAAAAGTGAATAAAGTATCTGATGGTATCAATAAACATTTGCTGATTTGGATGTACATTTTTCACATTTCAGAGCAATTATCATTTCTGGAGGACCCAACTCAGTTAATGATGAAAATGCCCCAAGATATGATCCAGATATTTTTCACTTGGGTATTCCTTTACTGGGCATTTGCTATGGTTTGCAGGTAAAACAAACAAAATTGTACTGATCAATAAGATTGAAAGAGAAATATTGGAAACTTTTTATATTTCCACAGTCAAACCTGTGAGCAGTGGTCAGAGATGAGAAAAGACCAAACTGGCTATTGTATACAGGTGTCTATGCATTGTCACCATTCAGACTTTGATTAAATACTATGTACTGAATTATATTCCTGTTGTTGTTATTATGATTATTTTTATCATTATTATTGTAATTTTTTTAACAATTATTAATATTATTATTGTAATTTTTTAACAATTATTATTATTATTATTATTATTATTATTATTGACTGCTCTGGTAGCATAGTGGTTTGTGCATATACTTCAGATGCAGTAGATTATATGTTCGAACCCCAGCCAAGTCGCACCATAGACTTATAAAATTGGTGACAATAGCTGCCTCACATGATGCTCAGGAATAAGAGGTTACAGTGGGACCCTGCTATAACCCGCCCCGCTATAACCCAAATTCGGATATAACCCGGTCGTGGCATGGCTCCCGAAATTTCGGGTAATGTATTACATGTATTTTTCTCAAAGACCAAAAAAAAAAATTAACGTATGGAAAAAAAAATTAAGAGTTTAATTATCATTCTCATATTCCTCTAAACAGTGCAAAAAAGAACGTGTAGAAATTGTATTATCAAATTTCTTCTAGTTTTGTGCCAAAATAAACGTCGGAAATACGAACCAATTGCTGGGCCTATTGAGAACTTTGATCTTTGTTTATTGTTGAAAAATTACAGCTCATAAGTGTCAATATTATAATTACTGATTCCTGAGTAATGAAGCCATCGTGTCTACTTTGTGTTTGTCTTGAATGCATGCCGAATACAATCATTGCTCAAATAATCTCCGATATATGTTCTCTTAATTTCATACACAACTAAGCAACAGCCAATGCGGCGGTTGATAAAAGATTCTTACCAGAATGTATAAATCAATTAATTTAAGTACATTGTTTATTATCAAAGTGAACTGCCGAGTTAAACAGTGACATAATTTAGTGGTTAAAATTAAGCAAGTTCTGCCTGCTGTATTTATTAGAGTACATCAAAAGAATATGACGCAATAACTGGGCGGCAAGTTCAAAGGACTTTGACTAGCAGCTTGGGTGGGAAAATATGCTGAAATTTACAATGACTGAATTCAGAGACAGAAAGATCCTGAGATGTACATGTAGTTATTATAAAAATACACTTTAGCTTCCATTATTTAATCTATGGACATGTACTATTTCATCATTCATTACGTACGCCCGTTACGTAATTTTTGTTTTTATCTTTTCATTGAATTCAGTCACATAATGATCTGTGACAAAATTATTGAATATTTTACATCCGTGTGTGGATATTTTCGATGGAAATATTTGTATTATGGATTCAATGTATGTTACAAGATTCGCTGGTGAGTACACGGTGTTGATACTCTTTTCTTGCAATAGATTATACATGTATACATAAATTAGACATGTGTATGTACCAATGCATGGTTCTCTGAATAAAGTAATATATTATATCTGCAATTTCTGTTACCACAGGAAATGTTTTTCTCATTTAATATATATTGATCAAAAATGGTAATTGTGCCATGCATTTTCGCACCCGTCTTTATATAACCCCCCCCCCCATTAAATCCAAAAATGTGTTGGTATTGTACATGGTTGCTTATAACACGGTTCGGTTCATAGCCCGGTCGGATTCTATGGCTCCCAACTACCGTGTTATAGCGGGGTCCCACTGTAATTTTTAGGACTGGTCAGCCTAGTGTCTGGTAAATATGGCTGAAGGGGATATGATGTTACATGTCTGTGGCATGCTGCCTCAGTGCTAGATGTTTTTAAAATACATATTATTAAGAGTTATGTATATTCAGTAGAACAATAAAATATATGTATTTGTTATGTATATTCAGTAGAACAATAAAAGATATGTATTTGATGTTCTTTTCCTAAGTTTTAAGTTTCTTAACAAGACTAATATTATGACCACTTGAATCCATTCTTTTATATTAAATCATCAATGCTTTTGATAAATCACTGATATTTCAAATTTTTTGCACCAAGACGAAACACTAATATGACTTACTGACACAAAAAGTTTCACTGATAAAATGTGACTTGAAGACAGTGGACCAGATAAATAAGATTCATATGGGATGCCTTTATCTAAACTTTGCATTCCGCAAGAAGCAAAGGCTTATTTTGCATAAACTGAGCATTTTTGGGGGGGGGGGGGGGGAATTGGATTTGCCATTGTGACCAGGTGAAAGTAAAGAAATTGTATATAATTAAGTTTTAGTTATTTACTTATTTTTCTATTTAAAAAAAATAATGAACAGGAAGTAATCAGATGGGGTAAAGTTGGGAGGATCAAATGACAGCTAGTTCCGTATCTGTAAGAAGAAATACTCCTCGAGTCCTTTGAAAACCCCTTTAAAAGATCTTGAAAAAACAACTCGCTGGGGAAGTAGGAACCATGCTCTACTAAGAAAACTAAATTTGTGAAAGTTTACATTGTAATTACCTTGATGCAACATAGTTTTTAGTTAGTTTATTATTATATTATTATTTTTTTGTGTTGTAAATGTATTGAATATACATAAAACCTGAAAATTGATTGATGCTAAAATGTTGAAGATTTAGCAAAAGGTAGTTTTCTATAGTTCTTTGTTACATGTCATTTTCATTTCAGATTAACATATGAATACAATCATTTTCTTTCAGATGCTGAACAAAGAATTCAAGGGCACTGTAGAGAAGAAAGACATAAGAGAGGATGGACAGTTTCACATTACTGTTGATACGAAGTGTCCCCTGTTTAAGTATGATACTTTTTCCACTAATACAGAAAACTTCAATACCTCAAACAGCAATCACTCCAATTCTAGACATCACTTGAATGACTCAATCAGTTACAGTGCAGAAAGCATTGATATTAGTGATGGGAATCAGTCAGAAATTCATAATCGATAATCTGTTCCCCTTAACCAACTGATCATTGATTATAATCGGTTACTAAGAGCAAATTTTAATGTTTGTTACACAGTTGTATCTTTGATCAAGAGTTCAATATGTTTATAACTGTACAGGAGTAATCTCTTTTAATGACATGAATACTTTAAAATGACAATAATATTATATCGTGTATTACTTTTGTTCTACAACTTTGTTAAATGAACGCAACTTTTTATGGCTGATCATTTATATGTAACTGAAATACTTCTACAATCTCCTGAAATTATTTTGTTTATATGTGATGTGTTTATAATTTAAAGTATTGAAGGACATGATTTTCTTGTTTGTCATTGTTTATAAAATACTACAAAAGATGTTGCAATTTAACTGCAACAAATCAACAAAATGTGTTTAAATTTATTATCTCAACATTTTAACAACTTGACCATGTAATAATGACTGTATGTTCCTAATTATGAATCGTAACGTTTTTTATTTGTAGATGTGAAGAGATTAATAAATTTCAGGTCAACTTTAGTGGCTTAGAGTTTTACTAACCTTTGTGCTTTGCATACACCTAAAAAGTAGTCTCCCTTTACACAATCGATTATGAAGTTTCACAATCGATTATCTTATTGGTTTGCACAACCAACTGATGATCGATTATAATCGATAATCGGAACAACACTAATTGTTATGTCTGTAACTTTAAAGAATTTAAACTGTCAACATCACAGGAAGTTTTGACCTGTGATGTTTGACTTTTCAAACTTTACCTTTCAGTAATTTATGTAAACTGATTAGAAATCAGTATTTATTTTAACATTCGTGATTGTACATTTTTTTTTTAGTTTGCATGCATTAAAATACTCTACTTTTGAAGTTGTAAACTTTGTTTAGCAAATTTACACTATTTATAGTTATTTATGCATATGTAGTGGGAGTTTTGTTTTTATTTATAATGCTTTTGAGAGCCTAAAGTTGTGATGTTGATAATATCACACATTTGTGTTTTAGTAATAAGTCATTCTCTACAATATACACAGAAGATGTAAAGTCAAAAGTTTCAGCTCACTGAAGAGTCCAATGTTATTTTTTTCCTCTGATCGTTATAATACCAGTGTATTTGTAACTGACAAATATGTATCAGTTTAAATGCACTAATGCTGTGGACACTGCTGATTATGGTAAACATACAACTCTGTATTATTGTATATTGGAAATTGGAAACATGGCTAGTGTGTACAGTACTGACAATCTGTATTATTTCCCAATATTGTCCTACTGAATCCAACAATAATGCATTGTGATGGCTTTATGCAATATCATTAATGAACTCCGTTCACTTAGCCTTTGTAAATTTTCTTACAGCGACTTAAGAATTTAAGCATATATGTATCTTCGTTGTTATAATGCAGTAGTTGGAGTCCATTTAAACAGACTGCATTATTTACCGAGCATTGCTGTGCTGAGAATCATGGTATATTGAGAATACCATAATATACAGAACATAGTAAAGCATGCAGTATCATTTTTTAAAATTTAAATAATGTTGTTTTGAAAGGAAATGATGATTAAAACTTTCCGCTTGTTTTCTTTCAATCGATATTATATATTGGTACAGTCCTGCCCGTTGATAGCGACAAGCCACCTATGTCAACAAAAGAGCCCTTGGGTCTACTATTACTACCAAATTATCATGCTTATGTCAACGTTGAGATAAAAGATAAACATACATGTCGACAGAAGCCCTTGGTCCCAGCTTGAACAAATCCTTTATTTTCTAATTATTTATGTCGACAAGCTGTCAGTTCCAACCCATACTTTGTTCAACAATTAGTTGATCTTGCCACCACGCTTTAATGTTGCGGTCAGATAAAAAAAAAAAAACTACCCTAGGCTTTTGTTTGGGCCTATAAAGCTGGCCTCTCATGGCAACTTAAAAGTAGTGAAATCTGATCAATTCTTGCATTTTCCAAAGAATGCACAGAGATATTGCTAGGATTTTAAAACTAGGAGTTCAAGAGTACCACCAGTTAACGTTGCAGTCCCCTACCAGAATCAAATTGGGCATACCTGAAATGGCTATATTTCCAGACAAGTAGAAACAGCAGTTGCTATCGAGTTTAAGTTTCAAACTTCTTTACAGCACTGATATGTAGCCCTTGTTTGTCCATTAGAGTGAGAGTGAATTGTCAGGTCAAGAAAAGGTCTTATTCCAAGCACTAAGTTAGGTATCATCCATAATGTTACACATGAAATGTCAGTTCTTGCAACTTATAACACTCTGTTGAATTTCATTACAATCTTCATCAATTTGCCATTTAATCTTCTTGTCAAAATTTGCAAACCGCATTTTGTCTAACTCTCAACATGTCTTGATTTTGAGGTCACAAACACTACTTAGTTTGCTAGTTCGTCATGACATCGGATACAAAAGTATTTGTGGAGAATACATGTATTGTTGACAGTTTTTCATTTCCCTGTGAATAAGCCCCATCCCCTTGGTTGCCTCAATAAGATGGTAACAGACTTGACCAAACTCAATTTAAGTACATGTACATGAAGCATGTAAATAATAACTATCCAACCATGTGCTAATGCCGACATTGAATATCGTAATGTTTTTCGTATCGTGCCTGAGCATGTTGACATAAACGGGTAGGACTGTATTGTTTTGGTCATTGGGTATTTGTTGGTACCACATAATAGCTGCAATCACATTATAATAAAGAAATGTTAATATGATGGAGAGCTGTATATAGATAAGTGCTTTTTAATAATATTTCAAACTGATTTCATTTTCTTTGAATATTAGAAAATATTGTGGCTTTGAGAACTTATTAGAACATTGAATATTTCAAATCATTGTTCTGAAATTTTGAGAAATCATTTATATTTATGGGGTACTTTAAAATGTATATTCACCTGAGGATATGTCATCAAGTCCTTACTGAGAAAGTGAGATTCATTGATTTGATCCTGTGAGCCATTTAATCTTGGTAATATATACATCAGTTCTTACTTTGCACCAAGTGTCATTATAGTGCTAACATCTCGTAGAAATATGTCAATTTTTCCTTTTAATGTATGCCTTCAAAAAAGTACCTGAATGCAAAATATTTTTAAATCATAAGTAAATATTCACTACCATTCATTATGTATTTGTACTGTAACTATTCATTATTCAACAGGAACAGGTTCTTGAACAGTAGGATTTCATAACAGTTGTGCTGGTCATAGACAGAAAACGTAGGTGGTGGTCTGTTGTCATCTGTCGTGCATCAGTTTTTTAGCTCAAGTTTCTTGTCACTACTCCACCTTAATTACTTTGATGATTGACATAAAACTTTACACATCTTGTGTTTATTCATAAATGAAATTTGATGCTGCTTAAAAATCCCGAAATCTTACTGTAGCTACTTTTCCAAAATGGATGGTCATATCAACATAGCGTTTTTACTAAAAGACTTATATCTAGTTTGTCCTAGATGGACATCATATGTGTCTCCTACAGTGGCCATCTTGAAAAGTTGTTATGATGTAAGTATGGGGTTTTCACTGCAAGACTTCTTATGATGTCTAGCTGGTCATAATGAAAAGGTTGCTAATCTGACTTGTACCATGTCCACCAAAATGACCATCTGTTGATCTTATTATCCCAACGTCTCCTTGATAATGGTCATATCAACATTGTGCATTCACCAGAAGCATTCTTATGATGTCTTGTTGGACCTAAATTAAAATGATGATGGTCTGACATCCAATATGGCCACTGTTGTGACCATCTTGAAAATTTTATTATTTCTAATTTACCTAAGTGTAAATATTATTGTTACACATATCAGCATGGGGTTTTCACCAGAAGACATCATATAATGTTGTGTTGATCCTAAATTAAAGAGTTTCTGTGGTGTCTAGTTGGTCTAAATGAAAATGATGCTAATTATGTAACATGAATGATGGTTCCTAAACAAATTGCCAATCATATATGTAACATACATCAGTTATGGTTATTCTGAATGTGCTCATGAAAATCTTGCTTTCACTACTACTGACTGGACAGTCTTTTCAACTCATATAATGGTCCTAATAAAAAAAATCGTGCCAGTCTGACATCAGTTATGACCAACACAGCAGCTAATTTAAAAATCTTGTTATTCCTGTAGAAAATCGGATATTTTCAACATACTGCAGTTATTAGGAGGAAATTATTTTTATCTTGAATTCCTGGAGATTCAATTCAGCCTTAGTGGGATTGGTTTTGCATTTTTTGGTCTTAAGGTATACATTATTATAAATATAGTGTACTAATGGCAATTTCTTCTTTCACCAGGAACCTGGATAAGGACCAAGAAGTGCTGCTGACTCATGGTGACAGTATCGACCATGTTGCTGAGGGGTTCCAAACTATAGCCCAATCAGGAAAGCTTGTAGCTGGTAGGTATTAATGTATATGATTTGCCAGATCAACCCAGATTTATTTTCTTCCCCATTCTACCTTTGTAATGTTGCAGAAGCATACAGCCATGACTCGAAGTAGGATATAGGGAAGTGTAACGCACACCAAAGAGATCATGAATAATTTCAATTCCTAGGTTTTATGTTTTTTTCTGCTTTCACTTAAGTTCTTTAGTTTTACTTTAATACATCTGAATTTAGAACAATATCTATTAATAGAATTACCAACTATGTACGACTTCATCCTGTACTTTATGGTTGCATCAGGATTAAAAACCTTGACGGCCAGGATGCTTTTCAGCAGGGTAATCCCCTCTGTGAGGTACCTAGTACATTAGTAGAGTTACAGATGATGTAGGACTTTATCCTGTATGATGGGTATTCATGTACATTAGCAGGGTCACAAACCAGGTAATATTTGAAGCCAGATTTGCCCGTCAATGAGATCAAAATTATGACTGAAAATTGCAAAATAAACTGTTACATTTATCTAAATGCTTTCAAATTTATACACTGGATAGTATTTCAGCAACCATTCACTATCAGCAAACTTTTGCTTTTGATCAGACCATTTTTAGTGGCCTAGTGGTTAGAGCATCTGCCACAGATGCATGAGGTCACAGATTCGAACCCTTGCCAGGTCATACCAAAGACTTCTAAAAATGATACTAACAGCTGCCTCGATCGGAACTCAGCATTAAGAGATTAGTGTTAGGACTGGTTGCCCTGGTGTAAGGATAATATAACTGGATGGTTCATCATGCTACATGTCTTTTCATCTTGCGTAGGGCTGGGTTCGAGGGGTAGCAGTTTTATCTCAAAGATTTGACCTCGCAGAGGCAAACCTTGAATCTAGTAGGTTTGGTGTTGGCAGCCCAGATGCCCACCAGACCCATTTAAAACAATCAGCACAGCCTATCAGCTTTGCTGGATTCGCCAGAAAAAAAAATTGTAGGTAAGAAGATTTCAATAACTATCTTCTTAACCGTATAAAGGGGTCACATATCACGTGACCCTGGGCTGTGTTGCTGATTAAATTAGGAGAATGGATTATCGTTCGAATGGGGAATCCAGCCATCATTCCCTAGAGGATACCCGGGGTAGAGGTAGGATGCTCAGCATTCCCTCCTCCTATTACATATTTTTCTAATGCTAATGTGATTGGGGAATGTATTTGAAGAGGAAGCAAACTTTTTAAGTAAATTATGTTTCTCCTAGAATACTTACCCAATCACATTACTTAAAAACCCACCCAACCACCCCGCCATGCGAGCATCCGCGTATAGTATATATCGCTCAGCTTAAAATCTAGCGACACCTGGCGGTGGCAATGGGACGTAAGGGGAAATAGTTATTGTCCTTTGTCTATAAGACATAGACAGAAAAGACGAATTTTCATCTTGCGTAGGGCTGGGTTCGAGGGGTAGCAGGCTTATATCCCTAACATTAATGTGATTGGGTAAGTATTCTCGGAGAAACATAATTTGCTTAAAAAATTTGCTTTTTAAAACTACATTAAAAATCCTAATCACACACACCTCTTGCCTTTGACCTAATTGTCAGGAGTGTGTGAATATCTGATTCGGACATTGTTTGAGAATTGTTATAAAGAATAACCTGACTCATGATGGTTCAATCTAGCATCCTACAGTCAAAGTATTCAACAGAACACTATATATAGGAACCTGTAAATATATCAGTATTTGTGAAAGGCAACTTTTGTAAAACAAGGGATAGCTCACCTGGAAACAAGTTAAGGAGCCTGATGGAACACAAGAAAAATTGTGCTCTGTAAATGCAAGGTCTAATTACAGGCTTCATGATTGCTCGTTAAGTATCTTCATGAAAATTTCTTAACAGGCTTGATGAAAACTCATTACAGGCTTTAGGATTGCATAACATCCTAAGGTCTTAAACTTCGTAAGAAAAAAAGGTAACAAAACAAGGATTGTATAATTTAAAATATAAATTTATTTCCCTAAACACAAAGTCAGAAATGAAATAATTAAAAATAACTTATATTATGGTTTGAATTCCTAGAACTTCACAAATTTACTATCAGTTTCAAGGTAATCTGGACATGCTTCAAAGTGAATGAATGAAAGTTCTAATGTGCTTATGTGCGAGCACCATTGACTAAACACTGTTCTAATATAGAAAAGGTTTTGCTTCTGTGTAAATCCAATGAAGTTAAATTGTCCTAGAAAGCTTCATGGTAATCAGAGTGAAATTAATAAATATCAAAGTCCTTACTTGTGTCACAATAATCCAGTAAAGTACTCTCTATTTAGGATAAACGACTCAAGCTCTGCAATTAAAATGAACTGTAAATACAAAACAAATACAACTGAAGAATAAGAATTCTGTTTTTTAATTCCTTTATATAGTCAACCTAATGTGCAGCAAATAAATCTGAATTGCTAAACAAAATTCCCAAATTTTTAAACTATTTTATATTTCAGAATACCTTAACAGTCAAAACTTGGCCTTTTTTGTCATTTATCCACTCACCATCAATGGCAGTCATGACATATCGACAGTACAAATTTACACCCTAGATCACATGATGTTGACCCTTTTTCATGCTCATGTTCAAATGCTTATGACCTATTTAGACCAAAATACAACATTGATGTGAACTTTACAGTTTAACCTTGATTTATGAATGAAAATACAATTTTGTACATGCATTCTAAATATGCAATGATACCACCTTTAAAGTGCATTCTGTGGTGTTAAAATCCAATCATAAGAATATTGTAATTGACCCAAATAAAATATGTGATAGAGATATCTGTGTCAATGGTCATCTCAGACCTGCCAACCCTTGAGATTTTGTAATAAGTCGTATGAAAATGACCCTTAAAATGCGAACTTTTGAAATAAAAACAAAACCTATTAAAAAATTATTGTTGCTAAAAAAAAATCTGGATAATTTTTCATGCATAGTGTCTGCATGATCAAACTGTTGATCAAGATTTTTTTTTAAAATGGCATTCAGCAAGCAGTGTATGTTGAAGACGAAAGGCAGAATAAGTGTCTTAAAAAAGTGTTAAAAATCAGCACGGAAGACTAAAAAGGAATATTCAGATTCTTGTAAATAAAAGCTGGAAGGGACAGTTACATTTACTGGACATCACATGTCAGTTTGAGTGTGTTTTGTCGCAGGAGATATAATTGCTGTTGTCATGTGAACTGGAAAAAAACTCCAACACTAGCCTTTTCAAACACCTCAAAATCATGCCTGCTGTCACCTACCAAATTGTGCAAGAAAATATCCTCATCACGATAAACAAATGTCATATTTACTTTTTTGTTTCTAATGTATCATTCACACTAGCCTAAGTGATTATTGGTCCATTGTATGTGGTAATGTTCCAAATATTTTTAGCAGGTGCTTAATTTAATGTAGGGTGTCTATTAAAATCCCATTTACATCACCTAAATGGTCCATAGCTTTATGGCTGATGCATACAAAAGATGGTCTGTTGTGATCATGTAAATTTAATTGCCTCATTAGGTTACCTTAGGAGAAATAATATCTCCAAAATCCAGCGCTGCTGACCTATGTGGGCAGAGTGATCTTCCCTTAGGTAAAGAATTGGCGGCAAAGTCGTAAGAACCTCCCAGTTACTACTTCTACTATTGCCAAGAAGCCTCACTAAAGCCAGGATATGTAAATATGATTTCAAACTGATGTACAAACATTAGGAGCATTTGAACCTGTTTCTATTGATTTAGTATGGTTGATGTATGTTGTGGTGTTCCACAGGGATCTGTTCTTGGACCTGTTCTCTTCATTATGTACACTCAGCCGCTCTCAAGTGTCATAGATCATCACCCAGTGTCGCACCAATTGTATGCTGATGACACCCAAATATACAAGTCTAGTCACCCAACTGAAGTTGATGCTACCATCCATGGAGTAGAGAGGTGCGTTTCTGATGTGAAATCATGGATGACATGTAACAAACTGCAGATGAATGATGATAAAACTGAGGCTATTCTGATCACAACACAAAGACTTTCTCATTCACATCCTTTACCTCAGACAATAAATATCAGCAACACCAACATTAAATTCTCAGTCAGTACGAAACCTAGGCATTACTCTAGACAGTATTCTCACATTGCACCAGCATGTCATGAACATATGCAGGGCTGCATATCTTGAATTGAGACATATCAGTTCCATTCGTAAATATCTTTCAGTTGATGCCACTAAAACACTTGTGTTCATTAGTACTTTCAAGACTGGACTATTGTAACTCAATACTGTCTGGTTCGTCACAATATTTACTCCAGAAACTTCAAAAAGTTCAAAACACAGCTGCTCAGATCATCTTTAGAGTACCTCAATCAGAGCACACCTCACCACTGCTCTGTACCCTACATTGGCTATCAATTCGATACAGAATCAAACACAAAATTTGTTCTCTGTGCTATATTTCAATGACAGACTCCAGTCCAACATACCTATCCAGCCTCACCCATGTGTATACACCAGCTAGATACTTACGCTCTTCTGATAATCGTATACTCATTGTTTCGAAAGTGAAAACAAAGTCATATGGACAGCGTTCATTTGCATACCAGGGCCCGGCGACGTGGAATGAATTGCCCATTGAAATTAGACACAAAGACACAGTGGTCCCTTTTAAGAGTGCTCTTAAAACCCACCTGTTTCGACTGCAGGGACAAACTTAGAGACCTAATTGTGTTTTGTATCTTATATGTTTTCAGCATGTTTTAATGTTTTCCAATTTCATTGTTTTTTGTCATGTTTTTCTTTAGTGTAGTCATATCATTATTGATGGTGTAAATCGCTTAGAGCTTCGAAAGATTAAGCGCTATACAAAGTCCTCATTATTATTATTATTATTATTATTATTATTGTTATGATATATGTTGGTTCCACAAGGTCAGAATGAAGTAAAAACTATGAGGTAGATGAATATGTTATACTGATAGTGTACATTGGCAAGGTATACACACATCAGGAAGTGAAGCACAAATCAGGTATGTGTGTCCTGTGCTCAAATGGAACAATATACCACATCCCTGTGACTTGTTTCACACATGAAATGCTTTGTGTCAGTAATTGGTTATATTTGGATTCTTATCTTTGGAATTTCATTCAACATACTTACCAAGTATATAAAACATATTGTTTTATATATTTCAGGTTGATATTTTTTTGGTTGCCTGAATGCAAGCCCAATGCTGTCATTTAATAAAAGGCCAGGGGTGGAGGGAGTGTATGTCTTATATATGTCATCTGCCTTTTCCCCTTTTATAAGAACTTCTTCCAGTAGCATCTTTATGCTGCAGTTGACTGATTCTCTGTCTCATATTTCATAGGAATAGCTAATGTAGAGAAGAAGTTTTATGGTGTCCAATTTCACCCGGAAGTGGATCTGACAGTCCATGGGAAGGAAATGATGAAAAATTTTCTCTTCGACATAGCTGGGTGCCATGGAACATATACTATAAAGTCGAGAGAGACGGCTTGTATTCAGTACATAAAAGAGACAGTGGGTGACCATAAAGTTCTGGTAAGATTGTTTTATTACCATTTGTCACTTTGAATACAGGTCAGACTAGTTATTTTGACATGCATTACACTGATCTCAGGATAACAAAAACAGATATAAATATAAATACATTTATGTGAGTGGAATCATGGGCAGTTTTGTTATATTATTTTAAAAACTTTTTTTGAAGAAAGTCATTTTATTCCTGTCTGTTTATATACTGCAGCATAAATCTCAGAAATATTTCATTTGACCTGGAAAAGTCTGAATTATTTGACTGCATTGCCTAGAAAACAAAACAAATTTTTAAAAAAGTTGGTTTTTTACTTTGAAAGTCCTTGAATTTGTAAGAAAAAGAAATAAAAATGAATTCTCCCCAAAAATAAAATGTTAAAACTTAATAACATATATCGGGGCTATTCTATTTAACTATATATGTTGCCCAGGAAAGATAGGTTTTGTACACAAATGTGCTAGGATACTCTGAGTTCATATGAAAATTTTCAATCACACATACACACATACTTATCACATATAATATTTAGTATCTGTCATATCCTTATATTTCACTCTTATTTTTGAGTGGTGAAGTTTAACTCCATGGTGTGTGTAAGCAGTAACTTCATTTTAATTGTTTACCTCACTTTGTGAATATAATTTTTAATAATAACACCATAATTTTGTTTTTCATTGATTTTCAGATGTTGCTGAGCGGTGGTGTGGACTCCACAGTGTGTGCAGCATTACTGCACAAGGCTTTGAAGGATGACCAAGTGATAGCCGTCCATATTGACAATGGCTTTATGAGGAAAAATGAAAGCCGGCATGTGGAGGAGTCACTGCAAAGGATGGGATTACAGGTGAAAGGTAAACAACAAAGTTGAATTTCCTTACATTGCAGGAACATTTGTGTGTGTAAGTGTTTGTGTGATTTGGATTTTGAATGTAGCTTTAACAATTTTTCAGTCATATCGCTACAATGTCTGCAATGTGGCAGTTTATTGTGTTTTTCATGCAAAGTTTCAGAATATCAGAATGTTTTGGCTTGTATGTTTACTAAACTAAAGAAATCAGTGCCTAAAAAGCCAGAAAGAAGCAGTTAGTACAAGAAAAGTTAAATTCCAGCAACGATATGCCCCAGGTGTGATTGCAGAATGAGTCATATTGTTAGCAGCTGTCAATCCAAAGACTATACTTGTCTTGAATCCATTTGCTATGATATTACTGAACTTTGACACTTGAGAGCCATACATTTTTATATTCTATGAAGATGATAAGTTGAATATTTGATAAGATTTGCCAGCCATTATAGCAATGTTTCAATTTTATATCCAGTTTTAAAAAAAAAAAATCACAAAACCATATTAGTATATCGTCATCATCATCATTAGTCTCTTGCTCTAGTGTGGTCATCAAGGCGTTGTGCTGCTTAACATTTGACCAGTACTCTCCACTTGTCTCGATCATGTGCCAATGCCTGTGTCTCCTCAAAACTTTTCCTCGTCCATTCTGTGATGTTGTCAGTCCACTTTTTTCTCTTTCTACCTCTCCTTCTGCCACCCTGGATGCTACCCTGCAGTACTGTTGTGGATAGACTATTGGTTCTAGTGACATGGCCATACCATTTCAGCTTTCTCTTTTTGATGAGGTCTTCATATTGGCCTTCTTTGTGCTTGATGGTGTTACGCACTTCATTTATGATGTTTGTTCATGTAAGAGATGCCAATGATGGTTCTGTAGCATCTCATTTCAAGTACCTGGATTCTTCGTTGTAATTCTAATGTCAGGGTTCAGGCCTTTCATGAATCCACAAAGATTGAGATGTCTAGTGCTCTCAATAGTCTGATTTTAGTTTTCAGATAGATATATTTGTCTCTCCAGATGAGTCTTAGCTTTGACATAGCTGTTGTTGTTTGTACTGTTAAGAGCAAATTAAATTTAATGTGCTTGTTTGTATTATATGTAGATGGCTTGTTTGTTTTTCACACTAGTAAAGCGGTTTAAAAATTTTGTGTACAGTTTTGGACCTTTTAGGTCTGTAATGGTGTATTGAACCATACCAAATCTGTTTAAAAATTTTTGAAGTTAGTTGATTGATTCAAATATCCAGAGATATCAGCTATTCAGAGTTTGCAGAATTAAAGTAAATTTATGTATACAGAATTTTCCACATCCAAATTAGATTGAAATTCTGCAAAACTAACATTTTTGGGACAAAACTTTGAACAGGGGTTTTCTGTGTATACACTAGCAGAAAGGAAAATACTTTAATACCACTTTGGTCACGTGATAGACCCATATACACATAATTGAAGGAAAAAGAAAGATGCATATATTTTGTTGAGAAAGTTAATGTTTATGGTCATTGTTTTGGCCAATAATGTTGAAGGAGTTCAGGATTCTAAAATTGGAGCACTTAAAACACACCATTTATTTTCATTGAATATCAGTTGCTATTCAGTTCTTACTGTGTACAGGATATAAGGCTCATATAAATGTGTAGAGTTGTTAACTTTTTGAATATTGTGTTACTGCTGCCTTCATTCCAAAATATTGATGCTTGGATTCTTGATAAGCATTGTTAAGGGTTGGCATATCTAGAGTGTCTTATGGAAAACTCAGGTTGAGAGAGATGATGTTTCCAGTCTTGTAGAAAGCTCAGGTTGAGAGAGGTGTTGGCACTAGTCTTATAGAAAACACAGGTTGAAAGAGATGATGATACCATTCTAATAGAAAACATAGTTGAGAGGTGAATGTACCAGTCTTGCAGAAAGCTAAGGTTGAGAGAGATGATGGTACCAGTCTTATGAAAAATACATGTTGATGGAGATTATGGTACCAGTCTTATGGAAAATACATGTTGATGGAGATTATGGTACCAGTCTTATGGAAAATACATGTTGATGAAGATTATGGTACCAGTCTTATGGAAAATACATGTTGATGGAGATTATGGTACCAGTCTTATGGAAAATACATGTTGCAGGAGATGGAGATGATGGTACTGGTTTTATGGAAAACACAGGATGAGAGAGATGATGGTACCGGTCATTTGGAAAACAGGTTGAGATAAATGATGGTATCACTCTTAAGGAAGATACAGGGTGCAGGAGATGATGGTACCAGTCTTGTGGAAAGCATTGGTTGAAAGAGATGATGGTACCAATCACATGGAAAATACGGGTTGAGGGAGATAACGGTACCAGTCGTATGGAAAAGATGGGTTGAAAGAGATGTTGGTATCAGTGTTAAAACTGCTTCTGTTCAGCATGAACAGAAGATCACTTATTGATTGATTCCTTCAACTTGATATTTTATTAAGACAGTTCTTTTATCTCTAGCACAGCTTATGCAGTATTGAATTCTTTATTTTTGCTGGAATTTTGTTTATAGATGTTCATCACAAATAATTGTTTGTTACAGTCATCAGTGCAGCTCATACATTTTACAATGGGAAAACATTCATTCACATCAATGCCAGTGATCCAACTTCCAGAAAACGTAGAACAAATACCCTGAACACAACAAGCCTCCCAGAGGAGAAGAGAAATATTATTGGGGACATTTTTATGAAAGTAGGTGCATTTACAATAAATTCATGGATTTTTGTAAATACCAGTTGTTATGATTTCCCTGAAAACTAATTTTATGTCACCTGACCATAATGGCAATCTTATGGTATGACCCAGCACATACCTTGGGTTGTCTGCCCATTAATGTTTGTTTGTTACAACTCTCATGTCAAAATTTCTGATCTTATTTCAGTACAACTAGGAATATGTGTTTATATCATTAAAATCAAGACAAATATGATAATGATTGAGGCCCAATGGTACAAATGAGGTGATTTTGCATTTGATTAACTAAACCTGTTAGCAGTCAAGAGGCCATATTTGAACTGGAAATCTAGGATTAAATGGCATATTTGCAATAGGATATTTCATACTTAACATTAAAATTAAATTGTTCATGTATTTTAAGCATTAATAAAGTTTAGAGTATACAAATATAAAGACATATCTACTGAATGCTTTTTTCATAGTTATTAACAATTATTTATTAAAGCATTTAGTAAATTGTTTCATCTATCAATAATCCAAGGAATTAAAAAAAAGATAATTCCAGTGATTTGATGTTAAAATTCTTACTATTGGATATTATTGTCATCATTGAAAAAAACAGTTTGATTAATTCTTTGAGACTAAATAAATAATATTTTTGAAAAAAAATTTGCAGAGGTGTGGTCTCGTTGTTAAAAGTCTCATTTTTTTTTCTATCTTCCAATTTAATGGTGTTTGTTTTTTGTATTGATATCATTATAGATGTTGTAAAGCACTTAGAGCTTCTAAAGCTTTGGCACTATACAGTCATCATTATTATTATTACTATCTTTGAAGGCTTAATACTATATGAAGGCCATCGTTATAAAAAAAAAATTATGCCCTCAATAATGTCCATAGACATTGCATCATCATAAGATTTAAATAATCAGATTTTAATAATCAAAGAACAGTTTCTGAATTTTCATAATAGTATCTCGTTTGGAATACCCAAAAATCTGTGTTGTATTATCCAATTTGTATCATTGATTGGATTTTAAGTAAATAAACTCTTGATATATTCAACACCGTGACTGTAAAGTACTGAATGATGGTTATGTGAAATATGTTTGCTGAAAATTTGGTACAGATGATCCTTGTCTGCCATCAAATATGGCTATTGTTACATGTTGAGCTTTACTTCAGCACAAAACAGGAAAGTTATTTAAGTTTTAACAATTTAATAAATGCTAATATTAAAAAATGAACTGCAATGTGTAAGAATGAATAAAAAATAAACTTGTAGTGTTCCAGTTTAAATTTAGAAATGGGTCCAAATTAATTGATATATGTTATATGTAATTTTCCTTATTAAATTACAGATTGGTGTAAATGTAGATGATGCTTGGCTCAATATTGAATGTTAAAAGCTTTGATATCAAAAGAATAACACAAAATATAAGGATTATATTTTTTTTAAAAATTTGTTTATGTTTGTATTATTTATTGGAAAATATGATGCCTCTCGATGTTTCCCAATGAATATATAACCATTGTATTCCTGAGGACAATAATAATTTGAAATATAAATTTTAGAAATGCTTTTCCTTATAGCTAACTTAAGTCCACTTCAAGGTAAAATGCTGATAATGAATGTTTCCTGTAAGAATATTACACTGGATGCTTCTTACTTTATACATTTTGCTGTTACCTTAGTAACAGTACGGACACTAATATATTTCACTAAAGAAATTTCCCTATGCAGGTATATATAATAGATTATTGTTTATCACTCAAGTCAGTATAGATATATGCAACCAGTACAAGCAAGGTTAAATCTATGGCAGTATCAACCTTCAACACTGAAGAATATATTGTACTTTATTTTATTTGTTTTGGGATATTATCGAGTGTGGAATGCTGTAGTTCATTGCACTATATTGCAATCTGTATATTTAGCATACAGCCGTCATATTTAGTCTTTTGATCTATCTCAAGTGTGTACTAGCTACCTTCAGAATGTGTCTGCAACAATACCGCACCTGAGTGGAATTTATACCCTTGAGACCCATTGATCTTATGCATAGATTGAAGGGAGATACAAATGAGTGGTATGAGTGATATTTAACAACAATGTAGCAGTGCTGAAGCGTATGATGGCAATTGGATTGTGATTTGCACTTGCGCAAGTAATTGTTGGTGCAATTACTGTATATTTGGAGACTTTTCTGAAGATATTTCACAAAGGAAGTAACTTTTTGTCTCAGAAAATTAATATATCCACTAAATAATGTCTAGGATTTTGAATAGTTCAAAACACAATGACCAAAAAGACCAATTTGGACCAACATTGATAGCAGGAGAGGAGTATTTGTACAGTTATAAAGGTTTTTACATTTTACAAACGATGCTAATGTTCCATCACATATGGATGAATATATATGTTAAAAACCATGAAATAG
Source organism: Unio delphinus (assembly GCA_029339505.1). Taxonomy (NCBI): domain Eukaryota; kingdom Metazoa; phylum Mollusca; class Bivalvia; order Unionida; family Unionidae; genus Unio; species Unio delphinus. Next base: position 2,432,085 of record JAQISU010000038.1, on the reverse strand, counting down.
TAATCTTCATAACATGTGCAAGGAACAGAGTAGGAATGAATTCCATCAGAAGGAATATGGATTTATTAGAAAGTTTAGCCTAAGTTTATGGTTAGTTGCTACATTTGGCGCTATGGCAGATGTTAACCTCAGGCTCAATTGGGCACCTTGTTGAATTTTTGGACTTTAATATTTCCGTGAGGAAAACTTGGCAAGATTCCACTTGAGATAAACAAGTGAAATTCAATGTGAATGATTTTGTGTATTATGTAGATTTAATTAAGAGTTGGCACTTAGATTTTTTTTCTGTTTTTGTAAGTGTTTGAAATTGTCATGCTTCGGCTTTCTTCTGCAGTTGGGGCACGCTGTTTTATATAAACATGGGTCTAGTTTATTTTTTTGGGTCAAACTTTATAGTCACAAAAAGGAGCAAGATATATTTATCAGATTCTGCCAGAATAACTTATGATAATCCACAATCCATTTTTATTTTTAGGCTAATTACTTGTACTGGAAAGCTGATTCCCTTTGTAGTTTGAATTTGTAGTCCATTGATCATCTATCACAGAAAGTATACTCTTGTAACATGACTTTTCACACAAATTCTATACATTTCACAGGTAGCACATGAAGTCATTGAAGAATTGAATATAAGGCCAGAAGATGTCTTTTTAGGGCAAGGTAAATTCTAAAGTTGATTTTTATCTGTAATCTACTTCCATTTTTTTTAGCGAATTCATGTGCATAATTATTAATTGGATATTTTTTTTTATAAACAGAATAGCACATCTTTGTATATTTTCTTGTAGCATCACAAAGGTACAGAATCATGAGAATTTTTCATATTTGAAAGATTCAGAAATTGTAATCTGGCTTTGTATTTTTAAATATGGGTTGTTGAGATTTCAAAAAAGGAAAATAAAACAGAAATATAAAAGAAACAAATTTCACTTTGTTGCATGTTTTCTTATGTGTGTGTGTGTGTATGTGTGTGTCTGTTGTTCATCCATCAATTCAGCGAGGACCACTCTAGTCATCTGAGGCTTGGAGGCCTGGTTCTGTTCTGTGCATGCACAGGTGGCTGGTGAGGACAACCCTTGTACTGAATGTTCGTTTACATAGGAATAGGGGATGAGTGGAACATCTCCAGGAGGGTTAATAGCACATGCTTTTCTGGCTTGCCTCTTCAGCTCTGCAGCTGCTGTCCTGCTACATTCACACAACTTGGAGCCTTTATGCACAAAGGAATACAAAGTGACTTGATCACTTGCTGTTTGCTCCCAGGAATCATGGGTTATCTTGAATGCTTTCACTGCAGCTTTCAGATTGTCTTTGAAGCATTTCTTCTCACCTCAATGTCTCATAGGCAGCTGGTGGTCTGGCATGAGTACAACATGTCCTGCCCAGCATAACTGGCACTGCATCAGCATGGTGTGAATGCTGGTAAGACCTGCTTGGGCAAGTACCTCAGTGTCTGGAACCTTGTCCTGCCACTTGATGTTGAGGATTTCCTGAGACTTGTGGTGTGAAAGTGGTTCAGCTTCCTGGTGTATCGTGGCTTTGGTACACTGTCCACGTTTTGCCTTTGTAAAGTGGTGAAGGGAGCACAACTGCCCTGTAGATCTTTAGTTTGGTCTGGATGCTGATGCCTCTTCTATTCCAGATGTTGGGATACAATCTACTGAAGGTTGCGCTGGCTCTGGCAATGCGAAGGTTCACCTCATCGTCAATAGTGACACTCTGACAGTGCTGCCCAGGTAGGTGAAACAGTTTACTATATCGAGCTTTTGGCCATTGACGGTGATGTTGGGCTCAACCTAGGGTTTTCCTGCAGCCGACTGATGCAAGACTTAAGTCTTCTTGGTTCTGATGGTGGACCAAAGCTTATGCAGGAGCTGGAGAACTTGTCAACGCTGCATTGCAGGTTGGCTTTTGAGCTAGCATTGAGGGCACAGTCATCAGCAAATAAGAAATCCCTGATGGTGTCTGTCATGACCTTGGTTTTTGCTTGAAGCTTGATGGGTATATGGGGTGGCCTGGGAGGGGGTAGCACCTTCTGGCTGGCTAAGCAGTCATACTCCTTCAGGGGTAGTGGTGTGCAAATCAAGCAGGACAGCAGCTTTAGAGGCAAGCCAGAAAGCCATGTGCCATATATATTTATATACACACACACAAACACGTCGGTTTAGGAGAGTCTTTCACCCAGCTTTATTTTGTGCAGGTACTCTCTAGTTTCTTGTATTTCATCTGCAGGTACCTTGCGACCAGATTTGATAGAAAGTGCCTCTGAGCTTGCCAGTGGAAAAGCAGATGCTATTAAAACACATCATAATGATACAGAGCTAGTCCGAGAACTCAGAAAACAGGTGAATTGTTTAAATTCTAGTAATTATTTCTGGATTTCATGAATTCACTTATAAACTGGTTAAAATTTCATCATATCGTTCTGTAGGGAGTTATAAAATATTTTTTAATATGATCTCTTGTTTGTAAAAATATGTTTTATTTAATTCATTAGGGCAGAGTTGTTGAGCCACTTAAAGATTTTCACAAGGATGAGGTGAGAGCACTTGGGAAGGATCTTGGTTTACCATCTGAACTGGTACAGAGACATCCATTTCCAGGTATGAAAACGAGTTCTGTATCATACACAAGGGGTGGAGAGAAAAATCTCTTAACTTTAAAATTGTCTTATCTTGCTGTTCTATTTTGCGTGTTTACCTCACCCCACCCCCATCTGTGGAGGGGGCAAACAGTGTTTATCCCATGTCTGTTTGTGACTTTATGTCTTTCCAGAGCAAAGTTTATTTTCACTCAAGAAATTCTTGAGGACTTGGACGATTGAAACATAATTTGGTATGATGTTTTTTCATTATGAAACCTTGAGTCAAATTCGATATTGATGATTTTACAACAGAATGTACCAAAGTTATCAAAAACCTCTTCTATTGCACAATTAGGGAGGGTGGGATTTTCATGTTGTATGAACCCAAATGTAGTTTTAGTTTTTTTTTTCTTCTGTTAGCCTGTTCATAATAATTTGGTAAATGTTCATGTTGAAAATTTGAAACAAGTACATTTAGACATTGACAGCAAATTTCAAGGCTTAAGGATCTTGTACATATAATGTAATATTTAAAATTATTTCTGTACAATACTATCACTGTACAAGTTTAGAGGGATGTGGTACTCTATGTATCAAAATCATGAAGATTAAGATTAATTTCCATGGAAAATGTTTCTTTTTGAACATCTGAACTCCTTGCATATTGGTGAAAAGATTTAGTTTTGGCCTCAATGTCAGCTTATTTTTTGGAGAACACTCTGTAATAACAGTGAACTATGAAAGAGAGGATTAATATCTGTGAAGTATGATCAGTGTCATTATATTACTTTATGTCATATTGAATTAACTAGGAGACAGTAATAATAGTATAGATTCCATTGATTGCTATCATACTGCAATTATATCATGTTGAATTAACAAGGAGACAGAGTTAATAGCAGTATGGATTCCTTGCATTGATATCATACTGCATTACATCATGTTGAATTAACAAGGAGACATTAATAACAGTATAGATTCCATTGATTGATATATTGCATTACATCATGTTGAATTAACAAGGAAACTGTAATAACAGTTTGGATTCCATTGATTGATATCATATTGTATTACATCATGTTGAATTAATAAGGAAACAGTAATAACAGTTTGGATTCCATTGATTGATATCATATTGCATTACATCATGTTGAATTAATAAGGAAACAGTAATAACAGTTTGGATTCCATTGATTGATATCATATTGCATTATAATCAATCTTGTGAAAATATTAATTAAAAAAAAGAGTATATAATAGACTTCTCATTTTGAAACGAAGTTATCAATTTACAATTGTGTGCATGTGTGTGTGCACTAAATGTGCTATATATGTGAGATCCTATATTTACAGTTTAGAATTCTGTTTTCAGGACCTGGACTAGCCATCCGAGTCATCTGTGCTGACCAACCTTACATTTGTAAAGACTTTCCTGAAACCAATGTCATACTTAAGTTCATTACAGATTTTGCTAATGCACTAAAAACAGTAAGTTTCAATAAATTGCCATGGTTCAGTTTGCATGAATAGAATAGTCCATAATACATTGCATTAGCAGTAAATGGTCTCAAAGGTTAATAGAAAATGCATTATTCATCTGCATGTGTTTTAATGTAGCATTGAGGACTTTGCAATATTTGATGTTATTGGATTTGCTTGATTAAAAAGCTGTGCTTTGCATCACACTGTTCCATTGCATTGTTTTAAAAAAAAAAATGTATTTGTTGAATTTGTTGAGTTTGAACATTTGGTTCTTCAGAGGGGTTAATAAATTCATGCTTGACACAACAAAATTATATGATGGTTTATAACAAAGAGTATTTTATCAACAAGAGATGAAATAAATGTAGGAGGAAGGCCATAGAGACAAACTTATGAATGACTTTCTACTTTTCTCTTTCTTTGTCATTTGACTCTTTCAGCAATAACAATTGCTTATGATAGAATTGACTTGTATTTTAGCCCCATGCTTTGCTAAACAGAGTGAAGAATGCTACAACAGCTGAGGAGCAGGAAGAGTTGGTCAGAATCAGCCAAGAAGAATCTCTTTCATCTACACTCCTTCCAATAAAAACAGTGGGTGTTCAGGTAATGGTATAGATTGTCAGTTGCAATGTTTAATAATTTGAAATATTTGCAAATTTATTGAGATAACGTAATTGTAATGGTGACATAAAATTTCATAATTGCTAATGGGAGAATGAGCAATATCAGCTCAGAAATTTTGTACTTGTTGATCCGAGTACCATAGCTGTCAACTGTCCCGTTTTTTCCGTATTTGTCCCGTATTTTGGACCTGAATACGGGTGTACATTTTTTAGGCAAAAAATGTTTTCTAATTAAAAAAAATAATAATAATTTTTTTTTTGAATTGTCAGTTTAGAAAGGGCATTTGGTTCTATTTTGATATAATTTATCACTTGTGTATACGAATAAAGTTCTACAATACGATTTCGATTACAATTCGAAATCGAGGTTACCATGCCTGTCGTTATCCGCCATATTGGATTTCGCAATAGTTACCGCTGTTGCTGTATCTCGTTTTCGTAATATTCAGCTTCTAGCCATGTTAAATAGGAAAGCGGAATATTCAAAATTTTCTCCAGGAAAAATAGAAGGAAACAACTGGAAAGACATTTCTGCTGTCTTTTAGATTTGTGAAAACATAACAGAAAAGGAGAAAACTTGACGTTTTGCAAAATGTGTAACGTGATTTCGCTAATGGGCATGGAGACGCCCGTGAAATGCAAGAGCACAAAAAAGCTAATAAACATCTGCTTCCTGTTTCATCACACACAGCTCAGCCTGAACTTACGACGTAGATAAATGCCAGAGAGAACCTTAATGTACATCGATCAAAATTTGATTTATTAAATTTCTTTTAGAAATAAACCTTACTTTTTAAGTTACTATTGTTGCTGGCGATTTATTTTTCACACGTTTTCCAGACATTAAAATCGCAAGGATCACTCTTATGCTTGAACGAAAACAGATCAATAAATAAATCTCAGAATTGAGATAATCAATGAAAGTTGGTACATTGGAATCAATGATTGAAAAAGAAACAAGGCGTGGAAAGGGCTCCTATAAACAGTTTGTATTTGAGTGTGTTACACTCTTGCACCTTCCGACTGGGCACCCGACTGGACTGGGCACCCGAATGGAACATGGTGCAACTCCAAATCGTACAAGTGTGCAACACGTGCATCTTTGACATTAAATAATTGTGTAAGGCACAGTTACTGATGGTTGTATACGTAAAATTACATATGCATTAAAATTTTAAAAAATCAGTATTTCTTCCTAAAAATCAGTATTTTTGTCACAAGTAATCAGTATTTTTGTGCTCGGGGGTTGGCAGCTATGGAGTACACATTGGATGTAATCCATACATTCCTCATCGGAAAGGAAGATAATAGCGGCTATTGCCTGTCAGAACATCATTATTCTTTTTATGACCAGGTATTCCTATCTTGCTACTGATGAACTGGTTGATAAATTGGTCTAAAAAAATCTATCATGTTTTACTTTATTTGTCGAGATCACTTTTTTTCATTTTAAAGTGGAATTCTGCTTTTCGCTTTACTTTAATCAGATTTTTCTTGATATGTTTTTTAATGTTATCTCCAATTGTTTTTTTTTTAAAAAGTCTGTTCAGTCCCATTCCACAACGACCCTTGTAAATTATTTGTTCCATATAGTAGTTAGCACACAACTCTTGTAAAATGTAATTTAATTGGTCAAAGGTTTAAATTCATCCAATTAATCTTAGTGTAATGGAAACTGATGGCAATTTAAAGAAGAAGCATGCTTGCAAAAAATTGCATCCTGAGTTTTTTTAGAGAGAGCATGACACGAAAAGTTTAGATATAGTTTTATAAAAGTCTGGAAATGGGAATGGCTGGAGCAAAAATTTGACAGAACTTCATTGGTCAGTTTATAAGAAAACTGAACGCTAGAGGACTCGCATTTTGTGACCACTGCAAGAAAGATTTGATATACAGTAATCACGGTCAGAAGTGTTTGGAACAGCACCTGCAAACGAAGCTGCATACAAAAAAATTGAAGCTCAGAAGGCATCTGGAAAAAGTGCAGTTAAATACTATAAGAAGAAAGATTTCTTGCATGAGAGAACAGATGTAACTCTCTGTAAGTCACCAGCATGAAAGGAAAAAGGCTCTCACTGAGAAGGAAAAGAAACGATTGCACATTGAGCCAAAAAAGTCAGTGGTGACAAAAAGGAAGACTAAAGAAATCTTTGTCAAGGCCACAAAAAGAGCTTGACTGGCATATCAACAGGTTGTGTTCATTGGAGAAAAAGACAAGTGAATCTATGGGATTGTTTGCATTTATTTGATGTACTTAAGTGTTTGTTTTACAGATTTGTTAGGAAAAGAGAGAAGTATAATATATTTGCTGCAAAACATGATGAACTATTGTGACTTAATTACGATGTGAACACTGACATGCAAATGAAATAACTTCAGCATCAGTGGTATTGGAGAACAAATTCATGTGACACTGCCACTTGAGACCCCATAAAGGGAGGATACCCCACCCCTTAATATTTTCAGCTTTTTTTATGGCAGACCAAAATCATGTCTGGAAAGTAAAGAAAAAAAAAACAAATCATGTCAGTGGGGAGCTATCATTCTTACATAAATTGAACTTACTCTTCTAGTAATGTACATAATAGTTATAAGCATATTATCTGTGACTTTGCCACAATGTATGTCTTATAGAGAGAATTAACATCAGGAAATATACTGCAGGTATTTTTCCAAAGTTGCAGTTTGCTGTTTGCAACTGGGTGTGCATCAACCATACTGCCTCAATATATGAAATTATACGGCCCACAAATATTGTAATTTATATTAGGTGTTATCTTTAATGAGGACTGCACTGGTGGCCAAATGGTTTGAGCATCTATCTCAGCAGCGAAAAGTCATAAGTTTGAACCTTGCCCGAGTCACACCAAAGACTTAATAAAACTATTACTAACAGCTGCCTTACTAAGTCCTCAACATTAAGAGTTGAGTATTAGGACTGGTCGGCCAAGTGTCAGAATAATGTGACTGGGTGGGACATCATGCTACATGTCTGCAGCATGATGCCCCAGTGTTAGACATCACTGTAAACTGCCACACTGCAGATATCGTAGCGATATGATTGAAAACTTGTTAAAGCTACTTTAACAATCCAAATCATATACATACCTTTATTGATTATGCACTTTTCTCCTCATCATGTGATTCTCGGGATCCACAACCACTGACCGCTTTATGTTTGGAGTTGTGTTATACTGATATGTTGCGATGGGCATTGTGCATCAAACTGTGATATTGTGGAGATGATTGAAATGTTTTAAAAAGGAAATAAAGATAAAACAGATTTTGAAGAAGAAAATAATACTTGATTAATTGACACTCACAGTACCAAAATAAATTAATACATGTAATCCCAACATATTTCAGAACTACTGTTTTTTGTCAGTGAAACTTCTTTTGGAGGTTACCTGTTTTGAAGAGTTTATATGTATGAATAGACCACCATGTTTATGGTCTATTTATACATAATCAATAAAAACTGACCTTCTAACTAAAATTTTGAATGTACTTGATTATCACATTTTCTAGTATTTTCCCTATCATAAATTTCTAGAACTACAAGCCTTTCTTTGCTTTTATTTTCATGCTTTATTTTGTATAGTATCGTATTAATAAAAAAAATTCTTTTGTCATTACAATGTTGCATGTAAAATTTGTCATATTTCAATGAGAAACTTAGTGTTGTCATAGGGGCATGTAAAGTGCGGATTAAGATATTTATTTTCAAAAATTGATCATATTTCTCTGCCTCTGTGTCAGGGTGGCATGGCTGTTATTATGGCATACTTGCTTACTTTTTGGTTTGGATGTTTATAGCATTTGGTCTTATTTACCAAATATAGTTTGGTGATATTAATAATAATAAAAAATGTATGGTCTTAAAAAATTAGCCACAACTGGATGTTTATTTGTCAAATGAGGCATTTCTATTCTGGTAAATGGTATAGGCTTATCGTAATTATCAACCTTAGACATATTTTATTTTACTGATGGTATTGCTAAAAAAAACAACGATAGAAAATTATTTTTGTGTAGGAAAATCACCACAATAAATTCTCAGGTAATTGTTATAATCATAATGTAATTTCTCTAGTGACACCTAAAGAAAAGAAAATTTAGAAAAATAATATAAAATTTATCTACAGCAATCTGTTTACAATCTGTTGTAAAAATGACAACAAGAAACAATATCTTGGGAGTTAAATTTTTCCATGGATCTTACTGGTATTCTATTTCCGATTGTTTTTTTTTACAGGGAGACAGTAGAACATACAGTTATGTGGCAGGGCTCTCAAGTGACAAAGACGTTGACAAAATCAACTGGAAGAGTTTAATGATTCTGGCCAAGCTAATACCTAGAATTTGTCATAATATTAACAGGTAGATCCAGTCCAGAATTCATACTTAATGTATTTATATTAGTTCACTGTGAGAAAAGAAATACCTGGTATATTGTTTGATCTATTCAAGTCTCTTACATTGATCCATTGAGATTCATTCCAGAGCTCAGAGAGTCTCTTTTACAAGACAGTAATAATTAGTTTAACTGTACTCTGCCTTTGATTCAAGTTTGTTGCTGATGGAAAGACAAACATAAATTGTACAATATTAGAAATACTTTTGGTTTTATGTGGTTGATTTTAAAACTTGAATTTCAACAGGTTGTTTTATCCTTAAGATGTCTTTAAATTTGTTGAAATACTATCATAATTTTCCAGTTATTCATTGATTTTATTGAGGAAATATGAAACATTTAAAACAAATAAAACCTATCACTTTTTAAATTCAAACTTTTTGTTACTGACATATTTTCAAAAACTAATTAATAAATATTTAAAAATGAGATTCAAATGGGTTGCAGGACAGTTACATGTTTTCTACTTTTTCTACCTAATTATTGACTGATAAACAAAGTCACCTATGGAAAAAGAATTTCTATTTAAAAACAATATTTTTGTACTTTACATTGCAGTACAAACCATTGACATAGTTATTACTTTCAAGGCTGTGGCCATTCGGATGGCATCAATATCAGATTCTGTGCTTGTATGTGGGTTCTGCAAGCCATATTCACTAGGGGTATGTTACTGTATCATTCAAAGACAAGACACATAATTTACAGAACCTGTATTTTTTTTAAAAATCCTGCCATTTTATCAAATAACATATTTATGACTATTGAGGGTTTAAAGATGAAGAGAAAAGCTCATCCAAGGCAGTGAAGAGCTTCATTTGAGAATAATTTTTATACACCCATTATATGGCAGATTGTATTATGTTGTGATGTTATCAATCAATTTAACTGTTTTTATGTCAGTCACCAATTTTAATTATTCACCATAACTTTAGTTGTCCATCATCTACAGGTACCATAATTTGCTGATGGCTTGCAGCATCTATAAGGAAAAACATTTCATTTTTGTGATCAAAAGCACTGTGACTGAGAGAAGAAGAAAAATTATTTCTGTCTGCAGCCACCAAACTTACATTGTAATAGTTCTGAATTTATCTTGGACTTCTATAAATTGTATGATGTCATCCGAATAAGGGAACTGTCTCCGCATTATGTTGCTGTTGTTGTTGTGGACTTTATGCCATTTTCAGCGCATGAGTCATTCTGGCCAGTATATCCAGTGGAGGAAGAACCCAGGAAATTCCTGGGAAGAAGCAATGATCCACAAGAAGGTACTGACAAGCTTTCTCACTTATACACATTGGTCGAACCTGAAACTTGACAGAGGTGGGATGTTGTTGAGTTGTAAAGGTGAGTGCCATAGAGTACTTGACCCCATCCCTGTATTTTAGTTAACAGCCACTATCCAGTTTTAGGGTAAACAGTTTAATTTCATAAGTAAAGAGTGACTCACAGTAAAAAGTTAATTTATTGTGAAAAAGGCATTCACAAAAAAATGCAAAATAATCCCTTTAGAAATTAAGATATGTTTTGATAATGTTTCTTTGTACTAATTCACAGCAGAAACAATTGGAAGCAGGTTAACAATAATGGTTTTGTTCCAGTCATCTGCTTAGTGACATCAACATAAATTCAATGGCTGTGGGTTTTCAAAGTTTGCTAAGTAGAGATTTTATATATTCACAAATGTTAAACATTTTTGAAATGCTTTCTCTTCACAGGGTAGTTTATATATTTGGTGGTGCCATCAAGTACCCTATAGAGGATGTAACTCCAACATTTCTGACAAATGGTGTCCTCAGCACATTACGACAAGCAGACTACCTGGCCACTTCAGTATTACATGAATCTGGTTGTACGTCAAAGATCAGCCAGATGCCTGTGATTATTGTTCCACTCCATTTCGATCGGGATCCAATCTCACATCAGCCCTCATGTCAAAGATCAATTGTGATTAGGACTTTCATAACAAATGATTTCATGACAGGAATTGCAGCTACACCCGGAATACATCTACCCATTGAGGTGAGTTATTGTTATTGGTTTAATGCCATTTTTTCAGCACATGATGCATGGCAGCCAGTATATCTGTTGGATGGAAAACCCCAGGAAGAGCCACTGACCCATGGAAAGCTACTGGAAAAACTTTGTCACTTATCATTTTTTGTTGACAGAGTCCAGGACACAAACCCATGCAGGCAGACAGGCATAGGTGGGTTGTGATTGTAAAATTGAGAGTAAAATCTGAGGAGAGTTAAAAAGAGTGACAATTTTTCTGCTCATGGTGTAATTTTTACCATCTTCATATAGATATAGAGTTAAAAGTCTATAAATGTATTTCAAAATACTACGTTGTTATCATTCTTAAATAGTGCATAATCATCATCTCATGTTTTTTCTCCAAAAAATGAGATATTAAATTACTCCTTTCATTTTTTCATCTGTCCTGCTTTTTTTTCTCCAAAGACTAAGATTTCCACCTGAATATAAGTTTGGTGTTGACAGCGTGCAAAGTTTATACCTAAGCGAGAATTACACATATTCTTGCAATCTTGCTTTTGATTGGCTGAGTTTTTTTATCACTAGAGAGAGTTATTCTGACCTGATTTTAATCAAACTTAGTAAAAAGGCTAATGTCACTAAGATGTTGGAAGATATTTATTACGACAAAGACCTCTGCATGTTTATGAGAATGTCTTGCATCGGATTGACAGAGGTTTCATTTACCACACTTGAGAATGTGTTTCTGAGAGGATTTTGATCAAACTTGGTACGTGGATCTGTGTCATCAGGGTCTGAGTATGATTATATAAGTGAAATTTGTGCATATTAATGATGTGACCTATTGTCATCAGGGTTTGCATATTATTGTATCGGTGAAATTTGTGCATATTAATGATGTGACCTATGTCATCAGGGTTTGCATATTGTATCGGTGAAATTTGTGCATATTAATGATGTGACCTATGTCATCAGGGTTTGCATATTATTGTATCGGTGAAATTTGTGCATATTAATGATGTGACCTATTTCATCAGGGTTGCATATCATTGTATCGGTGAAATTGGTGCATATTAATGTTGTGACCTATGTCATCAGGGTTTGCATATTATTGTAATGATTGAAATTTGTGCATTTTAATAATGTGACCTATTTCTTCAGGGTTTGCATATGTATGGGTGAAATTTGTGCGTATTAATGATGTGATCTATTTCATCTGGGTTTGCATATTATTGTATGGGTGAAATTTGTGCATATTAATGATGTGACCTGTGTCATCAGGGTCTGAGAATTAGTATATGGGTGAAATTTGTGCATATTAATGATGTGACCTGTGTCATCAGGGTCTGAGAATTAGTATATGGGTGAAATTTGTGCATATTAATGATGTGACCTGTGTCATCAGGGTCTGAGAATTAGTATATGGGTGAAATTTGTGCATATTAATGATGTGACCTGTGTCATCAGGGTCTGAGAATTAGTATATGGGTGAAATTTGTGCATATTAATGTGACTTCGCCTCTGAATGGCTTTGCTTGTCAATACTATATTTCTGATTAGAATAAATTGATCAAACTTGTTGAATCGTCTTGTACTATGAAGATGCTGGATGTGTTTTGTTATCAGAAAGTATTGTGTATATTAATGCAGAAATCTTATATCTTTTTGGCCCAGCTTGCTACCACTCACGATACTAAATTCCAATCAGATTTTGCTCCACCTTATTTTGTTTGTTTGATTAGGATTTTTAACGTAGCTTTAACAATTTTTCAGTCATTTCACTATGATGTCTGCAGTGAGGCAGTTTATAGTGATGTCTAGCACTGGAGCATCATGCTGCAGACATGTAGCATGATGTCCCATCCAGTCTCATTATCCTGACACCAGGCCAGTCCTAACACTTAACCTCCTAATGCAGAGTGCCAGACTACATTCCTCATCCATTTTCTATACAACTTTTTGGCATCATAGTTGTGGATTTTTATTGTGCACCAGACACTATCCATATTAATGTTTGCCTTCTTCTTAAACAAATATTTTATCCAAATAAAATAAAATAGGTGATATCGTATGACAAAGTTTGTGAGATATCATTGGTTGTGTTCTACCATTGTAATACTGGATAAGACACTTAGTGAAATGGTCAACTGTTAAATTAAAACCATGTGAGCATTATCAGACCCACATGGGCCTCTTCTTTCCAGATTGAGGAAAAAAATTCCCCCTAAATTTTCAGTTCTGGAATAGAATGGACAAGTCTTTCTGATAAGTTACTGTATTGTCTAAAACAAACTTTTTCCACATGATTTCAGGTGTTGAAAGAAATGGTGGACAAGGTGCTGACAGTTCCAGGAATCTCACGAGTGATGTATGATTTGACAGCGAAACCTCCAGGAACAACAGAGTGGGAATGATTTGGTTCCAGACATGGAGATTGTCATTGATTGTCATTTATGTTGATCATCATAATTTGTCATCATTGTGAATACCATGTACCATTTATGGGATAAGTCTGCTGATATTAAGTCAAGCAGTTTGCCCCCAAAAATAAATAAATTTGGCAACCAAAACAAATGGTGAATATTTTTGTAGTTTGCTCAACAGACTTTCTGCTGAACTGATCTACTTTCGAGGCAATTTTCCCCTGTGATGTGCCCCTGTTTTTTCATATTTATCAAGGTTTAGAATAATTTGATTTTAATCAGATTCATGGAGTACCCATTGCATTTAGTAATTAGAGCTTTTCACTTGGATGTCCGAATTGTTTCTATTGGGCATAGATTGCCAGGTGTCAACCCAGTAGTTGCAGTACGATTAAACAATTTGACATTAGGTTATGATTTATTATACGGCGTTGGCTTATATAGATTGTATTTTCATTCAGACTTGTCATAAGTAAATAATTTACAGCTGTAAGCCACTCTTGCTCATATAATTAATAATACACACTTAACATATATCCCAATAATTCTCTCATTGACACATAGAGCAAGAAAAAAAAATTGTTTTCATCAGCTTAAGTTTATTTTAAGCATTTTTCCATGTAATTATTTGTACTTCAATTTTTTCTGTAAATATTAAGAAAAAAATTCAATGCAACACAACTTAAGCATAAAAACATATAAACCTGGGATATCATTAAACATCCCCATTCCTATACAATCTTATTTACTTGTCTCACTTTAAACAGTATTTACATGTTTTGTTTTATTGTGATAATGTTGTAATTATGGATCAGATTCATAAAATAAGTTTACTTTGTAATATTTTCTGTAGCAAAGACTTCAAAAATACCTTGTGCACATGTACAGGTAAAAAAAAATGCACCAAAATACATAGACCAAAATTTATTTTTTAATCTCAAGTTCTCGTACGCAAAACAGACAGTGATAGTACTTAGCTTTAAGCCGGATTAGTTTTTTTTAAAGAAAACTTTACTCTTTGTTGTAATGAAATGGTGTAAAACTATTATTTCAATAAAATTAATAAGACATTTGAGAGAAACCTCTGTTCAGAAGGTTTTCAGTGGATTAAGTTGTAGCAAAGAGACAAAAATTTTAAAAAAACAATTAAATCCTAAACCCAGCTCGGCATTCATAGTCCTTAAATATCATTAGTAATGTAATGTCTTAAAGAATTAATTATATTAAAATGTATACTTCTGAAAACGTCATCTTGAGTTGTTGGGATACAGAAAATGTGAAGACATTTAATGTCTTTGGGAGTGTCATCCATTACATGACACAATTTTCACATTGTGAAATTCCATTCATGGTTTAATACTATGTTTTTGGCCTATTGAATACTGTAGAAACACATTTGTCGTGTTAAAATTTCATGGTTTGGGAGTACATGGATGATTTTGTGGGAATAAAAACATCTCACATTTTACCTCATCTACAAGTAAGTAATTAGAGTTTTTCAGTGGAATTAAATTCAGGGATATTCAATAACCATTTCACAAAAAAACAGCGTTAAGATGACCATGAATATTTCTAAATTAACATTGTTTGAGAGTTATTATACAGTAAACATATTCATTTGATGGGAGGGGCCCCGAGTGGTCTAAAGCGCTCTCTGTTATGGATCACTGCCATCTCACCTCTGCGTGGGTTCGAGTCTCAGATTCAGCCAATGTGGGTATGTGAGAAAGCTTGCCAGTAGCTTCTTGTGGGTCAGTGGTGCTTTCCAGGGCTTTTCCCGGGTTCTTCCTCCACAATTAATATTGGCCACCATGTATAGCCGATCTTTTGCTGAAAGATGACGTTTAACCCTACAACAACAACATTTGATGGGCATTAAATTTCATGCTTCATCAAAAATAGTTACATCAGTCATTATTATAATTGATTTATCTCAAACATTCTCTTACTTAGGCTTTCCATCTCAAGATATGTGAGCACTGTGTAAAATTACTAATTCTGTCTGTTGATTTGTTGTTTTGTCTACACATTGCACCATAGTTTAGCAACTGCTTTTTGTTAATTATTTTAAATTGTTCGAGTTTGATATATAAAGAATCCATCATTATGATACTGTGCATTTTAGCACTGTTCCTCCATTTATATTGAGCCTGTTTTGGGGAATGTTTGACACAGCAATCACATTGACATCCATGTACTTATCTATCTTTTCATAACCTTAATTAAGTTTTAAAGCATTTTACTTAGCTAAAGAATAATGCAAGCTCGGCAAAAAGGTAGTCCTTTGATAAAATTGTGCACTGTATGACATGGGAGATTTTCAGTCCTTCATTGCTAATGGCATGCAATCCATTTGGGTTTTTTAAAATTAAAAATATAGTTTCTATTGCAAATAATTGTAACAGACCTCGTGGTTTTACTGAAACCAGTAAAAGTCTCGATTAACATTCCTTTTAATACAGTTTGATATGTAAGGGGAGCAACTCAAATTAAGATAAATTATTAGACCTATAGTAGTCTACCTTGTTTATTGTTTCAAGGGTGGCAATACTTAAAGAATAGTATAATATCCTTGTAAAATGAAATTACTTCTTTAATTCCTCAAAATTTGTTTAAAATGCTACTATAAATTCACTAGTGATAAGCAAAAAGAGAAAATTTTAAAAAGCAAAAAGATTATTTTGGGCAGTATATTTCTGGTATTAAAAAGGACAATATATAGCTATAGTTCTTGAGTTATGTTCTTCCATCTAATCTGATGGTTATTAGTATTTTTAATAGTAGTTTGTAGTATTAAGGGTAGGTTACCAATCGTTTTGTTGTGCTGATGGGTTTGAAAACTGTCATGTAGATGTGTGTAAATGAGGAAAGGGATGGGGTCTTCCTTGTTTGTTCAGTTTTGCTGCTTATATTCATGAATTGTTAACAGCATTTCTCTGCAGGCAATATAAATGTGTCTGCTGCTTGTAGGAATCTAGTAAGATATATGTGACATGTATACTTTCCAGCACCCCTAATTTTTCCTGCTTTTCATAATTCTTCCTACTTAAATGTATATTTACGTGTTTTTATTTCAGTTTTATTTTCCTTTCTTTACAATCTTATCAGCCATTAGATTATTTAAAAAATAAACTAGCTTAGAATTTCTGAATCATTCAAATATACAAAGTACAGTAAAGACTTATGTGCGACCACCTGTCATTTCCAACCACAATTGTAATGCACGGATGGATTTTATTATAAAAATGCTCTGTTGAGTGACCACCTGCTGAACGCGACCAGTGACCAGGATGACTTGGCAAAATATGCATTTCAACACTGCTATGAACGACCGCATCGCAAAATGAGGATAAACTTCACCAACCTCTTTTTAATCCTTGTTAAAAGACGACAGTTCATACCGTTCTAAATTTGGAAAAAAACAGTTACAAAACTAGGCTTCCTACCAATGTCTGAATTTTTGTTAGTGATGCTTAGTGTTTTATAGTTTATGTCTTAAACCAGACTAAAGTATATGTAGATTATTTCCTAGTCTGGTTCCCTGCTTAAAAAGCTTAAAAAGCAGGGAACCAGACAATTATTCCCACACTTAACCTGCTTCCTGTCTTTAGAGTAGGACACTGCATCCCTATCAAAACGACCGTGTTGTGAGAATAGACAGACACCACTGACCTATTGTAATCAATTGTTACGACTGCTGGATTAGTAATGATTGTTCTGATCAAAAACAAACAAAGGAATATTTAAAATTAGAATTGTTGCTACCAGTGATAGATGATACAGTCTGTAAACCAGGTTAATGTACATGTCATGAATTGCCATTGTAGTGCCAATGTTGACTTAATGGTTGCATATATTATTTGTCTTTAGAGTTAATTCGTATTGGGGGGGGGGGGGCAATTATGGTCATTGTCTATTTAACCAGCAGGAGAGAATCGTTTGCAGGATTCGATTGATAGTGTTCAAGACTTGTGATGTTTGTTGTATTTCTCTCAGATGTTAATTGATTACATCCCAATCACAAAGCTGTCATCTATTCAAGTTGATGTGACCGGGTTACACACTTTGCTTATATAGTTAATCCTTGTATGTCGTCTTTGAATGAAGCTGTTGACATTTGTCTCTGAGTAAATGATTCTGTGTCCGGATGAGATAATTGTTTCGTTTTCTTACATTAATTGTTAGATATGCAATGCACATATCTAGAATTTTCATATTTTCCCACGGCTCAGTCAAAACATTCTTTATGTTCGATTATTGCAACTGATCACTAACAATTTTAACACCTAAAAACTTAATAACAATGGATGAACCTCCAACTAAAAAGAGACAAATTTTAAGGCTGGAGAAAATAATTATTGTAACTGAAGTGAAAAAGAGCAGACCACTCGCAAAAAATCTATTTAAAGGTTGGTAAACCAATTAAGGTTATAATGATAATAATTTATAATAATAATAATAATAATGAGGACTTTTTGTAGTACCTGATCTTTAGAAGCTCAAAGCACTTTACAACATCTTTAAGGATGATCCGAGCAGCTGTGTTTTGAACTTTTTGAAATTCTGGAGTAGATATTGTGACATACCATACAGAATTGAGTTACAATAATCCAGTCTTGAAAGTACTAAAGAACAAGTGTTTTAGTTGCATCAACTGATAAATACTTGCGAATGGAACTGATGCGTTTCGACTCTAGATACGCAGCCTTGCATATGTTCATGACATGTTGGTGCAATGTGTGAGTACTGTCTAGAGTAAAACCTAGGTTTAGTACTGACTGTGTGAATTTAATATTGGTGTTGCGGATATTTATTGTTTGAGGTGAAGGATGTGAATGAGAAAGTCTTTGTATTGTGATCAGAATCGTCTCAGTTTCATCATCATTCATCTGCAGCTGGTTACATGTTATCCATGACTTCACATCAGAAATACACCTCTCTACTCCTTGGATGGTAACATCAGCTTCATTTGGGTGGCTAGATGTGTATATTTGGGCATCATCAGCATACAACTGGTGAGACACTGGATGATGACCTGTGACACTTGAGAGTGGCTGAGTGTATAGAATGAAGAGAACAGGTCCAACAACAAACCCCTGTGGAACACTACAACATAGATCAACTGGGCTAGAGTGTATTCCATTTGCAGCTACAATTTGTGTCCTGTTGACTAAGTAGGACTTTAACCACAGTAAGGTTGTATTGTGAATGCCAAATACAAGCTGGAGATGGTGAAGTAATTTATCATGGTCTATTATGTCAAATGCTGCTGAAAAATCAAGGAGGGTGAGGACTGTAATCTTTCCGCTATCCAGAGAGAATGTCATTAACTAGTTTCACAAGAGTAGTTTCAGTACTGTGGCAAGAGCAATAAGCAGACTGTACATTGCTAAAAAGACAGTTTGAATTCAGATGAGATACAAGTTGGGTTATAACAACTTTTTCTACAATTTTTTTTTTTATATGAACAGGATATTAGAAACTGGGCAGTAATTCTTTAAATCATTATGGTGTTTGGTTTCTTCAGCAGAAGGTTTTACAATGGCAGTTTTGAAAAATTATGGGAATTCGCCAGATGAGAGAGAGGTATTAATAACATCAGTTAGTGAAAGCAGTATTGGATCTAAGCACTCAAGCATCAGTGATATTGGATATGGATCAAGTTCACATGACTTTGGTGCACTCATCATCACGATTGTCCGTACTAAATCCATAGAGACAGGCTGCTAGCATTTGTCACTGAAATTCTATATCGCAACTGTATGGTGACAAGTCAATTGAAATTTTGTTGTCAAGCTTATCTCTAATGGTTTGTACCTTGTCACAAGAAATTTGCAAACAGGTCCGATCTACTGGAGAGAAGGTAGTTGGACAAGGTGTACATTTGTTCCTTGACTTTGTTAGTGATCTCGAAGAGCTCTTTGCAGCTGGGACTTGCTGTGATCTTAGTACTGTAGTGGGATAATTTGGCTAAATGACTGTGATGTTCTGTTCTTCTTTTAGTGGCTTCATGGATTTGTGTATGAATAGTGAGTCTGGTGGAAAGCCAAAGCCTCTCCACTTTACGTTGGTCTCTTTTATCAGTGCGAAGCTGGTCCTTAACTCAACTATACCAAGGAGAACACTTTTAAACTGATACTCTGCACTTTGTGGCTGGGGCATATTTTTCAAATGATGAATGCAGGCAGTTATCGACTTGTTCTGCTGTAGGAGGTAAGCCAGTAAGGTTTGCTTGGATGCCATGCATTAGTTTGGTTCTTATTTATCATACGGAGGTTTCTCTTAGTAGCAAATAAAGGTGGAGGGTTAGGGACTGAGACAGATGATCTGATGCAAGTTCGTAGGATACAAGGGTGGACCGTAGAATATTATCGGGGCTATGAAGAATCCAGTCTAAAATGTGACCATGTTTATGAGTGGGTTGGTTAACTGACTGTTTAAGGTTGAAAACATGAATGGAATCTAGGAGTTTTGATCTGTATGGGGTTTCCAGGACAGTCAAAGTGAAAGTTGAAATCTCCAAGAATAATCAGGTTGCCACCTTTCGAATTACCATACTTCAGGAGATTCAGAAACTGCTCCAAAAAGAGAGATTCAGTCAGCTTGTTGTTTCTACTAAGAGGGCAGTAGAGGAAGAAAAAATGGACTGAAAAAATGATGACTTCTAAAATACTTTTTAAGATGTCATAAGTGACTTCTAAAATAGTCATCACACAAATATTGTTATTGCTACTCAAAGATGGCTGATCAACATTGTTCTTTCACCAAAAGACTTCTTGTGATGCCTGGTTTATCCATTATGGCAGCCATCTTAAAATTATGTTATTGTTACTACTACAAAATGGAAAGCCATATCATTGTCGGGTGTTTTTTGATCAGAAAAGACTCGTGTCTTGTTGGTCATTAATTCAAATGGTGCTGATCTGATCTTCAGTATTGCCACCTTAATGGCTTTTTTGAAAATCTTGTTGATGCTCATAAAGTGCTTTTAACATGGCATTTTCATGAAAGAGTTCTTGTGATGTCTGTTTGGTCTTGAATGAAAATGAAGAAAAAATCCAAATGCAAAACCTTGTATTGCTAGAAACCAGATTTCATTCTACCTTTCAGCAAATGTATTGTCCTCATCTAGAACTACATAAATTCCTCTCAAACAACAAATTTCATCTTCTCAAATTCTGTTTCCACACAAATAACCATGCAAAGCCTTAAATCTTGCACGGTTTGCTCATGAAATGTGAAAAAAAGTATTATGCACTTGATTTCAATGGTACCAATGCAGCTCTTAAGTCGCCCATTTCTGGCCTCTTTACTTTTTAAAATATGTGGACAAAAAGTCTTCAAGTTTTGGAACATCAGACCCAGAATTGGAGAGTGGCATCCCATCCCTCACATCAAAGAAATCACATGTGGTTTTATGCCATTTGCATATAGGACACCACATTCCCTGCCCATGCACATAATCCTGTTTAGTGAATCAGAATCTGAGTGCAGATATTTCCAGCCTCCACAGACACATATGGTTGAGTTATATATTTATGGCATTGATCAAAATTATTTAGTGAAAACAATGCTTAAAAATTATGCAAAAAAGCACCTCACTTTAGGTCTCAATCACCTTTTATTAGTCTCCCTAAGTTGCTTTTGAAAAGCTGACAGGTGCCCATTTGTTTTGAAGGGTTTATCTTTTAGAAATTAACTTTTCATAAACACTATAGCCAAGACTGTGATGATGTGCAGCTAAAACTTTATACATGATAAATGATACATGGTCAGTACAGCACAAGAAGCTGACCAACATGCAGAATATTACCTTACATAAAATGTCATTAACATCAACGTAGATTTGTGACAAGGGCATATAAATAATGATTAAAAGAAAGATGACCCTATGCAAACAGTGCATCTTACCTTGATTTATTTAAGCAATGTCAATGTTACTATGTAATTCATACTTAACGTTCTTCTGGCAGGGAAGTTCTTACAGGTGTATGCTAATGTGTTAATCACACTAGGATATACACTACACTGTTTCAGTAGCCAAAGTGGTTAGAGTGTCTGCATCTGATGCAGGAGGTCACAGGTTTGAACCCCTGTCAAGTCATACTAAAAACTTATAAATATGGTACTAGCACCTGCCTTGCTAGCTGCTCAACATTAAGAGGATAGTGTTAGGACTGGTTGGTTTGGTGACTGGGTGGGACATGTATGCAGCATGTTACCCAGTACTAGACGTCAACATAAACTACCAAACTGCAGATATTGTAACATCATGGCCCAAATTGCCAAAGCTACATAAAAAAATATTTTTTAAAACAAAATTACATAAAACATGCTGACTGAAATCCTAAATATAGGCCAGAGTGAGTTTGTTCTGCTCACCGATACACATCTAAAGGTTACACGAGTTCAAGTATTTAACTGGAAGATTTAAGTTTATTATATAAATAGGTTTAAATTTTTTTTTTTTTACAAAAGCCTGATTAGGAAAAAAGATTTCTACAGAACATGTAAACCTAATGTACAAGTTCACTATTTGGAGCATACTAGCCTGATATACAAGTTAAATATATACTTATTTAGTACATTTAAGCCTGATATACAAGTTAAATATGTAGTTGTTTGGAACATGTAAGCCTAATATACAAGTTAAATATATACTTATTTAAAACATTTACGCCTAATATACAAGTTAAATAGGTAGTTATTTAGGACATTTAAGCCTAATATACACATGTAAGCCTAATATTAAAGTTAATTAGGTATTTATTTAGGACATTTAAGCCTAATCTACAAGTTATGAAGAATCTTTATTCTGAATGTAAACACAAGTAAAATTAATTTTATGAACATTTTTGGACCTCGGAAATTTTTTTATTGAAAGAAAGGATTGGTTTGGTTTGGATCTTTTACGGCAGTGCAACACAGGTTATTTAGTAGCAAGGCAATTGGAGTATAGTGTCTTGACCAAGGACACACCATGGTAAGCTGACCCAGACTGGTCCAGTGGTGGGATTTGAATGCACACCCTTTCAGTGGCGAGTCCAGCACGCTAACCACTGAGCCACTGTGACTTCCCCTAAAAGAATGGACTGGAAGAATATGCAACAAAGACATAAATAAACTGTATTGAAGAAGCAAAATACTGATAAGGTGAATCCTTGTGATTCCATATTTTGTTTATTGACAACATAGTTTAAACAGCTATATAAAAAGGAAACGTTCTGCACTACATCTTTTCTACCATCCAATGCATTTTGACAAGCTTATAATGACGAATAAATGTTTCACTGACAGCAAATCAAAGTGTAATGAAGCCTGGACTACATTACATATGATGTGTAGAGAAGAATGAAAGGTTACATTGATGCATTGGCTCTTAAATAAACTGGTGATACTTTAATAAATATTAACTCTACCAAAATTATTCCCACCACTAAATATTGATGTCAAATTTCAAGATACATTTGTATTCTCCATGAAAACATTGGTTAATTGCATGTGTATTGTAACATCTGAATAAGCTGAAAATCTTGAATGAACAAAAGCGAAACCCAGATAAAATTGCAAGTCACGTCGTTGTTCTGCTTACTTAACAGAGCTGACAGATAAATATGAACACATTTTATTTAAACTTTAAATAGTTTTAAATAAAAAGACATAAACATTTCTATATCCAGTTGCTCTTTCAAGAAATCTTAGTTCAAGATTTATTTGTAAAACAAAGCTAAAATTGACCCTGATAAATTAATTCTGAAAAAAAATGTAATTTTTATTATCAAAGTTCTCAATAAACTGTCTTAAATATGATTTATCTTATTTAAGCATTAGACATCACTTGTCATCAAGGGAATGTAAAACTATTCAACACTTCTTGTTTCTTACTGACACCAATTTGACATATCCAGGGGAACAGTGATCTGTAAAAGCAAGTACCTTGTGTGTAGCGGACATCAGATGTTATTTCTTGGTACCTCATGATATTCATCCTGCGTGTGGTCTAGAACAGCCAGGTCTAAAATCCTTCAAGTATGTTAATATATATCTGTTGGGAGATTAATTTATTACTGAGAAATTTAATGCCAGATTCTTCAAAGTGCTAGATCAAGGAGGAACATTTTAGACCATGCATTTTATTCACTTAAAATGTATTATATATGTTAACTTGGCTATTATGAATTCAAACCTCGTACCTTTAGCATCATTGGCCCAAGTGTGCCTGATTTTGCTTAATAGTTGACCAATTCACTAAGATTGCTTATAAAGTATTGTAAGAACTCAACCTGCAAAACTATCTCCCAAACTTTGTATCGTGTAAGTTTTACCCATTTGACTATCTTCAAAAAATTCTTTCTAAAAATATAAAGGCATAATTTATACGCATAATCTCATGCCCGTAATCAAAGCCATCCAAGATCTGAAAACTTAAATTTACAGATAAAGCTTTGATTTGTAGTTTTCAAAGTTATACATCTTTTACATGAATTTTACTTTTTTATGGGGTTTATTTCCTCGGGTAATTCTTGAAGTGTTAGAGAAGAAAAGTATTTTGAGCTATTTGTTTTAATTAAAGCTAAAAAGAAAAGAAAATTCCAAACAAAGTTTGATTAATGACATTAATTACATGAAATGCCAGATAATATACAATGCATGATATAACATAAATTACAAATGTTTCAGGCATTGCTGGTAACTGTCAAACTTTTTCACCAAACACAACAAATATAATTAAAAATATTTAAAAATTTCAAGCGAAGAACTTTTGAGAAAAAAAACAAGAAATTAAAGAATATAAGAAAGCTTAAATATATTGAACAAACAACAAAAAGTGAAATCTGGTTGAAATTATAAATAATTTATTGGTAACATGGTTGAAACATTTACAATTTACATTTACAAATGTGAAATGATCAACTATCACTAGCATTATCTGCTTTCTATTGCCAGTATATCATTATGCATTAATACAAAATTATTTGGAAGGAGAAATATTTAATTAATAATTTATCGCTGTAGAGTAATACAGTTTTGACTCGATTACATTTAATGTGAAGAGAAAGACAAAGATTACATGCCAACCCCTGACGAGAAAAAAGTTTAATCCAAGTGGTCAAAAAGTGGAATCCACTTATAACGTGCTAAAATTTCAACAACAATTATTTATTTGCCCCTCTAGTCTTTTAACATCATTTACTGCTTCAAGTTTTCATATGTAACACTTTTAGCTGTACACACACATCGACTAGAATCCATTTAGAGACTTAGAACCAAATGTCAAAATTCACACGCCCTATAAAGGATGTCGTGATGCTGCTCTCATGTCTTCATATTTGGAGGATTCTGTCATTTTAGTTTTGTTTATGTTTTGCCTTTTTCTAATCCATCTGTGAAATTATTTGAAAGGAGATATTTTTGCTCCCATATACACATCAACTAAAATAAAATATACCTTTTAGCACCAAATACCTTTAGACTGGTTCTGCATTAATAATTAATAAAAAAAACGAATCTGCACATAAAGATTAAAATTAGAAAACCAGTCTGTTCTCCTCACTAAGCTATATAGTTGCTATAAATAGAATACGAGATTGAAAGTAGAACCAGGATGTGTCTTGGTAACAGAATAGATGCTATAAATAGAACATGAAACTGTTAGGAATGTGCACGCAAGTCCACAGACAAAAGTACTCTTATATTGTAGTTACATAGAAGCCATCTTTTCTAAAATACGGTTTGTGGGATTAATGGAAAGCTAATAAAAACGAGAAAACAATTGATATTTTTGGAAGGTGGATATATCGAAAAAGCAAAATCTAAATATGTTTACGCATAAGGTATAATTTAGTGAGAAAAAAAAGCGTAATGATTATGTCAAAAGCATAATGGTTGGCATGTATGCAGATCTAACCTGGTGCCCAATGCACTAATTTCAATAATGATTACATAAAATGACTTTGGTATCAAGCTACTGGTAGAACTTGGCTAATAGAAAAAAAAATCATGTTGGTCAACTCAACGAAAAATGCAGAATTATAAAGAATATTATAACATGTTTTTAGAATATTGCTAATAAACAGTCACCAGGTTCATAATCAAAGAATCTCAGTTTCAAATCTGTCAAAGTCAGCTGTGTCTTTAGAAAGACTTAACTCCATCATCCTCAGCATGATTAAGCCAATAATGTGTTAAAGGTTCCATTCAAACCAACAAAAATGAAACAAAACAATGATGGGGAGAGAGTAAGAAAGTCCCAGATGTCTTGGAAAACCAGATATAAATGGCTAAAAAAATTAATCTGAAAAGGATGTGATGACGTGCACATTTTGCACCGAGTATTCAAAGAAATACGCAAGTGTGGATCATTGAAAACAAAAACTCTTTAAAAATCTTCAAGGATTTCAATTGTTTGCATATTAACTACACCTATATCTTTGAAATAGTACTATTCCTACAATATTACACAAGCCTATGTAGCAGAACGGTTTTGTATGCTAGTGATATTGGGCACTTGTTCATTTTGTGATTGTTGCTGTTGTTTCAATTTGTCACAAACTATGAAACTTTAACGCCAAAGTAATGGAATAAATTAAGTAAAGAAACTGAAAATCAGAAGAATAGATCATAGAAATTTGTTACAATCAAACTTGTCTAAACATTTTAAACCTAAAAACATCCCATCCATTCACAAATTATAAATAGCCCAAGTTGTTTGTTTTCATAATATAAAGAACTTGCATGTATTTTAAAAATATGAATAAAATCCTAACAGAGGTAACCCAAAGATGGTCATAATGCTCTGCAATTATCAATACAGTCCTACCCGTTTATATCGACATTGCTTATCTCGACAAGCCGCCTATGTCGACAAAAAAGCAAAGTCCCGGTCCCATGGTCTACTATTACTATCAAATTGTCATGCCTATGTTGACGTCGAGATAAAAGAAAAACGTATATATGTCGACAGAAACCCTTGGTCCCAGCTTGAACAAATCCTTTGTTTTCAAAACGTTTATGTCGACAAGCTGCCAATTAAGACCAATACTTTGTTCAACAATTAATTGATCTTGCCGCAAGGCTTTAATGTCATGGTCGGATATAAAAAAAAACAACCACAGCAGCACATTTTCTCACCACTCTGCAGCTAGTTAAGTCTTTGATCTTGCCGCCTAGCTTGTGGGTCATGTTCTTCAAATGTACTCTTACAATGACAGCATGTACATCTGTGGGTCTTTCAGCCACTGAATTTTCTGATTGTAAATATATCAGCACAGCGAAAAGGATCAATTGATGTACACAAGTTCCCAATCAACAGGTGGTCGAAGCAGGACTATCAAGCCCTTAAATTTGCCATCCAGGAAATTGATGCGTACAGAGGACTCCTGTATACGTGATTTTCTGAATCCCATATATAAAAATTGCGTGAAAATACTGATTATGCATTTCCGAGACCTTTGAAAGTGATCGGTGATGTTCGCTGTGAAAGTTTCGTTTTTAACTTTATTTACATTTACAATGGCTACCAACAGAAGGGTAAAACGCAAATTAAATTTACAGTCTTTGGAAACTAAATATCTGGCTGTTACTGAAGTTAAGGAATGAACATCTCGCAAAGAGGTCTGTGACATTTTTTCATTTAAAAATAACACGTCCAGGAAGGATGAAAGCTGCAGAGTCTATAAAGAAAGACTAAGTTGAAGGTAACTGCGCTCCCCAAAGGAAGAAGCAAGACTGCTACATTTGAAGACGTGGAGGAAGCATCTAAACGGTTCAATGAAGCATTATCGAAAAAGCTTAGTGTGGAGAACTTCGCTGCAACAAGTGGTTGGTGCAGTCGCTTTAATGTTCGTCATAACATCGGATACAAAAGTATTTGTGGAGAATACATGTACTGTTGACAGTTTTTCATTTCCCTGTGAATAGCCCCATCCCCTTGGTAGCCTCAATAAGATGGGAACAGACTGACCAAAATCAAGGCCAATTTAAGTACATGTACATGAAGCATGTAACTGACAACTACTGTGTTAATGCTGACGTTGTATATCGTAATGTTGTTCATATCAGGATGTGATCAATGCAATAGTTTTATTTGGATTTTATTACACAAAGGTAACCAAAATGTAATTTGTCAATATACAAGTGTATTTCACACTGATTCATGTACTCAAAATTTCCAATTTTTTTTCTCAAAGTGTAAATGCTATTTACTGACGACGGGTCACCCTTTGCTGATGAATTTTAAATTCTATCTTTTTTCAGCCCCCCCCCCCCCCCCAACACTTATCTGGACATTCGCCTATGTCGACAATATTTCCTCGGGCCTGAGGATGTCGAGATAAACGGGTAGGACTGTATTTTCGAAAGCCAATCAAAAATGCAGTTCAAAAATATATTTCCTGCACAAAGTCAATTCCTTAGTGGAATCAATTATCAGGAATAAAACACCTCAAACTGACCAACTTCCATGATTTATCCGGAATGTCACATTACAAAAAAAAATAAATTTATATATAAAAAGGTTTTTTTTGCAAATTGCATGTTCAATGAGTAATTTTCAATCGTTTTTCGGTCAAATTCTGTTTTTCTGTCAAATCCGAGAATTAGATATTCTTCATCTCTGGTATCAACAGCCAACATTGTGAATTTGATATGAAATATACTTGGTTTGCTCAGCATTCACTTTATTATAATGGATAAAGTTTTTCAAAACAAACAAAATCTGGACATCAAACATTTGGTAAAGAAAAAGTTTAAATATCAAGTCCACAACTGAGAGGAATACACCAAAGAATTTCCATTAATTTATTCCAGTTTGAAAAATGATACTAAGAAAATCCTTCTCCATGTCAAAACTATCCCACAAAACCCATCCCCGATTCAGTTTTCATTTAGTTGGCAGATCTAAAACCTGGACCCTGCAAGGCCTAGTATTTACAACCTGTATCACAGACAGACTGACATACAAGGTCATGTACTGCATGCCTTTCAATTTGCCTTTCAAATTACAACATTCAGTTTTATAAAAGTGAAAATCTTCACTTGGAACATATTCCTAACATAAAATGCACTAACTTTATGATATGTCACTAAAAGTAAGTAGATACTGAATTCAACAGTTTGGCAGAACCTTTATCGGTGTCTTTCAAATCTACCTATTATAAGAGGATTTTGATTTGATTTATTTATAACTTAGCAGCTTACTTTCATTTTTATAGACACCATGCATGGAATTTAGAGAAAATTATTTCCATGGAAACACTATTTGACAACTGAAAACTGAATTTATAACAAATAACGTCTGTTTCCCTTCTGAGTGCATCTTTTATATGAGGTCCATGTGTTAAGAAATCTAAAAATTCTGCATCTGCAAAAACACTGATGTGCTCTTAACTTTTAAATAACTGTGCCATTGTAGCATCAATCTGTTGTATCCATGGTAAAGCTAATTTAACTTTTCTCCTGTAATTGGGATCAGATCTATCGGCGTTCTCAGGATCAAACCAAATTCCATTTCGCTCTAAATAAACAGTCTTGAGATTCTTCAAGGGTGTTAACTCATTCAAATCTTTCCAGTCGTCTATCTGGTTGTTATTGAACTGAAACAAAGAAGAAAATTTTAAAATCTATATCTACTAGCAAACAACTGCAATTACTGTACCATCCCTTTGACTCTGTCTTATGACATTAGGACATATATTTTTTAAAATACAAATACTGTTGGTTTTTTTTTATATACAAATGGCAGAGTAAAATTATTTAAGATATACAATGATTATTCCCAACATCAAACCATAAGTGATCTGATCTGATTTGATCTGATCATGGTCTACGTTGTTTGCAGGTGAACTTACTGATTCTAGAGGGTATCATTTTTTACAAAATTGGTACAAAAATGCAATTTACTGTATAAAAAGCCAACATCCAACTCTTACAAATTAACATACACAAATATGCAATATTTACAATAAAAAAACAACAATGAGGATACTTTCAAAAAGAAGATACCCTAATTCAAAACTGTACATAAATATTTATGAAGAAAAAATAAAATTTCCTCTTGCTTTACTATGAGAAAATCATTTTAATTTACACCTTGTTTTTTTAAGAAAATCTGACAAAAATATGGCTACTTACCCAAAATTCCTCAAGACAAACTAGATGACCAACATTTTCAATTTTCCTTATTCTGTTTCCGGCCATGTCTAATGTGGTTAATTTCACCTGCAAATATTTATATGAACATAGAATAATTCATTAAAATAATCATGGAGGTAGACATCACTGTATCTAGGAAGCACCTCTTCATTAGTCTGGTTTCAAAAATCACTGAGGAAATTATGCGATTCAAAGAATGAAAAGTCTATATTATTATGAGATAGATTTAGGCTAAAGCTAACATATTTAGGGGGGCCCCCGAGTGGTCTAAAGTGCTGTCCATTACGGATCACTGCCATCTCACCTCTGTCTTCCTGGGTTCGAGTCTCAGATATGGCCAATGTGGGTATGTGAGAAAGCTTGCCAGTAGCTTCTCATGGGTTGGTGGTTCTTACCGGGGGGTTTTCCGGGGTTTTCCTCCACCATTAATACTGGCCGCCATGTATAGCCTATATTGTGCTGAAAAATGGCATTAAGCCATAATATATATATATATATATATATATATATATATATATATATATATATATATATATATGGCATAAATGCTATGTTGAAGCATTTTAAGAACTGTAAAGGTTTGTTTAATTGCATATATATACTTCAGTTCATCATCAGTAAATATCTAAGGTCGAGTTTTATCATCCACAATGAACTAAGTTTGCTGTTATTAAATGTTAATTAATGTTCAAGTACACTTCTTGGTCTCTACACCATTATATTTTGGTCCATTAACATAAGCATATCAGAAACTAGATATTGTAATTCTAACTGCTAGGAATAACTGTTATTGTGGGTTTAAAGTCATTTTCATCACATGATAGGCTACACATGGCAGCCAGTAGAACTGGAGGGTGAAGAACCCAGCAGTGTACCAACAAAACATTGGAAGCTACTGGCAAGATTTATCACATACCCAAATTGGCTGACTCCAAGAATCAAACCCACATGGACAAAAGTGAGAAGATGGTAGTGATCAGTAAAGGCAATCACTTTTAGGCCACTCTGCCACCTGGGACCCCAAAAATATCAGAAATAGATTGCATCATTGTAATTAAACAAAGGTATAAGTTGTTAAACAGATGCCACTAGAACAAGCAATTCAATCTGCTCAAACAAAATATCACCAAAAACTGAGACTCAAAACAGTTTTTGTTAGTTTTGACTGAACTCCCTAAACATGTATTTGTACAGTTTAGGTTCATCCAACATCAGTGACCGCAATGGTATTACTGGATGACCACTATGGTGTGGGGAAAAAAAAGTATACTTGTACCAATTTGTAATAACATACACACCTTCAAGTATGACTACACAGCAAATGACACATTCATACACTTAATAAAGTACACCATCACAGAATTTTCTATCTGATGATAAAATATTGCTTACTAATAAAGCATTTCTTGCTTTTCTCCAATTTCTCCCTATTTTGATAAGAAGTAACTTGAAGGAGTCTAGAGTGACCCTTCTGATGACTGACCATGACCCCAAGGTCAAAGGGGTGAGAATGCAGGTCATATAATGAATTGTCATAGCTTCATCAGAGTTTATGAAATTTATTGGCACATTAGCATCATTGAACAGCCTCTAAGCAAAGCAGACTTTATGTCAAAGGTGGTCACATTCTATTCAGCATTTTTTAAAGAAATACTTGTATTGATGTTAAAATTTTAAAGTATTTTAAGCCAAGATGTGAAGAAGTATTTAAAGGTTTTTATGTTATTCATAACAGTGGCCAAAAGGTGGATACAAAACATTTTATAAACTCTAAAGCCATCTTTGCCAGGGTGCTTTCTGCCTGAGTTTATCAAATTCTGGTTAGTAGTTTTAGAGAATAGTCACTTGAATGTTTCTATTTTTAGTAATGATGGTCATATTTGATGGCAGATAGACATCATTTGCACAGATTGCTGTTGTTGTTGTTGATGTTTTAGGGTTTAATGCCATTTATAACACACGATAGGCTATACATGGCAGCCAGTATTACTGGTGGAGGAAGAACCCGGGAAAACCCCCGGAAAGAACCACTGACCCACAAGAAGCTATTGGCAAGCTTTCTCACTTAACTACATTAGCCGAATGTTAGACTCGAACCCACACAGAAAGAGGTGAGATGGCAGTGATCCATAATGGAAAGCGCTTTAGACCACTCAACCACTCGGGGGCCCCCGCAGATTGTTAAAGGTCCATATGCCTAAATGCTCTCAAACAAGTTGAAATTGGTCTGGTGGCTGTTGGGAAGTTGAAAATAGCAGCAGTTAACAAATGCATGATGTGCAATAGGTCATACCACAAGTTCATTTTTATTTATAGCCAGGTGTGCTAAAAACATTACCCAAAACCTTAGTGCAAGTTTTCTATGACCAAAACTTTGACCTAGTGGTAAAATGGTAAGCAAACATGCTGCAGAATGAATTGTGTTAGCATCAAAATTATCCATGCCAAGTATGCTGAGAGAATCTATCAAGGAGTTTAAAAATATATGTTTGATGAAAAACATTAAACCTTGTCCACCTGTTGATGCCTGAAAAGCAATCACTAGGTCTTGCTTCCCAATAATATGAGATTGACAAAAGTGTACTTACATTGTTTTCCAGCCCTTCAACTTTCTCAATTCCATTATTACTGATGTAAAGTTCTTCTAATTTTACAAGCTTTTCCAGTCCCTCCACCTTTAAAATCCTGTTGGACTGTAAAATGAAAACAATATTGTAATACAGCTGAATGTCTTATTTAAAAACACTCAGTATAGCTGTCTTTCGTGTACAATTAAAGAATTCTTAGCACATCAATATCGTGTTTTGTTTTTTAAAATGAAGAAATTTTAAAATATAAATATCTTCCATGCAGAAGACTTTTAACAGCAAAATTTTGAACATGTTGCTGCAAGAAGAATTTTGTTGCGTTTGAAAGAAAGCTTCTTCATAAAACTGTTTTACAGAAAAAGAATTGAAGCTTAAATTCAACAAGTGAAGATTATGCTATGTGTATCCAGGCTACTACTTACGATAATCATTTGATGAATCATGTAAAGTTCCTGCTTAAATATTTAACATTATTTTTTTCTTCTTCTAAAAAGTCACTTAGCAAATAAAACAGAATGTAATTTAGAATGGACATTTTAAACATGAGATAAAAACTATGTTTGGTTTACTGGTAAGCTCTTTTTCTGTGAGAAACTAATCTTTTTTTTAACACAATACTAAACTATATGCTAATACCCCTTTAACATAACACAGGTGTTCAATAGAATAAGGTATCTCACTGTTGGGCTGCATTGCAATATCACAGCTTATGCAGGCAAAACAGAAAACCCATGCATGTATAACAGTGCAAAAAGCAGTTATTGTTAATAAAGTATCACTTTTAAAATGTTTTAAAAAGATCATGTCATTAATGATCACTTGATGACAATGATGGTGTTCCTGCCAGAAGAATGATCCCTATGTTCTCCTATCACAGATGAAACAAAAATCTTTCCAAATGAAACCTCACTAAATGGGGGTAATGAACATATGAAGGAGTACATATTACTGTTCTGTATAAAACCAGTAGACATTTATATTGGGATATTATCAGGAAATGTCTTCATCTCATTCTCCAACAAATTTGTTATTTACCATATGACAAACAATATGTTAATTTTGTAATTATTTGTTAGAACAAGTACAGAATGGGGACACAGACATGTAAGAAATAAAGTTTCCTCCTGTCCACATTAAGCATGTTTCATATTAATACATTGTATATAAATAAGGATATCTATAGAGGATTCTGAAACATATGGTATGCCTTTTATAAATAGATGTTCCTTAAGACCGAACAACTTTATGTATAAACAAATACAGCACTACCTCATTATAACACCTATCCATGGAGTATATATATTGCTTTATAGTGAGACCATCTTATAACAAAGTACATCATATATGTGACTTTAATACTCCATTGAAAAATGGGATCCATGACCATACCTTTTAAAAGGGTCCTATAATGAGGGAGTGCTGTATACATAAAATACACGTATCATCAGTTATTCACTTACCTGAATACTGAGATTTGACTTGCCCGTATACTGAGACATGGTTCGTCTCTTGGTCTGTGATGTTTGGGCACCGCTGGTTTGGCGTGACCGTTTTGGCGCTTGGATGTTTTGGCGTGTGCCGTTTTGGCACCAATAAGAGGATTAATATCAAAAGATTACACATTATCCTTAGGATGCTTAAGATAATTGACTCTACTGGTATATTGTCCTGTGAGTCATGTCCACATAAGTATTAATACTTTAACCTTTTGATGTCTAACCTGTTATTCATATTTGAAAACGAAAGCTATGATAAGGTAAAAGAAGTCCACACAAAGGATTAACAATTTAGCTATTCAGGCTCAAACCCACTTCTATATAGTTGTTTGTTTATATAAGCGTGCGGTCGAATGTATTAACGTAAAAGATTTTTTCAGAAATGAGCGTTATGAAATCGAAACTTTTTGGCAATGCGAGTTGAAAAACGAATGTAAAGTCCGTCTTCACACTGCTGCAGATGACGGCCAATTCATTCTACTGATGAATGAACATAATCATGGGAGTGATGTTGCAAAAGCAGAAGTGAACAAGATTGTGAATGATATGAGGAAAACGACATCAGCTTTCAGACCTTTTAGCTATGTTGCTGTTTGAATAAAATTTACAAATCAAGCACTTTTCACTTTTATGTTTCCCTTATAGTTTTAGTTGAAGTTATTTTAATAACAAACAGACTGATGTTGCTGTTTGGAATCATTGGAATAATATTACTTTTATTTTTCACTTTATATTTCACTTACACACTACATCTCTTTGATCGCTGAGCTAATCAATGTTGTCCTTACCTGCTCCACTAATGTAAGGTTACCTTTCAACAGGAATAACTATTGCTCGGCACCAAAGTGGCCGGAGCCAAACCGGCCCATGCCAAAACAGCAGGCGCCAAACCGGTTGCACCAAAACGTCCTGCTTCAGGTTCACCTTTACTGAGACATGACATAAGTATACAGAGTTGACTTACCTCAGTGTATCCCCTAGGGGTGCAAGACTGAGGGTCAAAACTCGCCTTGGTGTCAAATGTGAGAGTCAGACTGAATAAAAGACGAATTTTGGTATCAAAACTGGGGGTCGAATTAGAAATTTGGGGGTCTCTGAAGCGCAAATGAGGGTAAAGGGAAACACTGTTACCTGTATACTGAGACAAGGCTCAGCTATATGAGACATAACTTAATTATATGAAACTTGACTTACCTGTATACTGAGACTTGTAAGGTTCACTAAACTGTCAAGTCCTTGCAACTTAGTGATCTTGTTCTTACCAACAAACAGACTTCTCAAGTTGGTTAATGTTGACAAGTTCTCTAGGACCTGCAAAATAAACATAAATTAGCATGGATTGAAAATCTCTAAAAAAAAATCAACTCAACTTGTCAGACACATACCAAACTGTTTTTTGCTCACCCAGAATAAAACTCTTGCTCAACTAGCTGTTATACAAAAGCTGATTTTGTTACTGACCTAAATTCCTTGGTGTTGTTTTCGAAATTTATTCAGTGAAACTTCAAACACTAAATTAATGCAAGTAATTAAAAAATTGCGACCTGTCTGCTCTTCCACAGGTAAAAATTCATTAGTAATGACAAATGAGACTAAAGCTGTATGTGTGTGATGAAAACAAACAGAAAACAAAATTTCTGACAGAAAATATGGATTTGCAATGAACAAAAGTTGGCAATATTCTTAACAGAACATCCTTTCCACTAGAAAGGAACTCTGATCAGACTTGAATCAGCAATTGCCCAATCAGGCAAGTTATTATAAAATTGACTAAATAATTTCTTGTTTCACTTGTTACCTACTCGTATTCTGTTAGATCCCAACTCCAACATATCTAGCTGTGTTAAATGCTCAAGATTTTCTATCTTGGTGATCTTGTTGTTAACAAGAAAAAGTCTTTTCAGCTTTGTCAATGCACCAAGATTCTCAATCTTTGATATTCTGTTGAATGACAGATCCAACACTCTAAAAAATAACAAAAGATAAAATACAGTAAGCAATGAAAACAATAAAAGTCAGAACCATATATATTGTGAATGATTTTTGTTAGCATACTGATATATGTTGTTGGTTAAAGAAAATTAGGGCAATAGAAAAAATTATCCCACACTCCCATAATGTTTAGGTGCTCTGTTCACCCACATCAGGTATCTAATTTGGAGAAGAAGAAAAAAAGCCCTTTGAAATATCTATATGAAAGTATCAGGGCTTAATGACACATCAGCACAGTACTGGCTATATGGTGCTGATTCAATGTAAAGTTCTAAAAGCTTGGATATAAGGCATTGAAAACCTTAATGATACAAATAACTGAAAAACTTTTGGATATAAAGCATTGAAAACCTTAATGATACAAATAACTGAAAAACTTAAATATGAGTACATCTAACGTTTTGACCAATCACAAAGCTCTAGGAAAAGGATGCTATGTGTGTGTGAATGTAGACGTATGTATGCATGAATGCAGGAGGTTTGTACATGCAAAAGTAAATAGCCCTTGTGGAAACTTGCCTTTTGAATGAGTAAAATACCAAATTTAGTGCATTTCCATCCTAAAGGTTTAGGAAACAATCTAATTAAAATTCAGATGGATAAAATGAAGGAGGTTACCACTATATTCCCAATGTCTTTATAGCAAGCAATGGGGTGATTAACATATATACTATAGGCTATGCATCAACTTATTATCCCATGAAACAATATTTTAATAAATAGGAAATATATAATATGGAAGTATGGAAGTGCTAATCATGAAAGGTAGGTAGGTAGGTAGGTATGTTAAGTTTAAGAGTACATCAGTGCAAATGCCTGATGTTATTCAGGTATTTTAATGTGTCTATTCATAAATTTTAGCTTGTATACATAATTAACAAATAAAATGCTGGATTTAGCTAATCGTGAGTGAACTACACTGTTATAACAATGTGGAGGCTTACATGTGGTCATTGCAAACAAGAAAAATTCTTGTTTGATTGACCAATGAAATGCTCTGGATTACCTTGGAACACCTGTCCTACTAGATTAGAGACTTACTCTAAATTCACAAGAGCATCCAAATTCTCTATAACAGTTAATTGGTTGTCATAAAACTCTAGCTCCCTTAGTGCTGTTAGTGTATCAAGACCCTCAATCTTCTTCACCAGGTTCTGGCGCAAACATAAAGTCTGAAGAAGAAAAAAAAGCAGTATAAAACTAATGACATCAGCATGAAGAAGTTAATTTAAGAACCCAGATATAACAGTCTCTTAACAGGTGTGTACGTTGTTGTTGTTGTAGGGTTTAACGCCATTTTTCAGCACATGATAGGCTATACATGGTGGCCAGTATTGATGGTGGAGGAAGAGCCCGGGTAAAACCGTGGAAAGAACCACCGACCCACGAGAAGCTACTGGCAAGCTTTCTCACATAACTACATTAGCCGAATCTTGGACTCGAACCCACGCAGACAGAGGTGAAATGGCAGTGATCCGTAACGGAAAGCGCTTTAGACCACTCAGCCTATCGGGGTCCCAAGGTGCCTACATAACAGAGTTCTTCATTTATTTCAAAACAGAAAAGTCATTTGACTCCTGACCCCTAAAGCTCAAGTGTCAAAATGAAAATCTTAAGTCAGAACTGAATCTCAGTAGTCATTAGTTTTTGACAATCATGCAGTCATAGCTGGGGTTGTTTGTTATTCATTAAGTAAAGTGAGGTTGTCTTGCCTCATGCTAAATAAAGAAAAATAATTCAACAATATTTTTTAGAAACAGACACAGCAATTACTTATATTGGTACAAGTGTTCATCTAATTATGTGTGATTGTGTGCATATTAAACAGAAAAATAAATTATCCTCTACTTTAGTATATTTTTGACTTCTCTACATATTCTATTTTTAACTACTCAAATCAAACAGCGCATTGTCCAGTAAATTCATATTGAACTAGACAATAATGAAAACACCCAAATTTGTAAATGTCTCACCAAATGAAGCAAAATAATCACAAGTAAAACAAAATGTTTCTCCATTTACATCTGACAACTTGCCAGCATATTTTCCAAATTTGTCTAACTGTTTATAATTTGATGGGCAATCAAATAAACTCTAATATCTGATCTCAAGTTATACTAATCAAGTCATAATTGAGTCTGAATTTGCGAATGTTTCAGCAAATCAATCACCCATAAAATACACAGACTCTAATTTGATTGGTAGCTAAAGAAAAGCAAATTCAATCAAAGTTTAACCAATTCTCTCTTTCTAAATATCATAAACATAATTTCAAAACAATTTAACCGTGATTCAGTTATGCACAGCTAAGTGTGTCATCAGTAACTGTTAGCTCGACCCAGTTCATAAGTCTCTAACAAAGGTATGATACTGTTGATAGATATGGTATAATCAGTGCTCTAGCAAATAATGATCACTGACATATATAGCAAATAATGATCACTGATGTATATAGCAAATAATGATCACTGACGTATATAGCAAATAATGATCACTGACGTATATAGCAAATAATGATCACTGACGTATATAGCAAATAATGATCACTGACGTATACAGTCCTACCCGTTTATATCGACATCGCTTATCTTGACAAGCCGCCTATGTCGACAAAAAAGCAAAGTCCCGGTCCCATGGTCTACTATTACTATCAAATTATCATGCCTATGTCGATGTCGAGATAAAAGAAAAACGTATATGTCGACAGAAGCCCTTGGTCCCAGCTTGAACAAATCCTTTGTTTTCAAAACGTTTATGTCGACAAGCTGCCAATTAAGACCAATACTTTGTTCAACAATTAGTTGATCTTACCGCCAGGCTTTAATGTCGCGGTCGGATGAAAAAAACAAACAAACCCATAGCAGCAAGTTTTCTCACCACTCTCCAGCTAGTTAAGTCTTTGATCTTGCCGCCTAGCTTGTGAATCATGTTATTCAAATGTACTCTTACAATGACAGCATGTACATCTGTGGGTCTTTCAACCACTGAATTTTCTGATTGTAAATATATCAGCACAGCGAAAAGGATCAATTGATGAACACAATTTTCCAATCAACAGGTGGTCGAAGCAGGACTAGCAAGCCCTTAAATTTGCCATCCAGGAAATTGATGCATACAGAGGACTCTTGTATACATGATTTTCTGAATCCCATATATAAAAATTGCGTGAAAATACGGATTACACGTTTCCGAGACCTTTAAAAGTGATCGGCGATTTTCGCTGTGAAA
This sequence comes from Unio delphinus, assembly GCA_029339505.1. NCBI lineage: Eukaryota > Metazoa > Mollusca > Bivalvia > Unionida > Unionidae > Unio > Unio delphinus. The sequence goes on along the minus strand of JAQISU010000038.1, from coordinate 2,393,099 downwards.
GTTTCGTTTTTAGTTTTATTTACATTTACGATGGCTACCAACAGAAGGGTAAAATGCAAATTAAATTTACAGTCTTTGGAAACTAAATATCTGGCTGTTAATGAAGTTAAGGGATGAACATCTTGCAAAGAGGTCTGTGAAATTTTTTCATTTAAAATTAACACGTCCAGGAAGGATGAAAGCTGCAGAGTCTATAAAGAAAGACTAAGTTGAAGGTAACTGCGCTCCCCTAAGGAAGAAGCAAGACTGGTACATTTGAAGACGTGGAGGAAGCATCTAAACGGTTCACGGTTCAATTAAGCATTATCGAAAAAGCTAAGTGTGAAGAACTTCGCTGCAACAAGTGGTTGGTGCAGTCGCTTTAATGTTCGTCATAACATCGGATACAAAAGTGTTTGTGGAGAATACATGTACTGTTGACAGTTTTTAATTTCCCTGTGATATCCCCTTGGTACCCTCAATAACATGGGAACAGACTGACCGATATCTAGGCTGATTTAAGCATGCAACTAACAACTAGACAAACACGTGCTATGCTGACATTGAATCTCTCATGTTTTTCATATCAGGATTTGACCGATGCAATATTTTATTGTGGACTTTATTACACAAAGGTAACCAAAATGTTATTTGTCAATATACAAGACTGTATTTCACTCTAGTTTTGTCCCCACATACTAAAAATTTACATTGTTTTTTTTCAAAGTGTAAATACTACTCACTGATGACCGGTTACCCCTTACTCAAGAATTTAACTTGCATTTTATTTTTTGCAGACCCCCCCCCCCCCCAAAAAAAACTTATCTCGACATCAGCTTATCTCGACAATATTTCCTCGGTCCCGAGGATGTCAAGATAAACGGGTAGGACTGTATAACAAATAATGATCACTGACGTATATAGCAAATAATGATCACTGGCATATACAGTAAAACCTGTCTTGAAAGACCAGTTATATGAGACCACCTGTCTTGAGAGACCATATTCTCAATGCACAAAATTAATGATTATATAGTGTTTTTACCTGTTATGAGAGATCACCTGTCTTGAGAGACCATAATTTTATGGCAGAATGGGTGGTCTTTCAAGACAGGTTCTATTGTATAACAAATAATGATCACTGACATATACAGCAAATAATGATCACTGGCATTCTCTTAAACTTGTTTTCACTACAATGGTCTGTATCTGTGATACAAAGTTATTTATTTCATGAAGTTTTTATTTCACTTCGTTGCCATGCTTTCTTAGATCAGTTTTGAATGAATCGGTTATTTCAAGGTACCAGTAGTTTAATTAGATTACATACACAATAACATTTTATAAGAGTGTATGATTGGTCAATTGAAATGAAGTAGCCGACATATGACGTGGCCCAGAGGTTCTTAAGAGCATGTAGAATTTGTGTTCTTTTAACGAGTTTTTATTTTTATTATCCCACCTCCTTTATTTTGTTCAAAAGATTAATTAGCATGATAATATAAAAGTTCACATGACTCTGGTGCACTCTTCATCATGGTTGTACATACTAAATCCATTGAGACAGGTTCAAATGCAACTAACCATTGCTGCTGAAATTCTGTATTGCAACTATATGGTAATGATGAGTCAACTGAAATTGTGTTGTCAAACTTATCTCTAATAGTTTGAACTTTCTCACAGAAGAAATTTGCAAACAGGTCCAGAAGGTCTACTGGAGAAAAGGTAGTTGGAAGTGGTGTACATTTGTTCCTGGACATTAGCTTGTTAGTAATCTCGAAGAGCTCTTTGCAACTGGAACATTCTGTGATCTTAGTACTGTAGTGCAGTGGGCTGATTTCAGCTATTGCCAGGCTTTTTTGTCTACAGTTAAGAACTAAAAGCAAAATCGAGATTGTGTGTGATTTGTATTTTTAATGTAGCTTTAACAAATTTTCTGTCATATATATCGCTTAAGATTTTGGCAGTTTATAGTTATGTCATGCACTGGGGCATCATGACACAGACATAAATTATGATGTCCCATCCAGTCATATTATTCTGACACCAGAACGACCAGCCCTAATACTAATTTCTTAATGCTGAGTGACTAACGAGTCAGCTGTTAGTATCATTTTATAGGTCTTTGGTATAACTCAGTCATGGTTCAAACTTGCTGCCTCTAACATAGTAAGATCAAGAATCCCAATGCATATTTATATGCCCAACTAACCCAGAAAACTCAAAAATTGTTGTTGGGCAAGTAAACCTTCATGTAACTGAAACAATGTTTGTATAGAAAAGGAGCAAATTTTATCATTTTTAGATGATTTTCATTACATTGCTCACGTCTTAATAGCTGGTAAATACTGTAAGTGTGGATCTGCAATTTATTTTTTAAAATGTGGATTTACAACAATTCTGGATTCACTGATACATAATATGGCACGAAAAAAGAACTACTGTATGTCTGTGAACAACCTAAAAACTATTATATGATGTAATGTGAAACATGTGCAGGGTTCAATTGAGATTTTTACTGGACCAGCTCACATGGAAATCAAATGGCCTTGCAGAAAATAACTAATCTTCCTGTGATTTAATAGAATTTATCAATGATGACTTCAGAAAAATTAAAATGGCTAAATGGACCTGAGCCTGTTAGTATTAACTGTTCCTCTTCAAAAGATGCTGTTACAGGTCAGCAGGACAGTGGGTAAATTGACCCCTGCTTGTGTTTGTGTTATGGATAAAATTATTTATGGAAATAACTAACTAAAATCTCGCTATATGATGTGATGATCTGAATTCTTACCTCACATTGAGTCAACTGTTCCAAATTCTCGATTTTTGCTATCCTACAATGATTAAAATCGACATCCTGAAAGAAAATATTCAAAATTATATTTGTTTCATTTCACTGGTCACTAAATATCTCTCAGGTAACCTGTCAAATTGCAACCCCAAGGTACAACAAATCATATGGTTTGAGCCACCAGAAAAACAATCTGGTAGCCCAGCTTCATAAATTTAGCTGCCAAAAGCAAAGAAAACTATTTAATATGAAAATGTTTGGTTCACGACAATCCTTGTACATTTTTAAATGATATTAAAAACTATTATCTACTATCAAGTATTTCTTGCAGCAATGTAGATCAAATGATGATGTAATACAGTAGCCCTGTGACAACAATAATAAAAATCATAATTTCAAATCACAAAAGTGTTGTAAACTGAAAGGTTAATATTAGCTTTCTCCTTTTAATACTTATTCACAATCAACTGATTTAATTACCATTGATGGAAAACAGATTTGTGTTCACAATATTTTTTTGTGGCATGATGGAGCTAAAAGATATTCAGGCACCAAAAGGATGGATCATACGTGTGCAGGAATGTTGGGTTGATGAGGCGGTGATGCTGCAGTGGATTAAAGAGATATATCTCAAGTATACAGGAAAGGAAGATCTCTTTTAATGATGGGTTTATTCCGGGTGCATTTTACAGATGCTGTAAAACAGGCTTTGAGAAGGGGTAAAATGGTGCCTGCAGTTATTTCAGGATAATAAAAAATCTTTGTTGCAGCTTAAATTAAAACAGAAAAAGTTGAGCTCGTTCTCATAGACACAAGTGATTTTTTTTTACCTGAGCTCTTGTTCTTAGCAAATTTGCATCTAGGAAGAAAAATGTATCTAAAAGAACACCCACAACGCTTTCTTTTTTAAAGTTGTCTCCAATAAAATTTACGTGCCTTTTCCAATGTAATTTTCAACTGATTTAGAAGATTTCCCACAACTTACAACTCGAAAAAAACAATGCATCCCATAAGATAAAGTGCACACAAAAATTACTTTTACAATAAATTTATGGTGTCCCAACATATACGATAAATATGGTAATTACCAGGGGTTGAAATTCACTGGCCCAATTTGAAATGGTGGGTCAAACTTTTTGCCAGTCAGGTCATGTGACTCAGGGATAACCATCACTTCACTTTAATAAAAGTACTGCTCAGGGAACAACTAGACAATACTGCTGACATGAAAATCAAATTGGCAGTTTATCTAGGGTCCATGGTTCTCTGTCAATTTTACTCTCCACCTATGATGTGCACCTTAACCCCATTCCTTAACCACTGAGAGTTTCAAATCTAAGTTGGTGCAATTTATAGATATACAAGTGATTTTAAAATAGCTGCCAATCATTTAATCTCAAAGAGGGGGTTTGGGATGTTTTTATCTCTTCTCTACAACCTAAAATAAGATTCACGAACTCCCCATCAAACATAAATATCTAATTTAAAAAAGATACGAACAACTGCATGTGGGTCCACAATTATAAGTTCTTGTGCATATTCTGGTTCCTCTATCTCTTCTTCCAAATCATCTCCACTAGATACTGCATCTTGTAGCTGATGAACATTTTCCTTTTCCACTCCTCTTAGATTCATATCAGTCATCTTGTGAACAAAGCCTGGGGAAAAAAACATGAATCCATTACTTGGCATTATAAATTTTACCAATAAGTAATAAACAAATAAAAAGAACAATATAAACCTAGCGCAATACATTTTTCTATTTGTGATCATTGTTCGAACAGAAATTGTTTAACTGCTGCCATGATACAAAAGTCTGGGTTGTTTTATTTATTTTTTGCCTTGGCAGTATCTAAATAAAAGTATGAACATGAATTTTATTTCTATTCCATTTATCATTCAAATTCTACATGCAAATATATTCCTAATCCAGAGGTCATGGAAACACTTAATTATGCATATTTGGATGCAAATTTTTTACCTGGGACGCAGAAAATCACCCATGCACGAGTCCTCCGTATGCATGCAAATAGCTGGGCAGCAAATTTAAAGGCTTGCCAGTCCTACTTCAACAATGTACTGAGTTGGAGAATGTGTTGATTGTTTGATTATTTTATCTGTGCTAATATTTACAATGACATAATTCAGTTGTTAAAACAACCTCATTTGATATGTGCCTGCTGTATTTATAAGAGTATATCAAAAGAACATGTTGCAATAGCTGGTCAGCAAGTTCAAAAACTTCAACTAGCAGCTTGGGTGAGAAAATGTGCTGAAATTTACAAGGACTGAATTTAGCGACAGAAAGATCCGGAGATGTACATGTGGCTATTATAAGACTACACCAGAAATTTAGCTTAGATTACTGTGTTCATATCTGATTGTAACCAAATAAATAGTGCTTGCGACTTAAAAATCAAGACATCTAGACTTGGACTAAACAATGTTTGCAAATTTGGATAGGTATTTTGGGGCTAAATGGCAAACTGACCAAGATTTTAATAAGATTCAGAAGAGTGCTTAAGTTTTTAGAACTAACAGTTTTGATTGAATAGTAGTAAAGTGTAAGGAAGTTTGTGATGACTGGCTTAGTGTTTGGAATATGACCAATCCTTGGATTGCCAAAATTCAGTCTCACCCTGAAGGACTAACGAGTTACACCACTGTCAGTTTATTCTGTACATTTAAGGTCACCCATATTGGCACAAAACCCATACAGACTTCAATTGATGAAAATAAAATTTTGTAATGCTTACCAATTGAAAAGAGGCAATTGTCATGAGAATATTATTATCAAAATAATACTAAGTTTGGACAAACAGGACACCTCCTTTATCCTAACAGCTTCAAAATACATAAATGACTAGTTGACCTAAGTGTCAGTATTGCTATCTCAAGGTAACTGACTTGGCATTAACGTGTCAGATCATCTTAAAATGTATCACCCTAAAGTAAAATGTCCACCCACTCTTGAAGATATTTTACATTTACTGCCTTACAACCATACTTAATTCTAATTATATATATGTTGTTTTAGTACATAAATTAATTGGTTGTCTAATTCAGGTTGAACGTTGTATTGGAGAAACCATGGCATGAAGTGGGTCTGTGTAAAATAATGCATCAGCCATAAAGAGACAAGTGCATTAATTTTTAACCATGCACATCTTGGAGTGGTTTCTCTACCTTGACTGGTTACTTGATGCGAGTTGATATAACATTATTATCAAAATGTTAACATTAAATGAGGATATATGTATAAACTGATTCATCACAATACTTTTTCAAAATCATACACATTTAAAGACTCCTGATTGACCAATGATCATTGATTCACAACGTATGCATCTGACTGCTTGTAGGGCTAATCTAGTGGCAGAGATTCAACTACAGTTATGCAACTAACGGTACCTTGTATTAACAAAGATGGAAAAAGCTGGTGCATGGCCAAATTTTACTGATGCAATGCTAGCCAACCAATCTCATCAATGCATGGCTTATCATTTGCAAAAAGTATGGAAATTTATGTGAAAAACAATACTTTTACAAAAAGAAAATGAAATGAATCAGTTTCTGACATTTACAGAAACTGATTTGATAACGAATAATGTCAACACAAAATGTTAAATTTTACTGATTTGATAACGATTAATGTCAACACAAAATGTTAAATTTTACTGATTTGATAACGAATAATGTCAACACAAAATGTTAAATTTTACTGATTTGATAACGATTAATGTCAACACAAAATGTTAAATTTTACTGATTTGATAACGATTAATGTCAACACAAAATGTTAAATTTTACTGATTTGATAACGAATAATGTCAACACAAAATATTAAATTTTACTGATTTGATAACGAATAATGTCAACACAAAATGTTAAATTTTACTGATTTGATAACGAATAATGTCAACACAAAATGTTAAATTTTACTGATTTGATAACGAATAATGTCATCACAAAATGTTAAATTTTACTGATTTGATAATGAATAATGTCAACACAAAATATTAAATTTTACTGATTTGATAACGAATAATGTCAACATAAAATGTTAAATTTTACTGATTTGATAACGAATAATGTCAACACAAAATGTTAACTTTTACTGATTTGGGTGGTGTTCAACAGTTTCACCTTGCATATCTTAGGTATAGTTAAACAAACTTTTGATTCACTTGAAGTCGGTGAGTGAATGATGGGTGTAATGTGTATTATACAATAGATAGCCTGGCCTTTCCTCAGAAGTACAGCTATATAAAAAAAAAAAATATTTCTGCTTGGTTATTTTTACTTCCTGGAATTAGGAAAATTGTCAAAAAAAGGAACCAATAACATTTTTTCACATATCTTTGGTAGTTCATTTAATGCACTTTCAGAAACTGATACTGTAAAGTCTGCAAAATTTGTTTTCCCTATTTCAATCACTGCTAAAATTGTTGTACTTTAGTCTAGTGGTATGCACATGGGAGCAGTCATTTTGGTTAGCTGTGTCCTTAGACCCTGTTTGATTTCCATAAGTACAATAACCATCGAAATTTCAGCCACAGTACATTAAAGTAACATAGAGATATGCAAACATTCTCTCCATCATGCATGTTGCAAATAGAAACAACATCACTTCATACCCATCTCTTTCTCTCAGAAGTTCATAATATCTTTAGTGCACCCTCTTGATTCAAGTCTAAGTCTTTAACTTCAGCATGGGTAAATAATAAACAGAAAATAACAAAATCTAAACCAAACCAGTCCCTGAGCAAATAATAATTTGGTTTTTAGTTTCTTCTGGAGGGGAAATGAAAGCTTGGATTAACATCTATGAAGCAGAAAATGGGTACTTTATGTTTGTATTGTTACACAAACCATCAATTAGTCATACAAAACAGCTGTGGCAGGAGAGTTGGCATATCTCTTTCATGGCAACAGGCAATGTTTTGACAGCAACTATACATAAATAAACCAGCCTCACTTGTTGGGCTGCAGCAATAGTATGTTTCAGTAATATAATAACTGTGGGAACTTCAACCTTAACTTGTTTATTTTAATAGTCTAGGGAGAAAGAACAATACCAAGTGTATAATGCTGTCGGGCATTGCTATCGGGCATTTCTGCATACTGGTACCTGAGGTACCGGTCTCCTATACTGAAGCAAACTGCTTACTGAATTTGACAGAATGATGAATATAAAATACTTCAATGCTTACCATTTGAAAAGAAGCAATTGTCACCAGAATATTCTATTAAAAAAAATACTAATTTTGTAAACATGGGATTACACACACCCCACCCCCACATTGGGTTTTCATAACTTCCGATATGTTGGCCAATTCTGCATACAGCTTTGAAAAGATTAATGTTTCTTTATTGGGCAATAGAAATGAAATATGTTACTTTCAACTGTTTCTGTCAGCACTCGAGTCGAGTAATTAGGTCAGGTTTATACCTAGTTTCACAAATTTCAATGTAACAATCCCAATAAATGGCATTAGATATATAGCTAACCAATCTTGTAAAAAAAATTGTGAAATTCAACATTTTATAAAAAATAAGCTATATGTGGAAGTGAAACAACAATTAATAGGATGCAATGTTTTATGTCTTGTTTATGGGGAAAAATTGCTAAAGAATTTAGAAACAGACTGTTAGCTGGTGAATTTCTTGAGAATGCATTCTAGTAGCAAATTGACACGTTGGGTATCAGTTGATATTGTATGTGAGACAACTTGTTGCAAAATTTTTAACTTGGATTAAGATGCACATTTTTTTAAGGTATACATTTCAATATTTTATATAATGTATTTTATTGTAAGATTAGAAAAGATACATAGTAAATAGGATTGTATGAGTTAGCAGACAAGGTGGTATATACCATTACACTGCCTGAACCAACAAGAGATAAGCCTGCTCTTTTTAAGGTGCTATGTTGCTGCTGTCACTTACTAATCAATGTCGCTAGAGACTCAACTGCATGAATAAAATGAGCCAGCTTCTGAGAGACTTTGATGAAAAGACAGTTAATTTTCAAGACTTACAATTTTTTTTTTTAGTTTGTATACGAATACCGACACATATTTTCCAGACAAGGGCAAGTATTGCAAGTAAAAACTAGCATATACGGTGTAACGGAATCGCTGTAGTTCGTAACCCAAGTCAGTAAGAATAACCTCACATTTGCAAGACTATACAGGAACTTGTATGTGGTCATTATTACACTGTAAACATGCACAAGAGCTCGCTCGATTGATTTTCCAAACTGAATATATTCAAAAACGTCGTTAAAGGGATATAACAACTTAAATGTTGAATTAAGTTTTAGTTGACTTATGATAACTTATTATAAGTTTGTCATGATTCGAGTTATGAAAAAAGAACTGTTCACAGCAAGTTCGAGACCGAACTTGAGGGAGCTTAGGTTCTTACTAGAGTGCTCACAAACGGTACAAAATATCTTCAGTTCTAAATTGAAACACTACAATATATAGAAAATCAAAATTGATTCATCTAAATCTTGTACAATTGTTAAAGAAAATGAGAAACTTAATACTTTTTACAAAACGGAAGTTTATCTGTTTACAACAATCCTTCGAACTATGGCATGGTCCAACTAAATACCGCAAAGACGCGCAAACACTGGCAAAGACGCACAGCGACGTGTGATGCCAAGGCAAAGACGGACAAAGTCGCCAAGACAACACAGACATATTAAGCTTAAGATAGTGGAAAATACTGAATGTTGATTCCAATTGTATAAAATATAAATATTTATACTGTCCACATGTTGTTCATTTTTGTAACATTTCTATTTTCACTCGTGGTTGTAATGAATTATTGCAAATATTCAGAAATTTATTTTGTCAACAAAACTGGAATGATATTGTCATTATTATTAGCATATTTTGTTTAATAATGATGCAGTAAAAACCGAAGCAACTTATATGTTAATATGCATGTGGTATGCATTGGGAGGCGAGATATTCACAATAAAGTTTTAAAACTTTACTAACAGAAAATTTCCTGTCCGGTACTGTTTGCAAATTTCTTCCATGACAAGGTAAATACCATTAGAGATAAGCTGGACACCACACTTTCAATTGACTCGTCGTTACCATACATTTGCGATACAGAATTTCAGCGACAACCATTAGCAGCATTTGAACCTGTATCGATGGATTTAGTACGGGCAATCGTGATGTAAAGTGATCCAAAATCATGTTAACTTCATCCAATTCCATCATCACTGCTGATGGAGTGCTTAGATCCAGTATTGCCTTCACTAACTGATATTCTTATTACCTCTCTCTCTCTCTCTCTCTCTCTCTCTCTCTCTCTCTCTCTCTCTCTCTCTCTCTCTCTCTCTCTCTCTCTCTCTCTCTCTCTCTCTCTCTCTCTCTCTCTCTCTCTCTCTCTCTCTCTCTCTCTCTCTCTCTCTCTCTCTCATCCGGGGAATTCCCATCATTTGTCAAAACTGACATTGTAAAGCCTCTGCTGAAGAAACCAAAAACTCGACCATAACAATTGAAAGAACTACCGCCCAGTTTCTAATTTCCCGTTCATATAAAAAAAAGATCTTAGAAAAAGTTGTTCTAACCCAACTTGTATTTCATCTGAATTCAAGCAGTCCTTTTAGCAATGTACAGCCTGCATATCGCCTTTGCCACAGTCCTGAAACTACTCTTGTGAAAGTAGTTAATGACATTCTCTCTGCTTTGGTTAACATCGCCCTCCTTGATTTTTGTGCAGCAGTTGACACAGCAGACCAAGATATATTACTTTACCATCTCCAGCATGTGGTTCAAGTAATACTTAGTCAACATTATACAAATTGTATCTGCAAATGGAAGGCTGATCTATGTTGTGGTATTTCACAGGGGTCTTTTTTTATTGTCGCACCAATTGTATGCTGATGACATCCAAATATAAATGTTTTATTTAAAGATATATATATATATATATATATATATATATATATATATATATATATATATATATATATATATATATATATATATATATATATATATATATATATATATATATATATATATATATATATATATATTGAGTGTGTTTAGTAGTAGTATATCTGACACTTGTTGAAATAATCTCGTAGAAGCACCACACTTGTGTTGAATATCTATTTTCGTCTGAGAGTCAAAAAAAAAGAAATCTCAGCATTATAGTAGGGCAGTTGGGGTCTACGATATTTCTAGGTTCAAAGAGGTTGTTTGCTCAAGGCAGTGGAAATTAAGCATTTCAATGTCACATGGTGTTTAATGTGAAATGAACATTGGCGACGTTACTGGGTTTATAGGGTCAAAACTATTTATAGGGAGAAATGTATTTATAGGGTCAAAGGGTTAATAGGGACAACTATAGACATACAGAAACAAACAAATACCCATCCAAACAAAGAAGATGGAAACACACAGAAAAGAGGACACGGATGTTCCAAAGAAAGACTCATAGACAGAATAGAGACTAAAAAAAACCGTCTATTATATGGGTACAAAACATTTATTCCAATAAATACATGGGCTCTGTGGTCCGTGCTTTAGTCGAAGCACTATTCATTTAATACATACAAATTTGAATATGTTGTGTAACAAACCTATTTACAAGTTATCTATTTCTTAGTTATAGAAAAGTACTTTTAAAATGTAAAGTTCATGTTAACTAATGCAAAGAACATTCAACGGATATGTATTTCATAAGATAATGAAATTTTCTTACTACAATTAATGTCCATTTTTAGGAAAAAGCTAAACCAAGAAACGAACGATCAAATAGGACAAACGTCTTGCTTTTCGTTTTTATCAGTCATACGCGTTGTCTAAATCTGGTACGCTACCACTTGTGTCCAGGCGTAGATGTTTCCCATCACGTACTCCCTTTCATTTTTAGATCTGTTGTTATATCCATCATGCTATGTACACTTTTCGATAAGCAGATCAATGTCGTTCATGGTTTTCTTTCCATGGAGGCAATACGGATGCCATATGAATGATCACTTTTCCATCACTGATGTCAAATTTATCTATCGTCTGCGCGTCATCAATGGTCTTAAACAGTTTGGAAGAAGTTAATTATGCAGGTGCATTGAACCGGAGACATATAGTTCAAACTGTCGTAATACATAGATAGACTCAAAGGACCTCAATCTTTGACTTGTCACTGACGTTTTAGTTCTTCTAACAGTTAGTCAAATAAGTCCGTAATGAAACCTGCTGCTTCTTCGGCTGTAACGTCAGACGCGAAGTCTTTAAATTTCACCGTGTAGGTGTCAGTTGTCATAAATAAACAACTACGATTTGGTACTGCATTGGTGACGTGATCGAGAGGCACGCTTGATACTTGCTGTGTGAAGGATTCATCTTTCTCTTTTGGCGTTTGTAGTCACAATGAAGCATCGGTCTTTGAAGTTGTCCGCTTTATATACTGGTCAATATCGGCGTGTATGTACGGTAAAATGAAGTGGTTGGGAAGTCTGGTACATTTTTGATACAGTTGTTTTTTCCAAGGGCCCACTGACGATTTGGTGTGTGGGTAAACGTAAAATCTTGTGCAGTTCGTAGCTGGTCACTCTAAAGTTTAAATCCTCTCCAGATTGCAACGTTTCTTTCAGCGCGCCAAAGTTCACTACTTGCCTCGTGCAATGATTTAGAGTCATCCCTTTCACTTTGCACTCTGTGTGCACTTCTTGTTTCCCCAACTACTCGTAACCTTATGTTTAGGGCCGTGAATCACACATCCGTAAGATTAAGTTTTATGCCTATTATCTTGAAAGTCAAGGGGCTTTAGACAGATTTATTGTTTCTTTGAAGAATGCGATTACATGAACAGATTTGGATGAATGTGCTAAGCTGCTTTTGCTTTCTTTGCTTTTTGGAAATCAGCTCAAGAATCGTTGAATTTTAGTCCTTTGGAATTAGGTTTTGAATATATTATCAGTGGACCATTGAAGTTAATTACAAAAGAAACTTCTTTCAAATGAAGATTCCAAGATAAAACATCTTGAGCATGTCTCTGATTTCAAATATAAGTTGTCAAAGGCTTATGATGTATGAAGAACTAATCTTCACTCTAATCAGCGAAAAACGAAATTAAGGTATGCCGGAAATACAAAGGAAGGCAATTTTCAGCCTCGTGATAAGGAATTTCGGCATTTGCAACTTCATATGGACTTTAATAATATCAAGTGATGCCGCTTGGTATGAAAAAGTATCCCTCAACATTCCAGGATTTAATGAATATGGCTACATTTGCTGACGATAATTGTGATGCGTACAACCGTCACGTCATCATCCACATCGAATCATGGAAACATAATTTGGAATCCACTCGGGGACTCTTTGATTCACAAGTGATGCAAAACTGACAATTTATTTAGGTATATGTTCTTTTTTCCGTGCTTGTGTCACATTTTGGACTTATTGTAGGGCTGAATAGCGTTAAAACAATATCGGTCCAATCGGCCTAAGGCCGTTACTACTACTACTACTACTACTACTACTACTACTACTACTACTACTACTACTACTACTACTACTAATAATAATAATAATAATAATAGATTTCATACCAGTTTTATAACAGTTTGTTTTTAAAGTCGGCTATCTAGAAAGGACTGAATTAGTTCAAGTGTTGCCAGGAGGTGGTTCAAACAGTTTAAAAGGGCCATGCCTTTCCTCCAAAGGGTACCACAATCTAATGCCTAGGTATCTATTTTAGTCAAAGTGTGAATATTACCCAATATAGGGTGCGCGATCATAAAACGAATGTCAAATTTCAAGTGTCAATTGACTGTGTGTGTGTGTGTGTGTGTGTGTGTGTGTGTGTGTGTGTGTGTGTGTGTTTGTTTGGCTGGTGGGGATGGGGGTGGGGGTGTAGCATGTGAGAGAGTTCCGGAGACGCCGCAGTCTGTCCTTGGTTAGAACAAGGAGAATATGCTCTTTATCCTAATTAATATTAAAGTTTAAAATCTTAATTTAAAAAAAAATAACAACGCGTTTAATTTTCGTTTAAATTTTTTATTAGAAAAGAAGAGACTCGCGATTCCACATTGTTATTAATTTAGTTGAAGCTTTCGCCATGTATCTTCATCTATCATTATTAAATATAATCATCATCATCTGATACGAGTCTATGCTTTTAAAATAAGGAAAAGAAAAAGTGAAACAATAAGCTTTGTAAAATGGAAAAAATAATTAAATTCTCAAGAATACAAAATGAAAAATGAGAAGAAAAAAAACAAAACATACGGTGTTGCGAATGAAATCCACCCAAAAATCAAATAATTAAAAACACAAGTCCTAGTGATAAAAAATCTAGAATAAAACTCAGTTCAAAAATTCAGCCCAAACTGGTCTCACCATAATGCAACTTAAAGTGCCAGATGTTAAAGCCCGACTGGTAAAATCCCCATAGTCACAATATAAAATAGTTCTCTGCTTCAGCCCAGGTCATAATTTTTTTTTAAATAATTTTTTTAAAGACAACCATTACCTAATAGAAAATAACAGAATGATTTAATGAGCCTTGTTTATTTACAGCACGATAGCATATTAAATACCTCACATTCATAAAGAATAATTAACTATTATTAGTTGTTTAAATAAATGAAATTAAAAAATTCAATCAGGTCAAGCAGAAATAAACCCAATTTCGGACAAGGTCAAGGCCAGTAAACAACGTAATATTACAATAGCATATAATGAAATAACATTTAAAACTAACAGGCAAACAATTAAATTAAATATACAAAACACTTCATTCAATTTCAAGATGATCTTTTGAAGGAAGGCATAACGCATTCTCTGTTCCACAGTTTCATGTTTTCTCATTTATAAAGAATATCACAACATAAAACAATAAACAACGACAATAATGCATTAATAAAACAATATTAAACAAACTCATTTTCATATTTTTGATTTTCGTTTTTAAGTTCACACAAAAAGATCTAATATTTTTAATTTTCAGTGTTCCATTGCTGCAACGTCTTTTTCTTTGCTGTCTTTCCTCTAGTTACTGAAAAGGGCTACTTTAAATCATAACTTAGAAGAAGAAGAAAAAAAAAACAATGGTGCTTGGTACCATTGTACTGCTTTGCTAATTGTTTATTCAGTGTTCCATTATACTGTACTGTATCAGTGCCATCATATATATTATCTATGCCGATGGGTAAACAAAAGCAGACACAACAAACATCAAATACATTGATATTTGTTTTTCTTGTTTTCCCAACACAACTCATAATCTACATTTTATGCGCATAACGATTGATTTATTGCTTCTTTGTTTCTTTTCTTGTACGTTACTGTTTTGTGGCTTCATTCCTGTACTTTACTGTGTTAGGCAGAACCCTATTTTTTAAACAGGATCTATACTTCCGCTGTTCCGTATAATGTACATAACAGACATTAATTAACATCAATAATGTATAATAAATTTATATAGGTATATTATTCTTTATATATGGCATATATAAAATAAATATATATTTTACTAATATATTTGATAATACTCTTATGACTCAACATCCACTAGAAGCAAACTAGTTATGCCAGATATTAATTTTCCGAGCAACTATATGTGTGTTTGCCAATAATATGACAGCTCAACACGAAAACCTCAACAATAGAGGAAGCGTTAGATGACGGCTGACGTTGCGGAAACAATATTACCGATGAAGACATGATTTATGTTTTCCTAAGCTACAGAAATGAACCACCGATCAGGTAACAGAACCTATGTACATTTTTTAAATAATTCCTATAACCAGCAATGATGACATGAACAAGATGTGCACCCAAGTCTATTTTGAAGTGTCCAGCATCATTCGATGACTTGATACGCTGTTAAAGATAATCGAAGTCACAGATCTCATTTCTGAGGCTGAGAATAGTTACGAATAATGAAGAAAAAAAAAGATCGCTTAAATTATGGGCTTTGCAACAAGTTGGTTCTCATAGACTCCGTTTTTCTCGATGTCTACTTTCTTTTTTTTTAGTTTTTTTTTAATAGCAATCAAAGTTGACTGTTCAAAGAAAAAATCAAAATTCTAAAACGATTATTATTAAACGATTGAGTATTCAGTTTATTTATTAGTTATTTATTTGTTTGGAGGCTCGAATTTGATTTTAATTTGGAGCCTGGAATTGTGAGGAAAGCACATTATAGCCTTTTGTACTGAAGGTACACCACTCACCCTTTTGGTCTGATACATTAATGTATTTTACGGCCAGACGTTTACTATCAGAACATATTGATACAAGTTAACAAGGTTTGTGGTTTGGCTAACTTGAAAACAACTAAATATGTGGATCTTGAATAATTACTTATAAAATTCAAAACAACGTAAACATTGCTTTAGAAACAGTAGAAATCACCAGGAAATTGAAACTCAATACTTCCCTTAGTATTGTCATAATTGAAGTTATGTTTCATGATTGTTTTTTCATACATTTTATGGCTAAGATGAGACAACAAAGATCCAAAATTGTATGTATGTAATTACATGTGATATCTAGGACTCGTATATACAATGGCCCAAATCACTAGAGGTGATTTTTTTTCATCTGATTTTAGCCCACCCAAAGAGCAATTTTTGGCAATAAAGTTTAGACAGACTTTTATAATTTACAGTAGTTATTTAAGATGGAATATATCAAGCGTACTGGTTTCTGCTATAACTAATGCTTAGCAGTCTTTAGTGCTTACATTATATTTAAAACCTCAGGCTGTGCTTAACAAGATTATTATTTACATTGTGTAATTACTGCTGTTTACACAGTGTGCCCATATCTCAAAACAGTGTTGAGATTACACAGTACTTTTTGACTTCTTTTACTAAGCCACTTTTCCCATGTTTTCATTATGACATAACCAATACTGAGTTGAAAATTCTGTATACCCCCCCCCCAACTAATAACCTACCAACAGTCTTTATATCTACATATGTTTGTTATGTTTCATGTGTTTAGTTTATATTAATACTCAAAATGTTTCGACCTGTTTTATGTCAGTGTACTCATTATTCTGCATTGTTATAAAATGTTGTAACATCTAAAATGAAATTGGCTGCAGTATGTTCTGATGCATATTAAATTCTCATATATTGCACTCTTTTTCCTTGCAATGCATCCCCATGATGTTCCTCATTTTCCTGTAGGTTACCTTCACTTTTGTTTTGTGCTTTTGTGGTAAATCTGCATGGTTAAAGGCTAGACTTAAGTAAATAGGCATAAAGCCATTTTGGCTAACAGTTAATCCGCATCACTAATAACTATACTTATTTTGTGAAAGGAGTGCCCTCTGAAGGCTACTCTGACTTAAGAGAAACTAATGTTATACTGTGTTTATAAGCATCTGTGATTGTTAGGCAATGCCTTTTTTGTGCAATAGCATTTTAATTAAATTTTTGAAAATGCAAATATAAAACATGATAGTAATTGAAACTTTCTCAGTTTGATTCAGCGAATATTGTTAAATCATCATTATGCAATAATAATAATAATAATAGTAGTAATAATAATAATAGTAATAATAATAATAATATCTCCTAGTACAAGTAATTTAGACTACGACACTACTGTATCATTAGATACTTTTTAAAAGATCAGAGAAAAGTAAATTGATTTCTAAAAATGAGTTTGTTAAACTTGTTTTCAAGTTGCACTTTTTATCAAAATGATAGTAATGCCAGCAAAAGACCAAAAGTATGTGAAAGTTGCATTTTGGTAATTTTTGAATATCAGTATCTAGAGCTGTTTTTAATTATTTTGACAACAGTTCACATCTGCAGTTTAGATACTGTACATGTACCAACATCAGTTCTTTATGGAGACTGTTATTGTTCTCACAGCATTTAGCACTGTTTAGTAGTTAATGTATTTGTATTGAGTAGTGTTTTTAACATACACTGCTTGGTATATTTTTCCATTCCTTCTTTGTTTACTTTGATGTAGGTAGTTTACATTCATATATACTAGAACAGATTATTTTTTGTAAGTTTCTTTCAAGTGAATGTAGATGCTATTTTACCAAAAGAAGAAAACTACACAGCATTCTAAATGATTATTCTTGGGATTGGAACTAATTGTTGATGATTTTATTGTTCTATTTTTTGAGTTATTGTAAATTAATAATAATAATAATAATGAGGACTTTGTATAGCGCCTAGTCTTTAGAAGCTCTAGGCACTTTACAACATCTATAATGATATGACTGCACTACAGAAAAACAAATAACAAAAACCATGAAATTGGAAAACAGAAAAACATGCTGAAAACATAAAAGATAGTATGAGAATGGAGTAAGAAAAGTAGACAAGTCCAGGTGTGTTTGCAATCTGCGTTTTTACAGCTCTTAGGAATACTGGAAACACCAAAAATATGTCTACACATTTAAAACGGCACCACACAACCATTGCCATTGGAATTCCTTTTAAAGATGACAAAATTTCAGCTCCCAAGGTCAGTGTTTCTCCTACTCCTAAGCCATCACATCCAACAACACTGGTCAGCTCAGATTGACTGAAGTTTTTCAGTCTCCATTAATTCCATTATCGCAAAGATCACAGACAATCACTAAGCATATAGCGATGTTTATTGCACGTGATATGCACCCTTTCTCAGTGGTTGATTCGCTAGGTTTCAGAAATCTGATTCGTACCCTGGAACCTCGCTACATCATCCCATCAAGAACACACTTCGCAGAGAAAGTTATCCCAGACCTATACCTTCACACCAGACAAGAAGTGCAAAGCACCATATCAGAGACAGAATCAGTGGCCATTACTACAGATGGTTGGACTTCAAGGGCTACAGAGAGTTACATAACAATCACAGCTCACTTGATTGATAAGGAATGGTGCATGAAAAGCTTTGTTCTTCAGACCAGACCTATACACCAGTCTCACACTGGTAAAAATATAGGAGCAGTACTAGTTGATGCCAGTAAGGAATGTCAACTTGAAAGGCCCCACAAGTTATTCCCCATAGTAACAGATAATGCTGCTAACATGGATGTTGCTATTCAAGAGGCAAAGTTCACACCACATATCAAGTGCTAGAAAGCAGATAGCAGATCTCAGGTTTGACACTGCAGTTGGTTGCTTGTATATGTTATAGATAGATATAACAGATCTCAGTTTTTACACTGCAGTTGGGTGTTTGTGTGACATAGATTGATACAACAGATCTCAGGTTTAACACTGCATAATTATTATTTCTGAATCCCAATAATTTTGAATTTATTTTGTATTTTTGTGTTACATGTACTTTTTAGTGTGTTATTGTGTTGCAGTATGTTATTGCATGATGAATCCGACACAAAAAATTATCAAATTCAATTCATTTATGCCATTTACAGTCATCACAATTGTCAGCTAGTTTTAGAACACTGAGTTTGTGACTTAAGAAGATTTATTCATTTGCTGGAAGATGCATTTAAGTTGATGAGGATATCATCTTCAGTTATTAGGAACATTCTTTAATTCATCTATAATCTTCAATTACACACATGTCAATTTATGTGAAATTAATTAGTGTTTGCTGCAGTGAAGTTTATCATTTGTGTTTTCTATGATGATCTTTCTTGAACTGAAGAAAGGAGGAAAGTATACAGCTTAGAAAAGGTTGCATAATTATGATTTCCTAATCTTAAACATATTAAATTTTTGTTGTATTTTTGTGTTACGTGTACTTTTAAAAATTTTATTTTGTTCCAGCATGTTGTTGCATGATGAATCAGACACAAAACTTGTAACATTTCATTTTTATTGAATGAAGGATAAATAAACACCTCAAAGATTGTGTTATATTTTATTTGGTTACACAGAACAACGTTAGTAGTCGTGACATTGTATCTTGATTAAATTTTTTCTCTGTTATCATTATACATAATAGGTTAACAAGGTGAATCACTGCTAATACATTGCATATTTGACACTGTTTTAACTTGAAAACACCATTCAGCATATACGTTCACATGATTAATCAAATGTACTGTGATAATCCCATTTTCAGTTTGATACATGTATCGATATGTATCGTAGGCTGTGTATCGTGTATTGTATTGATACGTGGCACAGGCGTATCGTTTCACCCCTAGGTGTAACCCATCTTAGTGATCTCTGCCTCAAGGTCGCGTCGCCAGGTGTTTCTTGGTCGTCCCATTCTCCTCTTGCCTTGAGGGTTTCACCTCAATGCCTGTCTGGTAATGTTGGTTTGGGGCTTACGTAGGGTGTGTCCTATCCAACCCCACCTTCTCTTCTTTATCTCATCCTCTATTGGAAGCTGGGAGGTTCTCTGCCACAAGTTGTTGTTGCTGATGGTGTCTGGCCAGCGGATCTGGAGAATTCTTCTTAGGCAGCTGTTGATGAAGGTCTGAACTCTCTTTACTGTGGATTTGGTGGTTCTCCAAGTCTCTGCCCCATACAGTAGGACTGACTTCACGTTGGAGTTGAACAGTCTGATTTTGGTAGTCAAGGAAATTTGTTTGGAACTCCAGATGTTCTTGAACTGAATGAAAGCTGCTCTCGCCTTTCCGATCCTTGCCTTGACATCTGCGTCTGTGCCACCCTGCTGGTTGAAAATGCTGCCTAGATACGTGAAGGACTCCACCTCTTCCAGGGGACTCCCTGCAGTGTGACTGGGTTGTTACTGGTATAGTTGATCTTGAGGATCTTGGTCTTGTCTTTATGGATGTTGAGGCCCACCTGTGCAGATGTGGCTGCCAGTATGTCGGTCTTGTCCTGCATTTGCTGCTGACTGTGGGACACGAGCGCTAGGTCATCAGCAAAGTCCAGGTCCTCAAGTTGACTCCACAATGTCCACTGGATACCATTTCTCCGCCCATTGGTGGTCGTCGTCATAATCCAATCGATGACAAGAAGGAAGAGAAATGGTGACAGCAAGCAGCCTTGCCTGACGCCAGTCCGCACTAGGAAGGTGTCTATGTGCTGTCCTGCATGAACAACTCTACTTGACATTCCGTTGCAGGTGTTTTTGATCAGGTTCACCAGCTTGGTTAGAATGCCATAGTGGCGAAGAAGTTTCCAGAGTGTCTCTCGGTCTACGCTGTCAAATGCCTTCTCATAATTGACAAAGTTGATGTAGAGCGAAGAATTCCACTCCAATGACTGCTCGACTATGATGCGAAGAGTAGCTATTTGGTCCGTAATGATCTGTTTTGCCGGAATCCCGCTTGCTCATCCTGTAACTGGGGGTCGACGGCCTCCTTCATCCTCTCCAAGAGGACCCGGTTGAAGACTTTTCCTGGTACTGACAAGAGTGTGATTCCTCTGTAGTTGGAGCAGTTGCTGAGGTCGCCTTTCTTTGGGATCTTGATGAGGTGTCCCTCCTTCCAGTCAGTTGGTATTTCTTCTTCCTCCCATATCTTCACAAAAAGAGGGTATAGCATTTCCACTGAAGTCTCTATGTCTGCTCTGAGGGCTTCTGCTGGTATGTCATCAGGCCCAGCAGCCTTGCCGTTCTTCAGCTGGGTGATGGCTTTCCTGATCTCGTCTCTGGTGGGATTGACACAACTTATAGGGAGATCTGCGTTGGCTGGCTGGATTTCTGGGGGATTTGGTGGTGCTGGCCTGTTCAACAGTTCTTCAGAATGTTCTGCCCATCTATTCATTTGGTGTTCTGTACTTGGTATGGTTTTCCCTGCTTGTCCTTTACGGGTCTCTCTGTATTACTGTACTTGCCGGAAAGCTTCTTGGTGATGTCGTACAGCTTCTTCATGTTTCCACTTCCAGCCGCTTCTTCTGCCTCTGCTGCCAGTCCTTCAAGGTAGTTTCTCTTGTCTATCTTGATGGTTCTTTTCACTTCTCTGTGGGCATCAGTGTACTCTTTTTGCGCCTGTACTTTTTTAGTTCTTGTCTTACTGTTATTTACTGCTGCTTTTTTCTGTTTATGCTTCTGGATTTTGCACAATGTTTTGGCTGAAATCCATTCTTTCTGTTGGTGTTTCATGGGGCCTAGTACTTCTTGGCATGTTGATTTTACTGCCTCCTTAACTGTCTTCCATCTGTTCTTCACGCTGTCTACCTCGTCTTCAAGCAGCTCTTCAAACACCTGGTACTTGTTGTTAAGAGTAAGTCTGTATTCTTCTTTAGTATTTGCATCTCTCAACAGACCGATGTTGTACCTTGTTTTCTTCTCTTTTGGGCCTATCCAGTTCTTCTTCAGCTTAAGTTTAAGCTTTGCAACAACTAAGTGGTGGTCAGATGCCACATCTGCTCCCCTCTTCACCCTCACATCTTGCTGGGATCTTCTGAACTTCTTGGCTGTGCAGATGTGGTCAATCTGATTTTCTGTTACATGGTCTGGTGATATCCATGTGCTCTTTTATATTCTCTTGTGGGGAAAGATGGTACCTCCGATGACCAGGTTGTTCAGTGCACAGAGGTCTGCAAATCTCTCGCCATTTTCATTCATCTCCTCTAGGCCATGGACCCCCATAACATGTTCATACCCTGTGTTGTCTGACCCAACTTTGGATTGAAGTCACCCATGACGATGTTGATGTCTTTGTCTGGGTAATTCTCTACTATGTTCTGTAGTCTGTTGTAAAACTGGTCCTTATCTTTTTCTTTGCTGTCATTTGTTGGAGCATAGCACTGTATGACGTTCATTTTTATTTTCTTCTTCTTGGTCCTAAATGTTGCAGTGAGGATTCTGGGCCCATGTGGTTCCCATCCAGTTAGTGCATTATATGCTTGCTTCGACAGCATGAGCCCTACTACTTGTGTATGAGGCGCATTCTCTTCCTCATGTCCTGAATACAGTAGTATCTCTCCTGTCATCAGTCTTCTTTGTCCCGATTGAATCCATCTCGTCTCGCTGATGCCCAGTAGGGATATGTTGTAGCTTCTCATCTCTGATGCTACCAGTGCTGTTTTTCCTGCCTCATACATTGTCCTCACATTCCATGTTGCGATGTTAATACTCCTGTTTGATAGAAAGGGTAGTCTGCTTTATGGCTTCCGCGGGCTCGCGGCTTTCACCACATAGCGTCATAAGTCTTCCAGGAGAAGACCCTTCCTCCCACAGGCTTTCAGTTTCTGATTTTTCTTTTGTCGACGTTTTTGTAGCAAGTTGGGTTTTACAGGGTCGGGTTGCTAGCCCCACGCCCAACCCTCCTCCTTTTCCACCCGGGCTTGGGACCGGTGATGGTGGAGTTACACATGGTTGAGGCCGGATAGGTATGTTGGACTGAAGTCTGTCAGTGAGAGGTGTGCTCTGATCGAGGTACTTTAAAGATGATCCGAGCATCTTTGTTTTGAAGTTTCTGGAGTAAATATTGTGATGAACCAGACAGAGTTGGGTTACATTGGTCCAGTCTTGAAAGTACTAATGAACACACAAGTGTTTTAGTGGCATCAACTGAAATATATTTGTGAATGGAACTGATGTGTCTCAGTTCAAGATATGCAGCCTTGCATATGTTCATGACATGTTGGTGCAATCTGAGAGTACTGTCTAGAGTGACACCTAGGTTTCATACTGACTGTGTGAATTTAATGTTGGTGTTGCAGATATTTATTGTCTGAGGTAAAGGATGTGAATGAGAAAGTCTTTGTGTTGTGATCAGAATAGCCTCAGTTTTATAATCATTTATTTGCAGCTTGTTACATGTCACCCATGATTTCACATCAGAAATGCACTCACTACTCCTTGGATGGTAGCATCAACTTCAGTTGGGTGGCTAGACTTGTATATTGTCATCAGCGTACAATTGGTGCTACATTGGGCATCCATGACACTTGTGAGCAGGTGAGTGTATATAATGTGAAGAGAACAGGTCTAAGAACAGACCCTTTGGAACACCACAACATAGATCAACTGGGCTGGAATGTATTCCATTTGCAGATACAATTTGTGTCTTGTTGACTAAGTAGGACTTAAACCACTGTAAGGCTATATTCTGAATGCCAAATACATGCTGGAGACGATGAAGTAATATATAATATGGTATGTTGTGTCAAATGCTGCAGACAAATCAAGGAGGGTGAGGACTGTAATCTTTCCACTATCCAAAGCAGAGAGAATGTCATTAAATACTTTCAGAAGATTAGTTTCAGTACTGTGGCAAGGGTGACATGCAGACTGTACATTGCTAAAAAGACTCTTTGAATTCAAATGAGATACAAGTTGGGTTAGAAGAACTTTTTCTAATATTTTTTATATGAATGGTAGATTAGAAACTGGGCGGTACTTCTTTAAATCGTTATGGTCAAGTGTTGGTTTCTTCAGCAGAGGCTTTACGATGGCAGTTTTGAAATATGATGGGAATTCCCCTGATGAGAGAGAGATATTAATAACATCAGTTAGTAAAGGCAATATTGGGTCTAAGCACTCACACAGCAGTGATGTCGGAATTGGATCAAGTTCACAAGACTTTGGTGCACTCTTCATCGCGATTGTTCATACTAAATGAATAAAGACAGATACAAATGCTCCTAATGGTTGTCACTGAAATTCTGTATCATAACTGTAATGGTGACAAGTCAATTGAAATTGTGTTGTCAAGCAAATCTCTAAAATGGTTTGTACTTTGTCATCGAAGAAATTTGCAAATAGGTCTGGAAGGTCTACTGGAGAGAAGGTAGTTGGAAGTGGTGTACATTTGGTCCTTGATATTACGTTGTTAGTTATCTCGAAGAGCTCTTTGCAGCTGGAACTCTCCGTGATATTAGTACTGTAGTGGGATAATTG
This sequence comes from Unio delphinus, assembly GCA_029339505.1. NCBI lineage: Eukaryota > Metazoa > Mollusca > Bivalvia > Unionida > Unionidae > Unio > Unio delphinus. The sequence continues at coordinate 2,368,589 of JAQISU010000038.1, read as the reverse complement.
GGCTAAATGGACTAAGTTTGTGACATTCTTCTTAGCGGCTTCATGGATTTGTTTATGAATAGTGAGTCTGGTGGAAAGCCAAAGACTCTGCTTTTCGGCGATGTCTTTTAGTAGTACGAAGCTGGTCCCTAACTCTGCTATACCATGGAGAACACTGTTTTTATTGATACTCTGCATTTGGTGGCTGGGGCATGTTTTTCAAGCAATGAACGCAGACAGTTTTTGAGTTGTTCCGCTGTAGGATGTAAGTTGTTAGGTTTTCTTGGATGTCATGCATGAATTTGGTTCTATTTATCATATGGAGGTTTCAACCGCTCAGGTGGCCTAGTGGTTAGAGCGTCCGCCCCAGAAGCGGGAGGTCGTCGGTTCGAACCCCGGCCGAGTCATTCCAAAGACTTACAAAAATGGTACTAACAGCTGCCTTGCTTGACGCTCAGCATTAAGAGGTTAGTGTTAGGACTGGTTGGCCTGGTGTCAGCAGGATAATGTGACTGGGTGAGACATCATGCTACATGTCTGCAGCATGATGTCTCAGTGCTAGACATGACTATAAACTGCCTCACTGCAGACATCGTAGCGATATGACTGGAAAATTCTTAAAGCTACGTTAAAAATCCTAAACAAACAAACAAACAATCATATGGAGGTTTCTCTTAGTAGCAAGTAAAGGTGGAGGGTTAGGGACTGTTACGTCGAGATGGCATATAATCCAGAGATGATCTGATGCAAGTTCGTGGGATACAAGGGTGGATTGCAGAATATTATCATCAGGTCTATAAAGAAACCAATGTAAAATGTGACCACGTTTATGGGTGGGTTGGTTAACTGACTGTTTAAGATTGAAAACATGAATGGAATCTAGGAGTTTTGACATGTATGGTTTTCCAGGACAGTCAAAGTGAAAGTTGAGATCTCCAAGAATAACTTGTTGCCACCTATCGAATTTCCAATACTCCAGAAGATTCGGAAACAGCTCCAAAAAGAGAGATTCAGTCAGCTTGTTTTTTCTGCTAGGAGGATGGATGTAGAGACAGAAAAAATGGATTGACCTTTGTTCCAGTGTAAGTGTTGTTTGGACTAGTGCAAACAGTGTGTGGCAGAAATTGAAGGTTGTGTTGTACTAGGCATTTTATCATGGAATGTTGTGGCAAAAATGATGATTTTACATGTATAATGTTTTAACTTGACAATCTGTTTACTGAAAGACTTTTTCCTGTATGCTATTATAAATTGTAAGAGTTCAATCCTGATATGTAATAAAATAATGATTATATACTTTTTTGTTTTCCTTTCCGTCCTTATCAAAGTGAGGGACACCCAAGATTATGCCACAGACTCTCAGAAATAGACTGGGGACACCTTAGTTTTATGAGTAAAGAGTCCAGGACTCCCCACCAGAGACTCACTTATGGGCTGTGTGTTTAACATACAGGAAATAAGATTATTGTTTGTAAGTTGCAGAGAGTCCATTGAAAGTTCAGCAAATATGTATGATGCAATCCAAATACATCTGTTTTTTATGTAGTGTACATATATATTCATGATGCTAAGTTTTGTGAGCATGGTAACTGGTTCACCACTTAGAGAGACAGGGTTAGCTTGCCATACACCAATGGTATGTTCTAGTTAATAACTTTACTTACAATAGTGGGAAGACATGTCCTGTGCTGTTACAGATTTTTCAATATTATTATAGTTTTACTAATTTAATATCATTTCAGATAGCACTAGTGGATCAGGGGACGGAGCGTTTGGACAACTCCTGTCCCAATCTACAATCCTCAACAAGGGAACAGATGATGAACTGGTGAGATACAAGATATAAGATTGCATGAACTACAATATCTACTGTATATTTTGGGACACCATATTTCTTAGGACGAATTAAATAAATTTTGAAATAATTTTCTATTCACTGTATGTTCTGAGACAGTTCTTTATTTTTTTCCATCTAAGTTGTGTGACACCTTTTAAATTATTCGAAAATTATTTGTTAAAAAATGCACTTTACCTTAAATGTTATCTTAAAAAACGTAACTGTGTACATTAGATATACCAGTAACTCTTCACTCCACTGAAGCATTACCTCATCATCCCAACCCTCCTACTGCATGTGTATGAGCCATCCTTTCTATGCTTGAATATTGATTAGCTACCTCATGCCACGAAACATAATCGTTGGAGGCAACATATCTGCTGTTGAAACTGTAAGGACAAAGTTAGATTTTTGTATCTGCACCAGTCATGCAAATTTGCACACTTTTAATCCCCTTCTTATTGACAATATCTCCAGGAATGAGATCAAAATATATTGCATGAATGGCAGGTGTCTTCAAGCAATCTATTGATGTTGATAACATGTTAAGGATCATATTGTCTGCAAAATCGTCTTCTCTTCTGACCTGCACAAATTCCTTGAATGATTTTATTTTCTCATCCAAATCTTCTGGAAAATGTTGGGTCATCGATGTCTTTTGCACAACGTACTAGACTGTGTCACTTTAAAAAACTTTCCCAGTCTTTAAATTATTTTTAAAATTTCCCGTGAATACCAGTAAAAAGGAACCAAAGTTGGCTTCTTTTTTTTTGCCATCTGTAATCATAATTGATACAAATGGGCATTAATGTTTGCATGATAAATAGTATACACATCATTCATTTGCTTAAATAATACGTTTTTGTAATGTATGCCAGTGATAACATTGTCATTGGCAATCAGATTGAATGTTTTTGCAAATAATGATGTTTATTTGTGAGATACTGTCATATAGTTAAACATGGATATAATACATTAATGGATGTCTTGCACTAACACTGTTTAATGCATGAATGGCAGGTGTCTTCAAGCAATCAGTTGATATTGATAACATGTTCAAACCACTGACTACAACCTAACACATTTATTTTCAGTATACTCACATCAATGAATAGTGTGCTGTGTTATCTGGCATAAACAATAACATACCACAGTATGGATGCATATGGCATAAATATGGAACTTTTTGTCTTTAATAAATTGCTCATGATTAAAGAAAAAAGGAATAAAGGGCAACAGTACAAAGTTAGTTTCTTTCATGTTACTTTCAAATAAGTGTTTTGTTTATCAAATTTTTTGTAACGTGTGATGTGGGGGCTGGGGGCAAATTCAACAAATTCATTTCATTTATTATGTCATGAAATGTGAACAGGGTGAAGAAAGTTTCACCATTAGTTTTGTAAAAGGAATTGTTTTATTTTTAAAAAATTCATGTCCCAAGATACATGGTAAATACATAATGTTTGTCAAAAGAACATTCTTAATTTTCAGCATATTTAATCCAAGAACAAGAACAAGATTGCCTTAGCAACCTGGAGAAAAGCAGATTCATCAAGTAGAGGACACATGTCAATGCAGTAGTCACATGATACCAACATAAACATTGCTAACAAGTGTTTTATGAATCTGGCTTTCTCCAGGTGAATTCTATATTGTTTATGGCCTGTAGATTCTGACCCTGCACTTAGATATAAATGATCAAGTATGTAAAATGTGGTGAAAAGGGTCAGAGGAAACTTGGATAATATAATTCCATTCTGCTGTCATTAGTGTCAGTCACCACATTAATCCACTCACAATTAACAACTTTCAATCAGAATTCACATTTAAAGTGAATAGTTAAGGTCTTTCAGACATGAATTTGCTTTTCCGTATTAAAAAATGCAGAATTTTTGTAAGAGGGTTTGGCTGCCCTTCCCCCCTGCACAATTGGGTCTTTATCTACTTCTTACACTGATAAATGACTGCTCCTGGTGCAATGTAAAATCATAAAATGTTTATTTAATAATTTTAAAAACAAAAAACTTACCAAAAATGTTCCACTGGACATAAATAATTTCACAATATTTTTTTTATTGACAAATGGTGTTCGCCAATACATGTACTATTGATGCTAAAGTTATTTCATGCGCATGTCAGTGTTCACATCATAATTAAGTCAAAATAATTTGTCAATTTTTACAGGTAATAAATTATAATTCTCTCTTTTAATAACAAATTTTGGATAAAAAAACCCACCCAAGTACATCAGCTTTATATAAATAATCCCATATATTCACTTGTGTTTTTACTCCAATGGACACAACCTGTTGATATGCCATATGAGCTCTTTTTGCAGCTTTGACATATATTAATTTGATTACCATGGGAACTCTAGCCCTAACTGTAAGTTGTCTAATTTAACAGTCAGGGGTTGATGGGTGGGCAGAATTATATCATATGTATAGACCATTACACCACCTGAATCCATCAAAGAGATAAGATGACTCTTTTTCTGGTGCTGTGTTTGTTATTGTCAGTCACTGATCAAAGTGAGCCAGTATATTTGCATATAATTACATAAAATTAATAGATTGACTTATGACAGACTTTGATGTTGATAGTCAACTGTCAAGATTTAAAAAACATTTTTCAGTTTGTTGATATATGAATACTGACAGTTTCATTTTTTTTCTGGTACGGGGAGGAATTGTTCCAGTAAATACTGGCATATATGGGTATAACATATCTTTGCGTGCTATATGTTATTATACAAATACAGAACATTATTACTCAGTCTTTTTATCAAGCTGATTGAATAAAGTATGCACCACTTTTTGAGGACATGGGAATCCTATGTACAACACTTGCAGTATTTATTATTGAACACGTAATTATAGGCTTCATGCCGATTTTCAAAAAAAAAATTCTCGTAATCAATTAAACGCATTAAAATCGTGCATTATATTTTAAAGCTTGACCTACGTCTTTACTAAATTCCTGCTTTATGCTACTTTTATCTTATTATTCATGAATAATTATTAGCGGTAGTCATTTAGACTTTTTATTTTTAATTTGAGACAGCCATAGTATTTATTTATGTGAGTACAGAAACAAAAGAAAACTATTGATGCTGGCCTTCTACAAATTTGTGAACACAAGGTGACTAACTCACATGGCATTAAAATGTGCCCTCACCCTTCCCCTGCCCAACTCTGTTGATTACTTTATTCAGCAACATACATCAACATAAAGAAAACATTTCAGATTTATATATGATTTAAGTACTTAACTTTGCATCAGATGTTTACTTATATATGATTACTTATATTATTAATATATTACTTATATTAGATTCAATTCTGATTGGTGGTTAATGTTTTTTTCCAGTCCTGAGTAAAATAGTAACCACCAATCTGAATGAATTGTATCTTGCCTACTTTGTGTAGCACCAGATGTATTGGCATTCAAATTCAATCTAAATAGAAACAAAGTAACAGAAACTTTGTGCAAAAGTGGCTAATAAATGATCTGCAAATTAAAATCATACATAGGGAAAAAGTTTGGAATCTTTCTTTGATGCTGATATATGTAATCCATGACTGAATGTACCTTTATGATTTTGAATTTTTTTTAAAGCACAGAATCAGCAATGGGGAGGGGGGGCAGATTCCAAACCACAATAGTCACCTTGTTAATTTTTTCTGAAGGTAACTGAGTGTTGTCAAAAAATTTCTCTTTCACTCACAGAAACAAATGTGTGTGTGCACGGAAGTTCTTTTGCATCAGCAGTAAGTACTATGGGAAGGTTTTGGTTGTTATTCATCTCAACTTGCTTGCTGTGACTTTTTTCGAGAAAAGATTGTCTTTGTGTGAGGCAATTGCTGGATTTTTTTCTTCAGATAACACCATCATTCCTTCCAAATATGTGTAAAGACATGAAATTGTTAATAAAATGTTTTCAGAGCATTTTTATGTAGTGCAAAACAAAGGACATGGTAACCAGGATGAGTCCTTTGTCTGATCAAATGTATTTGAATGAAATGGCCTAAACGGGTGTATAAGATCTGTTTAGAAGTATTCTTTTATCTTGACAAGGATGAGAATGCCACATGAACAGATGTTAAGTTTATTTCTGTTTGATTAGGATTTGTAACGTAGCTTTAACAATTTTTCAGTCATATCACTACGATGTCTGTAGTGAGGCAGTTTATAGTGATGTCTTGCACTGGGGCATCATGCCGCAGACATGTAGCATGATGTCCCACCCAGTCACATTATCCTGACACCAGGCAGACCAGTCCTAACACTAACCTCTTAATGCTGAGCACCAAGCAAGGCCGCTGTTAGTACCATTTATGTAAGTCTTTGGTATGACTCGGCCGGGGATTGAACCCATGACCTCTCACTTCCACATTGGATGCTCTAACCACTAAGCCACCGGAGTGGTTGGTTTTATGCCTGTAATATACATGCTAGAAATACATGTTGTCAACCTGTATGTCAGCACATATAACACAGTGATACCTTTTCACTGAAAAATCTTCTAAAATTGAAATGTGTATTGATAATGTGTCATATTTTAGGCTGTTAAGTTATTGCAGAGGTGTATTGTTTCACCCATTAGTTATTATTATCATTTTGACTGACTGGGAAACTGGTATGTAAAATCAGTGTTTGTAAAGGGGTGTCCAATATTAAACCATAAATATGTGTTCTTCTAATTAAATTATATCATTTTGTAACACATCTGTTCATTTATTGAGCTCAGTAGTAAACCTATTCAAACATAAGGGTGTGGATGTCCCGATATGCCCAGCAATCAGTTGTTAATTACTTCTGCATTTGACTCTGTTCCTTGAGTATTAATTAGCAGAAATAAAAAAAATTATACCAGGGATTCATACTTAATTGTACCCTAATGTGAGCAAGATACTTTTCAACTTAATTGCTATATATGAACTGTATTTGAATGAATGATTGCTGTGTTTTAATCAATATGGCACTAATAGTAAAATTTTACACGTTTTTTGCTTACCATTTCAAAACATAGTTTATACTAAGAACATAGTGCACCATGCTGTGGTTTATTTATTAGCTGTACTGGTCATGAACCAGTAGATATTATGGGATGGTTTGTTATCCACCGTCTATCTTTTCATTAGCAGTTTTGCTCATCCTCCTAATCTGCATGGAGGATTGCAAGCACTTTACACACGCACATACAATCATTCCATTCTCTGGTTGGTCCCATTGCCTCAGATAACTTGCATATACATGTCTTTCACTCATTTAAATTGTAAAATATTCTCTTTTTTGTCTTCCTTATGTGTACCAGATGTGCATGCATTGTATTTTTCACTCAAAACATCAATATTTCTGTGAATATGTTTGTGTGAACAAATGACTGATTGAAACTTCCAATTTTTTTTTTGTACCGGTATTTGATGTTGCTTACATTATTGATGACACAAACTGTTTTAAAAAAAAAACATATTTTTCGACTGTAAACCAGCTGTACCTTTTATTGATACATTTGACAGTGGATTTACTTTCTCATTTACTGCATAAAATCAGGTGTTATGATTAGAGGTGCGCAATGTTTACCACCGTATTTTTTCCTGTGATATGTACCATGGTACTTTTTCGCTATACCAGTAGTACTGTACATTGGTTGTTTCCATCAGTAAGGAATGTACAGAAATTCCCAAGGAATCTTTTAATTAAATAGTTTTCATTATTTATGACAAAATAATTTTTAAAAATTAGCTTTTTTTTCTACATTAATTGTGCATATAACAAATAAAATTATATTTTCTTTTAATCTTTTGTTCAGAAAACAACTCAAAATATCAGGAATACATGGGAGAAATTTTACTGTGCCATAATTTTTATTAAAAAAATTCTAAACAATTTAGTTTTTTTCAACTCCGTTGACAGTAACTGGGTGGGATTTTTGGATTCACAACAGAACACTTTTGACGATGATATAAATACAATGCTGAATAATGAATGGCTTGAATGAGCAATTAAATTATGAATACATGCATGTGCATTTAATGCAAATATTGGATTTTTAACATAATAACACACAAATTTAATGAAGAAAAATACAAATTACTCTACAAGAGGCAAAGACATAGCAATAAAAAATTCACAGTGACTAAACAATGGAAAGATGGATATAGTTTGCTCAGCTAGCAAACAATGTAGAATTTTACTCATGTAGTAAAATGAATTCACTTATAGTGAATTTATGCAAGTGAAAAGGACAGATATATAGCTTATCTTTACAGTCCTGCAAGATACAATGGGTTATACAAACCCCAAAATTTAATTCTTGTAGTTGGCTTTACATGCTTGCACCACGTAGACCTCGACCGCTCAGATACTTGGAACGCTCTGGTCCCTCTAACCACTCTGGACACCCCAGACAGCTCCATACTTTCCGGATGCTCTAGTCACTAGACTGTGGACAGCACCGGAAAGAACTGGATACTCCAGATAATGGCAACTCTACAGCTGGGGCACTCCAGACACTGGATATCACCAGACAACACTCGACACTCTGGATGCTGGACATTCCAGACACTGGACAGCTGGGACACTCCAGATACTGGACATTCCAGACACTCAATAGCAGCAGACAAAACCCAGACATTCTGGACATTTCCAGACTCTGGGCAGCTGAAAACATATTCAATACTGTGTACTATAGATATGACACAGACATAGAAATGTAATGACATTATACATGGTAAGTTATACAGATTATATTACTGACACAATAATTACAAAACAACAAGTTCATAAATAAACCTAACCCTGATTGATAAGACTCCTAATGCACTAAACATTTTTTTAGAAATGTAGCCTTATATTACTAATATAAATCCTTCGCTAATTCATAAACAATAATATAAATGTGTGCATTATTCTGCATAAACGATAGCTACAAATCATGCAGAAATTGATATGGTAGTACAATAGTGTTATCTTATATATGAGAAATGATTTAAAATTACCTACCTTTACAGTTGGAGATGTGCAAGTCCTTATAGTAGACCACAGACTGACAAGACATTCTGTAATGTAAAGAGCTTTACATGTGGTAAAGTATTTAGGCACAGATATTGTCTGTGCATTGAAGGCATTCGGTTCATCTCATCAAAAGCACTTTGCACATGCGGCAGAGGATGAACCAAACTCACTTTTTTAAAATGCGAAACAATATTCATTAATCTCCCTAGTGTATCATTGTATGCCAAAAACGAAACTCTAGTACATGAATTTAATAAATAAATAAAAAGGGTTTATACAATTCTATGAAATTAACATCAGTAGTAATAAATAGTCTCTACGACATAAGTGAATGGATAAATATGTTGAATTAGCCTGTTAAATTGTGGAGAACAAAAAACATGTTGAAATTTGTTTTTTTTAAGACTTGATTTGCAGAGAAAACGAATTTTGTTGCTAGAAGTAACGAAAACTGAGACCCATTAAAAACAAAGCAATAAACTTTACATAGAAATGAGTAATTTGAATTATAGTTGTTTACTTCAAAAATCGATTTAAAATTTGAAAATACTCATTTAGTTTTGTTTTTTTAAAAGCTAAATTTTTGTTTTAATTTTGTGAGTGAAATACTCACTATATCCAAAAGTTGTCTGTAGTACTGGGTCCTATAAACAAAACTGTTGCTGCTGGTACATCCTGTATGGCCACCACAGCAGTCATTTTAAAAATCTTATCACATTGCCTTCAAAATGAAACGTCATATGAGCATGGCATTTTCACTAAATGATTTCTCATGACATCTTGTTGTTCCTAAATGAAAATGGAGCAAGATTTGACATCCAATATGGTCACCATGGCAGTCATCTTGAAAATCATGTTATGGCCACTATTCCAGAATGGAAAGGGATTTTGACAGGTTTTTCACCAGAAATTTTTTGTATGATTTTTAGATGGTTCTAAAGAAAATTATTCTGATCTGATGTCTAATATGGCTGTCATTTGGGGTCATTGTGAACATCATGCTTTTGCTACTTGTATTGAATGGATCGTAACATCAGCATTTGGTTTTCATTGCAAGACTTCTTATAATGTTTTATTTGACCCAAATGAAAATGATGTCCATTATGGTTGCAGTGGTGTCCATTTTGAAAATCTTGTTATGGCACCTCCTCCGAAAGGGAAAGTAGGATTGACATGGGGTTTTCACTAAAATACTTATGTTTACATGGGCCTCAGTGAAAATGGTGCAGATATGATGTCTAATATAGCCACCATAACATTGCAGCTATCATGAAAATCTGATCGCCAGTCATCTTGAATGGATATCAGCATTAGATCATTGTTGAAAGACTTCTTATGATGTCTAACTGATGCTAAATGAAAATGGGGGAAAGTCTGATGTCCAGAATAGGCATCATGGCAACCATCTTGAAAATCTTTTTATTGCGGCTAATGCTGAACAGAAAGTCAAATAGACCTGGGTTTTTTTTTTAACAAGAGGACTATTTCTTGTTGGTCCTTAATGAAAATGATACCCAGTGTGACATCCAAATGTGTGCCACAGTGGACAGGTTGAAAAACTTATTATCACCTCCTGTCAATACTCCCCCTGGCTGGACAGTCATACTTAAATGGGGTTTTCACAGAAGTTTTCTCATGTCTACTTGGTTATTTATGGAAATGGTGCCAATCTAACATACATTGTGTACACCACAGCAGCTAGTTTGAAAATCTTGCTGTCACTGTTTTGCATCTGTTATCATATTACACTTGTGTTCCTATGTAACTAGTCTCTCTTTTAAAACACTTGTGAATGACTTTGAAAGCATGTACTAATGTTATTCATAATTAGTTACATCCTCGGGATTTCCTTTTTTGTACAAAGGTTTAATACAGAAGCATACATTAGATCGGCAGAGTGTTTAAAGTATTCATTTAAAAGTTCATGTGAACTTGGTGATTGATTGTTCAATTTTTTTTATTGCATTTGCCACTTTCTCTTCTTTAATACAAGAACACAAGTTAGAAAATTTTACTTTATTAATAACAGTAATGTCTTTCTTTGCCAACCACACCTTCAGCATTAGCATCAGGACAAATATTTCTATTTTATATTTCTTCAAAATACTTCCAATATTACAACATTTATGTACAATTCATTTACAAAACAATTTCCAACATTCCCCAGGCTTGAATTACTTCATTTGCTTTGCTTCCTTATATATGAAATGCAGTTTCTTCTTTCACCAGAACACTTCTTTGTGAACTTCTTTTATGCCATTTTCGCTTTACATTCAATTTTCTTTACAGCATCTGTTTCATATTGATTAAAATCAGTTCATACTTTTAATTAACATAGTCAAGATTGTGTATCTCCAGATTATGGTATGGTTTATTTACTTACCTGCAAGTGTACATTTCCCAAATAAATTGGGTCAACTAATTTGTACATGAACATTTACAACAGTGCTATTGATAAACTGTACTATTCAGTGGGATTTAAAGGCGGAAGTTTTATATCATTTGAATAAGGATTTTCTTTTGTCCATTTTTTCATTATTGCTGTAAAATAATGCCTGAAATTATCCTTACAAGAGGCAGTATACATATAACATATATATTATTGATTATACCTTACACACATGTGTTACATGCAACACTAAAGCTTAATGGGGCGTGATCTGAGAGCTCATCGTAAGGCTGAATATAAAAATTATTTATGAAGTGAAAATTGTATCCGTCAATAATAAATAATCAATTACTCCAAAATGATTCACACTGTAACTTAGTAAACCTCCTTTTGTGCACTATGAACTCACATTATTAAATTGGAAGTTACCTGTAAAATTATGCCTAAATTTTTGTCTGGCATTTTGATCACACACACACACACACATACTTTTTTTATTTTATTTTTTCGCAATGCCACAATTTGGTACATAATGGAGTTCACATGTGCACATTTATTGGATTCAGATTTGTCTCTTATGGATATAGGATGAACCTCTGGCTAATGTTAGTTAATTGTACAAATGTCATACCTAGTACATGTGTGTGTATGTATTGTTGTAGGATGGGGACCTTAAAAACTTACATTTTATTTTATCATGGTTTGGGAGGAGTAACTAAATTGCAATGGTTTTATGTTGATGATTAAAAGAATTTTTAAATCATGTCAGTAAGGTCATATTAAGTAAAGAAGACGGATTAATCAAGTTTGAGAAGTGTATTCAATCCCGTACTTTCTTATAATGATGAAAATAGATCAAATGAAAAATCAGTGATGGGTACATGTATTTGGAAATATAATTTTTTTTATATGCAGAATGTTGTGTTCACATACTTTGTAAGCTGTTTTTATCAATGGAAGGTCAAACAATTTACTGGCATACATACTGTTCGATTGGCGGTAGTATAGTAAACTGTAGAAGACTATAAGTATTTACTAACATATTTTCCTTTTCCAATTTTGTTGCAAAGTACAATGGTTTAAAGGCAAACAAATGTATGTCATATTTAATTATGGAAATCATAATTAAAATGCCTGGTTGGTTAACTTTACTGACCAGTATTGGATTATTTTAATTAATTATCACAATGCTGCTAGTTTTTTAAAAACCTTATTGTCAGTTTTATTTTGTTTTAAATTTCATGCCTTCAGAGTATTTTTTATTTATGGTCGATTCCAGATATTTTACCTCTTCCAAATCTTATCAGTAACATTGGCCATATACTTGTAAATTCCAAATGACTCCTTGGCTGCTACTTTTTCTGATCAGCATGTTGTCTGTCCACTTGTTTGAATATTCAACAGGCTGGTGTATCAGTCATTACTTTATATTTTGTTCCTCCACAAAATTTGAAGTGTATTCAAAGGTAATAAAGTATTTACATAATACATTATTTATTCTTATTTCAAATCAACATAATGTATTTCGTTTGAAGTATATTCAAAGGTAATTAAGTATTTACATAATACATTATTTATTCTTATTTCAAATCAGTATAATATATTTCATTTTTTTTCTTTCTTCTTTCTTTCAGGAATGTGTAGGCTACTGTGATAACAGCTCTAAGAAGGTCATCTTCTACCTACTGACATTCCTGACATTTGGCTTGTTCCTGCTTTTACTGTACTGGAAACCAGAGTTGGAATGTTACTGGAAAAAATCCATTTGCGCCTTATACAAAGCTGATACAGTATTACTCAAGGTATGTAAGTATGTATGGTACATCAGCACAGTCCTGGCTATATAATGCAGTGCATAAGGTAGTTAGCTCAAATGGAAGTTATGCACCTTGCCAAAACTCCAGAAAGACAATTTTTTTCAACAAAAAATAAATCTAGTATGAGATAAAGATAAAGGATACAAATACCCCCCCTTTTTTTTTTTAAAACAGGTGTCAAAGACTTCAGTTTGAGCACCAATGCGGGATTCATCCCGTGATAAAGAGATTATTTCCATTAGTTGCCTTGTATGACATACAGGAATGTGCATTGAGTCTATTCAGCATCCCTGAACCAGCATGTGAATTGTACAGTAAAGTAATAAGAGCAATATTCAATAGTAGGAAGAAAATTGTTTTGTTAAAAAAATTGCTTATAATAGATGGGAAAGGTTATGTGTTGTCCTGTCATCCATCTGCTTTCACAAGTTTTGTTATTGATACTCATCTAAACTACTGGGAGGATTGACATGAGACTTTACACAATCATCCCAAGGTCTGTTTGATTCACAGTGCTGACTATTGTACATTTTCAACAGTTGGTTGCCATCTTGAAAATCGTGGCTGTTGCAATTACTTCAAATGGATGGTAATATTAACATGGTTTTCACTAAAAGACTTCATATAAAAATAAAATGCTGATCTGCTGACAGATCACTAAAGCCCTGTCATCACGGATATGTTTGAGCAGTGAACAGTTCCGTTGTTTTTCCATGCATTAACTCAGGGTGATTATTGTCAAAACAGTCTTCATGCACATAGAATAAAGAAGATGTACATGCCTGAAATGCTGATTTTAGTACAGGTGATTAAATAAGACATGTAGCATCTGGCTAGTATTGGCCAAAAGAAAAAGTCACTATGTCTGACTAGATGAAGAATTTGACAGAATTACATTTGATACTTATATCATTGTTAATTAACATTCAGTGCAGTAGGAAAGTATGTATAAGTTTGTACATACTATTTTATGGTACCTCAGCATAATAATGGCTGTACATGACCAAATAAACGTAATAATTTCAAAAATGTAGTTTTGTGAGGTGCACAGCCAAGACAGATTTAGACATGTAGGCCCTAAGCTATGGGAAACTTTTAAGGCCCTGTTTGGTAAGTGTTAACAGAGAATTAGGCTGTGTAACAACTGAACATGGCAAGTTTTTGCAAATTTGTACAATGTAAATGATGTAATTTATATAAAATAGATAATAATAGTGAACATACTGTGCAAAAAATCATGGGTTAAAATTATGATTTAAATATAAATTATAATAAAGCTATAATAATTTCTATATTTTTTTAAATCAAATTTTTGAGAAGCCCCTTTAAACTCTGTAGCTCTAAGGTGTAGCTTGTTTAGCTTATGCCTCAAGCTGCAACAAATGTTTTAGAAATTAGATGATAAAAGAGCGAATGTGATTGCAAAGATATCAAGCAAAGAAAAAAGTGCAAGATACACTTGGATGAGGCATGCTAGTGGTTGAAGTTGATGACACAGGAAACTATGTGATTTTTGCACTTTCTGCATTGAATCTTTGGAAAAATATGGTAGTGCATGGGATTATTCATTATGAAATGTTGATTGGTGTAAGGACTTTCATAAATTGACCAAAGGGTTGGGCCTATATATAGCTGTGGCACAACAGGTCACCTTTCCATGTTGTTTCACGGCTTCATAAGATGCTGGAGTTATGGAAAGAAATTTGTTTTCCTCTCTGAAACCCTTCCATGACAGATAAGAGTCTTTTCTAGTCAGGTCACCTAAATGTCTGACATACCATAAGGGTCAGGAGATCACACCTCTGGGGTAAAGGGATGTAACTCCCTTCTCCTTTTACTAATTCTCATAAGACATCATGATTGGGTAAGTATTAAAAAAAGAAACTAATTTTTCTAGTAAATTATGCTTCATTGCAAATATTTACATAAGCATAATACATGTATACACTCCCAACCTCCCCACAGTTACATCCACATAGAGAGCATGCCTTACACTTCAGTAGTAGCTGAGATTTTATGGGTTTTGCTGCCAATTCTTAAATTAAGGGGAGATCACCCTACCTGACACCACATAGGTGGGCAGATCACTTTTAGCACTTTTATCTAAATTGCTTTATCTGGAAGGGCTTAATTATGATTGGTTAAGTATTCACAAAAAACATACTTTACCTATATATAATAAATTAGTTTTTCTTGGTACAGAACTTCATTTTAATGAATTCTATAAAGTATACTGCCTTATAATAAGACCATTTTATAATAAAATGCTTTCTGCATATAATTTCACAGTCACATAATGAAATCAGATCCATAATTATACCTGTCATATAAACGGGAACAGTGTTATAATGATGGGCTTTGTATTGAGGGAATGCAGTACTTATGTATTGATGGGGTAAGCATGTTACAGGATACAAAAGACAAGAAAGCATTTTTAATCTTAGAATCCATTGATTCCTTCTAATTATTCCACATTTTGCATTTGCCTGATATTATATTCCTGCACATTACAGGATCCATATGGGCACAAGTATGTCAGTTATGTCAAAACTATCAATGCTGAAAAGGAAATGTAAGTATACTTATACAGAGTGAAAACTATCGTCTTTAAATAAAATTATAATTTTGTCAGCAAGTGCATGCCATTTTACTCTCTTTTTTAATGTTCATTTTAATGTTGGTACATATGAAAATGTTTGTTCAGTGTTTAGAGCTCATAAATAAAATTTATCCACATGTAGTTTTGAGTGATGGTTGAGAAAGGTCAGGTCACTTTTTTAAGATGCTAATCAGATTGGACAAGTGTTATTTTATGCAGAGTATGTAGGACAAGTAAGATTGATGGAGGACAAATAAAAGTTAAAAGTCAGTTGCCTGGGAGGACAAGTAGCAGTGCAGAGTCATTTTTGCTATTTTTGGGAGAGTGCCTGTTCTTCAGAATTTGTCAGTACAGTTATTTCAAATTCTGTTCATAAGTGATTCTGATTTGTAGAATGTATAAAACTAAGGAATTTGTTTAGATGTTGGAGTTCTGTCAGAAAGATTGACAAACATGAAGCACATGGTGTTTGCATCATGTCATTTTTTTTACACTGTTCCACTTTGATCACTGAGTGACTAGCAGTAACTATTTTACAGGCAAGTTGTATAAATAATCTCACACAACTGCACTTTGTTACAGGTAAAGACTAAACTTTAGAATCAGATTAAAGATGAATTCACTATATGTGCAATCATGTATATACAGCCATCATTTATGCTGAATATATTATGCTATGATCCTGTCTTTCCATTAACTTTTCCTGTTATGCATGATAACTTCATTTCTACGGAGCATATATTGACCAGACTCTGTGGACCACCTATGCTTTGACCAAGAAAGCTAAGATCACACACAGTAACATCTCAGATCTTAACCAAAATTTGTGAATTGCTTGTACTTAGGATAAACCAGATGCCTATTGAATCCAGAGACCAAAGGTCGAAAAAATTAGTTTTTGGAAAGTCAGATTAGTTCAAATCACATACCTGGACCAAACTTAATGGATGGCTTGCACATTGGGTAAGGAATAAGCTTGTATATTTTGGAGTCAAAAACACGACAGCATTAATTCTTCAACACTGATCTGGAGAAAACATTGTAGTTTGTTTGCACTGAGTTTTTTTTTAAAAAGCATGTCAGTTTCAGGGTTAACAGGTTAGTGATCATGCTCACTGTGACTGAAATAAGAAATGTGGTTTATGCACAGTAACTTTAGTTCTTCATCAATGACTTGAACTCAACTTTGGGGATTACAAGCACTTAGGTAAGAAGAAGCCTATTAATTTGGGGTCAGAATGTTAAAGGTCAAGATCATTGAGTGAAATAAGAAAATGTTTTTCGCATAATAACTGTAGTTTAAGATAAACTTTGACCAAAATTTGTGGAGGGTTTGCACTTGAAAGTATGCAAGCAGTCTGTTGATTTTGGGTTCAAAAGGTCAAGGCTATTGGGACTTTAATAGATTTTGCATAATAACTTTTTCTTGACCCAGCTTTGGCAACCTATAGATGCAGGTGAAAGTGGTCACAGTCATGGTATGTCTAATAAGAAGATAATAGATTCTGCACACTGACTTTAGTTAAGAGGGCATACCTTGATCAGAGATCCAGAACAATGAAATCCATTTGTCAATAATCTCTAGTCGGCTGTAGGACTAGTAAACCTTGGTGGACATATAATGTATTATTCACTGTACTGTTGTTGAATATTGATCCATTGTATGCAGACCAGAGATATGACGTTATAACTTTCGAATCATCCATAGTACATATTGACTTGTATAAAGTGCATCCTTTGTTGTAATCAGCTCAAATTATTCAATGCATAATCTGATGACAGATTAGGTTTACTTGTTCATTTGAAATAGGGAGCCACAATAGCTCAGTTGGTAGAATCTGGGACTTTTCATTGTGTGATTGTGTTTGGTACCCACCCAGACAAGCCTGTAGGTGTGAAATGATACACAGTCTGTGATATGATACATTATCAATACTCATATGAACTTGATGTAATTTACATCTTTAAATTTTCTGTCAGTGGTAGGTGGTCTCCTTTATGTATGTTGACATACAGGTCTTATTTCCAGTGAGCAGATCACAGGCAGACATACCTATTTATATGCCATTCTCATTGATAACAAGATGGCACACACACAAATTCAGACTACATGTTAGTTGTTGTCAGTCAACATTTTAGGCCATTTAAAGCTCCATTTGATTAGATGCTGGATTCACCTCAGTTGTCAAAGTTTGCATTGAATGCTTTAAAAGCATTCTATTAACTATTTCTTGTCTCACTTAAATTTGGAAGACATTACAAGGTTATATCCAAAACAGTAGAAATAATGCAGTTTCTTTGTGCAGAGAAAATCTCGTCTAGAACAAAACCTAGGCAGGCTTTCTTTCTTTCTTCTTTCTTCTTTCTTTCTTTCTTTCTTTCTTTCTTTCTTTCTTTCTTTCTTTCTTTCTTTCTTTCTTTCTTTCTTTCTTATGCTGATATGCAGTTGTAAGTGGAAAATCCATTTTAAACCCTGGTGTTCTAAAACACATTGCATCATCTGACCCCATGTTTGTCAAACTTTATGTGCAAGAAACTCAGACTTGAGCTCAAAGTCCATTAAAACTGAAAATTTTAAAGCAACCCTCAAAAGGTTTGCCAGTTGTGATTTTTTTAAGATAAAAACAACACATAATACACAAGAAACGATTTTATTTAATTAAATCAGATGTTTGTGGAAACTCTTAATGTCAGTCATTTTTAGAGCTCTTTACTAGTAACAGTTCACATCTAAAATCCAGTTCTTTTCACTTGCCAATATTATTGTGTTTTGATAAGACTGTATAAGATTATACCTGTAATTAACCAGACATCATTTTAGATTTTTATTTTATATGCATTGACTACAATTTGCTTTGGATTCAAAAATTGCTCCAGTCAATGAATTTAGCATATTATGCTTCAAATGAAATATAGCATGACAACCATGATGGGGGGGGGGGGCCTTGAGTGTCAGAGTGGTTTAAAGCGCTCTCCATTAAGTATAACTGCCATCTCACCTCTGCCTGCATAGCTTTGAGTCTCAGATTTGGCCAATGTGGGTATATGACAAAGCTTGCCAGTAGCTTCTTGTGGGTCAGTGGTTCTTTCCAGGGGTTTTCCCAGGTTCTTCCTCCACCATTAATACTGGCTGCCATGTACAGCCTATCGTGTGCTGAAAAATGGCGTTAAACCCTACAACAACAACAACAACAAACACGTTGCAAAATCTACCCATTTTCAATGTTCTGGGTTCGCCCAGTAGCTTTTAAAATAGGTTGATGATGCCACCACTTCCAATATACAATATCATGCTTGCATTGTCTCATATTTAATTTAAAAAAAGCAAAAGAGAAATGCCCAAGTTTGATAATAAGGTGTTGCTGGTGTGTTGACATTGCTTATCATACAATTTCAGTCCTCAGCTTTCAGAGACTGATGCTTACAACAGAGACAACTTATCCGTGAACCATGTGGAGGCTGATGATACAGTCAGGCTGAGTGTTAACCAGGTAATTGTGGTGTCATTTATTCAGTTCTTCTCTTTGTTTCCTTGCCTTTGAAGCATTGACAATACAAATGTATCAACTGTTCATTGGCTTTGTTATTGGTATTATTGTCATTGTTTCAGTTTGTATAAATATTGATTTAATATGTATGTATATTTTCATTCTTTGTAACATTTTAAAATATTTAATGGTGTCTTCCTGCATGAATACTAGCTTTATTGTCTAGGTTCTAAATCAATGTCCACATCGCTGGTACTGTTGTTTATTTTCATCCATAAAAGCAGACTGGTACTGTTGTTTATTTTCATCCCTGAAAGCGGACTGGTACTTTTGTTTATTTTCATACCATGAAAGCAGACTGGTACTGTTGTTTATTTTCATCCATGAAAGCGTACTGGTACTTTTGTTTCTTGAACTTGTATTTACACAGATGAATAGAGTAGACAGGGAATTACTTTTTCATTCTATTTATAGTATTTTATTTTTGTAAGATTATGTGGTAGTGGAGATTGTGCATCATAGAATTTCACAAAATTATTTTTCTATTTGCAACATCAGTGTTGCTATTAATTGGAAGATATAGTAGAACAGAAATTAATGAATACAGCTGTCTTTTACACTGTGTTTTTACATCTGTTTATATTTAGACATCTGTGAAATTTTATATGTTGTAAACTTAAGATATTTGATGAGTTTTATTTGATTCAGTGAAAATTTAATGTGTTTAATTTGAGCACAATTAGTGAAGTTTGAGAATATTTTTTAGGTGGTGATGCAATTTCAAGATTGTTTGAGAACAACATCAGCAGATCTTTACATAAAATAGCCACTATCATTCAATGTTTTTGGTCTTCATAGAACATTTATTCATATAAACATGACCTTCAAAGTCGCATTAATAGGTTGATGATGATCTTTTCCACATAACATCCATATATTGTTTGCATAACATCACATGTGAAGTGTCTTGTATGATACAACATCAAGTAGTTTCATGCAGCATTATACAGTTATAGATTTTTATTGAGGTCAGTATGAAGTTTTATGAACCAGTAAACTTCATATTGCTGGATGTGAAGCAGAGGTCAATACAGTAGTTTACGTTTTCATTAAACTTAATTTTCATTAAAATAGTTTACTTTAATTACATGATTTAGATAAATAAAAAAAAGCATTTTAGTTTGCTTTAGAATTTACAAATGTCATTTTAGCGCCATTTGCAGTGTTTTGACAGTTAAATTACAGATTGATGTTCATCAGATATCAGATTTGTCACATGTATTTAATGAAACCAAACAGCTCATGGCATAAATATTTATTTAAATTAGTTAAATAAATTGAATATTAAATTCACAATCATTAAGATCCTCTTTTAACATTGATCATTAGATTTCTCTTTTTTTTTTTAAATTTCAGGACAGTATGGTCCACTACTTTGATCACCAGTACATCAGATATGTGTGGAACTGTTTTAGAAACAACTTCCATAGACTGGAGTAAGTATATTGGTGCCTAATTTTTTAAATAATTTTCAGCAGATAACAGTTAGTGTACCACCCATTTATCTTTACATCCTCAGACCCAAGGTAATATTGTCAACATAAATGAATGCTTAGATAAGTTGGAGGGGGTGGGTGGGACAACAAGCTAATTTTTCTGGAAGAGATGCCCTGTTTTCAGTGAATAGGATTTAAACAGAGAAAATAAAGAATGAAATTAATTTTGATTAAATGAAAACAAAACTAATTTGAAATACACTTGTATATTGCCAGCTTACATTTGTGTTACCTTTGCATGATAAAAGTCATAATGTGGTAAATACTGTACATGTGTATGAAAAATCCATGAACTGAGGTATATGTCACATGTTCTTTTAATGTGTTGGTCACGTTCTTATCCCCGCCTTAATATATATAAATAATTGGCAGTACTTGTTTGATCTATCTCCCATTGTCAACAAGCATGTATCACTAAACAACTTACTACGATATTCATTGCTGCATGTAGCATGTGGCTGGTTAGTAGCTGTTTACATGTAACATGTTCTTTAATTGGTCTATAGTTTAGTCTGCCTGAGAAAAAAAATTGCTGAGGCTACCAAGTGGATGAGGCAATTCTTAGGAAAATGAAAACCAGTCAACAGTGAAAATATTTGCAAACACCTTTGCAAGATGATTCATGCTTAACTTCTCTAAAATCCAGATATTTAGTTTCAAGAGATTATAAAGTTTCCTTGTGTTTTATGCTGCTGTTTGTATTATTGTAAACATGATGTTACTTTTTCTTTGAAACTGGAAACATTCACTACACAATAAATGTTTTCCAGTACACGAGTTTGACATTTTATCAACATAACATGACAGAAGTTTTAACCTTATCTGTACTATGCTGCATATTTATAATACAGATAAAGTTATTTTGTGTTGTCACAAATTTCCTTACATTTTTTTATCAAAACATCAGACTCCAGTGGTTCCAATCACCGATAATATCAGAAAATGCATATGATCAGATTTCATTACTTTTATTCAAGTTTTTTGGTGCTAACTTTCTTTGATGGTTGGTGCATAACATTTTTGAAGTGGCTGCGAAAGGCCAAATTTGGAGGACCAAACTATAATCTTTTAATGTGACTGCAACATTAAAGCCTGGCAGCAAACATCAAATAACTCTGTACAGCAAAACAAAGCATGAGTTGGAACTGGCAGCTTGATGACAAAAACAATTAGAAAACAAGGGATATGTTTAGGAGTATGGAACCAGTGGCTTCTGCAACATAGACAGTTATTTTTTCTTTTGACATCGGCATAAGCATGACAGAGTTGGTAGTAATAATAGACAATGAGCCTGGGACATAGCATTTTGATTGGCATGTTTCTGGTGAACATAAATGATATCAATATAAGTGGTAGGACTGTATTGCTTGGAGACTTGCTTAAGTTAAATCCAGCTCCTGTAATTTTTTTTCTTGTCACACACATGCACCCATGAATTGGCTTTACTCAAATCTGGAATGAATATTAAGGAACAAAGATTATCAGTTATAATTGGCTCAGAACTTTAACAGACAGGGCTAGGAATGGTAATAATAATAATAATGACTTTATTTAAAGAGGGTAACACAATTAGCTAAGAACTAATCTACCTTGAGGCCCTCATACAAGGAATTTATTTAATTCAACAGCATCTCAGAAGCCACTGGATATATTGGGTTTGGAAGATGGAAATAGAGTGGGCATTTCTAATCTCAACTGGAATACTATTCCAGAGCAAAGTTCCAGAGTATTGGAAACTTTTCTTAAATAATTCCATATTTGGTTTGGGAATTTTATACTGTTTTGTAGATATTGATCGCAGGTTGGGTGTATTACCAGGTAGCCTATACTGGAATAGGGATTGTAAATATTCAGGAGCACTATTATTGGATATCCTGTACATTAATTTGGCTTTTCTTAAACATATTCGGTCTTTAATAGGTAATATTTTTAACTTACCAGCTAAATTTTCCTTGCTTTCTTTCTGGTTTGATATTAGCCTTAATGCTCTTTTCTGAATTTTTTCCAACTTTGATATGTTTTTATCATTTGAATTACCCCATACTGTATTACAGTAGTCAAAATACGGTTGTATGTAACTGTTATAAAATAATTTTCTGTGCCTTTCAGGGAGAAAATGTCTTATCCTACTGAGAAGCCATAAACTTGAATTGACCTTTTTACTGATATGTTTGATATGATCAGTCCATGATAGATTATTATCTACCAAAACACCAAGTAGTCTGTCGTGACAGACCATTTGTAAATTTTTATCCTTCCATGTTAGACATAGTTCATTGCTATCAAGATTTTTCCTTTTTTTCCTTGTTGAGATAAGTAATATTTTAGTTTTACCAGTATTTACTACCATGCCATTGCATGTGCACCAGTTTTCCAGCTTGTTTAATGCATTCTGTAAAGAGATTTCGAGTTCATGCTTTGTGTTTTGGATGTCTGATAATGTTGTGTCATCTGCATAGAGATCTGTAGATGATATCGAGTCTCTTAGTAAAAGTGGTAGGTCGTTAATAAATAAAATAAATAGTAATGGACCTAGAATTGAGCCTTGTGGCACTCCATATCTAACTGTTTCAGGTTCGGACAGAACGTTATCTATATAAACATGTTGTGTTCTCTCACTTAAGTATGAAGTAAACCATCTACCGTATTTTCCGGGGTATAAGTCGCTACTTTTTTCGTTTTTTTTTCTTTCAAATGACGTGTGCGACTTATACGCAGGAGCGACTTATACGATAAATAAATTTTTTTAACGACCGATATGACTGATGCGCAGTGATGCTGTGTTATAGCGAATGCATCTACGGTATACCGGCAAGCCAATTGCTCGAAACTTACATACACGTAAGTATTAGACTACAGGAATATCAAATTAAATAATCAAATATTATTTAGTTATAATATATATGTGTTAAAATTTGTTGTTATTAATTAAAAAAAATATTGAAATTACGATTGCCATTGTTTTCCTTTTATTATTCACCACGTGCTTCAAGCAAAGTGTTGGTCAGATGTCACTACAATATATATATTTAAATGTACCGGTAGCGCTTCATAATTTACTTCAATAGTTTATAAAAAAAAACTCTGGATTAACCCGAGACTGGCTTCATTGAGAGAACTCCAAAGTAATTAATAAAAATAACTGGAAGGCTGGCGAACAATTTCAGTTGTCGTATAAAATGCCTTTGAAGTTCGCTCTGGGTGTGGAATTGACCGGAATACCGAGACTGGCTTCATTGAGAGAACTTCAAAGTAATTAATAAAAAAAAAACTGGAAGGCTGGTGGACAACTTCAGTTGTTTTATAAAGTGCCTTTGAAGTTTGCTCGGGTTGTGGAAATTGACCGGAATACCGAGACTGGCTTCATTGAGAGAACTTCAAAGTAATTAATAAAAAAAACTGGAAGGCTGGCGAACAACTTCATTTGTTTTATAAAGTGCCTTTGAAGTTCGCTCGGGTTGTGGAATTGACCGGTATATAAATACGGACCGTTCATACCATGGAGCATTAAAAAAAGATAGTTTCACAATAACGTTGTATGATTTAAAATTGTTATGTTAGCGTAAGTCAATACAGTTTAATCATGGCACCAACAACTACCACGCGAAAAAGTTATGATGCAGAATTTAAGTTAAACGTCGTAGCATTTGCGAAAGAAAACGGAAATCGTGCAGTGGCGCTATTATTTACTTAATAAACATTATTTATAAATCTTATTTGCTTATATTTCTATTTTTAAAATTTCAAACAAGAATATACTTACACGTTGTTGGAATTACTAAGTCGTATGCAGTGGCCGGCAGTATCAAAACCGTGATTACGGTAAGTGCGCAGGAGCGACTTATACGCAGGAGCGACTTATCTGTTGAATTTTCCAAAATTATCTGGATTTCCCCCTCCCGCGACTTATACCCCGGAGCGACTTATAGGGCGGAAAATACGGTAACTGTTTTTTCATCGCATTGGTAGATTTTTAGTTTCTTCAAAAGGATTTCATGATCCACCATGTCAAACGCTTTCCTGAAATCTACAAATACAGATCCTATTATTTTACCTTGGTCAAGTGCTTGAAGCCATTTATCAGTTAGGGAGATCAAGGCAGTCTCACATGAATGTTTCTGTCTAAAGCCTGATTGATTAGGGTAATTTTATTTTTTCTTCTAGTTAGTCTATCATCAAATTTTGTATGATCACATATTTTTCATCCACATGTCCAGGTCAAGTAGTTTCAGAAAATTCACTCGTCCCATCTACCTTTTCATTTTTCAGTAAGAAATTGCACTTTTAAGGCATTGAAAGAGCTAACAAAACTACAAACAGTATATTTTTTAAAAAAAGAATTTAATTTTGGAAAAGTACATTGATAATATACTTTTTGCTTTTTCATACATAAATGTGGCTTGATTAGAAAAAAAAATGTCCATGTATGTGTTTTCCTATTGGATAAGCTATTAGTCAGCAGCTGATAGCTGTGTCTGGGTTCAAGTCTGGAAGCCCAAATCCTTTTGCTGAAGTGTTAATTAGAATTTGTAAACTAGTGTGGTTTTAGGAATTCCTTAATGAAGTATTAATTAAGTTACTGAATTAAATTCTCACTCACACTCCAAACTGGACTGGCTTATAAGAAACACTATTTTTAACAGTTTGAGTAACAGACTGAGAGAAGGTGGATTGTTCACATAGGGTGTTCCAAATATTTTAGCAAGTGGATCTGGTGACTGTTTGTATCCCCTTTTCTTCTCTTGGAACTCAAAGTAGAACTGATGAATGGCACAATGGTGTTCCTTTTTGAAAATAACTGCAAGATTATCAAGAAGAATCTGCGAGTCTTCCCAACCATATTTCATCTGAGTTGCCCTCCTGTGTAAGAATGTGTCTGTAGTCAGGTGCTCTAAAAAATTCCAAAAGTCCATTAAAATAGCATTAAATAAAAGAAAACTCCGCATTTAATTTTAATATTAGAATTTAATTTAATTTTAATATTAATGTAAGCATGTCAGTGATTATATTTTTGTTTTACAGTAATTTTAATTAGTAATAACTAACACAGAAATGAACAATCATCTGTTAATATTTTACTTCTTGTTTATATTTCTTAAGTTTATGATGCTCAACCATCCACACTCTTTACTTTAAATGATTTCCAAAGTAAGGAAATTTAAATATATTTGTTTTTTTCATTGAAGTTTTGAATCTTTTTTTACACTAAGCACTTTTAACTAGTCAAAGTTACATGACTTTATCTGGCCCTTCATAATATACAGACATAATGAATGCTTGATTCTCACTACATTATTTATTCACATCCTGGGATAGATCACACATACTATTATGCATAAAAGTTAACAGTGAGCATAAAGAAATCAAACAAAACAAAGCCATTATGAGTAATTTCCAGTGTTTTAAACACATTTGTTGTACTGTATTTACTCAAGCCAGATCCTTATAAACAGATCACTCTTTAATTATAATCCAGCGAATAAATGCCGTTTAATTAATAAAAGTCACATGGTCATGGTCATATTTTTCCATAGCTTTCTCTAAGTATCAAATTGAAACCCTATTGTAAATTTATTTGTCATAATTCCTATCAATTTTTGAATCAAACATGACTATCCAAGATATGTGGAACTTCCTCCGTACTAGAATCTGGGTAGTGATTTTTGAATCTACACCATATGACATAAATGTAACTACAGTAACTACAGTTTGGGTTGTAGGTTTGCACATGTGTTTATTTTTTTGTATGAGCTGATAAAATGACAGCAATGAGTCTTAAAGTTTTTATTGATTATACAGAGTATCAACTTTCATGTGCATCAATGCTTATAAATCAAAAGAATTAAGCTAATTAAGAAGCTGTCATTGGTCATTTATAAATAACAAAATGATATTATCACTTTAAAAGTAGTTGTCATGAAATGTGATTTACTATGTTGTTAAAGTGAGTTTGCTAAATTATTTATGTAAGTAATAGGGAGGATTTAGAAAAGCAGAATTCATGTGAAAGTGGAGGAATAAAATGCACAACTGCTACGTAGCAACATATAACTGTTTCTCCAAAGGGACATTAGCCAGACTCAGATGCAGCAAAAAAATATGTCAAATATGACACTATTATGAGATAGAAAATTTTTGCGACAACAATGGGTTCATATTTTTATCCATGGTTTCAAAAAAAATGTTTTGCTTTTATTTTGAACAATATCACAAACTGGCACAGGTTAGAAATTCAAACAATGTGTCTTTAAACGGAGCTGAAATATTCAGGATTGAACCGATCGAGCTGCATGACAAATTCTGTTCCTCATGAAACTTCTAAAGCACTGTATATGAATAACACTAGTTAGCATATACAGAAAATCTGTGAGTTGCTGAAATTGCTACTGTAATGTCAAAAATGCGAACTATCTTTAACATCTAACCAGTTATGAAAAGTAATTTTCCAATATGGAAATGCTGTATGCAGTCCCGGAAAAGAACAACATTGAATTTGGTACTGATGATAAGAACAGACCCAGGGAAAGATACTTTGTTCTATCATTGCCTTTAAAGTCTAGAATCCACCAGTAAGATGTACAAGACCATAGATCCAAAAGGGGAAAAGACCATCCCAACACTGGTGACTGATACCAATGATTATATCTGACAATCAGCTAGAGCCTTGTAACCTATGTTTAACTATCATGCTTATATGACAGAATATTATGAACAGTTTATTTCTTGTTGAACACCATTTGTTTATCCAGTAGTCTTATGCTCCAGCTCCGATGTCATCATTTTGCTATGAAACACTTCGCTTGCATGCATTAGCTAATCTTGAAACTAATGCTTTTGTCTAGTCTCTGTGTTTAGTTGACATGAGGTTGGTCATTTTGTGTTGCTATGTATTTTAACAATAGAAATGGAAAGCTGTACATGTACACAGCACAATGTTCACAAGATGCTTAGGTTATACTATCAGTAATTAAGCATTATTATTGGTCATCATTGAACAAGTACATGTTTTACATGAATATACAGTGAAAGGTGGTTGACTAATATTTATCCAATAGTTAAGTTTATACAATGAAGTTAAATACAGTTCGAGATAAACCAGAGTTGACTAGAGAATATTAACTTCTCAGATTTCTTGAGAATTCATATTCTCATGGAAAAAGTCCAGTTGTCTAAATACAGAGAATTATCATTTGTTTGTCTCTCTCCTTTTATAGGTCTGGTTGTCTAAAAACCAAGAATATATCTTTTTCTGTATTTTTTCATGAGATAATACCTATTCATGCATATGATTAAAAATGTATTTGATTCCAGGGATCTATCTACCAACATTAAGTGTGTTTCCCTGCATGAGAATTACCATGGACTAAGTGCAGTAGAACAATCCCAAAGGTAGGCAAGAAACTATATTTCATAACATAATATTACCAATAATAATAAGGTTTCCCCTCCCCCGACGATATATAGTTGTCACATTAAATGTGGTATATTTCCACTGGAAAGTACCAATTTTCAAGGGGGCCCAGAGTGGTATAAAGCGCTCTCCGTTACAGATCAATGCCATCTCACCTCTGTCTGCGTGAGTTCGAGTCTCATATTTGGCCAGTGTGGGTATATGTGAAAGCTTGCCAGTAATTTCTCATGGGTCTGTGGTTTTTCCAGAGTTTCCAGGGTTCTTCCTCCACCATTAATATTGGCCATCATGTGCTGAAAAAAGGCGTGAAACCCTAGAACAACAACAACCAATTTTCAATGCAAAATAATTTTTATTTGGTTTTTTGTTTGATGGAACAGCAAGTTGAATAGGTTATTTAATACTGAGGTAGTTGGCATAAAGTACTTTGTCCAAGGAGACAAATTGCTAGCTGACATGGGCTGATCTGATGGTAGGATTCAAGTCCATGCTGTTTTTGGCATGCTAACCACTCAGTCACTGTGGCCCTTCCCTCCATTAGTTGCTTTTTATGACATGCAGAACTGCACAATATACATACTCTACATCCTAGGCATGCAGGGGGTTTGAATTAATGACCTATGACAAGAAGATGGTAAGAGTCTAAATGCATTTGCCTGATAGTATTTGCTGTATTGCATTTGACTGATTACAGTATGCACTATGCCACATTTAATTATTGAGTACTATGCCAATGAAAAAGTAAATTGTAGCATAGTCTACACCATTATCAGTCTGTATGATGCAGCATCTATCATTGTCATTTAATTGCTAAAGTATGCACTATGCCATATTCATAGCTGCCATCTGTCCTGTTTTTTTTTTCTCATATTTGTCCCGTATATTGATCCTAAATGCAGGTGTATGTTTTTTGTGGGTGAAAAATACGTTTTTTAATTGTACATTTAAAAAAAAAATTCCTTGGAATTTTCAGTTTAGAATGGGCAGTCTATTCTATTTTGATAGAAATGTATCTCATGTATATAGGAATACAATTCTACAATAAATATGATTGGTTCATTTAAAATCGAGGCTATCATACTTGTCTTTGTCCACAATATTGGATTTCGCAAACAGTTACAGCTGTCATTGTATCTCGTCTTCGTAATATTCAACTTCTAATCATGTTAAATAAGAAAGTGGATATTCAGAATTTTCTTCAGGAAAAAGAGGAAAAAACAACTGGAAGGACAATTGTGCAGTCTTGTGTATAGTTGTGAAACCATCTAGTAAAGGAGAAAACCTGACATTTTGGCAAATTGTGTAATGTTATTTTGGTATTAGGCACGGAGGTGCCCATAAATATAAGAGCATGAAAAAGCTAATAAACATCAGCTTTCTGCTTCATCACAAACTCAGCCTGAACTTACAACAAATATAAATACCAGAGAGAACCTTAATGTAATTTGATCGAAATTCAGTTTATTAAATTTCTTTTAGAAAAGAACTTTCTTCTTTCAGTTACTAGTGTTGCTGGCAATTTATTTTGCACATGCTTTCCAGACATTAAAATCGCAAAGGATAACTCGTATGCTTGAACAAAACAGTTCAGTAAGAAAATCACAGAATTGAGATCATCAGCAAAAGTTGGTACATTGGAATTGATGATTGAAAAACAAAACAAGGTGTGGAAAAGGCTCCTATAAACAGCCTGTGTCTGGGTGTTGCACTCTTGCACCTTCCGAGTGGGCACCCGAATGGAACATGGTGCCCGTGCAGAAGGTACAGGTGTGCAACAAATGCATCTTTGACGTTAAATAATTATGTAAGGCACTGTCCTACTTTACTGATGACATCTGTTGTAAATAGTTACATATGCATTAAATTTTTAAAAATCAGTATTTGTTCATGAAAATCAGTATTTTTCTCAACAGCAGTCAGAATTGTTGTCCTTGGGGTTTGGCTGCTATGCATATTTAACTGAGTACTATGCCAATGACAAAGTAAATTGCAGCATAGCCATCACAATTATCAGTCAGTATGACGCAGCTTCTATCATTGTCAGTTGGCTGCTATAGTTACTGTCTTAATCATACATACAAATTCCTCACTATGGAGTTATTTGTCATTAATATAATTACCTTGAACCATTCGTGATAAGTAATAATCATGTTTCATTTAAATAAATTTTAATCCAAGGCCTTATAATTTTCAGATTAATGCAATATGTGGAAGATTTGTATGTTCAGACTAGATTGTTTGCATAATTCTATATTCCTGTGAACTTCTTTTCATTATAGGAGAGTCTTGCATGGCGAGAATTCCATTGATGTTGAAGTAAAATCCTACTGGCGACTATTTATAGAGGAGGTATGCATTCATTGTTTCTTTATAACAATTTTCTGTAAGGACATAATTGAAAATTCAGCAGTTGGGTACATCATAATGGAATAAACCTTAGAAATGTAATTTGTACAGGCAGTTAATAATAATGCTATGTGATCTTTCATTGTTTTAAGCTGTGTTCAGACACAGATAAATGACTGAGTTTTTAGACCTTTTGTGGCATTTATAATTTAAATTCTCCATTGATGTTGATTGATGACACTTTGAGTAACCAAAAACAAATTTTCATGTAATATCATTGACATTGATTTATTTTTCCATAGCTTTCTCTAAGTATCAAATTAAAACCCTATTGTAAATTTATTTATCATAATTCCTATCAATTTTTGAATCAAACATGACTTATCCAAGGTATGTGAAACTTCCTCCGTACTAGAATCTGGGTAGTGATTTTTGAATCTACACCATATGACATAAATGTAACTACAGTAACTACAGTTTGTGTTGTAGGTTTGCACATTCATGACCTAGCTATTGTCACTGAGACTTGTATAACATAGGAATTTTTTTGTAGTCGTATATTAACCATAGCATCCTCATCTTAAACTAGTGCAGTTATTGAATTCGAATGTTAAAGAGTTAAATAGGAAAGATATTGTGCTTATTTACAACAATTTTATGCATATGTATGTTACTCCCTGCTTTGGAACTAATTGCATTTTTTAAAACTTTTTGCAAAATATTTTGATTATGAGACTATGTCTTAATCATGATTTTCTGACTACATCAAGTGGCTTAGAGACCAAGATTAGTTATGGGGTTTATTTGATTATATGGCTCAATTTCAGCAGTTGTTTTCATATTGTCATGTACTCTCATTTAAAACATGCATGGAATATTTGGAACTTTAACTTATTACATAGTTTGATCAAAATGTGACATACTGGATGAACTGTTTATTGTAGGCGCATCACACTGACAGCTATGTTCAAAATATATAAAATTAAATTGGATGAAATGTGTTCCTAGTGTATGTCTAAGAAAGATGCAAAGCTGCTGCACATAACCAAAGTTTTGCCTGTCTCTGTAATGGCCAAGCCAGTGTGGAGTTAGGGTTGCTGTTGACAAAAAATTAAGAGTGAAAAATATGTAAGAGAAATCTATTGTTTGCAAAAGCTGAGTTGTGACATTGTTTAGAAATTTAATGGGGTTCTAAATGTACCCATTTTAAAACTGGTTAACATTACCAGTCCCAAACTTATTGGTGAAAATTATATCTGAAACTAATCAATTACCAAGGCATGTAGAACTTAACAAGACAACTGGGATAAAATAAATGTATGCTATTTATGACGTAAACGTTTTATGAGACCTGTTTATTGTATTTAAAGTTGCCATATGTGTGACATTTGACTGGTTCTAGATTGAGTGAGCTTTCTCCATGAAACTTACCATAGTTATCTTGACAAGCATCAAACTGATGTCGTGGTATTGTGTCTGCCATTTTGATAGCCAATTTTGACTGTACTGCAGGTTTTTAAATGTAACTGTAATTCTTACTTGTTCACAAATTAGAAAACCAGTTCACATTTTTATGATATTCAGAATAAAAGAGTTCTCTGTATGCAGAAACTAATCTCAACAATGGAGATCAGGATATGGGGCAGGGCAAGAAGACAGTTGTAAAAATGTTACTAGCCAGAGAGACAATCAAAATAATAACACAGGGTAGTTCAGTGTTAAATTTACTAGACTTTGTTTAGCATACCATTTATTGTACTTTTGTTCAAATTGCATAATGTCTAATGCAATGTAATTATTTCATTTTCAGGTGTTGAATCCATTTTACATCTTCCAAATTTGCAGCGTCATAATTTGGAATTGTGATTCGTACTATTACTATGCGGGATGCATCCTCATCATATCGTGCATATCAATAGGTGTTTCTCTCTACGAGACCAGAAAGGTGAGAAAGTTTTAATATGACATCCTTCACTGTATGTATATGAGGCATAGAGACCTAAAGTTTTTTTTTTGATAAACATTTTTGCATGCTTTTTTGTGAAACCCATATTAGTGGAAAAGGAAATAAAGCAATCACTTCTTAAAGAGCAGCAGTAATAGCATTGTCAGTAGTTGTGTTTTTCATTTGCTCATGTTACCATAGCTCCATAATAGTTATAATATTCAGTAGGAAAAGGAGCAATCATGGGTGATTTTTTGATAGAGATTCAGTCTTATAAATCAAGGGTTTCATGCCCTGACCCAGGCTCATCCTGGTTGGTTCCTTTGTTGTGTCCTTGGGAAAGATGCTTAGCTCTCATTCCCTAGGCATGATATAGTCAGTAATTTGTTAAAAGTCCTGTTAAAACCATTTAAACAAAACAAACAAAAAAATTTGTATAAACTCGTTACTTTGAATTTGGAACACTGTAACATTTTTTCATGAATCTTTTGGTTGTGGGTTTGGAATGTAGGCAGTGACAACACAATCTAATTCAACTTTTTTTAAAATCACTAATATAGTTTTCTGCAAATGTACAAAGATGAGAATCTCCTTTTTTTTTTAGCAAATGATAACACTTCATGACATGGTCAAAACAACAGCTACAGCAGTTACAGTTGCTAGAGGTGATGGAAGTAAGTAATTAAATGTCATACATTTTTTCTTTTGTGTGAGACATTGCTACCATTTTTTTTAAAATGCTGTGCTCATCGTATTATCTTTCTTTGCATGAGAAACTCAGGAAAATGCATTTATTTCTCTTTTCACGACTTAGGCTATTATCAATATGTTGTATTGCTCAACCCTAGTATTAAATCTCTTAAGTCTTAAACTGTTTAACAGAAGGAAAAATGTAAAACCAATAGTTTTATGTAATCCCCTTTCTGCTCGAATCGTATGCATATCATGTGGAATTGACACTCCTAATCCAATCCATAATTGGCAGAAATGAGTAGAATCAACAAAAAGAACCAAAATCCATTCATTCCAGACCAACTGGAAAAGTTGTTCCCATACACATTCATTCACAAAATTGACTCTAAATTAAATTTTAATTGTAAATAAACTAATGTTGAGTGTATGACAAAGTTCAAAAATTGCTGGTCGGTGCTCTATGCGCATTAATATTGTTTTTGTGTATTGAGTTCTAAAACTTGATAACACATTTTGGAATACAGGGTAAATTCAGTTACTTTGTTTCTGGTAGTGGATTTTTTTATAACTAAGCCTTAGGTAGAATGGTAAAATAATAATATAAAGGTAACTGCATTTCTCTGGTAAAATATGAACTTGTTTTCTCAGAATAAAATACTGTTCTCCAAAAGATCATGCAGTATTATTTGGAATAAACTTGTTCATATTTTCCCATACAAATGCAGTAACCTTTAAATATATGGTACTTTGGTATCTGATAAGTTACTGCACACTGAATAATTTCAGTTTCTTTGTTTCTAATATTCTCTTTGATTTATGTTTGGGAGAAAAATAGGAAGTACAAGCTGAATGTTTCTGAAAAAGAAGAGGCATATAAATTCCTATTTATAGCCCATAAACTATTAATCATGCAATTATTGTTGTAGGTTATGAAGATGTTCCCCTGGAGCATCTGGTACCCGGTGATGTAATTGCCATTCCTACCCATAGTTCTATTATGAATTGTGATGCTGTCCTCATATCTGGCACCTGTATTGTTAATGAGAGCATGCTTACAGGTAGGTCAAGGGAGGTAGCTCTTTTTAATGGTACATCTTGAGTAAATCGACTTTCTGGTTTTAATGATAGTTTTTAACACATTATTGACTTTATCATGCAAATTATGTTATAAATCAATAAAGTAGTTGTGAATCAAATTAACTCAGTTATTATTGGGGGTTTTTAATTAAAGGTTTAAGACTTCATCATAGTGGATGACTCTAAATGATGAGGGTGAGGTACACAGAGACATACAATTATAGAAATACATATAGCCTAGTAAAAGAAAATATTACTTGCACACTGATTGTTTTATAATGAATTTTAGAATGTTTGTTTTTGAATTGGCTTTTGTTAGTGCTGATTGTTTATATCTTTCTGATTTGCTTGTCTGTCTCTTCCTGTAACATCATACAGCAGTAAACAAAAGTCTGCTGTGTTGTATTTTAAAGATATGGCAGGGAAAATATATTCAGTTTATGAAGAAATTTATCAGTCGTATCATATGTTACACATATTTTAATTGACAATATCTTATCATTTTACAATTGTAGTGCTTTATTTAATATTGGTCCAGGTAGCATTGACCATAAGCCACTAAAGAACATTGGTGTAATATGGTACTGCATCTTTTGCCTGAGTCAAGTGGTTTTCAATACACTAGAAATGATTTTTCTTTCTTAAAAATACTGTTTTTTGTCATAAATGCTTGTTTGTGATTTTAAAGGTGAGAGTGTACCAGTAACAAAAACACCGCTTTCCCATCAAGAAGATGAAGAGATTTACTCTCCTAATTATCACAAGCGCCACACACTGTTTGCAGGGACACATGTTGTACAGACCAGATATAATGGAAATGCCAAGGTTCTAGCTGTTGTTGTGAGAACAGGTAATGTAAACTTTTAACATGTGGTGACATCAGTATGGTATTTCAGAAAACAGTGTGATATACATTTAGGACATGATGATGCAAGGAAAGGCTAACACCTGAGTGATGTGTGTCCCTATGTACATTAAAATTATTTTTGGCAAGTCCACATTCATGGGAAGAGAGACACAACATACCCTTTTCTAGTGGTGGCACTGGTGGAAAAGTTTGTTACACCCCCTTCCAAACATTTACGAGAATATTATAATTTTCTGATAATTCTGAAATCTCTTTATAGATTTTCTTCATACATGAATCATTATGCATCAGAAATTATTAATATATGACATTCTTGCTTGCCTCGGTGACCTGGAATCAAAATGTCAAAAGCATAATTAAGTTTGAACAATGGGTCTGGTTAAAGAGTTTTCATTTGCTTATATTTGCCATACCAATTATAAATTCTCACCATATTTGACATTAATTATTATGAATCTGAGTTAATTCATTATGTGTTGTCTGTCAATTCACAGACGTGTTTGATTGCCCTGGGGATTTGGTGACATGGTCATAAAAGCTTTGCATTATGGCTTTGGTTTTCTCATTTGTTTATGTAATCTTAGTTGCTTTATGCATTTTTTTAATACTTGGGATAAATCATTTTGAATCTTTTGAAAATTCATTCTTTGTTTTGTGTTTGATCCTTTGACCCTGGGGTCAAGGGCATAGTTATGGAAAATATTTTATGGTTTTTGGTTGATTTAATTTCCTTAGCCTGTATTTTTAAAATGTCCCAGTAGATTTTCATCATGCTTGAGAGGAACCATTATGAAAGTCTAGAGAAATCATTCTGTGACACGTGTTCTTGAACTTTTGCACACCTGCCAGCCTTTACGTTTTTGCCATAAGTCTTATGGAAATGATACTTAAAGTATGGATTTATGGAATAAAATCTTATATTACAGAGATACAATTGCTTGTGGTAAGATCTGGATGCTGGTTTGTCTGTGTTTGATTCAGATCTGAGTTTCATATTAGATTCAGTTGAGTTGGTCAGGAAGTCAGACTAACTTTTACAGGAATGCCTCAGACACTTTTAACTGCACATATTGTTTGATGCAAAATGTCCACATGATCAAGCTGTTATTTTTATAAATGGCATCCATCAAACAGTATTTTCAGGATAATAAACCTCGTAACACGTTTTATTAGTCAATACAGAAGAATATTCAGGTTCTTGAGGGGGGAAAATCGAAGGGCAGTAGTTATGATTAGTAGCCATCATATTTTGATTTCAATATGGTGAGAAAGATGATTAATGTCACCACGACCTGCATGAATTTTTAAATTTTACATTTTTGTTAAGGATTACATTAAGTTGAGAGATAGCTAGAAGCAGTTGAAGAATGTAGTGTCTGTAACTGTAGTTTATGAAACTGTATTGGAGGTAATTAAGGTCCAAGTATACTTGATAAACTCTCAGGTTGAACCCAGTATTCACCACTGCTGCATCAGTCTTAAATCACGATTCTGTACTTCTAAATGCATGTTTTCCTTGACAAAAGCACTAAAAACTAGTCTAACTTACGAAAAAATAAAAATTGTTTGCCTTACTGAGAAGGTCTTGATAGAATTGGCAGGTCTGTTTTTTGACCTTATAATTAAAACCACAATCATGTACAATTTTTCTTTGCTTGTTGATTTTTAGTTTCCTGAACCACTTTGTGAATTTTTACCATACTAAGAATGAATCATAGTGAAGCTAAAAATATCATTCTGCTACATGCTTGTCCAGCGCTTTGTGTCAGGGTTACATGCATGAAAGGACAATGCTATTTATTAATTTCACACGCTTTGTGTCAGGGTTACATGCATGAAAGGACAAAGCTATTTATTAATTTTACATGAGCTAAATAAATTGTTTGTACTCAGTATGTAATGAAATCAATTGAAAATTGTCTAATATAAATCTTCTTCATGGCTATACTTGGTTAAGAATATAAGTTTCTCTGCTTGTTTCATTAATTTCATTCAGATCCTGTTATTTGGCCTTGTGTCATTGACCATGAAGTTATAGATAGCATTCTCATGGAAATATACACAAATTATAAAGTCTTCAATTATATAAAGAAAACCAAAAATCTCAGTAGAATCCAGTATCTGTGATAAACAAATAATAGTTTTAGTATTGTATAACTGAATATTTCTTTAAAAATTCTCAGAGCTGTAAAGCTAGACATGCATCATGTCTATCAAGACACTGTTAAAGTGTTCTTCCTTATAGTAATGTGTCCTTTACATTTCAAGTTTTATGTAAGCCATCTGTATTCAATGGATATAGGAAACTGCCCTTAATGGACAGGTGTCCATTGTATACAGGTGTTCATGTCAGCTGGTTTCATTGTATTAGACTTGCTTGATTTTACTGCATTTAAAGTATTTGTTGATTTTGTTGTTTTTAAAAGATAATGTTGTTGAATAAACTTGGAAATTCATTTTAAAATTTGTAAAAAGAAAAATGATGTTTATGTAGTTGATATAATATAATTAGTTTTCAAGAAGTTGTAAATCTTAAATTGTAAGAAAATTATTTCTCATTTGGCTGCTATAATGCATTTTAAACAATTGGAATACAACTGTTTCTTTATTTAAAAGTTAACAAATATACCCATATATAAATAGCAAGCATCTACTTTGGAATAGCACCTGTAAGAGATTTGCTGTACTGAAAGATCAAGATCTTTTCTTGGAATCATGGATATAGTCAACAATGTAGACTCGGGTCTAGCATGGTATGCCACTGTTAATCCGAGTTCTAATTTGGCATGTTCATTCTTTTATAAAATACAGAACTAAAACTGTATTATCTTCATTGATTTGCAGGGTTCAACACAGCAAAAGGGGAACTAGTGAGAGCCATTCTGTTTCCCAAACCTCTTGGCTTCAAGTTCTACCAAGATGCCATGAAGTTTGTGCTTTTCCTTGCCTGTGTTGCTGTGCTGGGTGTCATCTATAGTGTAGTCACTTATATAAGGCTCAAGGTAGACAACTCCTTCTTAGCATAGAAACTAATATAATTTCTTGCATTGTCATGTTTTGATCCTTATGACAATGTAAATACTTATACATTTTCTGAAATATATTATTGATTGGCAACTTTAGAGAACTTGATTGCATTTGCTAAAAGTAGAAATATTTGTATCAACAATTGTATGGTGATGAAGTTTGCAAAGATTACTTTTAGAAATTCTGTTATTAAAATATTACAGTATCAAAACTAATATATATCTGTAAAAGAAGTGTTGATCAATAAGCATTCATTGATGTTAATTAACAAACTGTAACTAGTAATAGTAATGATTAAAAATAATCATTAGGTTTAATTGAAATAAGTTTTATTTTATACTTAAGTATGAAATTTAGAGACTAATTCGCAAAATTTTGTTATCATTTTTTCATTTCTATACTTTCACATGTGAGCATTTAAGATTATTCATCATGCCATGTGATGTTTGATTGTGTGTGATTACAAAATTTGTATTCATATATCAGACATGTAAATTAATCATTCATTAAGAAATATGACCTGATGCAGTGTGTGACTTTCGGATGTTATTGCTCTTTACTTTCTTGATAACAAAGATAAAGTTAACCTGCTGTGTGTGCATTGCTAAATCAGATATGATTAAAAAGTTTACAAAATAACAAAATTGTAAATTACTGCAACAAATTAGGTTAACTTAAACCTACCAATTTCTTAAATCATGAATAATGATATGATCAGGAAATGAAACTGAGATGAATTTATGAAAAAGGGTGTGGATGATTATGTTGTGCCAAAGAATAAGTTAATCTTCAAAATTTTGTTTTTGGAGCAAGACAACTTTTTTCCCCTCCATTAATACCAGATATATTTCATACATTGGTACCAAAAATGATATATTTTAACTTGTGACTTTGCCACTCATTAAAATATCTAATTTTTGGTACCACATTGTATCATACAGCTTGCATTAACATAGGAAAATAAAATATTCTCGATTTCATCTACAACAGTAAAATACTATTGAACTGGCTAAACAAGCATTCAGTGATTCCTATAAAAAAAAAAGATGATAGACTCAGACTGTGCCATTTGAAATAAGCATTTAAGTATTTCTAAATAACAGACTGTAAGGTATAATCATGCTGTATAAAATATGCACTCATTGATTCTCAGTATCTGACTGGAACCTGCAGTTTTGATATCATTCTTGATTTCTTGGTGTTGCCAAGTTTATTTATATACAAAGCAAAGAACTGGTACGTGATTGCTTCAATTCCATTTTTAGCTCTACTGATTATAAACCAGAAGAGTTTATCGAATGTCCTTTTGTCTGTCATCTGTTGTCCATATTCTATTGTCCATCCAGCCATTATCATAAGTTTTTTTTATCTCCAGTCCTCCTAAACTACTTGTATGACTGCCATGAAATTTTACATACACACAATCATTCCAAGGTCTAGTTTGCAAATGGTGCTGCTTTCATATCCTGTATTGCCACCACAGCTGCCATCTTCAGAATCTTGTTATTGCTGCTTCTTCTGAATGGATGGTGATATTCACAAGGAATTTTACTAAAAGACATTTTTATGATGTCAAGTTGGTCCTAAATGAAAATGGCTCCAATCCGGCATTCAGTGTTGTCACAACAGCAGCCATCATGAAAATAGTATTGCTACTTTTGAATGGAAAGTCATGTCAGCAAGAAGTCAATCAAAGACCTCTTATCAAGTGTTGTTGA
This sequence comes from Unio delphinus, assembly GCA_029339505.1. Taxonomy (NCBI): domain Eukaryota; kingdom Metazoa; phylum Mollusca; class Bivalvia; order Unionida; family Unionidae; genus Unio; species Unio delphinus. The sequence continues at coordinate 2,328,819 of JAQISU010000038.1, read as the reverse complement.
TCTTGAATAAAAATTGTGCAAAACTTTAATTCAATAGGGCTGCCACAGTTGACATTATCTCTACTCGTCCTCGATAGAAAGTCATATCAACATTGGGTTTCATCAGAAGACTTCCTATGATGTCATAGTTGGTACTAAATGAAAAAATAAAGAGAGTGAATGGAACTAATAATTTCCTTTTAACAGTAGCATTACATGTAAGAATCAATAAAGTTTATTATAATGTAAGTCTTAGTGAATTATTTACTTTCCAGGCTGAAGTAGCACATATTGTAATTCGTGTGTTGGACATCATTACAATCATCGTACCACCAGCCCTTCCAGCTGCGATGACTGTGGGAACAGTATATGCTCAGAGTCGCCTTAAAAAGAATGGAATCTTCTGTATTAGTCCACCTAGAATTAACTTTTGTGGAAGACTCAACATATTCTGCTTTGACAAGGTAAGGTATTCTGCTCCATGCAGTATGGTGCAACCATAAGAGATTGTGGATTAATATTGAATTTGCTAATGTAATATTGAATTTGCTCATCGTCATACCGAATTTGCCAATATAATATTGAATATGCTGATGTACAGCCCATACCCAAATGCAAACAGGGTAGATCTGTACTCACATTTATAATCAGTTCTATGTATATGGGTAGGTATGTACTGCACAATTAGACTTGATTTTTTAAAATATTGGTAGATCACTATTGCACAGTTGATAATAACAACACTAATAATAATAATAATGATAATAATAATAAAAATAATAATGTAGACTTAGAACAGCGCCATATTTTTAGAAGGTCTAAGCACTTTACAGTAATAGATAGCACATAACATATACAACAACATGATTACAACAACAAACACCTTGAAATTACAAAAGAAAAACATGCTGACAATAATCAAGACAGTCAACATTATAAAGTCTTTAGGCCTGTACTGGTAGTTAAAATAGGTGAGTTTTAAGATAGTATCCTTGTGTCTAAGATCTTCGGGTTTTTTCTAAAGGAATTTAAATGTATGAGTGGTTAGAAACAGGTTGGTAGTTCTTTAAATCAAGTGTAGGTTGATGGGAAGTCCCTGGATGAGAGAAAGGTATTGATAGCATCAGTTAGAGAAGGCAATATTGAATCTAAGCACTCAAGCAGCAATTATGTTAAAACTGGATTGAGCTGACATGACTTGGGATGCTTTTCAGTACAATTGTACATACCAAATCCATAGCGATTGGTTCAAATATTGTTAAAGGTTGCCTTTTATCTTTTTATCTCAACTGTATGGTGATGATGAGTCAACTGATATTATGATGTGATGTTTATCTCCAATAGATTAAACTTTTTCATGGAATAATATTTGCAAATAGGTTCAGAAGGTTGACCAGAGAGAAAATCATTGGAATTGGTATCTGTTTATTTCTCCTTTGAATACGTTCCCCAATTACATTACTTTAGGGATATTAGCCTGCTACCTCGCGAATCCAGCCCTACCAAAAGACGAAAATTCGTCTTTCCTGTCTATGTAATATAGACAAAGGGCAATAACTCTTGCCCCTTACCTCCCCTTGCTACCCGCTAGGTGTCGCTGCTTCTTTAGTTTTTTAGCTTCGTTGTACGCGAAAACACGTACAATTAGACCTCCAATGAATCCAAGCCATCTTAGTGTAAATTCTGACCATCCGAAGTTAAATTTGGAATTACTGTGTTGGATAATCATTCCTCTACAGGCCGTATACATTATTTTACAATATTTTCCAATTTGAGTGACTTTGTCACCTTTTCTAGACTTCGGACCAGGTTGCAACGTGGTCAAGCACGCTTATGGCGGTACTAGCATGTAATACATGTAGCACTCAATAATTTCGCTTATTCCGTATGTAACGTTTACGATATTAGCGATTTAATAACGTGCTGCATTGATAATTTGTGCTTTATTTACCTGCTTTGTCGTTTCAGTAGACTTCAAAAAAGTCTGAACGACCAAGTTGCGACTATATAATGGCGGACTTCGTGTTGTAGTCACGAGTTCACGTGACACTTAATCATTTCGCTTCCTCCGTTAGTTACGGTTATGGAATAGCGACTTAATAGCGTGCTGAATTGTTAAATTTGTGCTTTGTTTATCTTTTTATTTTTCGTTTCAGTAGACTTAGTCTCTGAACGACCAGTTGCGACTATTTAATGGCGGAATTCGTGTTGTAGTCACGAGTTCACCCGACACTAAATCATTTCGCTTCCTCCGTTAGTTACGGTTATGGTAATAGCGACTTAATAGCGTGTTGAATTGCTAATTGTGCTTTGTTTATCATCTTTTTCGTTTCAATAGACTTAGTCTTGAACGAACCATTGCAACACGCTCACGGCGATAACTAGTGTTGTCATTAAGAGTTAACATGGCACGGAATAATTTGACTACTCTGTTAGTAACGCTTATAGTATTATCGAATTAATAATATGCTGAATTTTTTAATTTGTGCTTTGTTCTCTTCTTTTGTCGTTTCAGTAGCAAAGTCGACAACGAAGGCATGAATGGCAAAATGGGTGTTGGCAATGTGGAAATGGAGGAAATTATGTTGACATGGTTTAGGCTGCCCAGTGGGTGTAAATTTCACCGCAGGTCCGTGCATGGCTTTCGGGCCTGTAAGTCCGGACGCATGGAGTCTATGCTGGATCAATTGGATCCATTTTAATATGCACTTTCGCCGGCCGTCCAGCCGTCCGTCCAGCCGACACCGTCAGTTCAGCCGGCACTTCAGCAGGCACCAACCGGCATTAGCCGTCCATCCGGCACCGTCCGTTCAGCCCAAATGGCACCGGACGGCCAGCCGACCTTCCAGCTTGCATCAACAGGCACCAGCCGTTCAGCCCAAATGGCATCGGCCGGCCAGCCGACCTTCCAGCCTGCGTCAACAGGCACCGGCCGTCCACCCGGCAACGACCGTTCAGCCCAAATGGCACCGGTCGTCCAGCCGACCTTCCAGCCGGCATCAACCGGCACCGGCCGTCCATCCGGCAAGGACCGTTCAGCCCAAACGGCACCGGTCGTCCAGCCGACCTTCCAGCCGGCATCAACCTGCACCGGCCGTCCATCCTGCAACGACCGTTCAGCCCAAATGGCACCGGTCGTCCAGCCGACCTTCCAGCCGGCATCAACCGGCACCGGCCGACCATCCAGCAACGATCGTTAAGCCCAAATGGCACCGGTCTTCCAGCCGGCATCAACCTGCACCGGCTGTACATCGGATTTACGGAGATTATAGTGATGTACCCGTCAGTCAATCTACACTACTGGTTACATATCACTACCATGAGAGAAATGTTATAGATGAATCTCCGTCCAATCAGACCATTCGAGAGGCAGGTGCCGGTCATAGCCGGACCTTCGCCGACATTCGGGCCGACCATATACCAGACAAATCAGTCGGTATTGCCAGTGTACACCTCCCGTCACGTCAAATACGTGACGGTGTGATTTTAAAACAAGGGAGAATTAGTGACATTATCAGAGGTGACGGAATTGAGTTATCTATGCCACTTGGTATGCGCTACCCAGATATGGCAGCTTTACCAGAACAGGACTTTAAGGCCGACCATTCGCCAGTTCAATCAGACGGCCGGCACGGCCGGCCATATGTTCACGGCTTCTCCACAAGGGAGATTTAGTGAAAGTGTCAATTATGACAGAATTGCGTCATCTAGGTCACCTGGTATGCTGTACAGATATGCAAGCTGTACCAGAACCAACATTCCCTCTGAGCGAATGGTAGATGAGCGCGCAGTGCTGGCCGTACTACATAAGCATTATGTAATTATTATTACCTTACAGCCGGCACCGGGCGTCCATCCGGCAATGACCGTTCAGCCCATATGGCACCGGTCATCCAGCCGACCTTCCAGCCAGCACTAACCGGCACCGGGCGTCGATCTGGCAATGACCGTTCAGCCCAAATGGCACCGGTCGTCCAGCCAAGCTTCCAGCCGACACTTGCCGGCACTGACCGTCCATCTGGCTCCGGCCGTCCAGCCCAACAGGCACCGGTCGTCCAACCATATGGAGATTTTAGTCATATACCAGTCCGTCCGACTGTACCAGCACGGGGACTTTTATCATACCGCAATCCGCACAAATCGGATTGACGAAGATTCTAGTGATGTTTCCATCTGTCAATCCATACTACCGGTTACATATCACTACCATGACACAGATGTTGGCGATGAATCTCTCGATCCAACCCGACCATTCGAGCGGTCGGTGCCGGTCATAGCCGGCCCGTCGCAGTCATTCAGGCCAAACATATGCCAATCAATTCATTCGGCATTGCCGGCCGTCCATAGGCTAACAGCTCATCCACAAGGGAGAGTGAATGCCTTTATCAGAGATGTCGGAATCGAGTCATCTATGCCGGCTGGTATGCATTACCCCGATATGGATGCTTTACCAGAGCAAGATTATGCACATAGTGAGTGTGATGAATCGCAGGCAAATCAGCTGTATGCAGATCCAACTATGGAACGGACTGAGTTCAGCTTCAAAGCCGCAGTGGAGGAAATTTATAGGGTGTTGACCCCTTCAGAATGCCCTCCACCTCCTGCTGCCATTACCGACTATAAGGTTAGAGCGTCGGTCGATCTGGATGAGGGGGAAGAGACTATCCTTCCGCCTCCTTCCCCAGTCGACAAAAATTAAGGAAATTATGACCATCTGTCGACACGTATAGGGGATCCAGGAAATGCTAAGGCGTTCTTTTCTGAAAGCCAAGTACCAGCGTCGTTTTCAGGTCGATGGTACAAAACTCACTCCGATGCGTTCAGTAGTGAGGTCCCGGCTCTGGATAAAAACATGGCAGCAGTCCATATGTCTGCTCCATTGTCTTATAAAGTGGACAAAACTGTGTTCAATGCCAAGTCCAAGCTGGTTCGAAATGTAGTCGCTACGTCTTCACTGTTAGACCTAGCCTCCCTAGCCATTTCAGGATCGCTGAAAAATCTGGCAGTGAACATGCTTGGGAATCGACGGCCCGGTTAGCTAGGGTTCTTAACAGGGCAGCTCACCATTCCATGGCCAATGCGCTGACTGCTTCTGCCAACCTAGACCTGATACGTCGTGACGCATGTCTGAAGGGCACGTCGCTTAAACCCCATCATAAGCTGGCTAGATATGACTGACGCACATTTCACGTCCCTATCCCACGAGTAGTGGACATTTCTCCGTTGTGCTTGTCGGGACTCGGTTTATCAGTTCCATGTCATACCTTTTGGCCTCAATTTAAGCCCTTGGGTTAGTACCAAGGTTATGGATTACGTCGTCACCCTGTTCCGCTCGACTTCATCTATTGCGTCGGCAGTATATTTGGACGACATCCTCCAGAAACATCTGTCAAGTTCTACTCTGCTCAAAGGCAGAAACGATCTTATATCACCTTACATCATATAGGCTTTCTCGTGAACTGGATAAAGTCTGATCTCTGTCCAATTTGGATTTTGGTCCATCTGGGTGTGGAGTTTCTCCCGATCTGAATCTGGTAAGGCTTCCTCGAGTTTGCGATCATCCAGATATTTGCACTCGTAGAGTCCGTTTCCGACAGGATGCGCATTTTAGCGAGAGAGTTGCAGATCCTCAGATTATTCAATGCGGCAGCAGACTTGATCCCGCTCAGCCGTCCTTTATGCGCCCTTTACAAAGGACGTTGCTAGCGTAATTGCGCCCTTTTCAAATCCCTTCGATCCCAGAAAACAGTCATGCTCACGCCAGAGATACGATCATTCTTGAGTCAGTGGCACAACCCCCTGTGGGCTGTCCACTGGGATTACTCTGGAGATACCCCAAGCGGGGATAACGGTATGTTCCGCCACTAGTACCTACGGTTGGGGTGCCCACCTGTTGCCGGACTTCGATACTGTCAGCGGCACGTGGGTGCCAGGGGCGAGCCCCTTTCCACATCAACCTTTCAGAAATAACGGCTGTCATCAAAGCCTTTCATTTCGGGCAGGATCAACTCTTATTACAAACTGCCCTCATTATGTCAGACAACATTGTGGTGGTGCCTTGCCTCAAAACAAGGGGACACCAATCACCAGACCTGTGCAATCTGAGCTGGCAATTTCTACATTGGTTCGACAATCTCCACCTCAATGTACAATTCAGACACATTCTTGGCAGACTCAATGTCTTGGCTGACACTCTATCTAGTCATTCACACAGAATGGTCACTCCATCAATCGGACTTTCTTCCAATTGACACACTTTGGGGACGTCCGATGATTGATCTTTTGCAACAAGGTGGAATCGCAAGTTGTACACCTTTCATCTCACAGGTTCCAGACCCAGAAGCTTGGGTCGTGGATGCTCGATCAATCAGCTGGGAAGGGTTGTGGTCATTCTCCTACCCTCCCACGGTCTTGGTACTGAAATTAATCCAGAAGTTAAGGGGTCAGAACTGTCAGATGGCTCTGATTGCCCCTCTCAGATGGAACAACTCCTGGGTCTCCGATCTACTCAATCTAGGCGATAGATCTACCCAGGAAGATTACAGTCAGCACAAGTATTCGCAAGCAACCGCGGCCAGGGGTGTTCCACCCCTGTCCGGACCGTCTTTATGTTCAAGCTTGGCTCTTGTCCAGACAGCCTTGCAAGACAAACAATTTAAATCTTTGATTGCGGAGAGAATCTCGAGAGCAAGAAGGCCCTCTACTCTGAAGGTTTACGAGGGCAAGTGGCATGTTTTCAGGGACTGGTACCATATCATTCACATTGTTCCTCTGAGTGTCACAATCCCTCAACTGGCCAACTTTTCTCTGGCTTTTCGAGGAGAAACAGCTGGCTCCAGTTATTATCAAATGCTACCGCTCCATGATATCAGACACATTCCGCCATTCTGGTACATGTGCTATCAGCCATGACAAAGATTTGTCAGATCTTTTAGACACTTTAAAAATTCAATCGACTTATATCCCTCACCCTGCTTCCAAATGGAATCTGTCCTGGGTTTTAACATGACTCAATTCAGACAGTATTGAGTCTTTAACCCATGATTAGTTAAAGCTACAATCATACAAATTGGGTTTCTTGATAGTCTTAGATTCATCATGCAGGGTGAGCGAGTTACATGTCCTTTCTAGTGACCCGAACTCTCTTCCATTCCGATCAGAGGGTTTGATGGTCCTCTTGACGCAGCCAGGCTTCGTAGTCCAAAATAGATTACCATACATTGGCGATCAACGAGTCGTCATTAGCTCGCTTTCTTTATAGATAAGTCAGGATCAACAGCCATGTAAGATCCTGTTTGTGCACTCTAGCACCATTTCAATGCATAGAGGTGAGTCAGGTCACATACAAGCACCTCTTTCTTCTGGTGATAGCTGGGACATGAGATATCACCATTCAAGCCCTTGCTTCATGGCTGAAGTGGGTTATACGCTCGGCGTACTCTGAGGATTCGCAAATCAGTCACCTTATAGAAGCTGTTGGCTGACATGCAGAGTCAACCTTCTACAGTTTTCTCTTCAAGTTTGTACTCGCAGAGGCAAACATTGATTCTAGTAGGTCCGGTGTTGGGCAGCCCAGACGCCCACCAGACCCATGTGCAACAATCAGCACAGCCTATTAGCTTCGCTGGATTCGCCAGATAAATTTTCGTAGGTAAGAAGATTTCAATAGCTATCTTCTTAACCGTATAAAGGGGTCACATATCACGTGACCCTGGGCTGTGTTGCTGATTGAAAATTAGGAGACCGGGTTATCATTCACATGGGGAATCCAACCATCATTCCCTAGAGGATACCCGGGGTGGAGGTCGGATGCTCCGCATTCCCTCCTCCTATTACTTATTCTCCTAAAGTAATGTGATTGGGGAACGTATTCAAAGGAGAAAGCAAATTTTGTAGTAAATTATGTTTCTCCGAGAATACTTACCCAATCACATTACTAAGAAACCCTCCCAACCACCCCGCCATGCGAGCATCCTCGTGTTTTATATACCGCTCAGCTTAAAAACTAAAGAAGCAGCGACACCTAGCGGGTAGCAAGGGGAGGTAAGGGGCAAAAGTTATTGCCCTTTGTCTATATTACATAGACAGGAAAGACGAATTTTCATCTTTTGGTAGGGCTGGATTCGCGAGGTAGCAGGCTAATATCCCTAAAGTAATGTGATTGGGTAAGTATTCTCGGAGAAACATAATTTACTACAAAATTTGCTTTCTTGACATTATCTTGTTCATAATCCTGAATAGCTCTTTGCAGCTGGACCTTTCAGGGAGCTTAGTTCTGTAGAATTTAGGAAACATTCTTCTTAGCAACTTCAAGGATCTGCTTATGTATAGTGAGGCTGGTTGAAAGTCAGATCATCTCAGCTTTATGGCATTCTCTTTTAGCAGTGCATAGCTGGTCGCTAACACTACTGTAATCATTCCAAACACTTCTAAACTAGTACTCTTCACTTGGTTGCTGGGGTATGTTTGTCAAGCAGTAAATACAAGCACTTGTCAAGTTGTAATGCTTTTAGGTGTACTTGGATGTCATGCATAAATTGGGCTCTATTTATCATATGGATGTTAAACTGGATTCTGCTTCATTGGGTAGATCTATTCTGCACAGTAGACTCTACTCTGTTTATATGGGTTGATCTGTTTTACACAGTTATACTCTACTCTGTTATCATTTACAGTGTTCCTGTCAGTAGATCTGTGCTGCTCATTTAGACTTTCTTGAAATGGGTAGATTTGAACTACACAATTAGATTTGATTCTATTAATATGGGTAAATCTGTACTGCACATTTAGACTTTCTTGATATGGGTAGATTTGAACTACACAATTAGATTTAATTCTATTAATTCTATTAATATGGGTAGATCTGTACTGCACATTTAGAGTCTACTGAAATTATAAGGTAATGCGTTGTAAATAAGCTTTGTTCTGAGTGTTGTTATAAAAGATAGCTAAAACGTGGCACTTTTTAACATGTAAACCAGCTCGTGTCAATAGAGTACAGGTTATATGCAAGTAAATATAGTAGGTTTTGCATTTTTATAGTAGTTTCTTGGTCAGAAGTTGAGACTTAATATTTTAGCTGCTGCAAAGGTCAAGCAAACATCGAGTATGTCTCTTCATCAAATGTCATGGATAACCTATTTATGATTGCTATCTCTCTACATCTTCTCAAAAACACTACCAAACCAATTTACACACAATTTTATTTGAGCATTCTGGCGTGAGGGCTTCATATTTGTTATGGGGATACAGATCCGTCCTCCACTATTGCCACCATTCCTAAAACTTGAAAAAAATATTTTAATAACATCTTGAAAACTGCTCAACAGAGCTTGGATAAAATCTGACACAAAGCACTCTTTGGGTACAGTGATGATGTTCTGTCATCAAAGATGGCTATCATTCGGTAAAAATGGTACAAATGTTAAAAACCTCTGAGACTGCTTAGCAGAAATTGACTAAATTTGAGAGAAAACAATCTGGAATTATTGGCTTTCAGTGTTGTACAGATGGTTTTGGTTCAACATCAAATATGACTACATTTCATAAAGTTGGAAAATCTTTTAAAATACTAATATAAAAAAATTAAACACTATCTAATAAATTTGGCAGAATGTGCCTATAAGTCTGTTGCTCAAAATGTGTTGGTTATATTTGTTTGTGCATGAATATTCTTCATAGGTTAATGTTATCTTTCTATTATGCTTCTTGGATTCATGAACTTTGTGCTTTTTTTCAGTTTTGTATCCTTATAATCAACTATTTATCTATATCTTATGAAATTGTAAATAATAAAGTACAAAAATTATCACTTTCTTGCAAATATATACACCTATCTATTCCTCTAAGGTCGGCAGTTTATTGTTATAGAAGTCAGGGCACTGACTGTTTATTTCACTGAGTCACTTATATATATCTTGAATCATTTTGTAAACATTTTTTGTTTTTCTTTTTTGTTAGACTGGAACACTTACAGAAGATGGACTTGACATGTGGGGTGTTTTGCCTGTATCAGATAAAATGTAAGTGTTTAGTATAATGTTCTGATGGAAAATGTTGCAATACTTGTTGGTGAGACTGCCTCGATGGAAACTCAATGTATTATGTTAGCAATTGTGTGAATACACATCCCATACATTTGCACATACCATAGATTAACCTAAATGTTTTTGCTATCATTATGTTAGAGTATCATTTTATACCAACCCCTTCAGATTTTGAATATAGCCTCATCATGCACTTATCTTTATCAAGTTAAATAAATGCCCTTGTGATTCAAGGTTGGGGTTAGAATACTTGTGAACCTTTGGAGGTTTTATACTCAGAAGGTTGTTTGGTGGGAACTGATGTGGGAGGGGGAAGGAAGTAAGTGCATGTAATCAAACAAAAGTATTGTTGAACCATTGAAAATAAGTTATAAACTTGTATAAGCCAAAATTAAATTTTGGAAGTTGAAATTTAAACTGTAAGAAAATGTAAGTTTTCTTTTAAATATTAAATACATTTCAAAACAAAAAGTAGCTAGTAACCTTTGCTTTGTCATATTGTACCACATATTTGCACACACATAATCATGACAGAGAAATTAAACAAAAAATAAAATTTCTGTCTTTAAAATCCATTGGACTGTGAAATAGAATATTAACTTGAACTTGAATTGTTCCCTAATTCCTTTGATGAGTTTGGAGGTGATGCAAGTGTTATTACTGTTCATCTTTGCACTCATTTGAGACAGGATCATACAGTTCAAACTTCCTCAAAGATCCTGTTAATTTTTAAAGAGAACTGAAAATGCTCTTTCTTCATCTACTGTTATTTCAAATAAGGTTGTATTCTTCAGAATGACTACTGTTGATTAGGCGTTTGCAATATATGAAAAGTATAAATGCTTCCTCTTGCTGCTGAATTTCAAATTGTCAGACTCTATCAACCAAGATTTGCTTTTGCTGGACCTTTGCTTGATTCACAGATGACTGAACCTTTCTTGAATCACAGCTTCATTTTGACATTTTGTTTTTGAAATAAAATAAACCAGATTTTCCTATTGTTTTTCGCTCTACCTTTCCAAATACCAAAATTATCATGTTTTGCATTTTAGTGTAAAATCCAGCTTCTGAGATAATGAACTAACCAATAATCTTTAATAAAGATGACTTTAAAATTTTAATGAAGGCAGCAATTAGTTAATACATTTGTTTATTCAGTTTGCATCTCCAATTTACTGAACTTAAAATGAATTTGAATTTTCCACTTCATGCAGTTTACTTACGGAAATTAGCTGAATGGACTCTCGCTTAATAGTACTATAAGGAATCAGAAGAATCTAAAGCGCACAATCACCTTAGGTATTGTCAGTCATCTAAGTAATTGGTATAGTGATGGATGCTTTTCTGACTACACTCACCTTTAACTTTAAATTATACAATTTTATATATTGCATTGGCATTAAGTCCATTAGGATACAAAGTATCTAACTTACGAATCTATTAAGTTTCTTTTACATTTTGATGACGGAATAATGTATTTCGTTATTTATTTTTTTCTGTCTGACAAAATGCATATCATCTGATGTGATTTATGAATAATCATCACTTTGATATAAGAAATTATAGAGATTTTTCTTTCATGCCAATAGATATTGTGCATGGTGACATGAATAAACCCATAAAAGAAACTTATTGGATTCATAAGTTAGATACTTTGTATCCTAATGGACTTAATACCAGTGTAGTATATAAAATTGTATAATTTAAATTGATATATATAGCAATATAATTATATATATGACTAGTTGATTTTATTATTTTATTAATTCAAGTTTCATTAGAGACTTGTGTACCTTATAGATCCTGTCATATAGAATTGTATATAATTGTTATGATGATGCATATCGTTTATGACATTACGTAATGACGAAATTGTTGTTTTTAAAATAAAAGATGTCATCTGTTACTTTCAAATCATTTTGTGCCTGAAGAAACATTTATTACAATGCAAAACTAGTTGCACAGAATTTTTGGCACTTGTGTTGTTTTTTTACCACAAATTTGGTTTCTTGATAATTAGGGCATAACCGATTAGCATTTTTCTACCGATTTCCGATTCCAGATTATGGGCATAAAATTTTTCCGATTCCGGATACGATTCGATTAATCGGAAATGCTAAATCCGTATTTTTTTTTCTAAAAAATTTCATCTTCCGATTCCGGGTTTCTGGTATCTGGTTTTGCCGTGTCTAGCATGTTACTTAGTACTTTACCATATCCGGCTTCATTTCCGGTTTTCACCCTTCGGTTCAAATAGATTGTCTCACAGCGTTCACCATATTGGACTTTTTGACTTATTATTTAACTTTATTAACGCACTATCGAATGACACGCAGTGTTAGACACGGTGCTATAGAAATTCAACTTTATTATTTTTATTATCGGAATCGGTCGTTCCTGCCTTGTCCGACTCCGATTAATCGGAAGTTCATACTATCCGGTGGAATCCGATTTCCGGATCAAAAGTCGGTTATGCCCTATTGATAATGTCTCTCTGCTATCCCAACCCCAGCCCCGAAAAACAAAAGACAAGAAACTCAAAATACGTCACATGTATGATAAAACCAAAAAAGAATGAAAATTCCAAAATACCTAGAAGTAGGAATTACATGACTAATTCACAACGTGGAGAAGGATGGGATGACATTTTCAATTTGTTATGCACATGATACAATCAGGAATATTTGTAGATGGCTGCAAAAACTTTAAAATTGGTACTTGTCTTAACACATGATTAATAAGAGAGCTACAAAAGGAATAGTGTAAGTGAGAAAGCCATGAGGGCAGCTCTGGCTCTTCTGAAGGTGAAAAGTCAGTTAGTTGCTGAATAAGGCACACATTTAAGAACCACATGTCATGTTTTGAAATGCTCATTTTGTTGGACAAGGTTTGGAAATAGGCACTATTGTCCATAAATGTATCAGGGCTACTACCGATACTCGAAGAGTCAGAACAGGACCATATCATTTCCTCCAGTCAGTTTTTAACAGTTATTAGTGATGTCTCCACTGTTATATCTAACAAAGAGGCAGAAATCATATACGTTATTTCGAATGCAAGGTAAATGTTATTATCTTTAATTTCAAGCTGTTGAATTTAAACTATTAAACCAGAAATTTAAACTATTAAATGTGAAATTTCAATTTAGGTTCATTTCATTTATAATGTTATCACTTAAGCCACTAATTTAACTTTAGATCTGTTATAGTTTATTTAATTCTTTTAATTCAAATATTTAGTACTTCTTATGTTTAAACTCACTTTATTGATATAAAATTGTACCTAATGTATACAGTGAAACTTCCATCATGCTATAGATGGCTTTATGTGAAGGGGATATGGGAATGAATGAATTAAAAAGACTGTTGCAATTTGACTAGATGGTGTGTCAGTGATGTTGATGCAGCTGATGACATTGATGATGATAATAAATACCACAATCAAGATTTGTCAGCATTACAAAACATACTTATTAACTGTTCTTGAATTTAATGTAAACTGTAATAAAATAACAATCTTGTATGTGCATTTTATTTTATTGTGTAGATTACATATTTTTTTCAGTAACTATAACCATAAACGAGCAGGATCTTGTAAGAATTACCAAAAGAATTTTATTTCAGAAATCTTCAGCATGTATCTACATCTTGTATCAAGACATAACTTGAAGTATGTTGTTGTCCTAGTTTAATGTTTTATCATTATATGAGAAGACACTATCACCATATAGTGTTAATTCAATCTGATTTAAATGCCAGCCTTTCATTTATTTGAAAAATTACAGGGTTTTTTGTGTATTTCGGAATAAATCTGTATCATACCAGCACCTTTCCTTTTACAGCTTTACAGGTGTGGTGCATGATCCCTCAGAGCTTCATAGATGTCCATTTCTCGTTGGCATGGTAACATGTCACTCTTTGACCATAATAGATGGGGAGGTGACAGGCGATCCACTAGATCTTATCATGTTTAACTCCACTAAATGGGTAAAAGAATATACTCTCTCTCTCTCTCTCTCTCTCTCTCTCTCTCTCTCTCTCTCTCTCTCTCTCTCTCTCTCTCTCTCTCTCTCTCTCTCTCTCTTTTTTACACCATTTCAGGGGTGTCATTATAAGATTTTATATATATTAAAAAAATTTAATTTCACCAAAATATTACTCGTTCATTATATAATCTCACATTTTCTAAAAGTATACTTCAGGTTTCTTAAGAATTGTCAGATTGAAATGGCAGGATAATTATTTTGTATTACTGCCATTGCCATACACGTATGTCTTATATAAGTGGCTCATGCAGTTGTTAATAGAACACTAACATAGAAACAGTGGCACCATGCCAGTTTTAATTCACATTGCCAGACTCTTGGGTTACTGCTTACTATTAGGAAGGCCAATTGCTACCCTTTGGAACAAGCTAGGAATTGCTACAAACAGCTCGTAGGTAATACATTTAATGTGAGTACATACTAGGTAAAAATGACTAAATATAGTGACAGTGTAAGTAAATGAAAATTAGCTGAGAATTTTAATCTAACCTTTTACGTGTTTGTAAAATATTTTCTACAGATGTTGATAGCAAATCCTTGCTTTTGTCTGCATTTTAATAAACAAGCAATAAAATAAAGAATTGATATGGATAAAGAAAAATATTATCTGGAGTTTATATTATATTTAACAGTAGTGTTTACATAATTAATCCCTCAGCTTGTTTTTTCCTTAGCACTACTGGTCATATACAATGGGATGGTCTGCTTGTCCATTCTTTCTGTCTGTTAGCAAAGTTTGTTCTTGAACTGATTGGAGGATTGCCATGAAAGTTTGCAAACACATAGTCATCCCATATTCTAGTTGCTCCTAAAAGAAAATGGTGCCATTTGGACATCCAGTATGGCAGCTAAAGTTGCCATCTTTAAAATTTGTTTTATTGCTACTCCCCTTGCATGGATACTCATATTAACATGGATTTTTCACAGAAAGACCTGTGATGTCTTGTTGGTCCTGAATGTAAATGGTTCTGATCCAATTGCCAGTATGGCTTCAACACCAGACATTGTAAAATCTTACCACTTCTCCTTCTGAACAGAAAGTCTTATTGAACATGTTTTTTTCACCCAAAAACTTATTTTTTTAATGAAAAGTTGGTTTTACATGAAACCATAGCAATGATCTTGAAAATCTTATTATTGCTACTCATTCCGAATGGATGCGTGTGCTCGCGTGAGATGAAAAAATTGTCCGTGTACAAGACCGTTCTTTTATTCAGGGCAGTTTTTATTTGCAGCTTTTGCAAAGAGAAAAAAACTGTATTTTGAGTTACCCGACGATTGTGATAATCATCATGTATTACGAGCCTACTATATTCCATTATCTATAAACAGCTCTAAATCAACAACTGATTCTTGTTTTAATTATGATGTACATTGTCACAACAACCACATGGCTATGCAGTGTTATTTACACTGTAATTAAACATGCTTACCACTTTGGCTATAATTGAAACCAGACTGAGGGCAAGAATCTACAGAATAGGTCAAATCAACGAGGATTGCCATGATAACAAACATCAGCAAATACTCCATATGTGGATGCTAGGAAGCGTGCATGAAGTATATATGGTTGCAAAGTTGAGCATGTTAAGTACAGATAATGTTGGGTTCAAAAGCAAAGCTGTGAATGCAGGAACCTGGGCAATGCAACCGAGAACAGAACTGGAACAATATGCCATGTAAGAAAATGCCCCAAATAAATGACATTTTGGATGGAGGGGAGGAGAGTGGTTCTTTCTACAGATAATGTTTTTAAGTTAAATGCAGTATCAGTGCTGAAAGCACGCATCTCTACAGGCATCCCAGATTTGTATGACTGACTTAAATAGCTGACAGTGTTTAATCATGTACTCCATGTTGGCCATCTGATTGGTTCTGCATGACAGCATATCTAAATCTAGTTACTAGCTTGATAACATATACTGGACACAATGACTTCATGTCTGACAGAGAACCATAGTAGACAAAGAGGGGCCCAACAAGAGGCCAGAGAAGAATGCACTATGTGTTACTCAAACTATACTTAATTAATTAAATTACAGTTTATGTGACAAAAGCTTGTGTATGTTAGAAGACCTTTTTAAGACAATGGTTTTTATTAGTGGTATTATGTAACAGTGACTTGAGCTACACTATATTTAGTGCTTTAACCTCAAAGTGAAAGTTTTGATAGTTTACAGTCTTTCTATACCCTTGGATAAAATCTGTGGTTAAAATGACAGGCATTTAGGATAATTCTGATTTTAACATGAACATTTCCTGCATGTAATCTGAAGTATAAAACACTTACATTAATATATGTTTTCTGTTGATTATTGAAAGGGATTACAACTGGAGTACTTAATTGAAGCAAAGGCATTAAAGTATTTTCAGCATCAGTTCGTATGAAGGAATAGTGTAAAGAACTGTTAAATCTAATTTTCCAACAAGAAACAATTTCAAAATTGTTACAAATATATAAAGTCAACCTGAATTTAGTAGATATAAACAAAGAGGGCTTAAGAGGTTAAAAACCGTTTTAATAACAAATATAGTAAAAGGTGACAGAAGTATACTGTCTGATATTCCATGAGAGATTCATATTATAAACTCTCTCATACTGAGTAGTAAATTATGTCAGTTATTTGATTGAAAATGGACAGTTGACATCAAACAGGTAATATAGCAGGACAAATCTATTCCATCAGTAATATAAATAGTCATATAATTGAGCAACATTCTTCTCATCTTCAATGATAAAATATTGCACTAGTTATACACATTATATTGATTTGCCCGATTTATCAATTTTGTAAGATTTCATGATGTTAAATACAAGTTGGCCTGAATAGCAAGTTCTGGGGTTCAAGTGACTACATTCCAGCTGTACAAAATAACAAGAAAGTCTGGCAGTGTTCCAGCTGTGACTTGAACCTGGCATGAGGACTCCATCAATTTCAATGATGGCATTTCATTAAAGATGAGCAGCAGAAAATATTTACAATGCAAGGCATCAGCAATTATGCACACAAAAAAATGTCTTGCTTCAGATCTTAAAAAGTTGTTTCAAAACCTGAAATCATCTTTTTTATTTTTGTATGCATTCATGCAGTGATAAACAAAATAACAAATCTATTACAATATACTCCTTAAACTGTTCATCTTGAAGAACAGTTCACTTGTGTTGTGCAAACTGTGCATGTCTGTCACTAGAAACATGAAAATAATTGTTTAAAAGTAGAAATACTAACAAAATTATTATATTTCCTTCTGCAATTTGGAATTTCATGAAGGTTTGCCACTTTATAATTATTACAATTGTAACAATATTTAAAATTAGATATTTACATACTTTTTGGTACCAGACTCTGGATGAACCTGGCGGTGACACAAGTAAATTTGAAACCATCATGCCTGTTGTTGTAAGACCATCTTCAAAGGAAAAGTTTCTGCCTTTTGAGCATGACCTTGGAATGGTGAGTTTAGTTTATATTTTAATTTTATTCCAACATATCTTTTGAAGCCTTGGACAGACAAAGGTATCACTTTTTCCAGCAGTTTTGATGCTGTTCTCATTGTTAATGTTTCTTGGAATACTTTTCCCAATCACATCATCATTAGTTGATATAGGCTTGCTACCTGTCAAATCCAGCTCTACTAAAAGATGAAAATTCATCTTTCTGTTTATGTTTAAGTTTGTTCAAACTCTTGCTTATTACCTCCACATGCTACCACAAGATGCTGCCGGTTTTTAAACTTCACTTCCATATGACAACATTTCCCACACCAAGTTTTGTGTTCAGTTGAAACCATCCGTACAAAATTTTGGATTTATTTGGATAACTTTTATTCCTAAACAAGCTGTGAATAAACATTATTGATTTTAGAAATATATTGTGAAATTTTTCACTTCCCTAGACTTCGTCAATTTTAGACCTCATGATACAAAGCACTAACATTAATGTATCGTATGTTGGTATTCGTGGTTTTGCACACATTGCCCGATCACCCAGTTTGAAAGAGAGACTGACTAGTCTGTTGATTTTTTATTTAACATTTACTTGAGATGGGAAAAATATACGCATAAATAGGTATAATATGTGATTTTGGATATGAAGAATGACACATTAAGTCAAAATTTATTACTTTCTGTCGTATAAAGTTATTACTATCTTACTTGACTTTTCTTGATCATCAAATTTTGCATCAGACTGTAATCAATTTCACATTCTCAGCACTAATTAGCATTGGTATTAAAATAAAGAAAGAAGCAGCTGAGGTCTTTACATTGTGTATGACAGGGAGGATAATCAGTGCTCATAAATCATATGATGCTCACACCTTTTTCAGTGATAGGTCAGTGGTTGATAGCTAGGTATCAGCACATTAGGGCTTGAGTGACATATGGTCATTAAATTCATTCTCACAGATGTGTGTAAGTAGGCCCTTTAGAATTAGAATGGTCATTTTGTGTGTTTTCTTTCCAAAATATAGCAACAAATATAATTTTGTCAGTGAAGTGTTGTAAGATAGTTGGATCCATTGTAAGTTTGACATACATATTCAAATCTTAATGCAAAACAAACAAGTTAGTATAGTAAATTCTTGTTATAATGACAAATTTGGTATGGATCAGTTTGCATCATTATTATGAATTTGCCATTGCAAAATGCGTAAGATTTTTCCCCAAGTATTAACTTGAACCATAAGCTTATCCCTATGATATTGCTACGGATTGCCTTAAACAGTTGTATGTGTGGATTATTTTTAACAAAACATATTTGCATACTGTTTCTGTCACCAGCCATTAAGTGGGCACATTTACACTATGAAAAATCCACACACTTATAGATTAGCAAAAGCATTCTCTTTTGGGGTTTATATACAGATATCTGTTGTAAGCTTGGTTTTTATCTCATTCTGGAGTAAAAATCTGTGCTCACTCCTTGCTTGATAGTGTACGGAACTGTAATTTCCATCCAATAATTCATATTGTTACGTGCTTAGGCTCGAACAAGCAGCAACATTGAAAGAAGTGAAAATAACAAGCTTGTTAAAATTTAACAAACAATTTATTGAGTACAAATATTTTCATAAAAGAAAATATTTAAACTTACGGTTTTAGAGAATCAAGTCCAAAAATTAATCCAAAAAGAATTCACAATATAATTCACTAGTGGAATTGCAAGAGTCCTGATAATAAAATGTCCTAATAGTTCCCGGTTCGAATCTTGACAATGTAATCCAATATGGACGACGATGTCACGTGATGAAGTCAGTTTTAGTTTTATAATAATTCAAATGAGCACAAGTAATTTCTAGATAAATAACACAATAAATTCCTCTTGATCCCAAACGAATTGAAATGATTTACACTCAAACAATAAAACACATCTTTGTATTCCAAAGCCCAGACTAACTACTGAACAGTTCTCTCCCAAACAATAATTTAAATACCTGTTTTTTAGTAAACAGTAAAGGGGTTACAACCTTCCAGAATCTCTCAGAACAATCTCACGTTCAAGAAATCACGCAAACATCGTATGACCCAACTAAATTAGAAAGATGTTTATACTTTACTCCATTTTGTCCTTTGAATCAACCAATCATTTTAAAACCTTGTTTATAACTCTGATACCAGGTCAAAAATGAGGTCAACACCTGGTGTTTATAAATAAAGTATATAGGTCATCCATTTCTAGAAAATCTCTCCCAACTAACGAGTTTTAAACCCAAAATGTCAAATTTGAATCTGACAAACAAAATTAAATGATTTAAATCAAATATATGTAACAATATTTGGGTAGTGTTATTACATGAAAGTTATATAATTCACCTGTAGAGTTTCCTCTATAAACAATGTATTAAAAATGCCTTACTCTTTCTTAACTTCATCAGCACTGATGACTGTGTCACTGTTCTCTCCTGATTGAAAATAAGAAGCAATCAGAGTGTCTGTGTGATCATTATCAAGCTCGTGTGTCAGTAATATTTTCAGGAATAGTGGTAGGCTCAAACATATTGAGTGCATTAAAGACTCAATGTCCTGAAATCAATCACATACATTTTCATGAATAATCCATACCCAGTGTACTGCTTTGGCTGGAAAAAGATCGTCAAACACAGTCAATTTATTAAATGCTATAAATGCATACAAATTACAGACTTTATTACCATTATTTTCTTTTATTAGCTCATTAGCAAGCTTCATTGTTTACAATCGTTTGCCTTCATTAATTATATTAGCTACATTATTAAAGTTGTTAATGAGGGGTGAACTTGGGTAAGCTAATGCTTGCTGTTCCATATCTTTAATTTGATTTTAAAAACTTGCCATGATGACTTCAGCAAATAAATACTGCTTAAATCAAGTACTTATCGCATGACACTTAAGTTTTGTTGATTGGAAGTGACCACTCTCATGTATGGCTATAAGAAACTCATTTCAGAGGGGTTGAAAATGAAGTGAACCAACTTGTTGATTCTTTGTAATGTACAGCAAGGGTGTTTATTTTTCAATAGATGTCACAAAGAAGGTGCAATAAAAACATGTTTGTATCATGTCATGTGTTACGGCTATTGGATTTAATTTATTTATTTTTAATTGTTAAGTCCAAATTTATCATTTAGGGTTTAATATCTATTAATTGGGAAATTATTCTAGAAGGTTTGTGCTGACTGAGATTGTAAACAAGTTTTGACCTTGGCTTGTTTGACCTAAATCCTGACCTTGCTTTAGACATTGTCAACAAGCCTTTAAAACTATTGGTCAATTTCAAGGACAACATTTTTATTTTTAGTTCTTAGGGATAGTAAATATCTAGATTACGTGACTTGGAGAAGATAGCTTCTTTCTGTGACCTTCCAGAATCACATGATTCCTCTTGTTTACGAGGGAATTACATATATATATATATATATATATAGCTGTGTTTTGGAGGCTAACTTTAGTAGATGTTTGGGCTTTATTATTATTATTAAGTTGTGTATTTCATGTTTGAGTGTTAATATTATTTTGTTCTGGACTTTGTGTCAATTCATTGAAGAAAGAGGATTTATTATTTATTTGGAGGAGAAAACATGTGCTCATAATTCATGTGGATGATAAATTAAACAAGAACTGCATCACGTGACATTGTCAGCCATTTTGGATTACATCATCAAGATTCGAACCTGGAACTATTAGAACGTTTATTTATCAGGACTCTTACAATTCCATTAGTGGATTATTTTTGTGAATTCGATATTGGATTAATGTTGGATTTGATTCTCTAAAACTGTAAGTTTATTTATTTTATGAAAATAATTGTACTTAATAAATTCATTGTTAAAGTTTTACAAGCTTGTTAGTTTTCACTCTTTCTGTGTTGCTGCTTATTCGAGCCTAAGCACGTAACACGTCACATTCCAGTGAATTTTGCAAATACAGGGAATTAAGGAAGCCTGATGTTTAAATATGTCAGGCATGAAAATGATTATAGTTACCTATTTTTCACACAGAAGTAATAGTATAGCAGCAGAGAGTGCTGCATGTGAGTGTTCTTAAGAATTTCTTTAATGAATCATTCAGATTTTATATCAGCATATTTTATTTCAGCCACAGTTTGAAGTTGGCATTGTGCGACAGTTCACATTTTCTTCAGCTCTGCAGAGAATGAGTGTCATCACCCGCACCTTGGGAGAAGACAAAATGGAAGTATACTGTAAAGGGGCTCCAGAAAAGATTGTCAGTCTCTGTGACCCTAATACAGGTACCCTGCAATTTCCTACTGTGTGTATGTTGTATTGCCCATTTTGTTTACCCTGGAACTTCCGATTTTGAAACTTCTTATTTTGTATGTTTTGAAATTATTACTTTGTATACCCTGCATTGCCTATTTAGTGTATCCTGAAACTCCCAGTTTTGTGTACCTAAAAATGTATCTCACTTTGGGAATCTTGTGAATTTGGCATATTATTGGTTTTAGAATATTAATACATTTTCCTTATGCATACTTTGCTGTATCTTGAAATTTGTTATTTTGAACACAACATAGATAAAGAATTTTAAACTGATAATTTTCACTCGTATCATCAGATAACACTGGATGGCCAAGTGGTCTGAGGTACTTGCCGTTTTAGATCACTGACATCCTTGGGTGAAATGACATTACTGGGCAATGTATCAATATGATTCATGATACACAGCCAGTAATATGATACATTACCGATACACATATTAACTTGATGATCTTTCCATCTTTAGAGGATCTGTCAATGGTAGGTGGTGCACATGTATGTCATTGACTGGTTGTATTTCCAGTATACAGATGACTGACACTTATATTTAGCATCAATTTATATGGCATTCTCATCTGGGACAA
This sequence comes from Unio delphinus, assembly GCA_029339505.1. NCBI lineage: Eukaryota > Metazoa > Mollusca > Bivalvia > Unionida > Unionidae > Unio > Unio delphinus. The sequence continues at coordinate 2,306,407 of JAQISU010000038.1, read as the reverse complement.
TATGACAAAAATAATTTCAAATAGATGACCTGTTAGTTATCAGTGGTTTTTGTTCAGAATTTTAGACTATTTAACTCAGTTACATAGGTAATTTGATCAAAAAAATCTCTTTACTAATTTCTTTTTTTCTTCATTTTTTCATTTTTTTCTTTTTCTGTTTATCTTCAACCCAATAGGGATGTATAGTTTTGTAAGACATGATCTCTCAGGGCTACATTTTTTGACAAAAGAAATGAAAATTTCATTCTGCTTTTCAATTGTTATTTTAATTTGGCTTAGTATTCTGTCTTTCCTACATTTTCTGAAAGGGTGATTGACAAGCATGCCATCCAATTTTGTATATAAATAAGATTCCTATTTAACATCATTTTGGGGCTAAAAATCACCCAAAAGAATGGTCTTTAACACTCTCCCAGCCTGAATAATGTGACATACTTCATAATGTTACAAATTATTGTCGTCATAATTATTCTCAGAGTATTTGCTGAATGAAATCATACTCTGAAGATGAACCACACTCAAAATCAGCTATTTGGAGTTTCTAGGTAGCAATATTTTCAACATGCGTTTGTAGAACTACCTTGATGCATGGTTCAGACTACAACATAATGCTTGTTCCAGGACACATTGTGCCAATCAATTAAGTTTAACTAACATTCATGTCAAGCTGAAGAGCTCAGATGTGTAAATAAATAGTTGCCTACCTGAAAAGCATGTCAAGACAAGGGCAGTAATACATGTAGTGGGGCAACTAATGTCACAAATAACAGTTTATGGTGAACAGTTCAATACAAATTATATACTGTTCAGAGTACATTTTCATATGCACAGTTTTCAACTAATTTGCAGGAGCATCACTGCTTTTCAGGTATGTGAATTCATACAAATCTTGCAAGATTGCATTCCACAGCAGCATGTCTGTTAAAGTACTGTACAGAACAATTACTGATCACTTTTGTGATAAATTTCCGCATTGCTTTGCCCATATTTCTTGTTTGTCATGCAGGAAATAAACTACATTATGTTCTCATCAGTGTTCATTGTTTACCCAGGACCACAGCAAACGGTTAACACGAATAAGAATTAAATTTAACATATCTCATTAGTGTAGCTTTCAAATTCGACCAAAGTAGACAAGATCCAAATCAACATAAATACTTTGCAAAAAGTGGTGAATAAATGATTAGTTAATTACACTGTACTTAATTGTAGATGTGGAAGACATTTGGAATGTCTCATTTTTGAAAAACAAGCTGTTGTAATAAAATAAATTTGATCGAAATTGGCAGGAGATGAGGGGAATGTAACAAATTTTATCACTTTGTGTTACTTTGCAGAAGTCAAGTGATTCTTGTCAAGTCTTGGTTTTTGCTTACAAAACTGAATACCTTGTGTCTGCAACAGCTGTCTCAAAAGACTTCTCAATGTAAAGAATAATGAGGCAAATGATTAATAATTACTTAAAAATGCTGAAGATCAAAATAGCTTGCATAAGAAATTTATCAGTTTGTACTGATTTTCCACCTTTTGTAATATGTATATCGGTACAGCAAAAGTATTGATGCATCGATATATTGATGAATTGTTTAACCTCATCTAGCATCTCACCTCTGTTTAATCTTAACCCGCTAATTTGAGTATTTGAGAAAGCTTGCCAGTAGCTGTCAATGTATCATTGGCTCTACCCAGAGGTTTTCCTGGGATCTTCCTCCAGCTGACCAGTATATGTAGCCTATCATGTGCTGAAAATGGCATTAATCCAACAAAACCATGAACCATATTGTCAAATTAACCCAGATGTCTGATAACAAATTTTGGACTACTTAACTGTATTAAATTATAAAATTCACTCTAAGATTGAAACATACAAAAGTTGGGTACCTGCACAGTTTAATTTACACCCATTTAAGCTTATATTTGATTAATTTCTTTCCTCTGTATTTTCAGTTCCAAGGGAATTTAATGATGTTCTTCACAAATATACTATTCAGGGATTTAGAGTTATTGCCCTTGGATATGGCACCTTGGATTCAAAGATTAACTGGCATCAAGCACAGAAAATATCCAGGTATGCCAGTTTTATGCCACATCAATAGCATTAAGTAGGGATGTATAGTGTTACCATGAACTTTTTGTCTGTTCATTCCTGCTTGTTCCTATGGTTAAAATTTGCATTTGGGTCTGTTTACAGGCAATTTAAATAACACACAATACATAGGCTCTAGGGACACTAATAACCGAAACTGTATAAGTCCGATCCTGAGGATTGCTATGATAACAAACATAAGCCGATAGATACTTTATACATGCACCATAGGAAGCGGGTATGAAGTATATATAGTTGAGTACATTTAAGTACTGACTTGTACAAATTGGGGTTCAAAGCAAAGTGGTGAATGCATGAAACGTGGCATTGGTCCAAACAAAATAAAGGGAGCCCTGTGACTGTGGAAGAATGCGACTGTAACGAAGGCCCTCTGGGGTGATCAGATCATGCATGACATTTAAGGCATTAAAGGGTACCCTTGGATTGTTGTGAACTTGTGAACTCGACAACTAAACCATTGTCACTGACTTGAACCTGAGAGAACTGAAATAAAATTATCGTTTTTGCATCCAGATTGTCAATTTTTTGTATAAAAAAAATTGGATTGGTAGTCTGGCAACTGTGTGGTAAATTTAATGAACAATTGCAGATCTTTGGAATCAGAAAGGAATCAGTTGGATCAGGGATATTGTTCAGAATGTGGGCATAGCCAATTGCCAAAACATTGGTAAATATGGTAGATAATGTATATTGCTTTGCAAAAAAATACAAAATGAAAAGCTACCAAGCTGGTACTTGAAATAAGAAAGCTGCTGTTGAGTTGCAGCATTGTTAAATTGATGTATTTATCCAGCTGCACCTGTAAGCTTCTATCGAACATGGAATGAGCAATTTATAGTAAAATTAAACAATATTACTCCGTTTGTTAATGTCAGTAATTCTGTGATTTCTTCTGCATAGGCTGGGTCAGAACTCCAGTACTTTTTCACCTCTGTGCATTTTCAATGCCTAGTTTAGACCGATGAGGCGAAAATAACCACTATTACTCTAGGTGACCTTGCAATATGGTGGAAAGTAGGGCTCTAAGCCAGTGATGTCATCCTGGAAGAATCTGTGAACTGTCTTGAATTTGTTAGCGAAGATTCAGATATATTATCTCCATGAACGTCATGGATTCCACTGCCTATCCACTGCTTGTTTCAACACAATTGGCTGAAGTGAGCTCAAATGTCAAATGAGTCTGAGACTATGTTATGACTGTCACAGAAGGGATGGAAATTGTCAGCTTTGTTGAAGATAGTTACAGTTGCACTTGGGCGAATTTGTTCTGAGAATTCTGAGTACTATACAAATGTTCCTACTACAGTGTCTTAACAAGAAGAAATGAATCACACATTTCCTTTATCCCCATTTAAAATAAATGCCTCATCCAGAAAGTCTTTGTCTAAAGTTGGGCAGAGACTAATTGTCAAGTCATATTTGGCTGTTGATGGGCTAACTGCTGCTTGATAGCTGCCATGTCCAACATGTTGAGATCAACTGGTGTATCATTTGCTTGCTGGTCACGTGGCAATGCTGATGAAATACCCATTTGGTCATGTGATGATATTCTTGAACACAATGGAGAATCACCCATCTGTTGCACATTATCTCTGTACAGTTGAAGAAAACCTTGATGTTCTTCACAGCTAACTGTTGAACCAATTTTGATGCAGTCCAGTTTTTTGGGAATGTCCTCCCAATTAGTTGCAGTGATGGCACCAGTGTTATGTTCTGTATTCAGAAGGCTGGTTAAACGAGTAACAGTTCGTTTGATCCATGAGAAGCCATTTAAACATGACAGATGCATTACAGGGCCAGGTATGTTGAAGCCCTTTTTTGTACTGGGCTTTAACACACTTGGCCCTGTAGTTATTGTTTTGTTCTATTTTTTTATGTTTGTTTTTAAAATCTATATACTATTCAGAATTAGCACAAAGATTTAACAACTAGAATGAAAGATTTTATTGTACTGTATTCATTGTTATGGCTTCACTATGCACTGTAAGAAAATTTAGTTTAATTAGGATTTTTAACGTACCTTTAAAAAAAAACCTGTCATATTGCTAACACTAACCTCTTAATACTGAGCGCTAAGCAAGGCAGCTGTTAGTGCCATATTTGTAAGGCTTTGGTATGACTCAGCCGGGGATCAACTTTGGTATGACTCGGCCAGGGATCAAACCCATGACTGCTATCTTCTGCGGCGGATGCTCTAACCACTAGGCCACCGGAGCGGTCACTTTAAGAATAAAATGTTTGGGTTAATTTCATGTTTAAAACTTGTTAACTACACCCCAACAATGGTGTGCACAGTAACCCCATTTCACACAACATAGTGTATATCCACTTAGTACAGAAGAGTTATATCTCTTGGACTAGTTTGTGACCTCCAATTTGGAGATGCTTTTTTCTGCTCTGGAAAAAACAAACATGAATCTGGTTGATCACACACAGCCAGGTTGTAACAGTGTTTCAGGTAGCACTGTAGCAGTATGCAAAATATCCTTACGTGCTTCACCTCCATGTGGTGTGTTTAGATCATGCGTGATTAGTAATGGACATTTCTATATGTGTTTTACGAAAAAGAGGTTTGTACATTTATTGCAACATGTGAACATTACAGCAAACAAGGAAACCAGTATCGCAAAGGGCAGTACAAAAAGTTGATCGATCAGGAGTATCTATATTCAAGTGATTGTATTGAAAAGTCCTTAAATTCATACGTAACCATGCAAAGACCTTCACTTTCAGCAAAATATCTTGAAAATGAGTTTGAATTTTGGAGAAATGGATGGGGAAAATTCTTGATAGAATGATAATATTGATATTTTTGATTTATGTTGAGCTGCTTGTATATTCCTTAAGTTTGTTGTTGACTCTTAAAATCCTGTCTGGCATGTCATTTTTGCATGGCTTGTCAGTTGTAAATAATACACTGGACTAGGGAATAAGGCTACACCAGGGACTGCAATATTTGGAACACCTCAATATCTCTTGTCAGCATACAAAGTGAAGCGCTGTATTGCTCTCCTGTGATGTTTAGACATGTATCAATTACTGTGGTTATATTTGAAGACCAGGCAATCTCAGGTTAACGGAGAGCATGTATCATATTTAAATCAAATTGACAAAGGTTGACATTTATTTTGGGTGATTTCATCAGGTCTGTACACCACTGCAAAAATAGATAGGGCTATATGAAGCTTAATGGACAAAGGAATTTGTCACACAAGACTTTTACAAAGAAATGTTAGGTCATAACAATCTGATTGGTTTCACCAGCTTTGAGTGGAGAGGAGTCCTATTGGCTTGTCTGTAGATTATCAGAAAGCTGCATTTTGAAGTATTATACCATTATCAAACTGGCTTAATAACTTTAGGGAAGCCAATACAATGGAAATTGTACCATAATATTATTTGCAACATGGTTGTCAATGCTGGGACATGATAGAAGAGATTGAAATCCTTCATTGGGAATAGATAAGCACACGCTGATTCAGACAATACACCAGGATGTATCACAAAACTTCTCTGTAATATCAGGCAACCCGAACGTAGAGTGGACACTTGATAATTATTTTGAGAATTATAGATCTCAAAAAAATAAAATGTGTGATTACCCTGGAAATTTTTAGAGTTTGTTCTTTCCAGGCTGATAGAACCATGGATGATACAAGTAACATTTGAGAATTTAATTCTTGTATTTTTATTATTAGGGCCAAATAAAGATGCTGGTTTGTTTTACAGGGACAAAGTGGAGTGTAACCTTCAGTTCCTGGGTCTGATAGTAATGCAGAACAAACTGAAGGAGCAAACCACACCAGTTATAAAAACATTGAGGCAAGCCAACATACGCACAGTGATGATCACAGGTACAGCTGCATAAATTACCATATATATTCTTAAGTCGAGTCCAGCTGCAAACTGCACAGACCCAGATATTCTGTTGCATGATGCACTTGCTGATCTGGGTATATGCATCTTGTTAAAGTACAAGTTGTACAGGTTATTAAGGCATTTAGTACCGATTTATTCTATTACCGGTGTAATTTTTGAGAATTTTATAGCTTTTGTCTTTAGCAGTTAGTCACTTTATTTTGATCTGCATAGAATCATGTTCAACGGAAGATCATTAAAAACATGCCCAACGAGAAATGCAGAGTGCAGAATTAATGTTAATGTATGAAGACATTTTTGGAAGAGGTTGACATAACAGTGTGATCCATTACAAACCTGGTTGAGATGTCACAATAAAAGCTGTGTTTCAAAAAAGGTATAAAAATTCTACTACCCAGTTTATGATTTGATCTGATGTCCTGTTTTCTTAAAGTGTAGAACCTGACCACTATTTTAAAAAGTTATTTTTTAAAGTGTTCTATGATGTATAAGGTGCAGAGTATTCAATAGTCTGGATTGAATAAACTATATTTACATTAAATTTTAGATTTTTTTATTTTATTTATGAAAAAAGGAAATGCATCTCCATTACCATTTTGATATTAGTGGAACAAAAAGCATGGACCCAGATTTGTTGGCTCATTATCCAACTGAAGATCAGTGTCTGCTTTGTTTGCTGTTGGACTTACAAGCTGAGTACATGTGGTAGATAGACATGGATATATTAATAGCTGCACCATACTGACAAACATGGGGTGCTGTGGTTTTTTTTTTAAAGTCAATTGTTTTTATACACAAGTTACTTCAATCATTCCAAATTATGGTACATAATTATGTTGAAAATTTATAATATTATGCAGTAAGAATTCATGTCTCTCTGTTTAGTAAGTAAAGTAAAAAATTAGGTCACAATGATATCATTCTATGTAAATTTGTATAGGAATGAATGGCATGTCAGCATAACATGTGCTTTATTGAGGATAAACAGGTTGCAAACAAAATTTTAAACTATATATACTTTGAAATGAACAAAACATATTGTCATACAAGATAAAAGGTAAAAATATTTTGGCACAGTATTCCCCAGAAAATTGTTTTCTTGAACTTCTCACTATGAATTGTATGCCTAAAATACAACATATTAGAAGATTTCATGCTACCGAACAATGAGAGTGGCAGTAAGATTCACAAAGGTTTATAATCTAAGCATTTAGTTGTACAGGCATTTCACTTTTCAGTTGGCAGCAGCAATCTCAAAGGCACCAACAATGTTAAGATTTTTAAAGTTTTTAAAATTATGTGAGTCACTTTATCTTTCATGGCAGTCAAATTTCATGGTTTGGTTAAAAAATTACAAATTCATGGGCACCTTGAATTTATTGAATTTGTTGTTTTCAGAATTGCAAAAAAAATATTATAAAATATTCAGTAACAATCTGTATTAAAATGTATGTCATCACTATTGACAAGACCAGCTTAATATTGAATGCATTAATTAATTTGATTAAGTAAGTTATTCATTGATACAACTTGTCTTAAATGTAGAAATATGAGTCAGAGATGATCCCTGATGATGCAGTCATATTTTGTATATATCTAGAGGGAACAAGCTGAATTCCACTGCATAAATTAAGATTGCAGTAAGGTTTTTCAGTATTCTTAAAAACCACTATCAAAACAAAGCTCTAAACAGTTTGGTGATTAGGCACTGAAAGATAACCAGTGCTTGTGTAACAGCTTTTTTTCCCCTCAAGCCGAGTTTGTATCTTTTCAGTGCATAAACAGTTGTCAGAGTTGAGTTTCATGCTTTAAACTGTCATAGTATTGCTGACACAGTGATCAAAGAGTGTAAAACCTGCTGATAATTGATGAACTCTGTAGATGACTTGCTGCTCTCTTTCTGTGAATGAAGTGGTGGAAGCACATTTGATGTTTGCAAAGCAGTTTGCAAGTTCTGCCTCATTTGTAGAAAACTGGGATCATAACATTGTGCCAGCTGCATGATTAGAACTCCCAAATTTGTGAACAAATTCTCTAAGGAAGAACAAAAATAATTTTGTTTCATAAATTAAATTCAATCTTGTTGATTGCCCAGTGACATAAACTAGGGGATGGTTAATGCTTTTGTGATTTTTATCGAGTTTTATCTATTATAAATGGATACACAATGTGCTTTGTGAAGGCTGTTCCATTTAAACATACGTGATACCCAAGGAATCCTTTTTTTAATATGTATGCCAGGTTTTCACAAAATTCAAAATTGTGTCTACACACCACTTTGAAAGTGCCTTCCCAGGGTCCCATGTCTATTTTAATGGAACAGCTCTGAACTAAAGAAGAACACAGACTGGTTCAGTGTGTCATCAGTTAGAGTCATTACTTTAGCTCCTGGCTTTCAAGTGATAAAGTTTTGCATGTGAATTTAATTGTAATCAGTACATCTCCAATATTCCTCATCTTTCATAAACATACAATAATTATATTTCTGAGCACTATAAATATGTTTTGTTTTAAAACTAACAAGTGCTTTACTATGGAATAAGGTAGAAGTACACTTTGTCAGCTTGGTTCATTGTTTGTCAGCTTGGTTCATTGTTTGTCAGCTTGGTTCATATTTCATTCTGACATTAAGGTGGTGGCCCCAGTAGGCAAACTGATTTTAGGCAATCGCCTTTACATCTCATTTGCATCTCACCTCTGTCCATGTGGGTTAAAGTTTCAACATTGCAATGTGAGAAAGCTTGCTCATGGATCCTTGTTTTTTTCCCCCAGGATTGTTTCTGGCTGTTCCTCCATCAAAATATACTGCATGCGCTGTTAAAGTGTGTTAAACCCACAAAATCACAAGCACATTGTGACTTCAAATTTTTAATTTAGTTTCCTAAGAAAAACATGAAAATTTATAAAAAAATGAATTAAAAATCGATTCACAGTAGATAAAATAAAGATTAAACAGTTCATAGGCAAACTGTAAATTTAAGCCAATACATATTTAAGAAGTAATATTTTTAGCCTTTGTTACATTTGCAAATGTCAGAGATTATATTTCACTGATTTTTCAGGGGACATGATCAAGACTGCCATAAGCGTAGCCAGGAACTGTGGAATGGTGCAACCAAGAGATCAGGTTATTATTGTGAATGCCCATAATCCTGATAAGGATAGTCCAGCCAGAATTGAATGGGAGCCTGCAGAAATGCCTTTGGAAGAAAATGGAGAATACTCTGAGCCTGATCCAGAGGTAAATTTAATCAATTCTCACCTAATTAGAATGCAAGATTTTCTGATTGCTATATTGTATGAATTTTTTTTTTAAATAATACATAGTCAGATTGCAGCTTTCCGTTGTTCTTATGCACTTCATTATAACACAGTTCCAAATACTATACAATATTAGTTTGGAATCATTACTAAAGTGTAACTTAAGTAACTCATCAGGGCAGAATTGTCTTACCTGCATTAGCATGTAGTAAAGCATAGATGTCACTTTTTAGCTATAGAGTCAATATTTTCTGTCACCAGTTTTAAGATTTTTTGTGTCAAGATTTTTGAAAATTTATGCTAGCCAAGTTATACAGAGTAAATAAGTATGTGTAATGCCAATCCAATCAGAATGGTTTACCAATAAAATTGTCATGAAACGCATTGTCCTTGACAGGAATGCTTTGAATAACACAGATGACTATCAAAATAACTGGTTGTTTAAAATGTGTCTGAAACTATATCTTTCAAGTGATTTTATTTATCAAAATTACATATCTCACCTATATATAACAGAATCATATGACACTGTCTTTGCACTTGAATTATTCTGTGTTACCATATGTTGGGATGGAGGTGGTAATCTTGCAGAGAAGATAACATTACATCATAGTGCAGTTTGCAGAGAAATGATGCCTCTTGACCTTACATATGGCTGTCATTACCAACATACAGACAGTGCATTCTGTGGAACACTTGTTTTAGTACAGTTAGCTTAAGTTAGAATATCTTGCAGTGTTGCAATTTATAGTGATGCCTACAACTAAGGCATCATGCTGCAAACATGTAGCATGATGTTCCACCCAGTCACATTATCCTGACACTAGGCCGACCAATCCTAGCACTAACCTCCTAATGTCGAGCACTAAACAAGAAAGGTGTTAGTACCAATTTTATAAGTCTTAGTATGACTCAGCCATGGTTTGAACCCTTGACCCTCCTTCTACAAGGCCAATGCTCAAACTGCTTAGGCCATTTATATATGTGATTTGATCACAAAATAAGGACAATAAATTTAATGAATGATCACTGCAACAACTGTAACTATCACAAAACAGCTGGAATTGAATTGTAATGACATTATATTGTATTTAATTACTGTTTTGTCTCTCTCTAGACACAGTTATTATGGTATATAATGTAGAAGTGCAAACTTTCATATTGCCACACCTTTTAAAGACCTAATGTCTGTAATGGAGATATTTGCAAATGAAACTTATGCTCAGTTTTGATCCTGATTTTATCTGATCAAACCAAGAATTAAAGTTATATTTGTAGCATTATTTCATTGATGCTCTTTGCCAGCACTCAGTGAATGGGAATGGTGCATTCTCCCCTACAGTTAGTTTCTTTTACGATGATGGCTTGAAATTTAGTCCATTGCATTCCTGACTTTTTATGAAAAACATTAAGTTTAATCTGATGTGTTGTATAGAAATCCTTTTGTTTGTTCATCTCTGCATCCTTCCATCCATCAATCCATCCATCCATCCATCCATCACAGACTCTAGTAAACATAACAAGTCAAACAGCTTCTGATGGGTCCCCATGTAGCTTGGTAAATATTATGGTTATTACCTTAAGATGCTAATCATGACAAATAAGTTTGCTCCCAGCATTTTCAAACAAGTTATTGCCCTTATCGTATTGCAATTGAATGCAGTTTATGAACGAATTTTGTGAACACAACTAATTCTGCTGTTTTTTTTATTGATCACTTTGAAAATTGGTCAATATTGTCATTACCTGAAGAGGCACTTTTTAACAAGCCACTGTTCTCCAGCAATTTTTGTTAGAGTTATTGCTCTTTTTGAATTGGAGTTAGATGTAATATGTGACAGAATCTTGTGAATACACCTCATTTCACGTTTCTTAATGGATATTCATTCATCAAATGTTGTAAATATCAACAAATTGGTATATTTACTCAGTTATTGGCACCCCTGGCTACTGTACCCTTTGATCTTAAAGGCAGGGGATCATTTGTTGTCTGTTAGCATTTATATCTTTTACTTCTCAGAGGCCACTGAGCCAACGTTTTAATCAGATTTGGTATTAATGTTTCTTTTGATATTCTTGACTAAATAATGGCTTAGCCAGTTTCAAACTTGGTGGAACTGTTTTTTTTTTATAGAAAATATTCTTTTTATAAACATTATGTATAGTGTAGCTGCTCCAGCAAGAATGTGGTTTCTTTAGCAACCAGTTGATAAACCTGTTTTCAACTTCTCAGCTGAGCCAATTTTAATTACTCATAGCAGAGATGTTTGTTAGGGCATGGACCATCAGATTTTAGTAGCGGTTTCATTAGCATTGGTGTGGTTTTATTATCATTGGTGTGGCTTTATTAGCAGTTTCCTTAGCATTGATGTGGTTTTATTAACATTGGTGTGGTTTTATTAACATTGGTGTGGCTTTATTACCAACCAGTTGGAAAACATTTTCCATGTCACTGAAAAGGCTGAGCCATTTTCAGAAAAACATGGCAGGAATGTTTCTTAGGGCTGTATCAAAATTGTTTCCACTGTGATTTCCCAAGCATAATGATGATGCAATACTGATCAGCGTAGACTCAGATCTGCTGATTTAGATTGATGCACCAGCTTATCAGAGTGCCTGCTTTTCCACAATACCACCGAGCCATGAGAAGCTACTGGCAAGCTTTCTCACATAACTACATTAGCCAAATGTTAGACTCAAACTCACACAGACAGCGGTGAGAAGGCAGTGATCCATAATGGATAGCACTTGAGGACACTCGGGGCCCCTTGTACTTTCGGTAGAGTGACATATGTATGGCAAAGTTGTTTGCATTTTAAACATGCACAGTGGAGAGAATGTTGGCATACCTTTATGCTACTTTAATGGTATGTGGCTGATATTTCTTTGGATCTTGTAATTTTGGAAATTGTAAATGATCAAAGCACACTGCTAACTAAAATGACTGCTCCTTTGTGCTCCAAAAATCAGCCTGAACTTGTCTAAAATACAATTGTTTCTGAAAGTGCAATGAATGAATTACCAAATATATCAAATGTAAAAAAAAGTTATTGGCTCTTTTTTTTAATACAATTTACCGTTGAAGTTAAGGATGTGAAAATGACAATGTGAAGCTAGCACTTTTTTGAAAGGTGCACATCTCGTGTAAGACCAAGCTGTATCTTCTATATCCCATATTACACCCTTCAATCATACCCAAAATAAAGGGAATTAAAGGTTCTTTGAATTTTAAAGAAAAAGACTTAAAACATTGTATATATTATATGAAACCGAAACATGTGGGTCTTGCCCATGAAACAGAGACACATGGATCTTACACATTAGACAGAGACACAGAGATTATGCTCATGAGACTGAGACAGAGATCTTACCCATGTGACAGAGATACAGAGATCTTACCCATGAAACAGAGACACAGTGATCTTACCCATGAGACAGAGACAGGCATAACACAAGTCTTTTCCATGTGACAGAGACACAGAGATCTTACCCATGAAATAGAGACACAAAGATCTTATCCATGAAATAGAGACACAGAGATCTTACCCATGAAATGGAGACACAGAGATCTTACCCATGTGACAAGAAACAGAGAGATCTTACCCATGAGACAGAGACAGGCACACACAGGTCTTACCCATATGGCAGAGACACAGTGATCTTACCCATTTGACAGACTCAGTGATCTTACCCATGAGATAGAGATGCAGAGGTCTTGCCCATGAGACAGAAACAAAGGTCTTATCAGGTCCTGCTGACTCACAATTCTAGTTTTTAATAGGTATACTGAACTAAAAATATGTATCACATTGAATCCATGCAGTTAAAACTTTTACCTTCTGATCGTTTTTTTTTTAAAGGAAAAATTGTCAGATCCAGATAAAGTGCAGCGTGCATGAAGCTTGACTACTTAAAAACTTGAACATTTTTATGATGTGAATTTGTTTCATTGTGTACAGGGAGGAAAATTCACTCGTCCAATCACAAGTGAAAATTTTCAGCAGTCAAGTGAATTTTCCATTTACCATTTCGATCTGGCAAGTGCTGTTTCCAGGCTGACAGTTTTTTTTTGTCTTTGATGATGAGAATGTTATGTTGAAAATATTGCTGACTTGTTTATTACAGGTCCTTACTTTCAGTGTAGGTTTAGGTTTGTTTTCCATTTGTTTTGATCATGTATAAAAGCACTGCAATCTCACTCTTTTGTACTAATAAGTTCCAACAAGAAGAAGCGCTGACTGGTCTTAATTTGTAATTGTTACAACTAATGTTAGAAGGGTTATAAAATAATTTCTGGAAAATAACCTTTCGCTTGTTTAAATTTAGGCTGTTAACATCATATTTCTCTTACAGTTGTTGCAGAAATACTTGTTATGGGCAAGTGCAATTTTTAGCACTTGCATGAGTAGTTGATTTCTAGAGACTTTTCAAGTCTGGAATATAGAATATCTCCTATGTAAAGTCCATATCGTTCGAGTTTGAACATGCTTTGTTTTATTTCTGTTTTTGTGGTTATGCATGTGCATGAATTTTGAAAACATGAAAATTAGCGAAGATTGGTAACAAATAAAAGTGTATTAACTAAATACTTAATTAATTAGTTGCTACAGTAGTTTTAGTGATCCATATGTTTCTTTCAGTGTTGCACATTTTGTTGTCTACCATGTCAAAAACCTTTCCAATTTTCTAATACTTTGAATAGACTGGTTCTTGATTTGCAACAAAATGAAACCAAGATATCAGAAGCTATTTTTAGCCATGGTATTAATAAGACCAACTAGTTTGATATTGTTATGATAATATGAAAGAAAATCTCACAAATATTCTTATGAAACAAACTTTGTGATCTCTTTTTTAAAATTTATGTCAGTATCGGATGACAATTTATTGGAACAAAACTTGAAGTTACAGAAAAAAGCTTAAATATTAAAGACAAAAATTGTGATAGAGTTAAGGATTTGCAAATTCAATATTGCTGGGTGTTGGTTTGATCAGTTATTTTTTTTTTTATTGCACATAAGATATTAGCTATATTATGTGAAATGAATGAAGAGAGCTTATCTACCAAAGCAGGCTTGAGCTGATTTTGTTCCCTATGACCCTTGGATTATGACTTCTGAGCTAGCAGCTGAATTACTGTAGCTCCCTGTTTTGTCGAAGACACTGACAGCAATCTTGAATGTACTAGACCTGCAATTTTATGAAAAAAAAATCAGTCTAAAAGGTGAAAATTCAAATTTTTCTTAGATCTACTCATATTTGCATATTATTTCTGGCTTTATAAACACTAAGGAAGTATTTGACCAGGAAGATTTAGTGTCTGCTAATCCATTGCTCCATTCATCTGTGTGCCCATCTGTCCATTACAAAATCTGGTGTGCAGCTGCTTTTGACTGAGACCTAATAAAAATAGCCACAGAAAGTTATGATCATCACAAATATATCATGTTTCAAAATGCTCCCCAAATCGCATTATGTGGCACAGTTCAGGCCTTGAAATAAATTTCAAAACCACAATAGGTCAGGTCACTCATTTTTAAAGTTTTGGGCTTGTGATCATATGTTGAGAAATAGAACGTGATGTATGGCAGTGTATGGCATACTTTCTTTAATATTGAATGGACTGTATATTTATTTCTAATTAGAGAATCAAACTAATGAACACACGAGAATCTTGTCACTGTTGGGTGGGTGGAGGTGGGGATGAATAGAGGCAACTAATTACAGGTAATGATATGGTGACTCGTTGCAGTTTTTCTAGTTTAAATATCTTGTCTAGACACCCTGTACATAATAGTTTGTATTTGAAACTCTCTCCAATAATAAAAGATTAAATATAGTTTTGCAGTCCATAGCCAGTATTCAGTTTAGAAATGAATGTTGCAAGAAGGCTTCTGCGAGTTTATGGCAAACAAATCATTGGGCCATAAGTATGTGCCAAATGTGTGTTGAAGTGCAGCACCAAAGATCTTGTTTGCATGTAATGTACCACAAACTTGAAAGATTTAAAGTTGATTTTCCAAAATTTGGCACACACATGAAAGAAACGTTTGATTTGCAGCCATTTTTCCAGAGCAGTGCAAACTTAAGGCAAGTAGAATATATTCTCCCTGTTTCAGCCTGGAAAAGAAGCTAAAATGAACATAGGTGAAACTGTTTCTAAATGAACTTAATAAAATAATACAAAACATGTATATTGAGGAAAAGTTTGGTCTCACATGAGAATGCATCATGAGATATACTGTATTTTCCAGCCTATAAGTTGATGCAGAGTATAAGTCGAATTCACCAATTCGACTTATTTTCCATCCTTCGTCCATATATAAGTCGATTTGGGGTATAAGATGAGGTCAGGTCAATATATTGGCTTCGTATTTTACACTAGTAATGGTATCATTACATGATATTCCATATTACCGGCAATCGTGAAATTGCATTACCGATGCTAACTAGTTTGTGGTTTTACTTCTGAACATATCACTGCTATATTCTGTTATCAATTGACACAGCTGAATAAACAGTCCATGCTTGTTTTATTATAATTGAATAACAGGCGGGAAAATACGGTAGGCATCCAGTACTGCTGCCCACAGTTGGATCCATAATAAAGTTTCATGTTATAGTTTTAAGTTGAAACGTTTGTGATGGGAGGAGGGGTAATATGCATTAGGTACACACACAATTGCAGGTGAGACATTGGGTTCCATGGAACACTGGTCAGAAATGGAAGTAGTGTGTGCATCACGGAAGATAAATAGGAATAATAGAGATTTTGATACTACGCTATATTTGATACTCCTTTCAGGTGGTTGCTGTCAGATATTCAAGGCTTGGCAGTTTCGAGGTGTGTTTGTTTATAATCAAGATTTGAACATTATTGCAGCAGAAGAACTAACAATATTACTAAATCACTAAATCACTAACAATTAAATTACACAAAACCAAGCAATATTTGAATTTAAAAATGTATTTTAAAAATTTACATTTGAATTTTTGTACTGAACATTTCACAGTTGCATATAATACTTAAAGGAAAAGTAATACATGAAAGACTATTGAAAAACTTTGCCCTCATCAAATTACTTTTGTAAATGAGGTAGAATCTTCTAACTGGGTAGTGTGACCAGGGTGTCCAGAATTTTAACCAACCATCAGTAAGAATCTACTGGTCAACATGGTCATGTAGGCACATTTGTTCTTCTTCTTAACTTAAATATTAATTATTGTTTATAAATTTAATACTAATATAATATATTTAACCAACAGCTATTCAGTCCAGATTGTTTAGTTCTTTGCATGTTAAATGTAATCAAACAACTTAAAGAAAAAAAATGATTGATCCCTTTTGGAAGTTTACAGTGATGACCAGGTGCTCAATTCGATCCAAAAAAAGAGGATGCTATTCTTCTATTAACAAATAAAAGGGTAGTACACAATTTCTTTTCAACACATGCATCTTTCATTGTGACATCATGTCATGTCTTTCTGTGACACTTTAACATTGAACTTGCTGAATGTACTTCTCATGGAAAGCCTATAATGCCATCCATAGAATATCAACATAAGAGAATCAAAATAATGTGTTTATTTAAAGGTAATCTGATTCTAAAAAGGTTACTGCCATCCAGTTAGGGAAATAGTCCATACAAAACACCTACATGACCTGTGTGACTTGTACTTTAACTGGGTTTAACCTGGCTGTGTGTTTTATCCATCCATTTCTAAGACATCAGTTCATCAAAAGATCATATGCCAGTCAATAGTCAAGTTACTGCATCAACACAGACCAGAAATAAACAAATGGCTTGCATAATTACTTTAGTATCTTAATTAGTATTATGGTCACTTAAATATAAATACTGATTACGGTAGACTCTTCAACATTACTTAGGCTATTATTGATCAAAAGATGGTATGTCTATGTATTGCTGTATGCACCTTTTCAGCTTACTGTGATCTCCATTCTTTATATTGATGACATGTCAGCAGGTTATTATTTAGCATTTAATAATTTGTATTATACTGAAGGTCATGGTAATTATATTGAGTTTTCTTCAGGCTTTCAAAGCAGTTTTTACCTTGGAAACACACAGCCCCAGCATCGTTGCAAACACAGCAGGCTAAAAATGTTATCAGATAATTTAAGAAGATGAGTTCTTCTAATGGAGTTTCCTTTATTTAGGTTGACTTGGTTTTGAGGTAATCCTGCCTTAACATTAGCCTCTGTATGGTATTCATCTGCATTGGCTTTGGCTTGATGTCAGTAACATGTGTAGTTAACAATTGTTTGGTGGTGATGGTGCATTTAACCTCAACATGAGCATTATCTAAAATGTTAGTTTTTGTTGTTGAAGTTTTTGAAAGTCATACATCAGCATGGGGGCTCCAGAAAACTGTGCACTCACTGTCACAAAAAATATGTATTTAGAATTTCAGCACATTAGAGATATTGTATTTAACAAGACACCAAGAAATGGTTGGAACTATCAATTTAATGCATCTAGTTCTGCATTAGTAGGAAAATTGGACCGTTGATATTTATGTGGTGGGGTAAAATTAACCAGTTTAACTCTTCCAAAGAGTTGTTAGATGTGCTTTGCATTTTGTTACAGCTGTTTGTAAACTGTTCTAGCTTTCAAAGTCATGTGTTTGGTGGAAACTTCATATAGCTTCCATAAATTTGGAATGTATTACATCATGCAGCATTTTATCTAATACACCACTAAAATTAGTGTATTGTGAAAATTTATATACATTTGATAAGGTTGTATAATTTAATTTTTGTTCTGAATATGTTTAATTGATTTATCTTACTACACAACTAACATGCCAATGTACTGTTGAAAGTTGACCTTTCATCTATGCAGTTTACCAACCTGTTTAACTGAAAAACATTTTTAAAGAAATACAAATATTTTTAGTTTCAGCTGACAACATGGAACCAGCTTATTAGATTCTGTGTAAAGTATAGAGTCATGCTTGTCTACTTGACCTATGACATAATTACTTTTTTGTATTTCTAATATCATCTTCCTGGTAGAATTAGTACACTAGATCTTGTATGTATGGTACCTAATGGTTCTTTATAAACTTTTGATTGAGGCATGTAGTTACCTTGTCCTGATATCTAGACCAACATCTATCTCTCACATTTTGATTACGTTTTATATTTTGGGCAGTTTCTTAGGTATTGCAAGTACCTGTGTCATACTTTATAAATAGATGTGTCTTGGCAAGTACCACACATCTCAACCAAAAATAGGTCACTGTGATCTGAATTTAATGTCGAAGCAACTTTGCTCAAGTTGTTCACTTGAATCAGCTTGACATGTAGATATGTCACCCTTTAAAATTAGGTCACTGACCATATGAAAACAACTTATAAATGGCTTTTAAGTCATTTCTTTTTGTTACTTAAAAAGGTCTTATGTATGATGTTTAGATGAATGATACAGATGAATGGCTAAACCTTAATTATGATTACATTTGCCCCAGAAATTGATCAGGCTCTGGAATTTTGCCAATTAAAAATATTTTTTATAATTAAAAAAAAAATTCAGTATCCTGCAATAAATTATTTTCTAGTATTTCATTAAAATATAATTTATTTAATTATTTATGCCAAATAACATTGTTTTAAATGAAATTTTGAAAAACAATTTATTGCTGGATGATGAAAAAGTTTCGGTTTCATGGTGTGTCCACAGTATGTGAGTGTTCTTACGCATGTCCCCATGTTGTTGTTGTTGTTGTTGACATTTTGATTCATCACATTATATGATTATAAGTAATTTACTTATGACCTGTGAGTCCTGTATAAGTCAATCACAAACAAGTCAGAATTAGTCATTTTCACGAGGAATTGCCATGCAATTAAACATTCTAGAAAATCTGCTCATTTTTCTTTTTTCAGACTTCACAACACTGGATCTTCATTTTCTTGTCATCATGCATGTATATAATAACTCCTGCAAATATTTAAAAAGCATAATTTATATAAATTCTGTAAAAATTCAAACAGCATTACTTGAATAAATTTTATTATGAATTTAGATTCAATTTATATGATACATCTATAGGAGAAATGAAGCATCTTTGTTTATGCCTCACCATAGTTTTGATTGGAGCATATTGTGTTACCCATTTATATCCATCCATCTGTTGTCAGACAATCTGGTAAAAAAAAAATTCTTTAAAGTCAGTTTTCAGGCCAAGTGGTTAAATTTTTGCATTAAAGTAAGTTTTCAGACAATGACTTTAAATTTTGCATTAAATTCAGTTTTCAGAAAATGTGATTACATTTTTTCGTTGTGGTAAGTTTTCAGACAATGACCTGAAATTTTACATTAAATTCAGTTTTCAGAAAATCTGATTAAATTGTTTTACTAAGTTTTCAGACAAGTTGGTTACATTTTGCACTCAGTTTTCAGGTAGTGTGATTAAATTATGCTTTAAGGTCAGTATTTAGGAACTTTGATTAAAGTTTACATTAAGATCAGTTTTCAGCATTGTGATGGTACAAAATGTCAGTCACAAAGACATTTGTATGCCATGGTTTGAATTTGGTATAGGCATGTAGCAATACAAATGATTATCCATCAGTCCATATTGTGAGGTTTGAAATTTAGGTCAGTTTTTTCAGGCACTATGGTAGGGCATTTATGTGCCATCCATACACGTCATGAATTAATAATGTTTTATCTCCATTTGAGTAACAATGTCATTGATATTGTGCATTTTGTCGCTTTATATGAAGTGCATGCAGAATGCATGGATATTTGAGATGCTGTGTTATCAGTGTAACATGGAAATGTTATTCCTTTACTTGACTGATCTGACTGCATATGTACATTTGCATCCTGATTACCAGTAATCTCTCTAATTATCAGTGATTGTGATATAATTTGAGATTTTTCTGCAGTGTTAATTGCTGTTACCAGGGAGAATAGAATAGATAATATGAAACATAGGTATGCATTATCTATCTTAGGATTCAGCAGACATATCATTTATTTTGTATGTTGATTGATTTATTGTTGATTTGATTGATTGATTGATTGATTCATTGATTGATTGATTCATTCATTCATTCATTCATTCATTTAAATAACACACAATACATAGGTTCAGTAGAAACTGGTTTTTCATATAAACTAATCTTTTACATAATGGGGGCATCTCTTGTCACAGCATGCTGCACCAGCCAAGCTCTGAATTTCTTTTACAAAAAAAAACCTCAGGAAGAGGGACTTGAAGGTAGTTTGTAGGGTTGTGAAGAGTGTGAAACACCTGTATGTGGAGCCACAAGAGACAGAGATACATTATTACACTGATAACCAAAACTCGACAAGTCTGAACCTGAGGATTGCTATAACAAGCAGATACTTCATACATGCACTGTAGGAAGCTGGGATAAAGTATATGGGCATAAAAGTTGTGTATATTTAAGTACTGACACAAATTGGGGTTCAAAAGCAAAGCTGTGAATGCATGAAACTTGGCAGTGCCCCCTCACACACACACACACACAGAGCTACAACAGTATGCTTTGCAAGAAATGTCACAAATCAACGACATGGTAGAAGCTGGGGAGGCAGGTGATTCTTTCCACAAGTAATGTTGTTGTTGTTGTTGTTATAGGCTTTAATGCCAATTTTTTAGGACAAGATTGGCTATACATGGCATCCAGTATTAATGGTGGAGGTAAAACCCTGGAAAGAACCACTGACCCATGAGAAGCTACCAGCAAGCTTTCTCACATACCCACATTTGCTGAGCCTGAGACTTGAATGTTAAGTTAAATACAGCATCTACACTGAAAAGAACACATCTCTCTACAGGCATATCAGAGTTCGTTACTAGCTTATTAACATATACTGGCTGCAATGGCATTGTGTCTGAGCGAGAAACCATAGTACACAAAGAGGGGCCAATCAGGGGTCCAGAGAACTATGCATTGTGTATTACTTAAACTACCTTTAATCAGTTAAATTATGATTGATTGATTGATTCACTCATTTATTTACAATAAGACAACAAATAACATCAAACATAATGCTTTATCCTCTTAAGATTCGCCAGAATTATCATTTGTTTTGAGTTGATTGATTGTTTGATTGATTGATTGATAATTGTCTCAATTAGTAAAATATACTTTTTGAAAAATCTTGGAATAAAGTTCATACAGAATGGGAAAACTATTATTTTCTTACATCATATAGTTTGGATTACTCTTTGCTTTTCAGCAGGGGTTTTCCAAAAATTAATAACAAGATCTGCAAGAAATATTTTTACTAGTTCTCTGTGTTCAACCTAAATACAGAAAATTATTTTTGTTTCAAGCGGAAAATAAATAATAGTGACTGCTTTGTTTTGTATGAACATGTACACGTATGATAACATTTGTCAAATAAATGTATTGGTATAGTAAATTTGATATTTTGAATCGAGTGTAACGTACGGTAAAGCTTACAACCAAAGTTTTCATTCTTTACAAGTTCATGATAAAATATTTCTAAACAAAGCTACATGACTTTTTTTTAAAAAGTTAGAATCAATATGGTTCTGTTACTATTTGTCAATGACTTCAAAAGATTGATAATAAAACGTTAACTCTTGTCTCTACAGCCTTGCCTCATGTATTAATATTAAATTTTGTATAAATTGTATGGCTGTAATGATAATTTTACTCTTTTTTTTTTTACATCTTTTATTTTTTTGTATTTCAGTCATCAGGAAGCATTGATATTGAGTGTGCACAACCTCGCATACATCTGGCAGTCAGTGGGAAGTCATATTCTTTGATTAATAGTCATTTTCCTCATCTCATGCAAAAAATTTGTGTTCAGGGCACCATTTTTGCCAGAATGTCACCAGACCAGAAATGCAGCCTGGTTGAAAAACTGCAGGACCTCGGGTATGAATTTCATTACACAAGTCAGTCATTTTATGGCAATATTGATTTGTAATGGGCCACATGTGTGTGTAGTGTTTGATTACACCCCTTGATTTTACAGGAGGCTTGGCTTTATTTACACATTTAAAGTGTACATTCAGCAGTGAATAGGATGACCTAGATTTCCAAAAAGCAGATCAAGGTCCATGATGGTAATTCAAAATCATACAAAGGTCAAACAACATACACCCAGATTTTCAAAATGCATAATGTGCCAGGAGATCATTGTCCATGCTGGTCATTCAGAATCATTAGAAAAACGAACAGAACTGATTCAGATCTCCAGTTGTGTAATGTGCCAGCAGATAAAGGACCGTGTTGGTCATTGCAAATCATCAGAAAATTAAACAGCATAAACCCAGATCTCATTTCACATAATATGCCAGCAGATAATTATCCATGATGGTCATTTAGAATCATTAGAAGGACAAACATCACACGTCTTGATTTGCCAGAAGATGTGATAGCAGATCTGAGTGTTACGTATATCTGATTAAATTTATATTTAATTTGATTTAATTGTTTGTTAGTTTTAGAATTTTTTTAATGTTCCAGTACATGCTATTATTATGTTAATCTTGTTTACTTGATTTGGCATTTTTTTCAGAAAATTTCTTGATCCAGAAATCACTGAGACAAATAAACAACTTTCTATTCTTATTTTATTCTGGAGTAAAATGATTAGATTTTATCAAGGTCATACCAACTTTAGATATTTAAGCAGCCTCTATTTTGCTATTCTTGTAGTTAGATTTAATAGTAGTGTTTAGAGATTTATTTTTCTGTTGGGCTAAAAACACTTTGATGTGTTTTCTTCTGTTGTGACCAGTTTTTGTGTTTTATTTTAATTTTTCTTCATATTATTTGGATTCTAAGAGATTATTTTACCCTGGAAATACTTGTGCTCAGGATTAATTCTTGGACAAAGACATTTATTTAATTTTTTCAGAATTAAAACACCAGATTATTTTATGTTATTGAACAAAGAATTGTTGACACTGCAGTGCTGTACAGGCTACAGCATACGTCATCGACTTCATTCTGGATTTTCATCAAAACTCAAACTCAAATTCATTAGAAAATTTGTTTACAATACTAGGACTTTTAATTCTGGAATTATTTTTGGATTTAATTCTTAATACCATAATTTCTCTTCTCTTTTTTCATTTTTACTTTGTTTTTTTAGGGAAATAAATTATTTCTTGAATTTTTACAAAGCTTGTAGTTTTCACTTTTTCATTTGAGTAACTTATAATATATAAAAGATAATCATAGGCCACTAAATCACTAAAATGTCTCCACCAATAGAGACCCTGTAAATGGTATATATGAATAAGGCATGTTAAATTATTATGCATGTCTGACAATTTGTACTTATATTAGCTTTGTATGACTAAAAATTTATTTACAATTATTAGCTTTTACAAATGGAGTAGAATTGAACCAACAAATTCTTGAACATGGCTTGTGAGCTTTGAATACTCAAAATGAATTTCCATCAATTTGCGTATAGAACTCCTCATTCTCTTATTTTCTTAAGTGTGGTATCCAAAATGACATTTAAATATACATGGCTTCTAAATGTTTTTTATATTTAGTTAAAGAGAAAATTTTTGTGTTTCCCATTTAACCCAGGAGCATTGCTACATCTTTTAAGCACTGACCATTTGCATTGATACTACTGTAACAAGATAACCAGGACGGACCACTTCGGATTAACAACAAAACACGCTTTGATGATACAGATATAAAAATTATGATTTAATGTGGCGATAAATGTATATAAACAAAACAATGAAATGCGTGCGTATTGTAATCCAAATATTGGATTTAATTATACATAATTACGCACAGACTAGAAGATGCAAACGACTCATATAATGATACAAATAAATGATACAATGGTACAAAACAATGATACGAATCAATGATACAATGATACAAAAACTGATACAAAACCCCAGCGAAAAAATTATACAAAAAAAAACATGAATACAGTTTACTCACGTAGTAAACAATGCAGGATTACTCATATAGTAAAAATGTATACGCTCAAGTAGCGGAGCTATATTTGAAAAATAATAACAGGACAGATAACTTATCTTTCCAGTCTCAAAGCATATACTGGGTTCCGCAAACCCACATTAGCCAACGGCTAACAATTTACGAATAAATATATATAATCAACTATTAGTATACAGCTCCACAGCTGGTACAATAGAACTTCACAGTTTCTACAGACTCCGGACCCTCGGAATACAGCGAAACATTAGACCCTCCAGACACTCTGGTCATTTAGACAGCTCCACGCTGAGTCACCCTTGACATTAGACACTCCGGACGCTAGACATTAGACACTCCGGCACACTAAACAGCTCTGGACACACCAGTGCATTTAATCACAGCTCCCGACGTTTGACAGCTCCGGGCACCCCGGACGTTTAACACCCTCGTACAAATAGCTGAAAAGATACCCGACACTGTGTACTAACCTTGATACAGACATAACGTAATGACGTTATACACGGTAAATTATCAAGACTTATTATCATAATGACAAAATGACAGGTTCTATAGTACACCTTCCCTGTTTGATAATGCTGAATAGTAAACAATTATATTTTAACAAAATATAGCTTTACTTTACCAATTTAAATGCCTCGCGAACACGAGTATTATGCTGTGTAAAACTATATAACAAACATGCAAAGGTAAATATAGTGATACAAAAAGCTATCACTCAGTATCAAAAATGTACTTACCCCTACAGCTAAAGTTGTGCAATCCTCCCTCCCTCGGATCTATAACCCTATAGCTACAGTCCTTGAAACCAGCCGCTTGTTGACAAAACCCGTAGTAATGTAAAGACCCTTTACATATAGCAAAGTATTTATACGGATTCGTGCTCCGTATCAAGAACACTTTGCACGAGCGGCATATAGCGAATTGTACTCACGATTCCGAAGTACAACTGCCCATATATATATATATAAATAAATAAAATCACCCTCGGGTATCGTTGCACACGATAAACAAAACCCGAGTACATGTCTTTCCTAAATAAAAACTACAACATTCCGTGACAACTACCTGTGTACTATTCTGTTGACCTTTCATTTCCTCAGTCTATCAATGTCAGTGAAAGTGATCACACTTGAGATGCTTGATTCATTTCTTTCATTTGCTGATCAGTTAACTTCATTTCTTTCATTAACTGATCGGTTAATGTTTCCCCTGACTAATTGATCCTAAATGAAAATGAAGCCACTGTGACTTCTCATAATTTAAAAAATCTCATGACTTCTACTGTTTCTAAGAAAATGCTTGCTTGTTTATGCATGCAGTTTTTCCAATATTGAAATGATGCTGATCTAACCTAAATGATGCAAATCCAGAATTTTTTGGGGGGGGCTATGTCTTCTCAATGAATTGACTTATTAACATGGTTTTCCATAAAGCATGTTGATTCATTCTGAATGAAAATAGAGCATATCAGACCACCTTCAGTAGTCAATGTTGTGAAGAAGTTTTGAAAACCAGAATTGAATGACCTTGGTGTCATGTCAGAAGGTTATTATTATCATTTTTGTACTTTAAATAGCTTATGAACTCAGTGTCTTGATCATGTGAATTTTAACCAGATTTTATATTTAGTTGCATTAAGTTGATAGCACTCTTGACATGCATTGAAAGGTCAGAGGTCGTCATTTGGGGATGGGGTTTGGTTAGCTGTTTTGGTTTTTGAGCCAGATAATGTGAGTATGAATGGATTTGTATAAAATCCTGGATATGATGAATATCTGCAATGATGACACTTAATAAAATTTGTTTGGGGTGAGGGGCCTAAAACAAATTTAATTACAGATGTAACCAAACTTAGCATGTGTGTATATCTTGATAATGTCTGAGACAAATTTGGTGATTTTCTGTCAAGGATATCAGGTCAAAGGTCAGGACACAAAATTTTAGGAAATATTTTTGTTACCAAATTATTTATGACAGAGCTTGTTAAGAATATCAGAGAGTTTCAGTACTCAGCAGTGAAAAAGAATAAAATGGTCTATCAAGGATTCTTAAAAATTCTTTTCAGCTATTAGAGCTTCAGTCCCCTTGAGGTACTCTTGTTCCAGATTTGTTTTTCATACCAGTATCATCCTGGGTTTCAAGCAAATTTTATGTGCAGCTTTATCTTCTGATATCAATTACCAGTATAGTGCTTCTTAATTTTTGTAGACTCATGGTCCACGATAGTTGGTTAAATTAGCATTTCATTCCATAACAATTTTTGATTGTTTTGCAATGTTAATATCTCCGTGAGTTCCAGATACTAATGGTACCAAATTTTGTCATTTGCAGAAGTCGATCTTATTTTTTTAAATTCATTAATTATTGTTCACTTAACCATTGAATTCATGGTTTGCTGTAATCCATGAAATTTTGTATGCCATGTAAAAAAAAAAAAAAAAAAAAAATTCAGAGTATATCCATACAAGGCAAAATAAATGTATATATGTATTATTTAGCCCAGGTAAATGAAAGCTTGAATTATGGAAGTTTGACCATGTGTCTTTAACCAGATTCGCTTTATTGATGTCAGCATCTGTACGTTCTGGACATTTTCAACTCCTATTTGAAGAATGTCCATGACAGTAACATCTAGTCACCAAATCAAAGATGATATGACAGTTTCCCTGGATTCTTGCAAACTTTGATTAAAAATATATATTCATATTGTGCTTGTAAACCAGTAGATCCACCACATTCACAGATTTAATGCAGTTTATTCAGAAATCTCTGTGCTCCTTCTTAGAAAGATGTCTGCCCCTAAAATTTTGAATTTTTGTGTGTGTGTGTGTTTATTTGTGTGTGTATACAGACAGTCATTAATATATGTTTTACTTTATCTTGGGTTCTTTTTCCTGTTTCAGGTACAGTGTAGGAATGTGTGGAGATGGTGCAAATGACTGTGAGGTAATTTAATTGTTGTAGACATGAAAGAGAGAATGTTAATAATATACCAATACAATTCTGGATCTGAATTTGAATTTTGAGTCTTGTTTTTCCTTCAACAGAAGTTGATTCATTTGCAGAAATAAACTGTACATTTGTCATAATGACATATTTAGAGTGTTATGGCGCTATTCTCGGAAACTATGTAACAGAAAGAAGCAAAACCAACATGTTTAGTAAAATTCAACAAACAATTTATTTTTCTAGAGTTCAGAAATTAAAAGTTAAAAATAATTGCAGTATTATGAATTAAATTGCAAAAAATCTAAAATATTATATCACAAGTCCCAGATATGAAAGACGTCCAATAAGTTTGAATGTCCTGGTGTACCACAATGATATAATTCAGAATGACTATGAATGAGTCCTCATTAATTCCAAAGTAGTGTTTAACCAGCATGGCAATGAGCACTTTGTAATTACAATTATTATTTTAAATAAATACTTCCTCAAAGTATATTGGAACACAACTAAAATTGATTCCAGAGACAGAACTTCAAACAGGAATAAATAATTGTTTACCTAGTCCTTTACATATAGACTATCACATGACCTATGACTAAACAAAATGCCTTGAATGTGGGTTTGTAATGGTAATATTCACTAATTCAAATTAACAAGGCCAGGCCTTGAACTTCAATTTTAGTAAACATCTTGTTTACGACTTTTAACTTGGCAAAGCCTAGGTAGACATTACATGACAATAGTCAGGGAGGCCAAAACTCTACCCTCAGTCATGGGAAAAGGACAAGTGCACAATATAAATTAAATATACATAACAAGAGATTATTACCAACAACTGGCCATTGCGGTCCCTTCAAAGATGACCATGTCTGTACTCATGGTAATGGTTAGTAATGAGATGCATAGCTAATGCCTTCTAAAAGGCTCATGTATGTATTTGATAGTAATGATCAATAATGAGATATAAAGCTAATACCTTCTAAGATGGTCATGTATGTATTTGATAGTAATGATCAGTAATGAGATATAAAGCTAATATCTTGTGAGATGATTATGTATTTATTTGATAGTAATGATCAATAATGAAGTATAAACTTAAGCTAGTACCGTCTAGGGCATCATATATGTAAATATGTTCTAGGGTATTTTTAGTACTAATTGGCAGTAATTAGGTATAAAGCTAATACCTTGTAAGATGGTCATGTATGTAATGGTAGTAATGGTCATTAATAATGATTAAAGCAAATACCTTCATTCTTATAATTCCTTTAAAATTCACTGAAGGCCAGTACATGATAACATTCGTCAAACAATGTTCAACTATTATAGTTATTTCCCAGCCAGGATCATATATTAATAACAGTGTCTGACTGTGCAGCTGTTCATCTGTGGACAAGTTGGTTTCAGCAACATAACTTTAGTTTACTGTGGGTTTTTTCTCAAACCTCATGTGGCTTATTCATTGATGTTTTTTTTTTGTATGACTAGGGCCACAATCAAGGTCACTGAAGCTGAGAATGTCATTTTTCATCGAAGGTTCTGCCATTGTTATTAGTGTTGATGTAATATAATAAGAACTAGATGTATTTCAGTTTTTATCAGGTTTTGGGGAGAGGTGGAATAAATATATATTATGTACCAATGAATGAAACCAAAACACATAATTTACTTATAAAAAAAAAATAGATTTATTTTGAGATGAAGTTTAAATCACAAGCGTTATAGCTCGATAAACAAAGGTTGTGACCATCTGCACCCAGGTAAACAGATGGTGGCTTGGTGAAACACTAACAAAAGAAATATATATATAATAATTAAAAAAATGAAAATGATTTTCACTTACTAGTATTAAAGACAAAGAGCTAATTCACTCCCACCCCCACCTCCTGGCATTACGGATTAACTGGAAAGACAAATGATGTACTTAACCCTACACTGAAGCCCTTTCAAAAGATTTCTCACTGGGACATTAGGACAACCAGCGTTGTGTGGATTTTCACAAAGATAAAGAAAAAATACAAACCTCTAAATTAACTACACATGTCCATCATTACACCCTTTGATGAAAAAATGGTTAATCTTACTGGTTTTTCACATGACTTCAGCATTACAGTGGCAGTTATTTACATGTACTAAAATCTCGTTTGCTGCAGTTTACAAATGACGCTATAAGCTGAACTTTTAAATTTCACAAAAGTGGTTAATAGATGATGGAACATAAATTGGCAACAAAGGTGTATGGGGCCCCGAGTGGCCGAGTGGTCTCAAGCGCTGTCCATTATGGATCACTGCCATCTCACCTCTGTCTGCGTAGGTTCGAGTCTAAGATTCGGCTAATGTAGTTATGTGAGAAAGCTTGTCAGTTGCTTCTCGTGGGTTGGTGGTTCTTTCCTGGGGTTCTCCCGGTTACCAATAATACTGGCGGCCATGTATAGCCTATCATGTGCTGAAAAATGGCGTAAAACCCCAAAAGAACAAAGGTGTATGTCTATTCCCACATTTCAATCTCTCCATCCCTGTGACAAAGCTTGCCATTGCCTCTGCTCCCATTTTGCTCTGAATTTTATTTAAATAAGTTGCCAAGATACTTTGAATTCACCATTCTTGATGGATTTCAGCTGTACTGCAAACCGCAAGTTTAATGACATAGAGAATAATGAATTTTCTATGGAAACAATAGGACCATTTTCCCCATCAGCAAATATAAGTACCATTTCATGTCTTTTTAGCAAAACCACCAAAATTTACGCTCATGAAAAAATTAATTCATATGTGAAATCTGTCGCATTTAGGGTTGAAATGATAACAATCGCTTGTCAATTGTAAGATGAAATGATATGAACAAACCCCAAAACAATACAAAGCGCATACTTAGAATGCAAGACAAATACAATACAGAATATAACAATACAGAATAAAATGAACACAAATACAATACACAGTACACAACCCACACACTGGCATTTATAATTTTATCACAGAAAAATACTAATGATACTGTACCAGGTTCAAAGGGTAAAAACTTTCCAAATTACATTTAATCCATGGTCTTTCTCTTTGTGAAAGACATGTGCTCTTCCTCATCACAACTACAGTTTGATGTGTTGTCCATCTCAAAAACTAGAGTAGGAATGCCAGAAGCTTTTTGTTAGTATGGCAGGGGATTGTTTTTAATGCTCATGAAGCCTGTGAATCCTGCACATCGATCGATTGTTCACTCACACATGACAAACATGCACATTGGTACACGACACAAGTCCTGGGTCACATACAAGAAGTAGTTTGTAAAGTTGCACCATTACATTTTGCCATTTTTCTCCTCTAGCCCTTTTATTTTGTTCAAAATTATTGACAAATTCTCAGTTTTTAAGGTATTTTGAGAATTCCTATCATCACTTCTCCTACACTGGTTGGAACTTTTGTTTTGAACTTGATAGGCTATGAATCTGTTTCAGGTAAATGCACAATAAAATTTAATTTCTACTCTGACCTATTTTATTGAAAACGTGACAAAATAGGGTATTTTGGAATGCATTTTGTTATCACTTCAACTACCCTGTTTTTTATGTTTGTATTCAAAGATCCTAAGTATGCTATTTGGCTAGGGAAGATGCACAGTAAGGTTTTACTTTTTTTCCTCTGGCCCATTTTGGGGGACATTTCTTGAAAAATTGTTCCAACAAAAAAAAATTAGGAGATATTACTGATGGACATTACAAATGCATAAGAATCATTCTAATCTTTCATTGTTCCTAAGATCTTGGGAGAGAGCATTAAATGTTTTTCACCTATTAAAAAAACATGTTCAAAATACATGCCTGATTTTGGATTTGCATATACATTTACTTGGAATGGTGACACGATGATAACTTTCTTAAGTCTTTTTTTCATTCCCCTTGTACAAATGTGTGACAAAGAATGTGCAAAATCATGTAATTTGGTTCCTTTTTTGTTCCAGAAACATCATAGCATGATATTTTCATTTTATCTTGTAGGCCTTAAAGGCAGCCCATGCAGGAATTTCTCTTTCGGAAGCAGAGGCATCAGTGGCTGCTCCATTCACCTCCCACATGAACAACATCGAGTGTGTTGTTGCTGTTATGAGGTACAGTATTTGTGTGTGTACATGTGGTGTATACATGAATGTATACACTGGCTCTGGTAGGCAAGACCAGGCAGAGTATTTCTCACCTATATGACAGAAATCTAGCCGAGTATCCCCTCCACTTGTTTCTGCCTCATTATCTTGATGATTTGTCTCAGTTCAGTTCAATGAGACCAAAGGATGATTAAAGCACTTTAATGACATAATAATGTTCAGCACACCTTCCATGCTGTGATGGTCATGTACATATGCCCCTGGAACAATATTGTTTCATGTTAAAATTTTAGGGTGTTTTTTGGCCACGGACGATGTAAACCCACAATATGTTATGGTATAGTGTCCATTTTCTTTTACCAGCTATAATTTGTATTATTAATAATAGTTTTAAAAAGCATTATTGTCTTAACTAAAGCAGTAACAAATATAGACCCACTTTTCGGGTCATTTTTACACATGGTTTGGGGACATGAATGATTTGACCAGATAGTAGCTATCTCCCATTGATTTTTGTCTACTGATAGAAATACTTCAAATAATAGTAGAAAATGCTTTTGGTAGGAAACCATTCTAATTCATCCTTTGTTTCAGATCTTAATATAAATTTTTTAGTGAATTATGTGCTTCCATCTGATGTTTGTAAATTTTTATCACTTCAACCAAGCCATCAGTATTCTCAGTACTTTGATCTTCACATAATTTCACCAAACTGTGCAGCTAGGTTGTGATATTAGAGTCAAAGAACTTGGTTAACTTGGGAGTAAAAAGGCAGGGCTTTCACAATGATATTTTATCCAGAGGATCAAGTATTACCACTTTTCTTATTTGTTGATGTGTCTGTGAGGAAAGGTAGTGGGTACAGGAGAAAAGTAATAGGTTATGTATAATATAAAGAATGTGAATTATAAAGAAGTGCTTGAGAATTGAATTTTATATAATTAAAATATATACAAAAAGACAATTCTGTTGTTTGTCCAAGAACCATACCTGCATCCAGTAAGATCCACTTCACAAAGTGGAGAAATCATGTTTGTAATGAATTAATTAATCAATTAATATGTTAGTTTTTGTGTGCAAAAGCCTGCAGATCATGACAGTTAATATGAGATCACTTTCACCTTTACATGACCTCCATCATAATTTAGTAATTTGGTTGACTGCACATAACATTTTAATTAATCAATCATGTGACATGTATTATTTGTGAAAACCTGCAGACTAATACAATTAATACGAGATAATCTGCCCTTGATATGACTTCTCATTCATTGACAAGTATGACAAG
This sequence comes from Unio delphinus, assembly GCA_029339505.1. Lineage (NCBI taxonomy): Eukaryota > Metazoa > Mollusca > Bivalvia > Unionida > Unionidae > Unio > Unio delphinus. Next base: position 2,273,844 of record JAQISU010000038.1, on the reverse strand, counting down.
ATCTACAGTATTTACAAAATTCACTTTTGATTTTTGGCCAATAAAAGTGAATCAAGATCTTGTGATAAGTCTTATTAATCCTTAAATGACCAGCCAAAAGAGGTTTCATGGGCCAGACTTAGGTATTTTTATTTAGAACTACAATTGGATAGTTCACTGACCACTTACCACCAGCAAGTACCTCGGGAGGTCTCCATTTTCTCATAAGAATTCCATTTTTAATGAAATAACAGACAGATACTTAAGTGGCTTCAGTTTCACTATTGGTCTTTGAAGCAAACAGGAGATCTCGTGATCTTTTTCCTGTTTGATGAAAAGGGATTGTCATTTATCACCCTGATTAGAATAAAGAGAATGAGTAGTTAAAAGAGGATCATTGTGATCAATTCCCTGTGATTGATGCAAACAAGAAATGAAAGTGACCTCATCAAAAGCCTGACCAGTACATATGCCAGCTAAAAAAAAATACTTTCCTTTTCAACATCATTCTCAAGAGATTTTATTGCCATAGCTCTGGTAACTGCACAAGCTGGGTATAAATCAGGGAATTCTTTTTCAATTGGATTGACTTTCAGTTACATGTGGATTAACCACAACCTTGTCTCCAGCTAGGTCATTGCCTAGTAATAAATGAATGCCCTCTAAGGGTAATGAAGACATTGTTCCGATTATCACAGGTCATGAGACTAAGTCTGATAATACATTTACACAATAAAGAGGAACATTAACAAAGCCGCACTCTACTCCCTGAACAAGAACACTTTCATTAGAAGCAAACTTTGCAGAAAAAAGCAAAATACCTGACAATAAAATACTCTGAGAAGATCCTCTGGTCCTTAAAATTTTAATTGGGATGGGATTGCTCAAATCACCCAAGAGAGATATAGAACCATTCAGTATGAATGGTTCATAATTCTCCATAATAAAATCAGAATGGGGTTTATTAGGCACCACAAATGTAGTAGTTGTAGTGTTTAACGCCATTTTTCAGCACAGGATTGGCTACATATAGTGGCCATGTATTAATGGTGGACAAAGAACCCTGGAAACCCCCCCGGAATAAACCACTGACCTACGCGAAGCTACTGGCAAGCTTTCTCACATACCCACATTGGCCAAATCTGAGATTTGTACCCACGCAGACAGAAATGAGATGGCAGTGATCCGTAATGGAGAGCGCTTTAGACCACTCTGCCCCCCACCCCCAACAGATGTCTTGCTTTCAATACATGACTGTGAATGTTGACCTCTTTGAAATAAGAATATTTGGAATATGTCTGTCTTGATTCTGATGCTTATTTTGCAATTTATAGCAAATCAGAAATAATGTGTCCTTTCGTCTTGAATCAACTTTGAATTATGAGTCGGATACTGTACCATCCAAACTATCATAGCTCCATTAAGCTTATGTGAGAGTTGAATTTTCGGTTTAAAGATGCTTTATTTACCTAAACTATAAGCAAATGGCTACAAATTCTTCCAACATATATTAAACACTTATGCTACATTGATAAAGATCTGCTTAGATACATGTTTCTCACAATGTCATTAGTTAATAATCTCTTCTTGCCACTTGAATCCATCCTCACCCACCAGAAAGATTAAAAAATTTGTCTTTTCTTTATGAGAGACACCATTTAAAGAAACTCTTCTAAGGTAGTTCCCCTTTCTAGCACAAGGTGGCTATCCATATACCACATGTCCAGTTGAAGCTTTTACTGCCATATGAGGAATATGACATTACATTGTCTCACAATAGCCTTCAATATTATTATTCCTCTACCCATTAGGATGGAAAGCTGGTATGTTATTATCAGTTAATACTACTGCAAAATGATGGCAATTTTGTATTTGAATTATCATTAATATTTTTGCATATTTTTTGAAGATTGTAAACAGCACTTGTAGTGACTCGTAGACACATAGATACCTGTTGTTCATGATGCTTGCAAGCACTGGCTAATTTACTTGCTGGTTTTAATAATGAGCATGGTTATTGACATATTTGACACTTCTGGGTTGTTATTTCCTATTATTGTATTATTTCTTTTGTCATTTTAAATGTACAAAAGCAACTAGATGTTCTGAATGCAGAATGTTTAAGGACAATGAGAACATTTATGATATATGCCTCACCTGTTCCAACTGTTTGTCATCTTGGATGCAGGGGGTCATGCTTTTGAACCCAGGCTAAGTCATAACAAAGACATGGCACTCAGCATTAAGAGGTTAGTGTTAGGACTGGTCAGTCTGGTGTCAGGATAATGTGACTGGGTGGGACATCATGCTACATGTCTGCAGCATGATGCCCCAGTGCTAGACATCACAATAGACTGCCACACTGCAGACATCGTAGTGATATGACTGAATTTTTTAAAATTCTATGTTAAAAATCCAAATCACACACACACACACTCTCTCATTCCAGGGAAGGTCGTGCTGCCCTTGTGACATCATTTGGATGCTTCAAGTACATGGCACTCTATAGCTTTATACAGTTCTCATCGGTGCTTATTCTGTATACGGTAAGTGCTACTTTCTTTGCATTCACAGAGAGAGAGAGCAAGAGTGCAGTTGTGGGCTCTAGGATTAAAGAAACAAGATAAGTTAAACTGTTTGGGACAATTTCAGAAAATATATTGACTTACAACTGGATTACATTGTAGACATTCAGAGTAAATAGAATAAATCAAAACTTAAGGGTGTTATATTGAAACAGTTTCTAATTAATAGTGTATTTACCTTTAGTAATTCATGAGAACAAATTCTTCATATTTCTCAAAAGTAATAAATTTAATTCATAAACCCTCACTTTGTTTAGCAGATGATATATGGGATTCATTTTGTCTCTGAACTTCTTTATCTGCAATGTTTTCATTGTTCAAGGGCTCTACTTATTTTAAATACATCCAGTGATGGCACCAATTGGCAGATTGGTCTAATGCTCTCACCATTATGGATCACTGCCATCTCACCTCTGTCTGCGTGGGTTCGAGTCTTGGGTTAAATCAGTGTGGGTATGTGAGAAAGTTTTCCAGTAGCTTCTTGTGAGTCTGTGGTACTTTCTGGGGTTTCCCAGGATTTTTCTTCCACCATTAATACTGGCTGCCATGTATAGCCTATATTATGCTGAATACTGGTGTTAAACCCTACAGCAACAACATAATTCATCCATTGAGACCAAACTTGCATTGGCAGTGCATTTTGGGATGAAAGTTCCTTGCACACATTGCCATGGAAATGCATTGTAGCTGAAGTGGAATTAACATTTGTCATGCATCAACACTTGAACCTACGTAAGAAAATTCAGATGTATGTTACAGAAGCCAAGGTATCATGTAATTTCATGCTTCTTAGCAACCCAATTTAATATGTTCCAACAGCAGCGAATTAATAATAATAATAATAAAAAAGATGACAATACAGCTATTAATCTTTAAAAGCTGTAGGTTGTTTAAAGTATTTGTTAATGCTTTAGAACATATTTATAGACAATGTTACAAAATCAAATGTGATGAAATTACAACAAAAACCTTGCTGCAAACAAGGGTAAGGAAACAGTATTAAGTCCTTGTACTATATTGCAGTCAAAAGAGGCGAGTTTTTAGAGCGCTCGTAAATGAGATCAGTGTCACAGAGTCTGAGTTCAAGAGACAATTTGTTCCTAGTCACTGGGCACTGGTATGCAAAAGTGTGTCCAATGGATTCTGTTCAGTAGTGAATATAGAGAATATGAGTGTCAGAAGAGAAATATATGTATCCAGAAGGAGTGTACACATGGCTGAGACGAAAACTTGGCTTTTCCAAATGCGTTTCCATTTTGCTCCAAATGGGTTGTTTTCACAGACATCACGATTAAGTACGCAAATACCCACAATTCAATGCACGCGTACCTTCTGCCGCCAATTTGAGTTGCTAACAAACCGTTGTCAACATTAGTCATCATGTATATTCAAGAATAATAATCTGATTTAACTGTCGATAAGGATATTTACATCTTCGACAAAATACATAGATTATACTTGAAATTTATGTGCTCTATGGCACAAAAATAAAAATAAAGCTGGAAGTTCCCTTGCTTATATCGAAAGACAGAATAGTAAAGTAGAATCTAAGAAATGCACTTTTTGTTGTTGTTTACAAACGGACAATATTGACGTTTTTAAAAAGTCATTCGTATCATATCCCTAAGCTTGTCATCTTAAAAGAGTATTTCCAGATCATGATTTTCTGGATACAATATCAGTCACGAATTAAAATTACATAGCATGTATTTTATGCTAGAACTTTTATGTACAAATATTTTTCACGACAACATATGTCTGTGCCATATAATATTTGAGAAACCATTTTAATTAGTATATTCAAATATTGTATTTGTGGAGGGGATGGTGGATGTACGCTTATACTAGATGAAAGCGATAACCGGTCAAAGAAGTTTCATCTTTAGTGTATTCAAACGAAACACGTGTCTGACAGAACATGACGTTGTTTCGAATGTCAAAGCGATGTTTTCCTCAAATGCTTTTAGAAAATATGAAATTGTATATAAACAATTGGCTTTTAAACTTTAACGATAATCAAATGCTTGATTTAAGCCCATGAAAATCGAAAATCATTACATGTTTCTACTTGGTTGTATATCCATTTGTTTATGTGTTTGTTTATTGATCGATCTATTTGTTTAGGAAAGAATAACAAATATGGTTGAAATATAAATATTTTACTTGAAGAAAACACGTAAAAAGAGTCACGTGATTCGATCTCGCGAGATTTACATACACAACAGAATGTGATGTATTTTTATATTCTTAATCACAAAATGAAACCTGCCGGTTATGTGGGATAGGGACTCAAAATGGCAGATATGGAAGTACACGTGTTTTTTGATGTCATGTGAAAACAATGGATAGGTAGAAATGAAAATAAATTTTGGATGAATGTAAAACCTAAATGCATATCTGAGACCATAAATGAAAATTAAGATGAGAGATAAAATACAGACCAGACACTATTGGATTGCAAACAGAATGTGAATAGAATGCTGATAAAATGCAAACTAAATGTACATTTGGTCAAATTACCCATTGATTATAGTATGTCTTCATTTTCATTAAATGATTGTGTCTTCTCTTTTCAGTTTGGAGTTGATTTAGCAGATATGCAATTCCTTTATATTGATCTAGTCATCACCACAACTGTAGCAATTCTCAGTGAGTAATGTTTATTGACACCTGCCCATATAATGCTGATTTAAAACTGTTGTGTACTTTATTTTCAGGAAACTTATAATGCTGGACCTATTTTTACTGTTTGGATGCCATTCTGGCAGAACTTATGATTTTGAGTCTGTCATTCCATTTCATATACAATTAGCAGATTTTTATCACTGCTTCTCATAAATTCCTTCGAGAAAAGTCGGGAAATTTTGTAGTTCCTTCCTGAGGTCATAGTCTGCCTCCTGTCCTATATGAATCATACTCCATCTTATGTTTTCGAAAGTATTTACCTGGTAAAATTTCTGTTAACTGAGGATTATTGAATAATATCGTGTATTAAAATTTCTGACCAGACCTTGTTCCATCAGAGCAAACTTTTATAATTTGGAAAAATAAAGTCAGCAGCAGCAAGTGAAATGTGAAAAAAATGGTGATCTGCCATAAAATATTTCACCCATTACTAAAAACATTTTTAAAAAATTCACAACCTCTCAGAATCATTAAACTGTATTAGTGTATTCATCTGTTCATAACACACCCTTACTCACTGTGACCTACATTTCACATTTTACTTTCTTGGGTTAATTTTTGGGATTGATCTTTTAAGCAAATAGATTGTTTGTCATGTATGTATGTATATGGATATGTAAGTTTATTTAAGAAGCTCAGTTTTATGGTTGATGATTCTATGCATCTTTTACAACAAAAGAGTGACATTTCACATTCTGTTGGCTTAGGTTATGTAATTGCATTTAGCTCATTTTGTAACTTTTAAAAAAAATGAACATTTTTATTCGGTAAACACTTAATGATCATGTCATTGAATAGATCCTGTACAAAAACATGAAGAACCTGACATTGAGGACTCCAAAATATTTACATAATATGCATCTCAGTTACTATCTCATTTTTACAACAAACTGAATTTCCCTTGACCCACATTTGTGCATCAGAGACCCCCAAATTTTTTATTTGATTCCCAATTCTGACATAAGGTTTGTGTTTTGCTCAGTCCCCTAGTTCCGACTCCAAAGGGATTTCGGACTCAATCATGTGCTCCTATGGAAGTCTCGAAACAAAAGCTCATCATAACCTTGATGTATTTGTTCACAAAGCAATGTTTTGATTTGTGAAACACTGTACAGTACTCACCTGCGTGCAACAGTTTTGCTTTTTTATACAAGTGGCTACTAGTGACAGGTTTGTCTGTATTTTCACTAAGTTAAGTAATGGCATTTGCCTAGTCGATTTATACCTTTTGTTTGCTTCATATCTGCCCTGAAGGATAAAAGCACTAAATAGTTCATGCTTGTCTTTAAATTATGATAAAAGTCTTCTGTATCATATTAAAGTAGCTTTTTTAATAGAATAATGTGTAATAAGTACGTATCACATGTTTAAGATGTTGGTTAGCATTGACCGGAGGTGGTGGTGTCTTTAATGAACAGTTGATTCAAAAGCCATTAAATATTGAAATTTTCAGACAGTAAAGTTCATATTACAAATAATTGTATACTGTATATTTCAGTGGGCTACACAAAATCCTATCACAAACTAGTGGCTCGGCGGCCAGAAGGCAGTCTGGTCAAGCTGTCCAATTTGTTGTCTATCCTTATACAAGTGGTCCTGGCAGTAGTGATTCTGGTGGCTGCACTGTTGTATCTGAGATCTCAGCCTGAGTAAGTACTGTATTCAGTGAACTACTGTATTTTTTCAAATTAAAATGTGCTAGCTTTAAAACATAAAGACTTTAGTCTTGCTTTAACATAACAACTACCCATGCTTATGTTCATTTTGTTTTCTAGGGAAATAAATTATTTCTTGAATTTTACAAAACTTGTTGCTTTTCACTCTTTTCTGTTACTTATTTTAAGAGCATAGACTCGTAAAAATTGGAAAACACCTACACAGAATTGCCTGTACTTAGCTGCATATGAAATCCATCTTCAAAGAAAGCTGACATTACAAAAGCATACACATTAAAACTGATCAGAACCAGTCCAGTCATACAAATTTTTTATTGTTTACAGTTATGTGATTAATAGAATTTGGCACTCTGGTTCCACAGGTATGAAATTTGATTATGTACATATGTCTGTTGCTGCTTGTTATTCAACTCGTTAAATTGTATATGCAATGAAATCTTGTCTATGATCCTCTACACATGGTATAAAGTCTTCCTTTGAATGTTTGGCATATTTATTGAATACTAACCAGAGACCCTAGAACTTTTGTTATCATGAAAATTTAAATGTGCATGGGGACAAGATTCCTTGTGATCTATGACTTTTTTGACAATAATCACACTAATTTACTAGATAAGTGGATGAGTGATTTAATGTTTGTGCCATGAGCATTTATTGTACTTTTTAAGTACAGAATTTTTGTTAGGGGCTAACACAGTATAAAGATTGATTAATCATTAAATGGAATCCAGCTGTCATGATGGTGTCAAGTAGTAATTTTTAATGCTTCTACAGAACAATGCTGTTTTAATGATTATTTTCCCAATCATTAACCATGGAATGGAATTGTGGATTAGTGTTATTTTCAGTGGTTATTATCCAAATCATTAACCATGGGATGGGATTGTGGATTAGTGTTATTTTCAATGATCATTTTCCAAATCATTAACCATGGGATGGGATTGTGGATTAGTGTTATTTTCAATGATTATTTTCAAAATCATTAACCATGGGATGGGATTGTGGATTAGTGTTATTTTCAATGATTATTTTCCAAATCATTAACCATGGGATGACATAGTGGATTAGAGTTATTTTCAATGATTATTTTACAAATCATTAACCATGGGATGAGATTGTGGATAAGTGTGTTTTTTTTCAATGATCATTTTCCAAATCAAGAACCATGGGATGGGATTGTGGACTAGTGTTATTTTCAATGATTATTTTCAAAATCATTAACCATGGGATGACATAGTGGATTAGAGTTATTTTCAATGATTATTTTCAAAATCATTAACCATGGGATGACATAGTGGATTAGTGTTATTTTCAGTGATCATTTTCCAAATAATTAACCATGGGATGGGATTGTGGATTAGTGTTTTATTTCAATGATCATTTTCCAAATCAAGATCCATGGGATGGGATGGTGGAATACTGTTATATTCACGCCAAGTAATAAAATTTGCTTAACTTAAGAGTTGATGCATGAAATGAAATCCATTAGCACATACAGAAACTATTTTATTGTCTCTAATTTTATGTCCTTATTTTTATTTTAATACTATATGTCCGAATAGTTTTTTTATACAGGTGATGCTTGATTTATGCCATAAATGTGTTCTTGAGGTTAGGGCATAAGTCAAAATTTTCGTAAATTTAATGTAATTTAAATGCACATGCAAGATTTGTGTGTGAGTCCCAGCTTACGGTGCCAATGATGGTGCAAAGGCAAGCACAGTGATGTCAATTTAATGTTATTTCTTCCTACAAAATGGCATTAAAATGAAAGAACATAAATATAGTTGGCATAAATCTAACATCACCTGTATTTTAATTTTCTTAAAAAAGAATTTTCAATCTGATTTAAATTTACACATTTTCATAATTAAGAAATAAAGTAAATATTTTTACCTGTAATTGGTTGTCAGACAAAATATTAAAATATTGTTTCAAAAGATACTATCAACACGGTAAATGTGGTAGCTTGGTCATTACTAGCATTTGTGTATGAAGCAGTAATTAAAATCTGTAACATTGGAAACGGATACACAGATCAGAATTCATGAAAAGTAATCAGTCTTTATGTTACTTAACAAAGGATGCATTGTTAGTTGAATAGCCTGCTTTTATTGTTGTTTCTGCAACAAATGATGAAACATGGGTATGGCCACTTTGCTGCCATTGGCATTCTCAATAACATGTATGTTCTACAAGAGTTAAGTTCAAATATGGCAAAATATTGCTTTATGACTAAAATTTGTTTTTAAAGAGATATACTTGGATTTCTTTCATGTCACTGTGTGCAAAATAATACATCCTCATAAAACATGGAACATATTGGTTTGATTTTGTGATGTTATCTATAATTTTTTACACAGGTATGTACAAGTGCCACTAAGCAAATATTTGGATATAAGAGTGTGCTGGGAGACCACTGTGATCTTTGCCGTGTCATCTTTTCAGTACCTGACTGTTGCATTTGTCTTCTCCAAAGGCCCGCCATTCAGAAAGCCAATCTACAGCAATAGTCAGTAGTTTCTTTTGATAGATTCATTAAGTGATGTTTAGTTGGAACATTAGCATATGAAAGACAATTGGTTCCCAATCCCCAGGTTGCATCCCCAATCAGGGACATTAGTAGTCTTGAGGATTTTGTTTTGTTTAGGATGGTAAAACTTATGTGTAAATGGGGTTATGAGTTTCAGAAAAACAATTTCTTTAGGAAAACAGCCCAAAAAAAAGATGGGGACCACTGATTTAGATGCATTTTGAGTACAGTAGCATGCCAAAGCTGATCTGGGCGGAATTTTAATCTACAGCCACCTTTTAGTCATAATACTACTGCTAATAATGATAATGCTTTTTTGTTGAGGTAACATTTTTAAAAAAAAATACTTGTTATATATCATGTAGTTACAGCATTTATCTTTAAAAACATGTTTTCTTGAGTGGCTGTATTCTTTAAGTTTTTCCAGCTTCTGCAGAGGAGAGTACATAATTTTATTTTGTATGGCTACATATGTCTTGTAGATATTGTAGTGAAATAAAATTTAGAATTTTTATAATACTTAAACAGAATTACTATAATCAATTCTTACATCATTTGCGTACAACTTAATTTTTTAGTTAAGTTTCCAAACATTTATCAAGAAGAATGCATGTTGCTATTTTCTGTAATTTTGGAATTGTGTCAGGGTCATGTCTGGAACAGTTTCCCCCATACAGTAAGTCAGTAATCTAGCACTGGTTGATTATGTGCATCAGGAGGGAGGTGCCATCTTAAAAGAAGGCAATTTACATCATTAACCTGAAAAGAAACCACTTAGCTTGAATACCAAGAAGCCATCTTAAAAGAAAGCATATTACATCATAAACCTGAACAGAAACAACTTAGCTTGAATACCAAGAAGTTTGATTGGAAAAATGGCTACTGATTGTATTCTTAAGATTTAAGTCCAGATGTTTCTGGCGATGTGAACCAAACTTATGAGCTATGGTTATTAACATTCACTTTTTCATATTTTGATTTAGAACAGTTTAGTTGTTCTTACACCGTAGTTAAGTAATCTCCAGATCTTTCTTCCGCTTGGTATTTGAGGATGGAGCAGAAGCATATAATGTGTCATTTGTAAATAAGTCTGTATTGGAGTTCTTAGTAGTATATAGTAAAGATTAATAATAACTATAGACCATTAACTGTCCTTTGTGGAATACCATCCTTAACAATTGCAGCAGAAGATTTAGTATTACATATACATAAATGCTGCCTTCTGTGTTAATAATAAGAAGTAAACCAAATTTATGATATTGTTATCAAAATTATAGTACCGTAGTTTTGAAATAAAGATATTTTGATCAACTAAATCATAACATCTCAAAGTCGAGCCAAACAACACCTGTCACTTTTCCTTTATTCATTCCATCTAACAAGCAAGTCTGGCATACAGATAATTGAGTTTCCATGGCTCCCAGAGAATTATAAGATTAATCTGTACTAGCTGAACCAGAACCACATAAATATTAGCACCTTTTTATAAAATATTTAGATCTGACAGTTTTGATAATGATGCAAGATTTTCATGTGAAAAAATTAATATTTTATTTGTATTGTTTTGCATGTGATGAATGCTGCACAAGGCTAACATTTACAGCATATGCCTGGATTTTCATCGACAAATTACAGCAGCAAAACAAGCAATTACGGTTTACTAGTAGATCTATCAATTCAAAGACTTAGACAAATAACAGCAACAAGACAAGCAATTACAGTATATGTCTGTCCATTCATAGACAAATAACAGCAACAAGACAAGCAATTATGGTTTACTAGTAGGTCTGTCAATTCATAGACTTGGACAAATAACTTCAGCAAGACAAGCAATACAGTATGTGTCTGTCCTTTCATGGACAAATAACAGCAACAAGGCAAGCAATTACAGTATACTAATATGCCTATCAATTCATAGACTTAGACAGCAACAAGACAAGCAATTACAGTATATGTCTGTCCATTCATAGACAAATAACAGCAGCAAGACAAGCAATTACAGTATACTAGTATGCCTATCAATTCATAGACTTAGACAAATAACTGCAACAAGACAAGCAATTACAGTATATGTCTGTCCATTCATAGACAAATAACAGCAGCAAGACAAGCAATTACAATTTACTAGTAGATCTATCAATTCATAGACTTAGACAAATAACAGCAACAAGACAAAATTACAGTATATGTCTGTCCATTCATAGACAAATAACAGCAGCAAGACAAGCAATTACGGTTTACTAGTAGATCTATCAATTCAAAGACTTAGACAAATAACAGCAGCAAGACAAGCAATTACAGTATACTAGTATGCCTATGAATTCATAGACTTAGACAAATAACAGCAACAAGACAAGCAATTACAGTATATGTCTGTCCATTCATAGACAACAGCAACAAGACAAGCAATTACGGTTTACTAGTAGATCTATCAATTCATAGACTTAGGCAAATAACTTCAGCAAGACAAGCAATTACAGTATATGTCTGTCCATTCATAGACAAATAACAGAAGCAAGACAAGCAATTATGGTTTACTAGTAGGTCTATTAATTCATAGACTTGGATAAATAACTTCAGCAAGACATGCCATGTGGCAATAAACATCTCTGCAAAATAAAAGCTGAATGGTCACATTTCAAGGTCGCAGTGATTTCAGGTTGTGAGTAGTGATCTGTTTCATTTTTTCTTAAGATGGGATGTCATCAAATTTGACCTGAAACTTATTTTGGGATATATAAAACATCCTAAGACTGTCACAGTGGTTCCCAACCACCAGGTCAAGACCCAAATTGGGATTGCAGGGATGTTTTGGAGGGTCACCAGGATTTGATTATGGTGGCAGAACTTATCAGAATATAGAAATGAAGTTGTAAGGCTCAGAAAAAATATTTTTAGGGACACATCCAGAAAAGGTTGAGAACCACTGTCCTAAGAGATGATGGATCATTAGTTTCAAGAAATTATATATATATATATATATATATATATATATATATATATATATATATATATATATATATATATATATATTAGCAAGATATATATATACTACAGTTCACAAAGTCAATCCCAATGGAGTTGGTTATTAAAAGTGTCAAAACGTATACACTAATACCTTTCTAGTAATGATTTAATAAATGATTTTTTTTTCTCACTACAGTTCCTTACTTGGCCAGTCTGATAGTGCTTACTATCTTTTCCACATTCCTTGTGCTGATACCACTGGATCCTTTGGTGAAGTTCTTTGGGGTGAGACTTAATGGTTGAAACTTTTCTTAAAGTTACTATTTCAGATTACCAGCAATAAGGAAATTGCATCATTAATACTAAAATGTATTTTCTTATGGGGGTGGCAGAAGAGAAGAAAGATACAGGGAGAAGGATACATATGTATTCCAGCGCATTTTTCTTTTTGCACCTTGTGATCAAAATAAAATATGGTGTGATAGAGAGAGAGAAAGTTCAGATCTTCATGGATCTTTTAAAGTATTTTTAAATATAACTTATCGCCTCATGTTACTGAAGCTTTTGTCAAAGAGAGAAAACAATAATAAATGAAATAGTAAATGTAAACAATGAAAATGCATACCATACTGATTCAGGGTTTAAATATTCACAGTACTTTTATCCATATATATATATATATATATATATATATATATATATATATATATATATATATATATATATACTTAGGTGGCAACTGTTTTTTTTATCTTTGCTCATACTAGATGTACCTTAAAGTGTTGTCAATTCGGTCAGCAAGTTAAAAAATGTCACTGGCTGAGAAATTTATTCCAGTAACCACCTGGCATTTCCTTTAACTATACGGTATTCATAATACCCATGGGTAGCCTCATTTCCCTACTGTTAGCCTCATTTCCCTACTGTTAGTCTCATTTCCCTACTGTTAGCCTCATTTCCCCTACTATTAACCTCACTTCCCTACTGTTAGCCTCACTAATCTGATCTGGTCTGCAGAATCATGACAACCATATCATATTTAATTAGCATGTAAATACAACTACAAAGCCATTTGATTCTTTAAATAATGGGTGTGGAAAGAACAATTAGAAGAAATTGCTTAACTAGTTAATTGATAATTGAATATGGTATGGCATTTATACAACAGTAAATGCAGTCATCAGGTAAGTGATTTACAGTCATGAAACATCTCTCTCTCTTTCTCTCTCTCTCTCTCTCTCTCTCTCTCTCTCTCTCTCTCTCTCTCTCTCTCTCAATAGGGCACATGTTTTATTTGATCATTAGGTGCAAGAAGAAAATTTCAATTTAATATAATATTGTCATGGTTATTCATCTTCTAACTTGTAAATTCTAACACATATATATATAATTAAATTTAAACAATGTATATTACAGTCCTACCCGTTTATATCGACATTCCTTATATCGACATGCCACCTATGTCGACAAAAAAGCAAAGTCCCAGTCCCTTGGTCTACTATTACTATCAAATTGTTATGTTTATGTCGACGTCGAAATAAAAGATCAACGTACATGTCGACAGAAGCCCTTGGTCCCAGCTTTAACAAATCCTTTGTTTTCTAATCATTTATGTCGACAAGCTGCCAGTTGCGACCCATACTTTGTTCAACAATTAGCTGATCTTGCAGCCATGCTTTAATGTCGCGGTCAGATAAAAAAAAATAGCACATTTTCTCACCACTGTGCAGCTAGTTAAGTCTTTGATCTTGCCACCTAGCGCCTAGCTTGTGGGTCATGTTCTTCAGATGTACTCTTACAATGACAACATGTACATCTGTGGGTCTTACAGCCACTGAATTTTCTGATTGTAAATATCAGCACAGCTAAATCAATTGATCAACACAATTTCCCAATCAACAGGTGGTCGAAGCAGGACTAGCAAGCCCTTAAATTTGCCATCCAGGATATTGATGCGTACAGAGGACTCCTGTATACGTGATTTTCTGTATCCCAGATATAAAAATTGTGTGAAAATACGTATTACGCATTTCCGAGACCTTTGAAAGTGATCAGTGATTAAAACAAGTTTAAATTTTTTTTGCTGTGAAAGTTTCGTTTTTAACTTTATTTGCATTTATGATGGCTACCAACAGCAGTGTAAAATGCAAATTAAATTTACAGTCTCTGGAATCTAAATATTTGGCTGTTAAGGAAGTTGAGGGGTGAAATTTTTTCACTTAAAAATAACACCCGTTCAGGAAGGATGAAAGCTGCTGAGTCTATAAAGATAAACTACGTTGAAGGTAACTGCACTCCCCAAAGGAAGAAGCAAAAGACTGCTACATTTGAAGACGTGGAGAAAGCATCAAAATGGTTCAGTGAAACATTTGCGAAAATACTTAGTGTGGAGAACTTCGCTGCAACAAGTGGTTGTTTCAGTTGCTTTAATGTTCGTCATAACATCGGATACAAAAGTATTTGTGGAGAATACATGTACTGTTGACAGTTTTTCACTTCCCTATGAATATCCCCATCCCCTTGGTAGCCTCAATATCATGGGAACAGACTGACCAAAATTTAGGCCAATTTAAGTACATGTAGCATGTAAATAACAAATATCCAACCATGTGCTAATGCTGATGTT
Source organism: Unio delphinus (assembly GCA_029339505.1). NCBI lineage: Eukaryota > Metazoa > Mollusca > Bivalvia > Unionida > Unionidae > Unio > Unio delphinus. The sequence continues at coordinate 2,258,793 of JAQISU010000038.1, read as the reverse complement.
GAATATCATAATGTTTTTCGTATCAAGATGTGAACGATGCAATATTTTTATATGGATTTTACTACACAAAGGTAACCAAAATGTAATTTGTCAATATGCAAATGTATTTCACACTGATTCTGTCTTCATGTACTCAAAATTTCTGTTGTTTTCTCAGAGTGTAAATACTACTCACTGACGACGAGTCACCCTTTGCTGACGAATTTTAACTTTTATCTTTTTTCAGCCCCCCCCCCCCCCTCAACACTTATCTCGACATCCGCCTATGTCGACAATATTTCCTCGGGCCCGAGGATGTCGATATAAACGGTTAGGACTGTACAAACAATGTACATTACTGGTGCATGCTGCTTTAGGACAGTTACATCTGATCTGTGTTAATTTTTAATACTAACGATCATGTAATTGTTTAAAATACTCAATGTGAGATCCTATAATATTTCATACACAATCTCTTCACCAAAATGAAATATTTTTTACACATTATTTTTCATACTCTTGAGAATTATTTTCTGGTCAAAATGTGTCATCTTATAGGCTGGCAAATATGGTAGTCGTTGCCTGATTCAACCTTATGGTATAAGACCAGTCTGTTGCAGTCTGACTATGATGTCAAAAGCAAAAGTGTTACTAGTCTTCAAGTAGCATTGCCTGTAAAAAAAAAATGCATATATATTTGTGGATATTTTTATTTGGAGCGATCAATTCTAAGACTGCAGAGGAATACTTTTAAGTTTCATTTTTTGGAAAAGTGGGAGATCTGATGGAATTATGACTAATTTATCACCTGGGTCCCACTGAGAAAGCTGGAGGTCCCACTGAGAAAGCTGGAGGTCCCGAACCTTGGGCCACCAATGTTTGCAGGCCCAGAGTTAGGATTACAGTATTACAGCCAAATGCAGTACATGTATTGCAGCAAAATACAGTATTAGTTTTAACATGCTCTTTAGAGATTAACATGTTTTATACACTGCCAAATACAGTATTAATTTTAACATACTCTGCACAGATATACATGCTTTTTATACCACCAAATAATGTATTAGTTTTAACACACTCTGCAAAAATATATGTGCTTTATACACCACCAAATACAGTACTATTTTTAACACACTCTGCACAGATAAATATGCTTTAGACACAGTCAAATACAGTATTAGTTTTAACACACTCTGCACAGATTGACATGCTTTATACACAACCAATTACAGAATCAGTTTTAACACACTCTGCACAGATAAACATGCTTTATACACAACCAAATACAGAATTAGTTTTAACACACTCTGCACAGATAAACATGCTTTATACACAACCAAATACAGTATTAGTTTTAACACACTCTGCACAGATAAACATGCTTTATACACAACCAAATACAGAATTAGTTTTAACACACTCTGCACAGATAAACATGCTTTATACACAACCAGATACAGAATTAGTTTTAATACATTCAGCATAGATAAACATGCTTTATTCACAACCAAATACAGAATTAGTTTTAACATTGCACTCAGGGATATTTTATACATAGCCAGATACAAATTTGATTATCATTCAGTTAGACATACTTTACATACAGCTAAATACAGTATCACTATTAACATTGCGGTTAGTCATACTGTACATACAGCCAAATACAGCATCACTATTAACATTGCAGTTAGGCATACTTTACATACAGCCAAATACAGCATCACTATTAACATTGGAGTTAGGCATACTTGACATACAGCTAAATACAGCATCACTATTAACATTGCAGTTAGGCATACTTTACATACAGCTAAATACAGTATCACTATTAACATTACAGTTAGGCATACTTTACATACAGCCAAATACAGCATCACTATTAATGTTGCAGTTAGGCATGCTTTACATACAGCCAAATACAGCATCACTATTAACGTTGTAATTAGGCATACTTTACATACAGCCAAATACAGTATCACTATTAACGTTGCTGTTAGGTATACTTTACATACAGCCAAATACAGTATCACTATTAACGTTGCAGTTAGGCATACTTTACATACAGCTAAATACAGCATCACTATTAACATTGCAGTTAGGCATACTTGACATACAGCTAAATACAGTATCACTATTAACATTGCAGTTAGGCATACTTTACATACAGCCACATACATCATCACTATTAACATTGCAGTTAGGCATACTTGACATACAGCTAAATACAGCATCACTATTAACATTGCAGTTAGGCATACTTTACATACAGCCAAATACAGCATCACTATTAACATTACAGTTAGGCATACTTTACATACAGCCAAATACAGCATCACTATTAACATTACAGTTAGGCATACTTTACATACAGCCAAATACAGCATCACTATAAACGTTGCAGTTAGGCATACTTTACATACAGCCAAATACAGCATCACTATTAACGATGCTGTTAGGCATACTTTACATACAGCCAAATACAGTATCACTATTAACGTTGCAGTTAGGCATACTTTACATACAGCTAAATACAGTATCACTGTTAACATTGCAGTTAGGCATACTTTACATACAGCCAAATACAGCATCACTATTAAAATTGCAGTTAAGCATACTTTAGATACAGCCAAATACAGCATCACTATTAACATTGGAGTTAGACATACTTGACATACAGCTAAATACAGCATCACTATTAACATTGCAGTTAGGCATACTTTACATACAGCTAAATACAGTATCACTATTAACATTACAGTTAGGCACACTTTACATACAGCCAAATACAGCATCACTATTAATGTTGCAGTTAGGCATGCTTTACATACAGCCAAATACAGCATCACTATTAACGTTGCAATTAGGCATACTTTACATACAGCCAAATACAGTATCACTATTAACGTTGCTGTTAGGTATACTTTACATACAGCCAAATACAGTATCACTATTAACGTTGCAGTTAGGCATACTTTACATACAGCTAAATACAGCATCACTATTAACATTGCAGTTAGGCATACTTGACATACAGCTAAATACAGCATCACTATTAACATTGCAGTTAGGCATACTTTACATACAGCCACATACAGCATCACTATTAACATTGCAGTTAGGCAGACTTGACATACAGCTAAATACAGCATCACTATTAACATTGCAGTTAGGCATACTTTACATACAGCCAAATACAGCATCACTATTAACATTACAGTTAGGCATACTTTACATACAGCCAAATACAGCATCACTATTAACATTACAGTTAGGCATACTTTACATACAGCCAAATACAGCATCACTATAAACGTTGCAGTTAGGCATACTTTACATACAGCCAAATACAGCATCACTATTAACGATGCTGTTAGGCATACTTTACATACAGCCAAATACAGTATCACTATTAACGTTGCAGTTAGGCATACTTTACATACAGCTAAATACAGTATCACTGTTAACATTGCAGTTAGGCATACTTTACATACAGCCAAATACAGCATCACTATTAAAATTGCAGTTAAGCATACTTTACATACAGCCAAATACAGCATCACTATTAACATTGCAGTTAGGCATACTTTACATACAGCTAAATACAGCATCACTATTAACATTGCAGTTAGGCATACTTTACATACAGCTAAATACAGCATCACTATTAACATTGTAGATTTGGATTTGCTTTATATGCTTCCAAAAACATTATTACTTTTAGCATTGTGTTTAGTTATGCATGCTTTATATATAGCCAAATGCATCATTACTTCTAGCTCTGTACAGTTACAGTTTGTACATGACCAAATACAATATTTTAGCACTGTTTAGTTAGGCATGCTTTATATGCAGCCAAATACAATATTACTTGCAATACTTGACAGTTCAGTATGCTGTATATGTAGCCATTATAGTATTACAGCCAAGTGCAGCTACAAGTTTTATCAGTCTTTTCAGGCTGACTTAAACACAGGAAAATGCAGTGTTACAGCCAAATACATTATATCTTTTTAACATTCTTTACAGGATTACAAATATGTATATACATCCAAATAGAATATTACTGTAGCAGTCTTTACAATTATACACAGCCAAATATTATTTTAATACTGTTTACAGTTAGGAATGCTTTTTACACTGCCAAATACAGTATTAATGTTAATAATCTGTACAGTTATGCTAACTTTATACACAACCAAAGACAGTATTTAACACTTTGCAGTTAGGCATGTTCTTTAAAGAGCCAAATACAGTATTAATGTTAATACCATGTACAGTTAAGCATACTTTATACACAGCCAAAAAAGTATTAATGTTAATACTCTGTACAGTTAGGCTTACTTTATACACAACCAAATACATTATTTTAACATTCTTTACAGTTAGGTACATTTTTTACACAACCAAATAAAGTGGTCCCCCTCATGAATGGCCCTTATGACTAGCGGCCACTCTTTGCAGCAAGAATCGTCGGCACCAATGAGTTTGTGTTCAAAAGTACCCCTCAAGAAAAGCCATCCCTCTAACACAACCAGTGGCCAACATATTAGTACACAAATGTAAAATTTATCCCTCACAAGCAGCCACATTTTATAATTAATGTGTCCAGAACCCATATTTAATTACAGTAAGGTAAGTAATTCAATTATCTTTCCTGATATCTGTTTCCTGATGTTAGGTTTTCATTACTAAAATAAGTGTTGTTTAAAGTATATGTAATGCTAAGGTTATTATAATATTAATGCCGACATTTGTAGGAAATGGGGCCAGCAATGTTTTGATAGAGCTTTGGCCTTCACACAGCCTTTTTTTTAAAAATTAACGATTACAACTGGATGTATATATCATGATCACAACATGGTCAGATAGAAATGGGGTCAGCAGTGTTTTGATAGAGCTTTGGCCTTCACACAGCCTTTTTTTTAATTAAAATTAACGGTTACAACTTATATCATGATCACAACAGGATCAGATAGAAATGGGGTCAGCAGTGTTTTGATAGAGCTTTGGGCTTCACACAGTGGAGTTTTTTTATTTATTGAGGATTATGACTGATGTAATTTTCAAGATCCTAACATGGTCAGATAGGCTAAATATAGATTTTGTGGATTAACAAGCACACAGAGAAACAATTAACCTTGAACAAAACAGGGTACCAAAGACTGAAAAATCATGTGACAGTACATGTATCACTTCCTTTATAACAAGTTTTTTTATTTACAAATGTTTCATCTGCAGAATTAAATTGTACTGTGCAATTAGCAACATAGGAATATATCATTACAAAACTTGAACATGTCATCACATAAATGAAGAAGTAATACTTTAGAAGGAAAAGTAATTCGACTTTATGACAATAGGAAGAGTTCACTTGCCGAAAGATTTTTCGTTGGCATGATTGAAATGAAAACTATCGTAAAAGATAAGTAGAACATTCTGCAGCAGTAGGAAAATGGAATAAATGAGAGATTTTAAAAATGAAATGTATGTACCGATATTTAAATAACATTTTTGAATGGTTTTGTAATGCGCATGCAGACATGTAGCATGATGTCCCACCCAGTCACATTATCCTCACATTAGGCCAACCAGTCCTAACACTGACCTCTTAATGCTGAGCGTCAAGCAAGGCAGCTGTTAGTACCATTTTTGTTAAGTCTTTGGTATGGCTCTGACAGAGATCGAACCCTTGACCTCTCACTTCTGCGGCGGATGCTATTACCACTAGGCCGCTGGAATGGATGTTTTACCTTGAAATAACTGTTTTTAGGACATGAAGAACATTTTAATAATTAATTATATTTTTAAATGAAGATATTAACTGCTTTAAGTTATATGTAGCTTTCATACTATATGCGTATATACATACACATCTCACAAATGAAGTCCCTCTCTGGAAAGGCCGCTCGTCTTCTAAGGCCACTTTTCCAGTGCAGAATTAATGACCATATAAGAGGAGCCACTGTACAGTTTTAATGTTAATAATCTGTATAGTTAGGCATACTTTATATACATCCAAATACAGTGTTAATGTTAATACTCAGTACCGTTAGGTATTTTTTATATGCAGCCAAATCCATTATTACTTTTAACATTATGTCCACTTAGGCCTATATTATTTACAAATACAGTTTTAATGCTATTACTTGGTATAGTTAAACATGCTTTGTACAGACTAATACTTCAATGTTTTTGGTAATAGGTAACTCAGATCATAAAATTTGTTCCTACTAATTTAATCAATCAACTCTGAATTCATTTTGAGTCAGAAAATACATGTATTCTCTTTTCGTCTGAACAATATAGTTTTAATTTTCCATTGATTCTGAATGATTAAAGAAAATACATCTCCAAAATCATTCAACTCCTCTGTGTACTTTATTTTATATTGTGGTAAGCAATTTGAATTTTGAAAATCAGCTGTCATACTGAATGACCACAATTTGTTCATTACTGTTAATTTATTTCTAGATGATGCCTTTACAAGAAAAACCATTGCTATTTCGTGGATTGCTCCTGACTTTTGCTGGAGTCCATCTGATTGCCTCCATAATACTTGAGGTAAGTTTATTGCTCATATCAGTATTTGTGTGATTGGATTAGTACAGCTTATCCTCACTATAAGGTCCCTCTATATGATGCAGTTCATTCTATAATACACAAATGGTCACGGATCGGATTTGTTTTTAAGTAATATTATGTATGAAATACCTCAATATGAGATGAACCCATCTATTAGGCAATCCACTGTTATTTCTCCCATGTACATCATTATATTGAGGGTGTACTGCACCATCATACCTCCATGTTACAGCCACTTCTTTGGAACAGAGAAGACTGCTACATTCTCAAGACTCCGAATTATACATTCCACATAAATTGGACCTCCATATAACAGCCACCTCTGTTTAACAGCAGTGAGTATAAGGCTGCCACTTTGTCAGTACTCGGGGACTATACATTCTTTGTAAACGTACCTCTGTACAACAGACATAATGAGTACAAGACTGCCAAATTTTCATGACTCAGGATTATACATTCCATATAAAATGTACCTCCATATAATGGCAACCTTACATCAAGTACAAGACTGCCACAATTTTTTCAAAACTCGACATTATACATTCCAGCCCGGAACGAGTCCATAATTTATAGTGGTCGCTCTCTTCTGGTGAATGACAAATTTCTTCAATCCATCGCAGTATTAGCGTTTCATCTAACCATGCTTTCTCTTGAACTGCGATAATCAACCGTTGTGGTGCCTTCCGATATAGATTTCTAAAATAATCATTGGGGGTAATGCGTCGCCAGAACCCGCAACGGCTAAAACAACAGTAATGTGTTTCTTCTCTGCTCCCATTGTACGAATCAAAACACCTTTCGTTTCTTCTTTGTCCATTGTTTTCCCTGGCATAAGATCAAAGTATATTGATGTTTCATCTATGTTAAAAATAAATTTATCATCAAACAGTGTCTACTCGCTTATTGCATAATGTATAATAAATTTATCCATCAAATTTATTACAGTACTAACAATAGTATGCTTCACAATGACAGCTATCCAGTATATAAAGTTTTGATAGTGATGGGTATTTTATTTAAACTTTTTATTTTAATGGCTTGATTCTGCTAAAAAAGTATGATTTGTTGTCAGTGCAGACATTGTTACACACGAAACCACTTGAAACAGGTGTGACAGTTATGGCTTTACTTAGAAACCATGACCCCTGCTTAATATAAATAAACAATACATCAAAGAGTCTGTATGGATTTGTAAAATTCATTGGCAATGTGCAACAAAACAAACCCCTTATCCCTGAGGCATTATATACCTAGATTAAAACATAATTATTGTTCTACAGTTAATAAACCTCTTTGTAGACGATAAATATTGATTGTGGTTGCTAAATGATCCATACATTGTGTGCTCTATTAGGGAAATCCAGATGGCTGCCTATTATTTCCGAACGCACATGTCAAAGAAATCCCACAAGTTATATTATTAACAGTTATCACCTAGACAACTTGAAATCTTCGACAGGCATCAAAACAATCTTTGAGCAGTTCATTGTTTCGAGTTGTCTAGCTCTGCTCATTTTGAAGCTGTCTATGTGGGGAAAAAAGAAGAGAGAAACACAACGAATTTGTAAAAATAAAATAAAAAATGCCAATATATTAATTTCGTCGACTCCTATATTGCAACTTGTTTGTTTTTTGTTATTTACTTCCTAGGCGTGCACACAACACTCACCCCATAAGGAGCCTCTCAGAATGGTTGTCTAAAATTAGCCATCGTACATGTACCGGCATTTCTACTCTCGATACTATAACTACCTTAAGAATTATAATTCCAAAATCATTTTATTTAGTTTGTATTAATATCTTAATTACACAGAAATAAAGATTGCGTGCGTTTGTAATATAGATTTTAATTATCACTGATTAGCAAAGGGTTAAACTAGATTGCAAGATTACTAATGTGGCGGTTCTTTTCGAAAATACGCACACAATCGTGGCTCTGATAGTTGTGTAACTGTATTTTCTGATGGATGGATATGTATCAAAGAGACAAAGTAGGCAAGTAATGCCTGTTTTTCATTCATTATTTTTCCATGGTGTTAGACAAAATAATTGTTTAACTTCATGGAAGCACATTGTCATGTGAACTAGTGGTAACTTCGTTACGGTGGGGGGGGAGAACATAAATTTATCTTCACATGTACGTTTTCGGACACATAATTAAATAATTTAATATGTATTCGAACAACAAAAAAAGTAATTATTTGTTGCAGTCCAATAACATACGGTAAATACATCTTGCTTTGCAGCCATGATTTGCTTTCTTTGTTGTTGTTTTTTTCATAGCGCATTATGCAACTTAGCTTTACACCAATTCCATACGCATTTTTCACTCACTGTACGCCAATCCCGGATCCATTTTCCACTGACACCATATTTCCTGTGAGCAGCCATATTCCCAGCTTTCTCTTCCATGAACTTTTCAACTTCCATTTTAAAGGTCGCTGTTTAAGACTTAATGATTTGATGGGAGTCATTGTGAGACAAGTTGTATGATTTGTACTGGGATATTTATATCAATGGCTATGACTGAAAAGATTGATCAAATCATACCTAACTCATTAAAAAGTTCCAGTACTATAGCAACGAAAACAATGCCCATGACTAAATTCATTATTTACATCCAGAGGAGGGAGTGGGCATCATTTCTGTGGTTCTTAATCCACTTGATATTAAAAACTGGTTGCATAATTGATGCGGATTAATGATAAATAACAATGGCGTACCGGCAATATGGTAACTAGTATCAGTAGTCAAAGCCAATATCAGGGTTTAAACAATCCTGGCAACTGTCTTCGATTGTTGTTGGAAACCAAGGACCATATTGTCAACTACCGGTATAATCAAAGAGAGACACTGAAATGATAACTGGTTAAGAATGAATGAATATAGATGATGTCTTGACATTACAATTTGCTTTAAACTGAAATGCGAAACTCAAAATGGATCATTGATGATTTTAGTTTTGTTTAAACCATATTTTTTATAGAAACTTTGTCAAATACAATTATAAACATGACTTGGTGGGTTCTGTAGAAAGCATAATCTACAGTATTTTATAAATAGTCATAGAATGCTTGAGTCGATATGGATTACAACCCTTTGTAGGATCAATTAAATCAATGAAAAAGCTATGCCAGTAATCGCTCGTGTGTGTCTAACAGTATACTGGAAAATAAAATATCAGTAGACCATTTTCTAAAATGTGATAAGGAATAATAAAGTATGGTTAAAAGGAAAACAAAATTATTTCATTTTTTTTTTTTAAGAACAAACAAATTAGTACAGTACACATTAGAGTATAGACCGTAAGTGTGCTATGCAGCTCAGTGATTTTTTTTTACCGGTAATTGTTTTCTTTTATTTCATGTTTCAGAAATAAGAAAATATATGCAGAATGCAAACTAAATAATGACAAAATGGATAAATATAAATGCAGTCATATTAGTTTACAACAATTTATAGACATAGTAATTTAACAAGAATTTCTACTTCTGTCTGACCTGTTTTCGATTATACCAATTATAGAGCAAATTTAATAGCATAACGGGTACCGTAATCCATATATAAGTCTATGCAATTTCAATGACATAATCCATATATAAGGCGATGCAATTTCAATGACATAATCCATATATAAGTCGATTCAGATTATAAGACAAAAACCTGACTTACAAGTAAAATAGGAATAACCTATAGGCTGGAAAATACGATAAGGATTAAAACTTTAAATTTAATATTTTGGAAAAAAATTAATTCTTACAAATTACCTCCCCTAGTTTCCATGATGATATTGGTCAATTATGTCACAAACTGCAGATATTGTCATGTTCTCATTTACATTTTTTATTTTATTTAGACCCATGACATTCCTGTTTGGTAATGATTAGTCTTTGTGAATTTGTTTTTTTACATTCTGCTGTGACTAAATATATGTATCTGTCTAGTGGCAAAAGAATTAAAAATAAAGTGAATACAACTAAAGTTTTACATTTTTGTTTCTAGAAATGAATATCAGTTCTTTTGTTAAAAAAGACAAGAAATGTCTTTAATTTTGAACAAGCAGTAAAACTTCAATGCATCCACTTCAGCACAAAAAGCAGTGATGTAATACACAATGTGTTTAGCAGTACACATGTAAAGTGTGTGGGATCCATGTGGAGTAAATGCTTTTTACAATCTCTTCAGTATAGTATATCCTGATTTAAAGGTAATTTATGAAAAAAGCAAAACTACACCAGTAAAAGAGATATTTATTCAGAGTTAATTTCAACACAATTATAGAGTACTCAAAAATATAACATGCCAATACCCCACCACCTCATATTTTCACCTCCTTCCATGATTTCCATCCCTTTATCATTTTTTTTTAATAAGTTTTCAGTAACACGAAGTTTTTGGACCCCATTGACCTTGAATTATGATGGGAGTGGTGCATTAGAACAGAGAAAAGTAATTATTTTCTAGTGATATTTAGGCCACTGATGGTAAATATAGAACTGGTTAAAATCGTTTGCTTTTTTCAGTTAAATTTTTGAACAAGTCTAAGTGATTTGTTTACTTTTTTCCAAATAAGTTCCTGAACGAGTCTGTTTGCTTTTTTTCAGTACCTAGTGACAAGCAGCAATGCAAGCAGAATGTTCTATAAATGGTTGAGACGGAACAGACCTTCTAAAAGCATCTACAAGAGAGTTCAGAAAGAGATTGAGAATTCTGATTGGCCACCTGTAGGTCAGGTGACCTATGAGACAAAGAATCACAGGAGAGTCAGTGAGAGTCACATAATAGTAGACACATTGCAAAGTGATAGCAACTGAGAAATAAAGTAACACATCAATTATCAGGATGTTTGTCCCAATTAGATCTATCAATTAATGAAATTTTTCTGGATGTAATTTTTTTTCTTAGTTTTGTTGAGCCCACATTTGTGGGTAGTAAAATATCACAGTAACTTTTCGACTTTGGGCAGCGTCAACATTTTTTATGATTGTGGTTAAGGATTTTTAATTTTGCATACATATCCTAAATGGGTCAGTATGACCTATTTTTGGTGATTGTGTCACTTTCATATTTTCAGCCTTTTGCTTGTCATCAATATCTTGAACCCCATTTCACATACACTCATGAAAATTGTTACGTTGATACCTAAAGGGAAGAGTAGTTCAGCTATACCAAAATTAGGTCAGTGTAACCCAGGTTTTATGCTTACATGATTTTTTTAAAAAAATTCAGTTATTCATTATGTTTTTAAAATCTTGAACTCTGTTTACCTGCAGTCATGGAAATTTGCATATATATGCATATTGAAGAAAGTAATTCAAACATATCAAAACTAGGTCAATTAACCCAAGTGTCATGCTTGAATGATTTGTATTTTTAGTTCTATGTTCATTACACCCTCAGTATTCTTGAACCTAATTTTATTTGCACATGAAAATTGGTACCTTAGGTAGTGTACCTCCTCTGAACCCAAAAATTCGAATTTCTCTGACTTCATTTTTGTGCTGATTGACTTTTCTTGTAGTTTCTTTGTTCATTATATAGGACCCTATTTACTTTTGTGCTTTTGATATTTGGAGTGGATACATTTAGTGAGTGTAACATGACCATATAAATCTAGGTCAATGCAGCACAATCTTCATGCTGTTCATTTTCAGCTACCCATTCCTTACACCCTTGGAATCTTAAAATCAATTTCACCTAAATGAATTTTTTTTTACAGTGGATGTGTCTCATGGAGAGTAGCTCAAACACACCATAATTATAGGTTACTGTAGCCAAATTTTCAGGCTTAAGTGACTTTTTCAGCTTTTTTTTATTACAACTTTAATATTTTTGACCCAATTTCACCTGCATTTGTAACAATTGATATGTGAGTGCATTTCACTTGAGATTAATCCTAGCATACCAAATTAGGTCTGTGTTGCCTATTTCTCACGGTCTTGTGACTTCTATTTTACTTGATAGCAGTCTGAATATTGTCTGCTGCTCCAGATGTTGGGAAATAATTTGTGTTTGCAAGTAAACACACTGTAATTTGTTTATATTTATCACCTTAGTGGTGGAAACCTGCTATCTTAATCTGAGATTGGGAAAAAGTTATTTTTAGATTTATTCCCATTCTAGGATAATGCACATTTATTTATTAAAGAATTTAGAGTTATTTGTTGTCTTTAAAGAATATATTATGGTTACACTTTGTGGTAAAAAAAAGTGGTTATTTAACATATACAAGTTGATTCTCTTTTTTTTAAATAAGTTCTTTTTTTACCTGTGGGATTCTTATAGTCCAAGTTAATCATTTTAAACCAGTCCAGTGTTTACAAATGGCGTCAGTCATTGGTCATTAACTAATATAAATTCTTAAAGTACAAAACTTTTGTATTCTGTTGATCAAAATGACATTTTGATCTGATTTGTTTTAAATATTATTCCTACCCTTTTCATTTCAATAACAGCAAATCTTTTCTTTAACCATCTTTTTAGCAATTGAAAACCAGTTTTTAATTTCAAGTTGATATGATTTTCAGTTATTTTTGTAATTTTTTTTAATTATAATTTTCTGAAATAACTGACAGACTACCACAGACAGTCACATATATTTTACACATTCAGGATAAAATTTCTTGGGGCTTAAAAAAACGTAGTCCCATTTATTTTTTTTCTATCCATGAGCAATGTATTTGGGAACAGTTGATGGCCATTCGGCAAGTGAGCATTTTGATAAAAATGCAGACATTGTGCATACAACTTACAGACGATTTCAAATTAAATGGATAATACTGTATATCTGACTTCAATATGAGATTTGCTTACATTAAAATGACATGAGTTTTGACTTGTTTGAGACCAATGTCCTGATGATTTAACCCTCAGTGAAACAGCTGTCCCATACAGACTTAATTCTAGCAGAGACCCTAAAAGTATGTTGTTTCTAAGACAATACTTGGGCCCTATACACCAGATAGGGGCCAATCTAAGACAATACTTGGGCCCTATACACCAAATAGGGGCCACTATAAAAGTGACTGGTGACCAGATCTTCTAATTTAGTTGAAATTTGATGATAAAGAAAGGTAAATGGAAGTTTTCATGCAGAGTATTTTTTAACAGCAAAATTCAAAACCAATAATGTGGAGTATTGAGAATGTTCAGAAAATACTTCATTAGACATAGTCGTGTATAGTTTTGCAAATTAAGTGCTTTGTTTTGTTTTTATTATCTCTGTAATTGTTTGCCTTCAAGTAAGAGAGTTGAAATCTTTATACTAGTTTTGCTCTGCTCATAGTATGTTTTGTACATTTATTTTCATCAGCTCCTGATGCATGTGGTCCCTTGTTGGAACCACGGTAATTGAAAATGTTATGTATCATATGAATGTATTCTCTCTGTCTGTCTCCCTTCATGCACAATAAGAAACCATTATTCAAAAACAATATCATTGATGAACTGTTTTATGCTAAAATATCAATATTATTTTTTAATGTAGCTACCTGTTACAAGCATTGCATGATTTTTTGTTGCCATCCATTGATAACTTGCCATAACATACCATTACAAAACAGATTTTTGGAGGACTTTATATCAGGTGTTATCCAGTGCCTGCCTATGACTTGAACATCTTATTATAATAGAGTTCTGTCTGCCTAGTGTTTACCCAAGTCTTTAGCTGAGGATCTTTGTGAGACCCTCCATTGGCAAGGTTTTATTTCCTCCTTCAGAGACCCTGAGATGGGTCAAAGGTTCAGTATATAAATATGATTTTATTGACAGTATTTAAATTGTTGTTGCCAAACCTTTTTACACAAGCCATATCATGAGAACACCTGTGTAAAGAATTCATGGTTGCAAACCCATGGGCCACAGTCTTGGGGTAAGTAATAAAAAGCATGGAGATTGCAATGTAAGCCATAAAAGTTATTCTAAGTTGATTGTTTAATTGAGTAATCCTTTGCAGCTGTACATGTAATGGAGCCACTGTAGCTCAGTTGGTAAAAAAATAAAAATAAACACAGTAAACTTTGTAATAATATCATTTTGTATCAAAGGTTGTACAGAGAAACGTAATTACCACTATTGCTTCACCCAAATTTAAAATGCAACATTGTATTTGACTATCATGTATATGATTATCTTTGCTTAACTTTTTAATCCAATATCACAGTTGCTGTTTATGAAGTATCCTATATGGTTCACACACTACTGGGAGAAAAAAGCATGCAGAAAATTTAGCTTCAGGTCAGCATATTGTTTTTTTTTAACTACATTATCAGATGAAAAATGTTGCAAAAGTCCTTGGTTTTCTTCACAGTTTACCTGCATTTAAAACAAGATTACTTGATTTTTTTTAGTCATGTGACTGTTCAAATTTGTGTAAATATGACAATCTTAGCTGCATTGATTGTTTTATCGACTGTTCATTCATGTTTATTCTGATTAAAATTGTTGGAAAGAAATAAAAACTTTGTTAATTTCTTGTTATTTCTGTATCACAGACAGTGTGTATTTCAAAGCAGGATATTTAAAGGTAATGTATTTATCCTAAACTATTTTTATTATGTTACGTTTTTTTTCATGACAGCTATGCCCTGTTCAATTCAAATAATGTTACACAATTTTTTTTCATTACAACTATACTTGTTTTTAATTATACATCCTGTGTTTTAGTACATGATCAATTGTCTAATTCTGGTAGAAATCCTGACAAGCAGTGGATTTGTGTAAAACACTGCATGACCCATAAAAGAAAATGTAAAGATTTTTCACCAATCCATTGCTTGGAGTAGTTTCTCCATACAGGCAGATTTGCCATGATTTACAATAACGTTTCTTTTAGCAAATTTAACTAAGTTGAGATGAGCATAAAAGAAATTTTGATCAAATCATTTCTGAAATGTTAAACATTTCAAAGCTTTTTTGTGGCTATTTTGATTTATGTTAATCTGTCATTAATAATAATTTCCCATTTGAAAAAGTAGCAAATGCATGTGGTCATTACATAATGTAAATATTCACAATAATCTTACTGATTTATTTTCCAATTGTTTTAAGCATTAATTAAATATCACTTTTGTTTACAAAAGTCTTTTTTTACTGCTGAAAGTAATTTTTCTCATTTTAAATTGTGAGTTATTAATAAATTCTCTATAAAAGTAATATTTATATGCAGTCTATATTGGACTAACACTCAGGCAGTTTTTTGGGTAAACCTTCTTTGTTAAGTAAAGTCACTTGTTAAGGGCAAGTTTGATGTGAGGTCAAGATTCAACCTTGACAAAATAACTTATGGTTATTGTCACATATTGCACAATTATTCTTTTCATGACAAAAAAAATAATATGCATATCTGTATTTAAATACTATTAGTTCCATAAAAAGTAATATATACCATCCATTTTCACTTATAAGACAGTGCAGCTGCAAACTGCACAGGCCCAGATCTGCCATTGCATAATGTGCCAGCAGATCTGGGTCTGTGCAGTTTGTTGGGAGGAATCTTCAGTAGAACAACACAGACCCTGATCTGTAGGTGCATTATGCTGGGGCAAGATCTGGATCTTTGTTGATTGCAGTTTGACTCAACATAAGTGAGTATAGATAGTACTGTACTTTAATTGTTCTTGTTGGTCAAAACTCTTGACAAAGTATTAGCACATTGCTGACCTTATTCGATATGTAATCTGTGCAATGTGGGCATCCTTTTGTTTTCAAGAAAACATTTTTTTGTTGAGATATTTACTATTGATTTTTTGTATCATGTTTAGCTGTCTCATGAAGAAAAGCAAAAAGATTCCCAAATTTCATTGCCAAAAGACAGTCATGGCTTTTGCTGTTGATAAATACTTGTCCATAAATAAATAGAAGAGTGAAGCAAATGAAATCCAGTGAAGCATATACATATAGAGCCAAAAAGATATAATCATTAAAAATAATTCACTGCCATCACAATAATATGACATCACAATAATATGACATCACAAAAGGGATCCCAAAATTTATGCCCATTTTTCTCAATGTAAAAATATTGTTAATTCCATTTATTTATGAATTTATGTGAACCTTGGAAAACTTTTATCAAAGAAAAGTAAAACCTGTAGAAGATCTGGATTTTTTCATTTAAAAACGGGGAATCTTGTGACTTATATATGTTGTTTGGGTGATGTATCATCCTCATGGTTTTGTTATATTTCTTTAATATTGTGCATATATTAAATCTTTGAAAAGATGAAAATCGATGTTTTATTATTCCAAGTTTTTAAAGATTTTGTTCAACGTATGTTGTGTTAGATGAACAGTAAATTTACTTTCATATTTGCCTATAGCGCTGAACCTCAGTGTATTGCACTTAGCACAAAATATGAAAACGCCAGCATGAGTACTATATAGAACATAACATATGAATATCTTTATTACCCTTAAATTATATGTTTTAAGCATTCAGAGGTGTGTGTCTTTGATTTGGATTTGGAACGTAGCTTTAAAACATTTTCCACTCACATCACTACGAGGTCTGCAGTGTGGCAGTTTAAAGTGATGTATACAGTATAGCAGTAGGGCATTATGCCGCAGACATGCATTATGATGTCCAACCCAGTCACATTATCCTGACACCAACCTGTTTAGTCCCAACACTAACCTCTTAATGCTGAGTACCTAGCAATTCTGCTCTTAGTACCATTTTTACATATCTTTGGTATGACTAGTCCAGGGTTCAAACCCATGACCTTCTGCATCCAGGCCTAACCACTAGGCCACTACAGGGGTTTATGATCTAAGAATATACTTGTAGTTAATTATTAGTTAATTATTCCTTGTAGAAGAAAGAAAAAAACAAAGAGTAAAATGATAATCAAATTTATCCATAATATTAGAATAAGATCAGCAATACGTAACAAGTAAAATGAGCATGAATCCTAATGTCAGGATTACATGGTTTCTATGATTATTTTATTTTTGTACTGTACTGAATATTTATTTTATTTTTGTATTCACTTCATTTTGATCATAAATGATGTCACATATTTTAGTTACAGTTTGGGGGTGATTTTCATGCCAAGGAAATATTTAAGGTCTTTTAACATGTGATAGCTCAAATGTATTTTGACATTCCATCATCAAATATGAGCAAGTTGGTGAATTTCTTTCATTTTTTTTTTACAAGCATTTTCTCCAGCATTATGAATAATAAATCATAATAAATTTTGTTTTAATTGTGCCATAAATTTATGGACCAATATTCTGCAATAGAATGGAAGTATCATGAGAATTTGATGAAAGATATTAATTTTGTTGTGCAAGATAATTAATTTTTCAGTAGTAGTTTGAATTTATATTGTAGTAAAAAGTAAATAGGTGTTGAACAAACTTGCAAGTATGGTTACTGGTTTTTGTATGACTTGAGGATTTGACAATATTATAATTTTACTAAGAATTTTGAGATTCACTGCCAGATAAAAATATTTGTGACAATTCCTCGCTGTTAATCCCCATTCTAACATGCTTGGGAATTTTTTTCTTCTTAGGTATGTACATGTCATCTTAGGTACGTACATGTCATCTTAGGTACATACATGTCACTAGGAAAGTCATGACTTTAAAGATGCTTCAACAATTTTAGCAGAGTAATGTGGTTTCACTGTTGCAAATTTTCATGTTAAGTAAGTTCGAAAGTACTTTAAAGTATCGTGTGTTTAGAATCATTTTTATATTATCCATAATGGGATTCTTTTAATTTAACAATTTTAATTATGTCTGTTGACAATAGTGATACTTGTTCTGAAACATCAGCCTTTCATGTTTGATTTTTTTTCAAATAAATGTAATGGATAAAACCATGTTTGATTTTTTATTTTTATGTGCCTGTAAGTATTCAAACTAAATCCAATTGAATTTGCTGTCTCATCATTTACTGCTTATTTAGTGTTGTCTCTTATCTAAACTCGTTGAAAGATGTACAATTATCTGGATACTCTTAAACAAAAATTACTCTTTTTCAGTTAGGAAACATGTTTTTTTCTGTGTATATATAGCTAATTTAGATTGGAAACCTTGGAAATTTGGAGCCTTTGCACAATATTAACCTCTTAATTCTGAACTCATGTATATATATATATATATATATATATATATATATATAATTCCAAAAGTATCAAAGTTTTCTTGACGTATAAGAAAATTCACATTTGCCCAGGGGTAATCTTGAGAGAAAAATATTCTGGTTTCTCCTGAATCGATGCATTGGTCTTATGTCTCCACACATAGCCATGCACCCTGCCTGTTTATCTGTAAGGTCACAAGTCCCAAACTCGGGGAATGATAGCTGTCATGCTTTGACAGTAGAATCTAGGAGCTCTTCCCTTTTATATCAATTCATCTTGACCATTGACTTATGCACACAAATGCTTTCTTGCATATAGATATCCTTTAGTTGGATTGACATTCTGATTTAATGTATTAGCTTAACCATATGTATCCAGTGATAAGCCCATGTAGATGTCCTTTAGATGGATTGACATTCTAATTTAATGTATTAGCTTAACCATATGTATCCAGTGATAAGCCCATGTAGATAACCTTTTGTTGGATTGACATTTCTGATTTAATGTATTAGTTTAACCATATTTGTCCAGTAATAAGCCAATATAGATATCCATTTGTTGGATTGACATTCTGATTTCATGTATTAGCTTAACCATATGTATCCAGTGATAAGCCCATGTAGATATTCTTTTGTTGGAATGACATTCTGATTTAATGTATTAGCTTAACCATATTTATCCAGTGATAAGCCCATCAATATTTGTTGCAATTTTTTGTTAATATTACCAAAAATTATATTTGATAATAAACCAAATTTCAGTTTATTCACAAACATTTGAAACTTTTTATAGGAGAAGTAATAAAGCAACAGTCTACAAATAGCACAGATTATCACATGAACATATTATTTTGGCTACTAACTTTATGTTAAAATAAAAAGGTGTAGATGTTGATTAGCAAGTACATAATATGACTTCTGATCCAGATCTATACTGTTTGCAGTGACGTGCATGATTTAATCAAGATTATGCCCAAACAACACTCTACAATATTAAACATTTACGAGGAGAGGGGACAGAACTCATGGTTAACATTGTCTTTATATATTATGCATTGTCTTTTGATCATACCCATGGTGCCAATAGCTATGATTTGTTTTTTTAATTGGAGTCGTTTCTGTGTGTATGTTAGCATGAATGACATTGGGACACTATGTGCATTAACGCACAAAAACCACTTCTACCTGGGTATGAGGGAGCTGTGTGGTCAGCATTCTGGAATGATAGCAGAAAGGGTGCTGGTTTGAATCCTACCATTGGACCATCCTGGGTCAGCTACCATGGTGTGACCATGGACAAGGAACTTTGCTCCAATTGTCATGGCACTAAATAACCTACTTGCTGTAAATCCTGGGTATGACTTGTAACATAACTGAAATCATGGTAGAAAAGAAGAGCAATGATGTAGCAGATTTACTTTGTTTTCTTGGTTTATAAATTGATAACACACATGAAGCAGCTCAAAATAAATTCAAGTTGGCCATAGATGTAAATAAAACAACCGGCAGTGTTTCTAAGTGTATGGTTGATATCTCGTGAATAATTTGGATAACTAATAATAAATAGTAAGTCACTTGATAAAATCTTTAGAAAATGGCAACTAAGGGAGATAATTTAAACTGACTATTGTATATACCGGGTAGCTGTAAGTAGGGATATCATTAGAATAATTTGTAAGCTTTGTGATTGTGCACAAATTATATATAGCACAAAGTGCAATAGATGTACAGTTTTAAAATGTTAATATAAACTATACACATTGTTGAGCCTAATATGAACAATATTATGTATACCAGTAGATGGGGATATATATTTTATCAATAAAATGTGAATAGTACTTGATTTTGTTTTATTTTGCTGTTGAACCAAGTACACACATCACAGTTATGGTCCAAAATGGAATTCCTTGCTTGCAGTACAGGTGTAATGCCTATCTTCTGACCACTTCTTGCTCCACCTCATCTTACCTATTGCAAATAGAGAGAACAGTGTTATGTCCAGGCAAGCATCATCACTCATCTTTGCTAGCAAAGGTTTTGATGTATTTTTGCCCTATCAACAATTTTGCAGGTCAATCATATATTTCAATGCTTTATCATAGCAATATCTACTGCATTTCATGAGTTGCCTCCCTTAGTATGTAATGCCTGCTAAACAGTAGCGTGTGACAGCAGTGCATTAAAAGTATATACTATGTATCAGAAAGAAGCCATTACACATTACAGTTGTATTAGAGAAAAAGGATGTATTTGTAGGAATGCAGGCTAGCAGTGGAAAATTATGAGTCCATTCCAGTTGTATGCTCCCCTTGTCTCAACCATATTTGAACTTGATTTTGATTGGATGTGGTGACTTGCCTCCGCGTCCAATAAAATTCGCCAATCCAAAGCATTTAAATATCTGATCAATCTACCAAGGTGTAAATAGGGTTAACATATCTGAACCTTGGCTAGTGAAGATGCATCACCCTTAAGATAACAGTCAAGTGGATGCTAAAAACTGGAATTGGTATCAGAGAGAATTTGAATGCTTTTAATTATCAGGATCAACTATTATTTTGTTTTAAATTAGGTCAAGTGCTGAGACAGAATGTAATTCCAATGAGTAGAGAATGAACATGGAAAATATTGTTTACTTCACGATGGAATTGTTTGTTTGTTTTTATGGTTTAACGCCATATTTTAGCACAATATATAGGCTATACATGGCGGCCAGTATTAGTGGTGAAGGAAGAAACCGGAAAAACCCAGAAAGAACCACTGACCCACAAGAAGCTACTGGCAAGCTTTCTCACTTAACTACATCAGCCGAATCTTAGACTCGAACCCACGCAGTCAGAGGTGAGATGGCAGTGGTCCGTAACGGACAGCGCTTTAGACCACTCGGGGCCCCCTCACGATGGAATAAACAACATGCTAAATATTTGCTTGCAATGAAAACAGTAAAATTCAAAAAGTGGAATATACTCGCCTTGTGATGGGAAAATTCTTGATGCTTGAAAAAGAAAAAAAAAATGTATTATCACTTGTGGGAACACTACATAAGCATTTTGTCACAATATATGTGCCAATAATAACTGATGGAACAATTGGATTAGATGCCAGTATCTGTATCCAACGGGAGATGGCTTTCATCCAACTTGAAAGATGTTTTAGCACTTGCGATGCTAAAATATTCCAAATGATATTAACATCTCTTTTTTTGGCACTCGGGAGGCCTGGATTTACATGATAGTGGCAGGACTGGATACTTGAAGTGGTCCAGATCATTCACCTATGCAATGTCTCCAAATAATAGCCAAATACAAGTAGTCCCACTAATGAAATCCCACTATGCTGACACAGTTTTTGATTTTTGGGAGGTTGTATTTGAGAGTAACAAGGATTATCATCATCATGCACTGAAAGTGAAACAGAATCACTTGGAAACTTTTTGGTCCACAGATCTTTTTTCAATCTTTCTCCATTCAGAAGTGAAGGACTGGAAGTCTCCATATTGAGATCTGTTATAAGTGAGGAGTGAATATTATTTAGTGAAGAGAAACACTTGTAAAACTGATCTCTGCATCTGCCTCTTGTTCACTTTTGTTTGGGAGAACTGGTTTCAGACACTTTTAAATTTGGTAGGAATGTTTCCCAGTTGCCCCTGTTCTAGGGATGCCCAAGCAATCATTATGTTGATTGCTCTGCAAATATCTCCAAAAGTATTGGAAACTGTGAGGGAGGGTAGTTAGTGTCCTTCGTGGCATGTTTGCAGATTTCATCAACCGGATCATTGAAGATGAGATTTACACGAGCATAGCTTGGACGAGCGCCACATCTCAATTTAAAATTTTTTTCGTTTGTAGCTGCTCTTATGGCATTGGTCAGATAATGTTGGGTTGCTCTGCTTAAAACATGAGCCATTCTAAAAACAGACGCACACACACACATGTCCCTGTGGGATTCTAGATAGTAGAAAATAGCTCGTTCTTGTGGATGATAATGTATGATTGATTGTGGTCATGACCTATAGTATTCAGAGGAATATGGCCAAGTCTACTCATGACAGAACAGAGCCAACCTTGACTGGCATGATATTCATCCAGACCATAATGTAAAACTGATATGCGACAGGGGAACTGAGCCTGTTGTTTGCTCTATGTGTCTCACAAAGTTATTTGGTGTCAAACACTTGTGTAAAAATGGATGTCCTCCTCATACACTTAAGTACTTTTAGCACCACATTGACATCTGTTCATACGAAGCAAGTCTGACATCTATATCTTTAAGTCAAAATCAAGCAGACTGTATATACAGGTATAGCACCCATTCTGTTTTATGAACTTCTGAGTGTATATACAAAAGCTGCATGATATAATTATATTTAAAAAGGCACAAATTAATACCCATACAGATAGGACTATGGACCATCTCTATTTATACTTGCAAATTGGATACTGAAATATAAATTCTAATAAAAATGTACCTGTAGGTAAATTGTCTGCCGATAAAAGATCACCTAAGCTTCGTTTAAAATAACTATGAAGTGGACTATACAGCTAAATATTGCATAGATAACCTACATATACACATCTGACCTCAGCAGAAACTACATAGTAATATAAATGTTTTCTGTGGTACACACTGTACATGTACATAAATATGCACTTGTGCAGGTATATACCATACTAGGCCGATAAATCAGCCCATCACCAGTTACGATTTTGATGTTTGATATTCGTAACAGGTGAAGGTCTGATTTATTGGCCTAATACCATACCTATTTAGGTGAGAACAAACGGCAAAGTGATGACATTGAAAAGCCAGAAACGTTGAAGAAAGAAAAAAAAAAGTTGGAAATTTATAGATTAGATTCGTTCAACAAGAATACTCCAACAACTTGCTTAAAGTTAGAAAATTTCCAAAATGATTTATATTGATTATACATGTACTTTATATTGATTATGATTTATATTGATCATAACTTATATTGATTACAGGACCTGGCATTCAAGACCATAATGCTATGATACTCTCTTTCAAATTTGATCAATCACTACTGAACAGATTTTTTTTAATAAGCCGTTTTAAATGTTTTCTATTTTTAGTAACAATCATATTAGGTAATAAATCATCATCAACTGACACAGTAATGTAAAAGTGTGTACAAAGAGACCAAAAAGTTTTTAAACAGTTGTAAATAGCCAATATGAACAATTATGACAAATGAAGGACCACACCATAAGCTCACTTGGCCTTGAGGTTAGATGAGCAATTATATTTTAAAAAATTATTTGTTTTTAGTATTAATGTAAGTAATTATTCTTAATATGTTAATGTAAATTAACCAATAACACATACACATAAAATATACAGTTTAAAACATAACACAACTCGGTGCTATTATCAACTTTTAATTCAACAATACATTGTTACATAAATGATCCATGACAAAAGAAAACATCCCTTTGAACAACACATTGTTGAAGAAAATAAAGTTATTGCTGACATCCTAATGTAGTGACATCATGTATACAAAATATTTTATCTCCAGTATTAAATACTGAAATTCCGCTTTATTATATTCAGGAAAGTTTGTTATTTTGGAAATGGACAAAATGACATCTAAAGGGATGTTTCCTCGCAATACAACTTGTATGTTAATGATAAAGCAAACATGAAACAATGTTGACATACATGTAATGAACATGGTATTGTTCTGATGCTGAACAATTTGGCAGGAGAAAAATCCTACTCATTTCAAACTATGATTAATTAAGCCCTATAAACTTAATACACATTTCAAACTATGGTTTCATTTCAACCATCTGAAAATAATTAATTCAACCCTAAACGACTTGTACCATATTGTGGGTGACACTAACATCTGTATGTACTGCTTGTATGTTTACTCGCTTTTTTTCCTAAATAAGCAATTCAAGCTTTTTAGATAGTCTTAGTAACTTGTCCTCCGATATAGATGCAAACTTTCTAAATTATAAATATTAAAATTCTAACTTTCCAAGTAAGTGGTCAACTTTAAGGAAGTTAGTTTTATTTTTTATGTGGTAAAATTTACTGAGCAATAAATTCAAGAGCTGAATGTTTTGTTTTTGGATTCTGAAGATGGTTTGAATTTCCCTACATGCAAATTTCTAACCTGCAATAGTAAAATAAAAGAAGGAAAAAGAAAGAAAAGCTGACCTGTAGTGTAATGCCACTTGTAAGAATAATCATCACTAAGCATGTAATTCCTTACTTTGCTGTGTTGTGATTTACAATATCTTTCATCTCTATGTATCACAGTCAATACAAAACTCACATTAAGTTCTAAAAATCATTTTCTTTGATTTCTGCTGGATTGTACATGACCGAAAATTTACTATCAGTAAGGAATTAGTCCTTATGTTTTGTGCAGTGTAAGATAAGACAAGGTAATAATAAATATGAGTAATCTTTACAAATTACCTCACCTGATCATGGGTATTTAATAAAAGGTTGTTCAAATCTCCATTACAGACTGACTTGCATTTTGCAATCAAAATTTTAGTGTTGAATTGACTATAAAATGGCAAAAGCAAAGGATTGTGTACAGGTATTGTTTTCATCAAATGTTTAGAAAATCAATATCAAACAAATCTGGCATTCTAGCATTAGTAGTTCACACAAATTCAACGCTAAAACATTTTTGAAAATACAGTGCATATTCGCAAATAAAATCTGACCAAACACATTAAAAAAAAACCATGAAATTTGAAGACAAAAATAGCTAATTAAAATGGTCCATTTTTTTCCACTCATCGTCATATTGTTTCATACAAAGTTCAAATATGCTATGTATATAAGAGGAACCAAAAGTCTGCACAAAATTCTATTTTCAAGTACAATAATTTTTAATGCCATTATTGTCTTTTCATTTATTACAATTTCCATTGCACAGATCAAGTATATGAACAAAATTGCAGAAGCTAAGATCTGCAGCCAAATAATGTGCCAATATATTAGGGTCCGTGTTCTCTGCTTTTACTGATAACTTCTAACAAGCTGCACAGAACAAGATCTGACACTGCATTCTGCAATGGCACATCCGGGTCTGTGCAGTTTGAAGATGTACTCAACTTACAAGCAGATAACTTATATTAAATTCAGAAATATCACTTGCACCAGTGATTTTTATTCTCCATCTGAATGCAATAAATACATGTTATCATAACAGTATATAAAAATAGTATATTCCAATAAAAAGAGCATACATTTTCTCATTTTAAATTTCCAAACTGACAAAAACTGTTTTCACATATATCATACAAGGTTTACTTGAAAATAAATATTGATCACACACACAATTCTGTACACAGTGACGAGCACAAGCAATATTTACTATATAATCTTTAACTTCAATATGTTGAAAGATGCATTCACTTTATACCGCAATGATGACTGAAGCTCATATTTTCTGGGAATCTTTCATTACAACACAGTAAGAGGTAAAAGCTAATCCAAATGGTGATTGTTCACTTAGCATTGTTCTAAGACCAAAAATGACTTTATCATCAATGAATTTTGAAGAATTTCTAAATTTTAATAAATCTGTTTGCAAAACTCCCACCACCCCACTACAAACCATAACATTCCAAAATTTTTACAAATGTATTATGTTACAATAATGGTCTTAATACCTTTTCAGATCATTTACAGACATGCCTATCAAATTTTCTCCACACCATGAGTGGGTTTTGCTTTACTGTGCTAACAAGGTTTTTATCACAAAAGTCTTAATTCAAAAAGTTAAGAACCTGTATTTAAAGAAGAAAAAAGATTGCAATGGCCTAAAATATATGTTTAAATACAAGAACCCTTAAGTGTTTTAATTTTGCAATGTGGCAGAGTGGACTAAGGCACTAGCCTTTACTTAACATCTCATTGCTATCTTCATGGGTTCAAGCCTTGGCTCTGCCATCAAATGTGAGAAAGCTTGCTGGTAGCTCACACGAGTTGCTGGTTCTACCCAGGTTATTCATCCACCAAATATACTGGCCACCAAGAATAGCCTATCATGTGCCGAAAAATGGTCTTAAACTCACAAAGCATGCAACTGAATACAAATTTGAAATAAATGGATGAAAGAACATAAAATTTGATTTAATAGCTGGAGAATCTAATCAGGTAATCTGCTTATGTATATAATTAAGCATCTAAATTTTATTAGTCCATCTCGGGAGATATTTGATTAACAATTATCTAAACACCAATGTCCAAATAGTTGTATAAAACGACTGAATCATGAAAAGGCTACAATAATGGTTTCAAACTCTAAGTATGTCATCTACATATAAATACAAATAAGCTAAACAAATTTCATGTGTACATCAAAAGGTTTTTTCTTATCAAACTAGCATGGTTTTTATCAAGAGTTTAACTTCCAAAAGTTAATAAACACATGAAAAATTGACAAATCGCTTCAACGGCCTCTAAAATCTAATCTGATCATAGATGTATAGAAAAAGCAAATTTTTTTGGTTTACTTTGAGTGTTTTTATATGCAATCTCGCTAACAAGCAATTACTGATTGGCAGTCAGAAAGCCATGACAAAAGCAACAGGTCCCCCACTACAAGCACAGGGGACAAAGAAAAGGCTTGATCTAAGGAAATATCTAAATTTGTAAATGTGTCCAAGTTCAAGTGCTGCTTAACTATTTCAAACTACACTGGAAGTGAGGATCATTAATATCAGTACATAAAAAAGCGACTGGTCAAGATCTTTATTTTTGTAAAACGTATGCTCCTACTGCAGAGTATGTAAACTGAACCATTCCAAGAATGCAGAATAACAAGTCCAAAGATTCAAAATAAATCACAATTTTAAATATGCTACGATTTTATAAAAATAGTTATCAAGACCATCATGTAATAAATATAAAGCATGCACTTCAAATGTCATCAGTCTAATGTAATCATGCTACAAGTCCAAAATCTTTAGAAATGTGTAAATAAAAACAAATGAAACATTGCTGTAATAGCCTAGAAGTTTATTCTGGTTATCTATGTTTAATGAGAATCTAGTGCATAATGGATCTAGGTCCATAACCCTTACAGCCAGATAACTATAAAGAAAGCTTTGTATATATTTTTAAATCCAGGATATTTTTGGAAAACTTCATGAGGGTTCTGTTTTTTTCAACATTCAAAAATTTGTCAAGAAATTTATTTTTCAAACTTCAAGAGCTTGTAAAGTCCAGTTCTACAATCAAACATAAGAAAATCTTTATAATCACATCTCTATCTCCAATACATGTTTCATACATAAGAACAGGCAAAACAGAGATGGTCTGTAAGGCATGTTTGAACATTAAAGTTAGTGAAATGTATTATCAGTATAATGTCATAAATGTATAAACAGACCATTTCATATAAGTTAAAGAAAATGAACATGTTCTCCAATTATTTTCTACCACCTATTTGAGTTGAGAAACATGAATACATCCACTATATTACCTTGGCTAGAGGCATAATCATAATAATGTTAAATTTCTTGATAAATTTGCTTTTGGTGTAAATTTATTGATAGCCCCTTTCAATATCAATGTGCCATTACTTTTTTAATTTATAGTGGAAAAGACGTTAAATGGGTCAGTAAAAATATCTTTATGAAAGCCGATATATGCTACAAACCTAAGTCAGATCTGCTTTATGACTACAAAGGCCTAATATGTCATGAGAAGAGATACCTTTTAAGTATAAATATATACCACTGACAAATTTCTTTCATTTATATTTTTGGTTCAAGTATGTCATAAGGGAACCTGAAATGCCAATCCAGTTCATTTAAAGAAAATAAAAAGTCTATATACCTTGATGTGATATTAATTACTAGCTTCTCTTGACCCTGCCTCCACACAAGACTCGAGCAAAATAATGTACAAATATCATGGATGGGTAAAACTGACAAGGTTTGTAACTGACCTTGTATAGAAGGATATGGAGTCGTCAGACATCTTATCCAAGTTTAACATGAACCTGATTCCCTTAACTTTCCTAATGAATCGGAGTTAGTCCATACCAGATACTTGCAATGCACAATGTTATCTAGAGCATATTCATAATCTGTGACTAGGTTCTCTAAAAAATAAACAAAGTTCCCTTCTATACAGTAATAAACTGAGGGGGATCTAATGGT
Source organism: Unio delphinus (assembly GCA_029339505.1). NCBI lineage: Eukaryota > Metazoa > Mollusca > Bivalvia > Unionida > Unionidae > Unio > Unio delphinus. The sequence continues at coordinate 2,229,978 of JAQISU010000038.1, read as the reverse complement.
TAAAATGGTATATTGGAATCAATGAATTTGTTCCAATTTTACAGTAAAGTTAATCATAGTCCAGGACCAAATTTTGTGGATGGGTAAGGAAGAAGCCTGTCAATTGAAGGGTCAATGGTGAACGTCAGTGTGACGAAGAAAAAATGGTATTTACAAAATAGCTTTAGTTCTACATGCCAGACAGATTCATCTTTTGGGGTTCTTTCTTCATTTGGAGTAAGGATGTATATCTATCTAGTATGGCACATCAGTGTCCATGTAATGTCATAGAAAGGTAAAAGTTTAAAAAATATAGCCTTGCTCATTTGAGGGACAAAAGTCTCACTGAAAAATGACAAACAATTTACACACGTTTCAGTTTTCAATGACTTATCTAGGTAAAGTCTGTGGATGGCTTACACCTTAGGTAAGAAAGAAGCTTCATGATTTTAAAGCAAAAAACATGAAGGTCAATACAACAGACTTTAGTTTAATACCATATATGTTGACCAAAACTTGTGATGGGCTTGCACTGAAGGTGATGTTATATATATTTTCGAGTTGAAGTGTCAAGTCCTTTGTGATTTAAAGAAGAATAAGTTTGGCATGTTAAGTTTACGCACCTGACTTTGTGGATGGCTGGTAAATTTAGTAAGAAATAAACAGATTTTAAGGTAACATTTCAAGGCAATGGTAAGTTTAATATGCAAAAAATATTGTTTCTCCACACAAAGTTTAGATTTTTAAGTTCACATACCTTTAGGAAAGTTCAAGATCACCAAGATCCATTGCTTAATAATCATTAAAATTAGTCAATGACTATACTGGATACCACTATTAGGAACATAAGCACAAGTTTACAAAATAAATGTAAACAGTTTGATTGTAACCAATATGTTAACACTACCAAGGTATTATACAGGGTACTGAAAGTCTCTCTCCAAAAGAAAACCAAATACTAGACCTATCTCATACTACTAATGTAAGGATAAAACTAAATGGACAATGGAAAGATATCGTTATTCAAGTAAATGGACAATGATATGCTATTTTTATTCCATGCTTACAAGTAAATGGACAAGGGTATGCTATGTTTATTCCAAAAATACAAATACATGAAGGATATGCTATGCTTATTCCATGAACACAGATGGACAAGGATATGCTATGCTTATTCCAAGAATACAAATACACGAAAGATATGCTATGTTTATTCCATCAACACAAGTAAATGGACAAGGATATGCTATGATGCTTATTACAAGAATACAAAATACATGAAGGATATGCTATGTTTATTCCATGAATACAAGTAAATGGACAAGGATATCTTATCTTGCAAGAAGTTTAGGGCATTAAATGTGGGGAATCACAAAAACAAATAGCATATTGTACAAGATAATATGCCCTCTGTGTTTCCAAGAACTTGACTCATAAATCTCTATCTGGGAATCAATCATCAAATAAGAGCTTCCTTTAAAAACTTTCCGTAACTTTCACCAAGAAAGCATCTATGATCTAAAACAGAGTTCCAGTATTATTTTAAACAACTGATGACACATTGATAAATACTTCTCTTTTTTCTAATTAGTTTACTATTTCTTCCTAAAACTGTCATAAGAAACTTCTTTCACCAGAAATCTTGCCCTTATTATTGACGATGTATTTTTTGGAGGGTGTAGAAACTATGAATACTACAATAATTTTGCTACAAACATTCAAAAGAAATATTCAACATTATAATTGTAAAAGGCTGTCATGGCAACATTATTAAAAGGGTCATGTAAAAATAAAATGGATGATGAATTTATCTGAAAAATTTGCCCTGATGATTCATGATTATTTTATGTAAAGCATATTTATTAATTAAATGTAGTCATTCCTTATTAACGACAAGAAATCTATACAAAATTAGTTTTACACAACTTTTGGCCTGTCAATGAAGTTTTTCACACATTTAGTCTAGGACAAGTCTATGTTTGATGATGTGCCTATTACCCATTTTAAAACAAAAATAAGGGGAGGGGGGCAAATATTTACTAAGAATGGATTAATTTGGCTAGCACTTATCAAGGTAGAAATACTGTAAACTATTAGAACAGTACAGAGTAAGACCTCTAATTGCACAATATGCCAGCAGATCGATTCAGACCTGACACCCTCAGTGAAAGGAAAATCAGGATGACAAAGAGGGAGAACACTTTTTGGAGAAAAAACAGAATGAGAGTTATCATATATGAAACAATGTCTACACTGAATGTGAGCAAGTTGTTGTATTTTATACACTGTTTACACTGATTGTGAGTCATCATATTTAATACACTGTTTACACTGATCGTGGGAGGTATCTTTGATGCACAGTTTACACTGACCGTGGGAGTTATCTTTGATACACTGTTTACACTGATTGTGAAAGAAAGTTATCATATTTGATACACTGTTTACAAAGAATGAGATTGACCATATATGTATATATGTATATGGTGTTTTACAGACTGAGTGAATGCTCATTTTGATAAAATGTTTACACAGATTGAGTGTAAACATATAGAGTAACCTCAATATAGTTACAAAGATTGTGAGTGATCATATTATTCATTTTTGTCTATTATTTCTAGGGCACTGATCATGCTAGAATGAGAACCCAAGTTATTGTGTAGAAACCATACATTTTGACCTTAACCTCTGGCCCATAATGAGTTCTCCCTTATCCCAAATGCAAAACAGACACCAAGCTTTTTAACTGCAAATGAAGAACTGAAGTTATTGTGCATAAATTGTTGATCTTCTTTCAGTCACATTGACCCTGACCATTGAACCCAAAAATCAAAGGGTTCTTTCGAATTCAAGTGCAAGTGATCAAGAAAGTTAAGTATTTGTAGATGGTGGACAATGGAAATTATTACGTATTAATTACTTTCTTCTTTCAGAAAACATTAACTATGACCATTCTAACCTGAAATGATAGGGATTGTCCTTCTCCAAGTACAAACTATACACAAGTTTTGTGAATGTAGACAGATTGTGTGTGGAAATGAAGTTAACAGACAAATAAAAAAATTGATGGAGAACATCATAACATTCTGCCAAATAACGGGCATATAAAAATAAAAAATATGGGTCACTGTGAGGTTTTTGTTGTTTGTTAAGGGACAATTGGATTGGTCAACATGAAACAGTCTAGAAAAGCTCCCATTCACTATAATTAGTGTTTTCTACCATCCCACCCCACCCTGTTTATACTGGGAAAACCTTAATTAATTATTTTTATGTATTAGATATCCACTTCTTTTGCAATGCATAGGAATTTAATAAAATCAATGTACTTAAAACACAAATAAAAAATTAATTCATTCTGGCATTAAAAAATATTAAGAACAATGGTTATTTCAAATCAATATTGAAATACCTAACAGTGTAACAAAATAATTGATAATGTAAATACTATGGTACCTGCTTTCAGCTTATTACTAATTAAACAAAAACTGCAGCAATGACAAAAAAAAAAGAGTATTTGATGCAAAAGATTTTTTAAAAAAGCAAGTTCTATACATAATGACAAAAACAAATATATGCATCTAAATGTCATTCAATATACTTTAAAAAGCAAATTGTGATCAATTGGGATCTCTAACAGTTGAAATAAGCAGGCAGCATCACACAAAAAAATGCTTTAAAAAAATTCTACATTTACTGACTCTAAAGATATGTCAATTCAACAATTATTCTAGACGTTTAGTTATTTTAAATTATGAAAGGCTCCTGACATGGAGAAATTCACTTCAAGACCTGGTGAGGCATTCAGATTGATGAAGTTATTAATTGACGTAAATGACACATCTTAAAAAAAAAAAAAGAGTACATTCTGAGTTATCGTTGTTTTACTATTTCTCACTGGTCTTTAAACTCTACACACAAAAGAATGTTTCAATGCATGTAATTTGGGTAAAATATATACTCTGAATTTACGCTGTTCTAAAAAAATTGATGCCTGCAAAACTTGTGGTATAAAAATACATGTGCCTAGGGGATAAAGTCAGACAAACCCCATATAAATTAAAGGTCTTAATAAACTTACTGACAGAAATCACCATGACTATTTAATGCCAAGGCAAAGGAAAGAACATACCTTGCCCAGCTGACCTAAGTTGGTCTTGACAGGATTGGAACCTGTAAACCACTGACAATGAGTCCATCATACAAACCACTGACAATGAGTCCATCATACAAACCACTGACAATGAGTCCATCATACAAACTACTGACAATGAGTCCATCATACAAACTACTGAACTACCATGGCTCCCTAAATGAGGCAAATTACTTAATCACATGTTTCATAAGATTTATGGGATAACATAAGTATCTAAGATTCAACCCATCTGAATCTATTTACAATACTTTTCATGTGACCAGTATTCCACTGTTAATGCATTCAGAGGAACCATTTACACTAAACTGCAAACAGGTCAGATTTCTTTCCCGTATCTAACTGTTGTTTTGGCATGTACTGTATAATAATTTTTTTCTAACTCAAGCAGTTTTTTTAAAACAACATTTATATTAAGATCCTGATCAACAAAAAATCCATTAGCAAATTTACATAATCTTTGGCGTACTTTTGGCATATATTATGCACAAAGTTGAGAAAAAATTTACCATTAGTTTTTTTTTTTTACAACAATTTATTTGATCGCTTTATCTTATTTCCTCAGTTACCCTAATTCAGTCATAATACATGCAAAAGCTGATTTTATTATCACATCAATTATAATACACACAAAGTGTATTAACCATTCTACCCTTGTGTTGTTGTAGTGGCTGTATGACTGACAAGTTCCGGCCAGGTGATGCCATATGGCTCAACTCACTAAGAATCAAAGGCACAGATTGGGGTTTCAGTGTCGATTCTGAGTACTATTTGAATTATACTCCATCCCTAAAGGATTATTAACAGGTGGAGGTGGCCAACGTAATTGGGAGGCCATCTAGATGTGACAAGGGGAGGTAATCTAACAGAATGCTTTTCTCTTTGCTTCTGTTTATCAATATCACAGTCTAGCTTATTGCACAATGAAGCATAAGCCCAACTCCACCTGTAACAACTGAGACACAATGTACTTGCATGCCGATCAGTGCCCACTACACAACATGAGGGGTGGCTAGTCATTACACTGTGTATATTGTATTTAATGTTGAACTCGAAATAAATTTTCAACAGAATCATACAAGTCACAAAGTATGGCAGCAGTGATTGAGAATCATATCCCACATGATCTTGAAATCAAGCAACACATGGCAACAACGGAAACCACTAGTGATAAAAGGTACTAGTGGAAACCAGTAATTTTGGAATCCCAGTGAAACTTGACAATACAGTGATACTTGTCTTAAAAGAGACTTCTGTATACAGGAAACCTGCCGTAAAGGACATTTGTTGACCCTTTTCTTAATTTCTCTTTCATAGTCAATCTCTATGTGGACATTTATCCAAAGAGTAGAATTTTTTTCTGCAGTTCCTTGAATGTTATTACAGGCAGGTTTCACTGTAGTTGAAATCAAGAGAACTGTAAAGTAATAGAACACCGGGCTCTGAAGAACTTGTTTCCTAGCAATTGCTCCCTGCTGCTATCTGTTCTGGCAGAAACCCTTTGATCCATCTGGCCCCTTTGGCTCACGTACAATCTGGATGGCACTGTTTGTATTTGTTTTCTTTAGCTCTTCAACTTGTTGGACAAGTCGGATAGGTCTGCAATAGAGACACAAGTCTTAAACTTCAGATGCTAGTTAACAAATAAGATATCAGATACTCCTGCTTATGCATGAAAACCCCTGCTTATGCATGAAAAAAATCTGATAATTTCAAAACTGAATCACCACCATATTATCTAGTCTAAAATGTGTAATTCTGCTGCTCTGGAAAATATATGTGTTTGTTGTACTTTACTCATTACTTACAATCAATTAAATATTGGATTAGGATTAAATATTGGATTAGGATTAAATATTGGATTAGGATCAGTTGGATGGCACTAGGTATACTGCTCATTAGTGTATAGTTTACTCAAAAGGGAAAATGCATGTGATTTAGATTTTTAATATAGCTTTTAACAATTGTCCAGTCATATCATTATGATGTCTGCAGTGTCACAGTTAATAGCAACATCTAGCACTGGGGCACCATGCCGCAGATATATAACATTATTAGGGCCTAACCGGAAATCGCCTCGGACATTCGCTTCGGCCGAATATCCAGTTTTTTTCGGTACTATTCGGAAGTATTCGCCTCAGCAAAAAATATGCACACAAATGGTTACAAGTAAAATAATTCAATAAATATAGAACTTTTAAAAAAAAGTTTTTTAATACATAAATAATTTTAGTTAATAATAAAAAAAATGTCATCTTATAGTCGATATATAAGGTATACGAAAAGTTTAAGCTTCACATATGATAATGAAACAAATGGTTCATCCACTGGGTTGCAACTACTAGTCGGTTCGTGCCCCGATCCGGCAAATAGTACATCCAAATACTCGAATTCGGTACTCGGCGAAAATTATCTACTCTGTTAGGCCCTAAACATTATGTCCCTCCCAGTCACATTATCCTTACACCAGGCCGACCAGTCCAAACACTATCCTTTTAACTCTTTAACTTCTAATGCTACTGTAGTGGCTCACTGCTATGCCTAGCTGCTGGGGTCACTACTGCAGCTGATTTCTGGGCTGACTACTAGAGCCAAATGCTGCTGCAGCCAAATGATAACTTTTTAGCTGATGTATGGTTGGATTTTGTTAGTTATTTTCTCTCTAATAAACTGATTATAGGCTAAAATCATGCATATATAAAAGCTATAACTACCTTATATCTGTTTGATTATTTTATCCTGCTAAAATCCAGGAATATAACACAAAACACTGCTTGTAAACACTAAAATTAACACAAAACACTGCTTGAAAACACTAACATTTATCCAGGAATATAACACAAAACACTGCTTGTAAACACTAAAATTAACACAAAACACTGCTTGAAAACACTAACATTTATCCAGGAATATAACACAAAACACTGCTTGTAAACACTAACATTTATCCAGGATTATAACACAAAACACTGCTTGAAAACACTAAAATTTATCCAGGAATATAACACAAAACACTGCTTGTAAACACTAACATTTATCCAGGAATATAACACAAAACTGCTTGTAAACACTAAAATTTATCTGGGAGTCTTTTATACTAAGTTATTTATCAAATATATACATTTAATTACTAACACTGTTACCTAGTCACTATGTTCTACTATTTCTTAAGTAATTCCTCATGATATCTATTTAAAGAAAAAAATCTATTTCTTTTTTCCCCTCATCTAAAACGAAAGTTGAGCTGACGCTTTCTGTAAACTCCGTTACTTTCGGCGCACGTGGTTCTCTTGTCCACACTTCGTCGTCTTCATCATCAGTTTCTGTCTCAATTTCTGACAGAGTTGATAAAGAAGATATATCAATACCACTACCAATACTTCTTAATTCATGGTGGTCAATATCATCCTCAGAAAAACCTGAAAAGTCGGAATCTGAATCGCTATCGTAAGAGAACGCCATGGTTTCTACTGTCAACTACAAATGCATGTATTAACAAACACGTGGTACAAATTTGAAAAAAGGAACCGGATTTAGTAAGAACAATCATTTGTTAACTCTAATTTGATTGGTTGAATAGACTTTTACTTCCATATATTGACCAATACGACCGGTTGTAACAATGAAATACAGAGCGGATCTATCCGTCGCTAGGGTTTAGGAAGCATATAAGGCAAGCGGATATATCCGTCACAGGGAGTAATAGTGCTCTGTTTACAAGCGGATTTATCAGTCACTGGTGAGGCTAGGCATATTTAGGCAGCGGATATACACGTCAGTAGTAGTGAAAGAGTTAATGTTGAGTGGCAATTGTAACAGCTGCTGGTATAACTCAGCCAGGGTTCAAATCTGCAACCTCACACATCCAAAGTGGACACTTAACTACTTGGGCCACTAGAGCAATCCAAAAGGGTCAATGATATAAACAAAGCTATAGGTATCAACAGTGGAAAACCCATATGTTTTTAAAGGTTTTGGATGTATATACTTTGCACATGATGCTGAAGGTATGCAATTGCTTCTTCATGCTTTTTGTATGAAGATTAAAGAAATTGCTCAATTTAGAGTTTGACAGTCTATTTCAAATTGAACTAAAACCACAGATAGACCACTCTTATAATGTATCAAATATGTTTATAAACGCTGCCAAATTTATAGGTTAAAATCAATTTGGTGATAAGAGATTGGAAGATAAAAAAGAAACATCAAATCAAATATCGTCGCTGCCCTGCATCTTTAAAAGAGAATTTAACGCGGAAAATGAGATTCATTTGCTCTGTATCTAACATATACTTGCTTATAAAAAGAGTCTAACTACAAACTGCATAGACCCAAATATGCTGTCACATAATGAGCAGGGTGGTCTGGGTCTGCACAGTTAGAAGTAAACAAAGATAAACCTGCATTTGGAGTTGCTAAAATTAAGCTATGGCAGTTCAAGATCTTTGTTTTTTTGCAGTCTAATTTCAACATGTAAACAAGTTTAAATGATAAAATGTATTATCTATGTGTATCATAATAAGCAATAGTTTCAACCTGTAATAATACATCACTTTTATTTACATGATTTATTCGCTCTCAAAACAAACTTTATAATCAAGTTCATTCTTAAAGGATGTTTATCATGGTTGATAATATGTAGCAATAATAAACATGTATTATGGTGCTTCTGTGAAATCATACTGATAAAATACTTTTTTTTAACTTGGTGACCTATATAATAAAGAAAAAGTCAGTCAGTAGTATATATATAGGATTATTGATAACTATCAACTACCTGTCTTCTGAATTGAAGGCACCAGTAATACTTTCATTGACAGGTGCTGGATCAGCTACATAATCTTCTCCAAGAATTCTTTTTCTGGCTTCTGCATACTCTGCCTCCCTCTGCTCCAGACTTTTCACTGGCTTGCTACTAGCTATGCCCCTGAAACATAAGAGCATAATAAAATAGCACATAGCCAGACAAGCATATTTGAAGTTTTATGTGAAAAATTATACCCACAGAAAGGAAAATAAAACATTTCTCTAAGACAATCTCAAATTTGTGATCGCTCCCTGAAAGTAACCACCTTTAGACACATAAGAATGAACCAATTCATCCTCTTAATTCAGACAAAGTACCAATTCATTTGAGAGGTTGTTACGATATCTGAAAATAGGTCACAAATCGGTAACATGAACAAAATAAAGGACATTTCTCAGTGTGAAGATACAAGTAATATATTTTGGAGAAGAAAAAAGTTATCTTAAATATACAAGTCAGTGTGTTACCAACATGCAAACAATGGCCTCTGACTTGACCCTAAGTCACGTGGTCTGAATTTCGAAACTGCCTTTACAAAAGAGGGGCTAACCTTTTTGTCAGACTCCAGACCTGTCAACTCTAACTAGACCTTTTTAAGTAAGGCAGTGTATTTTCTTTTCTCCACAAGTTAAACCAGTTTCTTGTAATGTGTAATACAATATGTACTGTCATGCTGGGAAACATGTACTTAAATATCCAGAAGAGTGACTGAAGCAGTAACAGTAAATACTGTTCAGCTAAAAAAGGTTTATAAAGTTGAATTGAACCTTAATTACCTCCTATAGTTTCCCAAACTAGTTCCAAACCCTATAAAGCTCCGTGGCTTCTTGCTATCTCTCAAATATAAGTAATCATTAAAAAAATTAAATTTCATATTGGGCCAGTCTAACTAAAGGGATTCAAATCCTTACTTATAATTTACCTGTCATACATGTACTAAATATATTCATGTCTGACTAATCAGTTGTTTTCACATGACATCACAAAATGTGTGTACTTCCGTATCTGCCATTTTGAGTCCCTAGCCCCCAAAACCGGCACCCAATAACATTGTTCTTCCCGCATCGTTACGAAGGCACATTTCATTTTGTGCGTGACAATATAATAATACATCACATTCTGTTGTGCATGTAAACTGCACGAGATCGAGTGTGTGACTTTTCTACTTGTTTTCTTCAAATAAAATATATAAATTTCAACCATCTTTGTTATTCTTTCAAAACAAATAGATCGAACTATAAACAAAAACATATAAACAAATGGATGCACAAACAAGTAGAAACATGTAATTTATTTCAATTTTCATGGGCTTAAATCAATCATGGTTACTGTTCAAGTTAAAAAGCTTAATGTTAATATAAAATTTCATATTTCTAAAAGCATTTCAGGAATACATCGTTTAAACATTCGACAAAAAGTTATGTTCCATCAGACATGCGTTTCGTTTGAATACACTAATGATGACACTTTGAACGATTATCACTTTCATTCCATCTCATAATCTCCACCACAAATACAATATTTGACCATACTAATTAAATTGGTTTGTCAACTGTTTTTCGCACAAACACATGTTGTCATGAAAAGTATTTGTACATAAAAGTTATAACATAAAGTACATGCTATGAAATTTTAACTTGTGACTAATATTCTATCTCGAAATCATTATCTGGAAATACTCTTTCAAGATGAGAAGCATTGGGATATGATACAAATCACTAATTGAAAATGTCAATATTGTCTGTTTATAAAACAAAATAAGTGCATTTCTATCCGAGAGCAAGACACGATTATGGTTCAACTTCAATATTCTGTCTTTCAATATAAGCAAGGAAACTTTCAGCTTTATTTTTATTGTTGTGCTAAAGGACACATAATTTCAATCATAATCTGAGTCTCCTTTCGATAAAGTAAATATCCTTATCGATAGTAAAATCAGATTATTATCTTGAATATACATGATGACTAATGTTGACAAAGGTTTTTTAGGGACTCAAAAAATGACGGCAGAAGGTGCGCACATGTTGCATTGTGGGTATTTGCTTACTCAATTGTGACATCTGTGAAAACAACCCTTAGTTAAATTGCAAGCAACAATACAAGCCAATGTGGTGGCAATGACAATCATATTTCCTGTCATGTGACATACCTAAATCAACACACTCTGTTCCCCAATAAATACATGCCACCCCACCCTAACCCAAGAGGTATAAGCATAATTATTGCTAATTTACATTGCAGAAAAAAAGTGTAATCTATAACACAACAATTACAGCACACAATGAAAACTATGCATTTTTACCAACCTGGGTCTGCAGCTGGTCAAAATTGTTATCACTAAGGGCAACATCTACGTGGACAAAAATACAAACACAAAATATGCTGACAAATTATTTATATTCAACATTCACTTTAATTATGGAAATCTACATGTGTAACTTTTGCTGAATGATTGTAAACCTGAAGTGGTAAATTCTGCAATGAGTATGATGTGCTGTATTACATTATTCTCATATTCTTTTAATGTTTGTATAGTAATGTTGATTTATCTTCTTTCTGATCTGACATGTCTTGATGTTTCTAAACATCCATCTACTCTAAATTGTCAGTCCTAACATTCACAAGTCACACCAAAAGAACTTGTTACATTTAACATATTGTGCCATTTTATTAAAAAATAGATTGGTATGCTATTTAACTACCTTATTAATATAATGAATGTGGGTTAAAGGTTTCAAACTGAAGAAACCCATCTGTTCTTTTGGAGATGTCTTACCCTAATGGTTGTAAATCTTGAGGCACAAACAATAATTATATGCCTCTAAAAAATATAACATTTTTGGTGTCTGGACACTTGTAGAAAAACAAAATGTAAAGTCAAAATTGTCAAGGTTGACACGTGTCACAAAGCTCTTTCAATAATCATGTCAATAAAGTGTTATTAAACTTTGTGTTTTTATTTGGCATATGGATATTTTCTAAGTTCCCTAACATGCAATAAAATAATGGTAAATAAGACATAATTCACTGGACAGTTTATGCTTACAGGGAAGATCTGACTACAATGGTCAGTACGTATATATTGCAAATTGTGCTTAGTATCACTTATATTCAAGTATATTCACAAGATATCTTTGATGCAGTTTCATTATCTACACCAAATCACATTCATACAGCTTAACATTCAGCTAGATGTACACAGCTATTACATTTAGTTTGATCCTCACACTCACGAGTTAATGTTTTCAGTGATGTAAGTGATTCTTCAATTAGATGTAATCTGTATGAAAAAAGCATGCACATTTAATTGTATAAGGCAGATGACCTGCATATAGTCACACAACTGCCACAGGTTTACGAAAGAATGTTAAACAAGAAAGGCTACAATCTGAATATAGAGTGACTAAAGGATCATCACTGATCTATTTTGCTTTTGTGTTTTTACTTAACAAAACTAATTTACAGACACTGGCAAGCTGGCTGTTTTGATATATTCACTGTCTATAAAAGGCAGACTTTTCTTTTATATTCAGTGTCTTTTATATTTGACAGCAATCAGCCAGTTAATCATTAATTTTTTTTTTTTAAATTAGCTAGGAGTACGAAGAAATTTTATCTGGTGGCTTATACCAGTACTTTGACATACAATTGCCTTGTACTCCATAATTGCATGATTAACTTAGCTGAGTGCAAGATACAAGAAATTTTATTTAATGTCAGCCATTAGTGTAAAATACATAAAAACACAAGCACTGTACTAGTAATTTTACCAACAAAACAATTTCATATTTCAACAGACAGGTACACAAAAAGTACATATTGATAAGTGACAGTATATATTAATAGCAGAGAGTACATATTAATAGCAGAGAGTACATATTAATAGCAGAGAGTACATATTAATAGCAGACAGTACATTTATAGCAGACAGTACATATTTATAGCAGACAGTACATATTTATAGCAGACTACATATTTATAGCAGAGAGTACATATTTATAGCAGAGAGTACATATTTTTAGTGGACAGTACATATTTATAGTAGAGAGTACATATTTATAGCAGAGAGTACATATTAATAGCAGAGAGTACATATTAATAGCGGACAGTACATATTAATAGCAGACTACATATTTATAGCAGAGTACATATTTATTGCAGACAGTACATATTTATAACAAAGTATATAATTTATAACAAAGTATATATTTATGACAAAGTATATAATTTATAACAAAGTATATATTTATAACAAAGTATATATTTATAACAGACAGTACATATTTATAACAGACAGTACATATTTATAGTGTAACATGCAGACATTATAGAGCCAACCGTTAGAGCTGTTTGAAAAGAAAATCCAACCTTATTTGTAAAAAAAAAATAGTAAAGGTCAAGTTCAATTATAACACGGGAATAAACAGACAACATGCAGATAACATGTGTAAAAAATCAAAAAAGGGGGCTTAATTTAAAATTGGAATATGAATATTTTATTCTCTAAAAGCTTGCACAATGTCAGTGATTACATCAGATTAAAAGACGAGACAAATAGTATAACACAGCAAAGGTCTTCATTCGGTTTAGATAATATTGACATCCTAAGAAATGTGGGAACCAAAAATTAAAATAGGAAACTGTGCTACTTAATTAAAACAGCCATGATGGTGGCCGGATTTAAGTCGGACTATCTGAGAGATGCTGGTATCCCTATAGCTGAAGTGCCTTTGACAGCTAAATAGACATCATGCACATTTACACTGTGGCCTGGCCAATGTCTGAGTCAGCCTGCTGAATTCTTTGAAATCAAAAAATTGGGCAGACTGTTCCAGACTTAGGGAACATCAAATCGGAAGGAGAGTTTCGCATGTCTAATGATCATTAATCTAGGTACTATTGCCAGGTTTGAGTTTCTTAGACTGAATTGGCAAATTCTGAAAATGACCAGATTACTCAAGTAATTAGGTTGGGTTATTTATTATGTATCTAGTATGCTTCAGTTGTATATATCTTAATCTAGGAATGTGTAAAGCTACAAGGATTCTTATCGTAACAGATAATCAAAGAAAAATTAAATTAAATTAAAATCATCAAATTTTAGTTTTATTGCTTGATATATTGAAGGTTGCTTACATCAAAGAAAACTACAACTGAATTTTTACTGTTACAATTATTTTTGAAGCACTATTTTAAAAACTTTTATTATAGTATTTTGGAAAAATTAAGTTTAGCACAGTGAATCCAATGATTCAGCCATAGCTAAAACCTTCAATAACTATATATAATAAGAAGCCTTTCAGTGAAAAATGTCATGCTGCTTAAACTGTTGATCTTGGAGAATTAACCATAACATGATTTTCAAAATAATCACCAGGCTGATTATCCTGGCAAAAGGCCATCCCACAGGCTCTTCTGGTTTATGACCAGTGGTGCAAAAAATGTGGGGAAGTGACCTCTGACTTGACTTCAAGGACAAGGCTAGTTTCCAAACTAAAAAACACTGCAGCTACATTTGTGGTCAGTGATGCACCATTATCACTCAGGACCAAGTACATACAGTCGGCTCCAGTTATATGCATATCGTATAACTGCATATTCTGCCTTATTGCATAGTTTTGTGCTGGTTCCGATTTGTTACCACTGTTTTCAGTGAATATCAATTTTGGACAACTGCATATCGTCTATATGCGTATTTCGCATTATTGCATGAATTTTTCTGGTCCAAACATGCATTATTATGTGTTAAATTGCTTTGGATAACTGCATTGTTCAAAATTGTTCCTTTCAAAATGAAAACAAACCGATTCCAAACATTGGTGATCAAGGTTGATTAATGAGGTCTGTTAATATCAACATCACAGATATTAGATCTCCATTGGTCACCAGGAGGCGCTATAGTAGATAACCATAAATATTAACAAGACGGCATTAGCTCTCTGACTCTCTGTTGATCAGCAGGAGGTAGATAGTAGACAAAACCTTTCTTTGTTCACCAGCTGCAGCACCGAACAATGAAGCGACTTCTGTGGAATGGGCCGAAGACAGAGATAGCATGAATGAATCGGACAGCACAATAATGGATTATCTAATGTAGCAAACTTTGAACTTTCACAAAAGTAAACAAATGGATTAAAATGGATTATGTAGAACTATATAGTTATATATATATATATTATGCTCAACAAAACGATAAAAGGATAAATAATAATTATGTATGTTTATGATGAAAGGGTTTGTTGTTGATGCCACTGCAAATGTATTCACACATATATATTGTATATTTATTTTTTTAAACACCCAGTTTAACCTAAATCTATTTAAAAGAGGGTTTGTTTTGGAGAAATAATGGGTATCAGTAAGCATGATGCACCAGATACATGCCATAACATGAACGCCGCCTAATAGCATATCATAGCATCGGTCCCAAAGCCATGCATATAAGCGGAGACAACTGTACTGCAAGAAGCATTTGAGTAAAAATCGTATTTCAATGCAATCTTTTATTCAAGAGTAGAAGTGATAACAAGATTTTCAGAATTGCCATTAGGTTGCAGTATTTTCATGTTTTCATTTATCAAGAAAAGTCTTTTGTTGAAATCCATTCAGAAAAAGAAGCAACAACAAGGTTTTCAAAGAGTAAAAATGGTTACAATTGTTGGAAGTATCAGACCACAGAACAGAAGAAATGTTTCAATGAAACCCCTATGTTGATTTGAGCATCTGATATGAACAGATACCATTTTTAAATGGTCAACATAATTGTTTTATTACCTCCAATCTTTAATAAATATTCTTCCATGACTTTTCCAAAACTTTTTTTTACCAGCTTTCAAGAAAACCTAACATGCAAATTTGCAACCCCTAATACTTGCCTAACACAAATTTAACACAAAAACATATTTTTTGTCATTTTACATCAACTGCAATCCTTCTCATTCAAGTTGAATTTGTAGAATGATTTTGAATGGTGGTAAAATCCCTGGATGTAGTCAGACATGTTTTAGAGGAGCCTACTCTATCAAATCCATATCTGAAATTATGTAGGTCTGTAAAACTTTTTGCATCAGTAAAGGAAAATGCAACTTGATTATGTGGAGTAACGAAATTCCATAATTTTTCTAAAACTTTGAATTTTTTTAAAAACAAACTGAAATTCTCAGGCCTTTCAAATACCTTTCCCAAATTTACCAGGACTGCACGAACCCTGTATACTGGATGTTCAATCAAAACCATTTTTATTAGGAGAAACTGCGATTCACTCGAGGAGGATTAGCAACAAGATTTTCAAGATGGTCAATATGACAGGAGCTGTATTGGAAGTCTAACTGCCATTTTCATTTAGGACCAACTAGACACCAAAAAAAAGTCTTCTCGTGAAAACTCCATGTCCAGGACTCTGGAATATTTTTTCCCCAAAACAGTTTTCCGTTTTGTCCCTGGAATGAGTCAGTTGCAAAAGTTACTGATCCCATTTATCATTTTACTCAACAGTACACTTTTCCTATGGTGTTTGCATCCACAGTTATGCTTTTCGATAAACCAGGTGTGACTGGACATTGGTGCTTGTTACAGTTAGAAAATTCACTCATAAAGGGTAGAAAATTCACTAGTAAAGGGGAGAAAATTCACTAGTAAATGGTAGAAAAATCACTAGTAAAGGGTAAAAATTCACTAGTAAAGGGTAGAAAATTCACTAGTAAAGGGTAAAAATTCACTAGTAAAGGAAAGAAAATTCACTAGTATAGGGTAAAAATTCACTAGTAAAGGGTAAAAGGTAAAAATTCACTAGTAAAGGGTAGAAAAGTCACTAGTAAAGGGTACATAGTCACTAGTAAAGGGTACAAATTCACTAGTAAAGGGGAGAAAATTCACTAGTAAAGGAAAGAAAATTTACTAGTAATGGGTAAAAATTCACTAGTAAAGGGTAGAAAATTCACTAGTAAAGGGTAAAAATTCACTAGTAAAGGGAAGAAAATTCACTAGTAAAGGGTAAAAATTCACTAGTAAAGGGTAGAAAAGTCACTAGTAAAGGGTACAAATTCACTAGTAAAGGGTACAAATGCACTAGTAAAGGCTAGAAAATTCACATTTATTCTCTGCTTACACATACTTCACTACGAGACAAGGTTTGAAGTTTTATTCCGCATAACCATGTTTTACCTGACCTGGATAAAAGTATGAGTGGTTTTCTAGATGCTAAAAATTAAATGCACACTACATTTTAAATGGATGGACAGAAAGAGCTACTGATAAACACACTGATCTAATCCCAGCCTTTTTCTAAAACAAAGCAGAGTTTTTATTAAGCCATCGGACTAAAATTATAAATTTAGCTAACTCATCAAATATTACCTGATGGTATGCTGAGGCTTGGAATTGTCATCTCTCTTTAAAATCCGAACCTGGGGCTGATATTGTGTTCTGCAGCTCTCTTCCTGTAAAATGGTTTGGCCACCATCACTATAAATAGAAAAACCAAATATATAAAACCTTACACATAAATGTTTTGCAAACTCAGGAATTTAAATAATAATTTTCAAAACATGTGTTAAGATTTCAACAGGTAATAGAAGATACATAAAAAGACAAGTCTTCTGGTGAAAAACACCATTTTGATGTAACATGTAACCTTCCATTCACAAGTAGTGACATGATTTTGAACATGTACACTATTATCACCATATCTGATGTTAGGGTGGAATTTTTTTCATTTAGGACCAACTGGACAGAATGAATGTGTGTCAAGTTTCATTGCCCTCCTCCATGTAGTTTAGAAGAAAAAAATCACAACTTGTACTAACAGAAATATGGACAAATTGTTGACATAAGATAAACAACAGGCCAAAATCAAAATAATAATTTATTTTTTCCTATCCCAAAACTTATGGTGAAACATTTTCTTTTCACTTTGGTCACATGCCCCAAGACTTAAGAAATGTTGTATTGCATTTGTGTTCACACATTGCAATAAAATAGATTTAAAAAATGCTTAATTGATGACAAAAAGAAACAATCCCTGTATTATCATTTATTCCTTCTTTCAACATGAGCATTAAAAAATAAAATAACCACAAAACCTGTATAAGTTGCACAGGCTTCCATACTGCAGTGTGTATCAATTATGTACGATAACCATGCCATGTTGTTCATCAATGTGAACATAGAAAAACAAATGGTCTTTGATTGTGCTCAAACATTTGAACATGTTATCCAACTGATAACTGAGTCCAACAAATTCACAAACAAGAGGGAAATAACCAACCAATATCTTGAAGATGCCATTTATGAATGACACTGTGTTATGTGCAAAATAATCAAGACTGAATTATATCCAGATCTACTGTTTGACAGTATCTCGCAAATAAAAATCATCATTTAAAACACATTCACTTAAGTTTAAGTGACAATCTTTTCTCAGGTTACAAAAATATCCTTAGTATTTACCCCCAGACATCAATGCTCCTTTGTATTAATTGTAAATACAGATACGATGCACATAGAAGCCATGGTGGTGAATAAACATGACTGGAAGCAAGCAGTTAACTCCTTCTTTGACCTATCGACAGGATATCAAAAACAAAAGGTTTATTTTTATTACAAAGCAAGCCGATCTCAGAAGCAGGCTATAGATTCTTTGAATTGAGCCCATTTTTCTTTGGAAATAAATTAAAACAATTAAACAGATTTTAAAGTGATGCAATATAGTGCTTCGTGCATGGATTTCAATTACACTGTGTTGCCCAGAATATTTTGAGAAAATAAAATCATGTGATGAATTCATAAAGGCCAGGAGAGAAGCAAAATGATTTTGCAAACAAGAAGGAAATAATCAATCGATATATTGAAGACAACTGCCATTCACGCATGATATGGTGTTAGGTGCAACATAGCTAAGACTGAATTATATCAAGGTCTCCTGTTTGACATTATCTCACACCAAAAAATCATTATTTAAAAACACATTCACTTGAGTGCATGTGACAATCTTTTTTGCCATCACGGGTTACAAAAGTATTATTACTATTTACCTGCAGACATCAAGGCTCCTTGTATTAATTATTATTACAGATGTCAAGCACACAGAAGCTCTGGTGGTGAATAAACACAACTGGCAGCGAGCAGTAAACTTCTTGAACTTACAGACAGAACATCAAAGACAACGGTTATTTTTATTAAAAAGCAAGCTGACTTCGGAAGCCAACTTTGATGCTGGAATTGTTTTTTTTTAAAGGATATCAATACAAAAGATATTTTAATATTGGAAACAGACTATGGATTCTTTTAAGTGTGCCGATTTTGTTGTTCTTGAATATACAAAGACAGCTGAGATATGGAAGCTAACTTTGGTTCTTTTTCACTGGTATTAATGGAAATTTTGAAAATAAATTAAAACAATGGAACAGTTTTTAAAATGACAATACAGTGCTTCATACGCGAACATCTATGACCCAGTGTTGCCCAGAAGATTTGGAGAAAATAAAATCATGTGTTGAATTTGTGAAGACCAGAAGAGAAACAGATCATTTTTACTACAATATGATCATTAACATAGATGAAACTCTAGTGATCTTTGATCACATTACTGGACAGACTGACTTTAGATGGGGTGGGGGGGGGGGGTCAAAAGTGTGAGAATTAGCAATACTAGTGCAGATCTGGGAAAAAAATCTTACTTCTGTCCTTGCAGTTTCCGAAATGCTTCAGGTAATGTGTTGCCTCTAACAACTTTCCATGGTACATGTATGAGAAAGCTAAATAAATTCATGTACCGAAAGAATGGATCATATGTGTGCAAGAGAAGGGTTATGTTGATGATGCTTCTGCAGTGAATATCAAGTACACAGTTGTAGATTTTTAAAATAGCATTACAATTGGAGTGCATTTTCTGACATGTATTCTTCGAATGATTCAAATGTCAAACACCTTACAACTCGAAAAAATCTATATGTCCCAGAACATACTGTGCACACAAAAATTACTTTTAAAGTTAATGCATGGTGTCTCAACAGATATGGTGTTCCAACATATACGGTATATATGGTAACATACATTCTGCTGTTCTCATTTGGGGGTTTTATCATCATTTGATGGGCTATATATGGTGGCCTGTATATTCGGTGGAGGAAGAACCTGAGAGAAGAACAGTTCCAAGGGAAGGTAATAGTAATCTTTTCCATATAAAAACGTTGGCCAAACCTGTGTGTACAGGTGTGATGTTAGAGATCTGCAATGGGATGCACCTTAGACCACATGGAAACCTTGTATTCAATCAATGAGACCCTATCAATGTCATGCTTGTTTTGAAAATCATTGCAAGGAATCAGACTGTTTATGACAAATCTAGTTTTTAAATTAAATGCCATTACATGCAGTTTAAATTCATATAAAAGTCACTGTCATATATAAAAAATGGGGATAAAAAATTGCAACATCTTTATTCGATAAAAGTTTTTTTTACACGTATTGCAATTCTAAAATAAACTGCATCTGTTTTTAATTGTTCTAGCTTACAATGGATCTTTTTGCCAATGCAGGTACTATTACTCCTATAATAATAATGATAATAATAATAATAATAATAATAATAATAATAATAATAATAATAATTAATATTAATAAGAATAATAATAATGAGGACATTGTATAGCACATAATCTTTAGAAGCTCTAAGTGCTTTACCACATAAATAATGATATGACTACAAAAAAGAAAAAAACACCATGAAATCAGAAAAAATAAAAACATGTTGAAAATATTTAAGGTAGGAAACAATCATCCATGTCAAATAATAAAAATGACTGAAAATTACTTTGCCTATAAGTTTTTCAGAAGAAAATATATATATATATATATATATATATATATATATATATATATATATATATATATATATATATATATATATATATAAAATGAATGAGAATAAAAAATTTTATTTCCCTAGAATAAATGTCAAAATATAAAAAGATATTACGGTATTAAGAATAAAACCTAAATTGTCCTAGAATTACAGACACAAGTTCTAATGATTAAAATTCTGAACAGGAGTGAAAATGTAAATTAAATCCAATACAGTAAAACCTGTTATGAGAGACCACGCCTTCTGCCAACAAAACGTAGTCTCTCAAGACAAGTAGTATTTCTCATAACAGGTTTGTAAAAAAGACCAGTTTCCAAGGTTCATTGTTATAACAATTTCAAGAAAAATAACCATAATCACTGTACATATATTCTATTATTTATTAATTGTTCTTTTCTAAAGCAAAATGATATAGCAATAAAGATATACTTCCATCATTAAACATGAAATCACATTTACATCTGAAGATCACATATTTTAACATATGAAATTGTTTCTGAATTACACCTTTTCCTTCATAAGAACCTAAATTTGTTTTATCGACCTATAAAACCACTGTTTGCTAGTTGTCTGCTCTTTTTCACTACTTTCAGTAACAATAAATATTTTCTCCAGCCTTAAAATTTGTCTCTTTTTAGGTTCATCTGTTGTTATTAAGGTTCTAGGTTTTAAAATTATTAGCACTCAGTTGTAATATCAAACGTAAAGACAGTTTTGACTGGACTGTTGGAAAATATGAAAAGTCTGTACATGTGTATTGCATATCTAACAATTAATAAAATAAAAAGAAACAAATATCTCCTTCAGAAACAGAACCATTTACTCAGAAACATTAGTCAATGGCTTCATTCAAAGATGACATACAGGGATTTACTCTGTAAGCAATGTCTGTAACACTGTCAGTGTTGTACCAACTTGAAAATACAGCGGCTTTGTTATTGGGATGTAATCAACTAATATCAGGGGTGTGCAGGAGAGACAACAGACATCAGAATTCTTTAACACTATCAATCGAATCCCGCAAATGATTCTCTTGCTGGTTAATAGACAATGACTTTATTCACCACCAACCAATACAGATTAACTCTAAAGACAAACAATATATGCGACCACTACATCAACTTAGGCAGTACAGCGGCAATTCGTGACCCGTACATTCACATGGTTTATGGACTGTGGCATCTATCACAAGTAGCAACAATACTTTTTCTTTTTTTAAGATTCCTCTTCTGTTTGTTTTTGATCAGAACATTCGTTGCTAATCAAGCGGTCATTGTAACAATTAATTACATATAGGTCAGTGGTGTCTGTTCTCACGATATGGTTGTTGACATGGATGTTTGGTTCTATGATAAGGCTAGAAAGCAGGCTGTGTGGGAATAATTAGCCTGGTCCCCTGTTTTCTATGCTTCCTGTGCTGCTCACCCCTATATGAATAGTGGAGAACGCAGGGAGTATACAAAGCTGGGAACCAGACTAGAAAAAAATCTACAAAAAAGGTCAGTGGAGTTTAGCAGTGTAAAAATGCAAATTCTTCCAAGATATCATGGTAGTTGGTCACATCAACAGGTGGTCGCTCATAGAACAAAATCACTCCATGGATTATGATTTTGGTCAGAAATGACAGGTGGTCACTCATAGCAGAGGTCGCTCATAGCAGTTTTTACTGTACTGGCTGTTTTGGTGACCTGTATAATGGTAATGTGTCAAGTGTTTTGTTGGATCACAATATAATCCAAAATTTAAATCATTAATTGAAAATTTACTATAAATTCAAGTCTCTATTTCCAAGAATGTTATTTATGAGGAGCACTTTGTATTTTCAGTGAATAAATAATTTGAATAAATAAATTCAAGCCCCAATGAATTACTGGATACAACATTAATACAAGTGGTTCTGCTAAGATGCTACAGCACGAATAATTAAGTTCTAGAAAAAAAAGATAATATAGTCCTTTACCTGACCTCAGGTCAAAATTAACATTTTCTAAAAACAAAAATTACCCAACTAAAAATGTCTTCCTGGAAGACTACAAATGTTTACAAGATAAAATCTGAGTTATAATTATAAGTCTATTACTAAAATTATAATTTAAAAAAATGTGTAGTGAACAACAGGTAGACCCAGCAATTCATTGGGAATTTCCAGTTCTAGACTCAGATTCATATAAACATGTTTACAACAAAACCAAAATTAATGATTCCAGTCAGGCAAAAAATGGACTTGATTTTAGACAAATTTAAGTCCAACAGCCAATATTACATTATCAATAGAATATAATGAAATCAATTTTTTTTAAAATAAAAATATAACAAACAGACAATGCAAATTAAATATATACACCATAAAAACTCAACCTAATCACATTTGTCTTTCAAAAGCGCTGGTTAGGTAACGTGATCAAGAATGTATTGACATAACCATTAACTGATTAATAATGCGGTTCATGTATAAGCAAAGAAATCTGGAGTTATTCCTTATAAAGTCATATCATGATCAGATAGATATAATACACGAGACCTACCTTCCAGCTGTCTGTATCTGTGGGGTCGAGATTTTCATACTTTCCAATTTCTTGTCCAAGACCTGAAGCAATAAGGACATCATAAACAACTTAAAAATGATTTAAATTTTCACACACTGGCATCATTAGAAATGAATATCTCTTTTAGGCATTGTGTATCTTAGTGTTGCACATAGGTTTTTAAAAACAGCAGTCAGTCCACACCCTCTAAATCTTTAAAGGGACAAAGAAAAATCATACAAAAATGCACAATTAGGGCTAAAGGAATGAGATAATCTAGTTTGCCACAACAATTATGTGACTGTCACTTCGTTTACTGCACTGCACTATCTAATCTTGGACTTGTACAATATTGTAGTAACATCATAATGCACAGGTAACTCATGAAAACATTAGCATGTCTGAATATCTGATTAAACTGAAATGAGCTGCACCATGGAATTTTCCATTCCAGATCATGTTATTATTTAACTTTTAATGTTCACTTGTTACTACAGTAGAACCTGTCTTGAGAGACCACCCCTTCTGCCAAGAAATAATGGTCTCTCAAGACAGGTGGTCTTTCATAACTGGTCATAACACCATATATTCAATAAATCTGTGCATTGAGATTCTGGTCTCCCAAAACAGGTGGTCTCTCATAGCAGTGGTCTCTTAAGACAAGTTTTACTGTACCAACATCTTTTTAATACCCAATGTTTTAAAACTACTTTTCTATTTAAATAAAAAAAAATCATTCTATAAACAGAAAATGATGTATTTACATCAATTTAAATGCAGCAGATTAAATATTCCTCAAAGTAGAGATGACTTTAATCTCGAAAATACACTACACTAGTAGCTGTCAAAGATTTGGCACTGGAACCTGGCCAACTATCACAAATCTTGAATGTTTTCATTGACAGATATATTATTTTTAAGTGGAAACCCATTGCCATCTTACAGTTTTTATTACCTTTTGAGACTTTTGCCATTGCTAGCACCAAAGATGTGATGAACATCCACTAAAGAAAAACTGTCATATTTTTCAAAAAATTGCTTTCCTGGCAAGAAAAGAAAACAAGGAGGGAGTGCACTGAGTCAAGATATGGTGGCCAAATGACCACACAATGCAGAGAACCTGTAAATCTGTGCTCAAGGGGCAACATTTGATTAGGCCTGCCTAGACATCATAATAATCAAGTATGATATTATGTAATGTCAGACATCCCTGTTACATTTAACAAACCATTTTTTCCTGAAATTAACCAAACAAATTTGAACAAGACTTTTTATTCTAAAGTATTGAAACCTAATTTTTCAAAGCATCTGTGATTTTGGAAATTCTTAATGGATATGATGTACAAGAAGTTACTTTCAGTGTCTTTTAATCTATACCTTCTTACATGAATTTCACATGGGCGAAATTTCCTTTAGGAGTGCAGAAAGATATGGTGTTATAAACAGGACATTTATTTAGGTCTGTGCCATTTCTGTTTGATGAATTTTTTTGTGTTATTCTTTCACAAAATATTTGCTTGTGAAATTCTTGGTAGGATAACATTATTTTCAAATGATTCATTCAGGTATTTTCTGTACTGAAAACAACACAAATTTAAATCCATACATTTT
The DNA here is from genome assembly GCA_029339505.1 of Unio delphinus. NCBI lineage: Eukaryota > Metazoa > Mollusca > Bivalvia > Unionida > Unionidae > Unio > Unio delphinus. The sequence goes on along the minus strand of JAQISU010000038.1, from coordinate 2,205,043 downwards.
ACTTCATATTGGTAAAACTGCAATATTTGCAGTCTTAGTAATCTTTGTGATTGCAATTCTATTCTGCTAAAATACAATTCACTTGATGTCAATATTATATAAGACGTGAAAAAAATCTGAGTAAAATTTCATATAAATCTAAGCATGTCACATCAATTTAAGTACATGTGTCAATCTGAGAACAGAGTACATGTATCAATCTGAACACATTTTGTCATCTCAGTATATATACATGTCACATCAATCTGAGTACATGTATATGTATTATGTCATATAAATTACCAATTACACAGGCAACCAAACTATGCACTATGTTTCTAGAAGAAAAATGATTATTTATAAATGACTTTATACTTTATGGCCACAAATACAATTTGAAACAAATTCATACCTTCCTGCCAGAACACAACATTTTGGCCCTCTAAGGTCTTTGATTTCATACCTGTTGTATTTAGTACCAGTCTGTGAAATCTTAGAATAAAACATTTTGGCCCTCTAAGGTCTTTGATTTCATACCTGTTGTATTTAGTACCAGTCTGTGAAATCTTAGAATAAAAAATTTTGGCCCTCTAAGGTCTTTGATTTCATACCTGTTGTATTTAGTACCAGTCTGTGAAATCTTAGAATAAAACATTTTGGCCCTCTAAGGTCTTTGATTTCATACCCGTTATATTTAGTACCAGTCTGTGAAATCTTGTTAAATGTTAATACATGTACCAGCTACTCATCACATACAACCAGTAGAGGGCAGACAGTTGACAATAAAACTGCATCAAGTAATCTCCCACCTCCATGTTTAGCATATTTTGTAACATATATAAAGATGATTATACTATAGTAAAATTTGAATAATCAAATTTTAATCACTCAAATTCTTTAGTAACAGTTCAAGTACATGCTTGGTCCCAACTCAAAGCTTACATATATTTACATTAATCTCCCTAAAACCTCCAAGAAGATTCACTCAAATGATATCAGTCAAAATATCTGCCTGGCCCGTGCTATAAGTCGTAAATGTTTCCATAGTAACCACCTAAAAGATCTTGAACTCTAATCACTCCAATATCTGATATCACCCAAAATGCATGACTGGTTTCAGCTACACTTCTAAAATGTTTTCATTGTATTTACCCTCAAATTTTCAAAACATTGATCATTCAAATGCCTGGTTACAATCAAAATAACGATTGGTCCCAATTACAAGTCTCCAATGATTTTACATTATCATATTTGCAGGTCTATAAATGCATACTTTTTAACCTTGAAGTCCAGACTTTGTCTTGTAATCCGACTCAACTTATATGTGGATTACATGACGTTATATTGTATATAATTTTTCATACTTGCCAACAATAACTTTCTTTAAAATGAAAACAAAAAATTGGAGATGAAATATTGTATGAAAAAGAAACATGAACTTTTCAATTTGCTTATGCGTGTATGTATTATAATCAACAGATTACAAAACGTATAACCCTGATATGGGCATTTTTTCGTAATGTGCCTTGGGACCGAAATAAAATACATCCCGATATAAGAGATATATATTTAAGCCACAGGTGCCCGACACGAGCTTGATGTGAGAGAAAAAAAAACACAAACAAGAATCTAAAGGAACAAAATCATACAGAGTGACAAAAATACCTTAGATTACCCCTATGACCCATTCTAACATAGGACCCTCTCTATCATACTATACCACTCTATCAGATTTTAAACAACTAAAATCAGACCTGGAGGTCTCCCTTCAGACAGCCTTACTTAGAATAGATTCCTGATGTAAGGAAAATGGCATGAAAGTAAACACGGACAAGACTAAAGTATTAATGATTACTACCCAACAAAAAAGAGCAAAATTGGAAAATAACAATTTGAATGTCAAGTTGAATGAAATTGGTCTACAAATGGTAACCTATGACAAAATTCTTGGGGTAATGGTTGACAACAATTTGCAATAGAATGAAAATATTCAAGTCATATGTCATAAAGTCAATTCATGTCTTTGGTTATTAAGCAAGATTAGGCCATATCTATCAACTAAACATAGGTTAATATATTACAAAAGCTATATACAACCACACCTAGACTACTGTAATGTTATCTGGGGAAACACTTCCGACAAGAATATTTGCAAATTAATCCGCTTGCAAACATCCTAGATAATGCTGAAAACATCCCAAATGCAATGAATAATATTAAAATGTTAACAGTAAGTGAACGAATATTTTGAGAAAGGCTTGACTTGTGTACAAAGTTTCAAACAATATGGCCCCATCATATCTCAAAGAACTATTTCATGCTAGAAAACAAGGCAACACTCCCAATTTAAGATCAATTTCAGCTAACCACCTCTGCATTCCAAAACCATATAAAGAACTCTTTAAGAAAAGTTTTAAATATTCGGGGTCACTAATTTGGAATCGAATCCCAAAGGAAATTAGAAAAAGTACAAATATAAATACATTTAATTATCATCTAATTCAATGTATGAAAAGTGGAACCTGTTTGATTTGACAAATACATCACAACTTAAAGCATAATATTCTCAAACCTTCCATTTTGTCGTCTCACAATTTTTATACTGTATATACACAATGTACCTAGCTTGATCATGTTTTACAAAACTTTCTGTTTATTATGTTCATATATACATATAGCTTATTATCAATGCTTTATTATTATTATGCAATTATGCACATGTACTCTGTATGTAAATATGCATATATTAGAGGGCCACAAGGAGGATTAGTTCCATGCAACTAATTGTGTCACCCTCTTAAATAAAGTCATTATTATTATTATTATTATTATTATTATTATTATTATTATTATTATTACTATTATTATTCTATAAAAAGAGAAGGTTCGTAACTTCCAAATACTTGGTTCCACCCATGACCCTCGATTTCATTCTGCTATTTCCATATTTCAAAGCACACGACCCATCCTCTATGGAAGAACAGAATGGCACAAAGTATGAGGGAAGGGATAATCACATTAATATATAAAGGGAAGGGATAATCACATTAATATATAAAGGGAAAGGGATAATCACAATAATATATAAAGGGAAAGGGAATAGGAAAGACTTAAAGGAGGCCCATCTCCCACCTAAACACTGACTATAAAATAATTAGTAAAATATTTGCAGAGAGAATAAAAAAAGGATTAGATAAGATTATAAATATGAACCAGACAATTGGGGCTAAAGGTAGGAACATACAAAACAACATATTAAATATTAGAACAATTATAGAACATATTAATATCACAGGACAGAGAAGTGCAATGGTCCGACATCACTGCTGCTTGAGTGCTTAGACCCAATATTGCCTTCACTAACTGATGTTATTAACATCTCTCTCTCATCAGGGGAATTCCCATCATTTTTCAAAACTGCCATCGTAAAGCCACTGCTGAAGAAACCAACACGGGACCACAACGATTTAAAGAACCACCACCCAGTTTCTAATCTCCAATTCATATAAAAAATCTTAAAAAAGGTTGTTCTAACTCAACTTGTATCTCATTTGAATTCAAACTGCCTTTTTAGCTATGTACAGTCTGTATATCGTCCTTGCCACAGTATGGAAACTACTCTTTTTAAAGTATTTAGTGACATTCTCTCTGCTTTGGATAGTGGAAATATTACAGTCCTCACTCTCCTGGATTTATCTGCAGCCTTTGACACAATAGACCATGATATATTACTTCACCGTCTCCAGCATGTATTTTGCATTCAGAATATAGCCTTACAGTGGTTCAAGTCCTACTTAGTTAACAGGACACAAATTTTATCTGCAAATAGAATACACTCCAGCCCAGTTGACATATGTTGCGGTGTTCCACAGGGATCTGTTCTTGGACCTGTTCTCTTCATTCTGTATATTCAGCTGCTCTCAAGTGTCATAGATCATCACCCAGTGTCGCACCAATTGTATGCTGATCACACTCAAATATACAAGTCTAGCCACCCAACTGAAGTTGATGCTACCATCCATGGAGTAGAGAAGTGCATTTCTGATGTGAAATCATGGATGACATGTAACAAGCTGCAGATGAAAGATGATAAAACTGAGGCTATTCTTATCACAACACAAAGACATTGTCATTCACATCCTTTACCTCAGATAATAAATATCAGCAACACCAACATTAAATTCTCACAGTCAGTATGCAACCTAGGCGTTACTATAGACAGTACTCTCACATTGCACCAACATGTCATGAACATATGCAAGGCTGCATATCTTGAATTTAGGCGCATCAGTTCCATTCGTAAATATCTTTCACTTGATGCCACTAAAACACTTGTGTGTTCATTAGTACTTTCAAGACTGGACTATTGTAACTCAATTCTGTCTGGCTCATCACAATATTTACTCCAGAAACTTCAAAAAGTTCAAAACACAGCTGCACGGATCATCTTTAAAGTACCTCGATCAGAGCACACCTCACCATTGCTCTGTACCCTACATTGGTTATCAATTCGTTACAGAATCAAACACAAAATTTGTTCTCTGTGCTATGTTTCAATGACAGACTCCAGTCCAACATACCTTTCCAGCCTGACCCATGTGTATACACCAGCTAGATCCTTACGCTCTACTTCTGATAATCATATACTCATTGTTCCCAAGGTGAAAACAGTCATATGGACATCGTTCGTTTGCACATCAGGGCCCGGTTATGTGGAACGAATTGCCTATTGAAATTAGACACAAAGACACAGTGGTCCCTTTTAAGGGTGCTCTTAAGATTCACCTGTTGCGACTGCACGGACAAACTTAGCGACCTAATCATGTTTTGTATCTTATATGTTTTCTGCATGTTTTTATGTTTTCCAATTTATTGTTTTTGTCATTTGTTGTTCTGTAGTGTAGTCATATCATTATTGATGGTGTAAGCTTCGTAAGATTAGGCGCTATACAAAGTCCTTATTATTATTATTACTAATTGACCAGGAAAACCTTTTGATAGATTAGAATAAAATTACATGTACCTATTTAAAACAATGAAAAAATTTGGATTTGGAAATAGATTCCAAAATTGGACTAAAATCCTGTACAGGGACATCACATCCTATATACAGGTAAATGGGGCAACACAGGGAAAATTGAGATCAAAAGATCAGTGAGACAGGGATGTCCACTATCTATGCTATTATATGTAATAGCGAAGCGATAGAAATATTCTGAACTTAAAAAAACAACGAAACATCGAAATTAAGGGGATCAAGGTTCCAAATATTAAGGAAGAGGTAAAAATGCTACAACATGCAGATGATTACACAAACTTTGTACAAGGGAAAAATTCCTACGCAAAACTCATACAGGTATTTGAGAAATTTGGAAAAGTGTCAGGATCTAAAATCAATCCTGAAGAAACTGAAATATTATTAATAGGAGACTGGAGGGGTATACACCCTAGGGTAGCAGCCACTCAGGGTGAAGACAAATCCCCATGATCTGCAACATTTACAGTAGTATGTACTTTCACTGTTTAGAACTGTTTATAATTGTATTTATTTATTTATTGTAACTATATTTACCAACATGTACAATGTTATAAATTGCAACCTTTACTAATTTGTTTCATATTGTGTACAGTCACATGTATCATGTTTAACGACTACAAAACAATATATAAAGCCATAATTTCCAAATTAGTTAAATTTATTTAACCCATTTGTGCATCTCACACTAGGCTACAAATCATCACTACACAGAATAATCCAACAGGCATACTATCACCATACCTTTTTCTCAAAGACAATTACCAAATTCAGTTTGGATAACTGCGACTGTAAATAATTCACTGTATAAACATGTGAAAGCATAGAATTTGTTATTAAAAATATGGAGCATCTAATAAGATCATATTTTAACAATTTTATTACTTAGAAAAAAATTCATAAATATTTTATTTCAATCCAAAACACTGGCTACATGTTAAAATTGCTGTGATTCAAAGCAAATAACTGAAATAATGAAAACTAAATTACAATTTTTTCTTTCAAGAAATGTAATGTAGGGAATGGTGAAATCACCCCCCCCTTCCCCACCAATCAGGGTGATTATGTCATAGCGTGCTTTTTTTCTGTACCCCAATTCTCTCAGCTATGTGTTATTATATGTTAATGAATAACTACAGCTAGTGGAATGTAACACAACATAAACAAATGTGCATAATTATTGAAAACATCCCATTAAATAGAGAGTTTCGGGAAGCACCTTCACTGATATGTCAATGTTCTAATGAAAAAAAACTTTATTATCCTATACACACATATTACAGTAAAACCTGTCTTGAAAGACCACCCTTTCTGCCATAAAAGTATGGTCTATCAAGACAGGTGGTCTCTCATTACAGGGCACAATATTATATAATTGTTAAATTTGTGCATTGAGAATATGGTCTCTCAAGACAGGTAGTGTCACATAGCAGTGGTCTTTCAAGACTGGTTTCACTGCAATTCACTCCAAGGTGGGCAGCTTTAGTCAGCACTGACTCGAGCTGGTTGAAAGCAATAAATGTTAGCAATAAATGAAAGCAATAAATGTTAATTGACTTTAAATTTTTCCGTGAAGGCCAAAACTACAATTTGTGTATATTCAACCCAGTCTGATACTGTCACAATAACTTGAATAAGGGCCAGTCAATGTTTGAAAAAGAGGTCGTAAACGAACAGCCAATCAAGTGACTATTTTTGTCTTAACAATTTTATTCATTTCCATGTTATGACCTAAGATGGTCGCAGTGTGTAGTTTTTAGTGATATCTAGCACTGGGGCATCATGCCACAGACATGTAGCATGATGTCCCACCCAGTCACATTTTCCTGACATCAGACCAACTAGCCCTAACACTAACCTCCTGCTGAGTGCTAAGTGAGGAAGCTTTAGTACCATTTTTGCAAGTCTTTGGCATGACTCTGCTAGGATTCTAACCCACAACCTACCACTTTCGAGGCAGAAAATTGTTAAAGCTATGTTAAAAATACTAATCAAACAAACAAACAAACAGAAGTTGGAATTTTCTCAAAATCAAATGTATGATTAGAGCAGACAAATTGACTTCTACAATGACAAATTATATCATTAACAAGAGAAATGTAATCCAGATCTTTTAATAATGAGTTACTGCATTTCCAAAACGTTATGTGTTTTTCAGTTTTAGAAAGAGTCACTTTTACCAATGAGTTTTCAGATCGATAACAGCTTTTCCACTACTGCAAAATGATTCTCAAACACAAGAAAAGTCTAACCTGGCTTGTTTATTTGGATTGCTTTTTCTCCAGGCATCTCTTTGTACCAATATTTCTACCTTACCAAATGTCCACCAAGTTACGATCTGTACATTTATCAAGAACCACCTCTCTTGCTCTGGGATGGATCAAATTATAGACCTATTTAAAGTCACCAAAGTGACCTCCAATAATGACAAAATCACTGCTGAAAACTTCTATCAATTTTGATTTCTGAGTAGAACTTTGGCAATCTTTAACAGAAAGTTATGATACTGGTCCAAATGAATATAGACTCCACTTTTGCTTTGTCTGATTATAAACAGCCACTGAAGGTGATCTCTTGTTCTTTTTTTCAATTTCCAAATATTCTTCCATCAAACATCCAATTGAATGAATTAATAAGACTTCAATTTTTGCTTAAATCAGATGTTATTTTTTTCTTGTCCTCCCTGACTATTGTTTTTGAACTTTTAAATTTTTTCCTTTTTACAATTGCCTCCAGCTGTGTCTTCTTCAAAGTGAGTGGCAGATCTATTGTCTGATTCTATAAAATTATGTACAGTTTTATACATTCATCAGTGAGACCAAAGTGTGAGATGAGCGGCTAAACTTCCCAAAAAGAATATGAAATTGACTATTGTTTACCAGAGCATATTTGACACTTGCCATCCAGCACAAATGACCTTTAACCTTCTGCTTATGTATAACTTTGTTTTCTTTTTTTGTTACAACTTGTTGCATCTTCTTTTTGAAGGTTTTCTATTAAATGTCAGATATATGGCTTTCACATTCATTTGCAGGCAAAAAAGCCTGAAAATATGTTTTGCATTCCTGTATAAAACGTGTAAGACTTTTATGACATTATTCTTCCCTTGTCTGATATCCATGAAAAATATAAATGTATCCATCAAATTTAAATATTCAACATATATTGTTAGAGGTATTTTCAACAACTACAACCACACCAGCACTAAAACATCAATGCTTAGCTTCATACACTCAATGCCTGATGCAGTGTACTATAGTTACAGGTCATAATGTCAACATAAAAACCCATATTATGATGGTCAGTGTACACAGGATGTAACTGGAATTAAATCCCCTCATACATTGAAATGTTCCCATTAACATTTAGGTAAATATGTGAATCAACATAATTTGCACATAATAAACCCTGTCAGACGTGCACTGAATATTTCATAATAGATTTTAATCCCCAAATCCACAATTTTTGGTAATGGATGTTGGTTTATAGAATTTATGAATTTAAGACAGTGCTTCTTAATGGTCAGAAAGTTATTTGCTCGATTTTTTCAGAATGTTATGGCATTTTAATTGTAATTATGTGTAGTATGTACTTAATTACTATATGTATCGTTTCGATAAAGTAAATATCCTTATCGATAGTTCAATCAGATTCTTATCTTGAATATACATGATGACTAATGTTGACAACGGTTTGTTTGGGAATCAAAATGACGTCAGAAAGTGCACACCTGTTGCATTGTAGGTATTTACATACTTAATCGTGATGTCTGAAAAAACAACCCATTGTGTTGATTAAACCTGACATACTCTTTTCTTCGGCCAGTTTAGTATATACTCCATTGTAAAGGTCCATAACAGTTACAATAGCTTGCCGGAAAGTTTCTACACAAGAGTTAAAATGCAGAACATTCAAAGATAAGGATTAAATATATTTGTTTAAACTATGCAAGTATTATTAAATTTTATACCATCACATTGACATACACTCTACACTGCGCTTTCTATACTATGATCTGTGAATAGATGCACCAACTGGCGGTTTCATACCCATCATTTAGCTGTCCATTATGTTTGTTGGCTTGCTATATTATATTTATTGCCGAAACACAACATTTAACGCTGTTCTGCGCACAGATAATATGTCAACATTTTAAAATAAGGAAGCTAAAATTATCCAGAATTAAAAACGAAAGACACCTTATTACTGATCGCCAAATATATGTATACAAACGTCGAAAGCCATAACTAATTATACAATGTAGATCTAAGGATTCTGACAACTTCAAATGAAATGTTCAACTTGTAAAGGCATTAATACAGACAAATATATCCATACATCATTATTTTCTAACTCCTCCCAACTGTCAAGAACCCCTCCATCTTCTGCCATGATTATTGTAAACCGGTCTGATATCATAAAATAGAGTGAAATTGCTTGTTGAGCGTGTTTCTGAAAATACTTATTGATTTTCTAAATTTATTATATTTTCTTGTAAGGACTGACTATAATTCCTTTCTTTAATACATAAATCACATCAAATGTTGACAACATTTTTACGACATTGTGTGTGTGCTTGATTATGAGCACCTGTTAAAGACTATAAACTTTCTCCGATTTTATAATTTTACATACCAAACGTTGGATACAAATTTAGTAAAAGTACAAGATTGGTGTTTGTTGTTTGACATGTTCGAGGATATGACAATGCGCATAAATCTGCATATAGATATCACGTATGGTCACTTTAATGAGCGCCTAATTAGACGGAAGTAAATTTCGGGAGGCGGAAGCAAAGTCGTAGTTCACCAAATGTGTCAACAAAATCTATATCGATGACCTCAACTTTGTGCCAGAGTATATGATCATAACCTTAACTTACAGTGTGGAAACTATGATTCACTTGTTTGGCGTATGATGACCTTTGATCTCTGAGACCTAGATCCCAACTTAAATAGGTTTCTTACCATACATATTACCCTAAGTGTATGTGATTTTCAAAGTTCTCTGAAGAAATTTACTCTGGAATTAGTTTTTTTTTTGCAAAACCCATTATTTTTAAACATACTGAATTTAACCTTTAAACTTATGAACTTAGAAACGTTCATACCTTTAATGACAGATATCCACCTACGTTAGGGACACTGTGTACAAGAAAAACTATTAGGCAAAAAAAAAAATTATACTGACCGTTAACTCCATCAAATCAGTTGCTTTGTTTTCTTACACAGCATGCCAATTATCCACTACTTCTAAATTTTTAAGAAAAATATTTTTAAAAAGCGTGCTCTGAGATTTTTGTATAGTGGTTAAACAATCATATAACCGTACACTCTTGCTTGCGCCACACACACACACACACACACACACACACACACACACACACACACACACACAGAAAAGAAGTCAACCCTAAAGATTCACAGCCTTCGGAATTTGGCTCATGAAAATTGTAAAATGCTGAATAAGCATGGTCCCGAGTGTTTGGATTACTTTTTATTTAAACAGAATGCAATTTTAGATATTCAAATATTTTAGATGTCCCGAGAATTAAAACAACATTTGGCCACAAACAAACAAATATATGTTGGGTATGCAGCTGCCGTTTTATGAGATGAGCATTTAATCATGTTAGCGAACAGTCAAATTTATTTAATTTACATCTTTATTTCAAAAATTAAATGATTAAGACTAAATGCAATTTCTGCAAATAATTGCTACCCCCCCCCCCCCCCACGGGCACGAGGTCTAAAACTCTAGCCCTTACAGGGCGTAGTCTTAACAAAAATGCACGATATCAATAAAGTATAGCCCATATATGTGAATTAAATTTAATGGTGCATAAATCTTCTTTCAGTCCCAGTGACCTTGACCTTTGACCTTTGCTGCTATTTTTTTCAGCTCTAGGAGAAAGTTGCTTTCTTCAATAATCAACTATGCTTCTGCAATTTAAATTATATAAGAGTAATACAGTTTAATACAGGTTCCAGCTATTTTCAGTAGATCATTTTAGATATTAAAAATTAAATCGTTACTCATGATAAAATTTAGATCCTTTTATATCATAATAATCATATTTATCTATCAATGTTGTTGTTATTGGGTTTAACGCCATTTCCAGCATACGATAGACGTGGCTGTCAGTATACCTGGTGGAGGATGAACTCAGCTTATTCACTTCCCGATTATTTAAACATTACAAAAGCAAATATAACAGTTATCGTTCACTCATGATAATCAGTATCGTCCCAATAGACTAAGGAAATTATTTAATATTTATTCATGTAACTATGTAAATCTTGCACATATGAACATTTGGATCGCATACATTTGGGAAACAAGAACTAGGAAATAAATAATCGAATACACCACACCAATATGCCACAAATTTGCACACAGTAAACAAACAAAAATAATAATAGAAAAGTAGAACTTCTCACAAGTCAGACACCTGGTCCCACCCTTGTTTAACGAAAAAAGCATTAATCTTTATTTAGGCTTCCCAGAGCCAGAGGCGTAGCTAGAGTGTTTGGCGCCCGGGGACCATATTCATCCCCCCCCACTCAACTCTGAAACCCATTATTTTCATCAATAAAATCACCATTACCCGTTACAACCTATTTCAAAGCCCATTTTGGCGCCCCCACTAGTATGGCGCCCGGGGACATATGTACCCCCTGCACCCCCCTAGCTACGCCTCTGCCCAGAGCCAACTCTCTCTCTCTCTTTCTCTCTCTCTCTCTCTCTCTCTCTCTCTCTCTCTCTCTCTCTCTCTCTCTCTCTCTCTCTCTCTCTCTCTCTACATTATATATCACTGTTCCCTTTGAAGAATGACTATTTGACACATCGGAAATTCAGCTGTTTCTTACCCTGTTTTAAGATATCCGGTCAATTTCATTGAATCGAAACACTGGCCCCTTTTTAGTTTTAACATTGAGATGAAAGAAATTAAGAATAAAGGTCAAAATGGCCCTTCCCAAATACTCTTCTGGTTCTAAATGTAATAAAATATGTATGCTTGATGTATTCAGCTTTAAGATTCGCTGCTTATTCAAGATTCGATACTTCACAGGAGACAAGAACTAGAAAACAAATAACCGACAAAAACACACCAATATGCCACAAAGATAAATCACAGGAGTTCATAACTGGCAAGAAAAGTAATATCAGGTGCGTTAATATAAAATATTAAGTCGGAAACGATTTTAAAAATGTCTGAAGCTGCATCAATTATTTTCCATAGCAGAGGACTAAACTGTACAACCTTAATAAGTGAAGATGACCTATTGTCTGCATTATTTTACGTTTATTATTTGCGCTACGTGATCCTGAACAGCGAAGGAGATTACTATTCAAACCCTGGGTATATGAAAGCCAGGAAAAACAGCAAACACTTATAAATGCCTCCGAGGAATGAGATAGGAAAGCACGAGAGAAAAGGTTCAAGCATTCAAGATGAATACGCACAGTTTTGGTGACAAGTATAAATGTATCAAAAACAAAGCAACCAGTGCACATATACCCGTGATGTATAGGGTGTTTTTTAAACTGCATGTTGACCATTTAAAATCAATGTGTGTATGTAATGTAACTAACAGTCGGTGTTGATAGAAGAAAAGTCCAATTCTGGTAATCAAGAAAATCAGACTTGTATTATATTTCATGTTAGTTTTAGACACAAATTTAATTTCTCGTCCAGATTTGTAAGAAATAGGCAGTATTTCTCGATACGTACATTGTTACATGTTAAAATCTGAAAATTGCTTAATTCAATACCATATAGTTTTTGGCACTATTTGTGATGTATAAATGTTACTTTGAATTCACCACATGTCTTTATAGTTTGATTGGCATGGTGTAATATTTTTTAATTCCTGAAAAAACACCCTCTGAGCTCACTAGTAGAGTAGTCTTAGACAAATATGTTGCCCAAATGGAATTGAATTCTTCGAAATGTCTGTGTTTTACATATGGATGATCGATCCCATACGAAGACTTGTATCGTGCTATATTAACTTTCACGATTGCCCTTAATTGTCATTATCTCTATTAACATATATAGAGTTGAAATGGCATTGTAGTTTTCGTCTGGTATTAGTAGTTATTAGTATTATCCGCCGACGTCGCCGATATATCACAGACACTTTTGTATTCATTCCAAATCAAAAATAAAACAAATAGCGACCTTCCTTGTCGCACAGATGCATATAATAGCTATAGTTCTGTTTATGAAAGCACGATTATGACAATTACATCTGAAGAACTCACAGTGCCCTTTAAATCTTTACTGACTGGAAATGGCTTCGCAATGTGAACATGACGTAACTCCCCACGATAAAGCCGTTTTGGACAGAATCTTCAATCCAAACCTGCCTTACGGGGATGTAGTAGATGAAGTAAACCAACAAGAAGTAGTACCTGGTAACGTTGACAATGTGCAACTTCAAGATCATATAATATACAGTAGAGAAGTAGATCAGCAATATATCCCATCATTTTCTGGCAATACTGATAGCAGAGACCAACGTAATCCTACGAGTAAGACCTCGACGCTGATATTTGTTTCGGGCGATCGAACATAAATATCAGCGTCGAGGTCTTGCATGTAGAAACCAAAGATGTTTGGCACTATTTGTAATTAGTCCTACAATAAAAGACATAACACGTTATATTTGTTTTAAATATGCTTTACTACCCAAATAATGGGCGTGTATGGGTTGTTTTCACAAATGTCACGATTGAGTATTAAAATACCCACAATGCAACGTACCCGCACCTTCTGCCGACATTTTGAGTCCCTAACAAACCTTTGTCAACGTTAGTCATCATGTATATTCAAAATTAGAATTGATTTAACTATCGATAAGGATAGTTATTTCATCGAAACGATACATAGATCATCCTTTAAATTATTTGCCCAATAGCACAAAAATAAAAATAAAGCTGGAAGTTCTCAAGCTTTTTGAAAGAAAGAATATTGAAGTTGAACAGTAATCGTGTATATTACTATAAAATAAAAATGCACTTTTTTTTTTTTTTTTACAAACGAACAATATTTACATTTTTAAAAAAGTGATTTGAATCATATCCTTAAGCTTATCACCTTGAAAGAGTATTTCTGGATAATGATTTTCGGGATATAATATCAGTCATGAATTCAAATTTGATAGCATGTGTTTTATACCAGAACTTTTATGTACAAATACTTTTCACGACAATATGTGTTTGTGTCAAAGACAATTGACAAAATCAAATTAATTAGTATGGTCAAATATTGTATTTGTGGTGGAGATGATGGACACATATCTATCGAAACATGACTTTGTGTTGAATGTCAAAATGACGGTGGCCCTGAGTGGCCAAGTGGTCTAATGCAGTCTTCGTTACAGATCACTGTCATCTCTGTCAGCATGGTTCAAGTCTCAGATTCGGCCATTGTGGTTTATGTGAGAAAGTTTGCCAGTAGCTTCTTGTGAGTCGGTGGTTCTTTCCAGGGGTTTCCCCCGGTTCTTCCTCTTCCTATCGTGTGCTGAAAAATTACATTAACCTTACAACAACAAAACGATGTATTCCTGAAATGCTTGTAGAATTATGAAATGATATGAAAAACGAATTAAAAAAATTCTCATTTTTTCAAACTAGTAAGTCTTCATAAAAATCACTATCATCTATTCTGCATGTAAAATCAACTTCCAACCATGCATCCAATCATTGAATAGAATCTTGATATATAACTTATTATTATTTATAAAATTGGTTTGACAATGGTAGGAATTACAAAAATTGAAATTAAAACCTCCTGCAACATTGTCTCTTGTCTCTGATTATTTGTACATAAAGACATAAGTTCAGAAGCATGTAATCGATTTAAAATTTCAAAAACAATCTAAGATTGATGTTCTGATTTTATTCAATTTAGTATTGGAAAATAGTCATACATAAAATCAAATATTTTTGATTATAAGTTCTCATTTTGTAACATGTACATGGTTTTCTCAACTTTGATTATTATAGCTGTTTTGATAAAATCTGTTACAAAATGTCGATTATAATTATATAACAAAGCTTCAGGAATGCCAGATAAGTTTTTAATCCATTTTTCCTTATAAATTTTAGTCATTTATGTACTATTAATGCTGCTTTGCAAAATGTTATTTTATTCCATGCATGAATACAGTGGTGTAATATGAAGAAATAGATTTCATTGAGGTGTGTCAAAATGGGTGCCATAAAAAACGATCTTTACATAAGGGGTTTTCTGGATGAAAGCTTGTTAAGAAGAGTGCAAGGGAATATATCCTTGTCATTTGTTATCCATACTTTGCTAAAATAAGTACTTAGTAATGTTTTTAAAGTAATTAGATATATAACTAGGACAGATGAAAGTAAGTGCTCAGGTATGACAAAAGCCAGAGTCCAGGATAAAAATAAAATCCCACTTCTTTTAACCCATATATATATATATATATATATATATATATATATATATATATATATATATATATATATATATATATATATATATTATTATATCTATTATAACTGGCCTTTGTATGTAGATGGTAATTAAAATCCCTCCTTTTGTGACCCATGGCATTAAATCTTTCCAAACACTTAACTTTTTTTACTAAAAATCCCTAACAGAAGAGAACACCTGTGTATCCATTGGTTATTGACCTCTAGTTTTAAATTGCTGGCACGTGTGAAAGACCATATGACCCCAAGATAAAAGTAACATGGAGTTCTTAGTGATATACCGCTAGGCCCTGCTACATGGTCTCCATGTGGTACTCCTTGGGTTGAAGCAGCCTTCCATGCATGCATCAAAAATTTAAAATGTCAGGTCAATAACTGATGGATACACAGGTGCTACATTTAGCTAATTTAGAGATAGGCATGGATTATGTTCAATGAGAAATGTATGTGAGTGTGATTTGGATTTAATGCAGCTTAACAATTTTTCAGTCATATCACTACAGTGTCTGCAGTGTGGCAGTTTATAGTGATTTCTAGCACAGGGGCATTATGTCACAGACATATAGCATGATGTCCCACCTAGTCACGTTATTCTGACACCAAGCCGACTAGTCTTAACACTAACCTCATAATGCTGAATGCCAAGCGAGGTAGCTGTTAGTACCATTTTTGTAAGTCTTTGGTATGACTCAGCTGGTGCTCAAACCCATGATCTCCTGCTTCCGAGGAGGTCACTCTAACCACTAGGCCACCGGATTGGTTTTGAGAAATGTTGATTAGTCTGATCAGGAGAGTTACTGTTTAAAATTATTTGTAATAATAATTTGTAATATAATTTGTAATAATTTGTAATATAGCACTTTGATTTTTGAAAAAATCCAAAGGCCATGTCATCATTATCATCAGACCCAATAGTTTTCCATTTTTATGAGCAACTGCAATATAGTTTGCTTGAATTTTTGTCTTTATTTTTGTTATGACTTAGAAATCCGCTTTACTTACAGAAATATATGAAATATATTTATTTCGTCATGTGGCAGTAAAATCCTATATAGTATGCTTCATTTATTATAAAGTACAATATATACATTATAATAAGATAGTACAATAGTACCACCTGCAGTCATATAAAAAGCATAATAATGAGTACAATAGACTAAAGCTTGCAGTCATATATGCATCCTTATAATGAGGCAGTACAAATGACTTGCACGGTATTCACATTATGACAAGAGTTCAACAAGTGCATAGGAATAGCATTATATTGATTGAATGTCTTAACCTTGCAGCCTTATATAGCATTATAATGATGTGCTATAAGCTTTCAGAGTAACATAGACATCATCAAAATAAGGAATGTGGAAGTATTGTAAGCTGGCAGTGAGTCACTTCACTAGTCAGCAGATAGTAAAAGTCAGCCTGGAGTTTGTTGCATCTGAGTCAGTCTGGTGTATTTTCCTTAGACATAGGTCACCCATGTTCCTCTCTCAAATATCTAAGAATTTACATTATAGTTTGCCGGCATTTTTCAGAGCCAGATGTAACAAACGAGATTAAGGAGGCAAAGAGACTGGAAATTGCTGGTGTTCAGGAGGCAGAGAAAGGAGAGATTCTCAGTTCATTAGAATTATTTGGCCAAGCCATTCAGATTGCACCAAATTTTGCTTCGGCATACAACAACAGAGCACAAGCACTGAGACTGAATGGGGATGTAGAAGGTAATATTTCTTTCTCAGTCGATCTGTTTGTCACTGTCTGTATTGCATGAACAGAAATGCTTAATGTTGCTTATAAGAATGGCATTGTGTATGTATTCTTAAGTTTGTTCTTCCTGTAACAAATTCTGTATGAATTAAACCTATGTCTCTCAGAGACACGACCTACCAGATCAAATACGCTTGACTCAAAGGATGCACAGTTTCTCCCTGTAAACAAATCTCCATGACCCACCTCATTTTTCTTCAGGACACATCTTTCTTTCATTTTCTGGTAGCTATGGACAATCTGCAAAATACATTGTTTTAAAGACAAGTAGGTTTTGTAGTAAAATTTGTTTTAGAGCCAAACATTGTGATTTGCTGGCAATTAGGGTAAAAAAGAAACGAAGATATTCTGGAGATATAAAAGTCAGTCATGCTTGGTCTTATAAGAAAATAACAGTTTCAGTACAGAACATTTAGTTCAAGACTACATACCTCGACTTATGGTTCCTGATGGGAGTAACAAAAATGATATTGCACTCTATTTAAGGTCATGGAAATTAGGTCATTTTGCAGATGATATTTTCGGTTTTGTTTTACAGGAGCTATGCAGGACCTGAATAAGGCAATTGAACTAAGTGATGGGAGTGGAACAGTGGCATGTCAGGCCTATACTCAGAGAGCTCTGATTAGGCGGCTTGAAGGTAGCCATCAAATTATTTTAATTTTTTTCTTCTTCATCCATTTATGCCATTGTTTAGAAACTTTTATGGTCCATGCACATGTATTTGGAAGGCCCAGATGTCACCATGTTGTAGTCTTTGAGGTGGACAAACTGATTTTGGAAAATCAGTTTCATTTATTAGGTCAAAGTTACAAGAGAACTTTTGTATGCATGTGCCAAATCCATGAGCATGCTTTTGATGAAATTGGAATTTCAAGGCAGTCAGTAAACAAATCGGAAGAAGTGGCACAGAGAATTGACATATATGTCATGTTAATTGTAATTTTTTTGACTCAGCCTTTCAGATTGCAATGTTTTGTAAATATCAAACATTTTGAAACAAATTTTAAGTAATAGATGCAGGAATTTAAAAGAAACACCAGCTCAACAATGTCAGTTTTGATCATTACAAAATCCACACTTTGGCATCATCCATCTTATTCAAAAACTATGGTGACAAAACCTGCATAATGTGGACAAATCCAAACATGGACCTGTACTGCCAATATTTCTAAAATGTTAAATTATGAACTTTGTTTTGAGTTTTTATTCAAGCAGATCACTCAAAATTTGCAAGGAAACCCATCTGCAGAAACTTGGGAATTCTAAGTTTGTAATTCTTGAAGGATATATTTCCTTCTTCATCATTATCTTCATCTTTTTTCCTTACAGGTAATGATGATGAAGCAAAACAGGATCTGACCAAGGCAGCCAATCTGGGTGGCCATTTTGCCAAGCAGCTGCTAGTGTCTATGAATCCTTATGCAGCTCTTTGTAACCAAATGTTAGCAGAGGTCATGACCAAACTTCGGTCTGGGGAATCCACAGAGGAGACTTACGGATCATAGGGCAATACAGAGTCCTGAATATATAACAGTGTACACCAGAGACAGACAGATTGAACTATATAGCTCTTAATGTTAACTTTTTAAAACCAACTCAAGTCATCACGTAGGTACTACATTTTATCAGATATGACATAAAAAACAGATTGACAATAATTAAAGAATCTGCCAGTTCCAGTGGATAAGACAATTTGTATCATATTTCCTGAGATTCAGCAGTCTTTAAGAGAGGATGTTGAGAAGAGGGGATGGTTTTTATTCTTTGAGCATATTTTAATTTTACTTCTCCTAATCTTGTGTCTGAAAAAAAGTAACACTGATACCCAAGTTAGTGGGGAGGGGCAGAGTGGTTGATAGTAGTCACCTCTACTGATCACTGCCATCTCACCTCCGTCTACATGGGTTCAAGTCTTTAGCTTGAGTATGTGAGAATGGTTGCCAGTAACTTTCCAGGAGTCAGTAGTTTTTACTAGGGTTTTCAAGGGTTCTTCTTCCATCAAGCCTATTGTGTGCTGAAAAATGACACAACATATCCTACTTAGAGAAATTTACTTTGAATCTGCATTTAGTGAAGCTAGAAAGTTTTAAATAAATAATATTTGCATTAGAGTTAGCCATTGCAGAATCTTGTTGTTGTTGTTGTAGGATTTAATGCCATTTTTCAGCACAAGATAGGCTATACATGGCGGTCACTATAAATGGTGGAGGAAGAACCCGGGAAAAAAACATCAACCCACGAGAAGCCACTTGCAAGCTTTCTCACATAACCACACTAGCCAAATTTGAGACTCAAACTCACAGAGATGGCAATTACCTGTAACGGTGAGCTCTTTAGACCACATGGGGCCCCCATTGCAGAATGTATGTATATTGTATGGGATTTAATAGCACATCAGCACAATCCTGACTATACAGTGCAAGGGTTAGGCACTTCAAACAAAGGCATTCAGAACAAACATAAAGGCGAGCAAGGGTAAAATACACCAAATATGAACTCATATTTGTTGTAAGAGTTCTTTTTAAAATATTTTGAAACCTGAGCTGGTACATCATCATAGGAAAACATGCCAGGGCCGAACGTTTTCTTGCATTAGTCACCTTCTATTGAAATATGGCAGGCACTTCAAGTTTATTACATATTCCCAAGCACATGGAAAGTCACAGCAGAAGGAAATTCCATTGTTATTCAGTATAAAGTCTTGCACACTCTACAGGAGAGGGAGACACAAGAGAAAGAAATTTGATTGCCAATATAAAATGTTGGACACCCGTGGGGGAGGGGGAAGGAAATTCCATCACCAGTATAAAGTTTTGTTCACCCCACAGGGGGGAAGGCATATCAGAAGGACATGCCATTAAAAGTCATAGCAGATAAAAAAAAAAATCATTGTCAGTCTTATTTTGAATGATGTACACTTCAACTTTAAGATTGCAGATTTTTGCTTTTTATTTTGATTGTAGGGGACATAAATGGAATGTTTCTAAGTAGTTGAAGGGATGTATTTGAGATATACACAGTATTGGTTGAAGTATTTTTATTCCCTACATACACACACACGTGCACACACACACATTCTTCAGTTTAGTCCCCACAAATAGAAAGACCATCTCTTTTTTTAAGCACTACCTGGTATATTGAACTTGTATTTTAGTATGGTACTAATGCCTTAGCTTACAGTTACCTGCTGTACACTGAATGAACAATAGTTAACTGCTGTACACTGAATCAACAATAGTTAACTGCTGTACACTGAATTAAAGTGCCATACCAGTGTAGATCACGTAAATCAAATTCAGTATTATTTGAATAGAAAATAAAGTCTGGAAGCGGTATAAACAAGCCTGATGGAAAAATTCTCCATAATAAGTGAGAAATACGCTCGGGTGTGTTTTCAAAAATATTACACATCGGACCGATTTTATCGCTCTGTAATTTCCGGAGTGTATAGATTGTCTGACGTCACATTATGAACACACGCCTTCCGTTTCTATCGAAACATAAACAAAGCACGTTTTCCATTCCATATTAGTTATTTTACCATCCCAGTCCTGCCAAAAGCACATCGTGGAGGTACAAGCAAGGGCAGCGGGGTCAGGTGTGTTGCAGTAAATTGTGGGAATACAAATGCTGATGGGTTTTCCATGCATTTCTTCCGGAAGGACCAATCACTTCGTTTTAGGTGAACAGACTTTGTAAAAATCAAAAGAGCAAACTGGGATAGTCTAACTAAGTTTTCTGCCCTCTGCTCCTATCATTTCACATCCGAATGCTTCCATTTTATGTATAGATTTGAGGTTGAGCCTATGTGTAGGGCACCAAAGAAAGTCAAACTCAATGATGATGATGATGTCCCGTCTATCCACTGTGTGGAGGAAACGGACAAACAAACCAAGGTAAACAAAGGTAACATAAATTTCAACACCAAAGTATCAGCTGTGTAGACTTAAAATGTTGTCACCATCAGAAGAAGTTACTTGTCAAGTGTCACTGCCAAAGAAAATAAGAAGGGGCTATTCAAAAAGAGAAGCAGCAATGGTTTTTAATGACAAGTACTATATTATTATATCTATGATATTCAACAAATCAGTCACCACATCATTTCCATGTGTACCCTGTAGAATGTTTTCATAATTTCCAAAATAATGCAGTAAACATCCAATCAATAATGATCTGAGATATACATATTTGATAAATATAATATAAAAATTTGATAAATATTGTCACAATTTTTGCGGTTACTAGAAACACCAAAATACACTGAAAACCGAAATACACATGCATTTATATGTTCTCTCTGTATATATCAGTTTCCACTCACACATTATTTTTGTTTGAATAATAATATAAAGCAAGAAAAATGATTTATTATATTTTTATAAGAATTATTTACTTTTTTCTTGTTAATATCACAATTCATGTAATGACTTCACTTGGTCGTACTTGATTCGACCAACCTGATATATAGCATATCAGTAATACATACACAGCGTAAAAGGGGTAAATATCAAAGTATCAAAAGCATTTGCCGGCATTATATTATATATTACTATAACTTTTAATTATATAGTTTTTGATCAAAATAAATACCATTTAATTTAATTTCCGATTTAAAGGTTTTCCGATTATTTGTGATATATAACCTATGTGTGTGTGTGTGTGTGTGTATGTATATATATATATATATATATATGTTTATAGGTTATGATGATAAGACAGTTGATTGTCAGGGTGTTAAGAAAGTCTGTCTTTGGAAATATGTGAATGGTGAATAGTTTTACATGTTTGAATAATAATAATAATAAGCAAAATAATGTAAATTTAGATGATTTATTTATTCTTTACTTGATTACACACACACACATATATATATATATATATATATATATATATATATATATATATATATATATATATATATATGTGTGGTAAACAGCAAATTGTAATACATACACAAAGTAAACGTGAAATATAACAAAGTATCAAAAGTGTATACGATAGTATATGTGCAAGAGTGAGATTAATCTTGTGATCGTAACAAGCCACAATACATGATGATAGACAACGACAACTCGGGTAAGCAATTAATCCAATAGTATTCAGGATTATGCTCCTCTTGAAAATAGAACTACAAGTCATGTTGCACAAGACAAAATAAAATAAACCTAACGGAAAAAAAAAAATATGGGACATTATGAAGAAATCTCTGGTGCATGTTTAGCATTGTTAGCTGTGATTGTCACAGTTCGTACATTAATTTTTCGTTTCCTTTGTCCAGGTTTTCGTCCATTAGTCCTAGGTGCAACAACAGTTGTCTGACCATCCATCGAAATCATGTATTTTGTGTCCATGTCAATGTGGCGTCTGAAGCATTTGAACAAGTTTGTGCCTTGTTGGTCTGTCATTTTTATCCAGTCTGTTTTTCTCGACTCAAATTGTTTATGACTGTCGGCAAGTTGGAATTCTCCAGTGCATACTAGAGTACTCCTCAGATTTCTAAATTGTCCGGTTACTAATTCATGTGTTAGTTGTTCAAATTCCGTCAATGTTTTAGTCTTCCATTCAACTTTCTGTTTTAGAACATGGTTCATGGATTCACAGTTATTATTTTTCCACATGCGGTCTATTTGGTAGATTCTTAATGGATTATTGACTTTTAGTTTTATATTTGTCTTTAGTTTTTTCCGAAAGTAATTAAGAAATTTTCTGAATATGTCAGCACAGTGATTTTCTAACACTTCACATTTATCGTCAAAGCAAATACTGTCATTAGCGTCAACTAGTCCATCTTTCCCAAAAATTTGTTTCAAAATGATGTGGTCAGTCACGGTAACTGCGTCGTCTGTCAATATATGCCTAACGTTCTCTTGTAAATGGCGTGTGTACAGAACGTGTGTTGCTTCTGGCAGAACTAACGTAATGCCTTTGACTAGAGCCTTCTCATCATCACTTCCTATTACAAGGCTCTTAAGATTTGAATCAATAAGTTTTACTTTCAGATGATGGAAAAAATGACTGTATTTTTTTCAAAACGCTATTGTCGTGAATGAAGAGTGGTCCAAGAAAGTTTGGTTGTTCGCCTGTTCTAACTCGTTTTACGGCAAGTTGCTTGTGACATGTTACCGTCACATGCATTTTACACAACATAAAAGTTTTGTCAATGCCAAGGACAGTCTGCCCAGAGCAACAAAGATTCTTGATGTCCGTTATCTGTTCGTCTGTGTACAAAATGACACAAGGAGGTTTAGCGCTGGTCCTGATAACTAATCTTACAAAAGGGTTATTTTCCGTTACCAAATTTTCTAACTGTCGGATTTGGTCAGCAGTATTGTTGGAGTGTCCTGGAGCTTTTCTGTCCTTTGAGTTTTCATATTTTTGTTTGTCATAAATTTGTTAGAGTCCTGACGGTTGGGACAGTTCATAATATTTTGAAGTAAGTTTATTTAATATTTGATGCTGTTTCATCTTTCCAGTCATTTCTGTAATCTCGTCAAAAACAATGTCAGGAGTCCACAAATACTCTGTCGTCTGTCGCGAGTTTCCATGCGGCGTTAACCCAGGAAGTTTCCCTACATATTCAACCAGTGACAAATTACTTGTCAGACCCCCCCCCCCTCCCCAAGCCATGTGACCCTCTTTTTGTACATATGGTCTTCTTTTAACTGAGTGTAGTACCTGTGGATCACAACAACTTGATCTTTGCCAGGTTGAGGATCAAAAGGTAGATACTCTGTTTTCCGCTGGACTTGTCTTTTTAAACAATATATTCCATTTTCTTTAAAAATCATGGTCCGATTACCGTTTTCAAACAGCAAATAGTAGGATTTAGGAGATGCACCAGCAGATGTATCCCATACACCACAGTCGTTTGAAAAAGAACTTTTGCCATTATTTGACCTCTTTTCGAGATTTCTCGTATTATTTACAATGAAATATACATTTTCTTTCAAACCACATTCTACATTCTACACTATAATTCGATTTTTAAAAAAATTCTACAACTTTTCCCCCGTGTCCAGAAAATGACACTGGTCTAATTTCCTTTAGCTGCATGTTTGTGTCATTTCCGTCTTTTACTTCATGGTGTATCTCAGTTACGTATATCTGTATGTGACTCGTTACTAAAGTGTTTTGCCGTCATGTCAGAATTAACAAAATTAACATCTACTGAGTCATCTAATGAGTCTTCGACATTTGTAATGACCATATGTTCCTTGTTTTCATATACAAGAGGCACAAAGTGATTGGGTATAAACCCTTTTGTTCTTTCTGGGACAGACATTCGAGTCCATATTATGCATGCTGCACAGATGCGGATCTGTTCACTGACCTTCCAACAACCTTACGATTAAAAGGTTATGATGCAAACTCGGATTATAACTGTGGCGGATAATAAGAACGAATGGGTTTGGAGATGCTGGCACTTAGTGCATAAATGTGAGCCATTTCAGAGTAGGAACCAGCCACAATAGCATCTTCTACAAGCTTTGAATAACTAACAACAATGCGTTATCACAGATCAAATCTACAAAACTGCTGGACTTTTCATCATAGTAAATAGGATTTAATATCAGTTCTATTGCAGTTCGTAGTCGCAGAAGTTCGTGAAAGTTTTCTGAACCAGTCAGTGCTCTAGAAACTGCTCTATATAAACAGTTACCATCTCCACAAAAACTGACATTGGTACAAGTTCCCGTAAAATTGCTGGATTATACATTTTCAAAATTTCCACAGAAACTGCATCTTTCTCTCCATTGGTAGACACGTGTTCTGATTCTGGAATCAAAATCCCGTAGGTGATGAGAAGCTTACTTTCTGACTTAGCAGCATTGGTCAGGGCATTCTTTTCCTTCATATGGAAAGCTCTCAGCAGCCTGGAAATATATTTGTACAGTGTCGTTTACATAAGTGAAATTTTTGTTTGCTTTATTTTATTATGCATAACCAAATCTGCTATCAAAATCGGGGCTGTTTCTTTAATGTGCTCGACATTGTTATTCTAGTTTGAATAAGAAATGGGATCACGGGAAAGACAATAAAGGATGTGTAGTTAATTGAAAATGAATAATAGAACGTGTGCATGACACATTAAGAAAGGTAGATTAAAGCATTAGGTATGACCAGAGAGCAAGATGACCAGATATAGGTTATGTACTTGGAGTTTAAATCATTTATTTTAAGAAACTTTGTCAATTGCATTTAACAACGTGGATTTTGTAGAAAGCATGAGTGTGATAGAGTACTCTCTCCCCAAACATTAAGAGCAAATATAAACAAACAATATTAACTGCATAAATATGTGACTTAAATCAATGCATTCAAAATTTGAATCGTCCTTGCGAAGTTTTGCGCAGACAATAATAACATTAACTAATTTCTTTATCTCGATTAAAGTACACTTTGAAATAAGTAACTCAATTAATTCAAATGGATATAAATAACATTAATAATATATTGAATGGACAGAATATATAGATGGATATAGAGAGATACAGGAACAGTTTGTAATTGTCGCAAACGTGTACATTCATTTCAACGAGAAAAGCGGTACGAATATAATCATATTAAATTATTTTAATATCAAGAGCAAACTATTTATTTAAAAAATAATAACAAACAAAATTTCATTGAGCAAGGTATATATTTATCTATTGAGAGAACATATATTTGTATTTACCTTTGTAAGGCTTGTCCAGCATCATATACATCTCCATTGAAAGAACACGTTGTGCAAAGAAACTCTAAATAATCACGAGACCATGATCTCAAGTCGTTTGCACTCATGGGAATACAATCACTGTGGACCTATTGTTGGCAATTTGTGCATTGCAAAGCATCATTTTTAGAATCAGTGGAACAAATAATACACGGATATTGATACATCCTTGCTGCGTATGTTTGTGTATGTGATAATATCAGTATTATATAACACCTTTATATCAAAACATTTACTTCTCAGTTACGACATGTGTGCATAATCAAAGTCGGGTGTGATTTCTGTAAGTGAGCACTTAACTAATAATGACAACGTTGAGCAAAAGGATGCCGTTTCTTTAATGTGCGCGACATTTGGCTTTAACTTGAGTAAGAAATGGTTTCAAAGGGATGACAATAAAGAGTGTGCAGTAAATTCTAAAATGAATTAAGCGACTCAAAAAGATGAATAAAGCCGACTTTCAGTGTTCGTTCCTAATAAAGCGACTTACAAAAAAAGATTGTTTTCTTAACTTGAATAAGAAATGAGATCAAAGGGAGAACAATAAATGCTTGTGCACTGCAGTCAATTATAACCTTAATTAAGTGGCTAGAAACAATATGAATTAAGCCAACTTACACAGTCCTTTCCAAAGATTATTTTCGTTTCAGTCGTTATCAAACACCGTTCCGGAACGATCAACCTATCCAATAAAGTACGACCAATTGACATGTACTATAACCAAAAAAGTAAATAATGCATATCAAAATCACATAAATCATATTTTATTTTGCTTTATATTATTATTCAAACAAAAACAAAAATAATGTGTGAGTGGAAACAGATATATACAGAGAGAACAATACATGTGTATTTCGGTGTGTATTTCGGTTTTTCCAGTGTATTTCGGTGTTTCTAGTAACCCCAATTTTCATGATGCCTTCAATTTTGACCATTTGAATAGAGAAATCTTTCTGCTGGTTGATTTAGAAGGCCTACATATATATTTCATTGTCAGACTAATGTGTGCATCAGATTAAATATAGATATTTACAAACATGAAGAGGTTTATTCCCAACCCCAATTAATAAAAAATCTACAAAACAAAATGGAATGTCGGTGGTTCTTCCTAGGGTTTTCCAGGGTTCTTTCTCCAACAGTTATACTGGCTGCCATGTATCGCCTATTTTGTGCTGAAAAATGGCGTTAAAGACTACAACAACAACAACAACAACCAAATGGAGTAGAAATTTTACAATATTGTATACCTCAAAATTATCTTTGTAATGGAAACACAATATTTAAACTCCCAATGTAGATGACAGTACATTTAAAAAAAAAAATGATATTTGGTATGCAAAAGCACATTGGGGTCTTATGGAGTACATGTCATATAGGCATGTAACTCACTGACTTTATTCTGAGCTTATTAAATCCCCATCTTTGAATGGCTAAGACCCACAGGACAGTGACAATTCACCTCCTTAAAAATTGCAACTTTCGTGTTGAGTTTCTGAAGACTTTTTCATAATGTGACAATACCAACTCGGCCATTGTTTACAACAAGTGTTCATAATGTGATGTCACGCTTTGTTTTCACTAAATACTGGAAGTGGTCAGCATTTGCATTCGGTTATTATCATAAACAGGTGCAAATGCGATATTAGATTGGCTCCCATCCAGTTATTACTTAAAATTTTTCAATCGGTTTTTTACATTCGTATTTTGAATATATATTCTCATTAACCAAGAAATAAACTGAATAAGTGTGGAGACACTGTTATAGCACTTTAACAATAGTTAACTGCTGTACACTGAATTAACAATAGTTAACTGCTGTACACTAAATTAACAATAGTTAACTGCTGTACACTGAATTAACAATAGTTAACTGCTGTACACTAAATTAACAATAGTTAACTGCTGTACACTAAATTAACAATAGTTAACTGCTGTACACTAAATTAACAATAGTTAACTGCAATAGAACTCAATTAACTATAGTTACCTGCTGTACACTCAATTAACATTAGTTACCTTCATTACAACTCGATTAACAATAGTTACCTGCATTACAACTCAATTATAAATAGTTACCTGCTTTACATTGAATTAACAAGGATACACATACAGTTCCAAAAATTAACTTTATTTCATCTTGACAAAGTTTTCTAGAACTGAGCCCTCTTTTCAGCATGAAATTTATACCAAGAAAAGACTGAAAATTGTTACAAAGATAGCATAATTGCTTATCAAACTCCTATTTTCTGACAAGTATACAAAGTATTTTTCTTTTTGTTGGTATATATAATGATACAATAGTGCATTTATGTTTAATGTATATACTCACTTTAACAAACTTGTCCAGCTGCAAACAATAAAGACCCTGATTTCATAGTCAATAAAGTACCAGCAGATCAGATCAACTTTTGCTAATTTTACTGATTGCTGCTAACAAAATGCTCAGACCCAGATTTCCAGCAGATTTCTCAACTCTAACAAGACCTCAGTAAGGCAGTTACTACGATTTTTTTTTATTCTTCTGTAAGTTGAAATGTTTTAACAAAATATCATCTGCTGCTGTTGTTAAGCGGGGAAAACATACATTTACAAGTCCAGAAGTGTGATTCAAGACTGATGCAGCAAACATGGGGTTCAGCTCAGATTTTTGTTAATTTGACTTCAGCCTTAATTAAGTCTAGTACTGCAATTCCAAACCCTATGGAGGACAATGGCTTTTTGTTATCTCTCAACTTTATTTAATCTTAAAAAAAACAAAACAGTTATGGCTAGGCAGTCATCTCTCCCAACATGTGACTGCTGAAATCAACACAAGATGTAAACTAAACATAATTGTTGCCCCTCCTGACTTTTTCCACCTTTTCTCACATACATTTGCCATATTTTAAAAGGAGTAAATATCAGCCAATATTTGCAAATCATCATCACAGTTATTAAAAACGACACAAATATATTTTTTTCTTTGCCAATTCAAAATGTCCTCAAAAAGAATGTGGTGACCATAGCAACTTTTAATCCAGGGAATTTATATATTTTACCTTTGTCTATTTTAGGTACCTTTATTTACAATGAATTATGTTCCTAATTAATTTGGAGGAGGGAGGCATTGCCTATTGCAGTCTGTTTAATATCGGATCACAGATCAGCTCTGGCTCATATAACATAAGAGTGTCACCTTTTGCTATCTTTTTTCATTTCAGAATGGTTTCATGTTGTTCCACATATATATGTATAGATATGTGTGTGTATATGTGTAAAATTTCATTTCATTTAGGAAGAATTCAAATGTTTGCGAGATAATATTCTAGTTGTAATTGAAAGGTCTGTTACAAAAATTATAATATAAAATTTGGTAAACAACAGGCAGACATGGCATTTCATGTGGAATTTCGAAAGTACTGGGCTCAAGATTGAGATAATCATATTGTATATCGCCTAATCTTTATTAGCTCTTAGTGCTTTACAACATCTATAATGATATGAGTACAACAACAAAAAACACCATTGAATTGGAAAAAAAAATTGCTGAAAATATTTAAGGTAGGAAACATTTTTAGGTCTTTAGGTTCTTGCAGTCAAAAAAGGTGAGTTTTAAGAGCACTCTTGAAAAGGATCACTGTGTATTTGTGTCTTATTTCAATGGGCAATTCATTCAACATTGCTGGGCCCTGGTATGCAAAAGAACATCGTCCATATGACTTCGTTTTCATAGTGGGAATATTGAGTATACAATTGTCAGAAGAGGAGCGTAAGTATCTTGCTGGTGTGTTCACATGGGTGAGGCTGGACAGGTATACTGGACTGAAGTCCGTCACGTAGCACAGAACAAATTTTGTACTTGATTCTGGATCGCATGGATAGCCATTGTAGGGTACAGAGCAGTGGAGAGATGTGCTCCGATTGTGGTACTCTAAAGATGATCTGAGCAGCAGTGTTTTGATGTTTCTGGAGTAGATATTGAGACAAACTAGACAGATTTGAGTTACAATAGTCCAATCTTGAAAGTACTAATGAACACAAATGTTTTAGTGGCATCAACTGAAAGATATTTGCGAATGGATGCGTCTCAGTTCAAGATGTGCAGCCTTGTATATGTTCATGACATGTGCAATGTGAGAGTACTGTTTAGAGTAACACCCAGGTTTCGTACTGACTGTGTAAATTTAATGTTGGTGTTGCTGATATTTATTGTCTGAGGTAAAGGATGTGCATGAGAAAGTCTTTGTGTTGTGATCAGAATGGCCTCAGTTTTATCATCATTCATCTGCAGATTGTTACATGTCATCCATGATTTCACATCAGAAATACACCTCTCTTCTACTTGGATGGTAGCATCAACTTCAGTTGGGTGGCTTTACTTGTATATTTGGGTGTCATCAGCGTACTTGGTGAGACTGGGTGATGATCTATGACTCCTGAGAGCGGCTGAGTTTATAGAATGAAGAGAACAGGTCCAAGAACAGACCCCTGTGGAACACCACAACATAGATCAACTGGGCTGGAGTTTATTCCATTTGCAGATACAATTTGTGTCCTTTTGACTAAGTAGGATTTGAACTGCAGTAAGGCTGTATTCTTAATGTGAAATACATGCTGGAGATGGTGAAGTTATATATCATGGTATGTTGTGTCAAATGCTGCATACACAGACAAATCAAGGAGGGTGAGGACTGTAATCTTTCCGCTACCCAAAGCCGAGTGAATGGCATTAAATACTTTCAGAAGAGTAGTTTCAGTACTATGGCAAGACGATATGCAGACTGTACATTGCTAAAAAAAATACTGTTTGAATTCAAACGAGATCCAAGTTGGGTTGGAACAACGTTTTCTAAGATTTTTGTTATATGAACGGGAGATTAGAAACTGTTTACGAAACCAAAAATAAATGACCATAAGAAGATAAATATAGAAAGTAAAGTGAGACACAGTAAAATAAACATGAAAAAACCTCACTTTACCAAAATTAAACATTTTTATAAAAAGAAATTAAACATATGTAATACCCTTTAGGTATAACGGTACCAATCGCGCAAGTCCATGTGGGTGGAGCATAAGGTGTAGGGTCCATACCAATCGGAGAAAAACAAGAACACAAGCTTTGATTGGTGGATTATGTAAGAGTTGTACTTTTTGTTAGGCTTAAAAAATAGTTTAGCCTCTTGGCAACATGTGAATTTATGTTAATTCCTATACAGATCATATTTTGTATTTTTTATGATTTTTTGAAAATGTCATAGACATGACTGAAAATAGGTATGTTGTGACTAGATAACTCATACCCCTGTCTAGTTCCAGCAGAGTTATCTCTCTTAAATGCAATGGAGTACCTGGTTTTGTCATCATCAAATTGACAATCTAACATTGTTCTCTATAATAGTGTGTGAGATGCATGCTAAATTAGGATAGAAAATATATTTATCTCTCCAAATATTAGCATTGAGGTCTATGGAAAAACAATTGGTACAGTGATACCTAAAAGGTAATACCAGCTTCACAGTGTATCCATAGCACCGAGTATACATAGCCACCATTTATATACTGTCATAGTGTCATTTGTTTAAACAATGGATATTTAGAAGTTTTTGTCTAATATTGACAGACTTTTACATAGAAAATGCATAAAATCTTCAGAAAATAAGACACATTAGCTTTTGAATGAGGCTTTTGTAACTATACCTATAACATATATAGACTGATGGCTTTGTGTCTGTGTAGTCAGCTTCAAGATTAGCATACAAGCACAAAAAAATGAGTTATGTAAAGTTAATTTAGTTAATTTTAGCCAAATATTGACTATTTTATGCGCAAAAGATGAAAAATCATGGATAAAAAGCAACTCTCATGTTCTTCTAAAGCATGTCATAGACCAGGAATATAGGACACTCCTGGTCCTCTTGTAGATAGTTCACTTGTATCATAAAGAATGTTCTGGTATGAGTATTTTAGGTAATTTATTAAAGATATGGTATTCCTTCCTATTTTGATTTGAATTGCCCTGCTCTAATTGTCTTTTTTTCTGTTGTAAACTTTTGTGCCTTGAAAAATGAGCATGCGATTCCTTAAGTTAGATAATCATTCTTGAGGTCTCTACTACATATAGAAGCCTGGATTTTAGGTTCTCGCTTTATCAGTAATGCATTTTTGGATAATTTAATTGCATTGAAGTTAATACATGTGTTCATGAACTCGACTATATTACATGTATAATATATTGCATAAAATAAAAAGACCACACCTTATGTATATCATTCAGTTATCTCCCTTACACCAGACATGCATTTAAATAGATAAAAACCCACAATTTAAGTAAGTTTTTATGAAAATTAAGAGAAGATTTGTGAATTATCATATTAGCCCTTGGTCTTGATGCAAATTGAACTAAAAATACTTTAATAATTTCTCCCAGTAAAGTTTACAAGTTTGAAAACTGATCAAACATGCTTTGTTTGGTTTAGGTATTTTTCTGTCTAACAGAAGCCCATTATTGGTAATTTCTTATTTAGAAGAAATATAACTTATACGCATCTATATTATCTACATTATTCACCCTTATATATTAGCTAGGAATGAACACCATGTCACCTGATATTTGGTGCCTGTAAGGGATGTAATAGCACAGGTGCCTTTGAAATGTATTTGCGCCTATGGTCCACTGCCACCCTATATTTTCTAAGATAATATTATCAAGCTCTCACTTCTCATTTTTCTCATTGCTGCTTTTGTCTCCTTTAATTACATTATCATTAGCTACATCTCCCATTTAGATACACACTTTCCTCCTGTTTTTAAATCCATTGAACTCACTATACTCATTGTTAAACTTGAGCCTTTTTCTGTATTTCAATCCACATTTTCACCTGCAAATCCAACATAACCACTAAGAAAGCTTTTATTTAATTTATTTGGTGTCAGATTGGCTTATTACATCAACTGTATTCACTACACAAAGGCGGGAAGCTTTCAATTTGTATGACAAAGAGGCTGGGTAGCTTGACCTTTGTGTGAGGACTGGGGGTTACTGACCTCATTCATATGCTGACACTGTAAAGTGTTCAAAGCTAAGACTTTATAATTAGATTGGGCCATGTCCACCTGTCCCTGTTTTTACTTTCTGTGTTCATGAAACAAATATAAGTCCTTTATTTTAGATCAAAAGGTCTCTTTAAGAGTAGAACTGGTACATGCTAACTAGTGTGTTGACCTTTGACCTTACTATTAAACAATATGACATAATGTGATTTATCCCCTATCACCAAAGTGAAGTTCGATAAGTGCTAATATGAATAAAACACAACTCATAGTTAAAAGAATTCATTTTATTTCAAAAGATGAGTCTGATAATGAAGCCAAGGTATGAAAACAAGAGTTCAAACAGCTCCATAACATTTCTATACACAATCATATAAAACATAGCTTAGTACTTCATAAAATTGTTTTTGACAAGCGAGACTAAGTACATTTGTTAGTTGTATAGTCCTGAGCTATTTCACAGATTATTGGAAAAATCAAGGTTTGCTATAGGTATAACGGTACCAGTTGCGCAAGTCCATGTGGGTGGAGCGTAAGATGTAGGGTCCATACCAATCAGAGAAAAAAAACAACACAAGCATTGATTGGTGGATTATGTAAGAGTTGTACTTTCTGTTAGGCTTAAAAAATAGTTTAGCCTCTTGGCAACATGTGAATTGATGTTAATTCCTATACAGATCATATTTTGTATTTTTTATGATTTTTTGAAAATGTCATAGACATGACTGAAAATAGGTATGTTGTGACTAGATAACTCATACCCCTGTCTAGTTCCAGCAGAGTTATCTCTCTTAAATGCAATGGAGTACCTGGTTTTGTCATCATCAAATTGACAATCTAACATTGTTCTCTATAACAGTGTGTGAGATGCATGCTAAATTAGGATAGAAATTATATTTATCTCTCTAAATATTAACATTGAGGTCTATGGAAAAACAATTGGTACCGTGATACCTTAAAAATGATGAACGTGATGACCCAATTAGAGGTAGAAATCACGAAATAAGACAGCTGGTCAAATTCGAACAAAAAGGCTACCCTAACAAGAAAACTATATATATATATATATATATATATATATATATATATATATATATATATATATATATATATATATATATATATATATATATATATATAGCACACAGACAAATAGCACCAACATTAATAGCAAACACAGGATATAGGAGACCACTAGCCATGGTCAGCCCAAAATTATTAAGAAAGTGGATCCGAAGTAGGATAGATAAATAATTCCACTTAGGAAAACACTTGGGGGGGGGGGGGGGGCAATAAAAATATCCCTTTCGAAATTGTTTATGTAATCCCGATGGGAAAAACTAAATTTAAGGGAACTTAAAGAAAGAAAAATAACATAACAACAACAAAACAACACACAAACTACTTATCGGGGGGAGCACATACACGCACAAAAACTTTTTACTTTTTTTAAGGGGGGGGGGGGGCTTCTGTCTGGTGCCCCAAAAAAATAGAAGAAAAAAAGAAAGAATTGACGCTGACGTCAATAAGCCAAAGTGTTGTGTTATCTCTCTAACTGAACACTTTAATCTGATTTTTCATTTTTCATACACGCACAAAAACTTTTTACTTTTTTTAAGGGGGGGGGAGGGGCTTCTGTCTGGTGCCCCCAAAAAATAGAAGAAAAAAAGAAAGAATTGACGCTGACGTCAATAAGCCAAAGTGTTGTGTTATCTCTCTAACTGAACACTTTAATCTGATTTTTCATTGAGATTTGCTAACCATTAACAAATGATACTTGAACTTAATAATAATAATTTAAAAAAACATAATTGATGCTTATTCAAAGAAATGCGGTCGCTATCGAGTTAATCATCATAGCTAATGCACAAAATTCGGACGGTTTCTGAAAGATCAGTCGTACTACATCATTTAGTTTATTTCTTTTTTTGTCAGTGTTCGTAATTTTATTATTTCTCAATAATAACAAACTATTTCAAGTTAAAAGAGAAGTTTACAAAATATTTCACTACTAAATTACCGATGTGAAATAAACAAGATTACATTATTTATTAATATATAATAACACCATGATCACACATACTAGACCCAAATTCACTAATGAGGCACAAATCAATGTCGCTGACACGTTAACTCATTATATACGTTTCCTTCCTTAATGCATACATTTTTGCTGTATCAATATACGTCTATCATTCCGAAAAGGTCGTGATACATACGTAACACTTTTTATGCACGGCGTGTTTTTTTTTTTTTTTTTTTTTTTTTTTTTTTGTTTTTGGTAAAACAAGGTTCTTTTTAGTATAAAAGCCTCTCAAAATTGACATGTACGTTTTATTATAAATCATACAACCAAAAAAATGGTTATTGTTGATGCATATTAATTTTAAAGGGTAACTTACGTTACTTGGTGTATGCTACATTTCGATGACGAAAATGTTCTTTTTCTTTTCTGTCTGTTTAGTACTAATAAAACGATCTTAGCAAATTCTTGGGCCTTTTTAAGCGATAATTGATTTTTTTTTTGTAAAGTGTTTTTACGCTGGTAATTTGCTACATTTAGGAGACTAAAGTTTATTAATTATACGACGTAGATTAGATAATAAACGATTCGATTGTATTGTGAAAGGAATTACATCTCTCTCTCTCTCTCTCTCTCTCTCTCTCTCTCTCTCTCTCTCTCTCTCTTGTACATACTGCTTTGCTTAAAGCCCAGTGTTGAGTAAAATTACGGGCATTGTTCAGCGCAGAATCAATTATATGTGTAGGATAATTTCTGTTTTGTAAATATGTTTGGAATGTAATAAACTAATTTTATAATTGTTGACAATCATTTGAAATAATACGTCGGCATCTTTTCGACTGGCTATGCGGTATACCGTTTTTACATGACATGGGATGACATGAAGATTATTCCACATATTGGTGGATATTAGTTTCCTTGATATGAATATTTGCAAAGATAGTGTTAAAATATTTTATATCACAGTTACATCTGAAAATGAAACATGCGTACTAGATGCAGTATAAGTAAATTTAATTGTCGGGTGAAAATGATTTAGGCGATCAATAAAATGTTACAGTTCTTCGGTTCAATGCTTCCAGATATAAATGTCATGGAAAATTCTGAACCTAAGATTAAACTTTTCGTTTTGAAGAAAGTCCATTTCAGATTTACCCATGAAAGGAAAGCGTATAAAGGAGCCATATTAATTCACATTGCCGTACCCATTATGTATATGTATTTCGTATTATTAAATTGAAAATAATTATTTTCCAAGATAAGTTTTAATATTTTGCAAATATCTTGACAAGATAGTGGGCTATTATTAGGACTGTTATCAAGAAAATTTGTACAAGCTTCAATACCAACTGCATGCAGAAAGTTGGTATATAGTGATGTTACATCTAATAATACCAGGATTGAAATTAACAGATAACTGTGGTATAGACTTCAACTTTTTTAATGAAAGAGAATTGAGGTGTACGCATGTTAAGAGGGAAAGTATTTAATTCCTCATATACGTTTTTTTTAGCCATTTCATTAATGCATGTTGAATTTTTTTTATTTAATTTCAATTGACGGATCTTCGCCAATATGTCTGTAGTAGTTTTCATCATTTAATTGACGTTCAACTTATTTAAAATAATCTTGATTCATAATATGTGTGTTTGACTAATCATCATTTTTAATCACTATACTGTCGTC
Source organism: Unio delphinus (assembly GCA_029339505.1). NCBI lineage: Eukaryota > Metazoa > Mollusca > Bivalvia > Unionida > Unionidae > Unio > Unio delphinus. Next base: position 2,168,332 of record JAQISU010000038.1, on the reverse strand, counting down.
ATTCATTAGATTATATACAGACTGTATTTCGTCTTAGAAATATTACTATGATATTGCTTTTTATGATTACCGGTTAATATCTTTTCTTTTTTGTGATCGCGTAAAGAAAAAATCTAAAAATGAATCACGAAAAAGAAGTTTTAATTTTGTTATTAAAAGGTTATCTGGGTTTTGGGGCCACTTCTCCAGACGAAGTGGGCGACTTCTCCAGATACGTTGGGGCGAATTCTCCCAGGGCGAGTTCTCCATGGGGTGAGTTCTTTGCATACCGGGTACACACTTGCACACCCACTGTGTTTTTGGGTTGTTTCCATCCATACTGAACAGAAAGCTCATTTCTGCATGACTATGTATTAAAGGTCATGTTTTGCTTTGGGGCACTCCAATCATTTAGCAATTTACAATTAAGTATATATTCCTGAATACTATATTCAAAATATATATCACATTTATTCATCAAAACGTCCTTGAATTCATCATAACGTCCTTGAATTCACCATAAAGTCCTTGAATTCACCATAAAGTCCTTGATTTCATCCTTATTGTCCTATAAGGTGTAAATAAAATTATATTACTAAAATCATTCCAAACCAAATTATTTCAGCAGCTAATTTTGAATGTGTAGCGATTCATATGATGGACATCATAGTACGACCTTTTCTCCATACTACTGCGGTACCTATTAGCGTAAACTTCAGATAGACGTTGTCGACTTTGCCTTCGACTCTTCTTTTTGCTTATTAAAGTAAATTTTGATTATGATGCTTTTTAATGGAAACTTTGATAGTAAGATTTGTACCATATCTACTTCATAAAACGATCGATAACTTTAAATTAATAGTATAACAATACGAAAGGCGATTTTTTAATGTTTGATTGCCTTATGTTTGCAGATTATTTAGCGTTTCTTCATCATAAAACGTTGATGTGGATATTTATATTAGCCGTTTTGGATTTCCTGGATAATAACCACCGTCGCTCGTGTATACGGCTGTATATCTGGAACGGCGTCATGCGCAAATTGGTCTAGATTTTACAATATACTGAACATTTTAAACATATAAATACGATATGGTAAGTTTATTTGCATTTTTCTCATGGTCTCTTATTGTCGCCCATGCAAGCTATTTTGATTACTCGTGACTTGCCAACCTATATTGGTCCATCATAGACCGCTTATGGCGTAAAGTTACATGTATTTATTGTTCTTATGGCCGATGTAGAATAACTCTTAAAGAACTACTGCTTTACTCGTTATAGAGTTACTTCCCTTCACAGATAAAAAAAAATGTCTAGCATCTGCAGTTGTTGATTAGTTACTGATATCGCTTATTTTTCTCCGTTTACGATATATATATATATATATATATATATATATATATATATATATATATACATCAAACATTAAACAAACATCAAACAATCAAACATTCAAACATTAAAAAATCGCCGTTCGTATATATATATATAGAGAGAGAGAGAGAGAGAGAGAGAGAGAGAGAGAGAGAGAGAGAGAGAGAGAGAGAGAGAGAGAGAGAGTCTAAAAGCATCCTAAAAATATCCAACACGAAATTAAATAAAGTGGTTTCTCACTGGAACAAATCTGTAATCTGTAATTCCAGTTGGTATTTTCAAATATCGCGAAAGTGCCCTCCATTTAGGACGTAGAATAAGTGTTCGTGGCTATTTATCCATGCATTCAATCAGCTCAAGATTTAATGAGGCCGCTGTTCGACAGATTTAAATTGATCTATGTGGGCACAGTCCTGTTTTAGTAAATCTTGATCACGTTATTTCAGTAAGACTGTTAATGTTCAGGACCAGTGGAGAAAAAAAATCCACAAATTTTTCATCAACGAAGAATTAAGTTCACGAAGAATTAAGTTCCTGCATGCGGAACAACATTTGATTAATGAGCTTTGCTCGAGGTCCAGTGGCAACTAAAATCGTTGCAGCATCTCCCTAAACAGCCTCCAGCTCGAGGCGGACAAGATTAATTTCGCTCGTGCACCATCGTCTTTCCGGTTCATTGGGCGAGAAGATTGGCAAAGATTTAAGTTTCTGCTTGACTGCGCGCGCTGATTGGATAGACTCCTCGCCAATGACTGCCTAACGGCGGAACCAGCATCATAGTTCAACGAACTGATTGGACCGAAATCCGGTGCCAAGTGAAATGGGGCTCTCGGGGGTTTCATCTTAAAAGTGAAACAATATCTTAAACATGCCGGAAGATCAAACGTTCATTCTTGTTTAATAAGTGATTTTTTTGACTTGATAAAATTTAGTTTTGTACAATAAGTGATTTCTGACTCTTTATAAAAATATGAAAACATTCAATGTTGTTGAGAAATTACAAGTACCAGCGTGAACGCAAGCCTATGTGGGAGCAGATGATGCAAAGCGATCTTACCATTCGATTGTCCATCATCGACCACTTATCTGTGCAAATAAGTACACCAGGAATCGAAACTCTGACTTAAGTAAGATTAAAGTATGTGACCATCACTGAATTTCCACAAGCGCGTTTTAGTTTTTTCTACAAATAAATTTAAAGGAGGGGTGGTCACGTGCTGATTTATAAGAAAATGCTGATGTTTTCCACTAATTTCCCATTTAGAAAATGTTTCGATACTAAGCTAAAAGAAAAAGTAGTGAGATTTGTTGTTGTTTGTTTTTCTTTGCTTTTCTGCTTTGGGCTTTTTCAGTGTTTGATTGCAAAGACGTCTAACCGAACATGTCTCTCGTTAACTGACTGCTCCCTTGCAATTTAGCTTTTTTCCCCCCCCCCCCCCCCCCGGATTTTCCCCCGGAATTATTTTAGTCACTAATTAGGAGAGAAGTTATTTGAGTTCCTACTTGATACACTTTATGGGTCATTACAATGACGACAAGGAGAAATCAGACTTAGATTAGTGAACAAAATGTGTATTTTTTTAAAGGAAAAGAGAAAAGAAATTGCTTATCTGCAACACTTCGATATTCGGATTCGAAGCCAGTGCCGCAACGGTCAGCGGTTTTTTGGTCAACAATGCTAAGAGGTTTTTGTGTGGTTACTTTTCAGTAACTTAATTTGTAAGTGAGAGAAAGAGGCAATCTCATTTTAAAAAATATCCACTCTCCTTCAAGTATGACAGCTGAGATCTAATTGTAATCATATTAGAAAAAGAAGGGGTGAGGTAGGATGGAAACAAAGTTGATAGAAATTGTGGAAGCACCAGCTGGAAGACAGAAAATTACGAATTTTTTTTTTTTAATTTTAAACGTTTGTTTTAATTGGCACCAGTAACTTTGCATCAGTTGTTTTATAATGTATAATAGCCATTTTATTATTACTTTTTTCTCTTTGACAAATGCAGTATAAAGCGGAAAATAGAAATTTACAGCATTTTATTCAACATCCTCCATGAAAAGCTAATTATGGCAGTCATATAAATATTCGAGTCTCACAGAAAGACTAATTATGGCAGTCATATAAATATTCGAGTCTCGTAGAAAGACTAATTATGGCAGGCGTAGAAATATTCGAGTCTCACAGAAAGACAAATTATGGCAGGTGTATGAATATTTCAGTCTAATAGGAATACTAATTATGACGGGTAGAAATACTCCAGTCTAAAAGAAATTTCCACTCATGGCCGGCGTAGAAATATATCAGTCTAATAGAAAGACTAATAATGGCAGACATAAACAATATTGCAGTCTAATTGCAATACTAATTGTGGCAGGCGTATAAATAGTCCAGTCTAATAGAAAACCAATATCCAAGAAAAAGAGTGTAATAAGAAAATTGATCCTTGATTTGAAGTGTGGTCGATCTTTTTTACCTCGTGTTTCAACGTATCAAAAACCACTTTCCTGCATTTACACGAAACTAAATAAATATAGAATATGATTTCCTGATGTCCAACTGTCAGAATCTGTGCGGTTTTGCTAATATATGTATCTTATTTCTACAGGTACAATATTTGATTGATTTTCTTGGAATCAGTAAAAATAAATCGCACTAATAATGCAGAAACAAAACAACTCTGGCACACAAATTCCGATAATTTGTAATCATTAATGCGGGAGAACTAATTGGTTGCTGACCAATTGACACATGGAAAACAATCTGCTCCGTTAATTATTATTTTTTTTATGGGTGGGCGGATATCTATTTCTATAACACTGGTAATATTCATATCACATGCAATCTATGATGCCCACTTACGTTATGCCTAACCGTAACACTCCTGCCTATTGTTATATGCTACTAAATTGTTCCTATTCAACTAAGATGTCTAAGATTGCCCTCTCGACACTTTTTCTACTAGAGATGTCGTTAGCATCCAGACTACAGACTACAGAATGAAGGCACCCAGTAGCATTTGTCATTTTGCTGCCAACAGGAATGGTTTGCCTGGAAATTGGCGAGGATATTCGTTGGACGTCGAAGAGAACGGACGTGTTTTGTGTGCGCTCACAAGGATTACAAAAAAAAAATGGCAAGGACCAAGCAAACGGCTAGGAAATCCACTAGGAAATAAACTTGAGCCAGGACATTATACTTATACAAGAGACACACAACAAACTTACACAACAAATGATTGGAACACTCGAAACTAAAATGAATGCTATAGTAGTTAATAGCTTAGCTAAACACACAGACAAAAAAGCGGGAGTAGCGGTAATTGTTAAAAATTCCTTTAGGCAAAATTGGGAAATTGCAAAAGTAGATAGTGAACTAGAAGGGAGGGTTATACATATTAAAAGCAAACAATTAGATATTTTAAACATATACGCTCCTGCGGAACGAGAACGTCACTTGGACTTTGTAAATGTTTTAAATAATTACCTTAAAACATTCACAGCACAACACTTGATTATGGGGGGTGATTTTAACTGGGTGGGAGATAGCATAGACCGGACTGGAAACTTTACAACTCATGACCTATATGCAATGGCATCTATGGATAATCTTATTAAAACCAATAAACTAACAGATGTGTATAGAAAACTGAATTTACTAAGAACTGAATATACACATGAGTATGTAGGTAAGGGAAAATATAGGGAAATGAAAGCTAGTAGGATAGATAGATTTTTTGTCACTGGTTTTGATTTTAAAAAGTACAAAAAAGCTGAAATTTTAAACGTTCATATTTCGGACCATAAACTAATAACACTAGAAATAGTGATCAAAAATAATAGATGGGGAAAAGGGATATGGAAGCTAAACAACTCCATTCTTGAAGATGAAGCACTAATTCAAGAAATAAAAGAAGAAATTCCAAAATTCATACAAAACACATTGGAACAAAAAATAGCTGATATAGCATCTGATTGGGATAAGTTAAAGGAAAAGGTTAAGAGGATAGCTATATATCACTCAACTAAAAGAAGAAAAATTCAAAATCTAAATAAAACTCAGTGTAAATTTATATTAAATGCAACAACTACATCAGAACGGGATAAAGAAAACTGCGTCAAATATTTGGAACAGTTACAATTGGTAGAGAACAAAGGGAATGAACTGAGGGCGGGAAAATACAACAAGATATACACGCAGGCCAGAGAATTGTATAAAAGGGAAGAGAAGGAGAGGGGGGAAAATAAGGCACTAGACACATTAGTAGTCAATGGAACAGAAATAACTACTAAAGCTGAAATTTTAAACGAGGTACATAACTACTACGCCACACTATATACCTCACAAACCATAGACAACAACACTATCACAGAATACTTAAATTCAATACAATGCGAGATAATAACATCGGAACACAAGAAGCGGTGTGATGCTTTCATCTCTGTGGAAGAAGTGCTGTCCACAATAAAAGATTTAGCAAGAAATAAAGCTCCAGGACGAGATGGACTCACTGCAGAATTTTATAAAAAATTTAGCGGTGAGGTGGCACCAATTCTAGCAAATTTATTTAATAACATTCTACTCAAAAATGACAAAATGACGAAAACCATGAGGGAAGGGATAATTACAATTATATACAAAGGGAAAGGGGACAGAAATGACTTAAAAAACTGGAGACCCATCTCTCTCCTAAACACCGACTATAAGATATTAAGTAGAATATTAGCTAGGAGAATTAAATCAGGGATAGACACCATAGTAGACACCAATCAAACATGCGGCGGAATAAATAGGAGCATACAGAACAATATATTAAACATTAGGACAATAATAGATTATGTTAAAACCTCTAATCAAAAGTGTGCTATGGTACTTTTTGATCAAGAGAAGGCATTTGACAGACTTGAACCTAATTACACACAAAAAGTACTGGAAAAATTTGGATTTGGAAATAATTTCCAAAATTGGACCAGAATAATGTACAATGATATAACTGCTCAAGTACAAATTAATGGAACTGTCACGAAAAAATTTGGAATAAATAGGTCAGTGAGGCAGGGATGCCCACTGTCCATGCTATTATACGTAATAGCAATTGAAATTTTGAGTATTAGAATAAGAAGTAATACTAACATAAAGGGCATCCAAATTCCTAACCTAAGGAAGGAATTTAAAATGCTCCAACATGCAGATGATTGCACCAACTTTATAATTGATCCAAATTCCTTTCAACATCTCATAAAGGAATATGAAGGATTCGGTAAAGCTTCGGGATCAAAAATAAACCATGATAAAACAGAGATCTTATTAATAGGCAACTGGAGGGGAAACCACTCGGGCTTACCCCCCAATCTAATTAAAAGAAAGGTAAAAGCCCTCGGAATCTTCTTTGGGGAAAACGAGGAAAAAGCAAACTTAGATAATGTAAAAACTAATCTAAAAAGGATAATTGAAATCTGGGCCCCAGTGCCACTAAGCTTAATAGAACGTTCACAGGTTGCAAAAACTTATATGTACTCTACTTTGGCTTACTTAATAAACACTGTGGACATAAAAAACAAAACATTAGAAACAATAGATAACGACATAATAGATTATATCTGGGACAAAAAATTACATTATATACATAAATCCATATTATATAAGTCAAAAAACAAAGGGGGTTTAGCCTTACCAAACCCTCTTTTAATTAAACAAAAAAGTATTTTAAATAGATTCAAAAAGATAAACAGTACACCCCAAACACCTTGGGAAGGCATATACATATTATGGTTAGGAATCAGCATGAGGCATAGACAGGACATCTATAGGAGCAACAAACTAGTTAGGACCTTCGAAATACCAACTTTTTATAAGGAAATAAAGGGACTTTTATCTAAGTATATTAACAATCAAAAACTATGGGACCTGAGTAAAGATGACACGTATGGACTTTTATTAGAGGAATATTCTGGGAAAAATAAATCCAAAGTAGAATTGGAAAACATCCATATTAACTGGGAGAGGGTGTGGCGGAACTGGACAGGCATAGGCTCTTTTAAAATACAGAGCCTAATGTACACTTATATCCATAACACCTGGCTAACAGGTGAAGTGGCATACAAACGACGACTAATAAAGAAATTAATAAATTGCCCACTATGCAATAGAGCCACCTATACAAAAGACCACGTGATATTACAGTGTGATGTAACAAAGGAAGAGAGACAAAAACTTATAACAGATATTATTAAGATAGAGAAATACGATAAACGGCAACTACTCTTCCTGGACGGAAAACTAAGCAAAGGATTGGTACGACAAATAACGGACTTTATAACGGCGACGTTAATAAAATGTGGTCCATTAATGAAGGTTAGGGGCATACAGAACCTACTGCGTAATAGAAATTTTTCAAACAAAATAAATTAGTTAATTTATTTATATTTGTGTGACCTAAAATATTCTTAGGGATAAAAGTACATACGAGGAGACCGTGGGGCGATACCACATGGCGCTACGCGAAGTGGGAAGGCCTACGGAAGAGTATGGAAATAAACATCCTTATGGATAATTTTAATTATAACAAAATAGAAATATATAATCATATAAATCTATATATATATATATAGAAACAAATATATAGATACATTTAATATAGGAAATATATATACATATTAACTATATGTGTACATACCCTTTACCCCTCAAAGCCCTCTCTGGAACCTCTTCCATGCTTTTTTTGCCATGATTACATCCCTTAGTAATCATGGACCCAAATTTGTGGGAACAAAACCTTTTTGGATTATTTCTAGACTAAATGGAATTAAATAAAAAATGGTCGGACAAATTGAGGCAGGAATGGTACAGTCAAATAAATTTGTACTATTTCTGTCTCAAGGAATACGAACCAATCCAAATAAATATTATATTTTGAGATAAATTGAGACACACTCAACAAATAAAGTAATACACCTCAATTTATATTAAATTCAAAATTTAATAAATTAAAAATTAATATATATACTGAGAGGGGATTATCCCACTCAAATGGGGAATATAGTATAAACTAAATCACAAGGTCAGAGGCTTTCCTGTACATTTATACGAGTGCATATTGTACTCATGCCTAACATACAAATAGCATACACATATAGCATACATCAGGAACTAAAGGACCACTAGCCATGGTTAACTTGATAATCAGTAACCTTCTAGAATGGGTAGATCAACTCCCAACTAGAAAAGGAGTACTATTTGAAACACTAAGGAATTATAAATACCCCTTCTCAATTATAACCCTTATGTGAAAATAAATATTTAGAAGTAAATGACAAATAAAAAAAACAACATAAAAACACTTGGGGGAACACACTAACAAATAAACTTTTTCAAAAATTTTTTTTTTGATTAGGGGGGGGCATCTGTCTGGTGCCCCAAAAAAAAGGAAATCCACCGGGATGTAGCAGTCTACTTGGAGCCAAAGTTTTTTAAAACAAATAATGACTAAATGAAAAAAAATACAAAGAAGGAAAGTAGAATTTAACAGAAAGGGACTTAGCAAAAGTAAAGACGAACAGAATAGTGAGAAGAAATCAATCTACGAACTGAACGAACAGCACTTGCAAATGGCGGCAGCGAGAAGAACAATGCAAGGTCTACAGAAATTTTTTAGGACGAAAAGAGTGGAAAGGGACGACGGCGACTACATAGAATGCAAATACAAAAAAGGGACCCAACAAATTATTTTCCCAGATAACCATGGACAAGGCATACCAGGGTCAACCTCGGTTTTAGTCTGCTTAAAAATGATGGATGAAAATATAATGGAAAAACTATATTCAATAAGCTATACAAAGGACGGCTACAACATTACATACAAAGGAAATACCCCCGCACTGGCGTATGGGGAAATCAACTTACTGGGAAATATAGCAATTGTAAGAAAACCAGAACCAATACTGAGAAAAATAAGGAAACAAACCGGAGAACTTCACATACAGGGATTACCAATGGAAATACCAATAGAAACTGTGGTAGAATTGGTAGAGAAAAAATTTGGCATAAAAGTTACAAACTCCCGCTTAGGGAAGGTATATGGCTTTGAGATATATAATGAAACGAGAATCCTAGAAACAGAAAGATCAAAATTAAAGTCAATAAAACGCGCATGTTTCTTACACGGCTTCCTTATCACCACCTGGTACAAAGGGTGTATATACGACAGAAAATGTAACAAGTGCGGAGAGTTTGGACATACACCAAGAAAGTGTACACAAGAAGCAAATAGAATTATCAATGAGACAACTCAAGAAGGAACAAACCAGGCAACTGTAACAACAACAACAACAGAGGAATATATGACGGAGAATGCAGGAGAAAAACGAGACAACTCCCAAGTAACAACCATTGAACAAAAGGGAAAGTTAACACACAAAAAACAAGAGCAAATGACAGATAAGACAGAAGACAGAGAAAAAGGAAAACAAAATAATCTGCAAGGCGAACAACAAAAACAACAACAACAACAAGCAAGTAAAAAGAAGAAAAAGAAACGAGCATCACCCTTAGCAAAAGAACAAGTCCAACCTCAAAAAACCAATAAGAATCTGGAAGATCAAGTCCAACAACCCCAAGCCAACGAAAATCAACAACAACAACAGCTACAACAGCAACAACAACAGCAGAAACAAAGAGAACAAGAAAAACAACCGAAAAAGAAGAGGAAACTAAAAGGAAATAGTCAAGAGGAAATAAAGAAACAAGAACAAGAACAAATACTACAAATACTACAAACATCAGAACAAATCTCAAAAGATATGGAAAGATCACTTAGTGAAATGGAGAGAGAAACAGCCTTAGAAGACAAAAGAGAGGACATAAGGAGAAGAATAAGAAATAGCAAGGAAGAAAAAAGGAAACAAGAACAAAAAACACAAAGAACTGAACAACCACAATATGTATTATTTGATGAAACTACTCTAGAAGAACAGGAACTAAGACCTTTGATTGTATTGGAGAAAGCATCTTTTCTAAACGCTCAAGAAGACATAGTAGAAAAATCTTTCAGCGAAATAGAGAGAGATGAACAGGAAATGCAGACTTATATGAAAGAATTGGATGGAGTAATAGAAGAGAAAAGAAAAGAGATAAGGAGAAAAACAAGAAGAGCAGACAGGAAAGAACAAAAAGAAAGACAGTATGACCTACACTCAGACGAACGCTGTTAAATTATTTATTTTAAAAAAAAAAAATATAAAAAAAATAATTAATATATAAATATATATATATATATATATATATATATATATATCTATATATATATATATATATATATATATATATATATATATATATATATATATATATATATATATAAAATATATATATAAAAAAAAAAATTATAATATTAATAAAAATCTTTTCTATAGCACACACTTTAGCTAAGAAACAGGAGGGCCTCCCCTTAAAATGGTCTGTGAAGATCAGCGGGGAGACGACCCCTCCAAAAAAAAAAAAAAAAAAAAGGAAATTGACCATCTTTGCCAGTGACCTGGCCCTCCGTGGAAAACATACGCGAATACTGTATGTACAAATATTGGAGCCAATAGCTGCTGCACAGTAAAGTTGTAGATCGATTTTGGGTGGTTGAATAATTGACAAATAACAAAAAAAAAATCGTATACAAACTTCTGTCTACCAGCCAATAACTCACAAAGAGTATGCTAATTATGCTGTATACTAAATCTGACCTGAGGACTTTGCCGGGAGATATCGCGATTTATCACGCTGGTATATATATATATATATATATATATATATATATATATATATATATATATATATATATATATATATATATATAGTCATATACCAAGACCCAAACGAGGCAGCTGTTGGTACCTTTTTTATTATTTTTTTTGTCTTTGGTAGAACTCACCAGGTCTAAAACCCACGACCTCACCTGAGGTATACACTCTAACCACATAGGCCACCTGAGCAATCCACGCTGATATAGATCATAGAAGAGTAAAACTTCGAAGAAAAAAGTGTGTGGGGTGGGGGTGGGGAGATAATAAATAATAAAATAAAACCTTATAATTACCACTCTAATTATTATTCACTCTATGGCTAATTGGCAGACCGGCTTCCGTTAGCGGCATGGCCGCATGGTGGTCATGTGGTGCCCCCACCTATCTAAAATGTATAAACACAAATGTAGTCACTCGTCACTTGAACTATTACCGTTGTTTTATTCTTGCTCGATTTAATTGGGTATTACATATACATTGAGTAAATAGAAGCATATTTATTTGGTGCTCCTTCGAGGAAAGTCAGGGCCATTTTGAAATTTTGGACCCACTCCCAAAACTTGTCCTGATCTGGCCATTAATGGTGATGGTGGTGGTGGTTGAGAGTGTGTTTAGTCAAATCTATAGTCATTTACTGGTGTAAAGTGTTGCTTTGTTTTGTCTTTGCTTTTTCATAAAAATAAAAAAACAACAATTAAATGGCATTCTGTTTTGCTTGTCGTTATAAAAACAAAATTCATATGTAAGACTATTGTCCATTATAATGATATAGTTTACGATTCGACGGAAAAGATGTACACCAATAACACTAAAGGTCACTTTTATTTAACGGACATCTCGTCTGAATTACCATTTCAGCTCTCGTTGAAAATCACCGTGCTCTCTGCCGCAAAAGGAAGATAAATGTTTGCAAAACAAACACGGTTGATTCATACTGCTTGAAGCAGTTATTCGTGAGCATCGACCGTGTCGCCTCCAGGTATGCAACTGAAGCGTTTGTTTTCCAAAGAAAGACGTTGTTTTTGGTAAAGACGTGTCAGTAAATTGATGTATAAACATGTTTTATCTAGTTCATATTCCCCGCGCTCAAGTCAATTTGTCAAAATAACTTTCAGCCGCCTAATCCCTTTATTGTTATTCTGTTACGAATGTGAATTACGACACAATTTATACTGCTTAGAAAAACCCTTGGGGTAAATATAAGTGGTAAATCGTCGGCCTTATACCCACTTCACCACTTCCCACTTAAATCCAAAACACATTTTCCTTATCCCACCCCACTCCGGGAGAGTGGGTGGGTAAATCAAAACAAATGTATTCATCAAAATTGTTTAAGAGAGAAACAATTTATAACCCGAATATGTTTAGTTTATCAGATTTTACATATTCAAAAGTTTCTTTCACTGTTGGCTGCCCCCGGTAGTTTTTGGTTTGAGATCGTGTTCTTTGTACGTATTGCCTACGATGCGAAATATCATATTCAGCTTTCATGCATTGATCATATCTGTCCGATAGGCACACTAACATTATTATAGTTAAATAACAATAACAACGCTTAAGTGATGCAGTGTACGGAATAGTCTGTAAAATCTGCATGTACCAGTTAATGCATTGTGGTTGAGAACATACTGGACCACGCTATGAAACAAATGCAAATATGCATTTAGTAATAAAAAAAATAATGTTAAAAAATTAAAAAGACGAACTCGTGCCCATTTTATTGCATATATAGCATGGACAGTGCTGCAAGCATATTTAAAACTCTTACCGGCACGGTACAGACAAGCCCGACCCAATCTTTTCAATACGATCAATTGCGTACTAACGAGGGGCAGGACGGATGGGGTATTCGCCCCTGTCTCCAGAGGTCTTGGGGTGCAAAAACCCCTTTGGGCTTTCATCATCGCCCTGGGCGTCATTTTCGCTTAGGGCGCCACTGGGTACGGTGTATCTTTCTGGTACGGCTTACCTGACCGTACCGGCTTATCTGCACCACTGCTGTCATGGGCAAGACTGCTTAATATGTACCATATGGTATCATAAGTCCTTCATCCAAATGGGAACTATCAATCAATTCGATACTTGGTATGTTTGGCTTAGGTCCGTCGGATACAACTGCCTTATAGCTACACTATAAAATCAGCTGGGCAAACTACATTCATAACATTTACAGAGAAAGAGACAAGTAGAATGCTTGGGGAAATATAAACTCTATTTCGTCAAATTCGGAATGTTCTATTATTCGTTGAATTAAAACAAATCAGGACCAGATCATGTCAAGTGTTGGATAGGTGGGAGTGTTTTCCAGAATTTCAAAAGGGCCCCGACCTTCCTCGAAAGGGCACCATAGCAAAGTCTGTGTCTATTTATTCAAAACGTGCGTAATACCCAATAAACGTGCGTAATACCCAATAAACGTGCACAAGAATATGTGTGTGTGATTAGGATTGTTAACGTAGCTTTAACAATTTTTCAGTCATATTGCTACGATTTCTGCAGTGAGGCAGTTATATAGTGATGTCTTGGTACATGATTCATTTTTAATGAATATAAAAGAAGAGTTTGAATAAACCTTTCAAGGATATACAGCACCATGTTTTAAAAGGTAAATTAGTTCCGATAGTAAGACAGTAAAACATTTGTCTCTATCATTTCCCCCCTCCCTTAGCCTTTGTTTTATTGTCAATAATCTATATATTATTCATAATAATGCTATTCTTCAAAATTTATTCCACTCTAAGGCCAGAATGTTTAAAAGGTTCATAAAGATTTGTCCCTTTTTAACGGCCTGTGCCAATAAGTTATACCATATACTGATAGATTTAGAGATTTAGATTTCCTTAAATTTGTTATAGTGAATAAAAGTTTGCTTTTTGTTTACATTGATTATCTCTTAATTTACGTAACTCTTTCAGAATTGGAAGCTTTATTCCACGGTTCAGAAAGTTCGAATTTTAACTTTAGTGTTTTTTTGTTGTTTCCCACCCCCATATATATATAGATTATATATTGATGTAATCAGGCGCATATTGCGAATATTCACGAATAATTACTGACAGTAAAATAATGGTAAAGCATACATAATTTAATTTTTACATTACTTCTTTTTAAAAATTATGTCAATTCATTACAGGATTTTAACAAAGTTCCGTTGTGTACATTTATACTTATGCCTTGATAAAGGATGAGTATGGGGATAAGACTTTTCGAATTCATCATCAGTTCCATATGCACAAGTACAAATTACAACAACAGTTTTAACGATGATCCCAAAACTGTAATGTCATCGTTAAGTCTGCACATATTAACAACTTAAGATCGACGTCTTTTTGTCATCCAGACTTTTTTCTTATTTGCATTTTAGAGGAAGCCCGCTGCCTTACAAAGCTGTTCTTGCTACCCATGTATAGTTTTGTGATTTCGAGTACTGAACGTTACATTTCTGAATAAAGTGATAAGACATGACACAGAAATATAAATATAACTACTTTCTTCCAAGCTGGAAACATGTTTTTAAATTTGTCTTCGTTTTAGCTTACATAATAATGATTTAGTTAGTATTTATGGAAGCATTTTTAAAAAAAGTTTGATTCAGTTTAGTTAAAACTCTTCTGTGACAGTTGTGATATAAACTCAGTGAACAGTTTTTTTTCAGTAGCGCATCGGGTTAAGAAAAGACGTGAAGGATGGCATGTGACATGTTCCATGAATACGGAAACGGTTTTCATGCATGTTGTATGTTTCTCTGCCTGTTTTGTTCAAAACAAAAGGTAATGTTTAAATTATACATATGTGAGGATTTTGCGTTTGCGTCTTAAAAACTAAGGTGGTATATTTTTGGGGGAGTTTTTGGCTGTTTTGTTTGTCTGTTTTTAAAATAAATTGTTATCAAAATAGAGATACTCTGTCAATTCCCATGTATTCTACTCCGTTAACTTTGTTGACTGAATATTTTTTTCTCCTACAATAAGCCCGGTCATTCAGCGTCGACGGCAGGTTTTTATTTGCTTAGTAGAGAGTGTGCTGACAAGGGGTTGCAGACAGATTGGATTCCAGTTGGCGAAACCCTGATCATGTGTACAACCCTTGTCATCACACGCCTTGAGCACAATCCATTTGGTCTCACGTGGTTTTCTTAATTAGACACACTTACTTCAAAGGACATACGTTGTAATTTGGGACCGCGAAAATGAACACGCCAAGTTTACTGTTATAAATGTTAATACAGGAGACGCATGATACGAACCCCCATTAGCTGCCCTCTATGCAGCAGTGCCCCCTATACGAAGTACCACACAATTACGCAATGCGACAAAACAAAGGAAGATAGAATAAAACTGATAATTGAAATAATGAAGGTCGACAAATATGACAGACGACAATTACTCTTCCTGGACGGAAACTTAAATAAACAATTGATAAGACAAATAACGGACTATATAACGAAAACGTTAATAAGGTGTGGACCACTAATGAAGGTTAAGGAAAAATAACACCATAGAAAATTTAAATTTAAATTTAAAAGTTAAATTTAAAATTTGAATTTAAATTTTTATTTTTAAATTTTTGACTTTAATTTAATTTAAAAAAAATATAAAAAAAAATTTAAAAAAATATAGAAATTATTAATGTGAGGGGGAAGTACAAATGAGGACGCCACAGGGCTAAATCACAGGGCGCCACGCGAAGTGAGCAGGTCTGTGGAAGAGTTTGGAAAACACCATCCAAATATTAGAATTAGTGTTTCTTCTTTCTTTTTTCTTTTTTCTCTGGATACTAAATCCATGCTTTATCTGTCGAGACTATCTCCCGCAATAGTCTTGACTCCCATTTTAAGGGAAACTAAAACAATTTTGGACCTTTTCTTATGATTTAACGAATAAATAAACGAGGGCCGGACAAATTGAGACGGGAGCTGCACAGTCAAATAAATTTGTGCAGCTCTCGCTTCAAGGAAAACAGACCCATTCAAATAATAAAGTAAGTAAATTGAGACACACATAAAATATTAAATAACGCACCTCATTTTACATAAAATTCAAAAATTCAAAACTTAATTAAATGCTAAAAACATTAAAAGCTATCTTCCATTTTGGAGAAGATAATAGCAAGATAAGACAACTGGTACAATTGGAAATATGGCGATCCTTAACATATACACGAGTATATAATATACTTTGATAGCAAACACACAAATAGCATCACACATATAG
This sequence comes from Unio delphinus, assembly GCA_029339505.1. Classification (NCBI taxonomy): domain Eukaryota; kingdom Metazoa; phylum Mollusca; class Bivalvia; order Unionida; family Unionidae; genus Unio; species Unio delphinus. Next base: position 2,151,980 of record JAQISU010000038.1, on the reverse strand, counting down.
CATACACAAGGATGAGAGACCACTAGCCATGGTCATCAAAATTAAAAGTAACCTACTAGATTGGGTAGATCAAATCCCAACTAGTAAGGAATACTTAGGATACACTAGGGAAAAAAAATACCCCTTGTCAAACTATCTTATAACCCCGATGGGGAAATAAAATGGACCTTTTAGAAGTAAAATATAAATAAAAAACAACATAAAAACATCGGGGGGAACATACATACATCTAAACTTTTTTAGAAATTTTTTTTGATTGAGGGGGGGGGGGGGGGCATCTGTCTGGCGGAATCCAGGAAAAAAAGTCACAGAAAAAAAGTCACAGGAAAAAAAGTCACAATGAAAAAGAGCCCTAGGAAAAAAGTCACAGGATAAAAGTAAGTGAGAATATCACACAAATTTAGAAACCATAAATAATATATTACGATGGAGATAATTTTAAATAAAATTCAAATATATACACTCCGAAAAATTTCAACTTGTAATGAAAACTAAATCCAATAGAACAATTATCTAGCTTATAATAACATTAAACGTTTGGCTGAAACCAGTATGTTGAATTGTTTAACAATCCCAGGCTACAAAGGGACATTACATCATAAAAATCTTTTGTTCTGCCAATGTAACAAATTAGTGTCTTACTTGGCTTCAGACCTATATTCATCTATTCCATATTGTATTCAATGAAGCAAATGCAATGTTTATTTCATTATTTGTTCACATTAGGTTGACATTTTTTTGGATATGTATCTATTTGATTTTTATGTAAAGTTTTCTCTATAGTAATATAGTATGTACTGTACCAAAATTTGTGTTATATTCCCGTTTTTAACCTGTGATTTTTTTTCTATAACTCTTCATTCTTGTGACTTTTTTCTTGCGACATTTTTCCGTAACTTTTTTCATTTGGCTTTTTTTTCCTGGATTATAATAATAATAATAATAATAATAATAATAATAATAATAATAATAATAATAATAATAATATTAATAATGACTGGTGAGTGATCTTTAAAGGGAGTCATAAACCTCTCTCTCTCTCTCTCTCTCTCTCTCTCTCTCTCTCTCTCTCTCTCTCTCTCTCTCTCTCTCACACACACACACACACACACACACACACACACACACACACACACACACTACTCTTTATAGGTAAAGATACAATTCCATTTTCCATTTAATTTTTATACAGAATTTTGATTTACAAGAGTTTCAATTTCGGACTTGATTCCTGTTGGAACGTTATATAAAATTGGATGTAAGATTATAAAATTACAGTGCTCAACTTTTCAAGAGATTTGAATATCTAGCCAAAATTGTGACTTTTTTCCTACCCAAAACTGACTTTTTTTCCGCAGAGTGTGACTTTTTTTCCTGTGACTTTTTTTCCTAGCCGAAATTGTGACTTTTTTCCGTGACTTTATTTCCTGTGACTTTTTTTCCGCGCACCGTCTGGTGCCCCCCCCCCCCCCCCCCCCCGCCCCAAAAAAATAAATGTTAATACTGGCGTTATTTCTTCATGTATTGTCAAGAATGGGTTTATTTTTAGAAGGGGTTGGTGTGATGAATTATAAAATTGCTTTCCAATGCAATAATGGTTTGATCATTCTAGTAAATGTGATACATAATAATGTTCTTGCTCACGTGTTCCATGCTCTCTCTCTCTCTCTCTCTCTCTCTCTCTCTCTCTCTCTCTCTCTCTCTCTCTCTCTCTCTCTCATACTTACTTCTTTCTCATAATTACAAACCAGTTTATAAAGATTAACACTAAACTGAGTTGGGAACCATTACTATCACCGTACCCCAACTCTTCTCTCTCCTCACCCCCAGTTGGTGCCCCTGCCGCTTATTTACTAACACGTTATTACTTTGCTACGTCTCGGCTAGCATAAAACTCTTGACCGGTAAAAGTGGAATTGTTTGTGACAAGTATTGACCTGCTACAACAGCAAATTGTTATCTGTTAGGATTCATTCGTTTCCATGGTAACCGAAAATATAGATTCAGGTGTTCATTAGGAGAAGCGAATCTCGGGTACATGGAATTATCGTAAATGATAGGGAACTAGGGGAGGCCATATAATAATAAATACACAGATCTTTCAACATGCTGAATATATACAGGTTAATTATATTTCTTAGTTATCACACCATGTGTATAGATTCCTTTTTTAATTTCCCTTCTTTGTTTGTGTGTATTTTTGTGTGTGTGTGTGTGTGTGTGTGTGTGTGTGAGAGAGAGAGAGAGAGAGAGAGAGAGAGAGAGAGAGAGAGAGAGAGAGAGAGAGAGAGAGAGAGAGAGAGAGAGAGAGAGAGAGAGAGAGAGAGAGATTGTCCACATACAATTAAACAGAATTGTTGTCGCTTGAGTGTCAAGTAAAGATGCAATATGTTACGAGCCGAGAATAATTGTATTAGTCTGGAACGTACAGATGAGAAGACACCAGGACGACCTTATTCATTCACTGCTATCTATTGCGTCAACCAACACACGTAACTTGCATTTTTTCTTTTCCTTTCTTTTCGCCTATTTTTTTGTTGTTGACAAATTAATGTAAATAAAGCCAATCTAGACGGCTTTAAATAAAATGATACAGAACGAGTGAAACTCAACGCTATTTATCTGTTTCATTAATATGTACAGACATTATACGTATTAAAGTACTTTACATACCCTAACTGGCTTACAATATCCTTGACAAAATCACATTTCAATTTGACTTTCAAATTACTACATATTTGTATGAACTTGATACATGAAAAATCTAGAGTTGAATAAAAACAATATACTGCATGTCCGGGATAATGAACACTATTCAGGTTCGGTAAGAGAACTTATAATTTTATATTGGATGAGTGGTTGAGGATTGAAATTAATTTAGAAAGCAAAACAAAAGTTTCGGCTCATTCTTCATTCGATAGTTTTTGCTCCCTGAGCCTGTCAATCCTTAATCGGTTTCGACAAAACAAAATATTGTGACGAAAGTTAATATTGTAAATTTGGTATTTATTCGTGACTTTCTGTTGAATTATGTCCCTTTCTACTCTTTCCCTGTGAGGTACAATATATTGCAAGTTTGTTCCCGCTAGTCCCGCGTGTGAAATGATGTGGAACTATGGATACTCGAGTTTTGTTTCATGGAATAATAGTGGCAAAAAAAAAAAACGACAAACAAATTAATCCTCACGTTTCAATTTAGCGTCTCAGCCCAAATTCAGTGCCGGATCCAGTAAGAGCTGGGCAAGGGGGCGCTAAAATCTGTAAGGGCACAGCCACAGGGTTAGACGTAGACCAACAAAGTGTTCTCCGCCCTTTTTTTTTCTGACTTTGCGGCAGAGTCAAAATAAAAAAAGGCGGAGAAAAATTTGTTGGTCAAGGTTGGAAGGTGATAGGGTATAATATGATGCAGATTATAATGTAAAACAGGAATACATGGGACCTAGGCATAATGGGGTGGCAATATCATCCACAACCCATCGTAAACTCGTCACTATTTGTTTTAATTTACCATTTATAGACTTGCTTTTGACGAGTTTGCAAAAGACTTTGCACATGCATTCAGTTTTTGTAGTAGCAATAAAGTGATTGACTCGTGCGGAAAACTACTGTCAGTGTTTTATGGCATAGCTGTGGGTACTATGACTGACAAATATATAATTTTTATTACTGCAATCTTTGGTGGGGGGGGGGAGAAATTTAGTGGCAACCATAACAGTTCGGATAACTGCATTTTCATGGCTGGTTATCCAGATTACACGTATGGAATTCAAAATTTGTCTGCAGCTGTGCTTAAACAGGTTTAAGACTTTATTTTTGACACTTGTTTTAGTTAAGCGTTTGCTGTGGCATGACCGTTAGATGCATACCATATCTTGTACACTGACCTACTATGAAGTATCATTACCAGATGTACATACACTATACTTTAAGTACTAGTGTCTCAGTGAAGTTAATGTATTAAAGATATGCACCAAATATGTCATGATTACTGACTTTTTTTATATATAAATAAATACTGATATTTGTTGAAACTATCCATGTTTTCTTAGTACTCTTTGAAGAAGTTGCAAGTGCAATATTTGATCTGAATATCTACAGTGTAGTTATAATTTATAACCTTATGTAGAAGTTTTGTCAACATTTAAGTTTATTGAGGAAAGATTGATCCAGAAAAGAATGTTATCATGTTTTTGAATACAACATTTTCTTTGTGAGTACATTTTACTTGAATTTCCCAAGCCAGTTACTAATTACCTAAATATCTAAATTCTACCTATTCTAGAGGTTTTAGTATAGGTTCCTTTGTTACAGTGTTTAATTGGTTTGATTTTTGTGGTCTGCCTGAGAAAATTAGATCATTTTAGGGTACTGCTCTGGTAGGATAAATTGGTTAGAACTTAGAGCATCTGCGACACATGCAGGAGGTCATGGGTTTGAGCCCTGGTCGAGTCATACCAAAGACTTACAAAAATGTTACTAGAATTTGCCTTACTTGGTGCTTGGCTTTAAGAGGTTAGTGTTAGTGTTGGCCTTGTGTCAGGATAATGTAACTGGGTGGGACATAATGCTACATGACCGTGGCATGATGCCCCATTGCTGGACATCGCTATTAACTGCCACACTTCAGCCATCTTAGTGATATGACTGAAATTTTGCTCAAGCTGTGTTAAAAATCCTAACTACACACACATATAAACGATGATGGTCATAGAAATTACAAAGGTACCAGGTATAACAACAGTGACTCCAGCATGATAATCACATGTAATTCATTATCAATAAATGACAAAGGCTACTAATAAAGGTGTGATAATTACACCTCATTCATTCATTAGTGCTACTTTAAAGCCAAAAGTTGCAAAAGCATAAAAAGTAATCCATTTGTAATGTTTTTCCTAAATAATTTAGAAATATCCTTCAGATACTATTTTTACTTGTATGTTGACAGAGCACAGGTATCTTGTGTTCATTTTGAATTCAAACTGCTAGGAAAATGGCCAAACAATTGCTGGTTAAAAGAAGACAAAAATGTCTATAAAGCTACAAAGTTACAAAGCTACAGATAAATGCTCTGACATATTCTAATCCAAAAATACCTCGTGAGTCTTGACAAAAAGAAAACAACTGAGCAGAAGTATATCTATTGTCTGGAATCAATATGATTTCTCATGCATGGATGATGCTTCCACTGGGTTGCAGACAGATTTGCTAAGGCATCCTTTGTGAGCAAAGATTTGTCATTACCAGTCATAGTGCCATTGCTACTGCTTACTTGGTTTGGTAAAGAAGATGCTGATTTTTTTAGATTACATAAATCACACCTCTGATACCAGCAATTGAAATTTAAATTTAAATTAAAAAATAAATTTGATTTGAATTTTAAATCTGATGTACCATGAGGATATAGTTGCAACATTAGGATTACAATTTCAGTGATTAGATGGCACATTTAGTTAGCTGATTAATTTCTGGCATTCTACTTTGAAGCATTTTTGCAAAGCAGACACGAACTAGAATAGTGATTACCTTTTAAAATTTAATAGGATGAAATAGAATGTGATAAGAAACATGATTTGGTTCATTAGAAGCCATTTAGCATTTCATGTTAGGCAAAGTATACATTGACAAGACAATTATCAGGACCATATGTTAAATATGAGCAGTTCAAAGCACAAAATATATGTATCGAACACATCAGTATGTGGACAACTTTCCAAACAGTTATAGTCAACAAAGTGTCTCAAATTATGGAAAGAATATGTAACCTTGAACTTGAAATTGGGGAGCTGTCTACTCTAGTAATTTGTTTGAAAATATATGTAGGTTGGAGAATTCCAATGCTTACAGGTTCATGCAAGGTTGTAAATCTGGTGAAAAGTCACCAAAGTCAGTCATTTCAACCAAACATGTCCAAAAGCCAGTTCATTTTACCTTGCAACCACTCCATTGGTCTACATGGTTAATGTCTACCATTGATGTGGGATGTTGTGGGTTCGAATTCTAGCTGAGTCATACCAAAGACTTATAAAAATGGTATTAGTAGTTGCGTGGCATCAAGAGGTTAGCGTTAAGGCTAGGCAGCCTGTTTTCAAGACATTACCCCATCACCATTAATTTTCTGCTATGGAATATAATTCTGATTTTAGATTATAACATATTTTTGAGGTTGTGAACTGTGTTGAAAAGAAATGAGAAATTTTGATGTTTTATAAAATTGTAATATTTCTTAATAATCTGATGTAAAAGTATGTAAAAACATTAAAGATTAGTGAATTGAATATTCAACCTGCACCTTCCCTATTTTCACCAACTTTGCCTGTTCTGGGAGGAACTATTTAATTTCATCCAGATATTTGGATCAAGCTTGGATCCTGACTTGTGAGTAAATGCATTTAGCAAAACTTTTATATGATTCAGATGACTTTAGTCCGGAAAATGTTACAATTATGGTTATGATCTCATAACTTATGAATGGAATGAGAAAAAAATTCTAAAACGCATGATATACTAACTTTGGATTGGGATACATCAAAATTAAACTTCTAAGGCCATCAACAAAATATTGGACCATCTAGCAGAATCACCCCAGTTGGTGTATTCCAAGAGCAACAAAGGCATTGAACAAAAATGATTTAACATGAAAGTGATTTTCATGATTCACTGGCTGGTACATGTAGATATATTTTGATGCTTTAATTAGATGGTACAATTTATTGGTTAGTCATTTTTATTTTGTGATTTTATGTATTCCATTTTAAAAAATTTATTATGATTACATGAGTTCTGACAGTAATTTAACCAGTTTAAATGTTTGGCTACATGCATGTCCAATTTTATTAACATGGATAAGTACATAAAAATTTTGAAAAATAAACGAAGAAATTGGGCGTAAAATTTATTGATTTATATTGTTCGCAAGAAGACAGTCGCCATGGATCTTTACTGTTTAAATTTTGTATTTAAAAAAAATGTAAACAATAATATAGGCCTCATGAAGTGCAAGAAAGGTATTTAGCTTTGTGTACTAAGTAGATTTATTTTCAGCTTTGAGAACTATTTTACAATATTTTATGGTTCCATGGAAGATGTTATATGTATAATTTAATAATCAATTACTTCTATGATTGCAGAAAAGTATTAAAAAACACCAAGTATCTGACAAATTCTGATAAAACTCCAGGAGTTGATGAAAATGTTGTTTTCATCAATGTATTCTCCAACTTTTCTATGCTTATAAAGTAGCACTAGCTAAAAATCTGGATATATCATCAAAATACTAATGTTCTCTCTGATCATAAAACCACTCTTCTGTTTTTCTAGTGCTGCCAGGAGAAAAGTCCATACATTTAGACTGATTTTCTGCTGACTTTATGCCCCAGGCTTTGCCCAGCCATGCTTGAACAGCATTATATATCAAAGCAGATGGATGCTGATTTCTTATAGCCCTTGAAACAAAGTCACTGAAGTGTGAAGATGAAGCATGCATATTGCAGCTGGGAAATTAAGCTGGGGCTGTGAGGCATGAGAGTGTGGTAATGGCCCATAGATTTAGCAAGGTTAGGTCAATAGGGATGGGTAAAAATAGTGGGTTTTAAAGATTTAAATCTGGGTCAGTGCAGTTTCTTATATATATATATATATATATATATATATATATATATATATATATATATATATATGTTATAGCATTAGCTCACAGATGGTAAAGATTAAAAATGTTGCCAGCATTATTCCATTCTGATTCAACATTTCAACGAAATCTTTTCATACATTTTAGTCTTGTTTTGACCCATGCACATTGATTTACCGCTAAAGTTTTATTGCATGATTCTTGAGTCTGTATCAGAAATTCAGCCTTAAGACATGCTCATTTCCAGAGATTAAACATTGCTCTCGAACTCCAGTTTCAGCACTCCTTCACTACACTGCAATTAATTATCACATATTTTCAGTTATAAGGCAGGTGAAGATATGGATTCCCATTTTATTATTAAATACTAATATTATAAATACAGTGACTCATTTGCTATGACACATTTCAAGTTAAAAGGTAGGTGAGGTCATGGATTCCCATTTTATTATTATATACTGAAATTGTAAGTACTCTGACTCATTCATTATGATGCATTTTCAGTTATAAGATAGGTGAGGTAATTGATTCCCATTTTTAAAATTCTGAAATATTAAGTGTAGTGCCATTCATTATCACAAATATCCTCTTATTAGGTGGGTAGGTAGGTGAGGTCATGGATTCCCATTTTATTATAAGTATAGTGCATCATTCTTATTTTAACATTGTAACTGTCTAGTTTTATAAGACAGTTAACCTTTAAAGCATAAATAATTTTTTGCAGTACAAGATCCCTCAGTGTTGAATTGTTTGAGAAAAGAAAAAGAAAGTTGCACAGGTTTTAAATTGCATGTATTTTAATAAATATACACAATAGATACACAAACCCTATATGAAAAATAATGGTGGATGTCTACACTTCAGGTTTAGCATCAAGACGTGTATATTTAACATGTTAACATTTGCATATACAGGTGCAAATACAGGTAAAATGATAAGTTACAGTTGTATTTCATCTGTATTTTTTCTCTTTTTTTAAAGGAAAAGTTCAAATATATCTAAGAAATATATCCTTTAATACTGTATTTTCCGGCCTATAAGTCGATACTTTTTTTACTTGAATCTCAGGTCTTCTTCGTCTTATACTCTGAATTGACTTACACAGTAGTTCCCCTCTTGAATGCCCTCCCCCCCGACCAGCGGCCACCCGCTTCTTACGGCCAGAATCCCTCGGCACCGACGAGTTTGTATTCAAAAGTACCCCTCAAGAGCAGCCACCCCTCTAACGCGACCAGTGGCCAGCATTTTAGTACAAAGAATGTAAAATGTCCCCCTCATGAACGGCCACTTTTGTTTCTTCAAATGTATCCAGAACCAATAAAGCAATTTTGATTATCTCTATCGTAGACACACATCTCCGAGTGTCAAGTCTCCGTTGAAAGTGTCGACTAAAGATTTATAGTATATCATTATCTATAAAAGTCGATGTTTACAGGAAATGGGCTCAATAATGTTATAATAGAGTTTTGGATTTAACACCTATGTCGAGTTCTTCTCTGTAATGATTATAACCAGACGCAATTGTTATAATCATAACAGTGTCAGCATAGGCTAAAAATAGATTTTGTACATTTGCACACACAGAGAACCTTAAAAAGACAACAGGGTACCAGACAAAGACCGGAAAAATCACGTGACAACACATTTATGGCTTCCTTTACGAAAACTGTATTTCGTACACTTGACACAAGTTTTGTCTGCATAATTAAATCGTATACAGTCAGCAATAACCTAATAAATCATTACCAAACATTAAAATGTCATCACGTTAACGGATACATTATTTTAGAAGAAAGTCGGTTCTTCTACTTGACGAACAATTTTATGTAGAAAAGACTCAAAAAAACCAAGTTTATGTTGAAATACTTTGAATAAACAAAGTCATAACCAATAAGACGGTTATTCAGCAGCAGTGGGAAAATGGAGCAAATCTAAAGATAATTATGTATGTACCAAGAAGTAAATGACGTTTTTGAATGTACATGTATTTGCAATGTGTATGACAACAATACCTGCTCGCATATCACACTTACGCCAAGAAAGAAAAAATAGTAACGTATATTCAGTTGAAATAAATTTGTTATTATAACAAAAAGAACCTTTTAATGATTAATGTTTCATTTAGACGAAGATATTTAATGTTTTGAAGTATGTAGTTTTCTTACTACGTACATTACATATACATGTACTTCTCATAAAAAATTTAGCCCCCCTCTGGAACGGCCACCCGTTTTATAAGGCCACTTTCCCAGTGCAGCAGGGGTGGCAGTATAATAGGGGGACTACTGTATATGGATTGTGTCTTTGAAAGTTTATATAAGTTACATTCGTAACTACAGGTAATGAAAGGAAGTACAACATGGATGTGCTTTCAATTATAATAAAACAAGCATGGACTGTTTATTCAGCTGTGTCGATTGATAACAGAATATAGCATTGGTTTGTTTAGAAGTAAAAATCACAAGCATTTTAGCATCGGTAATGCAATTTCATGATTGCCGGTAATATGGAATATCATACAACGATACCATTACTAGTGTAAAATATGAAGCCAAGATATTTCCCTGGCCTCGACTTATACTCTGAATTGACTTACATATGGACAAAGGATGGAAAATTTACAAAATGGGTGAATTCGACTTATACTTTGAATCTATTTATAGGATGGAAAATACGGTAGTTCAGCCATACAGTACATGTAGTCTGTCACAGTGTTATATCTAAATTGTGAAAATCACAAGTAAAGAAAAGGTGTTAGATGTAAGTTTAGACCCCCTAGAGTCAGTAATAAATGTTAATGAGAAAGTTTCATTCTAATGATATAAAAGCTGAAGTTCGTATGTGGTGAATAAAACGCAGCAAATGCTTCATTTTTATCAATCATTGGATGGATCTTGTATAAAGGTAAAGGGTCACATTGATTGTTCTTGTTGTTTGCCAGGTGTAAATTGCTTAAAATAGCTAGAAATCTATCCCATATTCATTTTTGGCTGAAGTATGTGGTTGATATCACATCATCAGTAGCCCAGTAAGAATAGAGATCAGACATATGTACCAAACCCATTGCTATAATCAATGCAAAAAAGAGTTTTAGATGCTCTGGTGTGACAGGCTGCCATTTCTTCATGTGGTTCTCCTTCAAGTCTGCACCATGAACTCTGATCTGCATAGCGATTTGTTTGATCAACTATCAGATGCAATAACTTGTCATCAAAAAAAAATCTTAAATTGTCCATAGGTTCAGTATTCACCATCTCAACATTTAATTTTGAATTACCAGTGAATAGAGAGGTGACAGGCATGCTATCTTTTCACGTCAAGCGAGTATGTACCTCAGATTCCAGTTTCACATCAATTCTGGGTTCAAAATCACTCATGGGTATTTCTATGAACACTTCGGCAGCTCCAATAATTTCATTGCTGGTTGACAGATTCATAGGTTTACCATTCCTGCTTCAATTGATCATTTTAGGTTTGCTGATATTTACAACGATTGCATTCCATGGCTGAAAGTTGCCCAGATTTGCAAGTTATCATTATAATGTACATTAAAAGAACATGACAGTTGCTGAGTGGTAGGAAAATGTGAGGATATTTACAATGGCTGAATTCAGCGGCAGAAAGACCCAGATATACACATGTGCTCATTATAAGAGTCCATAAAATGAACAATTTTAGCTTTATTGTGTTTGTTTCCCAGTTTAGCTGTATAAATAGTGAATGTGACCTTGAAATCAAGACACTTCGAGACTTAGACAAATTGCCATTTGCAAATTTGGATGAGTATTTTGGGGTTAAATGGCAAATTAAGAAAGATTAGACTCAGAAGAGTGCTAAAGTTGCTAGAACTGATAGCTTGGATGGAACATTAAACAAGTGTAAGAAAGTGAGATGCCTTTCTTAGTGTTTAGAATAAGACCTTTCCTTGGATTGACACAATTTGGTCTCACTCTGATGTAGGTATAAGAGGTAACAAGAGGAATATGTCAGAAGTATAAAGTTTGGAAAATGAAACTCAGTGACAACCACTGGTTCTTCTCATCTGTAGATTTATATACTTTGCTTATGTATAATATACTTGTGAGCAGGAACTGCAACTTCTTTGGGTAGGACTCCATTTTTAGTATTCCAAGTTAATCCAAGGTTATTTGTAGTCAGTTACCAACAATCCATTCTCATGTATTTTGTACTGATCAAATATCTTATAACCCATTTATTATGCCTTTGTATGGCACAATATCTTAATAAACCATTATATATGCATGTTGTATTGGCACAATATCTAATAATAAACCATTATATGTGCATGTTGTATTGGCACAATATCTTAACAATATCCTGAACATCTAGTTTTATAATCTTTGAGAGACTCTAAACTATGATAAGTTAGGGTATCTTGTGAAAGGTAATCCAAGGGTATGTGAACCCAATTCCCGGAAAAATATTCTAAGGTAATCCAAAGCTATATGAAGTCAATTGCCAAAAAGTATTCCAAGTTAATCCAAGGTTATTTGTAGCCAATTACCAACAATTATTCTAAAGTAATCCAAAGTATTTCAGGCTTTAAATCGTAAGGAATCAAGAAGCCTATACTTCTTTTCTCTCAAGAGTTTCAAATGCAGCCTGCAGATTAAATCACCTGCAAATTGTTAGATTTATCCCACCTCCCCAATGAGAAAGTCTGGTAAGACAATTTTGCAGTCATGAAGATGATGTTGAGATTTAAACAAAATATGTATTAAATGTTATCATTAGTAACATTAGAACCATTCAGCTATTACCTATCCAGTAGATGTACTGTTACACATACATATATACATATGTATGTATGTACATATATGTACATGAATGCATTCATGCCTACTTACCTACCTACCTGCATCCATCCATACATACATACATCCATACAGCCAAACATACATACAGCCAAACATCCATCCATCCATCCATCCATCCATCCATCCATCCATCCATCCATACATACATACATACATACATACATACATACATACATACATACATACATACAGCCAAACATACATACATACATACATACATACATACATACATACATACATACATACATACATACATACATACATCCAAACATACATACATACATACATACATACATACATACATACATACATACATACGTATGTACGTACGTACGTACATGTGTGCGTGCATGCATGCATACACACACACACACACATATTGCAGTGGTTTAAAAATGACTACTTACAAGAATTAGATGCAAGACTAAACACATTTCAGATTTAAAAAAATTGGATAGGCTGACATTTCTTGTATGCTTGAATCACCCGCAATACAGCCATATTGTGTAAACCTCTGACCCATAAAAGACATTATCTTGTAGATGAACAAAACAAGTTTGTAAAGGCTGCCTTGTCATTTTGTTCAAAATGGTTGATTTTTTCTTTTGATATCAGAAAATGTATAATTAAAACTGTTGGCGCATCATTGTTCAAGTAATCAAAGCTAATGAATGCTGTGAGTTCAGGATTATTGAACAAGCTGATAATATTCTCATGACTTGTGGGTATCATTGAAAAGCAATGAACATTTAAAGTTTAAGGTTCTTGTGCAAAGTAGAAAACATTGGTTCATTGAGTACTGTTGGATTTTGTAGTCCAAAGGTATAGGTAAATTAGGTTACCTTGTTAGTCAACATTAACACCATCTGTTTATATGATGAAACTGACCCAATTTCAAGCAGACTTGACCCAGATATGTCACCCTATGCTATAATAGCAGACCATTGGTCAGAACTACTGGAAATAATAAGACAAAACAAGCAGCATGGAGTCCTATAATTCATTTTATGACCTAAGAATTAGGTCTGTTTTTTTAGCAGACTGGTGTGTGTTATACTTTGATAAATATATGATATATACATGGTTGCATTATATATTTTGAGAAGCAGACAGTTTATAGATTACATTATTTGAGAAATAGTAAGTTTCAAGATTATTTAGTTTAGGAAGCAGCCATTTTTTAGGTTACATAACTTGAAAAGCAGTCCGTTTCTTATTACCATATTTTCGCGCATATATCCCGCGGGTTATACCAGATTTTACAAACCCCGCAGGGGGGGGGGGGTGCGGGTTATATAAGGGTGCGGGCTATATCACAATTTTTTTACACATAATGATATTTCAACATATTGTTTGAAAAACGTAACTACATAACATATTGTTCTAGTTTTGTTTTGCTAGGGTTGGATATTATGGCTACTACGGTGACTTTACAACAACTTACGGTATCGGGACCAAATCAACATTTCGGGATAAAAACTTAAAATTTCGTATCCGTCACGTTTTCATAATCAATATTTTCTGTTTTCAATCGAAATAACTACGGTACCTAATTTTACCGCTGGGCCACGATCCACTGCTTCAGGTCAGCTTCAAGGTGAGGCCACTTTGCTTTAGGTCCGCGACGAGCACGTTTTCGTGGATTCATCTTCTCCAACATTCCTTTTTCTTTTCTCCAACCTCGGATTACACTCTCATCAATATCAAATTTTGTGCCTGTGGCTCTATTGCCATGCACTTCAGCATACGCAATGGCAGTTAGTTTGAAGTCGGCTGTGTAAGACTTTCGTTTCGGCATTTTTTAAATTAAACAGAAAGAAATTATTTAAACTCGAATCTACACTTCACAAGAATACAAGATTATTTAAAAATGTCTGTGTTTATGTAGGCTGTAGTTGAGGCACAGCTCCTATGCATACAAGCACTGTGTACCGTGTTTTTCCTGACTTTTATTGAGCAAAGGTCGTCGGCTTACTTTGATGATGGCGCCGCTAAAGGCTCCAGTTGAAGGGTGAAACAAATACCTGTTTGTTATTGCTGCGGCAACTTCAGATAATTGTAGAACATTGAAACAGATTTGTTTTATTTGTTTAGTATATATCAGTGCTTCAAAGGTAATCAGTTCTCTTTGAAGTGTCAGTAAACGTATTTTTTCTTCTTCCATCTGGTATTTGTTTTTAAATTAGTGTCATCTGCTTGACTGTACTCATTTTACGTTTCCGCCATCTGCGGATTCGGATTTTGACTAGTCAATTGCATAAAGTAATAAGGCCAGATATCATCATTAGCGGATTATGATATAACAGTGCACTGTTAGTGTGGTTTGCCAGTATGAGACAAGGACTTGTTATTTTAACAATATATTCCAGTACATTGTTTCCTGTCATGGTGCCTTTGATTTTCTCTACTCCAAACACAAGACTGTATATACGGTTTTTATCAGCCAAAATTGGTGTCGCCACAAATATCACCAGATGGTATATTTTGTCACCAAAACGGAAAACAGAATCGCAGTTTGCTACATCAGCGAAGTCCCGTGATCCTGTAATTGATTTCATTTCCGATTGTAGCTGTATAAATATATCTATGGTTGCGGGTTATACAAAGGTGCGGGTTATGCCAACGATTTTTTACACAAAACCCCAAACCCTGCGGGCTATATGAGGGTGCGGATTATCTGCGTGTGCGGGATATATGCGCGAAAATACGGTATTTAGCTTGAGAAGCAGTCAGTTAATTGGTAAATATTGAGAGAATCTATAATGTTATGTTAAATCACAAGTATCTGGCATTTTTTTCCTTACTCAGTATCTTATAATCCATTCAGTATGTATTTGTACTGAGTGAATATCTTATAATCCATTCAGTATGTATTTGTACTGAGTGAATATCTTATAATCCATTCAGTATGTATTTATACTGAGTGAATCTTATAATCCATTCAGTATGTATTTGTACTGAGTGAATATCTTATAACCCATTCAGTATGTATTTGTACTGAGTGAATATCTTATAACCCATTCAGTATGTATTTGTACTGAGTGAATATCTTATAATCCATTCAGTATGTATTTGTACTGAGTGAATATCTTATAACCCATTCAGTATGTATTTGTACTGAGTGAATATCTTATAACCCATTCAGTATGTATTTGTACTGAGTGAATATCTTATAATCCATTCAGTATGTATTTGTACTGAGTGAATATCTTATAATCCATTCAGTATGTATTTGTACTGAGTGAATATCTTATAATCCATTCAGTATGTATTTGTACTGAGTGAATATCTTATAATCCATTCAGTATGTATTTGTACTGAGTGAATCTTATAATCCATTCAGTATGTATTTGTACTGAGTGAATATCTTATAACCCATTCAGTATGTATTTGTACTGAGTGAAGATCTTATAATCCATTCAGTATGTATTTGTACTGAGTGAATATCTTATAATCCATTCAGTATGTATTTGTACTGAGTGAATATCTTATAACCCATTCAGTATGTATTTGTACTGAGTGAATATCTTATAATCCATTCAGTATGTATTTGTACTGAGTGAAGATCTTATAATCCATTCAGTATGTATTTGTACTGATCAAATATCTTATAACCCATTTATTATGCCTTTGTATGGCACAATATCTTAATAAACCATTTTATATGCATGTTGTATTGGCACAATATCTTAACAATTTAGTTAGTATGCAATCTCACATTATTTTTGTCCCATGATAGGACCAAATAAATCTGTCAAACAATGTATAGTGTGATTTATTATCAGACAAATATATAAATTATAATTTACCAATGCAGATGGGGGATTGGTTTTTTCATTGAGCAAGGGCTTTTGATCCAATAAATATGGTAAGTGACAACTATCAGCATTACCATATATACTAGCTTGTAAGTCGAGTCCAACTACAAACTGCACAAACACAGATCTGGGTCTGCCGTTTTTTAGAATGAATCAGTAGAACAAAATAGATCCCGATCTGCAGACACATTACACTATGACTGATTAGGATCTTTGCTGTTTGCAATCATGACTTGTAAAATAGTATATATGGTAGTTTACTATGACTTCACAGACTTTTCTTTAAAATTGTGGTCTTTGTCTTTTGGCCATCCGTTCATTTAAAACATATCGACAAATTCTTTGTACTTGTGTACCGCTACGGTAGTCTGTTGGTTAGGGCGTCTGCCTCAAATGTAGGAGGTTGCGGGTTCGAACCCTGGCGGAGTCATACCAAAGACTTTTTTAAATGGTACTAACATCTGCCTCGCTTGGCATTAAGAGGCTAGTGTTAGGACTGGTTGATTTCAGGTGTCAGGATAATGTGACTGGGTGGGGCATCATGCTGCATGTCTGCGGCATGATGCCCCAGTGCTAGAAATCACTATAAACTGCCACACTGCAGGGATCGTATCAATATGACTGAAAAATTGTTAATGCTACTTTAAAAATCAAAATCACACACACACACACACACACACACACACACACACACACACACACACACACACACATTGTACTTGATTTAAGGTTGACCATAAAACTTGAAAAAAATTATGATTCTTTTTTTTTGTTTTTGTCTTTGTCCATGACCCTGTGAAACCACTGTCAAATTCATATAAAGTGCATACATGAAAATAGCAGTATGGGGAATAAGCATATATGAGCCATCCTGAATTTATGATCTAAAGGTTAACACATTTTGTAAATGAAAAGATTGTTTCTATCAGTATGTTCAAAAGAAGCACATGTACACATCATCAGTTTAAAAACATGAGCACATAAGCTTGTGGTCCAGATTTAGGTATGTGTGATACTATATTATCTCCGTCACTGATAATGCTACGAAAGATGGTTTTGTTTTTTTGTTTTTTATGGTTTAACGCCATTTTTCAGCACAATATATAGGCTATACATGGCGGCCAGTATTAGTGGTGGAGGAAGAAACCGGAAAAACCCCGGAAAGAACCACCGACCCACGAGAAGCTACTGGCAAGCTTTCTCACTTAACTACATTAGCCGAATCTTAGACTCGAACCCATGCAGACAGAGGTGAGATGGCAGTGGTCCGTAACGGACAGCGCTTTAGACCACTCGGCCACTCGGGGCCCCTTACGAAAGATGGACATAAAAGACTGTATAAATGTATCTTCAGGAGAGGTAAATAAGATCCAAACTTTCTTTTCAGCTTCACTTATTTTTAATAGGAGAATATTTTTTTTTTTATAATGCTTTGACTTTTTAGCATGTATCATATTTGAATCATATGCATGCCTTTATACCCATGTTTCTTTGATTATCAATGTGTTTTTGTTTGTTTTATTCTCAAACTTGCTTGCAAAAATAGCTTTGGATATCTGTTGATATTGATGATTTAGAGTTAAAATCAAATTGATTTGACTCCTTAATCGTACAAAATTACCTTTAACATAACATTTTTGTGTTTAAGATTGTGTCCAGTAATGATGGGAATCGGTCAGAAATTTGTAATCGATAATTGGTTCCCCTTAATCAACTGATCATCGATTATAATTGGTTACTAAGAGAAAATTTTAATTTTTGTTAAACAGTTATATCTTTGATCAAGAGTTCAATATGTTTATAAATGTACAGGAGTAATTTCTTTTAATGACATGCATACTTTAACCTGACAATAATATTACATTGTGTGTTACTTTTGTTCTACAACTTTGTTAAATGAATGCAACTTTTTATGGCTGATCAGTCATATGTAACTGAAATACTACTACAATCCCCCGAAATTCTTTCGTTCACATGTGATGTGTCTATAATTTAAAGTATAGAAGGACATGTTTTTCTTGTTTATCATTGTTTATAAATACTACAAAAGATGTACAATTTGACTGAAAGAAATCAATAAAATGTGTTTAAATTTATTAACTCAACAATTTAACAACTTGACTATGTAATACTGACTATATGTTCCTAATTATGAAACGTAAGGTTTTTTATTTGTAGTTGTGAAGGGAATTAATAAATTTCAGGTCAACTTTAGTGGCTGGGAGTTTCACTAACCTTTGTGCTTTGCATACACCTAAAAAGTAGTCTCCCTTTACACACAATCGTATATGGAGTTCACAATCGATTATCTGCTCAACCAACTGATGATCGATTATAATCGATAATCAGAACAACACTAGTGTGCAGATATTTAATTCATTAACAATGGGAGTACAATGGTCCCCATCTTATAAGGTCAAAACTTCTACTGCAAGAAGGTGGCCTAAAGAGGGGTGATATTTTTAGAGACAATCATTCAGATGTGTGTAATAATTACATCTAAAACTGAAAGGTTTAACTAAATTTAAAATATTTAATATTTTTATTTAAAAATCATTTGCATGTAATGAATGCGATAAAACGGATATTGTTTTATTTAATTTTTTTTAATGAATAATCATTGCTTGTGTTTCTAAACTATTTAAAAACCCCATCAATATAATCATGATTCAAACTTCTGGCTGTAACTTTCATTCTCCATCTTCATACTAATATAATAAGTACCCTTACCTTTTTTTATAGATATCTCCATACTAATATAAGTACCCTTACCTCTTTTATAGATATCTCCATACAAATGTAAGTACCCTTACCTCTTTTATAGATATCTCCATACAAATGTAAGTACCCTTACCTCTTTTATAGATATCTCCATACATTCCATTTTCATGCTGCTGCAGAATATATAAATGATGATGTTTTTGTAAATCTTTCTTTTGGTGCAAGTGTTTCTGTCTGTAAAATGTTGGTGGCCGCTGGTTGGCAGTGGGACACATTGAATAGGAGGACCACTGTACTTGAAGTTATATTGCATTGGCATTGAGCTATAATATTTTAAAACAATGCAATGGCTTTTTCACCAAGTCAAATTTTGTAGAGCTGTGATTAGTTAAAATTAAAACTTTCTTTGAGTAGTTTATCCTGTATGGGGTAATTTTCTGCGTAATTTTAGTTAACAATTTGCAGTCAGAATGACGATCCAATAATTTAACCACAAGGAAATACATGGTAGTTAAAAACTGTTTGTGCCACATCAAATACTGTAATTAAACATGTAGGATTTTCAGTACCATAAATTCATAAACATTGAAGAACATGGAAATTTCCCATGACAGTCCTTACGACATGTCGGGTTTTGGTGGGATGTAACATGTTGAGATGACGACGGTAGCAAAAGAAATTTAGCTGACATTACTGACTATAAATCCAAACTATATACAGATGTCATCCTTCTAATGCTGGTATGATCAGGAAACTAATTAGATTGGTCTAATTTGGTTAATTCATTGCAGCTAAATGTATTGCACTGTATTTTAGTTCTTAGCTGATGAGAATCAATTATACTGTGATTGCACAACATTAGGTACTCCATTTTTGTGTTTAAATATTCATTCAGGCTACAGCCTTGTTGGAAATCCCTCACTTATAATGCCATTAATTTTAATGGTTCCATCAAGAAAGTGACAGATAGGGGGCACTGTCTACCAACCTTGGAGTGGCAAGCTGACCACATTGTTGGTCTTTCTCCATTACATGTGCTGATGTTTGGAGCAATAATGCAAAAATATGTTTTGGTGTGAATCACTCATGTTAAATGTACATTTTCCAGTCTAATTTCTGTATATTTCATCCACCCCACCCCCAAATAGACAAAATTGTGTTAATTATTCAAAGAAGATCAAACTTAGTGAAAGAGTTTGGAAAATAATAAACACCCAAATGATAGGATGCTTGAATTAGTTTTCTATTTCATTTAGATGTCTTTATTTTCAGTTCTTTAAATGCAAATTGTTTCTTTAACTGCAGACAAAAAGCCGATATTTTTTTGATAACCCTGGGTCTGGTCTCTGCTGCACATAAATACACCAGTGACTGCAACAGTACAATGCATGCATCACATAACTATGCTATCAATTGATATCTCTTAGTCCTTATGATCCATTTTCGTACCTTGACAAGGCAAGATGCAGTTTCTTTAAGAGGGCATTAGAAGTTGGATAAATCAAATTTTGAAGAGCAATACCAGTCAGTGGTTGGGCAGTATTTGCAACATATTGTTGTATTTTTTGTTTTTCTTGCCAATACATACAACTGCATACATTAGTTAGTATGTGTTTAGCTCATGTTATCAGGAAGAAATGAATGTATACATAGCAGTCACTGTATGGAATTGTTGTTGACAACAATTTATAGTTTCAAGTTTTCATTTACATACATTTCCTGAACCATTGATAAATTTTCATCACATTTGCCATGAAGTATTATGATGCTAAAAATTCATTTTATGACAGGTTTGTTCACTCCTTTGACCAAGAGGTGAAGGTCATAGTCATAAAAAATATGTTAAGGTTTCTTGTTAGTTTAAAAATTTTTAAATTATAATATTATCTAAACCTCGTGATAAATTTATTTCATACTTGGGAAGAAAGCTTGTGAAGGTTAGACAATTCATTGTACAGCATAATTACTTGCCCATTTGGTCTTAGAAATGAGGTCATTGTTATAAAAAAATGTGTTTTAGTTTTGGTAAGTTTTTAATTTGTTTTTATTTTCCTAAACCACTTTATGGATTTCTTAATACTTTCATTTAGTGAGTATTAACCTAAGACAGTAATTATTCTGTCATACAATTGCTTGCCCTGTGACTCTTTTGGGTCAAGGACACAGTCATTAGAAGTTTTTAAATAATTTTGTTTTAGTTTTTTTCTTCGTTACTTATATTTCATAAATATCTTGATAATGACACTAAAACAAATCATTCTGTGATATGCACATTCAGTCTTCTGATCATGATGTCAAGGTTACCTATCTTACAGCATTGCTTTGAGCATAGACTCGATTTGCAGACTGCCAATTTTATCACTAAAAGGTTTATTTATTTAATATATTGTTTGTTTGTTTTTAACTTGTTAACAATAATTTTATTATTATTGTCAGGGTAACAGGTTCACTGTATGGATGGTAGAGTGCATCTCTGTTATTTTTTTACAAGGGACAACACTGTTGTACCTAAATTGTTTTTATTCACGGTGGCCATATGAGGGCATAGATTTCTGAAGCGTGCATCTCAATGCCATCAAAGTCTTTTGTGTTACTTTGGCTTATCAGATTGTAAACATGCCTTTCTGAAGTAAGTCCTATAATTAACCCTAAAACCAAACACCGTGAACAATTTATGACTCAAGGGAACAAAAATGTGACTAGTCCAAAATACAAGGATTCCATTTATCTTACAAATCTCATTACTTTCCATGAAAAATCATTAAACACTTCCTGAAATTGTCTTGCTTGAAGTATCTCCTTTGTGCATGAAGGGCGCATAATTGTTCAAGTTCACTGGCTTTTTGTGGTTTATAGAATAAAGCTCTTGAGATGAGACAGTATTGTATGGTTTTACATTTCAAAAACAAGCACTGAATTGCTGATCTGTGGCAACCATGCACAACAAACAGCAAATGGATGACTGTGCCTATTTCATCAGAACTTTCATTGTCTGGGCTGCTGTCTAAGAGATCATGTTCCAGTATAATTGCATAAATATCTGCGTGACAGTAGCTCATATTGTCGCACTGAAGTCCTTTAAATATATTTTTTGTTTTGAGATGGATTCAGGCTGGAAATTTACACAAGTGCAACATATACTGAGCAACCTTTTCAGATCTTTGTATGTATGTATGTATGTATGTATGTATGTATGTATGTATGTATGTATGTATGTATGTATGTATGTAGGTATGTATGTATGTTACGTGTGTGTGTGTGTGTGTGTGTGTGTGTGTGTGTGTGTGTGTGTGTTGTCCCCTTGTCTGCCTGTTATTAAGAAGTAAAATTGTACTATAAACATCTTCAAGGTATATATTAAACAACTACATTTTTTTTATGTGAAGAAAGGTAATTCAATGTTTCATTGCATCATTTTATCAAAGAAAGCTGTTTCTGTCATTTGTACATGTCTGTTCATTATTATGTCAGCCTGTCTGCCTTTGCCCATCAGTCTGTTCATGTTTCTAAATGGACAGTAAAGTAGAAGACAGTATCATTATACTTTTGAGAATAGTTTTGCATATGCAGAGAGATTATATAATAGATTGGTGTGTGTCTGCCTTCTTTATGTCTGTCAGCATTGTGTAAGTTCTGATGTGTTTGCATTTATATACCAAGATTTCATTATGCTTTACTTTTTTCTCTTACTTTTTAGATACCTTTTACTTTTGACATAGCAGTTTCCGTGAGTGTTTGAAAACTCAATTCAGATTTTAAAGACACATTATCAAGCAGAAAAATTGCTACGTGTTTTATGCATGGTATAAATCTGGTTGGAATTTTTGCTGTGAAGAAAATAAATCAGATATAACTTCATTTGAGGAAAAGTTTGACTTTAATAGATTTTAATCTTTTGTAATAAAAACATATTTATTGTAACTGATAATGCTCTGATAGAACTTTGCTAGTATTTAGCTCACTCAGGGTCATGAGGTCAAACTAACCTTATTTATCAACAGTTTTTCTTGTTACCACTCTGGAATCCACATTTATGATCTGATTTGCATAAAACTTGGAATACTGGGTTACACCATCAAAATTGGACACAACTTTGGGCATGATTCATGAGTGTTAATGAGGTGATCTTGAACTTTATTGTATGACCTTGTTACTTTTAAGGAGGCTATATTTTTAGTACTGTTTTAATCAGTCATGCAATATATGCATATAATTAACATCTTGGATGAATTTGATTATGAGCTAAATCAGTGCATATTAATTAGGAGAACTAGTATGTGATTGGATGAGCTTGGTGACACTCTGGATATCCTCTTTCTGAGGCAGTTTTAATCAAACTCGTAATATGTGCATTTATCCTCAGGTTTGATAATGAGCAAGAGACCTGTATACTAGTGAGGAAATATTGCATGACCTTGTTACTTATAAACCATATTTCTGATCCAGTGTGGATGACACTTGAAATGTGGGTTACAAGATCAAGATTTTGGATGGATTGGATGCTGCTCCATGCATATCTGAAATAATCTTGTATTCGATTGTTTGTGCTTGCTACTCCTCATTTCTGATCTGATCTTGGTCAGACTTGGAATACATCCTGTTCTCTTTAACATCTCAAGAAAGTTCAATAATGGGCAAGATTAATGAATACTAATGAGATGATCTTGTATCTGATTGGCTGAGCTTGTTATCCATCTGGAAGCAATATTTATAATCCTATCTTGGTTAAACTTGGAGTATATACTTATATCAACATGATCTTGAATAAGTTTACTAATGAGTGAGATGCACACATTAATGACCTGAACTTGCATCACATAAGCAGAGCTTGTTACCATTCTGTAAGTCTGTAAGTCAGATTAATGATGTGATTTTGGTCAAACTTTAAATATTAGCTTATATCATCAGGATATTGGATGTGTTTGATAATGAGTGAGATCTACTGGCATAAGTGAGATCTACTGGCATTGATGATGTACACTTCCATCTGATTTGCTGAGATTGGAGGTTGGTTCAGAATTTGATTATGATAATTAGAGGCGTTAGTGGCATCCATGTATAGTAATGAGATGAACTTGCATCTGATTGGCTGGCCTTCTACTACTCTTGAAACCATAGTTTTTTTTTTTGTTCTGTTAGGATTACTGTCACTGCTTATTATTGCTTCTTTTACTTAATGCCTGTTTCTCATTTGCAACAAGAACTGGAAATTCTTTAAATGTTAAAAGTTCTGAATCTAGGTCTAGGTTTCTTTTACAGTTGTAGAAAATATTTAAAGATGAAATACTTTTCAATTATGGGAAGCATGTCTGCTATTCATTTGACTTCTGATAAAGTGATATGATTGGACAAAAATATTTTTTAAATTGAAAGTTGACAGTTAAATGCTAAAATGTTGCTTTGCACTTTTTAGTTCAGGGTTTGATACTCATAGTGGGCTTATGCTTGTGTTTGTGGTTATATAAGATTAATGTTTTTTTTCTTCTTCAGGTTTCAGGTTTTCGCAACTTCGTAAAGCATTGAGCTCCAATATTGCAGTTAGGTATTTTTTTTTACAAGTTAACGTGTGTGTGCACACACACACACACACAATGTAACATATATCATATTTTATTCCGTCATTAAAATGCCAAGAGAGACATAGTATATACTACCTTATAGTGAGGCCACCTTATGATGAAGTGCATGATACATGACTACCTCCTTATAATACTGGTATTGAGATCCATGTGGTAAACTGTCTTATAATGAGACCATGTTATAATATAGTACACAATACAATGCTCATTATAATGTAAACAGTGAGAGCCATAGAGTATACAACCTTATAGTGAGGCCATTGTACAATAAAGTATGTGATACATGATTCCCTCATTATAATGTAGTCAGTGAGAGCCATAGAGTATAGAACCTTATAGTGAGGCCATTGTACAATAAAGTATGTGATACATGATTCCCTCATTATAATGTAGCCAGTGAGAGCCATAGAGTATACAACCTTATAGTGAGGCCATTGTACAATAAAGTATGTGATACATGATTCCCTCATTATAATATAGTCAGTGAGAGCCATAGAGTATAGAACCTTATAGTGAGGCCATTGTACAATAAAGTATGTGATACATGATTCCCTCATTATAATGTAGCCAGTGAGAGCCATAGAGTATACAACCTTATAGTGAGGCCATTGTACAATAAAGTATGTGATACATGATTCCCTCATTATAATATAGTCAGTGAGAGCCATAGAGTATACAACCTTATAGTGAGGCTAGCTTATAATAAAGTACATGATATAAAAGTTATATTCAGCCATATCTGGACTACTGTAATGTAATTTGGGGTAATACCTCTAATTCAAACATAATGACACTTATAAAGCTCCAAAAGAGGGCTTGCCATTTAATTCTAGATCAATATATAGACAATTTTCAGGATGCAATATAAAGGTTTTAACAATACATGAAAGAATATTTCTTAGAAAAGCCAAATTGATGGATAAAGTATCCAGAAAATCCATTCCTGTCTATCTAAGCAATATCGTTCACCAAAGAGATGCTGATGGTACTCCAAATTTAAGGTCCATAAGAAGAAAAAATGACATTATACCAAGGCCAAAGAAGGAATTGTTTAAAAAAAGTTTTCAATATACTGGTCCAGTAGTATGGAACAACATTCCCAGCGACATAAGGCAGGCTCCTAGCATTTCTTCTTTTCATAATCAAGGTCTTAAATGGATGAAATCTTTAGAAAATTGAACGGTGCTAGTACCAAAAAACAATGCCTGCTTTTCTTTTCAGTAATTTTGCATCATTATCAAAGCTGAATGTTTCAACGCATAATGATATTTTATGTTTTTTTTATACGTTTATGTTTTTACAGATGCCTGTGCATGTGTTCCAGGCTTGATACTTTGAAATTTAAAATTCATTAATTATTTAGTATCGACCCAGACTCTTCACATCATGTTGTATGTATTGTATATATTGTACATAACAGATAGAAGGTCTCAAGGTAGATTAGTTCTGTAACTGATTGAGTTTCCTTCTTTAAATGAAGTCTTTATTATTATTTTTATATTATTATTATTATTATTATTATTATTATTATTATTATTATTATTATTATATAATCTCACAATAGATCCATGACAATACTTGCCATATAACATGAACAATATTATAATGAATGTCTCTATAGTAAGGGAGTACTGCATACCTAAGACTGGTAGTGACACTGGTACATAATGCTGTAAATAACACAGACTTGCACTGATATTTTTTATGGCTATCTTATTTTTAATATTAATCCTT
The DNA here is from genome assembly GCA_029339505.1 of Unio delphinus. Taxonomy (NCBI): domain Eukaryota; kingdom Metazoa; phylum Mollusca; class Bivalvia; order Unionida; family Unionidae; genus Unio; species Unio delphinus. The sequence goes on along the minus strand of JAQISU010000038.1, from coordinate 2,125,660 downwards.
GAATTACTGTGTTAAATAAAAATATATAAATATAATTTTCAAATGCAAAAGATATATCTGTATGACTAAAAAATAAATCTCATTCTGTTGACATTAGCAGTTTTGAAAATTCATATTTGTCTGGCACTAAGTAAACATTCCAAGCAGCCATTCAATTTAGGTGTCAGAGATGGTCTGCATTTGTAGTATTTTTTGGGATAACTGATTTGGTTTTGTTAAGATGAAATAGATAGTAAGGACACTTGGACTTTCATGCACACACACACACACACACACACATTAAAGCTGCCATTTAACTGCAGCTTAGAGCAACGACTGTAATAAAAAAATGGCCTCAAGGAAATTCAGTTTGGTCAGAGTTGTGGTAAACTTCATGTACTGATTAAATTACTGTTGTTAAATTTGAATTCATTCACCTCAAATGATTTGATGTATGACATTTGTCATTCTGTCAAGTAATTATGAATGTTCACTGGTGTGGGGGGATTTTATCATAGATAAAAATTTGAAATCTATTAGTGGCTTAGCTGCTAATAGCCATGTCATTGCTTTCATCTCACTAAATTGTGGAAAATTGCTTGCTGCAAGCTGTTCACTCATGCATGTTATCTATGTACAGAATTAGTCATGCACACCTGGGCTTTAGGGGAGCATAGATGATTCAGTGTAAGACCATGCTGAGATTTTTCTTCATCTAGCATACACCTTGACTTTGCAAGCCAGCCTACCTCTCCTGTTGAAAAGAAGCATTGGGTAGAAAAAACGCAATGGAGAAACACTTAAGTTCAAACAAATCAACTTAAAAGAAAGAAGCTCAATAATAGCAAGATTGTATCATTGAAGAAATAATATTCTTAGGCACAAAAAAGAACACACAAAGAATAGTTTTAGATGTTTTATAAGCATAAAAACATGTACATCTTCCAAGAAAAGAGCAAAAATGCAGGTCTTAACATACATGTTATAACCTGTATGACCATGGTCTTACCATACATGCTTTAGTCAGTATGACCCAGGTCTTACCATAGATGTTTTAGCCTATATGACCCAGGTCGTACCTTACATGTTATAGCCTGTATGACCATAGTCTTACCATACATGTTATAACCTTTATGACCATGATCTTACCTTATCTTTTAGCAGGTATGACCATGGTCTTATCATATATGTTATAGCCTGTATGGTCTTACCATACATGATATAGCCAGTAACAGAAACTAGGAAGTATACATTTCACATTATACATGAAAATAGTAAGCCCCTCAAAAAATTATATATACACACTGACACCCACACACAGAGCCCTCACTACCATCTCATCTCATTCCACATGGTTTGAGACTTGGGCTCAGCCTATGTGTAAATGTGAGAAAGCTTGCTAATAGCTTTCTGTGGGTCAGTGTTTCTTACTGGGGCTTTCCAGGGAACTTCCTCCACCAGTTATATACTGACTACCTACCTTGCTCTGAAAAATGGGGTTGTAATCAAAAGAACCAAAAATCAAAATAAGTTGATACAATCCTGTGTTATTTGCTATAATATTGACTAGGACTTTAAATGAAAATGTTGAAAGTTAAGTCCTTACCAGCCATTAGTTTTGCCCACATGACTGTAAATCTCAAATATGGTCCTGCATTTGTCATGGTACATATTTTGTCGCTCTTGTATCCATAAATAGTGCTTGTTACCATTCTTGAGACCATAAAGATCTTGGAAAAGTTGGATAATAAGCGAATTCTAAACATATTAGTGAGGTGACCTTGTATTTAATTGTTAGCTTTTTATCACTGTTGATGCCATGTTTTAGATCGGATTTTGATGAAACTAGGATCTGTCTGCGTGGGTTTTAGTTTCAGCTCACCAACTATGGGTTAGTGAGAAAGTTATCAGTTGCTTTCCTTAGGTTGAGGTTCTTGTTTTTTTTTGTGTTCTTCCACCACTCCTATACTGGCTGCCATATATAGCCTATCTTGCACCAAGAATCATGTTAAACCCCAAAACAGCAAATTAAACTTGGAATATAGGCTTGCATAATTAAGATTTCTGGTGAGTTTAATAATGAGTGGGTACCATGCATATTAAAGAACTTAACTTTATACCAATCGGCTGAGCTTGTTTGAAATTTGGAAGCATAGTTTTCATCTAATCATGACCATGTTGGACTTATAGGCTTGTCTAGTCAAAATGTTGCATAAATTTGATAAATGCAAAGATGTTAAAAATGTTAAAAATAAAGAAAGTAAAAAACCCATTTTTTTCTGAATAAACAAAAAACAAAGAAAACGTTCCAGTAGGTTTTATGCAACACAAAAATCAATATTTTATTTACTTACACGCTACATACCAGTTTTAAAGTTTCAATGATACAAATATGAAAAAAATGTCAAAAGTTTTAAACCATAGTCCAGATAACATTTAATTTTGTTTTCACTCAATTTCGTTATCACCATCTGACTGATCTGACCACTCTATGGAAGTACCAAATATAAAAAACAAAAAAACAAAAAAAAATGTTAAAAACCCTCCACGTTTTTTGAGGTAAAAAAAATGATAAAAATGTTTTTATCATCTATGTTTAAATGAACAAGATCCATCTTTAATAATAGTTGAGCTTATTACCACTCTGGGGGATATATCTGATCCAGTTTTGATAAACTAATGTACTGCTCTGGTGGCCTAGTGTTTAAAACATATGCCTTGGATGTGGCACATCATGGGTTAAAACCTCAACTGAATCATACAAAAGACTTAAAAATGGTACAAACAGCTGCCTCTCTTGGCACCCAACATTAAGAGGTTAGTGTTAGGACTGGTCAGCCTGGTGTCAGGATAATGTGACTGGGTGGGACATTATGCTACATGTCTGCGGCATGATGCCCCAGTGCTAGACATCACTATAAACTGCCACACTGCGGACATCATAGTGATATGACTAAAACATCTTTAAAGCTTGGTTAAAATTCAATTCACACACACACACACACACGCATAATCAACTTTAGTAAATAGGCTTAAATCGTGAAGACCTTTGATGATCACTCGTGTGAGATCCATACATAATAATGAGGTGATTTGGGATCTAATTGGCGGAGCCATCAAAACTCGAGTGCATGTTTGTCAGATTTTACTTGGTATATAGATTTAAATTATTAAAATATCCAATGAGTTTTATATTGAGCGAGATCTGTGCATCTGCATGACTGAGCTTATTGTCTCTCTAGAGACAGTGTTTCTGACCTAATTGTAATCAGATTAGGTAAGTAGGCTTATTATCAAGATATTTGATGAATATTATTATAGCAAGATGTATGCCATTACATGATGTTACACTTAAAAAAATGTGATTTTTGATTCCCAAACCTCGTGACACATTTGTTTTATATATAAAAAAATTGGTACATGTAATGTTAGTGGATCAAAGCAAAAAACCCACCACATTATATGTTGATAGCATGTGCCAAGTATTCAGTATAAACAGTAGACTATTGCTTTGAGCTTGTTCCAGTTTAGAGTCATTTAAAAGGTAAGACACTCGTATGAAAGCAGACATTTTCCAAGTCACTTAATTTGCCTGAGAATGATGCAGTCCTTTGAATACTGCTGCCCATTAGGATAATTTGCATAGGCAAAGTACACTAGATAAAACAACCTAACCTGTTTCGAGTTTCAGTACGAGATTTGTTTCAAAGTGCAAAATTTATTGTATGTCATTGCCTTGAATAAAAATGTTTAAGCCATTGTTATTAAAGATTATTGGAAAGTTCGTGATCAGTGACAACATTTCTTTGAAGATGGATTTTGACAGAATTCCAAATGCAGTTTTTTGGTAGTCACAATATTTGTACAAGTAAAATTTATTTTTTAAAAGCAACATATCGTAACAGCTCTGATTTCAGAAGAAAACACCATATCATCATATATGGAATATTTTGTTCAAGATGCTCCTTATAAATCTTAGAAATATTTTGTTAGTACATTCTAATATTTTTTATACTGTAACATCATTTTCTTAGTAAGAGGGGTAGTTAATTGGATTTTGCTGCATTATCTATGGAATGACTTCCCTCGATGTTATGACCCGGTGTGAGTAAATGGATAGAACATCAACAGAGAACTGGGTAAGATTATTGGGAAGAAATAATGTAATAGAGAAATAACTAATTTCATCTCAAGTTAGGTCAATAGATTTTAATAGCAGTGTCTTATTTGGATTTATTCATCAAAGAGTGGTGAAAAGAATGCAATGTCCATGACTGATTGCATCACCTTCCCCTTGACTGTGTTCCAATGTTCCAATTTCCTTGTGCCTCCCTTGTCCTTCTTCGACTTCCGAGATTTTTACTCACTAGTTGTCACTTCTCCCTCTTCTTTCTCTTTTCTTTCGGACTCCATCTCCAGACTGTCAAGTCCTCTCTCCCTTGGAAAAATGTTTGCTGAATGCTGTTAACTTTAGAACTTGAGCATCCGGCACTAAACCTTGTCTTTCTAGCAAAACAGATACCTGGTCTCTCCCTTGTTTAATGAGGAAAGTACTGTTTTATTTAAGCTTCCCCAAAGCAGAATTTCGCTCTGAAAATATCAGACTAAAGAATTTCGACCAAGGTTGTCACATTGAATTCATATTACTTCCAAGGTGTATGCATTAATATAATTCAGACCAATTGTATGCAATGGTTCCTAAAAATTTTTCTAAGATACACATTTGTTGCATCAGTCAGAATCTCTTAATTATGTTATATAACGCTTCCCTTTGAAGAATGACTGACATGGTTTTCGATCAAGTGGTAGGGTCGCTAGTTCAACTGTCCAACGTGTTAAGATATCCTGGTCAGTTTCATTGAGTCAGAAAGCAGGCCCCTTTGAAGTTTTAACACTGATATGGGAAAAGATGAAGAAGAAACATCGAAGTGATCCATCACAAAGACTTCTCCGGTTTAAATGTGATAAAATCCTAATGCCCAATAGCCCAATACATTTAACTTTAAGGTTCAATGTTTATTCAAAATCTGACACTTCATATATACCCTGCTACGTATACATAACCATATGTCTGTAGGTGTGTCCAAGTTTTGCTAATGGTAATTTTTCATTCATTTTAATGCCTTGAGCCACATATTTTTGTGTTTTGGTGAGCATGTTAGTGTTTTTGGTGAGTAAGACATAAAATGTATGTTACTGTGTTTTGGTGAGTATGACATGAAAGGTAGGTTACTGTGTTTTGGTGAGTACGACATGAAAGGTAGGTTACTGTGTTTTGGTGAGTACGACGTGAAAGGTAGGTTACTGTGTTTGGTGAGTACGACATGAAAGGTAGGTTACCGTGTTTTGGTGAGTACGACATGAAAGGCAGGTTACCGTGTTTTGGTGAGTACGACATGAAAGGTAGGTTACCGTGTTTTGGTAAATACGAAATGAAAGGTAGGTTACCGTGTCTTGGTGAGTACGAAATGAAAGGTACATGTAGGTTACTGTGTTTTGGTGAATACAACATCAAAGGTAGGTTACTGTGTTTTGGTGAGTACGACATAAACGATAGGTTACTGTGTTTTTGGTGAGTACGACATGAAAGGTAGGTTACTGTGTTTGTGAGTACGACATAAACGGTAGGTTACTGTGTTTTTGGTGAGTACGACATGAAAGGTAGGTTACTGTGTTTTGGTGAATACGACATCAAAGGTAGGTTACTGTGTTTTGGTGAGTACGACATAAATGGTAGGTTACTGTGTTTTTGGTGAGTACGATATGAAAGGTAGGTTACTGTGATTTGGTGAGTACGACAAAAGGTAGGTTACTGTTATCTTATTTTCCAGTTCAGTCTGGTTAAAATTTATGTTGAGGCCAGTTTCTCAGGCACTTTTGGTCACAGAGTCATACAACTAGGTATAGGTGTGTATTAGTACAAACAGGATGTCACTGTTACTTTTGTTTCATGCTTTAATATCTGATTAAATTTTGCATTTCAGCTAATTTCTCTGGCATTATTGGGCATGGAGAAGTGCAAATATTTATTGTGGGGGGGGGGAGATATGTCCTGATAAGTACAATAACACCATACCAAAATGTGGTAGCTGTGACCTACATTTCATGTTTCAGTAACTTTATTAATGGCTATAAAATTGTGCTAGTTCAGTTCTCACTTTTGTATCAGATACTTTACTGGCATCAACATGATGCAACTTTCAGAGTGTTGCTATGCTGTTCAGTCAAGAAAACAAGTGCTTATGTCCATTCTTGAGGTATCACATCTTACTGATTACAGCACATTGCATTGACTTCAGTTAAACTTTGCATTTATGGCCTTTTCTCATTCTTATTGGTGAGAATATTCACTTAACCAATCAAAATCAGGCCACTATAAGACTATCAGTTTCATGCTACATTGACTTTGGTTAAGTTGGGCATTTTGTATTTGTGTAAATTGAGCCATATTTGCTCAGTGTATTGGACTTCTAACCAGAAAGGATTTGGTTTTATTGGCACAAATGAATTAGCCAGGACTTGTTACCATGGTTTGTCTCTAGGCAAGGCATGTTTAATCTATTACTTTAAAAACAAGCTGACAGAATCTCTCTTTTTGGAGCAGTTTCCAAATCTTCTAGCAATGTACAGTCTGCATATCGCCCTTGCCACAGTACGGAAACTACTCTTCTGAAAGTATTTAGTGACATTCTTTCTGCTTTGGATAGTGGAAAGATTACAGTCCTCACTCTCCTGGATTTATTACTTCACCGTCTCCAGCATGTATTTTGCATTCAGAATATAGCCTTACAGTGGTACAGGTCCTACTTAGTGAACAGGACACAAATTATATCTGAAAATGGAATACACTCCAGCCCAGTTGACGTATGTTGTGGTGCTCCACAAGGATCTGTTCTTGGACCTGTTCTCTTCATTCTGTATATTCAGCCGCTCTCAAGTGTCATAGATCATAACCCAGTGTCACACCAATTGTATGCTGATGACACCCAAATATATAAGTCTAGCCACCCAACTGAAGTTGATGCTACCATCCATGGAGTAGAGAAGTGCATTTCTGATGTGAAATCATGGACGACATGTAACAAGCTGCAGATGAATGATGATAAAACTGAGGCTATTCTGATCACAACACAAAGACTTTCTCATTCACATCCTTTACCTCAGACAATAAATATCAGCAACACCAACATTAAATTCTCACAGAACGGAACCTAGGCGTTATTCTAGACAGTACTCTCACATTGCACCAACATGTCATGAACATATGCAAGGCTGCATATCTTGAACTGAGATGCATCAGTTCCATTCGTAAATATCTTTCAGTTAATGCCACTATAACACTTGTGTGTTCATTAGTACTACCAAGACTGGACTATTGTAACTCAATTCTGTCTGGTTTATCACAATATTTACTCCAGAAACTTCAAAAAGTTCAAAACACAGCTGCACGGATTATCTTTAGAGTACCTCGATCAGAGCACACCTCACCACTGTTCTGTACCCTACATTGGCTATCAATTCGATACAGAATCAAACACAAAATTTGTTCTCTGTGCTATGTTTCAATGACAGACTCCAGTCCAACATACCTATCCAGCCTGACCCATGTGTATACACCAGCTAGATCCTTACGTTCTTTTTCTGATAATCATATACTCATTGTTCCCATGGTGAAAACAAAGTCGTATGAACAAAGTTTGTTTGCACACCAGGGCCCGGCGATGTGGAACGAATTGCCCTTTGAAATTAGACACAAAGACACAGTGGTCCCTTTTAAGAATGCTCTTAAGACTCACATTTTTCAACTGCTGGGACAAACTTAGTGACCTAATCATGTTTTGTATCTTATATGTTTTCAGCATATTTTTATGTTTTCCAATTTCATTGTTTTTGTCATTTTTGTTCTGTAGTGTAGTCATATCATTATTGATGGTGTTAAGCGCTTAGAGCTTTGAAAAATTACGTGCTATACAAAGTCCTCATTATTATTCTTATTATTACTTGGCACACTATAACCTTCAAAGTGCTGCTGTGCCATAAACGCCACAAGAATTTATACTAGTTTTTCTGACATTTTTGCCTCGGTGTTGTAATGTTTGGTAAGTTGAGACATCTTGTAAGTTACAACCAAATGATCTTACCAAAAGTAGGTCACTGTGATTTATATTTTACATTTCAGTGGCTTCATTTAAGTTCTATGTTTGAGCCAGTTTTCTGGTGTATTATTTTTTTGTAAGCATTAAACATTGTAGATACATCTTAATGAGTACATCTCCACTTTAAATAAGGTTGGTGTTTTCAATATTTCACACCTCGTTGAGTAACACAAATCCAGTTTTCCATTCATTTCAATTTCTTGGGAACATTTAACCAGATTTGTACAAAAGGAGGATGGCAGGACATTTGTATTTTATGTGCACATTTCTTGTTGCTGTAAACTTTCCTATGAATCATCCAACTTTGAATGAACATTTATCATGTATTTTGGTTTCTTTCAATCATCAAATGCTTAGCATCCATGGCAGTTCCAGGGAAAACAAGGTTACTACAATATTTCATCAGAAAATTGTAAAAAAAATTAAGATTGTCATGTTTTGTTGAATACATCTAGAGATTCTGATTCCCCAGTACTTAATTCTGGATCTCTCTGTCAATACAAATGGGTTGTTGGATGAAACTTTTGTGCCCCCATGCAGGACAGGGGCTGCTTTAGTGTTTGTTATACCAGTGGTCACACTGCAGTCTGCATCTGTAGTCTTGTGCAGAACTTAAACTGTTACAGTGACGGAAATGACCTTGATTGGAACTTAGTGGGCTGCTCTGTGAAAGTTTTGTATCTATGAAAAAAGGATAAACATAATGCTATAGTTAGATGACCAGAAAGCCGTATCCAGACCTGGTTTTTAGAAATTCATTTACTCTTTCAAGGTGCCCATCTTGAATTAGACAAACAAGATAGGATTGAAATTACCCTAATCAAGGAGTCTTTCTAAATATGTTGTACTTATACACTTGATATCAACTGCTGTACATCCGTGACCTCTCATCTCCCGTCTACCCCATCCCATCCTATGGCATTGTACATTACACCCCAACATTTCATTATATGTCAGTCCTTTAGGGCTGTTACTCATGGTACCTGCCTATATTTAAGTTTCATACATATATGGTTGATAAGTACACAGTCTATCATCCTGCATCACCACCCGCAGGGCCATGCCCAAACTCTCATCCTGGTACACCATGTTCCCATCCCCCATTTTTCACAAGACAAATCTTTGGCTTTAATAAGTGCATCTGCTGTATATGCTGTATACATCTTGTTACCTGGCACCCAACACCCATGGGTCATCCCCACCTCTAGCCCTATTACATAGCATGCCTAACCTTTTATCTTTTGCCCAAATGTAATACTTTAATGCATGTGCTTCAAATCTGGGAGCCTGCCAGTAAATGTTATACAGTTTCCCAAATAGCTTATTTGTATGCATGCAAAGCTAGGCAGAGGTAAGAAATGATTTTTCACGCCTGAAAGCAAACCTCATTATCCTGACTGTGGTGGGGTGATTGCATTGTGCAACTTATAGGTCAGACACTTACACTATAACAATCCATGTGTTGCTGAAGTATTTGTGCTTGACTGGCTGATAACGGTAATGTGAGGGTCTGAATGGAGACCAGTAATAATAATAATAATAACAATAACAATAATAATAATAATAGTAATAATTAGTACAGTAAAACTTATAACATATCATAAACAGTGGTACTAACTATATAATACTACCATTACATTATCAACTGTTTTTTTTAAAAAAATTTATTAAGGCCACATGCAGATGGGTCTAGGACTCTGTTTTGGTATAGTTATCTATGTTGATGAAAACCTGACAGCAGGTACAGTATAAACCAACAAAAGGTTTCCATTTATCAGAATGTTATACTGAGCCAGAATCAAAATACATTAATAGTATTGGCCCCAAGGGAGCTAGTTTTCAGCACTTCTATTGATGTATGTTTAATAATACAAAATTCAGATCTCAGATCAGATTCACTTATTATAATGCTATTTATGGGATTGTACTGTTCCATGAAATGTGATCCATGACCTTGCCTGTCTTATAAACAGGAATCATATTATAATGAAGGACCTTATAAAAAGAACCATGTTATAATGAATGGCCAGAACCATGTTATAATAAATAGCCTTATAATTGGAACCATGTTATAATAAATAGCCTTATAATAGGAACCATGTTATAATGAATGGCCAGAACCATGTTATAATAAATAGCCTTATAATAGGAACCATGTTATAATAAATAGCCTTATAATAGGAACCATGTTATAATGAATAGCCTTATAAAATGAACCATGTTATAATGAATGGCCTTATAATAGGAACCATGTTATAATGAATAGCCTTATAATAGGAACCATGTTATAATGAATAGCCTTATAAAATGAACCATGTTATAATGAATGGCCTTATAATAGGAACCATGTTATAATAAATAGCCTTATAATAGGAACCAAGTATGAATGGCTTTATAGTAAGGGAGTTTTGTAATTTATTTTCCTCTGTCATGCTGCATATACTCTGCAGAAAACTACTCAAGTAGGCCTTTTGAAAATATATAGGTTTCTACTTTCCATGCTCTTGCTGTAGGTCTGTTATCATTTTCTACTTATTTGTGCATGCATCTTGAGTGATCCTGGCACATCTATGGAACAAATTATGGTCACTGAGATCTATTTCCTGACTTCTATGACAATATTAAGTTCACGTTTTCAAATGCACATTCCCATTATATTTTCTGCGTTGTTATGAATCTTGATATGTGCCGTAATTGAGGTACTAAAATTATGTAAGTATGTTCTACTTGTCTTCCTTCATCAATAAATATTAGAATTGAGCTTAAACATATACTACTGCCTTTTCCTTTTATGAAACTTGATGTGTGTGTAAATTTTCTAGAGATATTGTAAGGTTGTGCCAAAAGTAGGTTTATGTGACCCATTATAGAATGAGCCCATGTACCGTTGAAGATTTTAGGTTACAGATTTGCATCTCCATACTCTTTTTGTTAAATGTTAAAATTGAATAAAATGGGGTTAAATTAAGACATTTGACATTGGTAGTTGTCAGATGGAGTAGCTACCCTTTCTTGTAGTGGAATGCTAATTATGTGCTTTTTATCCTGTGTTTGTGCTTTTATATGCAAAGATCAAAATAAAAATTAAATATAGAGAACATTAATTTTGGTAAGAAAAATATACTTATTGTAAACTTTGAAGCCCTTGAAGAAACAGGCTGTAACACTACAGATGCCAGCTATTCATGTTCAGCCAGCTGTAAACTTGTGATATGGCCAGCTGTAGCAACATAAATGAAATTGGTGATATCAGGGTCATATGAGTCTCCTGCTTACTTCAGAAATGTTTTTTTTTTGTCTCTTGTCAATGTGAAAATTCATTTGTTTTATCTTTAGATGGAGTTGTGTCCCCAATTTGTAAATGAAGGAAGTGTATTTTAGTTCTGGAAAACTTGTCATAATGCAGCAGATTTCTAGATAAAGGGAAACATTATGCAAGTGAATAAAGTAAGAAGACAACTGTGAACTGTGACACGGGGCTTTATGACAGTAAGACTGATATTAGCGAAAGAAAGAAAAATCCAATGTAATAGGCAAGCTGTTTAATATGCAGGTTACTAAAGTTTAACAACAAAGAAGGATAACTAGTCATGATTTAGGTGTCTGTATATTTAAAGTATTTAGAATGCATGAACATCCTAATATATTCTTTGTTTACTGTCCTGTGACTGAACTCTTCAGATGTGACTATTTCTTTGATTCTGAGGGATTTATTTTGTTTAATTACCTGTTGTTTAAAAATTATGTAGCATGAATTTTTTAAAAATCCACCTACAAGGACAATTCACAGTGATACTTGGATTATCTTACCCTTGTGAAATACGTGAATGGAATAATTGTTCTGTCGAGTCCGTAGTTTAATCAGATACATTTTATGTTTAGCCAAAGGAGAGTTTCTACATTTTTACATCAATATTTCACATTGATAACCTCTGGAAATACTAGTAGAATAGTCAACAACTTGGTCAAGTAGTATATCCCACCCCTACCCAAATCCCAACTTTACTCCATAATTGAGATGAAGCCAGTCAAAATGAAGTGCATAACTTTTGTGAAACTGAAAATTTATCATCATGCATATTCTGATGATGACCATAACATGTACTAAGATTCACAGCAATACAATACAATCTGTAAGAGTAGCTCCATTCACAAAATTCTGTCACAAATTACAGATGAAAGTCAAAAATGGGCAGTAACTCTTAGAAATTAAAAGGGTAATAATTCCTTTGTTTAGCACAAACATTTGTCAGCATGTGCATCTTTACAATAAAAATCATGAAGCTGTACCACAAAAATGGCAATAACTGACAAAACATGCAGGATATTAGATATGGACATCTTCAGATTATGACGATGTTTTTAAATTTTCATGGCAATCCATCAAATACTTTTGGTACTTGTTACACTAACTAGATTGTGTCATACACTCTATTAATTAAGCAGCCAGACAAAAGGAGCAATAACTGTTTTCAAGTTCTTTGGCAGTCCTTCACAAACTGGTAGACCAGTAGCACTAATGAGATTGTGTCATACAGTGCATTAAAGTATAAGACATAAAGGGCAATAACTCTTAACAACGTTTGCAGTGGCAGAGTGATTTCTCTCTGTTAGCATCTATGGATGATGACCATTATACTTACCAAGTTCCATGGCAATCCATCAGAAACTGAGTAAATAATTACACTAATGAGTTTCAGATAAAAGACTTGGATGAACTGTTTCAAGGATTATACACACCACATATTTTAATAGCATCCATAAACTGTTGCTCTGAAAGCTTAATTGAGATCAAAAAGTCTGGTAATGGCCCAGTTATCATTTCTTTTTTTAAATATTTTTTTTAGACATGATGTGCTGTTTCTAACCCAGTCTAAATCCACCTCTGTTATACTTGTCGCTCTTTCATTTAATATTCTTGTTCATATTTTTTATCTAGCATGTAGCTTAAATGAAAAGAAAGAACAGCAATGCTCATGTTTTTACATATCTTCATTGAGTCTAATTATTGACCCTTTGTTTCCATTTATTTTACCTGTTCACGCATTCTTCCCTTCATTGAACCTCTGTTGTCACAGGGTACTAATATTGGTAAAACTGTCAAAGAATTCTGGGTCTTATCAGGGTATAAGTACTTCCATTTATCTATAAACCTTGTAAATTCTACTTTCAGTTGGCTGTTTGTATGATTGTTCCCATATGGAGCCTCAACTGTGACAATTTATCAATTCAGAGTTCACCACCTCATGCGGAACTTCTAGATTAGGGGTTTCCATGTACTGCTCTTCAGTTATTCTATTGGAAAGGCAGGCATGGCTGAATCAAGCAGACTACAAAATAATGTAAGTAAGCCTTTTGTATATTTGATTATTTTCTAATAATTTCTTTTATTTCCTTTGCAATAGTGGATCACTTTCACCATATATGTGAGATGCTGGTTCAACCCTGTTGTAATTCAAGCATGGCTGGCTGCAGCTGTTAAACCTAACGGTATATTGAATTCTCTCCAACAGTCTGTCATATACATCAATTTTCTGTTATGATGACTGTTAAAGTTTGCTTACATATATTGAATATAGATATATATAATTGTCAGAATATCAAACCTGAGCTCTAATTTAATCATTATTTATCTGAAAGATGAAAATAACAATACTGTTATTTGGCACAGTTATGTAGAGTGTTTTTTCCATGCATGGATAACTGTGCATGCCAGATAAAATATATCTAGCTGAGAAGAGGTACAATTTAGAAAGTTATTTATTACAGTGGATCTGTAATATTGATTTTCTGGCTTTATCTAAGGTGAGTTAAGTCTTGTGCAGACTTTGCTCCCAAGTTTTGTGTCTGTCATGCATGATTAACAAGTTGTTATTTGACTGCTGTTGTGTCTTGTGTAGCAGTGCTTGGTGTTGGTTATATGTTAGTGTGTGCATATATATATATATATATATATATATATATATATATATATATATATATAAGCTGCAGAGTTGGGGAGGTTTGGGTCTGTGTGCCAGACAGACAACATAAAATCTTATCACTAGTATTATTTATGTTTTGTATACCTATGATGTGACACCCCATGTGCAGTGATTGTTAATATAGTTTTGGAGAAGGAGTTTGATTCCACACTAATTGACTGTTTTCTCTTTCTTTGTCTGTCTGTCTGTCTCATGCATATCGATTTCAATCCTAGCCTTTGGCAGATTTTTGTGTGGGTGATAAAAACTTGACATGTATGAGTACAGAAATATGGAAGTTTCATTTAAATGTTTTTTTTTTATGGCAGTGAAGTGAAAATGCCCCTCCCCCAATTTCACAGCATTTTTAATAAGGGATTTAAATATTGTTTGGCAGATTTTGAGAAGTATAGATTCTTCATTATTGAGGCTAACTTTCTTATGCTTCTTTTTTAGATAGAATATGAAAAAGTTTGTCAATAATTTTTATGTCTATCTTGAAGAGGAATACTTTATTATTGAAAATTATAGGTCATTTTGATCTGCATTACTTTACTTTTTTGCTTTTTTGTGGGTTTTTCATGCTGACATATTCAAGTTTCATAGGTGATTTAGTAACTTCTGTAGTTTTTCATGTGCATCAGTATTCATGAAATTTGAATTTGCATCATTATCTTCTGGAGAAAATAAGAAAAGTAGTTCATAGTAATAAATGTGAAGAGTGCTTTACATTTCACTAATTACCTTGGTTTCATTTGTGGACTTGGAATGAAAAGTGAGGTTTGCATGTACTGAATTGAATGTAACACCAGGGTCTTTTCAAGAACTGAAGATTTAATGTAATTCATTGATCTTGTTTATCTGTATTTGCTTACTAGAATGAATGCATTGTTGTTTTGGTTCTGGTTTCAGATGTGGCAAACTGATATATAGATTTGACCATTTGTCAAAGATTTTTAAGGGGTGCTTGGGGGCTAGCATGGACATCTGCTTCTATTAAAACTTGTTAGAAGGCATATACATAATTGCATTTATATGTTATCCTGCAAATTTGTTTCTTGGTGTGTCAGATTCCTACCAGGCCACATTCCCAATCACCTTGCTACAGAAAAATACCCTTGTAATCCTGATCTTGAAGCCATCTTTGTGGGATGGGGCTTAAACAGGTTGGGTGGAAGGAAGCCACCCTATGTGGGATGGGGCATGAAGAGGTTATATGAGAGGAAGCCACTCAATGTGGGATGGGGCTTGAAAAGGTTGTGGGAGGAAGTCATCCTTTGTAGGATGTGGCTTAAAGAAGTTTGGGTAGGAAGCCACTGTGTGAAGGATGGGGCTTTAAGAAGATGGGTGGGAGGAAGTGGTAAAAAGTGTATGGAAAATATGACTTTAATGCATGTATTGGAAGTTACATTTGGATTGTTATACATTTGATATTACCAAGTAGACAGTCTATTATTACAGCTTTGAGTCATAGAGCAGAGCTTAATAAATTTTTATAAAAGATGGCTTGCCCAGGGTAAAATGACTGAAAAATTGAACTTGCCCATGGCAAATTTGAGCTTGCTCCACAAATATGACAACATATTATCACACCTAAAGAAAATAAATTAAATTCAATGAAAAATATAGTATGTTTTTAGGAAATAGCTTTATTTTTGTTTGACAGATACAGAATTTCAGTATTCTTTTTATCTTTGTTGCATCTGTAAATCATATGTTGATAATTGGCTTTATCAATTTTTAAAAAAATAATATGTACTGACTTGTGTAAATAATACATAAAGATTGATATGTAAATAATGCATGTAAGTGGATATGTAAATAATACATGTAGATGAATATGTAAATAATACATGTAGATGGATATGTAAATAATTTATGATGCTGGATATGTACATGTAGATGAATATGTAAATAATACATGTAAATGGATATGTAACTAATTTATGTCACTGGATATGTAAATAATACATATAGATGGATATGTCAGTATTACATGTAGATGGATATGTCACTATTACATGTAGATGAATATGTAAATAATACATGTAGATGGATATATAAATAATACATGTAGATGATATGTAAATAATACATGTAGACAAATATGTAAATAATACATGTAGATGGATATGTAAATAATACATGTAGATTGATATGTAAATAATACATGTAGGTGGATATGTAAATAATACATGTAGACAAATATGTAAATAATACATGTAGATGGATATGTAAATAATACATGTAGATTGATATGTAATTAATACATGTAGGTGGATATGTAAATAATACATGTAAATGGACATGTCAATTTTACATGTAGATGGATATGTAAATAATACATGTAGATTGATATGTAAATAAGATTTAAAAATGGATACATAATACATGTTGATTATTATATAATTAATACAAGTAGATTGCTATGTAAATAATACATACAAGTAGTTGATTAGAAAACAAGGGTTAGGAGTAAAGACAGGCATATGCCTGTATACAGATGAATAGATAAATGGATAGGTAGATAAGGGTTTTTGTAAATAGAGTTTAAGAGGGAAGAGGGTATTATATGCAAGACCTTGACCTGAAAATTTGCACAATAAAGAACAGAACATGTGAACACATTTTTAAATCATGTTTCAAATATATATATTTTATATATACTTACTTTCCCATTTAAAGTTATGTGGTAGCTCTAATATTAAATGCATTAAGAAAACAAGTTAGCACAGTGCATCACTGAAGTATTCTAATATTTGTTGTGTACAGTCTTGCCTTTTTCAGCTTTTAGGTCACCTAAAAATCAGTGATATACATTTCACTTATTCTTTTCAATCTTTTTGAATGATTTGAGAACACTTATTTATTTTCCATTTAATAATATTCTAGAGTAAGTCAGTATTGTACTTATAACATAGACAATATAAATTTTCACATATCAATAGAAATTATCAAACAAACAATTTCATTTGAATGCAGCTTGTGGTTGCTAAATGTTCAGTACATCAATTGCAGTTTTAATGAAATTCAGCTGGCTAATTTATTAGCGACATGTGCCTTTAATTTCCAGATTTACCTGTCAAAGAAATCTCACAATTTATATTAATAAAAATCACCTCCTAACATTGAAATCAGTGGCATGCATCAAATAAATATCTGATAAGCCAGTTATTTAGAGTCGGTGAGCTTGCCTGATTTCTGAGCTCTTAAACTGACATGGTTTCAGTTAGGACCTAAATGTAAGCTCATTCTATACAAATATTATCATTAAAATATAAACATTTTATTCTCTGTTTGTCAACACAGACTTGAAATAGTTGATATTCATATAATCATGTGTGAGATATTGAGAGATTGACCTTGACATTGACTACAAGATGGAAATGACCAATTTTTTTATTTGTACATGTATATAATGTGAAATAAAGAATTGTTAGACACACAAAACACAGCATGCATTTATCCATTTGGAAAATTTGATACAGTGCTGAATAAAGGTAATATATAATTTTACAATGGCAGAATTGTCGAGAATAAAACTTGCAAAACATAAAGTATAATGACCTGATCCCCCTCTTAATTTTTTTTGGCCTGTCCATGGTCAAATACTGTCAATTTTTAGCAGTACCAGATATTCAGTAAGTGTATTTTGAAGCCTTGATAGAATATACCACATTATTGTGAGACCACCTTTTAATGAGATTGCCTTATAATGAAATAGATAATGCATATAATGACACTACTACATAATAAAATGATCCATAACCCCTCCTGCTTTATATAATAGGAATGGCATTATAATAAAGGGCCATATATTGAAGGATTGCTGTATCAGGACTGTCTTGATTTAATAGGGAAAGTGTTATTTTGATGGACTTAATATTCAGGGAATGCTGTATGATGTTATCTTGTACATGGGGAAAAGTGTTATATCAAAGGCCTTGTAATGAGGAAATGCTGTCTCATATGTTATACTATGGCAAACATTGTAATGGAAAGTGTTATATGGAGGGATGCAATATCATTGTTATCTTTATATAATGGAAAAGTTTTACAATTCAGGGCATTATAGTGGGAAAATGATATAGAGGATATTTGCTTGAAACGAGTGAATAACGGATATATTTCATCGAGTGGATGAAAAACTCAGTATTTTCACGAGTGGCGAAGCCACGAGTGAAAATACTAGCGTTTTTTATCCAAGAGATGAAATGTATCCGTTATTCACTCGTTTCAAGCAAATATTCTTTTTATTTTATGCTCACATAAATTTATATAGAAAATAAAAGGGAGTTAAGTATGTTCTGACCCAAAAATGTAGTTCCTGTAGTGAAAAAATATTGTTATTTTTTCACTGTTATTTTTTTACTTGTTATTTTTTCACTGCAGTGAAATATCAATATTATTTTAACTAGAAAATCAAGTAATTCACTGCTGAGCATAAAATAAATATCTTTAGTTTATGGAAAGCTGCTTTTATGAAGGGATTTTGGTGAAAGAATGCAGTTATGTTTAACTTTATATAATGGAAAAGTGTTATTATGAAGGCCTTGTGGTAAGGGAATGTTGTATCTGTTTATTTTATACAAGTGGGAAAAGTGTTATAATGAAGGCCTTGTGGTAAGGGAATGTTGTATCTGTTTATTTTATACAAGTGGGAAAAGTATTTTAATATAAGGCCTACAGTGAGGGAATGTTGTGTTAGGTTTACCTTTATATAATGGAAGTGTGTTCAAATAAAGGCCTTACAATGAGGCAATTGTGTATCATGTGTATTTTATGTTGGGGAGAAAAGTATTGTAATGAAGGGCATATAGTAAGGGAAGGCTGTGTTATCTTTACTAAATTGAAAGGTCTTCTAATGAAGGTGGATTATGCAAGTGGGAAAAAGTAAGGGCCTGTGGTGAGGGCAGACCGTGTTATAGTTACCTTATAATGGGAAAAAGGGTGTAAATAAAGCGATTTTGACCTTGGTTTGCAACACTTCATCTTGCTTTTATAATGTTGTTTACAGCTGAGTTTTCATTACACCCAGAATATAGTTGCTCTTTTTAATATGTTGCTTTTTATTACATATGCAAGAAGCTTCTCATACTTAAAAAAGATTACATAATTGAAAGTAAAGGTTATTGGTGAAAGCCAGGAAAGTCCTTGTTTCATGCTGGACCATTGTTTTCCATGTTGAAACCACTGTAATCTTATCAGTGGCTTATCTGAGCAAATAATTAGGATCATGACCTTGCCTGATTCATTGGAATTGTCTCTTGTTTCCTGCCTCCTATTGCTTTAATTGTTTATCATTTTCCTCTCCTTCCCAGAGTCTGTCTTCACTTCATGTATATTGATTTTTTAAAACCTGGTAATTAGTACTTTGTATATGTACTGGTGAACTGCCAAGCATCAGAGGTCACCAAGGAGAACTGAGTGATATTGGTGCCAGGGTTGGAAATAAAGTCCATTTCTATCCATGGAATGGTTGTCTGTTATTATGGATGAAGGAATCTGCAAATGGAGATATGAAGCCATGCATTCAAAGAACAGACTATGTGACATTGACATGTGGCTATACTCTCCATTAAAAGTTAGGAAAGCAGGGCTTTCTCAAGAATTGTCTAGTCTTGGCGAAAGGTTAGGCATCTAATATAGCAAGGCCTTGTGAAATCTAAGGGGATTGCACTTGAGAAAGTGGGTTTTAAATTACTGCAAAACATTCAAGTTTTATCTTGAAGATTAATTGTTTGACTAATAATATTTCTCAAAAGAAGCTTACTAATTATTTGGCATACAGTCATGAAATAATCAGGTCATTCTTGCATATCTGCCTTCAAAATTATTTAATTTAACATTTTTGAAAAGAAAGTCGTATCTAGAGTGCAGTGCAACTTCAAAAAGTTTAAAACACAGCTGCTTGGATCATCCTTAGAGTACCACTATCAGAGCACACTTCCCCGCTGCTCTGTACCCTACACTGGCTATCCATTTGATCCAGAATCAAACACAAAATTTGTTCTCTGTGCTAGGTTTCACTGATGAATTCCAGTCCAGCATACCTATCTGGCCTCACCCATATGTATACACCAGCAAGATACTTGTGCTTCTCTTCTGACAATCGTATACTCGTTGTTCCCACAATGAAAACTAAGTCATATGGACGTTCTTTTGCATACCAGGGCCCAGCAACATGGATTGAATTGCCCATTGAAATTAGATGCAAAGACACAGTGATCCCTTTCAACAGTGCTCTTAAAACTCACCTTTTTCAACTGGAAGAACAAACTTACAACACCTAATAATGTTTCCTAACTTAAATATTTTCAGTAATTTTTATCCTTTCTAATTTCATGGTGTTTTTTTGTTTTTTGTTAGTCATGTCATTATAGATGTTGTAAAGTGCTTAGAGCTTCTAAAGATTAGGTGCTATACAAAGTCATCATCATCATCATCATCATCATCATTATTATTATTATTATTATTATTATTATTATTATTATTATTATTATTATTATTATTATTATTATTATGTGACCTTAACATAATTTGTTTGCATTGTAAGTAGTGCTACATGTATTAACACCAATATATGTAAAAGTGACTCAAATTTTATACTCACAAGATATGAATGCTCAGAAAATTCAGTGAAAATATTCATAAAGAAGAGCTCATTTAGCTGGTGTCAGCGCTTGGATTGAAAATTCATTCTCATCTATGGAATGGTTGTCTGTCATTATGGAGGAGATAATCTGCAAATATGGATGGGAAGTCATGCATTTGACTCTTGATTGAATGATAGTGTTCAAGCTGCTATTCTGCATAACAAAACTATGGAAGATTTTAGAAACATTATCTGATATATTCATAACTTATCATTAAATGGAGTCAGGGCTTGTAAGTTGTCATGAAAAATTTCTTGTTATCTATGGAATAAAACAGCATATATTAAAATCAGTGTTTAGGTATACCTTTGTAAGTGTTAACAAGTGGCCTTCTGTGATTCAATAACCAATCCTTTTTTATCCCTAGGCTTTGGCATAGCAATATTTTGATATTATCCATCAGTTTGTCCATTTGAGCAGGATGGGTCCAAATGATCAAACTTGTTACATAGGTTGATTATGTGTTAATAATGGGTATAGTATTTGGGCCCTTCCGTGTTGCAGTTACATGTACAATGATAATTTAGAATAATTTTTTTTAACAAAATCTGTATGTATACTTGTAAGAGAGGGAAAGTTTGCATGTCAGTCAAGAGAGGGTTTTGGTAAGTTGGGGGGAAGGGACATGTAATAACAAGCATGAAGATTTGTAATGGAAACAGCCATATCGTTATTTATATCAGTATATTCTAATTTATTGCACAGTCAGTGTAAAATACAGTAAAACTTAAGTTATCCAGACTCGTCAGCTGAAGTGGGATTTTCATGACAGAGCAGTACATCAGTTTTAAAATCTTGTTTTGAAAGGACTATGTCATGTTAACAGATAAACAGTTTATCAAAATATGTTCTCTTTCCCACTGCAAGCAAAGATGGCAACTGAAAAAATGGCTTTCATAAGCATTGAAGGTCAGTCTCAACATATCCTCTTGTTGGTACGACAGTGAAGGCAGGTACGCTCATCTTTTGGCAAGAGCAACTGAAGATTATGCTTATATGTTGAAAATAATTGCACATAAGGTAGTCACAATAGCTGTTTTTTATTTTTACTGATTACTCTGTTTATTGGAACCGAGTATAAACAAATTTGAAAATAATTGATTAAAAGAATTGAGATTAAGTTATTATATGTCCTGCATACACTTTCCTTGATAACATCTACCCTGTTAACTCAATAATCCACTTATAATGTGGGGTCAAATGTGGATCCCATGTTTTAAAACAAGAAAATACAAAAGAAAATGATCCCTGGTATTTCTTAAAACTAAGAAAATCGTGATCAAAATTGGTAACTGAAATGTTGATATATCGCTCGTTTTATAGTCTAAAATGGTAGGTAGGACCTCTAAATTTTATCATCATTTTGAAATTATCAACATATAATAAGAAGTCATATAAGTGGTTGCATTTTCTTTCCAGTCGACATTCTTAGTACAGCGTAATTAAAGTTATTCAAGAAGATATCATATAAGTGGTTACCTTTCCAAACAACATTCTTAATACACCTTAATTAAAGATACATGTATTAAGGAAATTTTGATCAATGAAAATGTCATTTACGCCTAGTGTAGTTAGTACATTAATACTTAAATACCAGTTAAGAAATATTTGTTAAGTGAAAGTTGTGCTTTAATTCAATCTTTTAGTTCCTCTTAAGTGTAATCATCATAAATGCAATAATGTATTTAAACATGAAATTTGTCACTCTACGGAAACAGCTATGTCCGCAGGCATTTCTCTGAGAACATAATTGCCAATCGTGTTTTACTGACTTGCGGAAATATTTGTTGTAGTCATGCACTAAATATAAAGCTGACCCAGTTTCCCTTGTATTATCATGTTAATAATGTCTTTTGAATCATATAAAGGTGGGGGATTAAAAGAAAAGTTAAAAGATGTTGGGTGAACTCGCGTCATGGATCAATTGAACATTGTTAAAAATATTATTGTGTATGTAGCGTAAACTACCACAAATTAAGCAATTCTTTTATAACTGTTATCAAAGATATCAAGGCAACCATGCAAAAAGAGTACTTCGTAAAATAAAGAGCTTGGTTTCACAGATACGGATCATTGTGGACAAGTGAGTTTCAGAGAATTCTTGAACTGGTACTAAGAGATATCCTAAAGGATGATAAGAAGTTTCACTATTACTTCCAATGAAATCAAAACATCAATAATGTGCTAAACAAATAAAAAAAATGAGTTTCGAAGTAGATGATTGTCTCTTGAAATGAATGTCACTTGTTTTTGAAAACAAAGAATTTTGTTTGGTGGTGTATCAACAATTAGTGTAGTTCCCTGCTAACAAACTCCTGATTTGGCAGGATATTATTATATACCACTTTGGAAACCTAACTAATCAACAAAACAAAAAGCAGTGATGTAATACACAGATGTTTTTGTATACACTTGATGGTTGTCGAAATCAGTTAAAACGATCATTCACATCTTGGACATTTTGAAAATAAATGTTATTTATATAGAATAACGAACAACTTCATTGAAAAATGCGTGTTATTACCATTATTATCAATGTGATTGTAAGACAAGGATTCATTCATTTAACAGCCCAGTCCCCTTACCCCCGACTGCAGTTTTTTCAATGTTTAAGCAGAATTGTTCATTTTTTATAGGTCACTCAGTAACTTGCGCCCTTGTTTATAGTGCGGTCAGTGCTTATGGACCCCAGTGTGCGTGAGTTATCGAGGGAGAGGTGTATAAACATATTTCATAATTTTTAAATGCGGTTAGCAAAAATTCTAAATTGCGGTTTATATTTGTATTGAGGTATTGTGACTCGTACTGTTGCTTTGATTAGGTTAGAATAAACATGACATAAGATAGCATATGGAAAATATGAAAATGTGTGACAAAGGGTAATATACTGGAGGTATGGGAATGTGTGACAAAAGATACTGAAATAAGGGTATGTGTGACAACAGATAATATACTGGGAGTATGGGAATGTGTGACAACAGATAATATACTGGGAGTATGGGAATGTGTGACAACAGATAATATACTGGAAATATGGGAATGTGTGATTAAAGATAAAATAAGGGTATGTGTGACAACAGATAATATACTGGGAATATGGGAATGTGTGATAAAAGATACTTACTGAAATAAGGGTATGTGTGACAACAGATAATATACTGGGAGTATGGGAATATGTGACAACAGATAATATACTGGGAGTATGGGAATGTGTGACAACAGATAATATACTGGAAATATGGGAATGTGTGATAAAAGATAAAATAAGGGAATGTGTAACAACAGATAATATACTGGGAATATGGGAATGTGTGATAAAAGATAAAATAAGGGTATGTGTGACAACAGATAATACACTGGGAGTATGGGAATGTGACAAGATAATATAATGGAAATATGGGAATGTGTAACAAAAGATAATAAACTGTAAATATGGAGAAATTCCTAATATTGAGCTTTAAAAAATGTCACCAAACTTATAAGTATATACTCAAGGTCAGATTTGACCATAATAAATGATTTAGTTATAGTAACTGTATCATTACAAATTGTGATTTGGTTAAAAGGGTGGACGGGACAGGTATTAAATCCATGACCCCTGGATTACGAGTTCATCAGTCTACTGAACCATCATTTTTTCCTCTTGAAATGATCGAGGCAGAAGCATGTTAGGTTCTAACAAATTAATGAAGATTTAATGTACGAATGCCTTATTTAAATGCAGGCATAACTTTGAGACAATTCCAAAATTTAAATAACAGTCAATGCTTTGTTTTGTGAAGCATCATTAAACATGAGCAGGTCCTGTACATATAAATTGTGATCTGCAAAGTATTTCCGCTTTTAAATGTCATCAATAGTTTAGAAATGTCTTCCAATCGTGAAATGAGTTTTATACTCAGTTATTGTGCTTAATGATTCAGATTTAGCTTTTTAGTGGACTTGCTGTATAGCATAGTTTAAAACATTCATTTCTGGGGGTTTTACTAGGTTTCAAAAATTGAGACAAAACTCCCATGTGATATGTGTGATATAATACTGGAATAATAATGTATGTTTTGAACATTCTTAGCATGGTGATCAATTTTCTTGTTGCACAAAAGAAGAGAAGCACATTTTCCATTTCATGTGCCTTGTAAATGGGACGTTTATGAACACATTTTCCCTTCCATGTGCCTTGTAAATGGGACATTTTCTCTTCCATGTGCCTTGTAAATGGGATGTTTACGAACACATTTTCCCTTCCATGTGCCTTGTAAATGGAACATTTTCCCTTCCATGTGCCTTGTAAATGGGATGTTTACGAACACATTTTCCCTTCCATGTGCCTTGTAAATGGGACATTTACGAACACATTTTCCCTTCCATGAGCCTTGTAAATGGGACATTTTCCCTTCCATATGCCATGTAAATGGGATGTTTACGAACACATTTTCCCTTCCATGTGCCTTGTAAATGGGATGTTTACGAACACATTTTCCCTTCCATGTGCCTTGTAAATGGGATGTTTATGAACACATTTTCCCTTCCATGTGCCTTGTAAATGGGATGTTTATGAAAGCAGGATTTACAGCACTCAAGATATTTGTTCAAAAACGGTCCTTAATAATTTTTCCAAGCTCCAAATATTGGAAGCATTAATGCTTCTACAAATTCAGTATACATCTTTTTGTTCTTTATTATATAATTCCTATTGCAAAATTCTCATTGGCTGAAAGTAAGTTAGATTTCTAGAAACAATCATAAAAGGCCACTTACATAGTGACTATAGGATGAGTGTCATAATAGGACATTTTCTTTCTATGGTTCATTTGGGGATTCTAGCATACAAACCAGATGAATTGGTTCATCTTACTTAGCATCCTTTTATAAGCGGAAGAAATACAACATACAACAACTTTATCTCCGATTGTGTTGCTCATACAAGTAGAGCATACTTCATACACTTGCAAGACAATGCATTGGTTGTAAGATTTGCATTACTTAAAGCCCCACCTGAGATAAGAAATAACACTGTTAATATATGTAATGGTAAACATTTGCACATATAATTTTTCATCAGTAATGCTGTAGTATACAGCAGAACCGGTCTTTAAAAAACACCTTTTCTGCCCAAAAATTAAGGTCTCAAGACAGGTGGTTTCTCATAACCGGTCACAATGAACATAATAAAATTGTGCATTGAGAATGTAGTCTCTCAAGGCAGGTGGTCTCACATAGCAGTGGTCTTTCAAGACACTGGTTTTACTGTATTACAGTGGGACCCTGCTATAACACGGTAGTTGGGAGCCATAGAATCCGACCGGGATATGAACCGAACCGTGTTATAAGCAACCATGTACAATACCAACACATTTTGGGATTTAATTGCGGGGGGGGGGGGGGGGGGGGGGTGTACATAAAGACGGGTGTGAAAATGCATGGCACAATTACCATTTTTGATCAATATATATTAAATGAGAAAAACATTTGCTGTGGTAACAGAAATTGCAGATTTAATATATTACTTTATTCAGAGAACCATGCATTGGTACATACACGTGTCTAATTTATATATACATGTATAATCTATTGCATGAAAAGAGTATCAACACCGTGTACTCACCAGCAAATCTTGTAACATACACTGAATCCATAATACAAATAGTTCCATCGAAAATATCCACACAAGGATGTAAAATATTCAATAATTTTGTCACAGATCATTATGTGACTGAATTCAATGAAAAGAAAATAACACAAATTACGTAACGGGTGTAAGTAATGAATGATGAAATAGTACATGTCTGTAGATTAAATAATGGAAGCTAAAGTGTATTATTATAATAACTACATGTACATCTCAGGATCTTTCTGTCTCTGAATTCAGTCATTGTAAATTTCAGCACATTTTCCCACCCAAGCTGCTAGTCAAAGTCCTTTGAACTTGCCGCCCAGCTATTGCGTCATGTTCTTTTGATGTACTCTAATATAGCAGGCAGAACTGGCTGTATTTTAACCACTGAATTATGACACTGTTTAGCTCGGCAGTTCACTCTGATGATAAAAAATGTCAATGTACTTAAATTGATTGATTTATACATTCTGGTGAGAATCTTTTATAACCCCTGCATTGGCTATTGCTTAGTTGTGTATGAAATTAAGAGAACATATATCGGAGATTATTAGAGCAACGATTGTATTCAGAATGCATTCAAGACAAACACAAATTTCCGACATTTATTTTGGCACAAA
This sequence comes from Unio delphinus, assembly GCA_029339505.1. Taxonomy (NCBI): domain Eukaryota; kingdom Metazoa; phylum Mollusca; class Bivalvia; order Unionida; family Unionidae; genus Unio; species Unio delphinus. The sequence goes on along the minus strand of JAQISU010000038.1, from coordinate 2,098,672 downwards.
ACTAAAAGAAATTTTGATAATACATTTTCTACACGTTCTTTTTCGCACTGTTTAGAGGAATATGAGAATGATAATTAAACTCTTGACTTTTTTTTTTCATACTTAAAAAAATTATTTTTTTTTGGTCTTTGAGAAAAATACCTGTAATAAATTACCCGAAATTTCGGGAGCCATGCCACGACCGGGTTATATCCGAATTCGGGTTATAGCGGGGCGGGTTATAGCGGGGTCCCACTGTATGTTGACTACAATACACCTACCAGAAGGCACTGCATTGGTACAAGGGCAAAAGCCAAGGGTAAACCAAATGGCAGTTCATGTTATACTAAACAAGTGCCAAGATCTTGTTTCAGTTTGCCATACATACCATACCATGCTTATAAGTCAAGTCCAGTTGCAAACTCACAGACCCAGATCTCCCATTCTATAATGCACTTGTAGATCTGGGTCTGTGCAGTTTGTTAGGAGTAATTAATAGAACAAGCAACAAAAACCCATTGGGCTCATTATGCTAGAGTTAACTATCAGGATCTTTGTTGTTTGAAGTTCGCTTTGATTTACAAGCAAGTTTTGACATTGTTTGTATCAAATAAGACATGGTAAAATAAAATAAAAATATGGATATTTTTTCAACAAAAAAAAGCATAAAATAAACATCAGTATCACTGTTTTGTATTTTATCTATTAAATCTTTTAATTTTTTAAAAAAAATCCAAATACATCAACAACAACTAATAAGAACAATAATAGTACTGACAGAAATAGTAAATATCTTTTGTAAATTGGTTGTCACTTTTTGAAGTCTCCTTTTTTAGCCAGGAAGATGTGACTTCTTTATTTTTTTGGGAACCATAATCGTCTCTGATCGTAGGCATTTTTACCTGCAGATATTATTAGTTTCACTTTTAAGATTGTCATATGTTAAGCCTAAGATTCAGCCATTTTATCCTGTGTTTAAGATTCAGCCATTTTATCCTGTGTTTTATCTTTGCCATAAGCCTCATTGCCTCTAGCTTTACAGTCCCGAACAGGTCAGAATGCATGTTTACTGCTTAAATTTACATTGAATCTACCACGGTCTGATGACTTTGTCACATAATGTTCATGCTAAAGGTATCTCAACATATTATATATATGTATGTATGTATGCATGTGTATTGTTGTCATTTCATGAAAATACTTGCTGCAAAATGTTCAACCCAATTCTCACCCTTAAGGTTTGCATCTTATGGCCATTCCACTGTTATCAAACATACATCCCATCATGCATCAAACCATTTGTCAGTTGTCACATACTGCCACTTACTTTTTATATTAATAGCTTGCATATTTTTATACCAATATATTTACTTATCCCTTATTAGTAGATACTAGTAGGCAGGCATTAGTCTATCTTTTTTAGTAGTTTGGTAGGTTTTGACATCATTACTATTTGATATATAGTGCCCTTAGCAAACTTAAGTTTTTGTAATATTTTTTCTTAACACACGAACACATTAACAGCTGTCACCATGTTTACGGGTCAGGAGGTAGTAGCATACTTCCAAGCTCTGTAGCATCAAGGTCATGTATAATACACTAAAGTGAGTGGTATTATAGAAAGGTAGACAGATTTAGCTCTACAATGATACGAAATAATCTGGACATTTTACTTGTACTACAAAACACAGAGGGGAAAACCTAATTTTTTGGACCCGTTTTTTTTCTTCTCACCTATAATTTACCCATGGTTGGAATCCGATTTTGTGGCCAGATTTTAGAATTTTTTGCCTCTGATCTAATGCAGACCCATCTGAACTGCACACAGACAGGTGAACCTGGGCAAAAAGTAGGATAAGGCAGGTATTTGGAATAAAGAGTAGTCTTGATAAAAAAATGATGGGTCCGTTAAGCAAAAAAAAAAAAAACAAGAACAACTATTCCCCTTCTGCTCATGCTCGAGCAAAATAACCAATGGAAAACAATGTTTCTATCACAACTAGGCATAAGGCTAATGGAAAATTGTTTGTAAGTCGATGTATTAGGATGGATTCAGAAATAGCCCCCAAAAAACCTCCATTGGCTAATGTGTTAAATGACTCAACATTCATAGTTGCCTTATGTACATTGCCATACAAAAACTTTTCTGGAGGGAGGTATACAAGCCATAATCCAGGGGTGGGTTTTGGGCAAAGCTAAAATCAAAGGGATATATTTATGTACCTTTGCACAATGGATGTTGAGAAAAAATCTTGGGATGGGAGTATATGCATTCGGCAGCTTCCCCACCCCCCCAGCATGGATGCCCATGTCTGCAGGTGAAACATATTGTATGATATAACTGTTGTATCGACTTTGCATACAAATAATGTTGAACTTGGAAAATTTTTGCATATCATTAGTCTTGCCGCTCACAATTTTAAAATGGAAATTACAAAGCCGTTTTTATGTAAGCAGAAAAAAGGGGTAATTTAACCCCAATGATTAAATATATACAGAAATCTCCCAGAGGAATATGCACAAGTACCAGAAATAGGTCATTGTGACACATTTTCAGTGCTTCATTGACTCTTCCTGTAATGTTTCTAAAAATCCTTTTCCTGGTTTGCTACATTTCTTGAATTGTGCCATCAGCATGGAATACAAAATGTTAGTAAAACATCTGAAAGTAAAAACTATGCCAATCATACAATTTTACAAATTTACCAGTACAGCACTCCCCTCCTGTAAAATTCTTCATTATAGCAATGGTTCATATTATAAGGCAGATGTGATTATAGATTTTCATTTTGTTATGTAATACTGAAATTATGTTTATTCACTTCATTAAAGCAGTCACACTATAAGGTGTTATGTATAATTCCAAAGGACAGCATTATCACGAGGTAGTGATCTATCATGTACTTCAATATAAGGTGGTACACTAACATCCATGAACAGTGTTATAGTGAGAGAGTATCTTATCATGTATGTCATTATAAGGTGGTACACTAACATCCATGAACAGTGTTATAATGAGAGAGTATCATATCATGTATGTCATTATAAGGTGGTACACAAACATCCATGAACAGTGTTATAATGAGAGAGTATCATATCATGTATGTCTTTATAAGGTGGTACACTAACATCCATGAACAGTGTTATAATGAGAGAGTATCACATCATGTATGTCATTATAAGGTGGTACACTAACAATCATGAACAGTGTTATAATGAGAGAGTATCATATCATGTACTTCAATATAAGGTGGTACACAAACATCCATGAACAGTGTTATAATGAGAGAGTATCATATCATGTACTTCAATATAAGGTGGTACACTAACATCCATGAACAGTGTTATAATGAGAGAGTATCATATCATGTATGTCTTTATAAGGTGGTACACTAACATCCATGAACAGTGTTATAATGAGAGAGTATCACATCATGTAATTGTCATTATAAGGTGGTACACTAACATCCATGAACAGTGTTATAATGAGAGAGTATCACATCATGTAATTGTCATTATAAGGTGGTACACTAACAATCATGAACAGTGTTATAATGAGAGAGTATCATATCATGTACTTCAATATAAGGTGGTACACTAACATCCATGAACAGTGTTATAGTGAGAGAGTATCATATCATGTATGTCATTATAAGGTGGTACACTAACATCCATGAACAGTGTTATAATGAGAGAGTATCTTATCATGTACTTCAATATAAGGTGGTACACAAACATCCATGAACAGTGTTATAATGAGAGAGTATCATATCATTTACTTCAATATAAGGTGGTACACTAACATCCATGAACAGTGTTATAATGAGAGAGTATCATATCATGTATGTCATTATAAGGTGGTACACTAACATCCATGAACAGTGTTATAATGAGAGAGTATCATATCATGTACTTCAATATAAGGTGGTACACAAACATCCATGAACAGTGTTATAATGAGAGAGTATCATATCATGTACTTCAATATAAGGTGGTACACTAACATCCATGAACAGTGTTATAATGAGAGAGTATCATATCATGTATGTCATTATAAGGTGGTAGAACTATGAGGTGATACACTCTGACTTCCATTGACAGCATTTTAATGAGGAGTACTGTATCATGTACTTCATTATAAGGTGGTCTCTTTATAAGGTGGTATACTGTGAACTGTGACATACATAGACATTATTATGAGGGAGTACTGTTTAGAACTTTGTAAGGCAGTCTATAAGGTGGTATACTATATGGTTCCCATGGACATCATTTTAATGAGAGTCGTAGCATGTATTTTATTACAAAGTGGTCTCATTATAAGTGGTATGCTCTGATTTCCATCAGGTTTTTGCTGTTTAATAGCATGAAATGCAAGTAGGAAACACATTTTGGGGACTATTTCTGAATACATTCTAATACATCGACTTTCAAGCAATTTTCCAATAGCCCAATGCCTAGTTGTGCTAAAAATGGTTCCATTGGTTATTTTGCTTGCGCATGAGCAGAAGGTGAATTTTTTTGCTTAACAGACTAATATTTTTCATATGCAGAAGACTCTTAATCAAAAATGTCCAGCTTATCCTATTTTTTGCACAGGTTCTCCTGTCTGTGTGCACTTCATTCCAGTTAGCCTTACATCTGAGGCCATAAAGTCTAAAATCTGGACACAAAATCTTAGTCCGACCATGGGCGAAATTTGGGTGGGAAAAAGACGGGTAATTTTTTGAAAGGTTTTTGCCTCTGTATTTTGTAGTGCAACTAAAATGTCTGGATTATTTATTATCATTGTAGAGCTAAATCTGTCTGCCTTTCTATAATACCACCCACTTTAGTGTATCAGACACGACCTTGATGCTACAGAGCTTGGCAGTAGGCTGCTACCTTCTATCCCATAAATACGGTACTAGGGGTTAATGTGTTAATACAGAGGAGGTTTGTAAAGACGGGATGGCAGGTTCAGTCTTCACATGGAAAGTTTAATAGTTCTACTATGAGCTGGGAATTGTAATGCATATGATTATTGCATCCACCTTACCTAAGCCTAATCAAACTATATGTATAGAGCACACTTTGGCTATAAAAGTTGGAATGAGTGTAATTAAGGTTAAATTGAAAAATTGGTTCTACTTCACTTCATAGGATTGAATATAGTCTGTACCAAATATTAACATAAAGCTGTTTTCTGAGTAGTGATGGACTACAATCCATGCCAAAGATTAATATATGAAAGTAATTTTTTGAGTAATGATGAACTTTATGTATGCCAGAGATTAATGCCAGAAACAGTTCTCTGGTAGAATCTGACTATAGTCCAACCCATAGTTTAACACGTGAAAGTAATTTTCTAAGTAATGATGGATTAAGCATTATACATATATTCTATATAATTTACAAAAATTGACGTAATATGCATAAAGAATATGTTTAATTTGAAGCATTAGTCCCAAGCTAGCAGCATATTGTTGTTGCTATAAACAGTCCATATTTTATGCTGTGCATTTGACAAATATAAACTATGCTTTTGGGTCAAGTTCCAGATGTTCTGTGCACATTTGAAATGATAGTACTTGATGAGAACTCTAGCTCAAATAATCATATAATCAAATGCACCTTGAATTAGCCTTGGTCACTAAGCCATTTTTTGCATTATAAAGGGCATGTTTAAGCTCCTTATGATCAAGACTCAGTCTGGTTTTGTGTTTTGCAGTGTTCACAACATATCCCATCAAATTCATAAAGAAAAGAGCAAAATTTACACCTAGATCTGTGGGAGTAAAATATCCAGGTCTATTCTTATCTAGAGCCCCACCTAAGTCGTTTTACACTTTGGAAATTTTTGGGGTTTTATTTTTAAATGAGAAGTAAATGAAATGGAATTATTTTTTAAACATGGAGGTTCTTATTTGTAACTTAACTATAGACTTGTGCATAAACATTGGTGTACAGGACATTTACACTCCTGTGTCTCCACACACAGCTGGGTCATATTTTAACACCTATATCCATTTCCACGTGACAACAGGGTCATATAACAATACCTATATCCATTTCCACATGACAACAGGGTCATATAACAATACCTATATCCATTTCCACATGACAACAGGGTCATATAACAATACCTATATCCATTTCCACATGACAACAGGGTCATATAACAATAACTATATCCATTTCCACATGACAACAGGGTCATATAACAATAACTATATCCATTTCCACATGACAACAGGGTCATATAACAATAACTATATCCATTTCCACATGACAAGGTCATATAGTGTTACCTATGTCCATTTCCACAAGATACATGACTGGTTCATGTAGTGTTACCTATGTCCATTTCCACAAGATACATGACAGGGTCATATAGTGTTACCTATGTCCATTTCCACAAGATACATGACAGGGTCATATAGTGTTACCTATGTCCATTTCCACAAGATACATGACAGGGTCATATAGTGTTACCTATGTCCATTTCCACAAGATACATGACAGGGTCATATAATGTTACCTATGTCCATTTCCACAAGATACATGACAGGGTCATATAGTGTTACCTATTCCCATTTCCACAATATATGTTACAGCAAGTATTAAAATGCTGCAGATCTCCACCGAAGAGTCAAAATATTAAGACGTCTTACATATGACATCCATTCATTGGGTGTAGAAAAATGTATGGCTTACAATGTAAAGGTTTATCCATGTGAAAAGGATTATCCATTTGAGGACCATTGCTCTGCTGTGTGCTGACATTATGACAACATCAAGGTTTTAGTGTTATCAATATTTGTACTTGTTGATGCATTTAAGCTTAATGTTTAACCCACCCACTTTCAGTTTTTAGACTTGCTTATCGTGGACCAGAAGAACTTATGTGATGTCCAGTCAATTGTCGTCCATCATTAAATATCCGTTAGCACAAGTTTGTTAATCACTGCATCACCTAGACTACTGTGAGAGTTGTCATGAACCTTTGCACACACACATTCATACCAAGGTCTTCTTGATCTGGAATGAAACCATACTGAAAATCTTGCTATTGTTTCCAGGAACCATACTGAAAATCTTGCTATTGTTTCCAGGAAACATACTGAAAATCTTGCTATTGTTTCCAGGAACCATACTGAAAATCTTGATATTGTTTCCAGGAACCATACTGAAAATCTTGCTATTGTTTCTAGGAACCATACTGAAAATCTTGCTATTGTTTCCAGGAACCATACTGAAAATCTTGATATTGTTTCCAGGAACCATACTGAAAATCTTGATATTGTTTCCAGGAACCATACTGAAAATCTTGATATTGTTTCCAGGAACCATACTAAAAATATTGCTATTGTTTCCAGGAACCATACTGAAAATCTTGCTATTGTTTCCAGGAACCATACTGAGAATCTTGATATTGTTTCCAGGAACCATACTGAAAATCTTGCTATTGTTTCCAGGAACCATACTGAAAATCTTGCTGTTGTTTCCAGGAACCATACTGAAAATCTTGCTATTGTTTCTAGGAACCATACTGAAAATCTTGCTATTGTTTCCAGGAACCATACTGAAAATCTTGATATTGTTTCCAGGAACCATACTGAAAATCTTGATATTGTTTCCAGGAACCATACTGAAAATCTTGATATTGTTTCCAGGAACCATACTAAAAATATTGCTATTGTTTCCAGGAACCATGCTGAAAATCTTGATATTGTTTCCAGGAACCATACTGAAAATCTTGATATTGTTTCCAGGAACCATACTGAAAGTCTTGCTATTGTTTCCAGGAACCATACTGAAAATCTTGATATTGTTTCCAGGAACCATACTGAAAATCTTGATAATGTTTCACCCAAATGGACAGTAGATTCATTAAAACCTTAACATGAAAATGGTTTTGATCTGGCATTCAATATGGTCACCATGGTGGCCATCTCAAAAATGGTATAGCTACTTCTGTTGAAGATACTTCCACAATGACATAGGGTTTTCACCAAAAGACTTTTTAGATTTCTGTTGTTCCTGAAGGAAAGTAATACTATTTAGACATCTAATATGGTCATCATGGCATCCATCTGTAACATATTGCTTTTGTTTCTGAATGGTTGGTCATATTGATGATTGGGTTTTCATTAAAAGACATTTTACGATGCCTGATTGCTCCTAAATGAAAATGGTGCCAGTCTGACATCTTGTATGGTTCCACAGCAGCAGCCATCTTAAAAAATCTTGTAATTACAACTCTCCCTGAATGGTTTGTTGTATTAGCCTGGTTTTTGTAATGAAAATACTTACGATGTGTAATAGGTACTGAATAAAAAATGATGGCCCTTGGACATTCAATATTGCTGTCATGATGGTCATATTAACATAGGATTTTCTTTGAAAGACTTAGTAACAGATTTCTTATGACATTTACTTGGTCCTGAAACAAAACAGTGCTAATCTGACATCCAGTATGGCTGCAAGGAGACCATCTTTGAAATTTTGTTATAGCTAATCCTGAATGGTGATGCTGACATGGAGTTTCATTAATCCATTATCATGTTCTAAATTTTTAAAAAAATTATCAAATCAGTTTAATGGCCAAGGTGGCCATTTTAAAATCTTGATATGGCTTCTTCTGATGAATTGAGGAACCATGGTAGCTGAGAGATTAGCATGCAGGAAAGTGTGTGGTTTTAATCTACAATTGGATCAACCTATGGCAGCTACCATGTCCTGATCTTGGGCAGGACACTTTATGCCAATTATCTCAGGGCTAAATGACCTACTTACACTGCTGTGCTGAACGTGAACCAAGCTAAGGACAAAGGAGTCTCTTGAATTGAGGATCATATCAATACTTATGTAGTTTGTATTTTATGAAAATGTGTTTGTCAGACCTCCAGTATGTCTGTTGTGGTAGCCATCTTGAAAATCCTGTTATCAGTACTTCATCTGAACAGATGGTCATATAGACATAGACTTTTCACTAGAAGTCTTATATTATTATTATTCCTCAATAGAAATCATGCTGGAAGAGAAAGCATCTCCAAATTAGAGAAATACCCAAAATGACAAGTGAATGTAACTTCTTTTTTCATTGTACTTTTACATTATCTAAGTGTATATGATGAAATTTGGCCAGATGTTAACTTTTTTAAGCACTCATTGTTGGTATTAACATTGATTCATATGCCATGTTCCAATGCTGGAGTCATTGTAGCTCACTCACTTGGTAGAGCATCTTACTTGTAATCCAAGTATCCTTGGTTTGATACCAATCAAGAACAGTTCAGATAAAGTGCTTCAGTGAATCCTTGGGAATGGCATTTGGCTCCCATTTGCTATGGATGACAGAACCAATAAATGCTGAAAGTGATGTTAAAAATCAATGAATGAAGTAACCAGTACGTTAGGCAAAGAACTTAAATCTTCATGGCAAGCTTTCATCGGTTTCCAAATTTGTATTTTAGGCAATACAAGAACATTTGAAAACCATAGTTTCATATATATTTTGATGCAGGTATAAACTTGCATTAAACTTTGCATTCTCTTTGCTTCTATGAGTCACGGTAACCACATGCAGATAGGTGTTGAATGTTATGATACACCATTACAGGCATCAACATGAATTTTTTTTCAAAAACTGCAGAGTGCAAAACACATTTTGTGCCATAGCCTTTTTTGACAAGTCTTCCTTTACAAGAGTTATCTCATTCTTCAAAGGCCTATTTGTGGTGATTGTTAAGTTCACTTCAGCTGAGATGGGGGGTCTTGAGTGCTTCTGAGATAAATTTAATAAACAAGATAAATGTACTAAACAAGATAAATGTAAAAATAATATAAAAGAAATAAACTTAGTCTGTTTTATTAGATATTAAACATTTTGTTTTTAATTTTATATTTAGTACAAAGTATCTTTTGCTCACAGAAACTTTAAGTTAGAATTCCTTTACATTGAAGCACAAACTTAACACATCAACAGTCCCTCTATTTAACCCATGTTTCAACATGTGTAAGGGTAAATGAAACCCTTAAAATTTTCCCACATTCTTCAGATCCTCCTTTTCTCTGCACTTCACAGACAACATGACACGAATAACTAAAAGTTGCCAATACTTTTCATGCAGTCTGATAAATAAAAGAGGAAAGTTTACTGGAAGTATTTTATTTTGACTATAATTTTGACTGGATGCATTTGGACCCTACTTTTAACTGGTGGTATTTGGACCCTAATTTTGATTGGAGGTATATGTACCCTAATTTTTTTTAACCAGATTATTTGGACCCTAATTTTGATTGGAGGTATATGTACCCTAATTTTTTTAACCAGATTATTTGGACCCTAATTTTGATTGGAGGTATATGTACCCTAATTTTTTTTAACCAGATTATTTGGACCCTAATTTTAACTTGATGTATTTTGATGCTAATTTTAACTGGGTATATTTGGACCCTAATTTGTTACTGTATGTATATGTAGCATAATTTTAACTGGAGGTATGTGTACCTTATCTTAACATGATGTATTTGGACCATGATTTTAGCTGGAGGGATTGGGACACCAATTTTAACTGATCACATTTAGACCCTATTTTTAAATGAAGTACAACAAAACCTATTTTGAAAGTCCAGTGTTTTTGCCAAAAAATATTGGTCTCAAGACAGGTGATCTCAACAGGTCACAGTGAAAAAATGAAATAGTCCATTGAGAACATGGTCTCTCAAGACAGGTGGTCTTATATAGCAGTGGTCTTTCAAGACAGGTTTTACTGTACTATATTTAGATCCTAGTTTTAACTGAATGTTTTTGGGCCCAAATTTTAAATGATTCAGCTTGACAAATGTGTAAAAATAGTCTCATCTGTTTTTATCATACAGTGCATTCTGACAAATATAGCTGGCAGCAATACAGTTATTGCACCTTAAATATGTTATCATGAGATGAGAACATAGTCATCATTGTTCATTGTACTTGCTTGTGCATTGTTCAAGTTATGAGCCAGTTAAATTTTTCAGATTTCACAACTTCCTGGTTTCTGATATAGCTTGCATTAGGAAAAAGGATCAGAATTTGTTTAGCTCCATTCATCCATTGTCATGTTGAATTATATGCATTTCTTGGGATGGAGAAATGAAAAAATTTGCTACTCACCCATGACCCAAGATCATTAATTATTGGCACAAAATACAACATGTTTACCTGTGTGTATGCATGTGCATGTGTGTGTATGACTCAAGAATGTTAAATGACTCGAGATTATTATATGTTCGTACAAAATATAACATATTTACCTCTGTGTGTGTGTTTTTTTTTCTTTCTTTTTAAAGCAGGTTTTTGCATGGCTCAGTGAGATCACCATATGACAGTCTGGTAAAATTATACATTGATCATTTTACCAGACTGGTATAAGGTTCTTCAATCAATCATGTAAAGTTGAGAATACACATTTCTCACTATCTCATTACTTATTTACATGTACTTTCTCAGATGATGAAGGCAAAAGATGATTTTTCACCTGGAAATAACTTTTATAGGGTTATGTTCTTGTATAGGGTTGTGTTCTTGTATAGATTATGTTCTTGTATAGATTTGTGTTCTTGTATAGGGTTGTGTTCTTGTATAGTTGTGTTCTTATATAGGGTTGTGTTCTTGTATAGATTATGTTCTTGTATAGATTTGTGTTGTTGTATAGGGTTGTGTTCTTGTATAGGGTTGTGTTCTTGTATAGATTATGTTCTTGTATAGGGTTGTGTTCTTGTATAGGGTTATGTTATTGTATAGGGTTGTGTTCTTTTATAGGATTGTGTTATTGTATAGGGTTGTGTTCTTTTATAGGATTATGTTCTTTTGTATAGGGTTATGTTATTGTATAGGGTTGTGTTCTTTTATAGGATTGTGTTCTTGTATAGGGTTGTGTTCTTGTATAGGGTTATGTTATTGTATAGGGTTATGTTATTGTATAGGGTTGTGTTCTTTTATAGGATTGTGTTCTTGTATAGGGTTGTGTTCTTGTATAGATTATGTTCTTGTATAGGGTTGTGTTCTTGTATAGGGTTATGTTATTGTATAGGGTTGTGTTCTTTTATAGGATTGTGTTATTGTATAAGGTTGTGTTCTTGTATAGGGTTATGTTATTGTATAGGGTTGTGTTCTTTTATAGGATTGTGTTATTGTATAAGGTTGTGTTCTTTTATAGGATTGTGTTATTGTATAGGGTTATGTTATTGTATAGGATTGTGTTATTGTATAGGGTTGTGTTATTGTATAGGGTTGTGTTCTTTTATAGGATTGTGTTATTGTATAAGGTTGTGTTCTTTTATAGGATTGTGTTATTGTATAGGGTTATGTTATTGTATAGGATTGTGTTATTGTATAGGGTTGTGTTATTGTATAGGGTTGTGTTCTTTCATAAGCATAAGCTTCTAATGGGTCTCTTATTATAACAGACAAAACACAGTGTATTCACTAAGTTTGTAATTCGAATTGTCTCAGTATGCCTTTTTTTTAATACAATTTCTGATTTTGGTTTTTTTATAAGAAAGCTGTCACCTTAAACATTGCAAAGGTAAATTTATGGCTACAAAAGTTTATACTTGCTTGCTTTTATTTGTATAACATTAATGTCGCTTAAACTGAAAATGAAACTCGTTTATTCCTATTGTTTGAGGGATATTAAAAAAAATTATTGTTATAAGGTTTTACTGTGTGAAGTAGAATCATTCTCAGATTTGATCAGAACGTGACTCGTTCATTTCCATCAAGTCATGAAAAAACTTTAGATAATTTGCATATGTTGGGTACAGAAAAGGCTGATAATATTTTGACTTGCGACTTTGTTTCCTGTTGCCTTATTGCATCATTGGAACAAATGTGGTTATGAATATAGTTCATATTTGTTGCGTATCCTAGGTTTCTTTCTTGTTGCGTATCCTAGGTTTCTTTCTTGGCTTGATGGAAGGGTGAACATTTTCTGATTGATTCAGGCTGCAGAAAATCAACATGACAGCTTGTCACTAAACATGTAGAGTAGTTCTTCAATAATAGCAGAACTAGCTTGCAGATGAGGCAAGGAAAATACTTTCAGAGATTGCATATATTTCTTAATTTGTTATTACGTTCAAGCTTGTGGGAGAATTACACTCATATATGAATATACTGTAGTCAATACCTCAATGGTAGATCATAAAGTGATACATAGGCAAACATTGAAGATCTGTCCATGCAAAATGTTCATATCTCTGCTATATAATCTTCTTTAATATGTTTTATTTTCATACTGGTATTTTGGGATTCTTTTTATTTTCTGAACTTAAAGAGTACATGTACTTCCTTGTTCAGCTTTCATTCTCAGCTTAATCAGGAATGTTAACCATAATAGCAAAATGGCATGTTGGGCATATAAGATGTAAATGGAATGGTTGTTGTTTGTTGTAGGGTTTTAACCCCCCCCCCCCCCCAAAAAAAAATAATCCACCAACCCATGAGAAGCTACTGGCAAGCTTTCTCACATACCTACACTGGCCAAATCTGAGATAACTCACAGAGGTGAGATGGCAGTGATCTGTAACAGAGAGCACTATAGACCGACCACTCAGCCATTTGGGGTCCCAATTGGAATGGTGTGCCTGACATTATTAGAAGGTCTTGCACTTTGATGCATCCCATAATTATGTTATTACAGTATGAATATACTGGACCAGTTTCTCATGAAGTAAAAACAGTAGTGTATACGACTAGAAATATTTTTATCAATGATATTTTGCCCATGTTCCTCATCGAGTGCATAGTGTGGAGGGTGGGAAGATCAAGGGAGATGTAGAAAGTACCAGTTTTAAATCAAAATGCAATCTCTAAAAGGAAACTAGTAGTAATTTTCTTCAAATGGATCTTGTTTGCTCCATGGAAATCCGTCAATCGGACATGTATTTTTGTAACATCTGTGCAAATCCATAGGACACTTTATATGATCGCTCAAAATAGTTTTTTTGCAACATTTTCCTGATTGGGGATGCTATCAATGTAATCGGCTAGAAAAATAGGCGATACTTCATGGAAAATAATTTTTAAAATATCATAAATTTTAATTTTCTTTTATTACTTCTGTCTGATTCAAAATGTTGAAAATTGGGAAAATAAAATCATGTTCAATACAAACATTTTGAAAATCAGATTTAGGAAGATTTCAGGTATACATGGGAGATTCCCTTTCTAAATATATATCGTGATTATGTGTTAACACGTTTAAGTGTAATATGGTCACATATTGTCTCAATGTGAAGTTTGAAATGCAGATAGCAGTAAGACTTTTTAGATGCTCTTATGTTAGATTTCAGTGGTAAAATACTGTTTACTGCTGGTGCTAATTCGATCAAATTGTTTTAATTCACAGTAATAATTTCACCAAGGAATAAATAAGTTTTTATCCATTAATTCCATAGTAGTAGATAAAGTAAGTCTTATGTTGTGCATTGGGATCATGGGGCGCTCCTTCAGTGTGTTATGCAGTGAAAGTATAGCATACAAGATTTTCTCTAATATATTGTATTTTAGTGTACACAGCAATCATAATTGCTTTGGCAATAATTGCTTTATTACATAATAGCTGCAGTTCCTAGACACAGTTGCATGTATGGTCATGCAGTTTCATGTGCATTTACATTTATCACTTATGTTAACACCCAAAAAAACAATTGTTGTAATGCCCTACTTTTTTCTAAGTATATGCATACTTTTTTTTCTTCTCCATTTAACTTGAATTTATGCAGCATTCAGCATAATAATTTACTCTCATTCTGTTGAAATTATTTTAAAGTACATTTAAGTACCAAATTATATTCTTGCTATCACTTTAGACCAGCAAGTAGATCTCTGAGCTTTTTTACTTCCGACACTACTGGTAGCAGACCACTTGTTGGTCTAGCTGTAACTTACTTATGTCTTGATATAAAATAAAGTTTAATAAAGGGTCATAGTAACCTATTTCAGCTATTTTAAATAACCATAGTGACATATATTTCTGTTAGTTTAAATAAAGGGATATAATGACATATTTTAATTGTTTTAAATAAACAGCCATAGTGACATATATTTCAGTTATTTTTAATAATGGGCCATAGTGACATCTTATTTCAATTATTTTGATGTAGTTGACTTAAGAAATAAATTTTAATATGTATTGATAAGAAGAAACGTTTTGTTCAAAACAGTAATAGACAAAGGGTCTCTCAAACAAAGGCTGTATCCATGCATGGGTAATTAGTGGTTCTAGTGGTAGCCAGAACTGAAGTTTTTGTTTGAACAGTGCTTTAGTGTTGCCTATGGGAGCCCCCCAATTTCCTGGGCTGATTATAGATTGTGGGTTGGAAAATGTGTGTTTAGCCATGCATTAACTGCCTGCCTGCCTGACTGTGTTACTGTGCTGCTTGGCTGGCCCCCATTAATCAGTAGGAATATCACAACAACTGGTCTAGATTTTGGTTTTCACATCAAAAGCAGTTGTAATACATTATTTTCTGTACCACTGCAGTGTGATGGAAATAATAACATTCTGTCTGTGCATATGTCTGTCTGTGTAGGATCTAGCTGATTTCTGAATGAGAACTTTAACACTTGAGGTAATGTTCTTCTGTTTGCAATATTGTTTGACATACATATTTCTTCATTGTTTTGATCCCAGTTAAATGTTTCAAGACTGTTAAGAATATTGCTTCCTTAGAGCAGTGTCAGTCTGTATCAAGAATTTTATTCCTTTTTGTTTTTGTTGGGTTTTTGTTTTTATAAATGAATGGCCGTACATACATGCATACATTTGTGATGCATAGATTTCCTTCCTAGTTTGTTTTCAAGCATTTTTTTTAGCAACACTCATGGCTAAAGTGAAAGTTGAGATGGAATATATATCTATGTATAATCTAAATATTCAGCAAATAGTAATTCAGAAGAACTTGTGGATAAATATTTTAATGCCCAATTTTAAGTTTTGTTAAAAGATACATGTGTGTTGTTTTTTAATAGGGCAAGTGCAGCTGTTAACACTTTACTTTGTAAAAAAAAGTTACAATCATTAATCAGTTCAGTTTAAGATTATGAAGATGAGGACAATTTGTGAATTAATCAGTTTAAAGATCACAACCATTTCCAAAAACTTTCATTTGGTATAGATTTTTTTTTACTTGTTAGGCTAAGCAGTTTGTATATTATACTACATTTAAAAAAGGTTTTTCAGTATTGACTTTTAGACATCACAGTGCTACAGCAGTGATTGGCAAAATGCATTGAGTTCAAAATATAAAAAAATAAAATTTATTTGCATTATTTCACTCCATTAGAGATTCAGACTTGAGCAGCAATAACTCATGCTGCACTAAGCCTGTGTTTTCTTGCCACCCAGGGTCAGATCTGAATGCCAAGTCATGTGACTGTGACCGTGTTACCATGACATGTGCATGATATGTCAGGGCTCATTAAATAGAGAATTCTGTTAGCCAAGCTTAAATTTGTTATCCCAGAGAAAACACTTCAATATCAAACATTTAGGCTTTCTCTTTTTTACTGGTAGTTGATGATTTCCCTTTGGAAAGTTTGGTTTTATAGCAAATAAGTCGTGATAGTACATTGGGCTACCAAACATATTGTAGCCCTTATCCATTGTTCTGAATGCCCTGAATTGGCACACTTTTTTGGCCTCATAACATTTATTTATTTTTCATCATTTGAGGTAAAAGTGAATACTTTCTGAAAAATATTTGTTAGTGTTATTGATGTACACCTCTACCCCCAAGAAAACTAGGTTGCAGTGACAGGCTATTAAGTCCTATTGTACACAGTTGATTATGTACTGAAAACTAGGTTGCAGTGACAGGCTATTAAGTCCTATTGATTATGTACTGTAAACTAGGTTGCAGTGACAGGCTATTAAGTCCTATTGTACACAGTTGATTATGTACTGAAAACTAGGTTGCAGTGACAGGCTATTAAGTCCTATTGTACCCAGTTGATTATGTACTGTATATACTCTTAAGTGAAGTCTAACTGCAAGCTTCACAGACTCAGATCTATCGTCACATAATGTGCAGGCAGATCTAGTTCTGTTTATATTATTACGAGTAATCAATAGAACAAACATACATAAGTTTGCAGGGCATTATGCTATGGCAGATCAGGAACGTTGATGTTTGTAGTTTGAACTGTGCTTAATAGCGAGTATAGATGGTAAATAGAGAAGTTGTCTGAGAGAATTTAGTCACCTTTTGCTGTTTGTGGAGTAAATGTTATTTTCCTGTTATGTGTATATAAGATTTATTTTTAGATGAACATGCTGGAGACCAAGACATAGGCATATGTCTCTGCTTTGACCAACCAGTCACACTTGATGACACACTTGATAATTGAGCAAACTCACTGCAAAATAAAATCACAACCAAAATGAACAGGTGGATTATGGAAATGTGTGATCGTTTATTTGCAACTATTTGCAACTGATTTAAAATAATGATTTTGGAGATATGTTTTTTCTTGCAGGGGGTGGGGTGGGGGTAAGATGACTTTGTGAATGGTAATGAGGGCAAAATGACGTGGATTTTGCATTTAGCTGTTAATTTTATTTTAAAACTTATTCCAAAATGCTGATGCGGGAGGTCACTTGTTCAAATCCTGGCTAAGTCATTCCAAAATGTTCTAAAAAAAGTAATTAACACATTAACCCCAGGAGGTTTTTTTTGTTTCCTCATGAAATGCGAGTAGGTAACACGTTTTTGGGACTATTTCTGAATACATCCTAATGCATCGACTTCCAAGCAATTTTCCATTAGACCAATGTCTAGCTGTGCTAAAAAAAATTTTTACCATTGGTTAGTTTGCTGGTGCATGAACAGAAGGTAAAATGGTGGAATTGTTTTGGTGTTTTTTTGTGCTTAACGATCCCATATTTTTCATATGGAGAAGACTCTTTATTCAAAATGTCCACCTTATCCTACTTTTTGCACAGGTTCACCTATCTGAGTGCACTTCAGACCAGTCTGCTTTAGATCCGAGGCCATAAAGTCTAAAATCTGGACACAACTTGAATTCGAAATATTGGCGAATTTCGGGTGGAAACAAAAAAAACGGGTCCAAATTTTTTTTTTTTTTTCCTCTGTATTTTGTAGTGCAACTAAAATGTCCAGATTATTTGGTATCATTCTAGAGCTAAATCTGTCTACCTTTCTATAATACCACCCCCTTTAGTGTGTCATGCATGACCTTGGCACTAGAGGTTAATGTGTTAAAACTGCCTCTAGGTGCTGAGCATTAACACATTAACCCCTGGAGGTTTTTGCTGTTTTCGCATGAAATGCGAGTAGGAAACACATTTTGGGGACTATTTCTGAATACATCATAATAAATTGATTTCCAAACAATAATCCGTTAGACAAATGGTTACTAATGCTAAAGAAAATGTTTTTCATTGGTTAGTTTGCTGGCGCATGAGCAGAAGGACAACAATCAGACTTTTTTTTTTTTGCTTAACGGACCCATAATTTTCATATGGAGAAGACTCTTTATTCAAAATGTCCATCTTATCCTACTTTTTGCACAGGTTCACCTGTCTGTGTGCGATTCAGACCGGTCTGCCATGGATCTGAGGTCATAAAGTCTAAAATCTGGACACAAATTCAGAATCCGACCATGGGCGATTTTTGGGTGAAAAAAAAACGGGTCCAAAAACGTCGGTTTTTCCCTCTGTTTTTTGTAATGCAATTAAAATGTCCATATTACTTGCTATCATTGTAGAGCTACATCTGTCTACTTTTCAATGATACCACCCACTCTATTGTATCATGTATGACCTTGACGCTACAGACCTTGGAAGTAGGCTACTACCTCATGCCCCGTAAAGTCATCGTTAGGGGTTAATGTGTTAAGAGGTTAGTGTTGTTAGGACTGTTTGGACTGGGGTCACGATAATGTACTGGGTGGGATATGATACTACATGTCTGCAGCCTGATAACCCCAGTGCTAGACATCACAATAAACTTCCACACTGCAGACATCATTGCGATATGACTGAAATCTTTTAAAATTTACATTAAAAATCCAAATCACGTGATTCCAAAAGTTGTGAAACAGGTGTCAGGCTTGATTTTAACTGGTAGTTGGTAGGGCTGTTTGTATAAATTAATGGCTATCTATATGTGGCTGTTCATATTAATTAATGGCTATCAGTATGTGGCTGTTCGTATCAATTAATGGCTATCTCTATGTATGGCACTCAAACTCTATACATGCCGATGTGTATCAACCAATAGTTACAATCACTTGCAAAGGTAGGAGCAAAATGTGATTTACAATGTGGCATAATGTCTATGAAGTTGGAGGAAAAAATGTGTGGTTCTGGTAACCAGACATTTATTATTTTAATATCACAAAATCGATAACTTTTATCATTTACGTAAAACAAAAAACACGATACCTACAGTATCTATCTTTTTCATATTTAAATTTTAAAATTGGAAACTGTGACCTGTACTAACGCAAGCTTGATAAAAAGTATTACAAATAAGTCGCACTGAACTCCCTATCCAATTTTTGTCCACACTATTCTGTAACCATAGATTTGTTATGTTGGCCTTATACCGTATACAAATTAAGTTTGTTGTAACTTGAATGAGCATTTTTCATGAATTATCAGTAATTGTTAAAACAAATGAATGGTGGATGGCACTGGGTAAGTGCTGACCTAAATGATGATTTTATATTACGTTCTACCAGTATGCTAATGAGTGAGGTGTGGTTAAATGTCTGTTCTACCGATAGGTTAATTATGGGATCTTGTGTGTGCATGCCTGTGCATATGTAATCCTGTTTACTTTAATACCGTTAACGAATCCTGATTATTTTAAACAAATAAAATTTCATTAATTTTTTATCTTCACTAAAAAAAAGGATAAGTATGAAATCACGTTAATGTGAAATTCACTCTCAAATCAGAATTACGTTTGTTGGGATATCTGCGACTTTTTAAACTGGAATGTTTGTCAAGTTTTAGCATTTGAAAAACTTCCATGGTAAAGATATGTCAGCATACTGAAATAAATAGACAGTTTAAAATACTATGGAATAAAAATTATATCAGAATTAGAAAGTTAGTGATTTTAAAATTTGTTCAGCAGGGGGTGAGGGATAAATTTTCTCAGCTTTACTTAGTACCTCTGTCTAGTGGTTAATGTTGTTATTGAGTTTATGATAATTTGTAAAAATTCTTTTGTTTAATAATAAGCGATCAGAACTTGTAAAAGCAATTTCTGCTTAATTATCATTTTAGGTTATGATAGCTTAGTTTATAGAATATCTGAGTTTTAATCTACTAGTTTTGTTTTTAAGACACCTGCACAACTCTTGTGGTTTACATGACTTTGTAAATGTCGTGTTCTTGTTCTGCAGAGAACGTAATTACTCACATGCATACAGAGGTGGCCAAAAAGGTCCCGTCTTTAACCCCTGGCATCGTCATACCAAAGACTTATAACAATGTTACTAGTAGCTTCATCTCTTGGCACTCAGAAGTTTGTCTTCAGACTGGTCAGCCTGCTGTCAGGATAATGTGACTGGGTGGGACATCATGCTACTTGTCTACAGCATGATGCCCCAGTGCTAGTCATTAGTATAGACTGCAATGCTGTTGACATCAAGGTGATATGACATCATGCTACTTTGTCTATAGCATGATGCCCCAGTGCTAGTCATTAGTATAGACTGCAATGCTGTTGACATCAAGGTGATATGACTGATTTTTAATTAAAAAAAAACTACATTAAAAATACACACACACACACACACACACACACACACACACATAATGTAGCACTGTGGCTCAAAGTTCTTTTTTTCCTCTGCAATATGTGTTGCAATTTTCATTCAGAAGATATGTAGCCTGCTTGGGCCTCTTGTTATAATATGGTTGTAGTTGCATGTACCTTGGAATGAAGACAATTACTTGACCATACTTAAATTGGAAATTTGAACACTGTTCTGCATAAAATTAGAACAATTGAAAGACATATTCACAGACACATTTAATCCAGTGCAAGTTGGAATGTAATGCAGTTAGACCTAATTTAGATATGATCTGGAGGCAGTTTTACAGCTGTGATAATAGAAAAGTCTTTTTTTTTTTTTTTTTTGCATGTTTACAATCTGGTTTGCTAGAAGCAGCTAATTAGCAGATTTTATGAGGTATGTCATGTAGTCAATAAGCAGAACTGGTTTCCATGGTTATGAGAATTTCCAGTAATCAGTTGTATTAGAAGTCTGGCTGTTTAACAGACCATGAACACACAGCTGTATGGCAATGTGCCTTTTGTTATGAAAACAGCTTGTAAAATTCCCGACATACATACATTAACAACTAGGGATTATGTTTTAATCTCTCTGTCTCTGTCTGTCTGTCTGTCTGTCTGTCTCTCTCTCTCTCTCTCTCTCTCTCTCTCTCTCTCTCTCACACACACACACACACACACACACACACACACACACACACATCTCTCTGGTCCACATCTTTTTTTTGGCCTCTCCACTAAACTTTGGAGTGTTTCTGTTTTGTAAAGTACCAAACTAAGCCAATACACTACACTATATCCTTGAAAATGTCCCATGCAAAATAATGAGAATAAAATCTGTATGCTTCCTTTGCATTTTTCTTTTATTTACAATTTGCCAGTGAAAGAATAAAACTTTTTCTATTGCAAAGAAAATGAAAATTTATGCAAATAAAAAAGCATGAATGAATTTTAAAAAAAAACATGATTTCTTTCTGTTGACAACATTTGATTAAAGAGTGAAAACATTGTACAGATATATCCCACCTAACATCAGGAATGCATGCATTAAAAGTTGGGTGTACCATATGTAGTCAAACTGCAAACTGCACAGACCCAGATCTGCGCTCATATTTTGCACCCAGCAGATCTGGATCTTTGCAGTTTGGAGCAATTAGTAGAAGAAACAACAGATTTCCTGATCGGCAGCCATATTATGCTGTGGTTGATAAAGATTTGTATAGTTTGCAGCATGGTTTATAAGAAAATATATACAGTATATTGAAAATGCATATTGTAAAGCAAGTATCCCATAATAATTGATATATGAATCGGGACATATGTGCACATAGGCAAGAATAAAATCAGCAAGGCTTAACCCTTTGAATCCTAATCTCCCCCATATTTCGGCACAATAACCCGAGCCTCCCCGGCAATTTTTGACAATTTTATAAGAAGTAAGATTTTGCAAAAAAAATAATATTATGCCTTAGAATGATAATCCATTATGATATAACAGCAAATATCAAATTGTCTCTTTTCAAACATGCTTATAAAATGCTTTTTATTACTATGACTCTGTAACAAACTGTCTCGAAATTTTGTTCATGTTGTACCATTCATGCAAGATCTATATTTCACTGACCATCTAGCGAATAACACAGGTGTCGGGTTATGACGGTAGATAGCTAGGCCGGTATACGGGCCTGTCTGGTTATGATGGTAGATAGCTAGGCCGGTATACCGGCCTTTGGGGTATATACACTGTTACAACCGGCCGGTAAACCGGCCTGTCGGGTTCAAAAGGTTAACAAAACACAGATCTGTTCTATTTTTTTAATTTCGGTCGAATGCATAGAGTGCAAGAAACAAAAATACATACCTAATAACATTTTTAATGATTGTCCTCTCCATTGTAGTACATAAATTCAATAAGCATCCACAACTTGTCCAATTAACTCCATTTTAACTTTTATAGTCACACTCATCCATGTGTCTTTTTTGTCATGCAGCCATCTGCAAAGGTTATCAGCATCCTTTAAAGAGGCTTTTGGAAAACGATGTTTATTGATTACAGAGATATTTTGATGAGAATATAAAGCATGGAAATGCGACCTAGATGCTGCAAATGAAAAAACAAAAGTAGTTATTGGTAATTCTGTTCTGAAGCAGCTTGCAGCATCATAGGCATTCATTAAAGCTATGCATATCACTTGTGACAGCATCAAAGATGTTCAGTAAAGCTATTCATATCACTTGTGACAGCATCAAAGATGTTCATTAAAGCTATGCATATCACTTGTGACAGCATCAAAGATGTTCAGTGAAGCTATTCATATCACTTGTGACAGCATCAAAGATGTTCAGTGAAGCTATTCATATTACTTGTGACAGCATCAAATATGTTCAGTAAAGCTATGCATATCACTTGTGACAGCATCAAAGATGTTCAGTGAAGCTATGCATATCACTTGTGACAGCATCAAAGATGTTCAGTGAAGCTATTCATATCACTTGTGACAGCATCAAAGATGTTCAGTTAAGCTATTCATATCACTTGTGACAGCATCAAAGATGTTCAGTGAAGCTATTCATATTACTTGTGACAGCATCAAATATGTTCAGTAAAGCTATGCATATCACTTGTGACAGCATCAAAGATGTTCAGTTAAGCTATGCATATCACTTGTGACAGCATCAAAGATGTTCAGTAAAGCTATGCATATCACTTGTGACAGCATCAAAGATGTTCAGTAAATCTATGCACATCACTTGTGACAGCATCAAAGATGTTCAGTAAAGCTATGCATATCACTTGTGACAGCATCAAAGATGTTCAGTAAATCTATGCATATCACTTGTGACAGCATCAAAGATGTTCAGTAAAGCTATGCATATCACTTGTGACAGCATCAAAGATGTTCAGTGAAGCTATGCATATCACTTGTGACAGCATCAAAAATGTTCAGTGAAGCTATTCATATCACTTGTGACAGCATCAAAGATGTTCAGTAAATCTATGCATATCACTTGTGACAGCATCAAAGATGTTCAGTAAAGCTATTCATATCACTTGTGACAGCATCAAAGATGTTCAGTAAAGCTATGCATATCATTTGTGACAGCATCAAAGATGTTCAGTGAAGCTATTCATATCACTTGTGACAGCATCAAAGATGTTCAGTGAAGCTATTCATATCACTTGTGACAGCATCAAAGATGTTCAGTAAAGCTATGCATATCACTTGTGACAGCATCAAAGATGTTCAGTGAAGCTATTCATATCACTTGTGACAGCATCAAAGATGTTCAGTTAAGCTATGCATATCACTTGTGACAGCATCAAAGATGTTCAGTGAAGCTATGCATATCACTTGTGACAGCATCAAAGATGTTCAGTTAAGCTATGCATATCACTTGTGACAGCATCAAAGATGTTCAGTTAAGCTATGCATATCACTTGTGACAGCATCAAATATGTTCAGTTAAGCTATGCATATCACTTGTGACAGCATCAAAGATGTTCAGTGAAGCTATTCATATCACTTGTGACAGCATCAAAGATGTTCAGTTAAGCTATGCATATCACTTGTGACAGCATCAAAGATGTTCAGTTAAGCTATGCATATCACTTGTGACAGCATCAAACATGTTCAGTTAAGCTATGCATATCACTTGTGACAGCATCAAAGATGTTCAGTGAAGCTATTCATATCACTTGTGACAGCATCAAAGATGTTCAGTTAAGCTATGCATATCACTTGTGACAGCATCAAAGATGTTCAGTTAAGCTATGCATATCACTTGTGACAGCATCAAAGATGTTCAGTTAAGCTATGCATATCACTTGTGACAGCATCAAAGATGTTCAGTTAAGCTATGCATATCACTTGTGACAGCATCAAAGATGTTCAGTTAAGCTATGCATATCACTTGTGACAGCATCAAAGATGTTCAGTAAAGCTATGCATATCACTTGTGACAGCATCAAAGATGTTCAGTTAAGCTATGCATATCACTTGTGACAGCATCAAAGATGTTCAGTTAAGCTATTCATATCACTTGTGACAGCATCAAAGATGTTCAGTGAAGCTATTCATATCACTTGTGACAGCATCAAACATGTTCAGTGAAGCTATTCATATCACTTGTGACAGCATCAAAGATGTTCAGTTAAGCTATGCATATCACTTGTGACAGCATCAAAGATGTTCAGTAAATCTATGCATATCACTTGTGACAGCATCAAAGATGTTCAGTTAAGCTATTCATATTACTTGTGACAGCATCAAATATGTTCAGTTAAGCTATGCATATCACTTGTGACAGCATCAAAGATGTTCAGTTAAGCTATGCATATCACTTGTGACAGCATCAAACATGTTCAGTTAAGCTATGCATATCACTTGTGACAGCATCAAAGATGTTCAGTGAAGCTATTCATATCACTTGTGACAGCATCAAAGATGTTCAGTTAAGCTATGCATATCACTTGTGACAGCATCAAAGATGTTCAGTTAAGCTATGCATATCACTTGTGACAGCATCAAAGATGTTCAGTTAAGCTATGCATATCACTTGTGACAGCATCAAAGATGTTCAGTAAAGCTATGCATATCACTTGTGACAGCATCAAAGATGTTCAGTTAAGCTATGCATATCACTTGTGACAGCATCAAAGATGTTCAGTAAAGCTATGCATATCACTTGTGACAGCATCAAAGATGTTCAGTTAAGCTATGCATATCACTTGTGACAGCATCAAAGATGTTCAGTTAAGCTATTCATATCACTTGTGACAGCATCAAAGATGTTCAGTGAAGCTATTCATATCACTTGTGACAGCATCAAAGATGTTCAGTTAAGCTATGCATATCACTTGTGACAGCATCAAAGATGTTCAGTGAAGCTATTCATATCACTTGTGACAGCATCAAAGATGTTCAGTTAAGCTATGCATATCACTTGTGACAGCATCAAAGATGTTCAGTAAATATATGCATATCACTTGTGACAGCATCAAAGATGTTCAGTTAAGCTATTCATATCACTTGTGACAGCATCAAAGATGTTCAGTGAAGCTATGCATATCACTTGTGACAGCATCAAAGATGTTCAGTAAAGCTATGCATATCACTTGTGACAGCATCAAAGATGTTCAGTTAAGCTATGCATATCACTTGTGACAGCATCAAAGATGTTCAGTGAAGCTATTCATATCACTTGTGACAGCATCAAAGATGTTCAGTTAAGCTATGCATATCACTTGTGACAGCATCAAAGATGTTCAGTGAAGCTATTCATATCACTTGTGACAGCATCAAAGATGTTCAGTAAAGCTATGCATATCACTTGTGACAGCATCAAAGATGTTCAGTAAATCTATTCATATCACTTGTGGCTTGCTGTGCATAGGCATGAGTGATAATATAAAAATGAATCACAGACAACTTAACAAAAGCATGCTTTAAATTGTTTGACATTGTAAAGCAAAATGTTGAGCAAATCAATTTATAGCAGGATGTACCTGTATGAACTACAATGTTACTATGAGAAAGAGATTGTATGATCAGTTGGGTAATTTAAAACTCATATAACATTTTAATATTATTTTACAGTTTAAATAATTAATCTATTTGTATGGCAGAATGAATAAATTGATTTCGTCGTTAGTGATATGAAACATAAGTAAATTATTTTATGTTAGAATTGGTCCATTCTAAAACAGAAAATTTAGCAGAGATTGTACCCACCATTTTAAAGAAAGGGGTCAGTTCTAGAAAAATAGGAGGCATCTAATGAAATAAAAATGTTGTGCTGCAAAACAAGACATGATTATCATTCATTTGGATGTTTTTTAATATAGCTTTTTTATTTGTAGTCTACAAGTCATAGACCATGAAGAGCTTATTGGATGGTTTATTGTCCATCGACTCTTTGTCCATCAGCACAAGTTCACTACTCCTCCTTAATTACTTGGAGGATTACCATGAAACTTTACACACCCACATTCTTAGTCTGGCTGTGCCTAAATTATAATTGTACAACTTGGCCATCAAAGTAGCCATCTTGAAAATCTTCTTATTGCTTTTCCACCTGAAAGTCATATTGACATGGAGTTTTTGCCAAAAAAACTTCTAAAGATGTCTGGTTTGTCCTTAATGAAAATAGTACTAAGTTGATGTCTATTATGGCCACAACCTTGAAAGTCTTGTTATTGGCATTGTGGAATGGAAACTCATCTTGATATGGGATCTTCACCAGAAGGTTTTATGATGTCTGTTTTGTCCTAAACAAAAATGGTCCCACTTGCACATCCAATATTCCAATATGGCTGTCACAATAACCATGTTAAAAATCTTATTATTGCTACTCCTTCGGACTGGAAACTCACATTGACATGGGATTTTTGCCAGAAGAATTTATGATGTCTATTTTGTTCTAAATGAAAACGACGTTGCTCAGATATCTAGTGTTGTTCCAATGGATTATAATAGATCATCAGTTAGTTGAGCAAACCATTACGATAATCAATTGTGTACTCCATAATCGATTGTGTGTAAAGGGAGACTACTTTTTAGGTGTATGCAAAGCACAAAGGTTACTAAAACTCCCAGCCACTAAAGTTGACCTGAAATTTATTAATTCCCTTCACAACTACAAATATGAAACCTTATGATTTATAATTAGGAAACATATAGTCATTATTACAAGGTTAAGTTGTTAAATTGTTGAGTTAATAAATCTAAACACATTTTGTTGATTTGTTTCAGTTAAATTGCAACATCTTTTGTAGTATTTATAAACAATGTTCTTCTATACTTTAAATTATAGACACATCACATGTGAACGAAAGAATTTCGGGGGATTGTATCCGTATTTCAGTTACATATGACTGATCAGCCATAAAAAGTTGTGTTCATTTAACAAAATTGTAGAACAAAAGTAACACAATGTAATATTATTGACAGGTTAAAGAATACATGTTATTAAAAGAGATTACTCCTGTACATTTATGAACATATTGATCTCTTGATCAAAGATATAACTGTCTAACAAAAATTAAAATTTGCTCTTAGTAACCGATTATAATCGATGATCAGTTGGTTAAGGGGAACCGATTATCAATTATGAATTTCTGACTGATTCCCATCACTACAGATATCCAATATGGCCACCAAAGTGGCCATCTTGAAACTTGTGTTTTTCACATCCAATATAGCTGCCACAGTAGCCATCTTCAAAAACTTGTTTTCATTTCTCCTGAATGGGTGGTGATGTCAACATGGTGGTTTTACTAAAAGACTTCTTACTGTTCAGTTTTAGATGTTGCTGTTTAGATATCTAATTTGGCTACTAAATTGCCTCTCTCGATACCATGTTATTTCTACTCCAGAATGAGTTATTATATGGGATTTTGTTTTACTGAAAGACCTCATATGCTGTCTAGTTGGTTCTGAGTGAAAATATTACTTATCAGACATGTTATTGTTTAAGAATATCTAGAGGTGTTTTCAACACTGAGTAGTTACAATAAAGAATAAAAATGGTCTTATTATTTTGATTTCATCTAAGTTAACTTTGGTTAGTAGAGCATACATTGCTTCAAGGAACACTTGCATGGAAATTAGATCATATTTTGCAATCCTTTATCCCAGAATAAATCATTCAAAATTAAACTTGCCATTTATTTTATGTTAGATAATTATACTTAGAAATAAAGAGCATATCCCTTGATAAAATCTTAATTATTTATATTATTCATATTTTTAATATAAAACCACTGAACTGCTTTGGAAACCTACAGTTTCAGGGATTAGGTAATATCACTTCAGATAATAATAGATTACATGGCTGTCCTGGTGGCAATTCTCTGCTCTTGCTTGACTGACCATGTTGAGGTGTCATGCTTTTGATCTCCATGTAACATGATGACGAGATTAATCCTTATCTTAAGCATAAAACCAAGAAAATGCTTGTTTAGTTTGTTCAAGTAGTTTTGTGAGTCCTCTACATTAATTTATCAACTAGGTTTAGTGGGGGATATGAAGGAGATAAGATAACCTGGTCTTACAGACTGTCCTTGCTGGATCTACTTTTGACAGAATTTTTACAAATGGAAATAAATTACTATAGTTGACATCTGCTTGTATTTGTCTTTTTTAAAAAAAAAAAAAATAAACATTATTGTAAATAATTGAAAATTGTTAAAATTAATCATAATTTTTTTTAACTTAAACTTTATTAAAGGATATCTATAATTCAGAAAACCATTGGACCAACATGACAGTTATCAGCCTACTTTATTGTATAATATGATAAAGCAATGAAAATTTGAAGGGCAGCATCAAAATTTAATTTGTTGAGTGCCTCATAGAATGGTTATCAGATGCAAAATAAACGTTACGTATGAAATGTTAATATATATGCCCTATCAAAGATGCTTTAACTTTAACTGCAATTTGAGGATGGTCCATTTCAGGAAGGTCCCTATCACCATTCTGCCAAATAAACAGATTTTTTTAAAAGTATTTTAATCTCGATGATATATTATTTTTAAAAGCTAGAATAAGGCAACAGTTACAAGGAACACATTTTTTCTTTTCTTCTCCCCATTAAAATAACATGGTGCATGTTCTTCTATTTTTATTAAAGACTTTATTGTTTTTGTACTCTGGGTTGTTAGGTTTTCACAGTTTGTTTGATAGGTGTTGTGAAACAATTGCTTTGTTGTTGTTGTTATTGTTAATGTTGCTTTCCTCCTTTAAATATTCATCTGCTAAATCATTAAACATACCAGCATGATAGATACCATTCAGTGATTATATTCTTGACTTGTGTACTGATGATGATGGATTTGTTCTTTTCAACATAAACACAGCTTTGTATTAGATTTCCTTTTACTGCTTTGTCTGACTCTTATTTAAAATTAGATCAATTTTTGTTGTAATTTTTCTAGTTGTGCTGTTTGAGATTTAATGCCATTTTTCATCGCTTGATAGTCTACACATGACAGCCACTATATCTGGTGGAGTCAGGGAAAACCTGACAAGGACCACCAATCCAGAAGAAGATTCAGGCAAGCTTGTTTTCACAGCGCATTGGCCGAGCCTGAGACTTAAACCCACATGGACAAAGGTGAATTGGCAGTGAGCAGTGGAAAGTGATCACTTTAAACCACTTGCACCCCCACCCTGCCCACTATTTAAGCATATGCACATAGCTTACTACATTGCCACAAGCCATAGGATAGTCTGTTATGCTCCTTTATCACCCGTGTAGCTGCCAGTGCGATGATTTCCTTATATCGCTGTGAGAGTAAAAATTGTATTGCCATTGCAATGAAAACATGACCTTTCAAGCTCATGGAGTTAAATAATCAGAAATTGTCTTGCAAGCACAGTCACATATCAACCAATACAATAGGCATGTTCTTGTGATTGTTGTGGTGTGTTGTTGATATATTCTTTATTCATACCCATGAAAGACAAGGAAATCTCAGCACAGGCAAAGTTGGTCATAAATGAATGTAGCCAATTTTTTTACCATGGCTTGTGAAGATGAGCTTACATGTAAAAGCAATTCTTTGTGCACATCATGTAAACAGTCTAAGCTTAACTGGTTCTGTCATTTGCCATACAGGCATTACTAATTAATAATTAGGGACTAATTGATGAATCCCAGGCTCTGCCACCTTACAATTTTACATTCACTTGTACTGTGCAGAGTGACTCAACATTTGCAGCAACCCAGTGCAGGTAAAGACTGCCAAGCTACCCGCCAGTGGTGATTTGTGGAGAACATATTTTTATTGACTCATTTTATTCCATGGATATAAATGAAAATATTTATGAGTTGAGATATGAAATTTTCAAAGAATATTGGATTACATTTATATTATTATTTTTGAAGCAATAAAGTCTATATTGAAAAACCCCAGGATAGTTTGTAAAATAGTCATTCGTTGTCATGATATAGTGGCTAGCCCGGGCGGGTAGACCTGAGTCGGCTTTCTTGGTGTGTTCTTAAGATAATTGCTTAGATTTCACTTCCTTGGAAAAAAGCTGTTAAAACCAAGAAACAAAAATTACCAGCCTTTCTCGCTTGTTTCTCCTACAAATCATGAAGATAACAAGTTTGCAGTTTAACCATGCACAGATCAAATCACTGTGGGGTCGCAAAATAAAACAGGATAAATAGGAAAAATTTGGTTTCGAGTTTGTGTTTTACTGCACACCAACACTGTAAAGGTCATGTAAATAGAGTAAGATTTCTTGTGGGATCTATTGGTGGAAATCAAACTTCACATCTTTGTAGGCACATGCCTTAACAACCATGCCACCATCATGCAGGGATTTGAGTTTACCATGACAAAATTGTAACAATATCAAATATGTTTATTTGGAGGACCTGTTGAAGGGAAAGAATTTTAAGGAAATTCAGTCAGCATTGTTGAGTGATACATCATTTAGTTAAATTGAATGGATTTTGTTATTAGATTCTTAGAATGCTGTTGTTGTTGTGGGTTTAATGTGATTTTTCAGCACATGATAGGCTATACATGACGGCCAGTATTAATGGTGGAAAAAAAACCAGGGAAAAAACCCAGAAACTACTGGCAAGCTTCCTCACACACCCACATTGGCTGAATCTGAGACTCGTACCCATGCAGACAGATGAGATGGCAGTGATCCATAATGAGGAGCACACTAAGCCCCTCGGGGCCCCTAGAATGCATTGTTCTGTATTTGAAGGGATCTTCCTAGAATGCATTGTTCTGTATTTGAAGGGATCTTGTGTGGAGGGGAAGACACTTGTTATTTGTGACCAACTGTAAACTGCTGTCACATTATTTGATGGCAGGTCAGGGTCCATCTTGTTTGTTGTACAGATCACTCAGAACAAACTGCATAGACCCAGATCTGGCAGTATGTTATGTGACAGCTGATCTGGGTCTGTGAAGCTTGTAGTTGGACTAGACTTGCGAGTATTTATAGTAGTCCCAGGGATTCACCAAGAATTGCTTGGGCCTTAGATAAACCCATTTTTTCCTTCGAATTTCAAAACCAGTATTTATCCATCTTAAACTGCTCCACTTGTCTAGAGACAAGTATAGTAAAGAAATAATCTCTATTTTCTTATCAAACAGCTGAAGTATTCTTGATTCACTGCTCCCTTGGTACTTGTGCACATTGTGGTCACAAAATAAAAATAGAACATTGTATGAGTGATGGTGGTTGAATAATTGATTAAATAAATATCTTGTTAAGGTCTTTGCGTCTCTGTATTAATTACCTTTAGTTTAAATATATGCAATCTCTGAAAAGATTGTTTAAAACATTACTCCAGGTGGTTCAGCATGCATCGTGTACCATCCAAAATGGTGTCTTACGTCACTGCTTTTGCAAGTTACTGTCAGCACATTTAAGCATTACTTTGCATTCAGAATAAAGCATGATTTTTTTTATTTTTAAGAAAGGGCCACATTTATTTAGAAATTTTTTTAAAAAAAAAATGTTATTAGTAGAATACTGATACTGTGATTTCATTGCAATTTATGGTGAAAATTTTACTCCTGCATGGACCCCAGGTTTCTGAGTTGTCTAAAGCACTGAATTTTGCAGATCACTGCTCTCTCACTTCTGTCTGTGTGGGTTCAAGTCTCGGGATCAGCCAATATGGGTACATGATAAAGCTTGCCAGTAGCTTCGTTTAGGCCAGTGGTTCTTTTGTGTGTGTGTGGGAGGGCAGGGGGTCCTGGGTTCTTTATCTGCCAGTTATACTGACTGCCAGCCTATATTGTGCTGAAAAATAGCATTAAACAACACAAGAACAACAACTGCTCATCCATGATCAACCACTGAGTGCCAGTTTAAGAATTTTAAGTTCACTATAAACTTTGGAGCTCGCTTCTCCATAATAAATCATGTGAAACTGAGCTTTTCGTGCCCCTAGTACACTTTTCACATGGTTCCTTTGCTATTGATCACATCACTGATTAATGTTAGATACTTTAATAAAATTATATGTACTTGTCAGTGTTCATTTAGTCACTTGAAATGAGCTGACTTGCTGCACGACTTTGCTAGCTCTTTCATAGAAATTATTTGCTTGCCTTGCAAATTTAAAAAAAATTCTATCCCATTTTGATATGAAAGACTAATTAATGTGATAAGACAGTGCAGGTTAACTATTAATTGACTTTGCAATGAGACCAAGACTTCCATAAGTCTGAGACCAAAACAAATAGGTACTTAATTAGGTTTACATCGAAACACTCACTCATAGGCATTACTGTCAAATTTGAATACTAGAGGGCATATCACCTTTATGATGATTACACTGAAACCAAATTAAAAAAAAAAGAAAATAATGTGTTTTAGTTTGCAAAATTTATTGAATGGTACAGTATTATTTTTGTAAAAGTGCTGCCACCAGTAGGCAGTGCTAATGTTTTAAGATTTTAAAATTTCAATGTACCATTATAGTTTTTCTGTTTCATTGTACTGCAAATTTTATGTACAGAAAATATAACAAAATTTATGATTTCTTATTAAAAGTTGCAAATTTCAAGATGTTTTTTCATCAATATTGAATTTACGAATTTAGTTTTTGATTTTATTTCTCTTAAGTAAACAGACCTATTTTGGAGATTATTTTCATTTGGAAAAATTAAGATCAGCACCTGCCACCATATTGCAATCAGATTTGTGAGTTATCGTGATAGAATAGCGAGATAACTGTTTTGCTTTTATTTCTCAGCACAAATGTGGTAAAGGCTATCAGTTAAATTTTTGTGTGTAGCTGTTTTTAGTCACTTTGACATGGTATTCTTATGTGAGTACAATTTTACTTTGTATGACCGATTCATTTCTGTGACTCGTATGTCTGCTGCAGTGTCCACAGACAGTTAAGTTCACTTGTTTTGACTGCAGGGACAAACTTAGTGACCTAATCATGTTTTATATCTTATATGTTTTCAGCATGTTTTTATGTTTTCCAATTTCATTGTTTTTGTCATTTGTTGTTCTGTAGTGTAGTCATATCATTATTGATGGTGTAAAGCGCTTAGAGCTTCGAAAGATTAGGTGCTATACAAAGTCCTCATTATTATTATTATTATTATTATTATTATTATTAAGCGACAACAAAAATGATACAATATTTTTCGATAACTAATTTTTTGTTATACTTGCTTGTTTTCCTCTTTAAAGAGCGGTGGTGGTGCAGTGGTAAATGTGTTCTACTTCTAGAAGTAGATGGTTTGGTTGTTACCATCATATCAGTATGGGCAATTGTTGGGTGTATGTTGCTAGTATGGGCAATTGTTGGGTGTATGTTGCTAGTATGGGCAATTGTTGGGTGTATGTTGCTAGTATGGGCAATTAATGGGTGTATGTTGCTAGTATGGGCAATTGTTGGGTGTCTTAGAGCAGGGCACTTTACTTTGCTTGCCTTGGCATGATATAAATTCCAGATTGTTGTGTGCTAAATTATACCAGATCATATACCGCTCCGGTGGCCTAGTGGTTAGAGCGTTTGCCGCAGAAGCAGGAGGTCGTGGGTTCGATCCCCAGCCGAGTCATACCAAAGACTTACAAAAATGGTACTTACAGCTGCCTCGCTTGACACTCAGCATTAAGAGGTTAGTGTTAAGGTCTGGTCGGCCTGGTGTCAGGATAATGTGACTGGGTGGGACATCATGCTACATGTCTGCAGCATGATGCCTCTGTGCTAGACATCACTATAAACTGCCTCACAGCAGACATCATAGCGATATGACTGAAAAATTGTTAAAGCTACGTTAAAAATCCTAATCAAACATACCAGATCATACCTCTTTAGAGATTATGATATAACCACAAAATGCATTGAGCATACATGTTTATCTCCTGTGTTTAGTGTCTCCTGTCGCTCAGTGAAATCCCCCATGTTCACAAAATAATTAGCAACTCGATGAAAATTTTCCATGTTTGTTCACATTCTGGTCCCAGAGTAGGATATTTATGGTAATACACAGCCCTGTGATCATGTGACTCACTCAACTGGCTTAAGCAGGGCAAGACCATGTAGTTGTTAATTTCACCCTTTGATCATTTTAGCATGGTTGTCTGGTTTGTTATTTGAAGTCTCTCAAGGTGAATGATACTGTTTGTGAGCAGAAGTAATTTGGAATGAATTAATGACATTAATTGATAATGGTTGGGTAACTAAAGAATCTTATCAGCCTAAAACAATAAACACTACCTCGAATCTCTCAACAAGGTTTGCCCTGCTTGTGTCTTGACAGTGTATGATGAAAAGTAATTTGGGCATGGTTATAAGATATTAATTGTTTATGGTTGGATTACTCCGAAGTTCAAGTGGTGTATAACTTGGTTGGTTTGGCTTTTGTGTTTAATGTTGTCAATATGTCTAACCAAACACTAAAATCAGAAAAGTGATGGTTGTCAAAATGTTTGCAGTCACGTTGTGAGGGATATGACTACGCATTCTGCTCTTGCTGTGAAGCTGATTTTGTAATCTATTATGGGGCAAGAATGATTTGCGTCACACAGAATCCGTACCTCATAAAAACATAATAACAGCGACAACAATTATGCCATCAATGCATCCATGAATTGCCATCAAATGTGAATAAAGTTAAATGTATCAACACTTTTTGGCAGCTTTATTGCCAAAGATAATCGCTCATTGGTGACCATCTTTATAATGCAACCAGCGATAACGATATTTAGGTAAAATATGCATTCAACACTAATATGAAGACCACATTGCAAAAACACATAAGTACCGTTGTCCTAGATTTAATCCTTTGTAGACTGCCATTGTAATCAGAAATGCATGGAATGAATGGGGTCTTTGTGTTTAGTTGATAATGGTAGTAAGTGATAATCATTTTCCAGATTTCATTGTCAGTATTAAGGAATAGTGATAGTGATGATAATGTTAACAATGAAAGTGTCTGTGATGGTATAATATATTAGTTTGTTATAAAGAATCTTTCAGACATTTAAGCAATATTTGAATTAGACCCAGACAGCACTTATTTTGAGTTGTTATGGCAGGTAGTCAGCAGCCTGAATCTACGAAAAGGCAGAAATTTTTAAAAACTTTTTGTTGGAATCGGTTGAATTTTACTGACATTGATGCATTGCATTGGTGACATTAAAAAGAACTTTCTTCCATTCTGAGAAAAAAAGTTCAGGCTGACCTCAGAACAGTGTTTCTTAACTCAGGGTTGCTGATGTTTTAGGTACCGACTGCTCTGGTGGCCTAGTGGTTGGAGCATCCGTCGCAGATACGTGAGGTTGTGGGTTTGATCCCCAGCTGAGTCATACCAAAGACTTACAAAAGTGTAGTAACAGCTGCCTCGCTTGGCGCTCCACATTAAGAGGTTAGTGTTAGCACTGGTCGGCTCGGTGTCAGGATAATGTGACATGATGCCCCAGTGCTAGACATCACTATAAACTGTCACAGTGCAGACATTGTAGCGATACGACTGAAAAATTGTTAAAGCTATGTTGAAATGGGTGGCAAGGCTAAAACATCTAACCAAATTTGGGTTACCACCCTAAAAGATTTTGAACACAGTTCTGCTCTAGTACAAACCAGGATCCAGTGAACAGTACATCATCTTCTATTTAGTGTTCAGATCAACAATGATTAAGACTGTCACCTATATAATCCCGCAATGATCCAAGAAGAATAATGAATGGCAACAAGTTAATATGAAAGACTGACTTGATGTTCATGTTTTAATATATAAAAGAATTGTTACATCTTTTTAAATTTTGTCCATTTGCATGGTATAAAAATGTTCAATGAAAAGCTTTGAGGACAAGACTACTGACCAAAATTTTGGAAATCTCTTGATCAGTCTTTTCTGTCAGATGTATAGTTGTGGTGGAAAACCAACAAATTAAGATGAATTTAATTAGCCTGTAAAAATAGGATGATGTGTATTCCTGTTGGGAGTTATTCTAGCCCAGTTAGTTGGTAGAGTGCCCAACATGTAATCTAAGCATTGTGGGTTCAGTACCTGAGCAGACCAACTGCCTTGGTATATAACCTTAGGAAAGGTACTTTGATCCCATTTCCTGGGCATTAGTATAGACAGTGGCGTTAAAAACAGCAAAGAATTTAAGAAAAGCAAGTTAGTCTAATTAAGTAGTCTAAACAAAGTAAAATAGTCATCAGGTGATACAATAATAATGCTGTGGTAAAATTTTGCTAAATGTTTTGATTTTCCAGGGACCAAGTTGGACTTCAATTTTAGGGCGAAGTGACTTGTCTTCCACACCAGAATAAAAAAGGTGAGTAGTCTGGAAAATACATGAGATTGAGCAGATAGGTAAACATTTGTAACAATTGTAAGTGGTTGTGTGAAATTTGTGTTATACTTCACATTTGAGACAAATCATATAAACTATACAAATATTATGTCATATTTTTATTCAGGAAAATTGTGGTTTGACTTTTGTTTTTGTTAAAGCTTGAAATCTTAAAAAATATGTTCATTGTTAGATATCAGTGTAAAAGTTCTAACTTTTTATTTTTACATGATTCAGCATGATAGGCATGATATATGTTTCCCCAGCATTTCCAACATCATTGCTGCTTGAGTGCTTAAACCCAATATTTCCTTCTTTAACTGATGTTATTAATATCTTTCTCTCATCTGGTGAATTTTCATCATTTTTCAAAACTGCCATTGTAAAGCCTCTGCTGAAGAAACCAACACTTGACCATAGCAATTTAAAGAACTACCGCCCAGTTTATAATCTCCCATTCATATAAAAAAAATCTTAGAAAAAGTTGTTCTAACTCAACTTGTATCTCATCTGAATTCAAACAGTCTGTTTAGCAATCATACAGTCTACATATCACTCTTGCCACAGTACTGAAACTTCTTCTGTAAGTATTTAATGACGTTCTCTCTGCTTTGGATAGCGGAAAGACTACAGTCCTCATCCTCCTTGATTTGTCTGCAGCATTTGATACAATAGACCATGATATATTCGTCACCAGCATGTATTTGGCATTCAGAATATAGCCTTACAGTGGTTCAAGTCCTATTTAGTCAACAGGACACATTGTATCTATAAATGGAATACACTCCAGCCCAGTTGATCTATGTTGTGGTGTTCCACAGGGGTGTGTTCTTGGACCAGTTCTCTTCATTCTATACACTCAGCCGCTCTCAGGAGTCATAGATCATCACCCAGTGTCTCACCAATTATACGCTGATGACACCCAAATATACAAGTCTAGCCACCCAACTGAAGAGAGGTGCATTTCTGATGTGAAATCATGGATGACATGTAACAAGCAGCAGATGAATGATGATAAAACTGAGGCCATTCTAATCACAACACAAAGACTTTTTCATTCACATCCTTTACCACAAACAATAAATATCAGCAACACCAACATTAAATTCACACAGTCAGTACAAAACCTAGGTGTTACTCTAGACAGTACTCTCACATTGCACCAGCATGTCATGAACATATGCAAGGCTGCATATCTTGAGCTGAGACGCATCAGCTCCATTTGCAAATATCTTTCAGTTGATGCCACAAAAACACTTGTGTGTTCATTAGTACTTTCAAGACTGGACTATTGTATCTCAATTCTGTTTTTTTTCTTTCTTCTCAATATCTACTCCATAAACTTCGTGTTCGAGTCTAAGATTCGGCATATGTAGTTATGTGAGAAAGCTTGCTAGTAGCTTCTCGTGGGTCGGTGGTTCTTTCTGGTGGTTGTCCGGGCTCTTCCTCCACCATTAATACTGGCCGCCATGTATAGCCTATATTGTGCTGAAAAATGGCGTTAAACCATCAAAAACAAAACAAAACCAAAAACTTCAAGAAATTCAAAACACAGCTGCTCAGATCATCTTTAGACTACCTCGATCAGAGCCCACCTCCCCACTACACTGTCTACCCATTGGATCCAGAATCAAACACAAAATTTGTTCTCTGTGCTACGTTTCACTGATGGACTCAAGTCCAGCATACCTTTCCATCCTCACCCATAAGTATACACCAGCAAGATACTTACGCTTCCCTTCTGATAATCGTATACTTATTATACCCACTATAAAAACAAAAGTCATAAGGGCCCAGCAACGTGGAATGAATTGCCCATTGAAATTAGACACAAAGACACAGTGATCCCTTGCATGAGTACTCTTATAACTCACCTCTTTTGACTGCAAGAACAAACTTGAAGACCTAAAAATGTTTCCTACCTTAAATATTTTCAGCATTTTTTTGTTTTCCAATTTTATGGTGTCCTTTTTTTTGTATTCATATCATTGTAGATTTTGTAAGGCGCTTAGAGCTTCTAAAGATTAGGCGCTATACAAAGTCCTCATTATTAATATTATTATTATTAATAGCTGAATCAGCCCAAATGCCTCAATAGGGTAATAGTTTTCTCATAATATTGCTACAGATCTACCGATTTTCACATCGAGTTTCATGCATTTATTTTCAACAGGAGATTCATAGATTGGAAGTTGATTGTAGACATAACAAAATGTTTAATTGACAGAAAGTTGATGTTTAAATGGTTTTAGCATTTTAATGCATTTTGAATACAGCAGATTTTGATGGCGTGAAAGGGGTGGGGACTGGTCTTGTCAGTTTACAAAGCAAAGTAAGCTTTATCTACATATTTGGGTGAAATATAGGCACTGGGATTTAAAATATGATGCATGACCTGTTACCAGTTTTGTTATTGAAGAATTTCAAAATTTTAACAATATATTCCTACATTCCCAATTTATGAAACTTTTTCCAAAATTATTTACATTACACAGTACATGTAGTCATATTTTTTAGAGGCAGTTTGAAGAAAAAAAAGTTGTTTCACTATTGACCTAATCTCAGCACAGACTTTTTCAGACACAGGATATGCTTTTTGATAACACTCATCCATCAGACCCTGATTTGAGATAGGGAAACCCCAAATATTCAAGCTGTACTGTCATTTACCCGGAGTTGATATAGGCGAACCCAATAATGCAGATGTAGTTATTTACACAGATTATTTTTTAAAAATTCCATTTAGGTTAGTAAAGGTTTTACATCATTTGTTTGGAAATTTCTTTAATGAGGAAACTCAGTGTAGAATGTTGTGTCTTTGAATGGCATGTTTCTGTATAA
This sequence comes from Unio delphinus, assembly GCA_029339505.1. Classification (NCBI taxonomy): domain Eukaryota; kingdom Metazoa; phylum Mollusca; class Bivalvia; order Unionida; family Unionidae; genus Unio; species Unio delphinus. The sequence goes on along the minus strand of JAQISU010000038.1, from coordinate 2,058,737 downwards.
ATTTCATAAATTATTTTGATATAAATAATAGAAACAATGCTAATATTGTGTATAAAATTAAGTCAGTAATTAAGTAACTTACTTTTAAAATGTGAAAATTATATCAATAAAATTGTCACTAATAATGAACTTTGTTTGGTACATTATTAGAACCAAAAGGGGTGAATTTTCAGTGTTAGTGAAGTTCTTTCTTCAGAATGAGTACATGTTGTTTCACAAAATGTATATTATACGTAAGTATACATGTAGAGTATATATACAAGTTGATGTCTGTCTGTGGTCAAAGGGTGGGATTTACAGGTTAGTGATACAAACATGAAAATAAACAAAACTGTGACCTTCAAAATCTCATTTTTATAAGGTGTCCAGGATGACTTGAAAGTTGTCACAGGCAATTTGTACACTTTTGCACCTTTTTGGTGGCAAGAAACGAAACTCCCCAAAGGAGCCCTTTGTAAAGCAGGAAGCTCTGTACCTACTAGTTACAGGTGAGAGATTAGCTCCCACCTGTACCTCCTTGACTTGTCACGCGCTAACTGAAGTCAGCAGGGAGGCTAGGACAAACCGTAAAGATAACGGTTGACCATGACATTTGTTCTACCAGGCACAGAGGTAGAAAAGAGCAAATCTAGGGCACTTGATTTTAGCTTTGTATTGTAAATGGTCTAGGTAGTAAAAAGTTTCAATGTGAGAAAATAAAGAGAAATTTTTCTTTTATAAATTTAAGAGTGTTGTAGCATTGGCCCCCTTACAGGATCGGGCCTTGCGGATACATTCCAAGTTGCCCCCACATCTCATGTTGCCTCTGATCCATCCTTGTATTGAATGTTGTAAATGGTGTAGTAAGAAGTTTCAGGTGTAAGAAAGAGAGAGAGAGAGAGAGAGAGAGAGAGAGAGAGAGAGAGAGAGAGAGAGAGAGAGAGATTTATTGTTTGTTTTCAGTCAGTTGAAACACAGAAGCCAATTAAATAGCAGTCATTTTAAATGGTTTCTGTTGACAATAAGTTATGTTAAAATTGTTAGAGTTACATTAAAAGAAAACCTATTTTGTTGAGCCATATTTCATTTAATGTGGAATAATCCTTAATTTCATTCAGTGTTGTAGACTTTCAGGACAGCATATTACTATTTCACATACATTACATGTATTTATCCTTTAATTAGCCCATAATTTATCATATTTATTCTTGAACAAGTCCATATTTTATCATGTATCCATTAATAAGTCCATAACTTGTACCATATGTATGCTTGAATAAATGCAGAGTGTACCATATTTATGCTTGAATAAGTCCATCCATAGGTTATACCAGATTTATTCTTGAATTAGTCCATAAACTGTATCATAGTTATCCTTGAATAAATACAAATTGTACCAAATTTATGATTGAATAAGTTAGTAGATTGTACCATATTTATTATTGAAAAAGTCTACTGTATTTTATTTATCCCAGGGCTGTAGAGAGCAATTATGGGCCCTGTGTAAGAAACATCTGGGCCTCTCCTAGTTCTTTTTCAAACAAATATTTTTTAAAAATAAATTTAAGAGTGTTGTTTGGCCTGGGCCCCCTTACTGGCCTGGGCCCTGATTATAAATTTTAGTTTCTCCTCATCCCTCTTGCTGCCCCTGATTCAACCTTGAATCAATACATACTGGTAGATTGTACCAAATGTATCCTTGAATAATCATTGAGAACTGACATGAGCCACATGCATGACTTGTATTAGTAGTCCCTGTACAAAGATTTGCCACAAGCCCTCAGTCTGCCCATATTTGCTGAACATGAGTAAAATCACAATCAAAGCTGGTAAACGAAACCTTGATAAATCACTCATTTTATTGTTGAAACATTAGTTAGTGGCCTGAAATTTGCAATCAATATTATGAAATTTGCAGCTTTATCAAATTTCCATTAAAAAAATTCTCAGTACATTAACTATTAAATAATAAATAACAAAATATCAGTACATTACAAATGCTAATAATTCCTGCTGGTAACAACACTTTAAGTTATACATACCAGTTATTGAAGTGATATTCATGTTTCTGTTTTATTTTTGTATTCATTTGATACTCCAACTTGTTCCAATTGACCAGCACAGTGATAACCTTAAGTGTTTCTGCATAAACTTAATTAAGTGCCGACTGTTTTGATTTCCAGTTTATGGAAGTGTTTGTTGCACTGTAACTTTTAAAAGTATAACTGCTTGATATTATCATGTTACATGTATTTATGTTTTTTGTATCAAATCATGTAAAGGGAGTGGGCTAATAGAAAGTTAAATAAGCATGCAAATCCTACATGCATAAGAGTTAATGGTCACTATTGTGTGTTTGGTAATCTCTTAATTGTTGAGCAATCAAACTTTGTTTTAATGATTATGATCATTTGTAGTGAACTTCAGATCACTGAATCTGCATTTAGTGGTTTGATTAAGAATACACAGAAATTTCATTATTCCTTGCATTGAAGTCACTGTAACATAATAACATTTTTAAAAGTATAAACCCTGTTTTCTTTTGAATCATTAATAACGTGAGAATGGATCCATATTCACATGCAAAAAAACCTGACATTATATGTAATGTCTTTTGCAGGTACTATGATTTGTCTTAAAAACTTTCAGGGTAATGTTTAAAATGATCTTTCATGGATTTGTTAATGGTTTTAATGATCTTTCACAGATTAGTTAATGCTTTTAATGATCTTTCACAGATTAGTTAATGCTTTTAATGCTCTTTCACAGATTAGTTAATGCTTTTAATGCTCTTTCACAGATTAGTTAATGCTTTTAATGCTCTTTCACAGATTAGTTAATGCTTTTAATGCTCTTTCACAGATTAGTTAATGCTCTTAATGATCTTTCACAGATTAGTTAATGCTTTTAATGATCTTTCACAGATTAGTTAATGCTTTTAATGATCTTTCACATATTAGTTAATGCTTTTAATGCTCTTTCACAGATTAGTTAATGCTCTTAATGATCTTTCACAGATTAGTTAATGCTTTTAATGATCTTTCACAGATTAGTTAATGCTTTTAATGATCTTTCACAGATTAGTTAATGCTTTTAATGATCTTTCACATATTAGTTAATGCTTTTAATGATCTTTCGAAGATTAGTTAATGCTCTTAATGATCTTATATGGATTTGTTAATGGTTTTAATGATCTTTCACAGATTAGTTAATGGTTTTAATGATCTTTCACAGATTAGTTAATGCTTTTAATGATCTTTCACAGATTAGTTAATGCTTTTAATGCTCTTTCACATATTAGTTAATGTTTTTAATGATCTTTCACATACTAGTTAATGCTTTTAATGATCTTTCGCAGATTAGTTAATGCTCTTAATGATCTTTCACATTAGTTAATGGTTTTAATGATCTTTCACAGATTAGTTAATGCTCTTAATGATCTTTCACATTAGTTAATGCTCTTAATGATCTTTCACATACTAGTTAATGCTTTTAATGATCTTTCACAGATTAGTTAATGCTGTTAATGATCTTTCACATTAGTTAATGCTCTTAATGATCTTTCACAGATTAGTTAATGCTTTTAATGATCTTTCACAGATTAGTTAATGCTTTTAATGATCTTTCACAGATTAGTTAATGCTTTTAATGATCTTTCACAGATTAGTTAATGCTTTTAATGATCTTTCACAGATTAGTTAATGCTTTTAATGCTCTTTCACAGATTAGTTAATGCTTTTAATGATCTTTCACAGATTAGTCAATGCTTTTAATGCTCTTTCACAGATTAGTTAATGCTTTTAATGCTCTTTCACATATTAGTTAATGTTTTTAATGATCTTTCACACACTAGTTAATGCTTTTAATGATCTTTTGCAGATTAGTTAATGCTCTTAATGATCTTATATGGATTTGTTAATGGTTTTAATGATCTTTCACAGATTAGTTAATGCTTTTAATGATCTTTCACAGATTAGTTAATGCTTTTAATGCTCTTTCACAGATTAGTTAATGCTTTTAATGCTCTTTCACAGATTAGTTAATGCTTTTAATGCTCTTTCACAGATTAGTTAATGCTCTTAATGATCTTTCACAGATTAGTTAATGCTTTTAATGCTCTTTCACAGATTAGTTAATGCTTTTAATGCTCTTTCACAGATTAGTTAATGCTTTTAATGCTCTTTCACATATTAGTTAATGTTTTTAATGATCTTTCACATACTAGTTAATGCTTTTAATGATCTTTCACAGATTAGTTAATGCTCTTAATGATCTTTCACATTAGTTAATGCTCTTAATGATCTTTCACAGATTAGTTAATGCTTTTAATGATCTTTCACAGATTAGTTAATGCTTTTAATGATCTTTCACAGATTAGTTAATGCTTTTAATGCTCTTTCACAGATTAGTTAATGCTTTTAATGCTCTTTCACAGATTAGTTAATGCTTTTAATGCTCTTTCACAGATTAGTTAATGCTTTTAATGCTCTTTCACATATTAGTTAATGTTTTTAATGATCTTTCACATACTAGTTAATGCTTTTAATGATCTTTCGCAGATTAGTTAATGCTCTTAATGATCTTATATGGATTTGTTAATGGTTTTAATGATCTTTCACAGATTAGTTAATGCTTTTAATGATCTTTCACAGATTAGTTAATGCTTTTAATGATCTTTCACAGATTAGTTAATGCTTTTAATGCTCTTTCACAGATTAGTTAATGCTTTTAATGATCTTTCACAGATTAGTTAATGCTTTTAATGTTCTTTCACAGATTAGTTAATGCTTTTAATGCTCTTTCACATATTAGTTAATGTTTTTAATGATCTTTCACATACTAGTTAATGCTTTTAATGATCTTTCGAAGATTAGTTAATGCTCTTAATGATCTTATATGGATTTGTTAATGGTTTTAATGATCTTTCACAGATTAGTTAATGCTTTTAATGATCTTTCACAGATTAGTTAATGCTCTTAATGATCTTATATGGATTTGTTAATGGTTTTAATGATCTTTCACAGATTAGTTAATGGTTTTAATGATCTTATATGGATTTGTTAATGGTTTTAATGATCTTATATGGATTTGTTAATGGTTTTAATGATCTTTCACATATTAGTTAATGCTTTTAATGATCTTTCACATATTAGTTAATGCTCTTAATGATCTTATATGGATTTGTTAATGGTTTTAATGATCTTATATGGATTTGTTAATGGTTTTGATGATCTTTCACATATTAGTTAATGCTTTTAATGATCTTTCACAGATTAGTTAATGCTCTTAATGATCTTGTATGGATTTGTTAATGGTTTTAATGATCTTTCACAGATTAGTTAATGCTTTTAATGATCTTTCACAGATTAGTTAATGCTCTTAATGATCTTATATGGATTTGTTAATGGTTTTAATGATCTTTCACAGATTAGTTAATGCTTTTAATGATCTTATATGGATTTGTTAATGGTTTTAATGATCTTATATGGATTTGTTAATGGTTTTAATGATCTTTCACATATTAGTTAATGCTTTTAATGATCTTTCACATATTAGTTAATGCTCTTAATGCTCTTATATGGATTTGTTAATGGTTTTAATGATCTTATATGGATTTGTTAATGGTTTTAATGATCTTATATGGATTTGTTAATGGTTTTAATGATCTTTCACATATTAGTTAATGCTCTTAATGATCTTTCACAAATTAGTTAATGCTTTTAATGCTCTTATATGGATTTGTTAATGGTTTTAATGATCTTATATGGATTTGTTAATGGTTTTAATGATCTTTCACAGATTAGTTAATGCTTTTAATGATCTTTCACAGATTAGTTAATGCTCTTAATGATCTTATATGGATTTGTTAATGGTTTTAATGATCTTTCACAGATTAGTTAATGCTTTTAATGATCTTATATGGATTTGTTAATGGTTTTAATGATCTTATATGGATTTGTTAATGGTTTTAATGATCTTTCACATATTAGTTAATGCTTTTAATGATCTTATATGGATTTGTTAATGGTTTTAATGATCTTATATGGATTAGTTAATGCTTTTAATGATCTTTCACAGATTAGTTAATGCTTTTAATGATCTTTCACATATTAGTTAATGCTCTTAATGATCTTATATGGATTTGTTAATGGTTTTAATGATCTTTCACAGATTAGTTAATGCTTTTAATGATCTTTCACATATTAGTTAATGCTTTTAATGATCTTTCACAGATTAGTTAATGCTTTTAATGATCTTTCACATATTAGTTAATGCTCTTAATGATCTTTCACAAATTAGTTAATGCTTTTAATGCTCTTATATGGATTTGTTAATGGTTTTAATGATCTTATATGGATTTGTTAATGGTTTTAATGATCTTTCACAGATTAGTTAATGCTTTTAATGATCTTTCACAGATTAGTTAATGCTCTTAATGATCTTATATGGATTTGTTAATGGTTTTAATGATCTTTCACAGATTAGTTAATGCTTTTAATGATCTTATATGGATTTGTTAATGGTTTTAATGATCTTATATGGATTTGTTAATGGTTTTAATGATCTTTCACATATTAGTTAATGCTTTTAATGATCTTTCACAGATTAGTTAATGCTCTTAATGATCTTATATGGATTTGTTAATGGTTTTAATGATCTTTCACAGATTAGTTAATGCTTTTAATGATCTTTCACAGATTAGTTAATGCTTTTAATGCTCTTTCACAGATTAGTTAATGCTTTTAATGCTCTTTCACATATTAGTTAATGTTTTTAATGATCTTTCACATACTAGTTAATGCTTTTAATGATCTTTCGAAGATTAGTTAATGCTCTTAATGATCTTATATGGATTTGTTAATGGTTTTAATGATCTTTCACAGATTAGTTAATGCTTTTAATGATCTTTCACAGATTAGTTAATGCTCTTAATGATCTTATATGGATTTGTTAATGGTTTTAATGATCTTTCACAGATTAGTTAATGGTTTTAATGATCTTATATGGATTTGTTAATGGTTTTAATGATCTTATATGGATTTGTTAATGGTTTTAATGATCTTTCACATATTAGTTAATGCTTTTAATGATCTTTCACATATTAGTTAATGCTCTTAATGATCTTATATGGATTTGTTAATGGTTTTAATGATCTTATATGGATTTGTTAATGGTTTTGATGATCTTTCACATATTAGTTAATGCTTTTAATGATCTTTCACAGATTAGTTAATGCTCTTAATGATCTTGTATGGATTTGTTAATGGTTTTAATGATCTTTCACAGATTAGTTAATGCTTTTAATGATCTTTCACAGATTAGTTAATGCTCTTAATGATCTTATATGGATTTGTTAATGGTTTTAATGATCTTTCACAGATTAGTTAATGCTTTTAATGATCTTATATGGATTTGTTAATGGTTTTAATGATCTTATATGGATTTGTTAATGGTTTTAATGATCTTTCACATATTAGTTAATGCTTTTAATGATCTTTCACATATTAGTTAATGCTCTTAATGCTCTTATATGGATTTGTTAATGGTTTTAATGATCTTATATGGATTTGTTAATGGTTTTAATGATCTTATATGGATTTGTTAATGGTTTTAATGATCTTTCACATATTAGTTAATGCTCTTAATGATCTTTCACAAATTAGTTAATGCTTTTAATGCTCTTATATGGATTTGTTAATGGTTTTAATGATCTTATATGGATTTGTTAATGGTTTTAATGATCTTTCACAGATTAGTTAATGCTTTTAATGATCTTTCACAGATTAGTTAATGCTCTTAATGATCTTATATGGATTTGTTAATGGTTTTAATGATCTTTCACAGATTAGTTAATGCTTTTAATGATCTTATATGGATTTGTTAATGGTTTTAATGATCTTATATGGATTTGTTAATGGTTTTAATGATCTTTCACATATTAGTTAATGCTTTTAATGATCTTATATGGATTTGTTAATGGTTTTAATGATCTTATATGGATTAGTTAATGCTTTTAATGATCTTTCACAGATTAGTTAATGCTTTTAATGATCTTTCACATATTAGTTAATGCTCTTAATGCTCTTATATGGATTTGTTAATGGTTTTAATGATCTTTCACAGATTAGTTAATGCTTTTAATGATCTTTCACATATTAGTTAATGCTTTTAATGATCTTTCACAGATTAGTTAATGCTTTTAATGATCTTTCACATATTAGTTAATGCTCTTAATGATCTTTCACAAATTAGTTAATGCTTTTAATGCTCTTATATGGATTTGTTAATGGTTTTAATGATCTTATATGGATTTGTTAATGGTTTTAATGATCTTTCACAGATTAGTTAATGCTTTTAATGATCTTTCACAGATTAGTTAATGCTCTTAATGATCTTATATGGATTTGTTAATGGTTTTAATGATCTTTCACAGATTAGTTAATGCTTTTAATGATCTTATATGGATTTGTTAATGGTTTTAATGATCTTATATGGATTTGTTAATGGTTTTAATGATCTTTCACATATTAGTTAATGCTTTTAATGATCTTTCACAGATTAGTTAATGCTCTTAATGATCTTATATGGATTTGTTAATGGTTTTAATGATCTTTCACAGATTAGTTAATGCTTTTAATGATCTTTCACAGATTAGTTAATGCTTTTAATGCTCTTTCACAGATTAGTTAATGCTTTTAATGATCTTTCACATACTAGTTAATGCTTTTAATGATCTTTCACATACTAGTTAATGCTTTTAATGATCTTTCACAGATTAGTTAATGCTTTTAATGATCTTTCACATACTAGTTAATGCTTTTAATGATCTTTCACAGATTAGTTAATGCTCTTAATAATCTTATATGGATTGGTTAATGTTTTTAATGATCTTTCATAAATTGATTTATGTGTTTAATGCTCTTTCATGGATGGTTAATGCTTTTAATCTGTTATGGATGGTTAATGCTTTTAATGATCTGTTATGGATGGTTAATGTTTTCAATGATCTTTTATAGATGGTTAATGTTTTAATGATCTTTCACAGATTAGTTAATGCTTTTAATGATCTTTCATGGATTGGTTAATGTTTTTAATGATCTTTCATAAATTGAATTATGTGTTTAATGCTCTTTCATGGATGGTAAATGCTTTTAATCTGTTATGGATGGTTAATGCTTTTAATGATCTGTTATGGATGGTTAATGTTTTCAATGATCTTTTATAGATGGTTAATGTTTTCAATGATCTTTTATAGATGGTTAATGTTTTTAATGATCTTTCATTGATTGGTTAATGTTTTTAATGATCTTTTATGGATGGTTAAACTTTTATTGATCTTTCATGGATTAGTTAATGCTTTGAATGATCTCATATTGGTTAATGTTTTTAATGATTCTTTATGGATGGTTAAACTTTTAATGAACTTTCATGGTTGGTTAATGTCTTTAATGATATGTATTGGATTGGTTAATGTTTTTAATGATCTTTCATATTTTATGTTTTTAATGATCTTTCATAAATTGGTTAATGTTTTTAATGCTCTTTTATGGATGGTTAAACTTTTAATGAACAGATTGGTTAATGTTTTAATAATCTTTTATGGATGGTTATCGTTAAAATAAAATTCATTGATACAGAAAAGCAAACATTGCTATAATAAAAAACACATTATTGAGAATTGTTCAAAATATATTTATGTAGCAAAATATTAAACCATTCCCACCCCCTTTCTCACTAAGGTAACCTATCCTAGTGTTCTCATGTTTTCAGATGCTTCTCCATAACTCGCACCATCTTCTTTATGTTGAAAAATCCACTGTGTGAATTATCAACGGTGAGGTGTATATCTGTGTAACTCCATTTAATGCTTTTGAGGCAAGTCATAGCTGTATCACGGTAGAGATGAGGATGTCTTATAGTCAGTTATATTACAGTATTTGCCTGTTTTGGTCAGTGTATGATGGATACATTGGTAACTAATCATCACACATTTGAGGCATAAAACTGTACTCTGATATAGGTGAGGTCACTTTTATACTAGGATAATATTCATAGGAGACATAGAACTACTCTGATATTGGTGAGAGTGCCCCATACTGTGGTACATTACAGTATTTGCCTGTTTTGTTCAGTGTATGATATATATATATATATATATATATATATATTGTAACGTGGGCGCTGCGGGTTATCAAAGTGTTATTAGTACAATATTGCACAGGGCCTGGTCAGAGGTATTGCGCAACTTGGAAAACAACACTTGAAGACCGCCTCCCACTAATTGTCGTTATCTAGGAGATGATCGCTACGGTGTGATATGCCCGGTCAGTGAATATAGTAATCTGAGATGGTACTTTGAACAAGACAATACACGAGCCCCCATAAAGATAAAATACGAATTTAATTGAAAATACAATTAAGAAAAGAATTTAGTTCAGAAAAATACAAATACTGAAGCTTTAAAATAATGGATACATTCAAAGAATCCAAACACTAATGAAAATAAATGAAGTTAACCGTTAATACTGAGAGTAAATTTCATCAAGGAATCGAATGTTCATTTAACATTGGGCTGTTGAGTGATTCAACATGACCTTTTCCGCCGACTGGTTTTTCTTTCTTTTCCCTGCGTGCGTCCGTCTCCAGCTTGCCCTTTAATTGAACGGGAATTCCACACTCTGACTTCTCGCTGATTCTCACTCTTGCCAAAATAAACTATTGCCTTTGACTTCTTGCTGATTCTTACTCTTGCCAAAGTAAACTATTTTTCCTTGCAAAAGAAAAGGGTAAAACGCCCTAAGTGTCTCGTTACTTTACAAAATTGCGATTGTTCGTCCGTCTTCATGTTCGAACAATCAGATCTTACTATCAGTGTTATCATTTATACGGCTAACAAATTCTATACATGTTTTCAGATCAATAGAGCTATACTGCTAATTATCGGCATCAGAATTCGGGAAAGTCATATATTCCCGTAAATCATTACGTAAAATGATGCAATATATCATAACACACAAACCATATTTACTAATATGATAACTTCAAATTAATGTAACACTTTCCAATCATATATGTACACGGTGGGTTTTCTACACCACCCATTTACCTACGTAAGTATATAAGGTAAAATGCTAATTCAGAATTCAAAATACATTATTAAATCACTGTATACCGACTATCCATACAAAATATGAACACGTCATGCATCTGTAACAAAGCAACATATCAAAGTACGTTATTAAATCGATGTAATACTGAACTAGTTGTAGCGTAGTATCGATACATTATGCATCTAAGAGAAAGATAAACAGCATATACATTACATCATAATAAAGGTGAATTTGAGTTAAATACCTTTGTGTTTTTGGCGTCTTACAATCGTTCCACATTCAGTTTAACTGGAACCCAATTTTACGAAGTCGTTCTTGCAACGAACCCTCGGAGTCCTTGTGGCAGTTCTCCCTTGCAGAGAAATTTTTAGACTGACTAACCTCGTTTGATACATAGTATATATTCCCCGATTCTGGAGTCTGACACACCCCCTTTCCCTATGCATTCGCCCAATCGGAATAAATGCTATTCTTACTGACCTTATGAAAACCGTCTATCAAGATGCCAAAAATGCCACTTAGGATCGAAATATCACCTTATCATTTGTCTCAATCATTTTTGAAAGCTCTACGTGAGTAATCCCATAATTTTACGTGTCAAACACTCAGTCCGTTTCCACTTTAATTATTGTACCAAGTCTGACCGAGTTAAACTAACATTCTTTCCGTTCCAACTCTGCCCCAAGACAGTTGATTGTCGGCTAGCCTACGAATTAATTACTGGATGTCACTGATGAAAAATTTGGCACTTGACATATAAATATATATATATATATATATATATATATATATATATATATATATATATAACTGTCCTTAACTGTAATGGTATAGTCATTATTGCCTTACACTGGTTTAAAATTTAGATTTTTAATTGTTCCAGATGATGACTATATTCAGTATCATTCTTTATTATTTATTGAGTCTGTCAACACATTCTTTCTGATTGGCCACGTTTTGTGTACTTTAGAATAATTTATACAGTTTTTGTAAGTATAGAAATTTGTGTACCATCAATTAATTTTTATACAGTATTGTAAGAACATAAATTAGGGGCCCCGAATGGCCAAGTGGTCTAAAGTGCTGTCCGTTATGAATCACTGCCATCTCACCTTTGTCTACGTGGGTTTGAGTCTCAGATTCGGTCAATGTGGGTATGTGAGAAAGCTTGCCAGTAGCTTCTCGTGGGTCGGTGGTTTTTATCTGGGGGGTTTCCGGGTTCTTCCTCCACAAATAATACTGGCCGCCATGTATAGCCTATATTGTGCTGAAAAATGGTGTTGTACCCTAGATCAGTTTATACAGTATTGAATTGTGTGTACCCCAAATGATTTTATGCAATATTTGTCAACATTGAAGTTTGTTACCTTAGATGAATTTATAACACTTTAAAATTTTGTACATTAGATCTATTTATACACTATTGACATTTGAGTACCCTAGATTAATTTTTAGAGTATTGTCAGTATTGAAATTTGTGTATCCTAGATCAATTATACTGTATTGAAATTTGTGTACCCTAGATCAATTTATGCAGTATTGAAATTTTATGTATCCTAGATCAATCTTTACAGTATTGTCAGTATTGAAACTTGTGCATCCTAGATCAATTATACAGTATTGAAATTTTTGTACCCTAGATCAATTATACAGTATTGAATTTTGTGTACCCTAGATCAATTATACTGTATTGAAATTTGTGTACACTAGATCAATTTATGCAGTATTGAAACGTATGTATCCAAGATCAATCTTTACAGTATTGTCAGTATTGAAACTTGTGCATCCCAGATCAATTATACAGTATTGAAATTTTTGTACCCTAGATCAATTATACAGCATTGAAATTTTTGTACCCTAGATCAATTATACAGCATTGAAATTTTTGTACCCTTGATCAATTATACAGTATTGAAATTTTTGTACCCTAGATGAAGTTATACATAATTTAAATTTGTGTCTCGTAGATCAATCTTTACAGTATTGTCAGTATTGTAACTTGTGTACCCTAGATCAATTTATACAGTATTGTTAACATTGAAAATTTTTGTACTCTAAATCAGTTTATACATTATTGAAAATTTTGTATCCTAGATTTACCTTATAATATTGTCAGTATTGAAATTTGTGTACCCTAGATCAGTTTATAAAGTATTGAAATTTGTGTACCCTAGAACAGTATTGAAATTTGTGTACCCTAGAACAGTATTGAAATTTGTGTACCCAAGATCAATATATACAGTATTGATATTTGATTACCCTTGATAAATTTGTGCAGTATTGAAATTTCATTACCCTAAATCAATTTTTGCAGTATGCATATTATTGTCAGTATTGAAATTTGTGTACCCAAGATCAATTTATAAAGTAATGTAATTTGCGTATCCTAGTCCACTTTATAAAATATTGTCAACATTGAAATTTGTGCATTGGAATACTAGAATACCAGGCTAGTTATGTGAGCTTGTTGATTGTTGTAACAGCCAGCATCTGTATACACTTTTAATGTGTGCAAGAACTCATGGCCATATCTGCTGCAGGCTTTCATTGTACCTCTTCAAGTACAAAGTCTTGACAGTTACTTAATTAACACAATAAATTATGAGTTGACCATGAAAGGAATGGCATCACATGTTTTAGTACATACATGAAAGGAATGGCATCACATGTTTTAGTACATACATGAAAGGAATGGCATCACATGTTTTAGTACATACATGAAAGGAATGGCATCACATGTTTTGGTACATACATGAAAGGAATGGCATCACATGTTTTAGTACATACATGAAAGGAATGGCATCACATGTTTTGGTACATACATGAAAGGAATGGCATCACATGTTTTGGTACATACATGAAAGGAATGGCATCACATGTTTTGGTACATACATGAAAGGAAAGACTTCTTGGGATAGCAACAAGCAGGAATTTGGACATCTTTAGTGAATATAATGGGATTCATGTTTTATTGATCCATGTGCAAAATTTACAAATTTTGGATTAACAGTAATAGATTTTTGTTGAAACCCCAAAACATTAAAAGCATATGTTTCCTTTCTTTATTGTATCATTGATTCAGTTGTCCCTTTTTATTTTGCTATTCAAGGGAACCATATAAAATGTATTATACAACAGGTGACGTTACTTTATACTGGTGTACAAGTAGCAAAAATTCACTTATTATAATTGGGTATATGATCATAACTGTTAGTTCATATCATTGGTTGTGTTACACTAAGGTGCTTTATATTGAATGACCACTGTATTTAGTATTTTAACACTTTTAGATAAAATTTTGTAACAATGCACCAAAGAAAGTCTAAAGGATTGTTAGATTTGTTTTTTTTTGGGAAGAACATGACATGTCTCCCCTACCATTTTTACTAGATAATTGGGGCCATAAATAGCAACCATTCTCATTCTATGTAATCAAACCTCAATGTAGCAAGAATCTTAGAAAATTTGAATAATGCCCATCTTTGGGTGTGGAGGTGGGGTGAACAAAATGCCAGGAAAAAAAAGTATACTACTAATGTTAGTTTGTGTAAAATAAATATTTTTTTCACTTCATGGTATTCTGCACATTTAATTTTTGTCAAATAATGTTTTTAAACAAAAATAAAGGTATGATACTAACCATCTTGTTGTTTTCTTTTCAACCCAAAATTATGCTACAGTTCATACCATATATAGTAGCTTATAAGTTGAGTCAAACTGAAAGCAACAAAGATTTTGATCGAATGATGTGCTTGCCAGTCAGGATCTATGTTGTTTCTTCTAATGATTACTACTAACAGTCTGCACAGACCCAGATCTGCTGGTGCATTATGCGATGGCAGATCTAGCTTATGTAGTTTGCCGTTTGAATCCTCTTATAAATATCAGTTACATCAGAGAGAAAAAAATGGTATGATTAAATTCCTTTTGCATTTATAGCCAAAGTAAATCTTACTTAAAGTAATTCTGTTTATGATCAGCTCTAACACACATTACCAGGGTGGGACAAAACAGGTGAAGTATGGGAGATGTGTCTTACAAACACTATCTAGTGGTGCCCCTATTGTAACAGCAAGTGTGGCATTTTGTTTTGCTGTTACTAAGTGTGCTTGCCTGTCAAGAATCCACAGCAGAAATAAAATATAATTCTTATCCATTACAATATTGGAATTTAATTAATAATGACCATAGTAAGATGGCCTGATTAGATCATAAGGATATTTTTGAAGTTTTAAGAGTTTATAAAATAATAATTTTTAGCTCTACTGATCACAAACCAGATAAGCTTCTGCAGGGTTCTTATGATCATTGAAGGTCTTAAAGAGTTTAGGAAAAATGAGGCTGCATTATTTCAAGGTCTTGAAAGTTTGGGAAAATCGAGCAGATTTAACCCCAAGGTCTTTAAAACTCTTTGAAAATTAAAATAAACTCAATAATTTTAATTTCTTTCCATAATCATGATTGAAATTGTTTAAGGTTGTTAGATTCCAATGTAGTCTAGTTTTCCTGGTTTCTTTTTTTATGATTAATTATACTTTGAATTTCATTATTAAACAGCATTTAGTATTTTGTATTTATTGTTTCTCATGTAACATAACTTGTATACAAAATGTTAGTGAAAATAGGTCTTGGAAATCTATCTTTATGGTAATTTAATTTAT
Source organism: Unio delphinus (assembly GCA_029339505.1). Classification (NCBI taxonomy): domain Eukaryota; kingdom Metazoa; phylum Mollusca; class Bivalvia; order Unionida; family Unionidae; genus Unio; species Unio delphinus. Next base: position 2,042,986 of record JAQISU010000038.1, on the reverse strand, counting down.
CATCCAAAATTCTGTATGAATCCTGTGATGAGATAGTCTGTTGCCTTCCATCTGTCATCCATAATGTTCCTCATGACTTCTCCTAGGATTGCCTACTTGACCCATGGTCCAGTTGGTTTATAATGAAAATTGTGTTTTGACATCCAATATGGCTACAACAATGGCCATCTTCACTCTATACACTCAGCCACTGTCAAGTGTCATAAATATTCATCCAGTGTCTCACCAATTATATGCAGATGACACCCAAATAAACAAGTCTAGCCATCCAACTGAAGTATACTACCATCCAAGGAGTAAAGAGGTGCATTTCTGATATGAAATCATGGATGGACATGTAACAAGCTGCAGATGAATGATGATAAAACTGAGGCCATTTTCCCATTCACATCCTTTACCTCAAACAATAAATATCAGCAACACCAACATTAAATCACAGTCAGTATGAAACCTAGGTGTTACTCTACACAGTACTCGCACATTGCACCAACATTTCATGAACATATGCAAGGCTGCATATCTTGAGCTGACATGCATCAGCTCCAATCGCAAATATCTTTCAGTTGATGTCACTAAAACACTTGTGTGTTCATTAGTACTTCAAGATTGGACTATTGTAACTCAATTATGTTTGGTTTTTTTCTCAATATCTACTCCAGAAATTTCAAGAAATTTCAAAATAGAGCTGCTCAGTTCCAAGGGAAAACTAGTCTTTTTCTTCAATTTCTAGAAATGATTTTCTCCCCTTACAGCATCAGTCCTTTTAAGGAACTCTTGCTAAATTTGTAAAAAAAAAAAAAAAAAACCACTGTAAACAATACTTGGAAGAATCACACTGAAGCCTACTTCTCTGTCCATCCCACTTTTGTTTACTTGGTTTCTCCTTAACACAGTGAGATATCTTCATGAAGCATGGTATACATTAGTATCATGACTTGACACTGTGTTCTGTTATGATACACTTACAATAAGGTGGAGTGAATTTTGTTGTGATGTTGTCCATCCATCCATCCATATGTTACTGGTCTCTTTTAAATAAAATAAGTTTTGAGGATGATTTTTACTTGTGATAAGAAAGAAGCATATGAATATTTTGGGTGAAAACAAGGTCAGTGTGACTAGTAGAAGGAATCTTTTTTATAAATGTTAATACATCATGTATTGGAGCCAAATTCCCTGGGTGGCTTGTACTTATGGAAAGGAATAAATCTATAAAGGTTAAGGTCACTGTTGTTGACAGAAGAATATCTTTTCCCATAATGTTTTTTTTGTAAACCGTTTACCTTGACTATGTTTTTTGGATGGCTTGCAGTAAAGGTATGGAAAGATGCTACTTATTTTGGAATCAAAAGGTCAAAGTTCAGAGTCATTGTGAATGGAGGTGAGTGGAAAAAAAATGGTTGTTCTTGAGTTTCTTGACCAAACTGTTTAGCTGGATTGCACTGATGATACAAATGAAACTTACATAGACCATGGTAAATCTAATAAGCAAATAATGGTTTCTGCACAGTAAATATTAGACCAAAGGTCAAGGTCATTGGGACCTGTTGGCTAGTAATCTTCCAGATTAAGCCATGTCTGACTAGTATCTACATAAAGGACCTTTTAAACATGGGGCAGTCCTATACTGTGATGTATGTGGTACTCATCATACAAATTTTGTTCATCTGTCCATAACACTTCTCTTTGGCAGTTCTTGAATCACTTGTGATATCCTAATTATATATTTGTACCATGACAAGATTGTGTGTCCCATGTAATAATCAATGACCACAGAAGATCATTAAGAGTTGTAATGATCATAGATTAGTATAGCATATAGGATGGTCTGTTGCCCATAATCAGTTAGAACAGGTTTGATATTGCTGCCCTTTCTAAACTTTTTGGAGTATTGCCGTGAAATATTTACACACATTCATGGTTTAGTTGGTCCAGAATAAAAATGTTGGCCATCTTAAAAATATTATCACTACTTCTCAGTGCAAAGTCTTATTGACATGGAGTTAGTACCATTCAGAAATTGAATATCATGCTGGACAGAGGCGTAGCTATGATATTTTGCGCCTGGGGACGAACTATAAAATTGGCGCCCCAGCCCCCTCCCCATTTAATCACATTTTTCTATGACCGATTTATTACCCTTATTTACTTATTATAATGTAACGTTGTAAGCCTCATTTTGGCGCCCCTGTGCCTTGGCGCCCGGGGACATATGTACCCTCCTGCACCCCCCTAGCTACGCCTCGTATGCTGGAGGCCATCTTGAACAATGATCCTGATCTGTTTTATTATTGTACACCCACAAATCAGAGTTTGTTTTTTTATCTACTGAATACTCCCAATTAAACTGCCCAGACCCAGACCTTCTGGTGCATTACATAACAGCAGATCATAGTCTGGACTTTTCTTTCAAGTGAGTAAATTTATTTGTAAAATGTAGATGATCTCCAGGCCATTATGACAGTTATTTAAGTTTTGAAACATGTTCAGGCTATTTTGGTTTTCGATTGTAACAAAATGCACCTTTTGGCATGATTTAACAAAAACCTTGATAAGTTTTGTGTATGCAAATATAGTTGAACTGATTAGAGATATCCCTGCCATTACATTAGTGTTTAAAATTGTTCATTTGTAAAAAAAAAAAATACTTTTTGGGTATGTGTTGGGGGCATGTGTGTTTTACAAACACAAATTTAGATTAGTGTATTCTAAGTTGGGATATTTCTTAATATATTGCCACAGTAGGTTTTCATAACCACAAAGTAGATAAGAAATTTACAAGTGTATTTCTTGTCCTTAGTTTACAGTGAGAGCGCCACCATGTTTTTGTCCTTTGGTCTTTTCTCTATCATTTAAGTTGATTTACTCTTATCTTGCACTATTATGTCCAAAGTAATTTATTATGTATTTCTTACAGGCCTGTATATAACCAGACATAGGTAGTTTTTGCCCCAGTTCGCTGAAAATCCCTCTTTTACAGTCTTGCTTTAACACTGGTACTAGGGTATAAATCAAGCATGGCTACCAAGGCATGCATCACTTAAGACTCTTATCTCTGTCTAAACCAGCTGGTGTACAAGCCATCCACTTCTAATCAGTTGGCATAAGTTGAGGCTCCATAGGGAATATGAGATTAATTCTTTCCATGTTCAGCTTCCCAAACTATCATCATAAAACCAATAAAGATTTTCTGAAAAATAATTGTTAAAATTCATGTCAATTTTGGTACTGATCCAGCATTTTTTTTTAGAACAACCTAATGGGGGTGGGGGTTGGTACTTTGTGAGAAGGGTTTGAGTTTGTTTTGCTTGTAATTGGGAAGATTTCTGTTTTCTTTCTTTTCAGTCAGATAATGAAGATATGTTGAGACATTACCGATTATTTATATATACGAACAAACATGCTTCTACGTAAATTTAAGAATTGTTCATTGACTATCAAAATTAGATTATTCAGATCTTACTGCTGCATTATGTATTGTGCTCCTTTGTGGACAAACTTTAGTGAATGTATGAAAAGAAAACTAGTTATTGGTTATAATTATAGTCTTCATTTTCTATTAGATCTTCTTTGATGGAACAGAGCCTCCAATATGTTTCTAAATTATAATGTATTCAGTTTTGATGAAGTAACGAGAAAGTATGTACATGTATTCTCAATGATGAAAAGAATATCTAATGCCTGCTTATGACAGGTAAAGACACAGATTCTGTTTGTGTTGCTTTCTTTGACCTGAATGTTTAATTAGTTATATTCTCAATTATATCACATTTCTTTTCAATTTGTTGTACATGTATATCCGGTATTCTTTATAAGGCCAAAAAAATGTGTTTCCAGTTGGCCGATCATTCCCAAAATTGATGTGTGCATCAAATTGAGCCAGTTTAGCCCAGAAATTGAAATGCTTATTACATTATATATATACATGTATATTAATCATTATCATGTATATAATGTTACCTACCGTAATTTTTAAATCAGTACTATATGAAACACATTTTTTGGGTCTAATTTAGAAATGACACAAAAATTATGAACAAAATGTGTGTGTGATTTGGATTTTTAACATAGTTTTAATTATTTTTTTTATGTGATATTGCTATGATGTCTGCAATGTGGAAGTTTTATAGTGCTGTCTAAAACTGGAGCATCATGCTACAGACATGTAGCATCAAGACATACCCAGTCGCATTATCCTGACACCAAACTGACCGGTCCTAACACTAACCTCCTAATGCTTAGTGCTATCAGATTTTCGCAGGCTATTCGTATAATATTGTATAAGCCCCACTTGTCAAAGGGTAGGTGTTAGTCCCACTTTGTCAACGGGTATTGCACAACATATAATAATAACACTACAACCCACTCCCCTCTGATACTCGTTATCTAAGAGATGACTGCCCTCTGCATAATTGCCCGGTTCGAGTAAGAGAATGTATATGGTAACCTGAGCGGGTATATTGAACAAAACAACTTCGAGCTCCCGTAAAGATAAATAAACAATTTAATCAAATACATACACAATCATGAAATTTCCTTTCATTAGGAATACACGCAGTTTAGAAATAAACTTTCACCGAATTACAAATAGATTTGAAAAAGAATTAAACAAATTAGCCATTCTATTACTGATACTTAAAAATCATCATAGGATCGAGTGTCACAATCAAAGTCAATGCTTTGTTCGAATTTCATAACCTGTTATCCTCGAACCACGTTCTCTGTTCAATCCAGTGTTGTCCTAGAAGTCCGTTCCTCTCTAAATAATCTGCCCTCGTGGATGTTTCGCTTGAACACAGACTTGTCCACTGTATCATATATTCTATTTTTCCAACGTGTACGCCTCTATTTGCATACTTCACACCTTCTCAAAAGCTATTTTCTTCCTTCCAAAAGAAAATTAAAACAACCTAAGTCTCTCGTTACACCGGTAATAGTTGAGATGGTCCGTTATTCCTGGTTCGAACAATCAGATATTTCTATCAGTGATAACAGTCGGTCATTACTGGCTCCTGTATAACAACATGTCAATTAGTACAGTGGTCGGCTAGCCTTTACAGGCACCCTTCTTGCACGATGTGTCTCTTAAATCTATCTAATGGCTATCTGGTCACAACTAATGGTTTATTAATAGATCGACTGAAAATTTGGCACTTCACAAGCACCAAGCAAGGAAGCTGTTATTACCATTTTTGTAAATCTTTGGTATGACTCGGCTGGGATTCGAATCCATGACCTTCCGCTTTTGAGGCAGACAATATAACCACTTAGGCCACGAAAGCAGTGTCAACAGAATAAGTACATAAACTTATTATGATTAACAGTTTCGAGCTAGGAAAGCTATTTGGCAGGGGGACCGATGAACACTCACAACACTTAATGCAAAAGTTATAGTTTTTTATAATCATTACTCAACTACTCCCGTGGCCTAGTGGTTAGATCGTCTGCCTTGGAAGTGGCAATCATCATTTTGCGAGCCACAGGCTATGGCCTGGTAGGCTGGATGCGGCATGTGTGCTGCGTGTTTGAGACCCCTGCTGTAATTTAAATGTAACTATTCAATAGGTGTTTGGGTGGGGTTGCTTAGGGGCTAGGCTGGTGTTGGTTTATTTGTCGGTTTGTATTACTATGTTGTAAAAAAAAATTACCTAATACCTCATATTGGTCTTGGAGAAAACAAACATTCATACACATTACATAATTTTGTTTACACACACACACACACACACACACACACACACACACACACACACATATTCCATTAAGCATTTTGGGGTATCAAATAAGGCCATGCACAAAAGTACCTCTTTCACTGCAGCTTTATGCAGTTGTCATAAAAATTAAAATGAAGTACAATATCTGAATAGATTGAAGAATAAATTGAAATATATATTAATTAATATAATAATTAAATATATAAATATATTAACAACTTGTGCATTCAAAATTTAGATGAGATTTACTGTAGTGTTTTCATTTTGGAAAAAATGTGCCATAATCATAGCAATACCATCCTGAGCTCAGAAATTCGTTAAACATTTTAAATTTAAGATATTTCATCTGTCATTTATATAAAGTGTTCATTCAGAATACATGTACACATATATAGGTCAATTTTATAGTCTTGCCCTATGCTATTTTCATTGTAGTCATCTTCTTTTCTTTATGCATGCCCTTATTTGTAGTCTTGAAAATTGTTCATGGTAAGCTTTAGACAAAGAATTGGATGATGATGATGATGATGATGATGATGATGATGATGATGATGATGATGATGATGATGATGAATGTTGTTTTCCACAGCTGCATTTGATATACTTAAGAGAGTAAAATTAAGTGATTAAGAAATGCATCTGCCATACCCTGACTTAGAAATGGGGTCAGTAGGGGCTAGTGATTATTAGCAATAAGGTGAACTTCCTGGGTTTATTTTGGGTGTCTGATACTCTAGCAAGGTGTGCTGCCAATGTGAAGAAACGAGTCAAAAAAAATTGTAACACTCAGAAAACTTGTTCTGGTTGACCATTTGGGAACGGCCTTGGGTCTAATGCCTCCCTCTGGTAGATTTCCATTTGGTCTTTTGTGTTTTATACTGAAATCTTTATTACAATATACATCTTTAAATATCAGTTTGCATAAGAGTGAGATTAAAAATGGCTGCGAATTATTTTAACCTTTGGTTATTTGTATTTTTAAATAATAAAATACCTAAAATTCAATGAAATATTAAGATATATATTTTTGTCTCATGTCTACAATACACATTTTAAGGAAGCTTCATTAGCCGCTTATTTATGGAAAGAGAAAAGTATATATAAAAAAAATCAAGGGCACAATTAGTAGCACACTTACATTTCAATTAAGTGGCATTACCACTGGCAGAGAGGTGTTACTGTTAATAGTATCCCAGTGGGTGAGCATGATCTTTGACAAATTGTTATATCCTGTTCTTTCTTGTTAATGGCACTCTCTAGTGCCATGAAACCACTTCTAGTCCTTATCCTGTTAGGAAAATATGCATGTCAACATCTGTATCTCATAACTGTAGCCTGCTTATTGCAGTCTGGAATAATGCCTTTAAAATAATCAGGTCATTCATATATATATATATATATATATATATATATATATATATATATATATATATATATATATATATATATATATATATATATATATATATATATATATATATATATTAGTTTAGAAGTCAAATCCAATTGCAAGCTGCATAGACCCAGATCTGCATGTGCAGTATGCATTGGCTGATCAGAGTCTATGTTGTATGCAGTTGGACTTGACTTCTGTGTATATACAGTTTCCTTCATACTTGGACTTTTTTTTGGTGATATTCTCTTGATGTTTTGGATTTTTTCCGGGTTCTTCTTCCACCATTAATACTGGCCGCCATGTATAGCCTATATTGTGCTGAAAAATTATGTTAAACCATAAAAAACAAAACAAATGTGATCAGATGTTCTTATCAAATATTGCTAACATCTACTACTGTCAGCTGAAGTCAGATTTGTTTCCAAAACATTTACATCACAAATATGCATCAAAATAATTGTTTTTACAATTTTTTAAAACCAAAATCATACACAAGGCAATTAAATCAGTGTAAATTATAAAACATTAGCAAGCTTTTGGATTTTCAAGAATGTTCTGTGAAGAAACCATGTTTGTATAAACATTTTTCATGGAATATGATGCAACAAAGTACTGCATATACATGTACATATACTTGCTTTCGAGTCCAACTGCAAACTGCAAAGATTGCAATCTGTCATTGCATATTGCGCTGGCAGGTCAGGATCTGTCCAGTTTGTAAGGATTAATCAGTAGAACAGCATAGACCTTGATATACAAGCATTTTATGCTACAGCAGATCAGAATCTAAATTCGAGTTAGACTCATCTTATAACTGAATATATATTATTAAGAGGCACTAACTTGTGGGAAATGCATTATGCATATAATTTTTTTTTTGTTTTGGTCAAAATTTTCATTTTTTGTTTTTCCATTCCTTTTAAGACATTGGTTATATCACGCAAAGGAAATAGGAGCTAAGTGCTGTTTGCATGGATACACTGAGGCAGTCGACTTGGGCTGTCATCAGTGGGCATTGAACCTTTGATCCTTGGGTTATGAGTTCAATGCTCTATGAACTGTCACAATCCTACAGATCATATACCTCAAATATATGCCCATTGGACCATGTCAGCTATTTCTGAAACAAAGATTGACTGAGAAGTTGTAAATGCATAAAACTTGAAATGCACAACTTATTTCCATTCTGTGATCAATCCAGTCTTAGAAATAGATATAGGTGGAATTGATGGTGGGTTCTTTTTGTAATGTAATTAATTTTCTATAAATTGCTGCATCAACATAAATCCAAGGCATATTTTTTATTATTGCACAGGAATAGCTGAGGTGATCCAAATGACTCAAGAAATGAACTACTGCAGCTCCTCTGATTGGAATTTGATGATCCCCCCTCCCCTGTCATTTGATATACAGCATAACATCTCTTTTCTGTATTAACATGCTACTTGGCCATATTGACTGAGATACTGAGACTACTGTGAGAGGTACTTAGACATAGTGTCTGAAGTACTGATTGTATCTGAGGTAATCAGTGTCTGAGATACTGGGACATAGTGTCTAAAGTGCCAAAACAGTAGGATGTATTGAGACATTGAGGTACTGAGACTACTGTCACTTGTACTTAGACATAGTGTCTGAGGTACTGATAGTATCTGAGGTAATCATTGTCAGAGATGCTGAGCCAGTGTCTGAGGTACTGAGACAGTGTCTAAAGTGCTGAAACAGTAGGATATATTAAAACACTGAGGTACTGAAACTACTGTCACATGTACTTAGACATAGTCTCAGGTACTGAGACATAGCATAGAGACAGAGACACTGAAACATTGTCTGAGGTACTGAGACAATAGTTTCTGTGGTAATCAAACTGCGAGAGGTACTGAGAGTGTCTGAGGTAATTAATGTCAGAGGTACTGAATCATAGTGTCAGAGATGCTGAGGCATAGTGTCTGAGGTATTGAAACAGTGTCAGAGGTACTGAGACATAGCGTCTGAGTACTGAGACATATTGTCTAAGGTATACACAGTTTGATTCAGCTGTAACTAAAACCTCTCTGCCAGCTACAACTCATGAAGATCAAAATCATGGTTGATAAACAGGCATGTGACATTTTAAACCAAGTTGAAATAAATATCTAGATTGGCAGACAGACAAACATGGTTCAGCATTATTCATGCAGATTTCTCTCCTCTTTGACATAAAGAATGAAAGAAAGAAAAGTAAAGAGAGCACCTAACATATGATGACCTGTGTATTTTCCATACATTACACATCTGAAGTGAGGCATAATGATGTAGCTGCTGCTGTGGAGAATGCTTGCCTACCTGATGGAAATAAATGATTAGCACCAGTAATGTGAGTGGAGCCCACTCATGCTTGAAGCATGGCAGAAATATTCCAGCTACAAAGGAACTCTGTTTAATGGTATACTACTGTATTGAAGAAGTGTAGGTGGAAATTCTGCTTTTTTTTTCTTATCAAAATTTCTGCCAAGCTATTGCATTTATTTATTTTTCCATCTTTCCTTCTCTCTATCTAGCTTGCTATATTTACCTTAAGATACACTGTTTTTTCTTACTTACTTGGATAAGAGAGCCATCCTGCATTGAGCATTTTTTCTGGGGGTTTTAAAATTCAGGTAAAACAATTTATAGCTCAATTATGATGACTAGTCCACTGTTGGTCTTCTGTCCACACTACTTGAAGCATTACAAACATATTTATTCCAAGACTGCATTGATCATACGTGAAAATATGTTGCCAATCTTACACTCAGTAAATCAACTTGAAAATCTTCAGATATTTTTGTTCAGTTCGTTTTTACATTTGTGAACTCAACCCGTTATTGGCACTACATGGCCACTTTTTGTGCTGAGGTATCTTTTAAAGCACTAGTACATTATAGGTATCTTGAATGGATGGCCAGAGCAATATAGGGTTTTCACTAATAGACTTCGCATCATTTATGGTTGGAACTAATTGAAAATGGTGCCCCTAAGATGTCCAGTATCATTGGTATGTTAGCCATCTAGAAAATCTTAAAATTGCTGCTTTTTTTTTTATGGAAAGCCATAGAAAGTTTGGATTCTTCCTCAGAGACTGCAAATGATGTCTATAGTATTAGCACACCCTCCCATTTGTACCCCCTACCAATTTTAAAAATAAAAAGCATCAAAGTTAAAAACAAATGCACAAGACTTTGTAATTTTTTTCATTGATTTATAATTTCTAACCTGATTGATGCCATGGGATTCCTAACTCTGTCAGATTATTGGCATTTCAATGCAAATGGAAGCTTCCTGTGTAAACAAGCAAAATAGACTGCTTGCTGACCAATTCTGATTTTTAGAATAGTCTATTTTACTCAAAATGGAATACATCCAGTATTTGCAGCATCTAGTTTTAATGTCTAAAACAAACTGAACAAAGAAATAGGAGTAACTCTTGTTTATGTGTGTTCAAAGAGGGTGTATATACAAAATTTACAGAATTTTTGAGATTTTCAAAGATTGTGAACCACATTACATCTGTTGCTGGAAAACAGAGTGGCTCAAGCAAATATGACAGCCATGTTACTAAAGAAACTCCCATTTGATTTGAAATGCCAACAAGTTGACTTTTGCATCCACTTGATGACAATCAGGTTAGAACTTATAAATCAGTGGATGAAATGAATAATGGTAAGTTTTGTGCATTTTTTATATCCTTTATTGCTTCTGTTTTTAAAATTGGTAGTTTGGTAGAAACAGACTGGATGGTGTGATATTACTATCATTGGCCCACATGACAGTGGTGCCTGTCATACATCTAGTGAGGCTACCATTTTGGCCATCTCAAAAATTTTGATACTGCTTCACCTCATCAGTGGATGATTGTATTGACATGGTGTTTTCACATGAAAACTTTTTTTATTATATGTTCTTGATCCCAAATGAAATTGGTGTGAGTCAGAGAGCTTCAACATAGATGCCACATTGACTATCTTAAAATTCTAGATATTAGTACATTACAAGAATAGATGGTAAAATCCTAGATATTAGTACATTACCAGAATAGATGGTAATATTGATTCGGTTTATAACTAAAGAGCTTATTAAAACATGCAGTTAGTCCAAAATGAAAAAATGGTGATGATTTGACCACCATTGTAGCAGCCAGCTTGAAAAGCTTGCTTTGCTCCTTTTTCTAAATAGATATAGTGACATAGGGTTATCGCTAAAAGACTTCATTATATTTTGTTGATGATAAATAAAACTTGTATGATTAGACCTAGTGGATAGAGCATCTGCCGCAGAAGTGGGAGGTCATGTGTTCGATCCCTGGCTGAGTCATACCAAAGATTTACAAAAATGGTACTTACAGCTGCCTTGCTTGGCATTCGGCATTAAGAGGTTAGTGTTAGGACTGGTCAGCCTGGTGTCAGGATAATGTGACTGGGTGGGACATCATGCTATATGTCTGCTGCATGATGCCCCGGTGTTAGACATCAGTATAAACTGTCTCATTGCAGACATCATATCGATATGACTGAAATTTTTTTAAAGCTACATGCAAAATCCAAATCTCTCTCTCACACACACACACACACACACACACACACATGTAGAATAAGGTTTTCTCCCAAAAACTTATTTTTACTTTCTTGCTGTTCATAAATAAAAATGGTGCTGATCAGACCTCCAACTAAATGGCTATGATATAAATTTGAACATGCTTTGTGGTGACATGGAGATTTTACTACTGCTTCTTATGATATATTAATATTGGTCCTAAATGAATTATGTGGCAGTATGGCTGCCATGATATTAATTCTGAAAATCATGTACTTTGTACTAATGAACACAGTGTCATGTATATACACAGTGTCATGTATATACACAGTGTCATGTATATACACAAATGGATTTTTACCAGACTTTGTGTTCAGTTGCATTCCAGTGAAAAAGTTGATTATCAGTTCTCAATGATCTGGACTCGTATTTAGCTGTACTGTGGTATGAAAATGATCACACAAACGAGTATGAAATAATTTTTAGTAAAATAGTTGTTGATATATCTTTAAAAGTATGTTGAATTGTATCACTTGCATAATTTCTTCTTTTTTTTTATCCAAAAATATTAATTACAGATTTATCCAAACATAACATGTGGGTTTATCTTGACATCGATACAAGTTGATGGATCCTCTAGCAATGATAGGGACAAGTTCATTGACCTTATAGCAATAACTGAGACAAGTTCATGGATCTTCAAACACAGATAAATAGACAAGTTCATGGGTCTTCTAACACTGATAGAGTCATGTTATGATCTTCCAACAATGATAAAGAGACAAGTTCATGGATCTTCTAGCAATGACAGAGAGAAGTTCATGGATCGGGTAGCAATGATTGAGACAAGTTCATGGATCTTCTACTAATGACAGAGAGAAGTTCATTGATTTTCTAGCAATGACAGAGAGAAGTTCATGGATCTTCTGGCAGTGACAGAGAACATCATGGATCATCTAGCTATGATAAAGAGACAAGTTAATTGACTTTCTAGCAATGATAAAGAGACAAGTTAATTGATTTTTTTAGCAAAGATAGAAAGAAGCTCATCAGTCTTCCAGCAGTGATATAAACAAGTCCATGCCTCTTATGGTTAAGATCCTGTTTTTCCAGCAATAATAGAGACAAGTTGATGGATGTTCTAAGAATGATAGAGACAAGTTCATGGGTCTTATGGTTTAGATCCTTTTTTTCCCAGTAATAATAGAGACAAGTTGACGGATCTTCTAAGAATGATAGAGACAAGTTCATGGGTCTTACAAGAATTATATTAGGTTCACTTACATAGAACATTCAGCTTGAACATGTAGAAAATGTTGTTTCAGAATTTGGTATGTTCAAGTGTTGTAAGCAGTAAACGAAATGTTAGAGCAGAAGAAATAAAAATCAGTTTATAAGATTATATCCACTGGAGACACAAAGCTAAGAGCCAACCTTTTATTTAAAAAAATTGCATATGGTATGTAAAACTTCACCCTGTTTAATGCAGAGCTTTTCATATACACTTATCAGTATTTTGTGTTCCAGTCCGTGATTTTGTTTGCAAATACCAAAATAAAAAACGTTATTTAAAATGTGTGGTGCACCATCCTGACTTCCTTGTTTCAAGTATTAAGTATGTACATGGATACACAGGTAGCTGGAGGAATCTATACCTGTATTTTGTTTAGAATTTGTGTAGTTATAAAAGAAAAAAAACAGAGGGGTTAGAATGGCAAAAGAAGGATAACTCAGTGTCTGATATTTCTTACAAAGATCCCCTTATTATTTGTTCCATTTCATTGATCTTGGATTGTACTGTATTACAGTATTGAAGTGTACAGTATTAAAGAATAGTGCTCCAGTATTCTTTGATGTGTGTGTATTTACCAGTCATTGTCATGACTTTGCCAGCTAGTGGTCTGAATTTTTAATGAATGCAGTCATTTTCACACTCAACCTAAATGTTCCTAGCTTAATAATCACTGGTATTATTGGTTCCTATTTCATCATAATGGTAATTGGTTATTATCAGTCTTAATGCTTTTGCAGAAATATTGATATTTTCTTCTCTGTTGACCACTGGTGCATGAAGCTTGCCTGCATGTCAGAACAATTTCATCCTGTCCAGTGAGCAGACAGACCAATTTTCTAATCAGTATGAACTTTCATACAGTTGACAGGCATTCAAACATGTTCCTTAAAAATAATGGGTTTAGTTTTGTTTCTTGAACCAATTGAAAAATCCTGAAATGGATTTTACAACACAGTTTTACTTGTAAAGAATTGTAAGTGCATTTAAAATATTGTTGTATTGCTTGCAGTATAAGATGAAGAATTTATCACACATTTTTTTAATTGTTTATTTTCCAAGAAGTTATTCATTGCTTATTCTTTAGAGTAGCGTTAAGTTTATTTTATCAGCATCGATGTTTGATATTTTAGGAATAATTTAAACCTTTGGATAACAGTGATGTGTTTTTATGTTAAAGTATTGTAATGTATGGTTATGATAATGGGTTTTAGAAAAGATAGAAATACGTGCACAATCAAACCGCTAGCAGCATACATCTTTGTTTTGTTGAAGTCTTTTTTTTATTTAATCAGTGTAACACTGTTAATGGAGCAGGGAAATCTGAATTTAGTTCATTCTATACATTGTACAAGAGATGTATTTAGATGTTGATTGTTAGAGGAACTATATGAGAATTTATCACCCAAAAAATTGTTCTACCTTTTTTTTCTGTCCAAAGTTTTAAGATTTTGATTTCTCCATCAATTGCCCCTTTCCCCCTAAAAACAATTCTCTTAAAAAATGACATGGCTCTTACAGTTTGTTGTTATGTATATCAATATTTTTTGTGACTCCTGGTACATGATTTTATTTTTTGTAATTTTTATTCATCTGATCTGAGATTTTTTTTTAGAGCATAACATTACATAGGATCTGTAAATAGACGCTTATATATGTGTTTTCATTTGCTGAAAATAATGTTAATAATAAGACTTAATGATGAGTTTGGGTTACTTTTTCATTGGCTGATGGGCTTTGGACAATTCTAGTAGAATTCAGTAACTTCCCATTGGATGGGCTAAGTGACTTGAATAGCTAGTTTTGAGATATTTGAGAATCAAGATCTGTCACATGGAATATATTGTGAAATATATTCATAAGAGAAGGTGTATGTAAGGAGAGAACTGAGTAATCAAAGTTGTTCCAAGTGGAGCAAGTATGTTGTAAATTGTTCATGATTTTTTTTATTTTTACCTTAATGTTCAAAAGAGTGATCTCCCCTTGTTTAATAAACTCTGCCACCATGAATCTTCTATCCGAAATCTTTGCTTCTATAACTTAAAAGCTTCTTGTGTCACTATATCTTTTGAAGAGTAATCTCCCATATCTAGGACATGATAATAATGTAAAGACATAAAAGTACCTGATTCTTTCATTTCATGCAGCTGGTGTTATGAATTGATTTTTTTTCTCTGCTTCAGTAGCTGAAACTCTGCTTGTGACTTCAACATTTTGTTGTTTAACAGCTGAGTTAATTATTTATGAGAGCTTTGTGATTTACTAGCAGCTAATTAGAGTAGCTCTTCAACCACCTGTGGACATGCACAAGTAATGAAAGCTCCAGAATGGATGACAGAGGGGCCTTTAGAGGAGAAATAAGGATACTATCATATAACCAGTTTTGTATGGCTTAACACATCAGGGAATAGTGTGGCATATGTACCATACTTGCTTTTAAATGCAAGTATAACTACAAACAACAGTGACCTTGATCTGCCATCACATAATTGACTGATTTTATAAGTGATTATATGTGGTAGTTAAAAATAATATTATTATGGGTGTAAGTGTAGAGTCAGTAATGATCATAAATATGATAATACCATAATTGAATGGCCACTTCTGGAAGCAGGCAAGACAATAAAATAAGACTGGCTTCTACTCACAAGATTTTTATTCATTTGTTTTTAATTATTTTTAATTGTTTATCGATCAAGTTGATTCTAAGAAGTCAACAATTTATACATTTGTGTTAGACTGAAAATTATCTCCTTTTCCTGTAGGTGAAGAACCTGTATGGTCTTATCGTTGATCTTGCCTTTAAATTTATTGCCAATTCTAAAAATTAAATTTGCAATAAATGTTAACCCGATCGTAAAGCAAAATATTACTATTCTGAAGGATTGTACTTCCATTAAAGGTGATAAGAGGTAATTAACCAAGTTTGTCATCTGTTAAAGGCTTGTACTCCCATCAAAGGTGACAGGAGATAAATAACTGTCTATTACCTATTGAAGGATTGTATTCCCATCAAAGGTGATAAGAAGTAAATAACTGTGTCACCTGTTGAAGGATTGTACTTCCATCATAGGTCATAAGATATAAATAACTATCACATATTGAAGGATTGTACACTCATCATAGGTCATAAGATATAAATAACTATCACATATTGAAGGATTGTACCCCCATCATAGGTCATAAGAGATAAATAACTATCTCCTAGTGAAGATTGTACCCCCATCATAGGTCATAAGATATAAATAACTATCACATATTGAAGGATTGTACACTCATCATAGGTCATAAGAGATAAATAAATATCACATATTGAAGGATTGTACACCCATCATAGGTCATAAGATATAAATTACTATCACATATTGAAGGATTGTACACTCATCATAGGTCATAAGAGATAAATAACTATCACATATTGAAGGATTGTACACTCATCATAGGTCATAAGAGATAAATAACTATCACATATTGAAAGATTGTACCCCCATCATAGGTCATAAGATATAAATAACTATCACATATTGAAGGATTGTACACCCATCATAGGTCATAAGAGATAAATAACTATAACCTAATGAAGATTGTACCCCCATCAAAGTCAAATGTCATAAGAGTTAAATAACTGTTTCTATCACATATTGAAGGATCATACTTTAATCAAAGTTAACGGTCATAAGATATAAATAGCTGTCACCTATTGAAAGATTGTACTCCCATCAAAGGTCATAAGAGATAAATAGCTATGTCTATCACCTATTGAAAGATTGTACTCCCATCAAAGGTCATAAGAGATAAATAGCTATGTCTATCACCTATTGAAAGATTGTACTCCCATCAAAGGTCATAAGAGATAAATAGCTATGTCTATCACCTATTGAAAGATTGTACTCCCATCAAAGGTCATAAGAGATAAATAGCTATGTCTATCACCTATTGAAAGATTGGACTCCCATCAAAGGTCATAAGAGATAAATAGCTATGTCTATCACCTATTGAAAGATTGGACTCCCATCAAAGGTCATAAGAGATAAATAGATATGTCTATCACCTATTGAAAGATTGTACTCCCATCAAAGGTCATAAGAGATAAATAGCTATGTCTATCACCTATTGAAAGATTGGACTCCCATCAAAGGTCATAAGAGATAAATAGCTATGTCTATCACCTATTGAAAGATTGGACTCCCATCAAAGGTCATAAGAGATAAATAGCTATGTCTATCACCTATTGAAAGATTGGACTCCCATCAAAGGTCATAAGAGATAAATAGCTATGTCTATCACCTATTGAAAGATTGTACTCCCATCAAAGGTCATAAGAGATAAATAGCTATGTCTGTCACCTATTGAAAGATTGGACTCCCATCAAAGGTCATAAGATATAAATAGCTATCACCTATTGAAAGATTGTACTCCCATCAAAGGTTATAAGAGATAAATAGCTATGTCTATCACCTATTGAAAGATTGGACTCCCATCAAAGGTCATAAGATATAAATAGCTATCACCTATTGAAAGATTGGACTCCCATCAAAGGTCATAAGAGATAAATAGCTATGTCTATCACCTATTGAAAGATTGGACTCCCATCAAAGGTCATAAGAGATAAATAGCTACGTCTATCACCTATTGAAAGATTGGACTCCCATCAAAGGTCATAAGAGATAAATAACTCAGGTACTGAAGTGGTGTACTGCCATCAAAGGTAAATGTCATAAGTAACTGCATCTATCACCTATTGAAAATCACCAGTTTTTTATTTGGTCATTGCAAGTGGTGATATAATAATAAAATTATCACTAGGTTTTATTTTTGTAACAGCTGTTAGTGCTGTATAGATGGCTTATGGTAGACTTCCAGCATTCTAATGTCTCTTTTCATCCATTCATCCTGTCATCATACACTTGCAACAATATTGTATATTTTCTTAATCTTTGAACCTTAAAAGTAATTAAATATTTTTAAAGAGACATGTAGCTGACATGTAGTTTGAAAATACATTGAAACTTGTCAATAATTGACACAAAAATTGGTTGTGGAAAGAGTACAAGAATATTTCCCAACATTTTGAACTTGTTGGGCTCTTCGCCAATGGAAACAAACAAGTTCCTCAACAAAGTAAAGACTGAACAAAAAAGCCAAGAGAAAATCTTGATTGATATGGAATCTAGAAATGAGTTAAATATTGGAGAAAAAACCCCAAATAATTTTAAAAATGGTTAAAAAAAATAAGTAACTACTTGTCTCTATACAGGTCTGGAGTAGCTACCTGCTAATTACCAAAGTTCAGTGCACAACATTCTTTTGTTCCAATTGAACTGATTTGAGACTTCAAAGCAGCATGTCATTTTTGATCATAATCTAGCTGTTGTACAAAAGACTGACATTTTACACAACAGGGAGCACATCAGTAATGGGGGTCAGAGGTGAAAGTCAGACACAATTGTGATTTGTTCAAGTGAATCTATACAGAGATTCAGCATGGTTATTCAGTGTAATTCTCCATCCAATGGTTGACTGGTTCTGTTAAGCTTGTCAGGCGGCTCCACTCTAGTCTTTATTTACAAGGACAATAGCACAGTTTAGGCCTAGTGGGATTTGCTCCACAATTATTGAAGTTAACAGAAACGATTATGCACTTATTGATACCACTTATTGATAGCAAATGGACTGGAACCAGCAATCATTTTTACCTGAGGGGTTCATGCAGGGAGAGCATGTGGAGGAATTTTTACAGGTTTATTTACCTGTGAAATGACTTCATTTACCTGTATACAGGTGTGAATCAACTTAGCTCTCTTTAATACTTTTTGAAGTTTTTTAAAAAGTATATTTTGTATTAAAATTGTGAAAAAAATAACATTTTCAGTTCAACTTGAAATCAATTAGCAGCCATCTCTTGTATATGACCAATGTTTACGTTCCCAACTGTTACTTTCCAATGTTATTTTGTCTTACATAAACTCCTTACTTGTGGCCCAAATTGTTAAATATAGAAGGAAGAAGCAAGAAAGTGTGTATATGTTATTCTGTGCATTTTTGTTTCTTGCATATTGGCATGATCTCTATATTGAAAACTGCCCAGAATGAATTTTGAATGATAATTTTAGAATTATGGATTACCTGAGCAAAAAGGAATATTTACTTTATTAAATAGGTTTGCATTTCCTTTGCCAGATGCTGATCAGAATATATGAAACATAAAATTACTTGTTAGTGAGAGTGTCAATGTTTAGCAAATCGGATTTGCAACTGAAAGGGTGTGGATTTGAATCCTACCATAGAGTCAGCCTGTGTCAGCTACCATGGTGTATCCTTAGGCAAGGCTGCATTGGGACTAGATAACCTACCTGTGTTGGTGTGCCATAAGCATCAAACCAAACCAAAATTACTTGATAACAAAATGATCATACATGAAATAGACATGTATAGCTAACACATAGATGTCAATAATAGGCACTCACTGGACCATAGGATGACAAGTGTCCTTAATATAGATGTTCAATATACAGTATTCCCTCATTATAATGCCACACATGAGAACCACTGAGTATGCTGTCTTATTGTGAGACTGGCTTATAATGAAGTACATGACTTTTAAAAAAAAAATCCCTCATTATAACACTATGGCAGTCAGAATATGTGGTCTTATAGTGAGACTGACTTATATTGAAGTACATGATTCAAATAATCACTTATAACACTATGGCAGTCAGAATATATGGTCTTATAGTGAGACTGACTTATAATGAAGTACATCATTTTAATAATCACTTATAACACTATGGCAGTCAGAATATGTGGTCTTATAGTGAGACTGACTTATAATGAATTATATAATCCAGTACTATCTTATTATAGAGGTGTCCATGGGAACCATTGAGTATACTGTCTGATAGCAAAGATGCCTTATCAAGTAGTATGTCATGTATATCATTTTACTATTGAAATATATTCATCTTTGACTATACACCCCTTATTGCATGAACTGTATTATGTTGAAGTGTCTTACAGTGAGGGAGTAATGCATATGCAGTTATAAAGGAATTTTTTTATAGTTGATCTTTAAGAGTCAATTTCATTATAATGAGGTGTCTGGTAAGAAAGGTGTCATTATTTGTTTTCTTCAACACTTTCAACAACAAACATTTTTGTGATACAAGACAGACAAGCATATAATCGAACATTGTGGAGATTGGCATATAGACTTGTACAGCTTTGATAGTGCTCTACTGTAAATGCACACATTAATTTTGTTTCCACTTCAAAACATATAAGGTATAGTTTCTTTATGTGGTACTTGACTGATTATGAATTTTATGACAAGTGGTCAAGATATACTTCCTAAATGACCCCCCTTTCTGGATGAATGGTTTTTGTCCCGGAAAAGGCAGATTAGTGCTAGGTTTTCAATAAAGCATTTAGCTTGTAATTCTACACATGACTACCTTGTTTGAACAATTTGTTATGCTTGCAGAATAATTCATACCTGTGGTGATGACCATGGCAGACTTATTTGTGGTCACAGGAGAAATTATCCTGGAATTTGTTATTGATTTATGGATTTAATAATTTTTTTGCTGGATTCAGTCAGGCAGGACATCTTCATTCAGTGTGACATTAGGAAGATTAGGATTGACAGAATGTTTATGATCTTGGTTTGGCCATAACAAGGTGAGGAGCTTAAACTTTTTTCTTTTTTTAAATTTGGCAGAGTTTTACAATTAACAACTCCCATACTTCAATATATTGAATGAAATCTGCAAGCTTAATCAGTTTGTATATTTAACATGATTGCATAGTTGCCAGAAATTTTGAGATGGGCGTCATGCAGTAAGCCCTCTCCCCCCACCCCCAAACATTATATACTCATAGAAAATGGTATAAATTCTATCTATCTATCTATCTATCTATCTATCTATCTATCTATCTATCTATCTATCTATCTATCTATCTATCTATCTATCTATCTATCTACCTACCTACCTACCTACCTACCTACCTACCTACCTACCTACCTACCTACCTACCTACCTACCTACCTTCCTACCTACCTATCTATCTATCTATCTATCTACCTATCTATATACCTACCTACCTACCTACCTACTAGAAAGCATAAAGGTATATTCTGTAATTGAGTTACCTTATCTAAATAAAGTCTTGATTACATGTATTATTAAGAAGTCAGTTAACACCTGTGTTTATCCTTATATTAAAAGTATGAACAGGATGGGAGTTATATGCATTTATATATTAGCTACCCCCTGCATACTCCACCCCCTACCATACCCCAGTGGTCTCAAACATGCAGACTGCAGATCGCATATGTCCTGTGGATTATTTTTTTTTTTTTACTGTCGCATGAAATGGCCCCAGGAATATGTAAAATAATTAATAATATAAATATTTTCTTTCCAACTTGTCAGTTTTATGCAAATTTGATTGTTATTCGCTTGCTTCGTATCTAAAAAATTTCAACTGGTTACCTTTTATATGAGTCACTTTCATTGTACTAGTTTTCATGTGACCCTCATGGTGATTTGAGTTTGAGAACCCTGCCTTGCCCTAAGAGGTTATCTTCATGCAAAATGCTCTCTTTTATATAAATATTAAAATCTGTCACCACTAAATGTCTGCTGCATTAACACAAGTTTAAAATTGTGAATATGTTGAATGTAGATATATAGGTTTTCCTCCCTGCTACCACCACCATCACAACAAGCCATCATCTACCACCACCATCACAACAAGCCATCATCTACCACCACCTTTATAACAAGCTATCATCTACCACCACCATCACAAGAAGCCATCATCTACCACCACCATCACAAGAAGCCATCATCTATCACCACCATCACAACAAGCCATCATCTACCACCACCATCACAACAAGCCATCAATCTACCACCACCATCACAACAAGCCATCATCTACCACCACCATCACAACAAGCCATCATCTACCACCACCATCACAACAAACCATCATCATACCATATGCTGCACTTTAAAACAAATGATTAAAGCCCATAGTTACCTATTCAGATAGTATTAATAATTTCCTTTGTAATAAAAGACTGATTCTAAAATGAACCATTTCATCTTCACTTACAGTAACATAACAATCTGATGTCATCACTGGTGTACTTTGGGATTATTTAGAATTGTAAAATCCAAAACAGGTATTTATCAATTGAAGTACTGGTGGATACTTGTTAAAAATTTATTTATTTATTTTATTAAAATATTATTTAGAAATGCAAACTTCAAAAAGTTTTTTATCAATTGAACTAGATTCATTCATTCACATTCACTGCCCGTCACTCCTATCAGGGTATGGGCCGCCAACTACAGATCTCCAGAGTCCTCTGTCCCGGGCCATTTTCTCTAGCTGGTTCCAGGTGTAGCCCATCTTGGTGGTGTCCGCCTGGAGGTTGCGTCGCCAGGTGTTTCTTGGACGGCCTCTCTTTCGCTTGCCTTGTGGGTTCCACCTCAGCGCCTGCCTGGTGATACTGGTTGGTGGTTTTCGTAGGGTGTGCCCTATCCAGCCCCATCTCTTCTTCCTGATTTCTTCTTCAGCAGGAAGTTGGAAGGTCCTTTCCCAAAGATTGGCATTGCTGATGGTGTCAGGCCAGCGGATCCGGAGAATCCTTCTGAGGCAGCTATTGATGAAAGTCTGGACTTTCCTGATGGTGGTCTTGGTCGTCCTCCAGGTCTCTGCTCCATACAGTAAGATTGACTTCACGTTGGAGTTGAACAGTCGGATTTTGGTGGTCAAGGACAGCTCCTTGGAGGTCCAGATATTCTTGAGTTGGATGAAGGCGGCTCTTGCTTTGCCGATCCTTGTCTTGACGTCTGCGTCTGTACCGCCCTGCTGGTCAATTATGCTACCCAGGTAGGTGAAGGACTGCACTTCTTCCAGGGGACTTCCATTCAGGGTGACTGGTTCAGTACTTGTGGAGTTGATCTTCAGGATCTTGGTCTTGTCCTCGTGGATGTTGCGGCCAACTTGTGAAGACGTGGCTGCCACAACGTTTGTCTTTTCTTGCATCTGCTGTTTGCTGTGTGAAAGGAGTGCAAGGTCGTCGGCAAAATCCAAGTCGTCTAGCTGGCTCCACAAAGTCCACTGAATTCCGTTCCTGCGCTCGCTGGTGGACGTCTTCATAATCCAGTCGATGGCAAGGAGGAAGAGAAACGGTGATAACAAGCATCCTTGTCGGACTCCAGTTCGCACCTGGAAGCTGTCTGTGAGCTGCCCTCCATGGATAACTCTGCAGGACATGCCGCCGTAGGAGTTCCTGATTAGGTTGACCATCTTGGCTGGGATGCCGTTGTGCCGAAGGAGTTTCCAGAGGGTTTCTCGATCCACGCTGTCGAACGCCTTCTCATAGTCGATGAAGTTGATGTACAACGGGGAGTTCCACTCTAGGGACTGTTCGACTATGATGCGGAGCGTCGCAATCTGGTCCGTGCAGGATCTGTTCTGCCGGAAGCCTGCTTGCTCATCTCGCAGCTGTGCGTCCACGGTTGCCTTCATCCTTTCCAAGAGGACTCTGTTGAAGACCTTCCCTGGCACAGATAGGAGTGTGATGCCCCTGTAGTTGTTACAGTTGCTGAGGTCGCCTTTCTTGGGAAGCTTGATCAGGTAACCTTCTTTCCAGTCTGCCGGTACGTCTTCTTCCTCCCAAATCCTCTCAAAGAGTGGGTACAGCATCTCCACTGACGCATCCAGGTCTGCCTTTAGCGCCTCTGCTGGGATGTCGTCGGGTCCAGCCGCCTTCCCGTTCTTTATCAGGGTGATGGCCTTCCTGATCTCGTCTCTGGTCGGTTTCTCGCAATTGATCGGGAGATCCACGTTAGCTGGTTCGATGTCTGGGGGGTTCGCGGATGCTGGCCTGTTCAGGAGATCCTCAAAATGCTCTGCCCATCTGTTCATCTGCTGGTCTAAACTGTTGATGGTATTCCCCTGCTTGTCCTTGACAGGTCTTTCTGGTTTGCTGAAATTCCCGGAGAGTCGTCTGGTGATGTCGTACAGCTGTTTCATGTTACCGCTGTACGCTGCCTGCTCCGCCTCAGCTGCCAGTCCATCTATGTATTCTTTCTTGTCCTTCTTGATGTTTCTCTTCACTACTCTGTGGGATTCTGCATAAGCTTCTTGAGCCTTGGCCTTCGCTATTCTGGTTCTACTGTTGTAGACTACTGCCTTCTTCCTCTTCCTGTCTTCGATCTTGGTCAAGGTCTCTGCTGTGATCCACTCTTTCTGCTGGTGTTTCTTTGGCCCCACAACTTCTTGGCATGATGCTCTTAGTGTTTCTTTCACTATCTGCCAGCTGTTTGGTACACTGTCTTCTTCTTCTTGAAAAAGTTCCTGAAGCACTTCAAACTTGTTCTTCAGCGTCAGACCAAACTCTTGTCTTATCTTGGGGTCTTTCAGAAGGCTGACGTTGTACTTGACTCTTCTGTCTGACGCTTCCATCTGGTATCTCTTCAGTTTCAGCTTCAGTTTGGCCACCACCAGGTGATGGTCGGACGCCACGTCTGCTCCTCTTCTCACTCTAACGTCCTGCAGGGATCTTCTGAACTTCTTGCTAATGCAAACGTGGTCGATCTGGTTCTCTGTCGCGCTGTCTGGCGATACCCATGTATTCTTGTGGATCCGCTTGTGAGGAAAGATGCTGCCTCCAATGACCAGGCTGTTGAGTGCACACAGGTCTGCAAATCTCTCTCCATTCTCATTCATCTCTCCCAGGGCGTGGGTGCCCATGACTGGTTCGTATCCAGTGTTGTCAGACCCAATCTTGGCGTTGATATCTCCCATGAGGATGGTGACGTCCTTGTCCGGATAGGTCTCGAGGATCTTCTGCAGTCTGCTGTAAAACTGGTCTTTGTCCTCCTCTTCACTGTCGTTCGTTGGGGCATAGCACTGGACGACGTTCATCTTGATCTTCCTCTTCTTAGTTCGGAAGGATGCCGTGATGATCCTGGGGCCGTGTGCCTCCCATCCAATCAGTGCCCTCTGTGCCTGCTTGGACAGCATGAAGCCTACTCCCTGCGTGTGGGGTGCGTCGCTCTCTTCATGCCCGGAGTACAGCAACAGCTCTCCTGTCATCAGTCGTGATTGTCCAGCTTGGGTCCACCGTGTCTCGCTGATGCCTAACACGGCCAGGTTGTTGCTCCTCATCTCGGCTGCTACCTGCGCCGTCTTTCCTGGCTCATACATGGTCCTAACATTCCATGTGCCGATGTTGATTCTCCTGGTAGACAAAAGGGTAGTCGGCTTTGTGGCATCCTTTCGGCTTTCACCACCCAGCGTCATGCTTCTTCGTGATGAAGACCCTTCCTCTCCCAGGATAAAGTTTTCTGTTTCTTCTGTTGTTGACGTTTCTGTAGCGTCGTTCTTTTTACGGGGTGGGGGTGCTAACCCCACGCCCAACCCTCCTCCTTTACCCTGACTTGGGACAGGCAGATCATAAATCCCTAAGGATCTCACTGGTGGAGTTAATTGAACTAGATACTGTATATTTTTTTAAAATTATTTATTAAAATATGAAAATGAAGTACAGTTGTTGTTGTTGTAGGGTTTAATGCCATTTTTTTCAGGACACGAAAGGCTATACATGGTGGATTATTGGTGGAAGAAGAACCCGGGAAAACCCACGGAAAGACCATCGACCTACAAGCTTTCTCACATAACTACATTAGTCAAATCTTAGACTCAAACCCACGCAGACAGAGGTGAGATGGCAGTAATCCGTAATGGAGAGTGCTTTAGATCACTCGGGACCCCTCGGATGTACAGACAGTAGAACCTGTCTTGAAAGACCATCTCTTTTGCCCAAAAATTATGGTCTCTCAAGACTGGTGGTCTCTCATAATGGGTCAGTATGCTATATAAACAACACATTCGTGCATTGAGAATGTGGTCTCTCAAGACAGATGGTCTCACATAGCAGTGGTCTTTCAGGACAAGTTTTACTGTACTGCTCAAAAGCAATTGTTATAGCTGTTAATTTTAGGGGAAACACAACAGTATGTCAGCCACAAACCATAAACAGTACTGAGCCTAACATCACAGACAATGTGGCATGTGCACCATATGCATTGCAATATGCACAGATGCTGCACAGTTCCAAAGGTGTTGAATTAAAGGAGAGAAAAAACTCTAGCATATAATAACAACCTTTACATAATAATCCAACATATCAAGGGCAGTGCTTTTCACTGATACCATAAATAGAACATACAACATATCACAGATCTGGGTCAACATTTATAGTTAGATGTAAATTACAAGTATATATGGCACCAATGATCTATGATCATTAAAATGCAAATACAGTCCAGCCCCTCATTAACATATGTAATAAACTAAATACATGTAATACAGGAAGTAGGATACCATGCCCACATTATTTTGGACCCATGTTCTAATGATGGGCTTTGTAACAGGAACCATGTTATTTATAATGAATGGCCTTAAAACAAGAACCATGTTGCAACAAAGGGTCTTAAAGTGAGGGAGTGATGCATTTCTGAAAATCAGATATTGTCTGAAAGGGAGGTTCTGTTGTTTGATCTAGCTGTGTTTGGACAATTAACTTTACATAGTTAAAGTAAATCAACTAATTCTGTCACCTGTTAAAAGGAAGATGTTTGTTTTACATTTAGAGGGATGCATGCAAAATAAAAGTACAGTCTGCTGTGTTTTCAGGATTATCATCCCTTAGGAACCATCCATTTAATTTTCTGTTGGGAGGGAATGGGATGGTTTACAGAGCCAGCTTGC
Organism: Unio delphinus; assembly: GCA_029339505.1. NCBI lineage: Eukaryota > Metazoa > Mollusca > Bivalvia > Unionida > Unionidae > Unio > Unio delphinus. Next base: position 2,016,240 of record JAQISU010000038.1, on the reverse strand, counting down.
AATTTTTTGAAGAATAATTTCCAGTTCCCAAATAGTTTTAGAAAATACTCTTCCTGTCATTGTTGGAAATAAAGAGAACTTTTTCAATCCATCAAATTTTGTTATAATCAGATAAAAGAAAGAAAACATATCCTGGTTGGAAGGAAAATTTGAGTCCCCCTCCAAAAATTACATGGTTTTGGTGTGTGTGTGACATGGATTTTTAGCGTCACTTTAACATGGATTGGCCCAATTATGTCATAAACATGAACTTGCACTTTATGTTATGTTTTAGGTTTTTGATTAGTTTTCATGATAAACTATCAGAAGCTGTAGAAAAGATTCACACAAAATTAAAAAGAATTATTTTAACACTAAATCACTTTCACAAAAATGCAACACTTTTAAGTAAGACATCAAGCAACATGCAGTAGGGTTTATTTTGTGCTGCATATTTTTTTCCTATTGAAATTATCAGTCATGCAAAATGACACCATTACAGAGTAGCACAATGAATGAAAAAAAACAACATCTTTTTGCAGTAAAGATAAGGTTTCCATAAAGTTAGAAAACTTTACTTAAAGGTATATGAATAAAATACATTAGTATATCTTCTTTTTAAGTTGTAATAATCATACACTACAATTTAGTGGAGTGGCTTTATTTGTGAGGCCTCAGAAAAGGAGAATTGTGACTATTTACACAAGTTTCAATGAGATTGTAATAAATACAGATATGTTGCTTCTAAGACAGCAGACAAATAATGTTATTGCAAATTACAGTAAAACTGCCATGTGAGACCACATGTCTTGAAAGAGCATATTCTCAATGCACAGATTTATTGATTATATAGTGATATGACCTGTTATGAGAGACCACCTGTCTTGAGAGATCCTATATTTTTGGCAGAAGGGATGGTCTTTCAAGAGTTTCTAATTAATGATAGATTTATACAAGCTCATCTTTACATGCTTAAAATATAATTGATCTTTTTTCTCATTTGTAATTTCACTTGCCATGCTTCTACAAGTCACAGACTACCTCACTTTAGAGTGTTAGTCACATAATAAGACCAGAATGATCATGGATCCCATTTTATTTTTTTTGTTGTAATATTGAGTATGAATTACTTCATTATAAGGCATAATCAACTTTAAGTTGGTCCACTTGAATGACTCCATGTACAGTGATGTAGTGAGAACTATAAAAAAGTTTAATTGTGTATTGGGATACATCCTCTCATCATTGATTCTTCCTGATAGAGCATACTTTAAAACATGCTTGATAAAATAAAGATTTATTGAAATTGTGCAGTATGGTGTGTGTGATTTGGATTTTTAACGTTACTTTAAAAAAATTTCAGTCATATCGCTAATATGTCTGCAGGGTGGCAGTTTATAGTGATGTCTAACACTGGGGCATCTTGCTACAGAAATATGGCATGATGTCCCATCCAGTCACATTATCCTGACACCAGGCCAACTAGTCCTAACACTAAACTCTTAATGCTGAGTGCCAAGTGAGGCAGCTGATTGATTGTACCATTTTTATAAATCTTTGGTATGACTCAACCAGGGATCGATCCCACATCCTGCATCCAAGGAGGATGCTCTAATGATTATGCCAAAAAAGTAGGAGAAAGAGCAATCAAGTACTTATTGTCTACAGTTGAATGACTTTTAAAAAAATCTCTTTACAATTTGAAGATAATGGACTTCTCTTTTCCAGATACAGATAGAAACATAGACAAGGGTAAATTGAATTGTAAAATAATTTAGTGTGGCACATTTGTTCAGGTCACATTTCCAATAACTTCCAGTGTGTGTGTGTGTGTGGGGGGGGTCCTGTTTTTTCCTCTACCAAATATATTGGCAGCCATATATAAGCCTATCTTGCAATGAGACATGGTGTTCAATGCAAACCAACAATGGCAACAACAGGTCACATTAGTTTCAGCCACAAATAGCCAGTACAGATAATTGATGTTAAATGTTCACAGATTTCCCAAGGCCATGTATGACATACACTGTTGTAAGTTGAGTCTAACTGCAAACAACGCAGACCCTGAGTACTACTAACAAACTGCATAGATTCGGATCTTTTGGTGCATTCTGTGATGGCTGATCCGGAACTGTTTTGTTGGACTATACTTACAAGCTTGCATTATGGTACTTTTCATTGACTTTATCATTTTCATTCATGGAACAGTTATTGAATAAAATTGCATAACAATTTTGCATCCTCATTATTTAATAAGACACAGAAGTCACAACCATATCATTTTGTGTCAATCTCGCCAGGGATAAAAAGCAATGTCAGAACATTTAAAAGGGGACAAACAAACATTTGGGTACATAATGCACTAGAGGTGATATAAAACAAGATAATCATTTTTGTTTGGACAGTTTTGTTGTGTTAAAATTGTTCTTTTTTTCTTGGACACTTACATGATTGTAATTTAATGTTTTATCACGTGATCATGTAACTCATGAAAACATTAATGTTTTTCAATATCTGGTTGCCCTGAAATGAGATGCACCATGGAATTTTCCATTATGGATTATAATCTTGTATAAATTTAGTGTTCATTCCTTATCCACCAGCTTTTATTAAAATATGCACGTTTTCTCATTTACATTACTCTCCAAATTAATAAATCATTAAATGACAAATTGTTTATTTGTATAAATTGCCTACATTTTAATTATTTCATCGTCGGAATGGATTAAATCTTCTTTGCCATAGGTCAGATAGGCATGGCCTTGACCTGGAAAATGTTACAATACTAGCTGTTCATTGACTGGAGCAACTCTCACAACTAGTACAAATCTTATATGCTTTCATTCTCATATAATTTGTTTTGCATTCATTGCTAATATTAGCATTTATATGGATGATCATTTGCCAAAGGTAAGCTGTTGGTGTATTTTGTTATAAAATGTTCCTGGCAAAAGATGCACAGAGTGTACACTGAATCAATATTTAGGGGACAAGAGACAAAAAAATTGATTTATACCTGAGCCCCCCCCCCCCCCCCTCACTGTTTAACACTGAGTAAGGTCAGTACAATAAAAGGGATAGGTCACAGTGGAAATGAGGATATGGTCTGTATAGCTAGCAGCAGATGTTAAGGTCAATACAGCTGAGAGGTGACATAAGGTCAGCTAGTTGACTTAAAGAAGAATGAACTAGGTATACAACAGTACTAGTCATGATGTACCATATGTACTCATTTATAGGTCAAGTCAAACTACAAACAGCAAAGATCCAGATCTGCTGAAGCACAATGCACATATAGATAAGAGTATCAGGTATGTAGGCTACACTGAAATTATAGGCTGCCCTTTGGCTTGTTCTTGTAAGTTACCAATATTGCATCATGTAACATGCATTCTGCTTACAATGTCTCCATGCATCATGTAACTTGCAGTTGGACTCATAAGCAAGTTTATATGGTAGTGGTTTTAGGCAGCATTTGCACTACCCTTTTTAAGAGTGGTCTTAAGACTCACCTGTTTTGACAGCAGGGACAAACTTAGCCACCTAATCATGTACCCTTTTTAAGAGTGCTCTTAACACTCACCTGTTTTGACAGCAGGGACAAACTTAGCCACCTAATCATGTTTTGTATCTTATATGTTTTCAGCATGTTTTTATGTTTTCCAATTTCATTGTTTTTGTCATTTGTTTTTCTGTTGTGTAGTCTTATCATTATTGATGGTGTAAAGCGCTTAGAGCTTCGAAAGATTAGGTGCTATACAAAGTCCTCATTATTATTATTATTATTATTATTATTATTATTATTATTATTATTATTATTATTATTACAGCTGTTGTCTGTGATAAGAAAATTGACATAAGTTTGGATGATATTCACACAAAAATCATGTTTTTTGATAATGTCTTACTAATTTTTTAAGAATAGCACAAGGGTGGAAATAAATGCTGGTTTTAAAATACTAAAAAAAAAAATATTTTTAATATCATTACATGCTGTTATTGCATTGCATTACAAAAACAGCTTTGCAGCTTATAAAAAGTAGATTTTAGCTTCCGTAAGTTAGAATTGAGAAAATTGTCCTTTGTATACAGGTCTTTGCTTAACAGAGTTTCATTTCTGTAACAGTTAACAGGTCTTGAAAAAAAACTGAGGATTTAATTAGGATGTCTTTATTGAAATGTCACAATGGGTATTTTATATCCTCCAGTCTCCCTATAGTATCAAAGGGGTATTATATCCTCATGTCTCCCTCTACTGTCAAGAGGGTTACATTTTATGTCTTCATGTCTCCCTACATTGTCAAGAGGGCATTTTATGTCTTTTGTCTATCTGTACTGTCAAGGGGGTATTTTTAGGGCCTAACCGAGTAGATAATTTTCGCTGAGTACCGAATCCAAGTTTTTGGATGTACTATTAGCTGGATCCGGGCACGAACCGAGTAGTAGGTGCGACTCCGGAGAGCACCGTTTGTTTCATTATCATATGCAAAGCTTAAACTTTTCGTGTACCGTATACCGTATATTTCGCCTATAATATGAAAATTTTTATTATCAACTAAAGTTATTATGTATTAAAAACTTTTTTTTAAAAAGTTCGATATTTATTGATTTTTTTTTTTTTTTACTTGTTACCATTTGTGCGCGTATTATTTGCCAAGGCGAATACTTCCTAATAGTACCGAAAAATTAGATATTCGGCCGAAGTGAATGTCTGAGGCTACGGTTAGGCCCTAGGTATTTTTTTGTCCTCATGTCTCCCCATACAGTCAAAGGGGTATTTTATGTCCTCATGTCTCCATATACAGTCAAAGGGGTATTTTATATCATTATGTCTCCGTATACTGTCAACGGGATAATTTATATCATTATGTCTCCGTATACTGTCAAAGGGGTATTTTATATCATTATGTCTCCGTATACTGTCAACGGGGTATTTTATATCATTATGTCTCCGTATACTGTCAACGGGGTATTTTATATCATTATGTCTCCGTATACTGTCAACGGGGTATTTTATATTATTATGTCTCCGTATACTGTCAACGGGGTATTTTATATCATTATGTCTCCGTATACTGTCAACGGGGTATTTTATATCATTATGTCTCCGTATACTGTCAACGGGGTATTTTATATCATTATGTCTCCGTATACTGTCAACGGGGTATTTTATATCATTATCTCTCCGTATACTGTCAACGGGGTATTTTATATCAGTATGTCTCCGTATACTGTCAACGGGGTAATTTATATCATTATGTCTCCGTATACTGTCAACGGGGTAATTTAATGACCTCATGTTTGCCTATGCTTATCAAGATATGGGGATTTGCTAAATTTAAAGTGACACTGGCAGTTTGGTTGGGAAAATGTCCCTTGGAGATGCTTAATGTGCCTCATTGGGTATTTAAGACAGGTGATCTCTTAAGACAGGTACAGTTTAAAGTAGGTTCAACAATAAAGCATATTTTGTTTTGGATTGATCCGGAGGTTAATATTATTCAGTATAAATAATCACTGGACTGCATATTATTGCATATCCCTACAACCACATGTTTCACTCTCCACACTTGCTGGCATAAGATATAATAGCTGATTAGATGTAATTGGGGATATGATTGTGTGGTAAATGTCAGGTCATAAATTGTCCTACCTGTTAACTGGCTTGATGTGGGTGCATCACCTGATGTGTGACACTGCTGTTAAACAGAGAGGTGAGAGGGGGTTGTTGGGTTATTATTGAGAAGGTTTTAAAATTGGAGTTAGGTGTTTAAAGATAATTATTGAAGGATGACTGGTATACAGGTTGGACACTTGGGAGCTATGTGAGGAAACAGATAGGAGTTAATTTGGGTTATTAATCTCCAATTTCTGTCAGTCTGTCATACTATGAAACTCAAGGAAACCATGTAGTTCTATATGAAGAGGTGACCCAAATATATAGATATAATATGCAAGTACAGAAATGGGGTTGATAAATATCCTTTATTTACATATGTCCCTTATATAGAGGTGTCCGCTTAGACAGGTTTCATTGAAATACAATGCACAATAAGTTAGAAATGAGCATCAAAATATCATTGGTTTATATGTATATACATGAGTTATACTTTTGGCAGGGATACATAGAATTACTTTTGTCAGTTTGTCCATCTGTCCATCACACCTAAGTTTGGATTTGGGTCATTTAATGTGCTATGCTGGGGTCAACTTAACATATTTTCCATTAACTAGCAGGCCAGCTTAAATGAAACTCAACTGACTCAGTGAAAATTGCAAATCAAAATCAAATACAAATTTCATTAACATGATGAGTAATTGTGTGACACAATAATGGAATGTTCATGGCCTTAGAAAATATTTTCAGACAAAATTACATGATTTAATAGAATTTATTTTAAAATGACCTAGGAATATATAGTTGGAGCTGTAGGCTTCAGCTGTCAATATTGACTGGCCCTCCTCAAAATGTACAAGTCAATGGCTGAATTGGGGCTATGGTGGGGGGGGGGGGGGGGCATCTCGTTGCCATGAATACATTGATATCTATAACCATTGATGGCCATAATTCTGATTTTCTCATTCATTTAAGTGCTGATAACCAGACATGTACAGTGTTTGTCCATTCTCTATTTTGCATCTTTTGTTGATTACTTATTGGAATTTATTTTTATAGTTGCTCATACACATATGTACAGCATTTTGATTACAATGCAATGTTTTTAGTATGTACTATTTTAGTATGTACATGTTCATGAGAATATACTTTGAAAATTTGAAAATCATCTGAAAATGTCACAAACAACGTTCTTTTTGCATCTTTTGTAAATATAACTGTTAGTATAATTAGGTTAAAGCATCTTGTAAACATGAAATGAATAATAATACATGTAATTTAACTTCTTCAAAAACAAATCCTAGATGTATTAGTTATTAGGTTTTTTTTTTCTAGGTAGACCGATTTTGGATTAGGATATTGCTCAATAACTGCTTAATGACAATTCGGTTTTTTTTGTCTTACGGTAATGCTTATTGACAGATAATCTTTTATGACAGTTCAGTCTGTTTAATGGTTTTTATGTGAATGCTTACTGACAGATAATCTTTTATGACAGTTCAGTCTGTTTAATTGTTTTTATGTGAATGCTTACTGACAGATAATCTTTTATGACAGTTCAGTCTGTTTAATTGTTTTTATGTGAATGCTTACTGACAGATAATCTTTTATGACAGTTCAGTCTGTTTAATTGTTTTTATGTGAATGCTTATTGACAGATAATCTTTTATGACAGTTCAGTCTGTTTAATTGTTTTTATGTGAATGCTTACTGACAGATAATCTTTTATGACAGTTCAGTCTGTTTAATGGTTTTTATGTGAATGCTTACTGACAGATAATCTTTTATGACAGTTCAGTCTGTTTAATGGTTTTTATGGGAATGCTTATTGACAGATAATCTTTTATGACAGTTCAGTCTGTTTAATTGTTTTTATGGGAATGCTTATTGACAGATAATCTTTTATGACAGTTCAGTCTGTTTAATGGTTTTTATGTGAATGCTTACTGACAGCTAAATCCTTTATGACAGTTCAGTCTGTTTAATGGTTTTTATGTGAATGCTTACTGACAGCTAAATCCTTTATGACAGTTCAGTCTGTTTAATGGTTTTTATGTGAATGCTTACTGACAGCTAAATCCTTTATGACAGTTCAGTCTGTTTAATGGTTTTTATGTGAATGCTTACTGACAGCTAAATCCTTTATGACAGTTCAGTCTGTTTAATGGTTTTTATGTGAATGCTTACTGACAGCTAAATCCTTTATGACAGTTCAGTCTGTTTAATGGTTTTTATGGGAATGCTTATTGACAGATAATCTTTTTTGACAGTTCAGTCTGTTTAATTGTTTTTATGTGAATGCTTACTGACAGCTAAATCCTTTATGACAGTTCAGTCTGTTTAATGGTTTTTATGTGAATGCTTACTGACAGCTAAATCCTTTATGACAGTTCAGTCTGTTTAATGGTTTTTATGGGAATGCTTATTAACAGATAATCTTTTTTGACAGTTCAGTCTGTTTAATTGTTTTTATGTGAATGCTTACTGACAGCTAAATCCTTTATGACAGTTCAGTCTGTTTAATGGTTTTTATGTGAATGCTTGCTGACAGCTAAATCCTTTATGACAGTTCAGTCTGTTTAATGGTTTTTATGGGAATGCTTATTGACAGATAATCTTTTTTGACAGTTCAGTCTGTTTAATTGTTTTTATGTGAATGCTTACTGACAGCTAAATCCTTTATGACAGTTCAGTCTGTTTAATGGTTTTTATGTGAATGCTTACTGACAGCTAAATCCTTTATGACAGTTCAGTCTGTTTAATTGTTTTTATGTGAATGCTTATTGACAGATAATCTTTTTTGACAGTTCAGTCTGTTTAATTGTTTTTATGTGAATGCTTACTGACAGCTAAATCCTTTATGACAGTTCAGTCTGTTTAATGGTTTTTATGTGAATGCTTACTGACAGCTAAATCCTTTATGACAGTTCAGTCTGTTTAATGGTTTTTATGGGAATGCTTATTGACAGATAATCTTTTTTGACAGTTCAGTCTGTTTAATTGTTTTTATGTGAATGCTTACTGACAGCTAAATCCTTTATGACAGTTCAGTCTGTTTAATGGTTTTTATGGGAATGCTTACTGACAGCTAAATCCTTTATGACAGTTCAGTCTGTTTAATGGTTTTTATGGGAATGCTTACTGACAGCTAAATCCTTTATGACAGTTCAGTCTGTTTAATGGTTTTTATGGGAATGCTTACTGACAGCTAAATCCTTTATGACAGTTCAGTCTGTTTAATGGGTTTTATGGGAATGCTTTTTAACAGACAGTTCAGTCAGTTTAATGGGTTTTATGGGAATGGTTACTAATGACTTTATGACATTAAGTTGCATGCTTGCTGCTACAAATGCCTTATCATTTATCTTTAAATTTTCCAAAACAAACCTTTTACCATTAAATACACAAAACTAACTTGGCTTTGATGATGATAAAAATAATAATTTTTCATGTATCAAAGTTTTATATAGGTATCTAGTTTGAAGGTTTTGTGATGAGGTCCTAAACTAATCCATCCATCCATCCATCCATCCTACCTACCTACCTACCTACCTACCTACCTACCTACCTATCTTTCAAAAGAACTCAGATAGTCACAAAATTGTGTCATTTGTATTGTGTGTACCCATAAATCTTTGACATTGTGATGAATGCATATTGGTCGTGATTGTGGGATCTCGACAAAATATGGTGTAAATAAATATGTAGAAAAATCAGGAAATAGGCTTTCTTTTAGCATTTACGATATTGCACAGTTTAATTTAACGAATTACTGTCTCCCTAGACATGAAAGATGCATCCAAATGTGGCAGAATAATCAGAGCAAATTTTGCATGTCTACACACCTGTCAACTTCCTGGATATGTTAGTCCATTGCCTGTGAAGTGCAGTATGATGTCTAGTTACACTGCCTTATATATGTAAATTCGTATTTAACATGATGATAAATGAGATCACATGCAAGCAGACAGCTTCACTAGAGTTGTTTGCAAACATCTCCAAGAGTTATTTTCTTTTTGCAGAAAATCACCTAGAGGAATACATTAGTGATTCTTCAAACTGAAATTGTCTAAATGAAGTTTCCCTCTTTTCACCCAGTCCATCATCAGAGATGAATGAAATAAAATTTGGGGATTAAATTTGAATGGAAGCAAAATTAGCCACACACACACACACACACACACACACACACACACACACACACACACACACACACACCATGGCTTGCTAATGGATTTTGGAGTTGTTTCAATATGTTGTGCCATTCTATTGAAGAAATAATTTAAGTTGGTGACAGTTTTACTTGTACAATATTTGCATTATGACAAATGTAGTATACTTCGTGACCAAAATGTTGAATATATTGAAATTAGAAGAAAATTTAGAATACTAAAACATTATCATTTCATTTTCTTTCAGCATTCCTGCCAAACTTTGATGTGTCACAGACATTTCAGCATCAGCATTCGTCAGCATTACATGACATTCTGATGGAGGTTGAAGAGTTCTGAGCCAGCTGCTATGTTACAATGACAGCAGAGGTTCTGAATGTAAAGATAAAAAAGGAGATAGATAAAGGAGAGTATGATGAAATGACAGAAGAAAAGATGGAGGAATCTTCAGTAACAGTAGTTGGAACTATTCAGGATGTATCCATTGTAGAGAAGCAGAGAAAGGGGGAACAATCTAAACAGACTGGGGATGGGGAGTCAACTAGGCTGGTAGTGGGTAGTGCGGCACAACCAGAAACAATCACCATATCTCCCATAAGTGTGATGACGCCTATTGTTACCTCAGCAACTGCGTTACCTGCAAATTATCTTTTGCTTCAGCAGCAGTATATCAATTTTCTTCATCTTCAGCAATCCATGCTACAGGTATCAAAGTCACAGCTCAATCAATACCTCATTTATCTACATCATGCATACAGAGCGGTTAATATCTTAGACCCAGATCTGCTTTTTCATATGGTGCTGGCAAACCAGGGTCAGCATATACAAATCGCTTTTTGAGGACTCTTTAAACTAAATTATTGTTTAAAATACAATGCTGTCATAAAAGCTATATGCCTTAAGAAGTCATATTTTTAACTTATTCCATGTCATGGATAATCTGAGGATTCCTATTTTGTATTGCTTCAATTTCACTAGTCTTTTCTGCAGTTTAACCAAAAGTCCAAGTTGTATGCCATTTAACCAAGATTATAGTTACACTAGTTTACAACAAATTTTAAAGTGCAAACTAATTATGATATATTGTTTCTAAATATAGAAAAGAATTTGATGAATATGTTTGACCTTTTTATGCTTTATCTGTGGCATCTGGATGCCATAATGTTTACAGTGAATGTATGCTTTGTAGCCATATTATGCATTGGTGTTGGATAAGAAAATAACACTTTGCCATTATTCACATGTGGTTTTTATGTGCAGTTAAATATGTACATGTTTTTGTGTAAATGTGACCTTTGGAACATAGCCCTTATACACAAGTGTTTTTTTTTCTGTGCACATAAATATGTGCATATAAGTGCTTAAATGTGACCTATGGAACTAGGCATTTATATACAGGTGTTTTTTATGCGCAGGTAAATTAATACTTACTGTGTTAATTTGATCAGTGGAACTTGGCCTATATATGCAAGTGGTTTTTATGTGCAGGTAAATATGTATATATTATTGTGCAAGTGTGACCTTTGGATATTGGCCTTTGTATATAAGAGATATTTAAGTGCAAGTAAATAATGTAGTTATTATTGTGTAAATGTGACATGTGAAACTTGGCCTTGGTATACATGTATTTATTCTATGTTCAGGTACGTATGTACTTGTCATTGTGCACATTTGAACTTTGCCTTTCTATTCAAGTCGTTTTTATGTGCAGGTAAAAGTGTACTTATTGTGTAAATTTGAGGTGTGGAATTTGAATTTTTACATACAAGTGGTTTTTCTATGTAAGTGATTATGTATTTATTACTGTGTAAATGTGACCAATGGGGCTTGGCTTTTCTATTCAAGTGAATATGTATTTATTACTGTGTAAATGTGACCAATGGAGCTTGGCTTTTCTGTTCAAGTGAATATGTATTTATTACTGTGTAAATGTGACCAATGCAGCTTGGCTTTTCTATTCAAGTGAATATGTATTTATTACTGTGTAAATGTGACCAATTGGGCTTGGCCTTTCTATTCAAGTGAATATGTATTTATTACTGTGTGACCAGTGGGGCTTGGCTTTTCTATTCAAGTGAATATGTATTTATTACTGTGTAAATGTGACCAATTTGGCTTGGCCTTTCTATTCAAGTGAATATGTATTTATTACTATGTAAATGTGACCAATTGGGCTTGGCTTTTCTATTCAAGTGAATATGTATTTATTACTGTGTAAATGTGACCAATAGGGCTTGGCCTTTGTATTAAAGTGGTTTTCATGTGCATCTACATAATCATATGTACTTGTTGTGTAAATTTGACCAACATAATTTGACTTTACTTAAAGATGATCTATATTTGCAGGTAACATATGTACTTAATTTTTTGTAAAAATGTGACATGGAGAGTGTGTCCTTTATAAACAGGTGGTCTTTATGTGCATGTAAATATGTACTTATTGTGGAAATGTGATTTGTGGAACTTAGCTTTTATGTAAAGGTGACATTATGTACGCGTAAATATATGCTTATTATTGTGTGTCAAATTGATCTGGGAAACTTGTTCCATATATAGAGATGGTCTTGTTTTTGCAGATAAATATATACTTATTGTTGTAGAACTGGGACCTATGGAACCTGATCTTGATACACATCTGTGAACATCTAGCTTATTATAATGCCCTTATATTTGGGGCCTTGAGTGGCCAAGTGGTCTAAAGCACGGATCACTGCCATCTCACATCTGTCTGCGTGGGTTCGAGTCAAAGATTCGGCTAATGTAGTTATGTGAGAAAGCTTGCCAGTAGCTTCACGTATGTCGGTGGTTCTTTCCATGGGGTTTTCCAGGTTCTTCCTCCACCATTAATACTGGCCGCCATGTATAGCCTATATTGTGCTTAAAAATGGCATTAAACCATAAAAAACAAAACAATTTATACAGATTGGAGTAGTATTTAGTAATCCATATACCCATCCAATACATGTTAGCACAACTTGTCCCACAGTTTTGACAGATTGCCATTAAACCTTGAAAATATTATAGATGTCACCTGAAGATGCACATGTCAAACAATCAGTGTGCTGCTACAGTTTTGGTTGGAGGAATCTCCCTTTTTGACTTTTAGCAGTTTTTTCTGGCACAATCTTACTGGAACTATTCCAGAAATTTTGTGCATGAATTCCAAATGAAATTTGGTAAATATTAAGGACATGATCTCAAGATTTGCTTACGGACAAAATGCTTGTTTTTGGAATTGCTGCCCTTTATTTCTTATAAGTTCATGCAGTGTATGACACGGTCTCATTCACACAAAGATTTGCTTATGGACAAACTGCTTTGCTGACACAACCCATAGCTCTTCTGTATATGGGACCATCTGATGTCCTATAATATAAGTTTGTTATTTTGGCTCAACCAAATCTTCTTGTTGGATTGCAATAAATGAAGCTCTACACACACATTCATCCCAGTGGCCATGGTGAAAATCTTCCCTTGATTGGATGATCATATCAACATTGGGATTTTGACTAAAAGAATTTTGTGTTTAGCTGGCCTTAAAAAAAAATGGTTTCAGTCAGCCTTATGTCGAATATGTAAATTGGAAATCTTGTTATTGCTACAGAATCAGTGATAAATTTAACACTCAGCAGCTAACAAGAAACAATGGTCTTGTATTTATTTTTGGCCAATAAAGCATCAGTCCTTTGAAGGACTCTTGTTTTTAGAGTTACTGCTCTTTAATTCATGTATCTTCATGCAGTGTATGATATAGTCTCATTTGCACAAATAGGTCCATAGTTTTTATGAATTGCCATGAACCTAGGTGAAAGTCATCATTTTCAACAGAAGCTCATATTAACAAATCACTTTGCTACCACAATTTGTATTCCAGCTTTTGCCTATCTTGTTTTGTAAGGGTGCATAACTCAGTATTGTTAGGGCAAGGACACTAAAAAACACTCTTGAGAATTATTAATCATGGGACAGGTTATAATGTGCCATTCACATTAATCTTCTTAGAGTTGTCACACTTTTTTGCATTGTTGCTGATTGCATTGCATTAACCAAAATTGTTTCACACAATAGCATTAGCTCTACATCACAGTCCAAGACCATATTTTGTGGATGACCTGGACTTTGAGTAAAAAAAAGTATATCATTTTCAAGGTCAAAAGGTCAAAAGTCAAGAACATTGTAACTGGAAAAAGAAAAAGTGTTTCTGTAGTTTTTAAAATAATGTCTTTGCATAGATGACTGTTTGACACACTGTAAGTGGACATGTAGTTCAGAGTTACTTCCTTTTTTTTGTATTGTAGCTTTATTAATTGTATATCTTAATCTCATTAAAATAAGTATTCCTGCAGTTTTTGATGGATGGCCATGAATTTTGGTAAATATTATTTTAATATTTTGTCATTGATTCCTTGAGATTTGTCTTGGACTCCTTAGACTCAATGTTTTTTTCCTGTAGACTCATTTCCTTCATGGGTTAGGATACAAGACAGGCAGACAGTTATAATTAAATGAGACAATTGGTTATCATTCTTGTTTGTTTTGCAAGGGTGTTACATTTTCCAAATTGTCCAAGTTCATGCATTTAAAATAAACTTGCTCTTTCCAGGGTAAAAATGTGAACCTGCAAAGAACCAAAGAAAGTCTTTTTTAGCGTGAATGTGAGATGAAACAATTCAGCTATTATTTATACTCATCTCTGTTATTCTGTCTTCTTTAGGGTCAGGCATTACAACAACAGCATCAGCAACTATTAAATGTTCTTAACCTCAAAAAGGAGATGGGAGAAGAGGGGGACTTAGAAGGTGGGGAGGAACAATCTGCAACATGTGCTGGTAAAGAGGAGAGGTCCAAACTAGAAAGTCTGGATGGCCTCGGCGATGGAATGTCAGATGAAGATAGCATGGAACTGGAAGAAAACTTGTTTGTGGAGGACGATGGCTCTGGTGATGGGGAGACAAAATCCTCTGGTGGAGGAAGTAGCAGACGTCATTCCTCCACAGGACCAGGTGAGACAAAATACTATAATTAACTTAATGCTGGCACATTCATAAAAGTGTACCTCCTTTGTCAATTTTAAAAACAAAATAGGATTAGTCATTATCTTAGCCCAACTTGGTGAAGGGAGACAACCACTGAAGTCTGCTTATATTATGGGATGGTGAATTTATTTTAAGGATGAGACTGCATTAAATCATTTAATTCTGAGTAATTTAATAAGAAAACTGTAAAATTAAAAAAAAAAACAATTGTCATCAAACTTCTGGTTTGATCGTTAGACTGCAGCATAAGCTCCATCAATTTCACTATGTATCATATACTGTGAAAAGGAAATTTTAATGTAGTAAAGTCTCTGACCCAAAGTATAGAAAAAGGAAACAAAATCAACATATTAACCAAAATCACTATGATAAAGACATTTGATTACTGAAATTCAAATTGTTGATCTTAGAATTTGTCCAGACTGTTGACCCTCTAGTATACATTTATTTAACCATTTTCTTCTCATATAAAAATAAAACCTGTGCCTCCCATATGACGTTCACCACATCACAGTCTGGTTCCCAGTTTAAAACATAAATTGTAATGCAACTTCATCATGCGGAAATTATGTTCTTGCATTGCTGGAACCATCTTAAAATAAGCTATTCATTTCCAACCACAAATTAGCATTTGTTATCATTGCTGGATCTCCACAAGTTATTATTTGTCAACATTATGTGACGAAATTAAGTTTCGAAGCTTAAGTAGCTATGTTTTAAAGTTAGCAACTTTTGCTTCGAAACTTAAAACATTAGTATATAAATACCAATATGTATTTAATAAGCATACCTGGTGAAAGCATTCTTAAAAGTATTTTATGGAAAATTTTCACTGCTGTGCTTGCGTTATATTCTTTGTATTATAAGTCTGAAGCCACAAGTGAATCAGTTAACCAGCAGATAGGTAATAATGGCAGACATTGTGGTATCTAGGCTGTACCTCTTCAATAGATTTGCCAAATTTTTAATTCCTTGGACATGTACATCAAGGATAATATTGCTCAATGCGACCAGTGACCGCAATGTCTTGGCAAAATAAACATTTTAACACTGCTATGAACGACAACTTCTCAAAAATGAGGATAAACTCCACCGACATTTATTTAATCCCTGTGAAAAAAATGACCATTCATACCGTTCTAAATTTAAAAACAAAAATGAAAAAATTAGACTGGGTAACTAACAATGTGTGATTTTTATTTAGCTATACGTTTAGTGTTTTATAGCATTTGTCATAAACCAGACTAAAATATTTGTAGATTATTTCCTAGTCTGGTTCCCTGCTTCATATGCTTCCCGCATTGTTCTCCACTATTTGTAAATGTTTGAGCAATGTAGGAAGCATAAAAAGCAGGAAATCAGAAGAATTATTCCTGCACTTAACCTGCTCCCAAGCCTTATCATAGAATGCTGCATCCCTATCAATGAACGTATCGCGAGAACAGACACCACTGACCTATATTTAATCAATTGTTACAATGACCGCTCGATTAGTAATGATTGTTCTGATAAAAACAAAGATAAAAGGAATATTTAAAAAAGAATTGTTGCTACCATTATGATTGATAGATGCTATAGTCTGTAAACCAGGTTAATGTACATACTACAAATTGCCGTGGTAGTGCCAGAGTTGGTGTGGTGGTTGCCTATATTGTTTGTCTATATTGACTTAATCCATATTGCCAGGTGGGTGGGTGAATAAGGTCATTGTCTATTAAACCAGCAAGAGAGAATTGTTTGCTGGATTCGGTTGATAAGTGTTAAAGACTTGTGATGCTTGTTGTATTCCCCCACAATGTTAAATGATTACATCCCAATCACAAAGATACCCTCTATTCAAGTTGTTGTGACCGGGTTACACACTTTGCTTATATAGTTACGGTAATCCCTGTATGTCATCTTTGAATTAAGCCATTGACTTTTGTCTCTGAGTAAATGGTTCTGTTTCTGGAGGAGATAATTGTTTCTTTTTATTTTATTGCTTATTAGATATGCAATGCACATGTAGATTTTTCATGTTTTCCAACAGTAAAAACCGTTTTTATGTTCAATATTACAATTGATCACTAATAATTTTAATACATAGAACCTTAATAACAATGGATGCACATCCAACTAAGATGAGACAAATTTTAAGACTGGAGAAAATAATTATTGTAACTGAAAGAACTGAAAAAGAGCAGACCATTCACAAAAGTGCGGTTTAAACATCATTAAAACAAATTTAGGTTGTTATAAAGAAAAATGATTAATTCAGAAATGATTTCATGTGCTAAAATATGTGATCTTCAAATGTAAATGTGATTTCATGATAAATGATGGAAGTATATATTTTTTCTATATAATTTAGTTTTTAGATGAATGCATACAAGATTTTAGCAAGAACTATTAATAAAGAATAGAATATATGTACAGAAATCGTGGTTATTTTTCTTAGAATTATTCTGAAACTGGACCATGGAAACATTTTTTTTTTTACAAACCTTCTTTGAGAGACCACCTGTCTTGAGAGACCACATTTAGTTGCCAGAAGGAGTGGTCTCTCATAACAGGTTTTACTGTAATAAGAATGGTCAAAAATATACTTACAGTTTTACATCCTTAACACATTAACCCCTGGAGGTTTTTGCTGTTTTCGCATAAAATGCGAGTAGGAAACATATTTTGGGGACTATTTCTAAATACATCGTAATCCATCGATTTCCTAACAATAATCTGTTAGACAAATGGTTACCAATGATACAGAAAATGTTTTTCATTGGTTAGTTTACTGGCGCATGAGCAGAAGGGCAAAAATCGGAGTTCTTTTTTTTTTTTTTTTTTTTTTTTTTTTGCTTAACGGACCCATGATTTTCGTATGTAGAAGACTCTTTATTCAAAATGTCCATCTTATCCTACTTTTTGCACAGGTTCACCTGTCTGTGTGCGTCTCAGACCGGTCTGCCGTAGATCTGAGGTCATAAAGTCTAAAATCTGGACACAAATTCGGAACCCGACCATGGGCGATTTTTGGGTGAAAAAAAAACGGGTCCAAAAACTTCGGTTTTTTCCTCTGTATTTTGTAACACAATTAAAATATCCATATTACTTGCTATCATTGTAGAGCTACATCTGTCTACTTTTCAATGATACCACCCACTTTATTGTATCATATATGACCTTGACGCTACAGACCATGGAAGTAGGCTAGTACCTCATACCTCGTAAAGTCGTCGCTAGGGGTTAATGTGTTAACAAGATTTTTTAAAAAAAAATAGAAAATTGTCCCGGAATGGCAAAATTTGTATTTCATGTTCAGTGTTGACGTACAAGTGATTGAATACGCGAAGAACATTCAAATTTTGTGGTATCATGAAAAGTGACTGTTTAACACATTAACCCCTGGAGGTTTTTGCTGTTTTCGCATAAAATGCGAGTAGGAAACATATTTTGGGGACTATTTCTAAATACATCGTAATCCATCGATTTCCTAACAATAATCTGTTAGACAAATGGTTACCAATGATACAGAAAATGTTTTTCATTGGTTAGTTTACTGGCGCATGAGCAGAAGGGCAAAAATCGGAGTTCTTTTTTTTTTTTTTTTTTTTTTTTTTTGCTTAATGGACCCATGATTTTCGTATGTAGAAGACTCTTTATTCAAAATGTCCATCTTATCCTACTTTTTGCACAGGTTCACCTGTCTGTGTGCGTCTCAGACCGGTCTGCCGTAGATCTGAGGTCATAAAGTCTAAAATCTGGACACAAATTCGGAACCCGACCATGGGCGATTTTTGGGTGAAAAAAAAACGGGTCCAAAAACTTCGGTTTTTTCCTCTGTATTTTGTAACACAATTAAAATATCCATATTACTTGCTATCATTGTAGAGCTACATCTGTCTACTTTTCAATGATACCACCCACTTTAGTGTATCATATATGACCTTGACGCTACAGACCATGAAAGTAGGCTAGTACCTCATACCTCGTAAAGTCGTCGCTAGGGGTTAATGTGTTAAAATGTACTTTCTTAGATGTGCAAATCTTATCTGCTTGAGCCATGTCATGGGTTCTCAAGCGTGATTACACATTCAAAATTGCAACAACATCCTCCTTACTGCACTCAAAATGAAATAAACATTATATGCCATAGTGTCTTTTTTAAAAATGCAATTGAAAGACGCTGAGACCTGATGTACTTCATGTAGAATTTGTACAGATAAATCCAATCCATAATAAGAAATTTCATAGAAATGACAAAAATAACAAAATCTATTCATTCCAGATCAAATGGAAAAGTTGCATTGCGCATTCATTCACAATATGACTCTAAATTTCAAATTTTAGTTGACCAAAACCCCATTTTCTTTTGCAAGTTATGTATAAAGTGCGACTTAATTCAAATTTATTTTTCGGAGTTATGTGCGCATTAATAAGGTTGTTGTTGTGTAATGATGAATCTGCTCTTGTGTATTTAGTTTGGAATACTGCATACATTCAGTTACTTTGTTTCTTGTATTTTTATTTACTCTATATACTTGCGTATAAGCCGAGCCCCAAACTGAGCAGGTAAAATCATTAAAAGAAGTATATAAGGTAAAAACACTAAAAAGAAGTGTATAAGGTAAAATCATTAAAAGAAGTGTATAAGGTAAAAACACTAAAAAGAAGTGCATAAGGTAAAAACACTAAAAAGAAGTGTATAAGGTAAAAACACTAAAAAGAAGTGCATAAGGTAAAAACACTAAAAAGAAGTGCATAAGGTAAAACCACTAAAAAGAAGTGTATAAGGTAAAATCATTAAAAGAAGTGTATAAGGTAAAAACACTAAAAAGAAGTGTATAAGGTAAAATCACAAAAAAGAAGTGCATAAGGTAAAATCACTAAAAAGAAGTGTATAAGGTAAAAACACTAAAAAGAAGTGCATAAGGTAAAATCACAAAAAAGAAGTGCATAAGGTAAAATCACTAAAGTGAAGTATATAAGGTAAAATCATTAAAAGAAGTGTATAAGGTAAAAACACTAAAAAGAAGTGCATAAGGTAAAAACACTAAAAAGAAGTGTATAAGGTAAAAACACTAAAAAGAAGTGTATAAGGTAAAAACACTAAAAAGAAGTGCATAAGGTAAAATCACTAAAGTGAAGTATATAAGGTAAAATCATTAAAAGAAGTGTATAAGGTAAAATCACTAAAAAGAAGTGTATAAGGTAAAAACACTAAAAAGAAGTGCATAAGGTAAAATCACAAAAAAGAAGTGCATAAGGTAAAATCACTAAAGTGAAGTATATAAGGTAAAATCATTAAAAGAAGTGTATAAGGTAAAAACACTAAAAAGAAGTGCATAAGGTAAAATCACTAAAGTGAAGTGTATAAGGTAAAATCACTAAAAAGAAGTGTATAAGGTAAAAACACTAAAAAGTGCATGGCCCACATAAAAGCCGACCTACAATGTCGAGACAACTCAAGATGCATGAGGTAAGTTCTAAATGTATCTGTGTAGGAAAACTTATATTTTAAAAAATTACTATATGTTTCTCGAGGTTGGCATGCATGAGGTTATCCATAGGGAAACCAGAAATATGAAGAAAACAGAAAAGTTACAAACGAAAGATAAATAAAAATACTTTTTATTATACTTTAACATATCTGTGAAATGCTAGGCCTTGGCTTCAGTGGCTGGGGTTAGTATATACTGGTATATAGAGTATATGTGCGATCAGTCTCTAGTTATAAATAAATGAGTGATATATCTCTTGAGCATTTATAAAATTTAAAAAAAATTTCACAATGCCGAAGTGAAAATCATATACGGCTGATTTTAAATAAGACATCAGCAAGTTTGCCAAGGAGCATGGCAAAAGAGCTGCTAGAAGAGAATTTAGTTGCAGTGAGAAGAATGTACATGATTGGAAGCTGGAAGAAGAGGAGCTTAAGAAAATGAATTCTAGAAAATTAGCTCTTAGAGGTAGAAAGGCAAGATGGCTTAACTTGGAAGAAAATCTTGCCTACTGGGTATGTTTGTCTGCATTGGATTGGTACACGTGGTAATTACGTACTGAACATTCAATACGTGAATATCGAACATAATAATCGTTCTGGTGAGAAATTGAAATCACCATTTTTGATAGTGTTACTATCATACTATTTTACCATTTGTTTGTGTAACGTAAATAATTAGACAAGATGCCCACGAATATAAGACACACTGATGGTGCAGGGTAAAATTTTATATAAGACACGTCTTATATACACAAAATGACGGTAAGGAGAATTGATGAGTTACATATTTTGGAAAGAGTTTGGATTGGCTATTTCGGAATGTTCTCACCATAGGTACTATTTTTGCTCGTGTAAGGCCTTCCAGCAATGACGATTGTAGACGCAGATTAGTCATGACAGGGTCCATGACGTCTATCTTTTATCTGCTTTCTGCCTGTGCATTATGTCATGGAAAATTCAGGTCTATCCTGGTTGCAAATTTTTGTTGCATGTTATACATGGATAGGGTCATAGTAGTGTAGGTTACAACAGAAATTTCCTTACAATGATCAGCCAGGATACAGTTGTGAGTCTTTACATTCCACTTGAAACTTGACATTTAAAATGTCATGGATATTGAATTTCATCCTGTTTCCAGTTGAATAACTTTACATGAAATCACAACAGGTCTAGTTTATTGTATTCAGCTTGATATATTACAAGAAACAGGTTCTAATTCTATTAAATATTTAGAAGAAAAAAACCCTAAAAACATGTCATGGAATAAACAAGGTAAAAAAGACTAGATATAGGAGATGATACATGTACCGGTAGTCACTCCCGGTTTACATTCTCACCATGTCACACTGCTCTGGTGGCTTAGTGGTTAGAGTGTCTACCTCAGATACGGGAGGTCATGGGTTTGATCCTCGACCAAATCATACCAAAGATGGTACTAACAGCTGCCTCACTTGGTGTTCATCATTAAGAGATTAATGTTAGGACTGGGGAGCCTGGTGTCTGTGGCCTGGTGTCAGGATAATGTAAGTGGGTGGGGGACATCAAGCGGCATGATTCTCCAGGGCTAAACATCACTATAAACTGCCACACTGCTGACATCATAGCGATATAACTGAATTTTTTTAAAAACTACATTAAAAATCCGAATCACATCACATCAAACTCAACATGTCAATTTTGATACTACTGTGGTCAGCACTAAATGTAGAATTTAAGAACTACATGGTCAGTACTAAATGTAGAATTTAAGAACTACATGGTCAGCACTAAATGTAGAATTTAAAAACTACAGCACTTAAAATTGTGATTGCTAATGGCATACATATCTTCAGGAAGTCTTTCTCTGATCACTTCATCCAATGTTTGAAAATTGTGTCCATAATTAGGATACAGATATGTTCCAGCCAGAATAAGATCACTAATTTTGCAAAAGTTATCATTTTGACAGATGTCCTATTTGCCTTCTTCTTGCAGCCATTTTGCCTGCTGTCACTGCAAGAAAACCTTGATCTAAAAATGATAAATTAATTTTGTAAAGTTGTAAAGTAGAAGACATTTTTACAGGTAAATAATGTAGAATGTTATTAAAATGAGAGATACTGGACAATTATTTGTAGTCATTTACATGGTAGGCAAATTTTATTTGTTTTAAGATGTAACTGACTCTTAAGATCTGTCAGAGGACTAGAAAATTTCATTAAAAAATAAATGATAAAACAACAGAAAGGTTTTTCATGTTAGTTGCATGAACTTCAAGATGTCCTTGAATTTCTGAACATTCATGAGTAGTCCACAGTAATTTCTTTCAGTGACATCTTTGAGACAGACTGTATCATCCAGTGTCAATGAATTAATTAGTATTTTTACTCAGCATTTTAAAAAAAATGGACTTGCTTTTGGGTTCCAGGAAGGTGTTTTTGGCCAAAAGAGCTCTGGTCACATCCAGGAACCCTTGATAAGGTTTGTTTCTTTAGGATAAAACAATGGGATATGAAATAAATGTATATTTGTAAGATTTTCATAAGTGAAGAAGTAGAGACAAGATGTCACACAAATAGTAGAATATAACATGATTCTCAACTAAAAAAAAAACCAACAAAGTAGGCATCAATGATCTCCATTTATTTGCAGTGCTGTCTGTATGTGCTTCACTATTATGAGGCAGTCTAGTCTATAATGAAAAGGTAACCTTTTAGAAGAGGTGGCCTCTCATTAAGAAAACAAAATAATACAAACACACTGATAAAGGACTTCATTGTTGTCCATACATATGGGCAAGTTATTTATCCAATTATTATTACTGATACAGGTTCATTAGTTGTCGGTTTTTGTTTCTTTGATAATTACAAGCCATCGTAATGCCAGTTAATTATCCAGATGACAAAAGCTAACTGGACAGAAATGCAGTATTGTTCATTGGAAATCAACACTACACTGTCAGTTTTGCCTCAAAGTAAAAATGGTGTGATAGCATGTCTGACCTCTTTTGCATAGATTATGAAATGCATTAAGTCAACCGCATGACAATCAAACTTCCTTTGTAAAAACAGAATACTTTCAAGTAAAAGCATCACATTAATTTGACATTGGTATTGCTATTGTGGTAACTGAGGGGAAAACTAGCTGAAAATTTGCAAAATGTCATCTGTGAGAAAGACGGATTTTCAGTTTAAAAGGAAAAATTTAAGTAATTTGATCGAATGAAGAGAGGTCAATAATCTTTCCTGAGAAATCTGACATGACTGACTTAAATAAACAACATAGTCAAAAAAACAGAAATATAACAAATAAAAGACTCAATAAACAATATAAACAAATACATAGAAATCAGACATTTGAAAGACTCAAATAACGGCATCAAAAATATATAGAAATCAGACATCTGAAAGACTCAGACAACGGCATCAAAAATATATAGAAATCTAACATTTGAAAGACTCAAACAATGGTATCAAAATAATATAGAAATCTGACATGAAATACTAAAATTTAAAAACATTGTCAAAAATATAGAAATCTGACATCCATGACTCTAATAAAAAATGTTGACATAAGAAAGACTTCAATGAACAACAGGGACAAAAATGTAGAAATCTGACGTTTCAAAAACTCAAATTAAGAAATCTTGTCAAAAATTTTGAAATCTATGAAAGACTTCAATTGAAAAACCTTGTCAAAAATATAGAAACTTGACATATGAAAGACTCAAATAAGTAAAAGTATAAGAAATATGTAGAAATCTGTCATATGAAAGACCTGAATAAACAATAGCAAAAAATTTAAAGAGATCTGTCATGAAAGATTCAAATTATAAAACATTGTCAAAAATATAGAAACTTGACATATGAAAGACTCAAATAAGTAAAAGTATAAGAAATATGTAGAAATCTGTCATATGAAAGACCTGAATAAACAATAGCAAAAAATTTAAAGAGATCTGTCATGAAAGATTCAAATTATAAAACATTGTCAAAAATATAGAAACCTGACAAAAGAGACTTCATTAAAAAAAGCAGCATCAGAAATATTGAAATCCAACAAATGACAGAATTGAATAAATAACATCATCAAAAGTATAGAAATCTGACATGAAAGACTTGAATAAACAACATTGTCAGTAGTATAGAAATATGACATGAAAGACTTGAATAAACAACATTGTCAATAGTATAGAAATATGACATGAAAGACTTGAATAAACAACATTGTCAATAGTATAGAAATATGACAATATGACATGAAAGACTTGAATAAACAACATTGTCAAAAGTATAGAATTCTGACATGAAAGACTTGAATAAACAACATTGTCAAAAGTATAGAAATATGACAATATGACATGAAAGACTTGAATAAACAACATTGTCAAAAGTATAGAAATCTGACATGAAAGACTTGAATAAACAACATTGTCAATAGTATAGAAATATGACAATATGACATGAAAGACTTGAATAAACAACATTGTCAATAGTATAGAAATATGACATGAAAGACTTGAATAAACAACATTGTCAATAATATAGAAATATGACAATATGACATGAAAGACTTGAATAAACAACATTGTCAATAGTATAGAAATATGACATGAAAGACTTGAATAAACAACATTGTCAAAAGTATAGAAATATGACATGAAAGACTTGAATAAACAACATTGTCAATAGTATAGAAATATGACAATATGACATGAAAGACTTGAATAAACAACATTGTCAAAAGTATAGAAATCTGACATGAAAGACTTGAATAAACAGCATTGTCAATAGTATAGAAATATGACAATATGACATGAAAGACTTGAATAAACAACATTGTCAATAATATAGAAATATGACAATATGACATGAAAGACTTGAATAAACAACATTGTCAAAAGTATAGAAATCTGACATGAAAGACTTGAATAAACAACATTGTCAATAGTATAGAAATATGACAATATGACATGAAAGACTTGAATAAACAACATTGTCAATAGTATAGAAATATGACAATATGACATGAAAGACTTGAATAAACAACATTGTCAATAATATAGAAATATGACAATATGACATGAAAGACTTGAATAAACAACATTGTCAATAGTATAGAAATATGACATGAAAGACTTGAATAAACAACATTGTCAAAAGTATAGAAATATGACATGAAAGACTTGAATAAACAACATTGTCAATAGTATAGAAATATGACAATATGACATGAAAGACTTGAATAAACAACATTGTCAAAAGTATAGAAATCTGACATGAAAGACTTGAATAAACAGCATTGTCAATAGTATAGAAATATGACATGAAAGACTTGAATAAACAACATTGTAAATAGTATAGAAATATGACAATATGACATGAAAGACTTGAATAAACAACATTGTCAAAAGTATAGAAATCTGACATGAAAGACTTGAATAAACAACATTGTCAAAAGTATAGAAATATGACATGAAAGACTTGAATAAACAGCATTGTCAATAGTATAGAAATCTGACATGAAAGACTTGAATAAACAACATTGTCAATAGTATAGAAATATGACATGAAAGACTTGAATAAACAACATTGTCAAAAATATAGAAATATGACATGAAAGACTTGAATAAACAACGGACGTTTAGAAATCTGACATCAGAAACAGTAATAAACAACATTGTTATTAATATAGACAATATTCTGCATCAGTGGGAAAATGAAATGGATGAAGAAAGAAAGATTGTTACAGGTGATGTCTATATCATGACGAGGTGTATGAATGGTTCTTCACCGCTGTCATACATTGTTCATAATTAATTAAAGGATGTAATAGAAGTATTTTCACATGATTTTTAAATGAAAATATTAAATATTTCAAAATTAGATATGTCTTTCTTTATATGTAAGTATTATTCTCCTTTTGATGACCCCTCTCTATAAAAGCCACACATCTTATAAGGTCACTTCACTGATGTAGAAAGAGTGGCCTTGTAAGATGGGGACCGCAGTATCAATGCTCTACTTTGCTGGACAAATGGCCCCATGTTAAACTTTGACCTTTTCTTGAATGTGTACCACAGAAAAGCAGATTGGGAAGGGTATGACTCCTGATATTAGTATAATTTCAATTTGCAAGCATGATTATGTTTATGTCAAAATTAAAATGGGGATGTAGGTTAGTGGAAGTGAAAGAAAGAAAATTTAATTTTAAAATAGAAATACAACATGAACAAAGATAATTATAAGCTTTTGACCCCTGAATTAATTTAGATTTGTTAACTCCCAGTTCTGATAAAATATTATAACATTGACTCTTCTTTTATTTTAGGTGGCAGAAATATTAACCAGTACGGTCGTGAGTTTACGAATGGCCGACCCCTTCCTGATCACCTGAGGGTTCAGATTCTGCAGCTGGCACTACAGGGCATTCGGCCATGTGAGATCAGTCGTCAACTTCAGGTGTCTCATGGCTGTGTCAGCAAAATACTTAACAGGTAGGATACCAGTTCTAAATTATTTCTGTTTTTTCTTTCCCAATTTGACCGCTCTGTTATAGAGTCTGAAACAGGTGGAACATTGGTTCCAAATGATTCCTGTTTATTCTTTCCTGATTTACCTTAGTAGATTTTGCACTTGAAGGTAAATTAAGTCAGTTTTAATTTTGAAATTTTCCAGTATATTCTCAAAATTTCAACTGTCAAATTAATGAATTTGGTTTTCATTTTAGTCAATTTAGTAACAGTCATGTCTTTGGCATTGATGTTTTACATGAAATCTTTTAAAGTGAACATAATCGATTTTCAAGGACTAGTATCAGAATCTTTGAGTAGATCTATCACTAGAAAAGAAATTTGTTAAGTATGAATCTGTGCCGACTCAAGCATGCAAGAATAGTTCATTATTTTTTATTTAAGTTTAAAAAGTTCAGTTAAATAGCATTTAAATAGGTAAGTTTGTTTTAGTTAAATATTTCTAGTACAGTTTGTGTCTGCCTATTTCATGCCAGTTTTTAGAATGTTTATTTTTTTCACTTCTTAAAGGATCAGTTAGTAATCAAGTTAGGAGATGGGTTTACCCAGTATGAAAGAGATTCCCTTCTTACGATTGATCTCTCTTTTAAGTGTGTATTGTCAAATATCTACTCATAGTTTTTTGGGTAATGAATACAACTTGGACAGGTGAATGAAAATCTGTTTCCAAAATTCAGCAAAACAAAATTTTTTTGTTGAAAATTTGTTTGATGACATGAATCTCTGTAAAATAACTAATCTCTAACCGTACAACATTCACCACAATTTTTTTTTTTAATTTGGTTTTTGTCCACTGGTCATACACAAGGAGATATTATGGGATGGTCTATTGTCCATTGTCAATCTGTAAGCACAAGTGTGTTATCCCTACTCCTTCTAAACTAGTTCTTGGATGGCCATGAAACTTTTAACAAACTCGTCACATGGTCTACTTGGTTTTAAATGAAAATGGTGCTGTTCAGACATAATGGTGACCACTGGCAGCCATCTTTAAAATCTTGTTATCACTACTACTACAGAATGGATGATGATATTAACATGAGATTTTCACTGAAAAGACTTCTTATGATGTTTGTTATCCTACATGAAAATGATGTTGATCTGACATTAAAGATGCCAATGGGTACCCGGGTACTCAGGTACCCGCCTGTTGATAACAACTCTGGTAATGAAATGAACAACCAGGCTGCAGTTTTAAAAAATGTTTGCTTACAATTTAACAATTTACTTGCCATAAATGTACTGTATAATAATACAAGGAAGGACACTTTCTCACTTTTCACGCATAACCTATTTAAGAATCAACACTGATATTTCAAGCTAGACATCCTTACTATTTGCACATCCATGGTTCATGTGTTATTTCTCTTGCAACACAAACATGCTTGTTTTGAGATCCTGATGATATGTACTGATAATGAAATATTTGACCCAAAAAAGATTAAATGTGTATTACAGTCAATATGGAATTTTCACCATTTTTCGTCAAATCAATATGAAGTTTGTTCTCACAAGTAAAAATGGTGCCATTCTTGCATGCATAATGACCTCCATGTTGAGCATTCTTGTTCTTTTTTTTTTTGTGTTTGTTGTTTCCTCCAGAATTGTTGACCATATCAGCAAGGGATTTTCACCAAAAGAATATATGATGTCTGGTTTGTTTTATTTAACATTGAAAATCTGGCCTCCATGACAGCCATCTTGTAAATTTTGTTATCGCTTAGAAATATCACAAATTGTTTTTACACTTGACAGTTAAGACAAACAGCAGTTTTTCTCGGAAGATTATTTTACTTGATGATATGACCAGACCATGACATTTTTACTAGATGATATTTACGATGATCAGATAATGACATTTTACTAGATGATAGTGGACGAGTTTAGAACTTTTAGACAATGAGGATGAATTCTTGAACTCTGTAGCAGATGACATTTGGTAGTTATATTTATTGAACATTGTAAATTTAAAAGAATGCAGACTTAACTTCAGGCTTGTACAGATTTAATTCCATTTGATGAGGTATATCGGTAACCTATTATGATCAATGGAAACCCTGTAGAAGGTTTCTAAATTTGTGATTGCTTTAGCTGCCACAATGGACATCTTTCAAATCTTTTATCACTGCTACTCCTGAATGGATACTCATATCAACATGGGGTTTTCACTAATGTGTCTAGATGGTCATGAATATAAATGGTACCAATCATACATCCAATATACAGGCGATAGTGACTGCACCAATCATACATCCAATGTACAGGCCATAGTGACTGCACCAATCATACATCCAGTGTACGGGCCATAGTAACTGCACCAATCATACATCCAATGTACAGGCCATAGTGACTGCACCAATCATACATCCAATGTACAGGCCATAGTGACTGCACCAATCATACATCCAGTGTACAGGCCATAGTGACTGCACCAATCGTACATCCAATGTACAGGCCATAGTGACTGCACCAATCGTACATCCAATGTACAGGCCATAGTGACTGCACCTATCGTACATCCAATGTACAGGCCGTAGTGACTGCATAGTGACTAATTTCAGTATTTTGTTATTACTTAAGAATATCAGAGATGGTTGCAACACTCAGCAGTTAAAAAGAAGAAAGGGACATTTCTAGAATTCTAGAAAACTATTTTTGATCAGTTGAGTGTTGGTCTTTTCTTGAATTTTCAGAAATTCTTTTAGCCAGAAGAGCAAAAGTCCCTTCAAGGTACTCTTGTTTCTTGAAGAGTTCATATAAACTCTTCAGGCTCAAGCGCTTATGATTGAGCCTGTTTTCAGCCCATAAGGATGAAAAGAAATGCAGTTTCAGTACTGCATCTGGAGTAGATGCATCTGCATCTCCCACTCCCACCCCAAATAAAAATATGTGCACATCATGACTGTACATATGTCATTTCTGACAACCCACCTAAGGTATAGCACTGTAATTTTAAACAAAAAAAAGATATATGAAAAGGAAGTATGATTGTGTTACTTTTTTCACTCCAGTCATTAACTTAAAATAAACTACAACACTGCCAAGACCTTGACAAGGCTTGTCGGCTAAGTGCAGGCAGAGTGAATTATTGATTTTGTTTCGGTTCAGCAAATCATAATTACAAGATGTCTTTGTTGCAAATCAAATAAAGATCAAATGTGTGACTAATTGAAGTTTGCGGATACAAGCCAAGATATATGAATGTCATGGGGTAAATTTCACACCTGAATGAGTGTATATCTTAATCTAGGCTTTAAATGTTCCACCTGGAAATAGTTTACACTAGGTATGAAAGGAGCTCATGGTGAACATAATAATTGGAACCAGTGGGTTTTCGTCTCCTATTTACTCAATTTTACCAGCAACAACAATGCAGATCGTTCCAGATCGTTTGGCTTAAATAACAAGCATTTTGTACACCAGAAAGAAGACTTGTACTCACACAGTTAGAGTTGGTTATTCCAGCGGTTTCTATTATGAGCTGAATCGTTTGTGTAATTTTGTTTTGTTGGTCAAACATGCAGCATTATCCGAGCATCTAATGAGGCAGGTTTATGTCAAATTAAATGGGGAAATTGCAAGCAGGCGTCACTTTTGTAGAAATTATATTACAAAGGCAAGCAAATATTGAATAATGCCTAAAATGTATGAAAGGTTCTCAAAGAAATTGCAATCTGGACTAAAACCATTGCACATACAGTAAAACCTGTCTTGAGAGACCACCTGTTTGGGGAGACCAGAATCTCAGTACACATATATATTGATTATATAGCGTTATGACCAGTTATGAGAGACCACCTGTCTTGAGAGACCATTATTTTTTGGCAGAAGGGGTGATCTTTCAATACAGGTTCTACTGTACTGTGATTAAAGAAAAAATATTGATCTTGCTGTCAAGATCTATTTCTATGTAAGCTGTTCAGAGGAAGAAAAATCCATTTATATCCCTGGGCTACAGCTTTGAAAATCTGGTTGCCTGACAGATTTTTCTGGTTGCCCAGTAAATTACTGTGGATGGTTGTAATCCAAAAATGTAATTACTCCTGCTGGAAATATTTTACCAAAAAATTCATGTGTTAGCCTGATATTTGTGAAATTTAAGGTTAAAATGTTAAAAAGAGGTATATCATTTTTTATGTGCTAAATTCTTTAATGTGCTGTGGATATATTTAGTTCATTTTAGTTTTCTCCTTTCATTCTTAAATCGTTTTCTTTCAAACTAGATGTATTTATTTACATAAATCAATGATTTTGTTCTTGTTAGCAATTTGTATTATTATACCAATCTACCTTAAAATGCATAGCACTAAGCAGGCATTTTTGGTTAGGCCTGATGATAAGATTTTATTTGACTAGGTCTTCAAACAAGTATTGGACGGGCCCTGAGTGGCCGAGTGGTCTAAAGCGCTATCTGTTATGGATCACTGCCATCTCACCTATGTCTGCGTGGGTTTGAGTCTCAGATTCGGCCAATGTAGGTATGTGAGAAAGCTTGCCAGTAGCTTCTCGTGGATCAGTGTTTTTTTCCTGGGTTTTCCGGGTTCTTCCTCCACCATCAATACTGGCCGCCATGTATAGCTTATATTGTGCTAAAAAATGGCGTTAAGCCATAAAAAATAAAAACAAAACAAACAAACAAACAAGTATTGGAGGATGATAATCAGAGTTAGTTGTGGTTGCGTTGCTGGTATATTTTATCTTTTTTATTAAGGCTTAGGCAATGGATATATATATATATATATATATATATATATATATATATATATATATATATATATATATATATATATATATATATATATATATATATATATATATCTATATATATATATATATATATATCTATATATATATATATATGTATGTATATATATATATATATATATATATATATATATATATATATATATATATATATATATGTATATATGTATGTATATATATATATGTATATATGTATATATATACATATATATATACATGTGTATATATATATATATATATATATATATATATATATATATATATATATATATATATATATATATATATATATATATATATATATATATCTATATATATATATATATATATACATGTATATATATATCTATATATATATATATATATATATATATATATATATATATATATATATATATATATTTTTTTTTTTGAGGGCACCTTATATGCAATGTCGGACATGAAGTTAGTAAATGGTCATTTGAAATTATGCATTTATTGGCAGTTTGAGGGTTCTGATAATCCTAATCCTGATTTTTTTGTTGTATCATGCAACATCAGGTTCTACAACAGACTTGCTTTTTACAACACGTCATTATGTTAATTTTTAAAAGGTATCATTGTGGTTTTCTGAAGATTCCAATTAATATTTGTGATAAAGAATTCACAAAATTTGTTACTGTCTGTATGAAGGGTATCAGATAGATATATTTAGGTAAGTGTTAAGGGCTGTCTTTATTGTCATGATGGCTTAAGTTATCTCAAAGATTCACTCAAGATAGTAGTGTAAATTGTTCAATAGCTCAGGAAAAATAATAGTTCATGTGTTGCACTAGATCTTTGCTATAATACACCATTTCAATAGATTTACAGCTGTAGTCTTTCAATAGATGTACAGCTGCAATCATTCAATATATTACAGTTGTAACAATTCAAAGGATGGACAGCTGTAACCTTTCAACAGATGTACAGTTGTATACACTCAACAGATGTACAGCTGTAACCATTAAATGGATGTTCAGCTGTAACCATTCAATAGATGTACAGCTGTAACCTTTCAATAGATGTACAGCTGTAGCCATTTCTTTTTTTGCCGAAGTACGCACATCATGCAGAAATTCTTCACTGTACAATTATATTTATGTGTCATTAAAAATTTAGTTTGTAAATTTATGACTGACAGCTATTAAGCTGCAATGTTCTTTTTTTTAACACTGATATTATATTTCATTAGAGCAAATAATGGAACAAATAGCAGTTTGTATGTTTTTTTTGTTTTGTGTATTTATGATTGCACAGATCTTGTCAGAAGCTAAAACCTTGAGAAGAAATCTTCAGAAACAGTTGTGATTGATTTTTTTCACTTAATTGTGATCAGTTATTGAAATTTAATTGGAATTCAAAATAATACATCAAAGACTTAGTGTTCGGGCTGTCCAGCAACACCAAGGACTTGGTATCATTTCTTTCTAGCCACATCAAAGCCTTATTGTCCTGGTTTCCAGCCACATTAAAGCCCAAGTGTCAATGTTCCTTCTAAGCTGTGCGCGCTTTTGCTCAGACATCCAAGCGTAGTTGAATTGTCAATCCAACATTAAAGTTTGCTCGTCTCCGTAATGCTTGCACAATGCAGTGAGCATTGCATGCACATCTACCATTCACTTAGATGGAGCATTGCTCAGTCTCCTGGCTATAAAGCAACATCATAGACTTGGTGTTCAGGCTTTTCAGCCACATCAAAGCCTCAATGTCCTGGCTTTCCCACCACATCAAAGACGCAATGTGACTTCCCAGTGACATCAAAGCCTTGTTATCCTGACTTCCCAGTGACATCAAAGCCTTGGTGTCCTGACTTTCTAGTAACATTACAGCCTTGGTATCCTGACTTCCCAGTGACATCAAAGCCTTGGTGTCCTGACTTCCCAGTGACATCAAAGCCTTGGTGTCCTGACTTCCTAGTGATATCAAAAGCCTTGGTGTCCTGACTTCCTAGTGACATCAGGCCTTGGTGTCCTGACTTTCCAGTGACATCAAAGCCTCATTATTTTGACATGTTGGATTTTTCAGACATTTCAGATGAGGGAATGTTTTATAGCAGCACTGAATATATCCTTCAGATGACACATAGTACCTGAAAGGATTGATGTTGTGTTGACAAAATTTATGCAAAGTATTCCAACTGTTTTAGATCTGCAACCAGAAGACAAATTTACAGTCTTAACCAGCAGATAAAATTTAGTCTTAACCAGAAGACAAATTTACAGTCTTAACCAGCAGATAGAATTTAGTCTTAACCAGAAGACAGTCTTAACCAGCTGAAAAATTCAATTTTAACCAGCAGACAAAATTCAGTTTTGACCAGCAAACAAAATTCATATAATCGTCTAATCTTCACCAGCAGACAGAATTTACATAAAATAAATTAACTCAATAATATGCACTCATTTTGTCTATTGTTTTAAAGAATTTTTCTATTATTCTGTTTGCTTATGATATACTTACTGTGGCTTTTCAAACTTTGATCTTTATAAAAAGATATCATGACATTGATGTTGTGGATTCATATTGTTGTATTATGTTTTTTCAGGTATCGGAAGACAGGGAGCATAAACCCTGGGCAGATAGGTGGCAGCAAACCAAAGGTCACAACTCCAGATGTGGTCAACAAAGTACGAGTCTACAAAGCTGAAAATCCACAAATGTTTGCTTGGGAAATAAGACAAAAGTAGGTGCTTAGTTTGATAATAAACATTTAATTATTTCTTCCTCATTTCTATTCTTTCTGTGAACTATTTTTTAAAATGAAAATCCCCCATTTGTACTATATTTCAGCATATCTTTGTCCTGTGATCTGTGGGCCCCACCACACCACTCCCTCTCACTTTGCTTGACACTGTCAAAGCAGTCCCATTCAGTCTTTCATGGGGGAAATGTTTCTTGACAATACGATCTATTTAGAAATGGCAGGGCAGTTTGCCTAGATGAAGCTTTCTGATATGCAGTTTTTTTTTCCCATAGCATTGGAAGCCATACTGCCTGGGAGACTCAGATAATTTGGGTATACTTAAAAGGAAGTGTGCATGACAGGGTTCGTATGGGTCCTATAGGCCTGGAAAAGTTTTGGAATTTAAAAAAATGTCTCTCAGATACCTCGAAAAGTTTTGGAATTTAAAAAAATGTCTCTCAGATACCTTGAAAAGTTTTGGAATTCACACAATTTTTTAAGTCTTAAAAAATCCTGACAGTTGTGCTTTAAAAAAAATTTGATAACTTAATTTCATAGAGCACTGAGCGTGGATGAAAAAAATGTTTCAAACATGGCACTATTACGATCAATAATGCAAGATACTGTGGTCCTTGAGTTTTGTCAAACAAATACTGTTTAGTATTCAGTGTTTCCCTTTACCCTCATTTGCGCTTCAGAGACCCCCCAATTTTTAATTTGACCCCCAGTTTTGATACCAAAGTTTGGTTTTTACTCAGTCTGACCCCCAGTTTTGACACCAAGGAGATATTTGACTCTCAGTCTTGCACCCCTAGGGGATACACTGGTATTAGTGGCCATATTTGATGGCAGATTGACATCATGTGTTCCATTTCTAGTAATGGTGGCCAACATTCCCTCTAAGCGAATGGTAGGTGTGCACGCAGTGCTCGCTGCACTGCACAAGCATTATGGAAACGAGCAAATTTTAATGTTGGATTGAGCAAAAATAGACAATTCAACTGTGTGGGGATGTCTGAGCAGCTTAGAGGGAACATTGATGGTAGCCATATTTGATGGCAGATTGGCATCGTTTCTTCCATTTTTAGTAATGATGACCATATTTGATGGTAGATTGGCATCATTTGTTCCACTGTGAAAGGTTCCCATGGAAGGATACCTTCTGTAAAATGTTAGGTAAATTTTGTTCAGTCATTTCAAGCTATTTCTATTTTCAGTAATGACAGCCCATTTTTGATGGTCAGCTGGCATCATTTAAATAAATTTGAATAATCTTGATGCCAGGATACGTCCTATCATATCTGATCAAATTGTTCTTGCTTCTGGTTTGGGAGAAAAGTATTTTGCTGTTTTTAGTAATGGTAGACATATTTGATGCCCAGATTAGCATAAAAACTGATACATTGTCTTTTGACAAATGACGGACGATGTACTATGTATGCCTTACCATAAGCTCACGTGGCCTTACTGAATTGGACTTAACATACTTATTATTATAGCAATAATATCAAATAGGTATTGGAAGGTACTGGAAGCATCATAAAGAATGCTAAAGGAAAATATATAAAACACCTAGATGAAAAATATTTGCATATATAGAAAATATGTATGAAATTGTTGGTATTTGACATAAAATATAACATGCCCAGCAAATCTCTTACTGCCAGGCAAGGCAAATTTTGTGGTCAAATGATTGACAAGGAAATGAACTAATATTAACAACATTTATAACAAGTACTAAACCAAATAAGTGATGCTTTTATTCTCAATTGGAATATAAAATTAAAAACATGGCTTGATATTAAAAGTATCTCGTATTTCCATATTATGAGCCCCAAGGTGTGATTCACCTAGGTAAAAGCATTTGAACATTGAAAACTTTAATTGAATGTTGTCCCTTAAGACTGGATGCATTTTCCATGCTCCATTAAAAGCATAATGTCCTTAAGTGTCCAATTTCCCATGGCAAGAATACTAATCACTCATCTGGGGAAGATAACATCTCAATCTTTTATTTATCCTTGCGCTATGGCAATTTGTCACTCAGACAATGTATAAATAATAGCAGGATTTCATGTGGAACATTTACGCTCCATAACTTCCAAACAGGTTACTGTTTATCCTTCTGAAAGATAATATTTACAGGTAACTGAAACTGAATTCAGAGACAGCTTTTGATGTGGATATTTGCACAATAATGACTAATTGATGGTGGCAGCATGACAACAACAAATTAATATTTTACTGGTTTATTTTTTTAATTCTTTGTAATTCGAGGATGTGTAAAAATGGGAACTTAACTTGTTTTGGCACAAAATTTGAGTATTCTAGATTCAGGTCAAAACACCGCCTAATATTTTCAAACATGCTGGAGTTTCTCCAAAGGTCAGGCAGTCCTTTGGGGCTATCAGATAGTTTGGTTTTGGTTATATTTTATTAAAATTCCAATAGCTTATGTTACTACATAAAATGCTGACTTTGTTTTCAGTTATTCCAGAATATGTAAAATTTAGAAATAATCCATGCTTGAGAACTGTTATGATTTGCCTGTAACAATGTAAAAAGGAGGCATTACAACTACTGTAAAACTTTTTCATTCAATTGCCTTCTCAGGGCTCTTATATTCAGACTACCAGGTTCTTTTATTGTCTACTTGGTCCTAAATAAAAATAGTTCCAATCGGATATATTCACCACAGCAGCTGATTTAAAAATCTTGTTACAATTTAGGAATATAAGAGATGGTTTCAGCACTCAGCAGTTAATATGAAGCAAGTCATATCTTGAATTCCTGGAAATTCTTTTCACCCGGTATGGTCAGTCCCTTCAACGGTCCCCTCTCAGTTTTGGTGGACCCTGCTTTCTAGTTCTGATTTGCAGTGCTAACATTGTTGGCTTCTCAGATGCTTATGGAAGCAAGAACTCACAAGCAAAGAATCATTTAAATCTGCAGATACAGTACATGTATATAAAAATATACAGTATGCCTTGCTCATCACATCAAAATTTAGACTTATTGTAATAAAACATGTCATATTGCATTTAGGCATCTTTTATTGTATGAAAACATGTCATATTGCATTTAGGCATCTTTTATTGTATGAATGCATGTCATATTGATTCAGGCTTTTATTTTATGAAAACATGTCATTGCATTTAGGCATCTTTTATTGTATGAAAACATGTCATATTGCATTTAGGCATCTTTTATGATATGAATGCATGTCATTGCATTTAAGCATCTTTTATTGTATAAAAACATGTCATATTGATTTAGGCTTTTATTGTATGAAAACATGTCATATTTACATTTAGGCATCTTTTATTGTATGAAAACGTCATATTGCATTTAGGCATCTTTTATTGTATGAAAACATGTCATATTGATTTAGGCTTTTGTTGTATGAAAACATGTCATATTGCATTTAGGCATCTTTTATTGTATGAAAACATGTCATATTGCATTTGGGCTTCTTTTATTGTCTGAAAACACTTGTATTGTTATTTTACTTAATAACAGTACTACATGAAGTATTTTACATAGAACAACCTTTTTCCTCTGGATCTAAAATTTTTCTGTTACAGATGTATGCACAAATATTTATATCCATTTTTTTGGGTCCTAATTTTAGATTCAAAGCCTAAATTTGGTAATTAATACATTCCTGGTTTCATTGGGGAGTGGGGGGGGTTGCAGGGGTACATGTAGATTACACAAAGGTCACATTGAATAGCTAAACAGATGTGTTGGACAACTGTTGCTGCTGTCACACTAGAAGAAAATATTGATTATGTGTACATGCTTGTTGATCATATGGACTAATCAAGCGCCTACCCAGTTGGCTACTTTCAGATACAATTTATCACTACAATCAGTGATCCAGACAAATCCCCTTGGCTACCATGTATAGCCTATCTTGTGCTGAAATAGGTTGTTTAATGCCACACCAAAAATAACCAGACAAATCCAGGTTGTCATAATAGGTCTGGGTTACAGTATATACTAGCTTATACTTGAAGTCCTTACTGTATATACTAGCTTATAATTGAAGTCCTTACTGTATATACTAACTTATAATTGAAGTCCTTACTGTATATACTAGCTTATAATTGAAGTCCTTACTGTATGTACTAGCTTATAATTGAAGTCCTTACTGTATGTACTAGCTTATAATTGAAATCCTTACTGTATATACTAGCTTATAATTGAAGTCCTTACTGTATGTACTAGCTTATAATTGAAGTCCTTACTGTATGTACTAGCTTATAATTGAAGTCCTTACTGTATATACTAGCTTATAATTGAAGTCCTTACTGTATATACTAACTTATAATTGAAGTCTTTACTGTATATACTAGCTTATAATTGAAGTCCTTACTGTATATACTAGCTTATAATTGAAGTCCTTACTGTATATACTAACTTATAATTGAAGTCCTTACTGTATATACTAACTTATAATTGAAGTCCTTACTGTATATACTAACTTATAATTGAAGTCCTTACTGTATATACTAGCTTATAATTGAAGTCCTTACTGTATATACTAGCTTATAATTGAAGTCCTTACTGTATATACTAACTTATAATTGAAGTCCTTACTGTATATACTAACTTATAATTGAAGTCCTTACTGTATATACTAACTTATAATTGAAATCCTTACTGTATATACTAGCTTATAATTGAAATCCTTACTGTATATACTAGCTTATAATTGAAGTCCTTACTGTATATACTAGCTTATAATTGAAGTCCTTACTGTATATACTAACTTATAATTGAAGTCCTTACTGTATATACTAACTTATAATTGAAATCCTTACTGTATATACTAACTTATAATTGAAATCCTTACTGTATATACTAGCTTATAATTGATGTCTTTACTGTATATACTAACTTATAATTGTAAACTAACTTATAATTGAAGTCTTTACTGTATATACTAACTTATAATTGAAGTCCTTACTGTATATACTAACTTATAATTGAAGTCCTTACTGTATATACTAGCTTATAATTGAAGTCCTTACTGTATATACTAACTTATAATTGAAGTCTTTACTGTATATACTAGCTTATAATTGAAATCCTTACTGTATGTACTAGCTTATAATTGATGTCTTTACTGTATATACTAACTTATAATTGTATACTAACTTATAATTGAAGTCTTTACTGTATATACTAATTTATAATTGAAGTCCTTACTGTATATACTAGCTTATAATTGAACTCCTTACTGTATATACTAACTTATAATTGAAGTCCTTACTGTATGTACTAGCTTATAATTGAAGTCCTTACTGTATATACTAACTTATAATTGAAGTCTTTACTGTATATACTAGCTTATAATTGAAATCCTTACTGTATGTACTAGCTTATAATTGAACTCCTTACTGTATATACTAACTTATAATTGAACTCCTTACTGTATATACTAACTTATAATTGAAGTCCTTACTGTATATACTAGCTTATAATTGAAATCCTTACTGTATGTACTAGCTTATAATTGATGTCTTTACTGTATATACTAACTTATAATTGTATACTAACTTATAATTGAAGTCTTTACTGTATATACTAATTTATAATTGAAGTCCTTACTGTATATACTAGCTTATAATTGAACTCCTTACTGTATATACTAACTTATAATTGAAGTCCTTACTGTATGTACTAGCTTATAATTGATGTCTTTACTGTATATACCAACTTATAATTGTATACTAACTTATAATTGAAGTCTTTACTGTATATACTAACTTATAATTGAAGTCCTTACTGTATATACTAGCTTATAATTGAAGTCCTTACTGTATATACTAGCTTATAATTGATGTCTTTACTGTATATACTAGCTTATAATTGAAGTCCAGTTACTGTATATACTAACTTATAATTGAAGTCCTTACTATATATAATAGCTTGTAATTGAAGCGCATCTGCAAACTCCATCAACTTGGATCTACTGATATGGGTCTCAGCTGTGTTGTAAGGAGTAATCAGTGGAAAAGGCAATGAATCCGATCTGCAAGCATATTTTTTAATGGCTGATTGGAGTCGATCCTGCAGGCAGTTGGACTCAATTTGCACAAGTAGCTTGGAATTCATATCCTTTTGCCTCTGCAAAAACATAATTTCTTGATTCTGATTTGTCATTGATGAGGATATAAAACTCTGTATTTTGTAAAAAAATTAGTCTAACACAGGTGTAAGAACTCGAACAAGGTCATACATTGTGTTACTTGCAAAAACTGGGTGTTAATAGGTAATGTAAAGCTTCAAACCTTTATATGCAATATATATATACTTTGTGATTCAATATATGAAATGATTTTATTTTATATAGAACAGGTTAATGGTATTATGATTGGAAATTATCCAACAAAAAAGAATTGCTTGACTTTAACTTAACAATGGCAGTTCTTTATGCCACATGATTTGCTTTCCCCCACCCCCCATTTCTGTTTCCTATTGCACTGGTTTTAAAAATAGGTTAGGTAGATTTATTATTTTTAAAAAGAAACATATATATATGATAATGATTAGTATATATAATGTACTAAGCACTTAAGTATTAATAAAAACTGGTTCAGTTACATGCACAAATCAATTTCAGGAATAATTTTTTAAAATATGTTTGGAGGGGTGGGGAATAGTGTCGGCACCAAAAAGCAGGGACGGTTGGCCAACCAGGAACACAAATATTTATGTGGGGTTTTTTTTGTGTTTTTTTTTTTTTTTTTTTTTTTTTTTTTTTTTTTTTTTTTTTTTCTGGTCTAAGGGAGGTAACAGCAACTAAACCATTTCACTCTAAACAATTGTATAAATGGCAATAATGGTAGCTAAGAAATAGTTACATGTTATTCTTTCAACAAATTAACTTATGTAAGATTTATGAGGTAATAAATTAATTGCATGCAGTTATTTTCCTTCTGTTATTCAGGGGAAAAAGCATAAAAACCACAATTCTAGCATGTATACAAATTACATAAATAATCTGATGTATTTACTCACAAACTGCACCTATCATTACATAATGTGCCAGAAGATCAAGGTCTATGCAATTAGTTAAGAGTAATTGGTAGAACAAGCAATACAGACCCTGATCTGCAGACACATTATGCTATGGCAGATCACAATCTTTGTTCTTTGCAATTTGACTTGACATATAAGCGAGTATATATGGCAGTTTTATGTTGTACCATATTGGAAGTTAAGACTTAGTTTACTGGTTGTATGGAATGATCACCTTTTGGTCATGATGTGTTGTGCACTAGGTAAACTTAACTGTATCTTACAACTGCCGTATTTTAAAAAAAAGTAAAGGATATTTTACCTGTTATGCCTGGTCAAGGACTTGATGCTGCCAACCAGTCAATGTAAGGGTACCTAACCAATCACTGCTGTTATGTATGGTCAAAGACTTGATGCTGCCAACCAGTCAATGTAAGGGTACCTAACCAATCACTGCTGTTATGTATGGTCAAAGACTTGAAGCTGCCAACCAGTCAATGTAAGGGTACCTAACCAATCACTGCTGTCATGTATGGTCAAAGACTTGATGCTGCCAACCAGTCAATGTAAGGGTACCTAACCAATCACTGCTGTTATGTATGGTCAAAGACTTGATGCTGCCAACCAGTC
Organism: Unio delphinus; assembly: GCA_029339505.1. Classification (NCBI taxonomy): domain Eukaryota; kingdom Metazoa; phylum Mollusca; class Bivalvia; order Unionida; family Unionidae; genus Unio; species Unio delphinus. The sequence goes on along the minus strand of JAQISU010000038.1, from coordinate 1,974,319 downwards.
AATGTAAGGGTACCTAACCAATCACTGCTGTTATGTATGGTCAAAGACTTGATGCTGCCAACCAGTCAATGTAAGGGTACCTAATCAATCACTGCTGTTATGTATGGTCAAAGACTTGATGCTGCCAACCAGTCAATGTAAGGGTACCTAACCAATCACTGCTGTTATGCACGATCAGGGACTCAAGGCTGTCAACAAATCACCACTGATCCGAAAGTTATCCTCAGTAACTTTTGAATGATTTATGTCACTGTTTCAAAATTTCACTTGCCTAGCTCAAAATGATTGTGACAGTTATGGATGAGCTAGTATTTACTGGCTTATGATATTCCTGTATCTACTAATAATCCAGTAACCAGTCAACAAATTATCATTGAGATTTACATGTTGTGACTATTAGTAGACCAGGAACCAGTCTATGATTGAAACCAAACATCATAAACCCAGATCTGTCATCACATTTGTCCATAAGCAGGCCAGGAACCAGTCAACAAAAGATCAATGAGATTCACATCTTATGACAGTATGCCAGGAACCAGTCTATAATTGAAAACAAACAGTATAAACCCAAATTTGTCTTATATCAGATCTGAGTCTCTTTACATTCACATGCAAGTTATAAATGGCAAATGTTATAGATGGTTGCATGCAAATGAATACATTAATTGCAGAAACATTAGATCTAATATAGTAAGAATTGCTTGGAGTAGCCAGAGTTCAGTATACCAAGGTTGAAGTCTTGTCAGAATATTTTTAAAAGGCATACTTATGATTTCAGATTGCTTTCTGAAGGGATCTGTACAGAAAAGAACATCCCCAGTATTAGCTCTATTAACAGAATTATTCGAGACAAGGCTATTATGCACAAGCGAGGCCTTGCCGATTACAGCATGATGGATCAGGATGAAGTAAGACATAGAATAAATGTTTCTAATTTAAATGCATCTTTATTTCATATTCGTGTATGTCTGTCTGTTCATCTACTAGTATGTATGTACTTTGTCCAAGAGAATCTTGTTGGCAACATTGCACATAAACCACTCCATGCAGACAAGTTAAATTTTGTACGCGTACAATTATTCTGTACCAATATTTTGAATGCTAATTATTATTCAGGCCATTACAGCAAAATTTCAATATTTTACACATTTTAAAATTTATTAGACTTGAACTCTTTTGATGAAACTTTGTTATCAGGATTAAAAAAAGACAGCTGAAGAATGAAATAATTTGTAATGTTTGTATGCATCTGTAGATGATCTAATTAGATCTTCAATTCATTCTGGCAACTGTTAGCATTTGTCTTGGTCTTTTTCAATACTTCTGAAACATTGGTCAGCAGCACAGCACCTTTATTCTACAGCCACTTTGGTCAGCAGTACAGATGTATATATTTTACAAACACTTTGGTCTGCAGTGCAATCCAGATTTGTACACACAATTCCATTTTGACACAAATATGGTTGCATTTACTAAAAGTAGAAAACATTTATACATTTTTATTTTTTAAAAACCCACAACCGAATTTGTCAAAATTTTACAGAGTCTTGGCATAGGGCCTTTTAGTATAGGACAAATGCTGATGTACCATTAAACAGTGATGTAAATACAAAAACTAGAGAATCCTTGAAACAGTGATGAAAATACATACATGCCAACCATTACGCTTTTGGTGTAATCATTACGCTTTTTCCCACTAAATTCCGCGTTACGCGTTAACGTTTATAGATTACGCTTTTTCGATATATCCATCTTGCAAAAAAAAAAATTTTTCGTTTTTATTAGCATTACTTTATTTTTTACATACTGTTTTATTTTTAATTAAAAAATACCCCGCTTCTACATAACTACGATATACGAGTATACTTGTCCGTGGACTTTCCTAATATTCATGTTCTATTTATAGCAACTATCATGTTACTAAGATACTTTCAAACTTTCGACCTCATATTCTATTTATAGCGGCTTAGTGAGGAGAGAACAGACTGGTTTCTATTTTGTTTAAATCATTATGCACATACTCTTTGTTCTAATTTTGTATAGTGCAGAACCAGTCTAAAAGTTTTTTTGCGCTAAAAAGTATTAAAAAATTCTCAATGCGTTTATGAGTGCAAAAAATATCTCTTAAATAATTTCACAGATGGGTTAGAAAAAGTCAATAATAAACAAAGCAAAATGTAATCAATCCTCCAAACACGACGAGGGCATCATCACGTGACGTCTAATCGTTGGCGCTAAATGGCTTCAGATGTTAAGATGGATTCCAGTCTTTGTGTATGTTAGAGCACATTTTTTCCCCAAAAATTTCGCAGATGGATCAGAAAAAAGCAAAACAACGAGTCCTCCAAAAATTCAAAGATGAATATATGAATGGCATAATACAGCGTTCCATTCTAGGACAGCATAATGCTCATTGCAGACTGCGGAAACGATTTTAGCATTGGTCATGGTGGTAAATTTGATGTGGAAAAACACGTGAAAACAAGGAAACACATCGAATTAGCTCGCCTTACGAACTCTAATACTAAGGTAACTTCTTATTTACCGAGGTTTTAATAGAACACGGACTACCATTAGCGGTAGCAGACGACGTTGGTCCCTTGTTGAAGCGGATGTTTCCTGATTCGAAAATTGCGGGAAAATATGCTTGTGCAAGAACAAAATCATCTCACATTGTTCGGTGCCTAGCAGAAGATACTTCACTTAAAATTGCAGAAGCAATGAAAATTGGGCCGTTTAGTATTGCCACAGACGGGAGTTGTGATTATGATGTTAAAAAGTTGTACCCAGTATGTGTTAGATACTTTACCAGAATTAACAGTAGATTCCACCGGACAAAACATTTTTGATTTGCTTGACAATGTTTTGAAGAAACATGACACAAGTTGGCAGAACTGTATGGGGTTTGCAGCTGATAATGCATCAGTGATGACTGGAATTCATAAAGGAGTTGCATCCTATATTTTGAAAATGTCTCCATCAGTGTTCATAACAGGTTGCCCCTGTCATTTGATGCACCTTGCTGCTGGTAAGGCTGCTGATAAATTAGAAGTAGATATTGGCCATTTATTAATAGATATCTACTATTATTTGGAGAAAAATAGTAAAAGGAAACAGGCTCTAAAGTTGTTACAAGATCAGTTTGATCTTGAAGACTATAAAGTTATAAAGCATGTGTGTACAAGATGGTTATCCCTTGGCAAATGTGTTAGCCATTTACTTGAGCTTTGGGATGCATTACAAGCATTCTTTCAAACTGAAAGTGAATCTGCACAGAGAAAACATGGTGGAAAAGTGAAGAAGAGTGGTACAAAAGCAGAATCTGTTATTGCAAGTCAGAAGAGAACAAGAGATGAAAGTATAGACAGACATACTAACAATAAAGAGATTGGTGTAGCAGAAAGAAAGAAATTTAAATCCATGGAATTTTTATTTGAGAGGCCTCTATCTATCCAGCTAGAGGGCCTCCAGGCTCAGACCATGACTGTGAAAGATAAATCTTTTGACATAAAATTTCATCAGCCATCTGGATCAGGTTCTTCAGAGTATGAATCTGTTAAAAAGCATACTGGATCTTCTCATACTTCCAAGGGCAAAACTAGCATGTGAGATGGTTTACAAAAAGCTTAATGATCCAGTTACAAAACTGTACTGCTTGTTTATGAAGAGTGCCATTCCATTGTTTGATGCAGCAAATGTCTTGCAGAAAGAAGAACCATGCATTCATATTATGCACAAGATTCTGTCAAACCAGTTGTCAGATTTGCTAATAAGGTTTATTAAGCCAGAAATCATCGCATCAGCCAAACTTTTAACTGATATTGACTTTCATGACCATGCAAACCAGAAAGATAATGAAGATCTAGCTATTGGTGCAGAAGCAAGAGAATTCATAGAACACAATTCTACTCTTCCTGTGATTACATGCTCCATAAATTCCCATATGGAGATGAACTGCTTTTAAATGCTTCAGTTGCTTATGTAAATGAGAGACAGTCAAAAAGCTTCAAAAGTGTTAGATTCTTTGTCAAGAGATATCCCTTTCTATTGCCACCCTTGTCTAACTTGGATCATCTGGAAGAAGAATTCCTGAAGTATCAAGTTGGGATTCTACCTGACAATATACTTAATGCAGATAGAGTTGATGTGCAATGGCACCTTATTTCCCAGCTAAAAGACTCTATCACTGGAAGAAATAAATTTCCTCTTCTTTGTCAGGTTATGAAAGGAATATTGGTTCTTTACCATTCTAATGCTGACTGTGAGAGATTGTTCAGTGTTGTTAACAAAAATAAAACTGAAGTCAGGTCCAGGCTAAGTAACCCAGTAATGAGTGCTCTACTGGTATGCAAAACATTCATGGCCTCAGCTGGTACAAAATGTTTTGAAATGCAACATGACAATCTGTTGCTTTCTAAAGCTAAAGTGCTACATATGAACACTTGAACCATTAATGAATGATAAAAGACGAGAAAAGCAAATAAATCATTGTTAATTGTAATTGTAGTATGTTATATGTGGATTACTCTTTTTCTGCTTGGATTCCTCTTTTTGACCACTTGGATTACACTTTTTCCTCGTCAGGGGTTGGCATGTATGAAAATACAAAAACTAGAGAATCCTTGAAACAGTGATGAAAATAAAAAAATTAGAGAATCCTTGAAACAGTGATGAAAATACAAAAATTAGAGAATCCTTGAAACAGTGATGAAAATACAAAAATTAGAAAATCCTTGAAACAGTGATGAAAATACAAAAACTAGAGAATTCCTGAAACAGTGATGAAAATACAAAAATTAGAGAATCCTTAAAACAGTGATGAAAATACAAAAATTAGAGAATCCTTGAAACTGATGAAAATAAAAAAATTAGAGAATCCTTGAAACAGTGATGAAAATACAAAAATTAGAGAATCCTTGAAACAGTGATGAAAATACAAAAATTAGAGAATCCTTGAAACAGTGATGAAAATAAAAAAAATTAGAAAATCCTTGAAACAGTGATGAAATTACAAAAACTAGAGAATTCTTGAAACAGTGATGAAAATACAAAAATTAGAGAATCCTTAAAACAGTGATGAAAATACAAAAATTACAGAATCCTTGAAACAGTGATGTAAATACAAAAATTAGAAAATCCTTGAAACAGTGATGTAAATACAAAAATTAGAGAATCCTTGAAACAGTGATGAAAATACAAAAATTACAGAATCCTTGAAACAGTGATGAAAATACAAAAATTAGAAAATCCTTGAAACAGTGATGTAAATACAAAAATTAGAGAATCCTTGAAACAGTGATGTAAATTCAAAAACTAGAGAATCCTTGAAACAGTGATGAAAATACAAAAATTAGAGAATCCTTGAAACAGTGATGAAAATACAAAAACTAGAGAATCCTTGAAACAGTGATGAAAATACAAAAATTAGAGAATCCTTGAAACAGTGATGAAAATACATAAACTAGAGAATCCTTGAAACAGTGATGTAAATACAAAAATTAGAGAATCCTTGAAACAGTGATGAAAATACAAAAACTAGAGAATCCTTGAAACAGTGATGAAAATACAAAAATTAGAGAATCCTTGAAACAGTGATGAAAATACAAAAATTAGAAAATCCTTGAAACAGTGATGTAAATACAAAAATTAGAGAATCCTTGAAACAGTGATGTAAATACAAAAACTAGAGAATCCTTGAAACAGTGATGAAAATACAAAAATTACAGAATCCTTGAAACAGTGATGAAAATACAAAAATTAGAGAATCCTTGAAACAGTGATGAAAATACAAAAATTAGAGAATCAATGAAACAGTGATGAAAATACAAAAACTAGAGAATCCTTGAAACAGTGATGAAAATACAAAAATTAGAGAATCCTTGAAACAGTGATGAAAATACAAAAATTAGAGAATCCTTGAAACAGTGATGTAAATACAAAAACTAGAGAATCCTTGAAACAGTGATGAAAATACAAAAACTAGAGAATCCTTGAAACAGTGATGAAAATACAAAAATTAGAGAATCCTTGAAACAGTGATGTAAATACAAAAACTAGAGAATCCTTGAAACAGTGATGTAAATACAAAAACTAGAGAATCCTTGAAACAGTGATGAAAATACAAAAATTAGAGAATCCTTGAAACAGTGATGAAAATACAAAAATTAGAAAATCCTTGAAACAGTGATGAAAATACAAAAACTAGAGAATTCTTGAAACAGTGATGAAATTACAAAAATTAGAAAATCCTTAAAACAGTGATGAAAATACAAAAATTAGAGAATCCTTGAAACAGTGATGAAAATACAAAAATTAGAGAATCCTTGAAACAATGATGAAAATACAAAAATTAGAGAATCCTTGAAACAGTGATGAAAATACAAAAATTAGAAAATCCTTGAAACAGTGATGAAAATACAAAAATGAGAGAATCCTTAAAACAGTACTTTTTCTTTACATATGCAATCAAATGCATTTGAAGAAATTCAAAAGAACACATCCTACTGACAGATTTCTTGGATAGCTGCTACAGCAATTAGGCAGATGTCAGGTGAGTAATCTCAGGTTCACGTGGATCTCTGTTTCCATGTGTGCCACAAAGCCTAGAATGGTGCTTGCAAAACTGTTCAGGTATAGGCAGATGTTTCCACAATTTTATTGTGGCACAGATGTCTGTCTGGCAGGCTGTTGGATGTGGATTTGGTTACAGTAGAATAGTCATTTTATGTGTGTGTATATATATATATATATATATATATATATATATATATATATATATATATATATATATATATATATATATATATATATATATATATATATATATATATATATATGTATATATATATATATATGTATATATATATATATATATATATATATATATGTATATATATATATATATATGTGTGTGTGTGTGTGTATATATATATGTGTGTGTGTGTATATATATGTATATGTGTGTGTGTATATATATGTATATGTGTGTGTGTGTATATATATATATATATATATATATATATATATATATATATATATATATATATGCAGTTTTATTAATGGTCCATTTCAGGAGGGTACAACATTTCTTTACAGTATTGTACAACTTAATGCTTATATCCCTGCCATTTTTTGATGCTAGGGAAATATCGTCACATTGAGAGAAAAACAAATTTGCTTAACTTTAGTTATGGACCAGAAGATCTTGTGGGATGGCATGTTGTCTGTTGTAGATCATCTTCCATCTGTCATCCATCACCTGATGTCCATCTGTCCTTTAGCAGAACTTTGTTTTCACTAAAACTATTAAACAGCAAGGCAGATAGCCACTACACTTTACACATACATGTATCCCATCATATCAGCCATCTAGAAAACCTTGTTATTACTACTCCTCCTGAATGGATGGCCATATCAGCATGGATTTTAACAAAAGGACTTCTTGTGCTGTTTAGTTCTTGAATGAAAGTGGTGTCAGTGTAATACCAAACATGACCACTATGGTAGTCATCTTGAAAATATTCTTATTGCCACTCTTCCTGGATGGAAACTTATATTGACATGGGGTTAGCTAGTTGTACACTTGGACATTGTTTAAAATCTTGTCATTGCTTCTTCACCTGAAAGGGCGGTCATAGCACCATGAAGCTTTAACTAAAAGACTTAAAATGAAGTCTAGTGGATCCTAAATGAAAAGGGTGCCATCTTACATCCACTATAGTTACTATTACAGTCATCATGAAAATCTTGTTATTGTTACTCCTGCAAAATGGAAAGTGATATCGGCATGTGGTTTTCACCTGAAGGATTCTTTGGGTATTTAGTTTGTCTTAAATAAAACTTGGGATGACCTGATATGCGATAAGGTCACCACAATGGTCATCTTAAAATCCTATTGTTTGATAGTCATATCTCCAGAAGATATTTTGTGTGATGTCAAGTTAGTACTGATGAAAATCATGCCAATATGACATTCACTGCCTCCTCTCAGGCATTTATCTTGAAACTCTTATTATTGTGGTTTCTTCTGAAGGGATAGTCATTTTTACAAGAAGACTAATTGTGGTATCTACTTTTGCCTCTGCATGAAAGTTGAGTTGATCTGATTTCAAACACAGCTGCCACATCTTGTGTTTGATTTTCCTAAAACGATGGTCATACCAATATGGGGTTTTCACTACAAGTCTTCTAATCGTGTCTATTTCTTCCTAGACAAAAATGTTGCTGATCTTAAGTCCATTTTGGCTGACACAACGGCTAATTTGAAAATCATATCCCTCAAGAATATCAGTGACGGTTACAACACTGATATATATATCAGTGATATATAATTTAAATAAAATGGTCCTATCTTGAATTCATGAAAATTTGTTTTGGACTGAAATGCATCAGTCCCCTCAAATGACTGTTGTTAAATTTTAATTGACTTGAACATGTAACTTGTAATGAACTTAGTTGTGTGAGGGTTCCTAAGTGGCCAAGTGGTCTAAAGCATTGATTGTTCTGGATCACTGCCATCTCACCTATTCATGGGTTCCAGTCTCAGGTTCAGCCAATGTGGGTACATGAGAAAGCTTGCCAGCTGCTTCTTGTGGGTCAGTGGTACTTTATGGGGTTTTCCAGGGGCCTTTCTCCACAATTTACACTGGCAGCCATGTATAGCCATCTTGTGCTGAAAAATGGCGTTAAGCCCAATAACACCAACAACAGTTGTGTGAGAATACATGTATGAATCTTAGTCCTTTCAGTGGCATTAGTCTTTACTACTTTTACATACATTCTTTTCAGTCTCCATTTTTACATGCTTTTTCAAAAATGACCCTTCTTTTATTACCTCTTTTATTCTTCTTTAATTTTATGTTGAAAATCATTTACACACCACATGAATAGCCACATCAAAGCAAATTCAGGCATAGTCTGTGTTAGATTTATGTGCTGTTTTGGTCATCTATAATGTGTGTGTGATTAGGATTTTTAACGTAGCTTTAACAATTTTTCAGTCATATCACTATGGTGTCTGCAGTGAGGCAGTTTTTAGTGATGTCTAGTACTGGGGCATCATGCCGCAGACATGTAGCACGATATCCCACCCAGTCACATTATCCTGACACCAGGCTGACTAGTCCTAACACTAACCTCTTAATGCTGAGTGCCAAGCAAGGCAGCTGTTCGTACCATTTTTGTAAGTCATTGGTATGAATTAGCTGTGAATCGAACCCATGACCTTAAGCTTCCACAGAAGATGCTCAAACCACTAGGCTATCAAAGCGGTATCATCTGTAATGTATTTTCTGCCATATGATTGAAACTAAGTACAGCAAAAACTTTACATTTTAATTATTAGAATTGATAGGAAAACTGATACATATTATAATTTATGAATAGGTGCAAATATTTCATCAGATTACTTTACAACAAGCTTCTTTAATATTTTTAATTGTTTTTAACATCCAAAAAAATGAAGTCCACAACATACAAAGGATTTTTTTAAACAATCAATCCCTGTAAATTGGACATGAGAGCAAATGTCTTCCCTTCACCATGTTCATCTAGTCACTAATGCTACAGGGCTGTAACTTTAATTGTATAATGAATAATTCAAAACTGAATGGGAATCTTTTGAATTTAATTTATTGCTGGTGAAGTGTTGGAAACTTAAAAGAATTTAATTGCTTGGCAGTCATTAAATAGTTTTACCTATTTGTAATTATAATCTAGGTACTTCTATGAGTGACAGTTAATTATGATTTCTAGTTTCTGCAGTGCACATAAGAATTCGTTTCGCAAAGGTAAATGGTGTAATGGCCTAATTAAGCACATAAACCTTATAACATAGAGGCAACCGGGACTAAAGAAACAGCTAGTATGTGAGTAAGAGGCAACTATTATATGAGTAAGACGACAAGTATACGAGGAAAATACAGCTGGTATGTGAGTAAGAGACAGCTAGTATGTGAGTAAGATGCAATTATTATATATTGGGACCCCGCTATAACGCGCCCCGTTATAACACAAATTCGGATATAACGCAGTCGTGGCATGGCTCCTGAAATTTCAGGTAATTTATTACAGGTATTTTTCTCAAAAACCAAAAAGAAAATCTGTATGAAAAATAAAATATGTCATGAGTTTAATTATCATTCTCATACTCGTCTAAAAAGTGCGAGAAAGAATGTGTAGAAAATGTATTATCATTTTGGGGAGGAAATCACACACAAATTCGAATATAAAAAAATTGTTATATGGCTCCTAAAATTTCAAAAATTAACAAATTTCTTCTAGTTTTGTTCCAGAATAAACATCGGAAATACGAACCAATTGCTGGGCCTACTGAGAACTTTGATCTTTGTTTATTGTTGAAAAATGACAGCTCATAAGTGTCAATATTATTATTACTGATCCCTGAGCAGTGAAGTCATCGTGTCTACTTTGTGTTTGTCTTGAATACATTCTGAATACAGTCGTTGTTCTAATAATCGTTGCTCTAATAATCTCCGATATATGTTCTCTTAATTTCATACACAACTAAGCAACAGCCAATGCGGCAGTTGATAAAAGATTCTCACCAGAATGTATAAATCAATTAATTTAAGTACATTGTTTATCATCAAAGTGAACTGCCGAGCTAAACTTGTTCAAATCAGGGGGCAACGATTTATACAGCATCAAAGAAACACTAGCCGCCAACATGTGCGCGTGGCTTGGCGGTGTTGTTTTATGCAATCTGTTGACTAGTAAATTCGAATTCTGCAACTGAGAACTATAATTGACTTTGCCAAGAGCAAATGTGACATTAGCAGAAAGCAGCTAAAAATCACAGAGTTTTTCCAAAAATAATAACTATTGACAGATGAGAAATGTAGTGGTATAAAATGTATACAGACACCGTTCATTAATCTTCGGACATACTATTTTCATCATTCATCACCTACACCCATTACATAATTTTTTTAATTTTCTTTTCATTGAATTCAGTCACATAATGATCTGTGACAAAATTATTGAATATTTTACATCCGTGTGTGGATATTTTTGATGGAAATATTTGTATTATGGATTCATTGTATGTTACAAAATTCGCAGGTGATTACACGGTGTTGATACTCTTTTCATGCAATAGATTATACATGTATATATAAATTAGACACGTGTATGTACCAATGCATGGTTCTCTGAATAAAGTAATATATTATATCTGCAATTTCTGTTACCACAGCAAATGTTTTTCTCATTTAATATATATTGATCAAAAATGGTAATTGTGCCATGCATTTTTGCCCCCGTGTTTATGTACACCCCACCCCCAATTAAATCCAAAAATGTGTTGGTATTGTACATGGTTGCTTATGACACGGTTAGGTTCATAACACGGTCGGATTCTATGGCTCCCAACTACCGTGTTATAGCGGTGTCCCACTGTACAAGCAAGACAACAAGTATGCAAGTAAAATACAGCTGCTCTGTGAGTAAGAAACAGCTAGTATATGAGTAAGAGGCAACTATACAAGTAAGACAACAAACAAGCATGTGAGTAAAATACAGCTGGTATGTGAGTAAGAGACAGCTAGTATGAGTAGGAGGCAACTGTTATACAAGCAAGACAACAAGTATGCAAGTAAAATACAGCTGCTATGTGAGTAAGAAACAGTTAGTATGTGAGTAAGAGGCAATTATACAAGTAAGACAAGAAACAAGTATGTGAGTAAAATACAGCTGGTATGCGAGTAAGAGACAGCTAGTATGCAAGTAAGCAGCTAGTATGCACGTAAGACAATATGTGAATAGGACAGCTAGTATGTGAGCAAAACAGCTACTATATTTTTAAGAGAGCTTGTGTTTAAGATAGCTAGACTCTTAGAGACAGTTACTATGTTAAGAAGAGTACCAGAATGGAAGAGATGGCAAGCATGTGAGTAAGAGACAGCTAGTACAAGTAAGAGACAGCTAGTATGTGAGTAGGAAACAGCTGGTATGTAAGAGAGCTAGTATGGAAGAAACGGCATGTAAGAGACAGCTGGTATGTAAGAGCTAGTATGTGAGTAAGAGACAGCTGGTATGTAAGAGCTAGTATGTGAGTAAGAGACAGCAGATGAAAGTAAGAGACAGCTAGTATGCAAGTAGGAAACAGCTAGTAAGTAAGAGACTGCACGTAAGAGACAACTGGTATGTAAAAGCTAGCATGTGAGTAAGAGACATCTGGTACAAGTCAAAGCTAGTATATGAATAAGAGACAGCTGATACAAGTAAGAGCTCGAATGTGAGTAGGAGACAGTAAGTAAGTGACAGCTAGTATGTAAGAGAGTATGTGAGCAGGAGACAGCAAGCATGTAAGAAAGCTAGTATGAAAGAGAGCTAGTAACAGACAGCTGGTATGTATGGGACAGCTAGTATGAGTAGTAGACTAGAGTATTTAAGAAAGCTAGTATGCAAGAGACAGCTAGTAAGAGAACTAGTATGTATGAGACAGTTATGTAAGAAAGCTAGTATGAAAGAGCTAGTAAAAGATTACTTGCATGTAAGAGACAGCTAATATGTAAGAGACAGCTAGTATGTGAATAGGAGACAGCAAGCATAAGAAAGCTAGTATGAAGATAAATAGAGACATCTAGTATGTAAGAGACAGCTAGTATGTGAATAGGAGACAGCAAGCATAAGAAAGCAAGTATGAAGAAAAATAGAGACAGCTAGTATGTAAGAGACAGTATGTGAGTAAACATATGTAAGAGAAATTTAATGTTCAAAACTGCTAGTATGTGAGTGGCTATTATGGGGGTGAATATGCAGTTGAAGTTTGCAAAATTAAGTCAAAGAAAGGTATTTTTCAGTAAATTGCATACATTTCATGTGATCTTTCTTCATAAATTATCCATTTTTCCTACATTTTTAAGCAGCCCTACTTTATTTTACATTTTCACCACGATCTTAACTTTTGGCATTTAAATGAGGACAGGTTTTATTTTTTTCTCATGCATTGTCACCTTATTTTGCATAATTAGCTACATGTAATTTTAAGATGGTACTTTTAAAAAAGGTATTATTTAATTTAATTTTTTGTTTCAAAATTATTTAAATTGTAGAACCTAATTCAAAGTCTGCTTGCACATTTCTGGATATTGTATACAAGTACTTTTGCATGCATGCATGCTCACCTACCAGAAATGTCTGCAGTTTGACATTACATAAAACTGTTATATTTTATATAATTTACTTGCTTTATTTAGTGAGTATTAATCAACTTGCATGAATACACACAATTGTGCAATGTCATAATATCACCACAGGGAAATAAGTACAAAGTTGATATGTATGACTAGGTCAGATTGCTACATAATGGTATCAGTTCTTTTTATGTTGGATATCAGTTGTTTATGTGATAAAAGAATCATTCAGGTTCCCTTTTCTGTTATGAAAGATTTTAAATTATTAAATTATTTGCAATAATTTGCTGACCTATGCAAGCAAACTGTAAAAATTATTCCATTGTCATAAGAAATAAACACTTGGGAAAGATATAGCATGCTTCTATTATGTTATTCCACTGTCATATGAAATGAACACTTGGAAAAGGTCAAACACATTCTAATGTGTTATCCCAGTCATATGAAATGAACACTTGGGAAAGGTCAAACACATTCTAATGTGTTATCCCAGTCATATGAAATGAACACTTAATAAAGATCAAACACATTCTAACATATTATTCCACTCTCATATGAAATGAACACTTGGAAAAGATCAAACACATTCAAACATATTATTCCACTCTCATATGAAAGGAACACTTGGGAAAGATCAAACACATTCAAACATATTATTCCACTCTCATATGAAAGGAACACTTGGGAAAGATCAAACACATTCAAACATATTATTCCACTCTCATATGAAATGAACACTTAATAAAGATCAAACACATTCTAACATATTATTCCACTCTCATATGAAATGAACACTTGGAAAAGATCAAACACATTCAAACATATTATTCCACTCTCATATGAAAGGAACACTTGGGAAAGATCAAACACATTCAAACATATTATTCCACTCTCATATGAAATGAACACTTGGAAAAGATCAAACACATTCAAACATATTATTCCACTCTCATATGAAAGGAACACTTGGGAAAGATCAAACACATTCAAACATATTATTCCACTCTCATATGAAATGAACACTTGGAAAAGATCAAACACATTCTAACATATTATTCCACTCTCATATGAAATGAACACTTGGGAAAGATCAAACACATTCTAACATATTATTCCACTCTCATATGAAATGAACACTTGGGAAAGATCAAACACATTCTAACATATTATTCCACTCTCATATGAAATGAACACTTGGGAAAGATCAAACACATTCAAACATATTATTCCACTCTCATATGAAATGAACACTTGGGAAAGATCAAACACATTCTAACATATTATTCCACTCTCATATGAAATGAACACTTGGGAAAGATCAAACACATTCAAACATATTATTCCACTCTCATATGAAAGGAACACTTGGGAAACATCAAACACATTCAAACATATTATTCCACTCTCATATGAAAGGAACACTTGGGAAAGATCAAACACATTCTAACATATTATTCCACTCTCATATGAAAGGAACACTTGGGAAAGATCAAACACATTCAAACATATTATTCCACTCTCATATGAAAGGAACACTTGGGAAAGATCAAACACATTCTAATATGTTATCCCATTCATATGAAATGAACACTGAGGCAAGATAACAACACCATCTAATATGTTACCCCACTATTATAAGAAGTGATTGATTGGGGAAGGTCCAACACATTCTAATATGTTACGAATTTTATTTACTTTCAGGGTATTGATGATATGCAGTTAGACAGCGAGATGATGATGAAGCAAATAATGCTTAGTCAGCTTTCTCAAGCAGCAGCACAGGAATCACCCACAATGGTCCCCCATCAGCACCCTCAGATCTCTTTCACGGGGGGAAGTAACTCTACCAGCCAGCCAATAATCCAGGTTCCAAATCACGGTCAAATCCTGGGGCAGATTTCTCTGGGGAATGTTGCTGAGAAAAAACAGGAACAAAGTGTGAAAATCCATGAGACAAAAGAAACTGAGAGTAAAATTCAAGAGGTTACAGTAAATTGTGCTGAGCAAGCAGCAGCTTTAAATAAATCAGTTAGTCCTAAAACACATGGAGAGAAGAATTCAAAGGCATGGAATGCTAATGTTGAAGGGAGTTTGAGTCCCTCATCAGGAACCAAGACAGAAGTGTCACGGCCAACTTTGCAGACAGTAATTTCACAGCTTATATCGGCTCAGACAAATGCGCTAAATCAGAATGAGACTGACAAAAATGTAACCAAAGAAATTGTAGATAAAGATAAATCCAACTATTTAGAAATCCCATCTGTGTCTCCAAGTGTCTCTGAAGTTAATCCTAAGTATACAGAAGCACAACAAAATAGCCCATCATTTCTGGGCTCACAGGCTGGAATTGAGAGGAAAGGCACAACTCTGTCCCCAGAAGCCAGTCACGCATCGTCTCGATCCTCATCAGCTCACAGTGACACAGGTTCCTTGACTCCTACTGGATCCTCGCCCAATGTAGGGAAGGCGCTATCCATTCCAAAGGCTGGACGGAGCAATTCTGGGGGCAGGTCTCGTAAAGAACATCGCGGAGACCATCATAACATGTCCCCAAAATATGCCAGCTACAATTCCACCACAGTGAGTCCAGTACCAGGCAGCTTTGATAAATATGGCTCCGTACTTTATGACTATAGCCTTCCAGATCGTGGTCTTGGGACTGGTGTCACAGCACCGGCTTCAGTTACAATGGCAGCTGTTCCTCGATTTCCTGTCAGCACTTCGCCTTCTACCCAGACAATCTCTGTCATTGGGTCCAGTTGGCACATGCCTCAGTCATCTCCCATCAAAGGTAATCCAGCTTTGAGTCAAAGCCCAGTAACCTCCACCCCACTTGATCTGTCAAGCCAAAAGGAAGTCCAGTTGGGAAAGAATTTAAAAGTAAAAGATAAGGAAGTGATGCAGCAGAATGGTCGAGTGACATCCAGTCCTCCACAGGCTAATAAATCCCCACAAAAACTGAAGATGGAAAAAGAGGCTGCAGCAGTGGTACAAAACAAAGAAAAGAAGGAGGAAGCAAAACAGTCAAAAATTCCATATGAGAAACATGTGCTTTATGTATTTGATGGTAAGGAACTGGAAATAATTTCTGTAGGGCCAAATAAGTGGGTTGTGAGAAATGAAAATGAGTTGTGCCAAGTCGTAGAGGAGAGAATAACAGGAAAGAAATCCACCCAGTACCCACTCAAATGTGGTTGTTCTGGTAATCATTTGCAGACCTCTGCAGGTAAAAGACACATTCATGATGGTGGATTATCTCCACTCTGGACACAAAATTTGGAAAAAGAAGAAGATGAAGATTCATCTTTTGGCTCCATTGTTGGAGGAAAATCCAAAATTTCAAATCTTCCTGGAAAAAATATTGAACTGGGAAAACGAGTGAGTGATTTGTCTGGTGATGAAGATGTGCCATCCAAGTCAAAGGCTGCTAAACTGACTAATGGTGACTCCCACATGGAAAGTGTTCCTTCACTTCACATGGCAGCAGAAAATGGATCTGTGGTTGTGCATAAGCAATCTACAGAAGCATTGCACAGTTCATCTCATTCTGATGGAAGTTTTCCAACAAATCTTTAGATTTCGTGGAATAGACAAAAGTTGGATAGCGAGAGTAGATTTGCCCTGTTTTGTAGGACATTTTGAATTCATCGCCAAACGTATTATAAGATAATCAGCATTTGATTGACAGATGTTGACATATGAGAGTTATTTTATGTCTCAGTTTTATTATATTTCTGTTGTAGTGGACTATCGATATATTGAGCTGTGAATGGTTTAATATTTTTCATTTTATCATCTTCATTATAGCAATGTTTTATTCCAGGTAAGTCTTTTCTGTTTGGCCACATATTGTGGAAATCATCTGCTATGAGTTATTATTTTCATTTTTTTTCTGTTATTATTATTTGAGGGAAGATATTTCATAAATTTCAAGGAATTTGTAGAATGAAAATGCTTTGCATATTTTATTTGAAAGGATCACTTGCAGTACTTGATTTAAAAGAAACTTGTCTAAAAGACACCTGTTGCAATGGGATATTCTCATAATTCTCCAGCGCATTTTTTAAATGAAATTTTACCTGTCCATATTCACATAACTCACGTTTTCTTGCTTTCTTGTGTTCAATCCAGAAATGGAAAAAGAGTGGATCAAGTACCCCTTCTGTATCAAAATGCTTTTTCAGTTTCAGTTTTTAAATACATTGTCTCAAATTTCCTTGCCACATTTTTTATTTAAAAAATTCAAATATGTGATTATTAACCCACCTTGCCATAATGGGACTTGAATTCCTCATGCTTGAATAACTATTCCTCCTTTGGAATTTAATGTTGGACACTTGAGAGATTAACATTCTTTTTTCTTTATTTTGACTTAATTTTGAAAAGAAATATTTACATTTTTATTCCATGATCATCATCTTTGTGTTCACAAATAGCTAATTTAAAATCATTAAAACATTTATGTTAGCGAATAATAATGATCGTCCATGCTTTTTAGGAAATGATCACACTCAGTTCAGAAAGACATCTCAAGGTGTTCTCAGTTCAATCAATTTAAAATCAAATGCAAAGATCTTAATCTTTTCCCATTCTTTTTTTTAAATACTTTATATACCATAGAGACGACTTTCTTGCATCAAAAATGGTGCAGCCTAATACATAGTTTAAGAATTTTAAGTAGAAAAGAAGAAGTTTAAAATGATTCCTATATTTAGGTACATATTGCCAGTGAAATAAATACATTTATTTACTACCAATTTCAAAAACACAGTACTTAGGACAGGAGTTTTGGTGTACACTCAGTTTGAGTGCTTCATGAAAACTGGCTTTGTCAGATAGGATAAAAGAGCACTAGTTTTTTCGGACCATTATTTTCAATGCCTTTTGACTTTGTTGTTTATAATTTAGAAGGGTGTCCCTATAAGTATGCCTGGGCAAGAAGGACATATTTGTTCAGTTTCCTGACTGGCCTCATGCAGTCATATGGATCTGGTGTCACCAGATAGATATAAAAAAAATTGACAATTTTAAATATGGATGGCTCATTCCAATCAGATCTTTGCAAAGTTATGAAAGGTGTAAGAAAACTTGACAAATTACACAAACATATTCGGTATTGGAATGTTCTCAAATAGATGCCCATTTAATGTATTTCCTCAGCCTATTGGCATGTTATAACCATAGATGTATGGACTTTCTGTAATCCTTTGTATATATAAATAACACACACACACACACATACACAACATAAAGGCTCCAGCTCCATTAATTGCCTTAAGATTTTTTTAAATGCACAAACAAGTTTGATATCTTACAGGCTTGTTGCTTTTAATAATAAAACCCCCAAATGTCAACATTACAGACTTGTTCATTTTAATAAAACAAATAACTGGAAATCGCCTCGTACATTTGCTTCGGCTGGGCTTAACAGAATTGCAGATCTTGGTCTTTGATGCTCATGGTTTAGTACGTATTACAAAGGAGCAAATGTGTTACTTGTACAGAGAAATAAACAAGGAAGTATTTATGAATTTATATTGATGATGATCTTTCATTAATTGTTGGTGTTTAATTATCCTCAACTAAGTGTTATGTTATGATGTTTATCCTCAACTAAGTGTTATGACGTGAAAAAGTCTCTCAAATAGTCGACAAATAAAAACATTTTTTGTTGATATTTTCGGTTTTAGTTTGACAATTTTCCACAACAAAAAAATATGCATGGCCAATCTACAGCAAGTCACAATCACGGAAGATTTCACCCAGTCCTCAAAACTTTTCATTGGCTTTATCATTTTCTTTCATGGTATTGTTATCACGATTAGTGTAATTGCAAAAGTTTTCTTTATTATTATTTTTTTCTTTTTAATAGATCAAAGTTTACAGCCAATTTCGCCCTTTGTTGCATTACACATTGGTAAAAGTGATATCATATTGATGTCAGAATCACATCATTTTGATCATTTTGCAGTACGCATTGATTATATACACAAGCGGACTTCATTAAACCCATGAAAAATTTAAGTTGCCATATTTTTTAATTTATTAGCTGTTTCATTATGTTTATGTTAATTTCAAAATAATTAGAAGTAAAATATAATTTTCAGCTTCTTTTGTTTGAAAAATTGTTTGAGAAGACATAAACTGTTTGAGTCATAATAAGAACAAAAATGTTAATCCTGTTTAATGCTCTTCAGTTCTGTTGTCACCTTAATTTTATCATTCAAGTAACCTTTGGTAACAAATTGTGGGGTTCCATTCTTGTCCTTAAAAAAAGTAATGTAAAGCAAACGATATCCACTTATTAGAATGTTCAGTTTTTTGTTTGATTCGCAGATTCAAACAGTCAGATCCTGTTGTTAGTTGGGTTGGCTTTGTAATTTTTAAAATATTTTTCAATTTCATTGCTTTATTTTAGCAGTTGTTAATAAGATCATGTACTAATTGATGTTTTGATGTTTTCATTTAAAAACAAATAATCTGTTATGTTTTTCATATGATTTGTCAAAATGTCTGTACTTTTGAACTGATGGTGACTCGTGACCTTTTGATAGGTGACATTGACCTTTGACCCCATGATCTTTTCTATCATATTGAATTCATTTACTTTCATCAATGTACAGAATATTGGGATACAGTCTGTCCAGTTGTATGTATGTCATTTGGCATAACTTTACTAAGGACATTTACCATGGGGTCCATCTTTATCTGCCAATGGATTTGGACCCCAAGTCATAGCTGAAAACTATTGGGATCCACACCCAATGATCACGTAAATACTTTAGATGAAAATGTTCCTTAGAAAATTCGTTTATACAATTTGTAATTGTAGCTGATCAAAATTGAATGAGTACATATATATATATATATATATATATATATATATATATATATATATATATATATATATATATATATATATATATATTATATAAGATTATACTTCTCATTCTTCTGTTTCTGATGGAGTCAAAGGTCAACATCATCAGGTCAGGAGAAACCGAATAAGTTGTATGGCCACAATGTATATTAGTTTTTTTCTCATTAATACCAGAATGGATAATTCAATACAGCTGGATACCAAAGAAAAATTTTGACAATCATTGTAAATAATAATTTAGATGAGTCTGCGTTGTAAATCATGTGAGACTCGATAGTGAATCATGCGAGTCAAGATTGATAATGTAATAATTCTATGTGTAGACCTTTTTTGCAAAGTGATAAGCCTTTTGGGGCAGCTCTTATGTTAAGACCCATTTTAGTGTATTCTGACCTCTTCAATTTTATTAACATTCATAGGATTATAGTCTAAATTAAAAAATATTTGTATGTTTAAACTTAAATCAGATGAATTGATTTCTGGTATTTGGCCTTGATTTAGTTCTAGACAAAAATTATATGTTGGTGAAATCGAAGTCGGGCAGCTCAGTATTGTAACAGTAAAAATTACTGCTGTGTTTTTGAAATACATTTTACTGCCAAATAAGCGAATTTATTTTGAATGTTTGTTCCTCGGCCATTCCATCATTTTATCTAAAAGGTTTAGCATAATTTAAATATTTTCATCCTCTCAAATACAAAATGAATCTTATTATAGCTAGTTGTATGTGTTCGATTTTGTGGCATTGGTTATATTTTGTTAGCATACGATGATTAAACAATTCTGACAGATATCCATTAACTTAATGTTTGATAATGTAAGACTTTGAGACAGATCATTTATAAATTTTTGTTTTATAAGATTTTCTGACAGATAATTCATATATATTCATTAACTTTCTCTTTTATAATGTAAGAAGGTAGTGTTGTACACATTTGGATGTGGTTCAGTATTTACAAGTGCACAAGGGGAAAAGTTTTGAAACGAGGGGTTCATAGTTGAGTATTTTTTAACTAATCTTTGCAACTATCAGCCAGGGTTCTCAGCTGGATTTCTTGAGTCAATTTGACCTATGCCTCAGAATCATGGGAGTTCAAAAATAATTTTCAAGAATCAATAATCTTTTTCTCAGGAATCCATATATCAAACGTAATGCATGATATTACTACAGCTGGGTATCGCCATGTTTTGTAGTTGGTTTGCAACTTGGACTAGGTTAATCCTTTAATAAATTAATCATCTACTTATCATTAAAAACAAAACATTAATTAGTGTTTTATACACCAGTAGATACTATGAAAAAAAGATAATAAATTTGGCTGCTTTTATTTTTGAGGTTATATCAAGCACCATCATTTTTGTTTCTTGTCACAATCTTGAACACAATGTATGATTTTTAGTGTTCAAGTACAGCTTATGTCAAAAGAGTCATAAAGGACAGTGTACAACCATTCCCATCCCGTAAGGCCAAAGAACTTGCAAAAGGCAACCAGCCTGATTCTGTAAGAATGATACAATTCTGTTCATTCTGCTTTGTAACAACATTAGCTAGAAAAGTTGGTGAGGGAAAGGAAGGATTTAGATTTGTTAGGCGCTGACCTTACAGCCAGACTTGACATGCTCAAGCAAATGACAGTAGCAGCAAATTTACAATGCCAATAGAATGGTATTTTACTTGGAGAATTTCTTCTCCATTCATTGCATAGGTTATTTACTTCGAGAATTTCTTGTCCATGAAAAGTGCTTAACTTGGTATTTATGGTAATGTTTCATAAAACATTGCACAAAGTTTTATAAATTAGCATGGGATTCATTTTTTGTTGATTAAGATATTTTAAAATGTAATGGATAGAGCTGTCCCAGAAAGGTTCTTTATAAAGATGTCCCATGATGGTTCCATGTAGAGCTGCCCCTTAAGGGCTCCTTCCTTTCAGCTTTTCATTTGTCAGGTCTTGTTGACATACTTGATTATGCTGGGCCCATGTAGATCATTAAAGTCTGTTGAAATAAATACATGATTGTTTAGTTGTACTGTTGGATTATAGTCTTGTGTTATTAGTCCGATTTAATTTGAATTGACCAACAGAAAAAGCAAAGAATGCTTCATATACTAACGAAGCATAAATAGCTTAGCTATTTGTTAAAAATTGTCATGTTTCATGAAACAAATTCTTGGTGATTGACAGAAGTCTTTTAATTATGTGCTGAGATGTTATGAAAATGGGGCAAAAATTGTTGGAGTTTTGAAGATTTTAAATAATATGTGTTATTAATTGAAAAGTATAGAGGTGTCCCACCAGGTTCCAAGGTAAGACCTTGTCTAACCACAGCATTTTCAGTCTTGCTGTTATTACTGGTAGGCAAACATTAGCACACAGCTTGGTGAATTGATGACAAGTAATACATTGAAACATCCACTGTGTATTAGTTGATTGACAGCTGTCACACATTACTAAGTGATCAGTAGACTTTTTGATGTTGAGATAACCATACCTTGTTGATATGCCATATAATACAGAATCAAAATAATTTATTTTGACTTTTTTTGTTGATATACCATATAATATAAAATCAAAGTAATTTATTTTGGCCAATTTTGTTGGTATATCATTTAATATAAAATCGAAGTAATTTATTTTGACCAATTTTGTTGGTATACCATTTAATATAAAATCAAAGTAATTTATTTTGACCAATTTTGTTGGTATACCATTTAATATAAAATCAAAGTAATTTATTTTGACCAATTTTGTTGGTATACCATTTAATATAAAATCAAAGTAATTTATTTTGACCCAACTTGCTGGTGTACCATATAATAAAAAGTAATTTATTTGACAGTTATCCTGACATAAATTAGTTTTACAATTTTGAAAATGTCATGAAAAATAGTGGGGGGGAAATGTATTATTTATGACCATTGGAATTTGTATGATATATACTGTCAATTAGTGACATATTAACCATTAATGTCCAACAAGCGTTCAATATCCCAGTAATTAGTACGTAATGTCACACAGTGGCTATTTCTTTGGCATTAATTTGATATAAACACTTTTTAAAGATTGACACTTGTCAGTAAGTTAAGTATTATCTAAAATTATGTGTGCTATTGTTTTCACATAAGGAAATTCTTATTTTCCATTTCAAATGTTAATTAGACCTGAACCCACATATTAATGAAACAACTTAATTTTGAGAGTTAACAAAAACTAAAAACATTTGTCAGAAATCTTGTATTTGTAAATTGTTACATTACAAAGTTTGCATTTAAAAAGCACATGTTTCTTTGTGTGTTGTAAAATCTCTTATATTTCAAATAGTTTATTTATTGTAAGATATCAGTTTTTGAGTTGAATCGAGCATTCAGGGTGAGACGTTACATGATCATGTTTTGCTGTAGATTGCTTGGTTCATATACTCCATTTTGATACCAGTATTATGTGCCCAACTATAAACAACTTCATTGCTGTCCATACATGCTTATTAGTCCAATCCAACTGTACAGACCCAAATCTGACATCACATAATACACCAGCAGATACGGGTCTATGCAGTTTGTTAGAAGTAATGAGTAGAACAAACAACATAGACTCTGAACTTCCCATGCATTATGCAGTGGTGGATAAGGGCTTTAATTATTTGCAATTGGAATCAACTTGTGAATATGTTTGGTACATAATGCATCAGCAGATCAGAGTCTACACTATTATTCCAATGATTTCTGGTAAACAGTATGGAATTTGCTCTTGGTTTCATGAAAATGTTTTCTTTTCTCCTGGAAAGTGAGATTTACATTATTTTGGTTACGATGCTTCAGTCAGTCAGTACCTTATTTTTGTCTAAGGTTGATATAGTGGAAAAATGCAAAATCCTGTTTTAATTTTATTACATGTATATATAAAAATTGGGAATATCTCATATTTGAGGATAAGCTCAATTTCCACTGAGATAAAGATCCTCTGAATTTCCACTGAGATAAAGTGAGAATGTTTATCAGAAGAATTTGGGACATTGTGACCTTTTTTTTTAGTCCATGATACCTGGTAAATGTTCTTTGAATGATTCATGCTTTCCAACCAAGCATTAAGAATATTTGTTTTAAAAAAAATCTCAAACTGATGAAGACATTTTTAGGTGCTTAGTGCAACATGATATATAGATCCATATCATGTAATTGAGTGCTGTTGGCATTTGGCTGTATGCAAAACATGGGGAAAATCCAGTATCTGCAAATGGAAAATGGACAATGCTTGTACATTCATACACAGTCAGTATTAATTTTGTTTTATATATCTATATTATCATATCATACATGCTGTTAAACAATGTGTAATGTTATACCTAATTAGGATTGTTTATTTTGCTCTGTTTGAATATCAATCGGCATGATAGATCCATTGATATACATGTTATCTATTTCTTTTCTTTTGTTGGTTTAAAATATGCAGATAATCATGTTTCTGTAAATTATAAAACAGTTTTAGTTTAATCAGAGTGACCTTTTGACCTTTCATTATATTCACTTCCTGTATGATTATGGATGTAGTACTGATGCAACTTTCTGCATATTGGAAGCGACAACTCTAATGGATTAATAATTAGCATGATGGATTCGGATCAAAAAGAGTTTTGATTAATACCCTACCTTAGATCAGCCAATGTTGGCTTCTTTTGTGTATCCTTTGGCAAGGTAGATCACTCCAGTTGCCTTGATACTAAATAAAATTCATTGCTGTGTAAAATCATTTTATTAGAATGTAAATAAGGTAGCTGAACACTTCTGAAATATATATTGTGTTATGTATGCATTTTTCATGCTTGGCTATTTTGAACTAACTTGTTATTGTAATGCACATAATGCTCCCCAGTGATGGACAATAATTAATGCTCATGCATGCACACACAGACTGTTTTTGTGTGCATCTATTTCATTTATTATTTTTCTTCGTTAAATTTTGGCTTAAAGAATAAAGGTTTAAAAGATGAAAATAACAGTACTGGAGTTGCTGGCTTATTGCTTCAAATTTTTATTTTCCATTGACAAAGTAAAAACATTATATAAGTGCCATAACTTGGCAAATTTCATTTGGTGGTGGAATTAATGTTTCAAAACAAGCAAGAGTACCACCTGGTGAACAGTTTTTGAAAATCAGTCTCAGTAACCTTGATTGATTTGAAAGGGGAATAATGAATGATTCATTTGGAGATAAAGCCATTCACTCTGAATTTTATTTTTCGACTTTATTCCACAGAATTAAACATGTATGTTGGATCATTACGACATGGTCAAATGCATGATTACACATTTCCCATCATTTGGCTTCCTCTGTGAGATGAGGTATTTTAATAATGAATAGTTAAATCTGTTTGGTTTTTATTAATCATATAATGCCAATTATTCTGATGTCCATTATCTGGATTGTTTGTTCTTATGGACTAGAACAAATTGCTAATTGCTGACACAGCATAACGATCAGATTGGCATTTATGTACGTGTTTGTACATCAGCACCTCTCTACACCCTCAATTAAGGTCAGCAGTAAGTTTTTATGATGAAACTCGATGTTAAAGTGGTTGAATTTCATGCTATTTATAAGGTGGGTGCATGAAAACGAGGGGCCATGGGCTATCAAAAATTATCTGGATTTAGCACATATTGAATTCAAGTAGCCCATGATGATTTCTCATGTAGTGGCTTAATTTTACAAGTTATAAGTGCTGCAGATGTAACTTCTTGGTTAAAGTATTTAGTTGTTACTCCATTTCTATGGTCACAGACATAAGAGTAGGTTAACCAGTACACCCAGACTGTGTGAGTCCTTCTAATTGTGCTGGGTATTTGATTAGCTGGTATCAACATTATACTGTATTTCACAAAGTAGAAGGACTAGTAGCTTGATGAAGTAGAGTGCAAATATTAAACCAGTTTCATATTCAAGTTTTTTCTTGTCTTTGGGATTTGAATTTAAGCTGGCTACCAGATTCTTTTAATGATTTCCATTTGGGTTTTGTCTGATTCAGAAGATTTTCAGATGTTGCTATTGTTCAACAGGTCCAGCTGACATGAAAGTCAACTGTCACTGCAGAAAATCAACTAGTCCTCCCAATCAAATAAAAATAACCATTGAAAATCACTGGCCCCTTGTGTCCATGGCTGTCCCTACTAACTGACCTTCTGCAAATCCACAGTCCATGGGCCAGCAGCTAAATTGACCCATTTTCAAACCCAGCTAATTGCTAGTAGTGCAAGGACTCTGAAGGGCACCACAGTCAGACGTGACCTTCATGCGTTCCATTATGCTCTGAAAATGCACTGAATAATTTTGTGTTCATTTACCAAGTTTTTTTTAAAAAAAGAACTCAGACTTAAATATATATATATATAGGATAAATTTTGTCCCAGTTAATATATTTACACATTTTATTCAAGAGTTTGACAATTGTCCTTGTATGTTCCCAAAAATATTTTGCTGCCAAAAATAATCAAACAATTCATCTGAATTATAATTTGTACAAAAATATCTTTTGTTGTGATAAATCCTGTGTTATTAATTTCTGAATATTTTGTGATTTGAATATAGTATTAGTAATTGATAGTGTAATTTTTTGTGATTATTTTGGTGTCATAGTTTTAGCTACTAGCTTACAGTCTAGGTTTTTGTTACTTATTGTTCTGTTGTCTTCATCAGAAAGGTTTTTGCCACAAGAAAAAATGCTAGAAGCCTTCGTTTGTTGCCATACATTCTAGAGATTTGAGTAAGTTTTTTTTTCTTTTTTTTCTATTTATATATTGCAGTTTTTAGACTACATCTCTATCCCAAACATTTGTGCTAGATCTGGAATGTAAAAGAAAATTTATGTTATTGTTATATGTTCATATTTGTAAAGAAAAAACAAGAAAGTTATGAAACATCTGTATTTCAAATATAAGAGTTGACATTTTATTCTCTCATTCAAAGTATGAAGCTTTGGTTACAGCTGAGAAAAGTGATTGGACTACTTCCCTTAATGGATTATTTTCCTTAATGGATTACTTCCCTTATAGCTCTTCCCATCATTATACATCAAATTTTGCATGTTACATGAAAAAGTATGTCATGCAAACATTCCTGGCAGTCTGCCAGCCTTTGTAAACCCAGTCTCTTCTAATTACTAGTAGAGGGCACTGTCCATTGAACTATCCCAGCTCCATAACAATTAGTGATTAAATAATATGAATGGAGTTTCTAATTTGACTATTTGTGAATTGCTAATGATACACACTAATATGCAACAAAACTCAGAGACTGGACTAATACTGACCTGTATAATTATGATTATTAATAAAAAGAATAGGTTTTGTTTGCATGTTTTATTTTTTTTCTTCAAATTTAGCTGTAGAACAACATGGCAGAAACAAAAACATTATTCTTAATGGTGTGTTGCCTGTGATCAATAATTAACAACAATTTGTCCGGTGTAAAAGGACAGGTATGTCATTTAGATCCATTTTTCTCAATCTGTAATTTAAAAGAAAAGGGTACAAAATGCTCCTTCCTGATTCACATTTTGGTAAATCTGAAATTAGTCGTGAAATGTTTTGGGAAAATATTAGCCACAAGAATTAGTTACTGTTCAGTGAAAACTTAACATGAAATCTGATTGATTCTGCCAATACTGTGAAGTCTGGTTAATAAGCCTGGGAATGGAGGTTAAAACCTTTTTCCTGCAATCTAAATAACGCAGAATTGTTTTATTTAGTTCTTTGACTTTGCATTAAATTTGCACAGTGTGTGAAGTATTTGTTAAAATTTGCACATTGTACATTTTGAATTTATCCCAACTTGTATTTAGCGGACTTGAAAATTAATTACACATTGTACATTTTGAATTTAATCCAAACTTGTATTTAGCTCATTCTTTGTAAAACTTTGAAGATACATTTTGTTCGTCTTGTGTTTGGAAGGAAAAGTGCTATATTTTTGTCACATGCTAATTTGCATATAATCAGCATTATTGAAGAATGTGGAATCATTCCTAGATTGTTAGAATTATTTATACATAGGTGTACATTTCCAGCAAAAAACAATGGCATAGCATTCTGTCATAGAAAAGTGTATAGCATCATGGGTTTTCTTTCAAAACACATGCCATGTAATACATGGTCATCTCATAGTGCTGACGTTTGTGTATCTAGTCTTTGAGTAAAAGTTAAGTACATAAATGTTGCAGTTTAATTTTTGAACTGGTACAAAATACGGAAAGAATACCATGAAGTTATCTGTTTTATTGTTATTACAATCTCTGTGTTTGCAGTACTAAAAGTAAACTGTGTACCTTTCTACTGTACTAATATAATAGTTTAAAACTTTTTCATCTTGCTGAATGTCTTTTGAATATTATTTGTGTTACTTGAATCATCTCAATTGTAAGCAATGTGAACAAGAGATGTGTTTATCTTAGAATTTCACCGATTTATTTTTTAGCAGTATCAATATCTCTCATTGATTTTAATAAATTGATTTTTTAGGGAAATCAGTGAAATTGTTACAATATTAATGAGCTGTAATAGTTTTGACATTTTTTTAAAAAGTAAAAAATAATCTTTCAAACTTAATTTAAAAATTGGAAATAATTTCTAGAAGTCACGGATGGAGCTGTCCATGGAAAGTGGACAATCAACCAATGGGTAGTACTTTCCAATTTATAATGATAGTTTACGATGAATGTGGTATGGACATGTAGTGTACCATGATCCACCTGTTGGTCCACTTGGTTGAGTACTGTATTTAGTGGGGGATTTTTGTTACATGAAGACATTTCGTGCAAATATGCCACCTACTTTCTATCCTCTTTTAAAATAAAAAAATAATTAAATTCATTGGCTCCCCACATTCATATAAGGTCACTTCTTTTGCAGTAAGTAGATGGCATCTCATTAGAGGGTTACAGTGGTTAAAATGTATCTATTTTGGTGTCAGGAATGGTGGCTTTATAAAAGGGGTAGCCTATCTTAAGATGGGACTCTTTGGGAGAGTGACCACTATTCAGCACTTGCTTACATTGTATATAACACTAACCTGCCTTTTGAATTTTCTGGTAAATATTTTGTTCAGTAGAATTGGTGGCAGTATTCATTTAGTCCTGCATATCTTCATTATCATAGAAAATAACGCTGTTTGGTTTTACGTCAGCATTTAATTGATAAAAAATAATATGAATTTATATTTTATGAAGCTATTTTTGAATGAAGTATTGATATCATTGCAGATATATAAAAAAAGTATTCAGTGTTTTAAAAAACTAAACAGCAAAATATGGTTGTGTATAAATTTTTATATATATAATGCTCTATGTTGTTGTCATTGTTACCTTGGAAACCCAGATTTTGATGTGCCATTTGTATGTAGATGATTTTTTAATTTCTTATGTCACGTAGATATCTATCCAGCTGTTATTGCAATGATTTTGTCTCATGTAAATTGTGTGTAATAATCTGTAAAACACAGATTGATTACATGTTAAAATAAAAGACAATCAAATCCAATTAAGATGTGGTTTCCATGGTTCTTTCTTTCCCCTCCCAATACAAATCTACAAAATAAATCTTACATCTTTTTATTACTACTCCTCCACTTCACTACAAGGCTATAAAAAGTCACTTTTTATGACGTCTAGTTAGTCCTCGTGTAGATGGTGCCAAATGATAACTAATATGGCCACCATGGGAGCCATCTTGAAAATCTTATTACCACTCCTCCAGAATGGATGGCAATATCAGCTTGGAGTTTTACTAAAAGTCTCCTTATGTTGTCTAGTTGGTCATAAGTTAAAATGGAGCCGATCTGACATCCAACCTGGCAATCATGGAAATGTTATTATTGTTATTCTTATGGATGGTCATGTTAAAATGGTTTTTTCACAATATACTTCTTATGATGTCTAGTTGGTCATATATATATATATATATATATATATATATATATATATATATGAAAATTATTTTATCTGATACCCTATAAGGCAACCATTTTGAAAATCTTGTTACAGTTACTCCTCATGAATGGAAAGTCACATGAGGGGGGTTTTCACCATAAGACTTCTCCTACCCAGCAGTGGTTAGAAACCAACCATTGTTACATTTGTTTTGCTTCAAGATAATCAATTTTTCAACTAATATAATGAATATGATAGGTTCAACTAATATAATTAATATAACAGGTTCAACTAATACATGTATAATGAATATAATAGGGTCAACTAATATAATGAATATGATAGGTTCAACATATATAATGAATATGATAGGTTCAACATACAATAATGAATATGATAGGTTCAGCTAATATAATGAATATAACAGGTTCAACTAATATAATGAATATGATAGGTTCAACTAATATAATGAATATGATAGGTTCAGCTAATATAATGAATATGACAGGTTCAACTAATATAATGAATATGACAGGTTCAACTAATATAATGAATATGATAGGTTCAACTAATATAATGAATATGACAGGTTCAACTAATGAATATGAACAATTCAACTAAAATAATGAATATAACAGGTTCAACTAATATGAATATGACAGGTTCAACTAATATAATGAATATAACAGGTTCAACATCAAAAAGGGAATATGATAGGTTCAACTAAAATAATGAATATGACAGGTTCAACTAATATAATGAATATAACAGGTTCAACTAATACAATGAATATAATAGGTTCAACTAATATAATGAATATAACAGGTTCAACTAATACAATGAATATAATAGGTTCAACTAATATAATGAGTATGAGAGGTTCAACTAATATAATGAATATGATATGTTCAACTAATATAATGAATATAATAGGTTCAACTAATATAATGAATATGATAGTCGACAGCGAAGAGAGCAGTAATCACGTACAATGACGCTAGCGATGGAAGACATTTTACTCACCCAAGCTATGAATGCACTGAAGGGCCTTGGCCTTTCAGTCGCTACAGGTTGGAGTTTAAGAGCACAGGAAAAGAGATGCACAATGCTCTTAATATGGGAAGATAAAATAGAAGATAGAACAAGAAATTGGCCTAGGAGCATTGGTAGCATGAATAGGAAGCCAGGTCCTCGTGCTCCAACTCAAAATAACTATTCCAGGAGGGTCCAGTCGAGAGAACAGCCAGCAGTTGTAGAAGCCTCAACCAACAATAAAACTACAACTTCCACCAGGGCCATGCCATTAACAACCTCAACTACACCCCCACCCCTACAACAGCAGCAACATGAACAACAGGCATCCAATGAGTTGTTTGCCAGCGTTGTTGCTAGGTTGTCACCATTACCAACATCTCCTGTTATAACACAAGGAAAATCCAGGACTAATGGCACCCTGGAAAAAATCCTGACACACCAGCATCAACAACAACAGGAGGCTCAAGAAACAGTGGATACAACCAGCAAAACCACTGACGCCACCACCAAATCACCAGTTAAACTACTGCAAGGTTCGCAGTCATCACCACCATTAATAACTACAACCAGTATCACTCATTCTAGAACCACAAAGCATCAGAACAAGAAAAGTCCTACAAAAGCCATAACAATAACAACAACAACAACAGCTGACAAGAATTTAAATCAACCAAAGCAGGACCAATTAACTCTGGGCTTTAAGGATCCTACACCACCAGTAAATCAAACCGAAAATGTTGAGTCTGGGGGGAAAACATTCACAATGGAAGAATGGACAGCATTCCACCAACATTTATGCAACAGAGCCCAGGAATTAGGTCTAAGAAAATTATACCAAGACAAACAGTCCGCCATCCAGTACATAGTAGATCTCAAAGCTCTGGGAGATCTCCAAAACCCCAAAAACAAAACAGAAAGAACAAGATGGACCAGGGCAGTCAATAATATGAAGGCGGTGGGCAGCCTACACCTGGAGTGTTCGATAGAACTCATCTGGCTGATAGCGTGTGCTCTCCAACACTACCATCAACTGGAGATCACCGAACTTCTTAAAGACTCTATGGGAAATCTAGCACTTATGCAATTTATGAAAGAAGAATATACCAGAGACAGTCCCAAGTTTAGATGGACTTTTCCACCTCACCTCCAAAAGTTGGCCGGATAGATGATACCAGATTGAATAATTGAAGAGCACTCGATAGTGCATTAATGCATAGGGGATGAGGCATGATTCCTTCCCCTCAAAACAATTAATTAGCCCCAAATGGGGTTTTAACCAGTCGTACATGCCCAGTGGGCGAACACGACTTTAATTAAAATCAGTCAGTCAGTCAATGAACATAATAGGTTCAACTAATATAATGAATATGATATGTTCAACTAATATAATGAATATGATAGGTTCAGCTAATATAATGCATATAATAGGTTCAACTAATATAATGAATATAATAGGTTCAACTAATATAATGAATATGATATGTTCAACTAATATAATGAATATGATAGGTTCAGCTAATATAATTAATATGATATGTTCAACTAATATAATGAATATAACAGGTTCAACTATTATAATGAATATGATAGGTTCAACTAATATAATGAATATAACAGGTTCAACTAATATAATGAATATGATAGGTTCAACTAATATAATGAATATAACAGGTTCAACTGATACAATGAATATAACAGGTTCAACTAATATAATGAATATGATAGGTTCAACTAATACAATGAATATAACAGGTTCAACTAATATAATGAATATGATAGATTCAGCTAATATAATGAATATGATAGGTTCAACTAATATAATGAATATGACAGGTTCAACTAATATAATGAATATGATATGTTCAACTAATATAATGAATATGATAGGTTCAGCTAATATAATGAATATGATAGGTTCAACTAATGAATATGATAGGTTCAGCTAATATAATGAATATGATAGGTTCAACTAATGAATATGATAGGTTCAACTAAAAAAATGAATATAACAGGTTCAACTAATATAATGAATATAACAGGTTCAACATCAAATAAGGATTATGATAGGTTCAACTAATATCATGAATATGGTAGGCTGAACTAAAAAAATGAATATGATAGGTTCAACTAATATAATGAATATGATAGGTTCAACTAATATAATGAATATAACAGGTTCAGCTAATACAATGAATATAATAGGTTCAACTAATATAATGAATATGAGAGATTCAACTAATATAATGAATATGATATGTTCAACTAATATAATGAATATAATAGGTTCAACTAATATAAAGAATATGACAGGTTCAACTAATATAATGCATATAATAGGTTCAACTAATATAATGAATATGATATGTTCAACTAATATAATGAATATGATTGGTTCAGCTAATATAATGAATATGATATGTTCAACTAATATAATGAATATGATAGGTTCAGCTAATATAATGAATATGATATGTTCAACTAATATAATGAATATGATAGGTTCAACTAATATAATGAATATAACAGGTTCAACTATTATAATGAATATGATAGGTTCAACTAATATAATGAATATAACAGGTTCAACTAATATAATGAATATAACAGGTTCAACTAATATAATGAATATGAGAGATTCAGCTAATATAATGAATATGATAGGTTCAACTAATATAATGAATATGATATGTTCAACTAATATAATGAATATGATAGGTTCAGCTAATATAATGAATATGATAGGTTCAACTAATATAATGAATATGATATGTTCAACTAATATAATGAATATGACAGGTTCAACTAATATAATGAATATGATAGGTTCAGCTAATATAATGAATATGATATGTTCAACTAATATAATGAATATGATAGGTTCAGCTAATATAATGAATATGATAGGTTCAACTAATATAATGAATATGATATGTTCAACTAATATAATGAATATGATAGGTTCAGCTAATATAATGAATATGATAGGTTAAACTAATATAATGAATATGATAGGTTCAACTAATATAATGAATATGATATGTTCAACTAATATAATGAATATGACAGGTTCAACTAATATAATGAATATGATAGGTTCAACTAATATAATGAATATGATATGTTCAACTAATGTAATGAATATGACAGGTTCAACTAATATAATGAATATGATATGTTCAACTAATATAATGAATATAATAAGTTCAACTAATATAATGAATATAATAGGTTCTTGTATATTATGCACCAAGGTAAGAATATTTTTCTTCAATCTGTTTTAGGACCGGAAAATTCACACTGCTAAATTAGTTTCCAAAGTCACGCATAAAGAAAAGCACACAAACTTCACTTTTGGAAATCAAATTTCTTAATAATTTTAATGACATGAAGATGAGAGACTGTTATCTTTCTATTCACATTAAACTACTGCATAAACTGATATATGAACAATGTATTTCCAATTAGATATCGTCTACCATCTGAAAGTGTCACGTAGTTCATTGTCTTTAACAATTTCTGTTATTTGTTTCATTTGTTTTGAACCTAAGTTATTACTAAGTCTGTTTTAATTTTGTTCAAATTTTATTATATTATTTATTTTAGTCATATTAAAACTATATATTGCAACTACTAGATGCAGAAGATATGGTTGACAAATATTACTGAAAATAGACTTTTCTAGGAAGCGGAAAAAGGGCAGCGAGCACACTTTAATTTTTCTCTGAAAACTTCAGTTTGTTTGAAGCACTAACAATATGACATTATTAGAGGGACCAGGTGACAATCAGGCTGGACATTATAAATTTGTAAATGAAAAGCCTACAGTTTTTACATTTATATTATCAATGCTTTTCGTGGTAATATGATAGAAAATTCGTTGGTCTTGTTTTCTTTCTTTCTTTTTTAAATGGATATTCTGATATTTTCTTATTACATTGACAGAATTTCAATGGCGTGTGAATTCAGTGTACGAATGTTTGGCCTAGATTGATACTTTCCGCGAGTCAGCGGAAACATTAGAATCATTGATTGATGATGCAATATCCTGTTGTAATTCGCCTACCACTCTAGCAACGTGTACAATCTCAATCTCGCGTTATTTTAAAAGGGAAAAGCATCAAGGATATAAAAAGTACACAAAACGTAGTTATTTCATTCATTCATTTATAATGTATAACCTGATTATCGCCAGGGGTCCCTAACAATATCATCTTATTCGTGTTTCAAACCAAATGGAAGTTTAAAAAAGTAAACAGCAAGCCTAGTAGTTGGTGACTGTGAGAGGTGTCTTGCACGATAATTAAATTTGTACATGGGACTTTACCATACTTTAGCAAAGACTTGTGTAACTTAAAGAATATTTTATTTAGGATATTTATATTCATAAAGGTATTAAGAAAATGGTAAGTTTGTATTTGTATACTTATTTAGATCAAACTCTTCTCTACCTCCGACTCCCCGTTGACTTAGTTCTCACTTCACATGGTCAACAAACCTTCCGCACTTATTAGGACTGTATTATAAACAACTTATGCATGTGTGTGTAACATAAGTGCATCTGTTGATATGTGAATGCTGGCAATCCAATATAAATGGATATAAATACATCATGTAGCTCTCTGTTGTGTGATAGTTAAACAGTGCCCGACTCTTGTATAAAGCTGTATTTAATCCAATTTCGTACAAGCTGTTTAATTCTGAAAGGAGAAATAGTAATTTCTTTACTGAACTAGAGCGGATGTGAAATTGTTTTCCTTTACACAAGAGTCGGTCAAACTGATATTTGTCAGTGTAAAAAAAAATGATAAAATTATCAGT
Organism: Unio delphinus; assembly: GCA_029339505.1. Lineage (NCBI taxonomy): Eukaryota > Metazoa > Mollusca > Bivalvia > Unionida > Unionidae > Unio > Unio delphinus. Next base: position 1,938,511 of record JAQISU010000038.1, on the reverse strand, counting down.
GATTCAATTGATATCAACATTTGATGGTTAGAATTATTATTTCATGATTAGTATACTTTACATTATACAAGAGCATGTGTGGATACTAAGTCATGGAATAGTAATTCAAAATGGCATAGTTTCTAACATTGACATAATCACTGAGACTTGCGGGCACCTGTCTTCCATCAGCTTATTTGGCTGTACTTGAAACTGAGAGTTAAGATGATGTAAGGATACTGTCAATTAGAATTACGAAACACGCATTATTCTTCGTGACAATTTAGCTTGAAACAACCTCTGAGAAATTTAGCATTTGGCATGTAGTGGATCATCTGGGTTGAAAATTCATACTGCTGCAATGTTTACTGACTACATACTTATGTTGATAATAAGAAATTCGTGTATAACAGCTCAAATCCGCAGTGAGTTTATATTGTCAAAGAAATACTTATTTACAATGACATAAAATGGCGAAAAGTTTTCGGATTGATAAAGATTTGCAAAAGAGGCTCAAAAGATGTATGATTTTTCAAACATGTATCTGAAGCTTCTTTATAAATTATTTGACTTTGAGATTTATTTTGAATGCAAATGACGTAGACATAGTGAAAAATACAAAAAGGTGTGATCAGTCATTGCATGGTATTTGTGCAAATCCTTGACAACGAGTAACGAATACAATGAATACGTCACCAGTGACAGTGAATATAATAATGAGCAAATCAATTTGGAAAGACCCTATGACAATAATATAGCAATGAGATCAGCACCCGACTTCCATGATATATATATATATATATATATATATATATATATATATATATATATATATATATATATATATATATATATATATATATATATATATATATAACAGAAACGTGGAGCAGGGCAAGCACTAGGATACATTGTTTGAAGCTTTTGTCAAAAATACAGATACAGAATCTGTCCAGGAAATGTACATGTACTCCAAGATATTTGACATTTTTGGATATACGCGTGCAAAGTCTGCTCGTGTTTGAATTGGCTTAATACTCGTTGATGGTTAATTGGGGGGGAGGGGGGCATTTGGGCTTAAAAGGATTTGATTGCATGGAAATTTTATGATAATTCCAAAAAGAACAATCCTTTTAGAAAAACAGTCTGACTGAAAATTTCTAATTACTATAATAAAAATATGATTGGTCCCTTGATGGACACTGCATGAAATTTTAATTAATTGTTTGGATTATGACCTCTTTTTTTTCTTTTACCAACGTATGTACATGATATTAAATGGCGGCGACATGAAAATCAGTCACTTTTATATAGGTTCCGTATGTATATAAAGTTAAATGGCATTAGAACGTGATCACAATAAAGGTGAATGCATTGGATAATATGAACTCTGCGACAGAAGGTGCCATTAAGAATAATGTAGGTCACATCTGATAGCATTACGTGTTGGTCTCGATGCGCTTTCATATCAATTTGGTATCGGAGTAATGTCACATAAGTCGCTTTGCCGACCATTTCTGAGTAATATCGCGTGTGCATGCAACATTACTGAACCAATGATTGTAAAAATACTGAACAACGTTAACGTCGTTGAAAAAATACAGAAGTCAACGAAATAACAATCAGGATTAAAGCTGCTGCAATTTCTAATCCTGGTAAAATGAAAAACGAATGTACGTTTATCAGAAAAACAACTAATTTCCTTGTATATAAACGTGCCAAAAAAGCACCACAGATGACATTTAAGCAACTTCATGAAATGCCAGCATAGCATCAGATCGAGATACCGAACGGGCAAAGCGGGATGAAAAATGCAGATGGTTGGTAAGAATAAAAGTGTCGCGGTCGATACGATTGATACTGGGGTTCCTGTACAATCACAACAGTTGCAAGCCATCGGGTTTAAATTAAATTAACGTCTTGGTTATTTACAAGATAATCGGGCAACTAACCTGATGGCACACGAGCCAGGTAAAGACTGAATGAAACTTCCTTCAAAGATGCGTCTAGGAAACGTATCGACGTTACATTGCACGGCACTTTCGAGTTTTAGATGGAAAGTGTTCTCCATGTGAATTTGGTTGTGCTGCATAACCGTGGCAGTGATGATGCGTTTGATATCACAAGCTCGTGAATTCATAAAAGTACTCGTGTTATCCAGAACCGTAAAGACACTGAGATCATTGGTTATGAAATAAATAAAGATTTTGCAAAGATTCTTCAGACGCAAGAAAAGAAAATCACCAACGCAGTGACAGGATGTAATGTGGACAGATGTGTGGAAGTTCAACTGCAGTGTGCATGTTTTATGTTAGTCAAATCATAATACAATGTATCCATTGATACTAGTATTGGTGCTTCTAATGCTAAACTCACTGATAATTATGTTACCTCTATGAAAAACGAAGAGTTTATTAAAGTTTGTTTTGTGCCATTATTTATGTTGCGAAAATAATTGCAAACTGTTCCCTCGATTCCACTAAATCTGTCAGTTCGTAGACGTTGTCATTTTGCTGCATGTATCTTAATCTTTTGGTTTGGTTCTTTGGCATCGGCATGATATTTTCTCTTTTTATCTGCTGTTACTCTTTTTATATCCTGGCTTTGAATGCCTTCTTGTTCATATTTGTGTGCATTAGCGCGAAAGTAGTGTCGTTTTGTATTTTGATATGATGCGCCTGGTCGACGGACACGCCAGAGAGATCGTACCCTTTTAAATGCCTTTCCTGCCTAGGACTGTCTTTTCTTATCTACTGTAATTTCTGCAGATTAGGACATAACTTTGCTGTAATATAAAATATTATTTTCATCGATTGTTTACATGAATATATCCTTTCCTTTAATATCCATCAGATGGTTCATTTTATAAAAAAAAATAATTGAATTTTTTAAGTTCATAATGAAACATTTAATTCCATCCCTTGTAAGAAAAAGCGAAGAAGTATATAACTGATTAATTATTATCTGAATGAATATGGATACATTTATAAATTATTATTTCTCGTTTATTTCTCATACATTAAAATTTACAGCTTCTGAAAAGAGCGCATGACGACACAAATAATATTGTGTGTAATATATGTGACATGAATGTTTAAAAACAATGATTTTGTAATTATGTTTTCAGTTTTATGTTTTCAATTTAAACCAATGATATAAATGTATCAATCCAAATATCAAATCCTTTCGGTACCCTATTACGATTGTAATTTAGTTGCAAAAAGTAATTTCTTTGTATACATTTACAAATTGTATCGTTTTTTTTAACGAAAAAAAAATCACCACTTTCATCTCTGACACACACACACACACACACACACACACGTTATACACAACCTTCTCGAATATAACTGATTTTCTTCCAATCCCTTTTTTTAACGCGGTATCTGTTTTGTATTGTATTTATACAATAAATTCTTGTTTTCTTCATGTGTAGCACTTTATTGTGAATATGCAATCGAAATACATCGTTCTTTTCTAAGAGTACAATTACAATTATAATTTCATCAGACTTAACTTCCTAATAACTGCTATGAAGTTAAAATACGTAAGATGTATGCATTTATCCTCCAGTTACGTTAACATGTGTATCCAAACAGGTTGTAACTATAGTGCAATCATGCCATAAACGAAAAAGTTTCTTTTTTTTAAAAGCGTAATTTGTCTGATTCTACTGAGATTAAATCTGTTGGTACATATATATGAAAATTGATCTGGTTGAACAATTTAAGACAAGTATTTTGTGTCAACGTATATACAAATAACCATTTTCGTTTTCTAAGTTTAGATCACGTCTTTAGTTATCATGTACCCTTGGATATATATTAATTTAAGAAATAAAATCAATAAATAATTTGAGAAACATGTTTGTTTTGTTGATTGATTAAATGAATCAGAAATGACAAGGTTGATCTTATTAACATACTGTATGATGTTTATAATAAAAGTATGCCCAGTCTCTGATTGGTCATATAATACTGAATGATGTTTATAATAAAAGTATGCCCAGTCTCTGATGGGTCATATAATACTGTACGATGTTTATAATAAAAGTATGCCCAGTCTCTGACGGGTCATATAATACTGTATGATGTTTATATTAAAAGTATGCACAATCTCAGACGGGTCATATAATACTGTATGATGTTTATAATAAAAGTATGCCCAGTCTCTGATGGGTCATATAAACTGTACGATGTTTATAATAAAAGTATGCCCAGTTTCTGACGGGTCATATAATACTGTATGATGCTTCTATTAAAAGTATGCCCAAACAGTCTTTGATGGCACATATAATACCCTCATATGTAAAACGTTTATTCCACATGAATGAATCTTTCAAAAATGACATACAAACTAATAAACTGTACGTTACATATAAAAGTCACACACACACACACACACACACACACACACACACACACACACACACACACACACACACACATACATACATACATACATACATACATACATACATACATACATACATACATACATCTGAAAGTTGTCTTTCTTGTTAACTCTAATCTATGCCTACTCTGCCATTGTTGAATTAATAGCCTTCGTCTGACTCGGTGTCCTGTCGATCCCAGGATAACCCAGACTAATTTAAACAAAAGAAGACAATACAAAAACACAATTTATTAGGCTATAACTATTTGTTATTTTTGTACTTCTGACCATGTGTTTAATGGATTTACTCATTACCGTTTTTGGTATCAGCACATTGAAAAGTTAAAAGCCCTAATATTTTTGCATGTTTTCATTTAGTTTTAACAGAGACTTTTAATATCTCGTAATTAGTTGTAGTGCATCTATTTGCATACATAAATTTGTTTACGCCCATCCCCAACTTCGAGGTCAACTGTACTGATCATATTATTTGGTCGCCGAGGAAATAACCTCGGGGTCCAAAATGGTTGCACAACATTTGAAATACTAACGTATCTTTACGATGCGAGTGGAATGCTTCAACACTATCTATTGGAACATCGATCGGCTAATTCCGTCACGACGACACATAGCCTCTGAAGCAGTTGTCTGGTTCCCTGCTTAGTAGGCTCACTGCGTTGCACTTCGCTAAGGCAGACGCCATATTGTCACGTGATCTAAACAAATTGCATCATCTAGAGAGATCTTGGTAATCTAACAAAGGCACATTTATTTCTTTAATATTCTCTTTCTTAATGACACAATATGAACTTTACTAATACTTTTAATTTGAACTATATCAGTCGTTATATTGGACTCAATCTTAAGCACCAGTTTGTCATATAATTATTTTATAAATATTTTTTACTAGTAGGTGAAGCTAAAGAAAAAGGGTACACACAACGGTATTTTGATAGAATGGCACATTTTACACAGCGTCATCACAGAGATTTCATCACCAATCGATTCCTTGTTAAATTTTGCGTCGAAATTGATATGATGTACGAGAGCCTAAATATAGCCAAATATTAAGATACAAATACTCAGAACTCTTGTACGAGGGGGTGAGGGTACCGATTGCTTTGCAAATAGTGTACACTTCACACTATGTCATACAATAGTATCTAGCTGCAATAAACTCATGGATTAATTTAACGTTGATATTGCTATACATGAAACATCAGACTAAGCCAAATATTAGGATCGAAATAGCAACCCTATTCCACGAGGGGGTGAATGTGACGATATTTGGTCCTATATTGTACATATCAACTTCATCACGTAATTTGTAAGATTCCATTTGCAATCAGTCCCTTTGCTTCAAAACTGATTTAAGGCGACAGATGGCAACGTTCACTTACCAAAGATTAAGATCAAAATACTTTCTCTTCTATCAAGGCGGGTGGTTGGGGAGAATGAGCCTGGAGTGGGTTGTCTGGGCAAAACAGTAATGATTAAATAAAAGTACACGTGCATGCTGAAATTTGGAATCAAATCTTCATGGTGTTAAGTTTTAAAACAAAATTTACCTGTATAAATGAGAACTTTAATACTATTGTAAGATTAATGAATTAATTAAATTAAATTAAATTAGAATTAATTAAAAACACAGCATCACAATACAATTTATATCATGTCGAGGCAAGTTACGTGCCTTTCCTAAAAGCAAAATGAATATACTTTATTTAAAATAAGATTCAGTATCAATGTAAAATTATTCAAGTAGTGGCATAGTAAGAAATTCTAACATTACTCCACTCAAACTTAAGTCTAGAGAGTAGAGACCCTTCATTTCCCCCCTACCCCCCCCCCCCCCCAAAAAAAAAAGGCTGGTTGATCGTAATTTGAACTTAAACTCCCAGTTTTAAGGGTTGGTTGGGCGGCTGCTAAGCCACTTTGCTGAAGGAATCAACTGCAAGCGGAATTTGTTAGGTGACAGTCAGAAATATTGTACAAATTATCAGCCTATTCCCCTTCATAGAAGATGGTTAGGGTGTGAGTGTGAGGGTATGTTTTGAATTTTTTAAGTAGCTGTAATAATTATTCAGCCATATCTCTATGATGCTAGCAGTGTGACAGTCTATAGCTATGTCTAGCACTCAGGCATCATGCCACAGACATGTAGCATAATGTCCCACCCAGTCACATCCTGACACCAGGCCGACCGGTCCTAACACTAACATCTTAATACTGAGTGACTAGCGAGACATTTGTTAGTACCAAATTGAAAAGAATTTGGTATGAAAATGGTTGGTGTTGTGTTTAATTTTTTTTCTTCAGAATCTGGATTGTCATGAACAATAATACATCAGTATCAACTTGATCAATGAATCAATTACAGATCTAAAGTTCAGATGATGAAATCTAAGAAACACTTATCTCATAAAATATTGTCACCCCATCCCTCTTTTACATTTAAGAGATGGTATTTTGGTCTTATATCTTTTGCAAATAAAGGCTGTCATCTGTCGCCTTACGTCAATTCCGAAGCGAAAAGTATCAAGGGATTGATTACAATTGATGTTTGTTACATTATGCAGTCGCAATGTTCAATATTGGACCAAATATCTTCATATTCACCCCTTCGTGGAATAGTGTTCAACCTTACAACGACATATGGTACCCAGAAAACCTACTCCATGCCCTTTCCCCCTTACTTCATAAAAGAGATAGCATTTGGTATTAATATTATGCAAATAAAAGTTGTCATATGTCGCCTTAAATCAATTCTGATGTAAAAAGTATCAAGAAATTGATGCAGTCGCAATGTTCAATATTGGACCAAATATCCTCATATTCACCCCTTCGTAGAATAGGATTGAACCAGACAACAACATAGGGTACCCAGAAAACCAACTCCACGCACCGCCCCCTTAACGTCATAAAAATGATAATATTAAGTCTTAATATTTGGCAAATAAACGCTGTAATTTGTCGCCTTAAATCAATTCGAAGAATCAAGGAATGGATTGCAAATGGAATCTTTTACAAATTACACGATGCAGTACGAATGCATAATGTAATGTGGTGCTGCCGGTTATCAAAGTGTTATAACTTATTAGTACAATATTGCACAAGGCCTGGTCAGAGGTATTGCGCAACTTGAAAAAAAAAAAAACAACACCTGAAGACCGCCTCCCACTAATTATCGTTATCTGGAAGATGATCTCTACGGTGAAATTTGCCCGGTCAATGGATATAGTAATCTGAGATGGTACTTTGAACAAGACAACATACGAGCCCCCGTAAAGATAAAATATGAATTTAATTAAAAATACAATTAAGAAAAGAATGACACTGTGAATTACAATTTCTTTCTTTCTGAATATACTTCGTTCAGAAATACATAAACTGAAGCTTTAAAATAATGGATACATTCATAAAAATCCCGAACACTAATAAAAATCAATGAAGTTAGCCGTTAATACTGAGAGTAAATTTCATCATGGAATCGAATGTTCATTTAACATTGGACTGTTGGGTGATTCAAAATGACCTTGTTCGACGACTGGTTCTCTTTTTTTCTCTTCTGCGTTCGTCTTGACTTGCTTGCCATTTGGTTGTAAGCGGGATTACACAACTCTGTCTTCCAACTTGTTTTTCCGTCTCTGAATTCCGACTTCCTCGCTATTACTTCAAACAAACTATTTTTCCTTGTAAAGAAAAGGGTAAAACGCCCTAAGTATCTCGTTACTTTAAGAGTTGAGATAGTAAGTCCGTTTTCAGGTTCGAAAAATCAGATCTTACTATCAGTGTTATCATTTATACGGCTAACAATTGCTATACAAGTCTTCAGATCAATAGAGCTATACTGCTAATTATCGACATCAGAATTCGGGAAAGTCATATATTCCCGTAAATCATTACGTAAAGTGAGGCAATATATCATAACACACAATCCATATTTACTAATATGATAAATTCAAATTAATGTAACACTTTCCAATCATAAATGTACACGGCGGGTTTTCTACACCACCCATTTACCTACCTAAGTATATAAGGTAAAAAATGCTAATTCAGAATTCAAAAATACATTATTAAATCACTGTAAAACCGACTATCCATACAAAATATGAACACATCATGCATCTGTAACAAAGAAACATATCAAAGTACGTTATTAAATCAATGTAATACTGAACTATTTGTATCATAGTATCGATACATTATGCATCTAGGACAAAGAAAAACATCATATACATTACATCGTGATAAAGGTGAATTTGAGTTAAATACCTTGTGTTTTTGACGTGCTTCTGCCGTTTGATTTCCGGCGGACTTACCTGAGCTTATTATTACGAAGGCACTGCTGTAAAATTGCCCCCGGAGTCTTCTCCTATGTTGGAACTAATAAATGCTGACCGTCTCTTGCAGAGGTCTTCCTAGACTAATTAAAAACTCATTGACTCAGAGAATATATTCCCCAATTCTAGGTTTCGACCCAACCCTCTTTCCTATACATTTGACCAATCGGCATAAATGCTATCCTTGCGGACCCTTTGAAAACCGTCTATCAAGATGCCAAAAATGCCACTTAGGATCGAAATATCACCTTATCATTTGTCTCAATCATTTTTGACAGCTCTGCGTGAGGAATCACCTTGGTTAACGCGTGTCAAACACTCAGTCCGTTTTCACTCTAAATATTGTAACAGTCTGACCGAGGTAAACTAACATTCTTTCCGTTCAAACTCTACTCCAAGACAGTTGATTGTCGGCTAGCCTACGAATTAATTACTGGATTTCACTGACGAAAAATTTGGCACTTGACACATAATATTGAACCAAATATTGTCACATTCACCCCCTCGTGGAATAACGTTGCTATTTCGACCCTAATAATTGGTAAAGTGTGAGGTGTCATGTAAAGCGAGATATCAATATCGATGTAAAATTAATCAATAAAAACTTTATTGCAACCTGAATAGTTTAGCTGACTTAGTGGGAAGTGTGCATTATTTGCAAAACAACTGTTACCCTCACCCACTTGTGAAAGAGGGATGATATTTTCTATCTTTGACTATACGTAGGCTGTTGTACATCATTTCGATGTAACATTTATCAAGGAATCGATTGGAAATTAATTTTTTTAGATGACGCTGTGTAAAATGTGCAATATTAACAAAAGATCGTTGTGCGTCCTTCATCTTCGCCTTCTAGTACAAATAATTACATGAACTAATTGTGCCACTAAGAAAGAGAATATTAGAGGAATAAATGTGTCGCTATTAGATTAACTAGATCTCTCCGAATGAGGGCATTTGTTTTATCACGTGACATGCGTCGGCGATCGCCTAACTTAGGATAGCGGAGGGCAAGGCATGGAGCATGCTGAGCAGGGAACCAGACTAGAAATTTACATAAATTTGAATGAGTTTAATGATACCTCTGGCGGAGTGCAACACATAAGTTACAACAGTAAAAGCCAAAAAATATCCGATTGTGACTTGTTTCCTTTTTCCTCCATAATGTTATGTATGAACTTGTTTAGAATATAGTTCTCAATGACTAAGAATTTCATCAGATGTTTCTTTCTCATCTTGAGGGAAAAGGCAAAGGATATCCCATTATAATATATGAAAGTTCGTATTTGGTCTAAGGGAAACTCAAATAAAAATGAATCCGAGAAGGACCGAATATTTGTAGGGGAAGTAACATATTATCGATTTCCTCTTGTACTCATTTCAATATTGACAGTATGGCGAATGAAATGTATGAACGGGTTCATTGCGTCAAAAACACCGTCCATGTGTACAAGATCCCTCCTCGTCCATCAAACAGGGGCTATAGGTAATATAAGTGGTAAAATGTTAACATAGTTTACTTACTCGTTCGGTGTAAATGCGCTACCTTCATCGATTTGGATGGTGAGAGGAAGGGGCGTACACACACACACACACAGACAACCGTTACCGGTGACTGGATATACAATTTATTTTTTTTAATTTAACGTCGGTAGTCTTGGTGGTATAAAAACAGTTAAATCTGTGTCATTTAGGTGCATTTACTAGTCATAGAATATTAATTCTTCGAATGTTTAATGGTATACAGTAGTTTATGTACATGTGTGCACGTAGGCAGATTTACTCCTTAAAATTAAATATTAATATAGTTTAAATAAAGTATTCAGTTCTGATTATTGATTGCTTTGTAATTAACTGTCATCGAGATACATACGCAAATATTTTATCACTAGGGATTTTGTTTACAATTTTGGCTATGTTCTAAACTGGGTGAAGAAAATAACATCGGGTTTAAACGTCGCAATATCGGGTAGTAACAATTTGATTTTCAACATGAATAGCTTTCAGTGTGATATCATAGTATGTGAATTTAAATCTGATATGTATTGAATTAGGTTAACCTCATCCAAAAGGGGCCACATATTTAGAATTTAGTTTCGATGTTTGTGTTTATTGGAGCATGTAAATAGGTACCTTTCAAAGAGACGTGGATGTAGGAAGATCAGAATAAAATGAATAATTGCCATTAAATGGTATTTTAATCAAATTCTAAAGAATGAAACATGTTAATGAAATAGTTGATACTGAATGCATCCATGACCCATATGATGTTTACTGTGTGATTAGGATTATTAATGTAGATTTTGAAAAAAATTCAGTCACATCGGTACGATGTCTGCAGGGAAGCAGTCTATAGTGATGTCTAGCACTGGGGCATCATGCCATAGACATGTAGCATGATGTCCCACCCAGTCACATTATCCTGACACCAGGCCGCTCAGTCCTAACACTAACCTCTCAATGCTGAATGCCAAGCAGTTGTGTGAATCTTTTTTTTTATTAAGATATCAGGAAAGGATACAAGTTAAATTAAAGCTTGATAAAACCCAATAAAGTAAGTAATTAAATTAAGCATTATAGGATTAAAATCAGAGAAACTAAGTGAAATTGGCAGCCTTAAAGTTTAATTACTGGTAACCGTTAAATAAAATGACAAAGCACATATATAGTGAGGTAATGTACATATTAGAAATAACTTGCCAAATTCTTTGAAATCAGGGATTGAGCTTAGTTGTAATTTTGGCACAGCTGGAGATTGCCTTATTTTGGGAGTGTTATAATCATTGACTGTGTTCACTGTGTTGGCCTTTCACTTGTCTGCCTGATCTTGTTGCAGATTTTTGTTAGTAACTCTATCACTGATCCTCCTCCCCCCTTCTTGATAAGTTCAGCTGGGATGTTTTCTACTCCAGCTGCCATCAGTGCTCTTTTTGCTGACTCCACCTCTTCTTTTAGAATGGGGTAATCATTGCTGACTCTTTTAGAATGGGGTAATCATCATCATTTATGGAGTTTGGAACTTGAAGCACCTCTAAGTCTCCTGTGGACTGATGGTTGTAGAGTTGTTTACAATATTCAGTCCATCTTTCTGCAATGTCACTTGCTTCTGTGAGGCATTTTCCATTTTTGTCTTGAATGGTACTGACTCTTGGTTGCTTCTGTCTGGTGAGGTATTTCGCAATTTGGAATGCCTTTTTGCTGTTATTCTTTATCAGACTGCTCTCTATTTCTGTGCATTTTTATCCAATCCAATCTTCTTCTGCTTTCTTTCAGTTTTTTCTAATATTCTTGTTATGTTTCTGTATGCCACTGTCCCAGTTGTGTGTCTGGTGTCATTGGTATCTCGTTTGTCTGGTGTTTTTGATATCTCTTCGGGCATTACACACATTCAGAATCTTTTCTGTAACCCATGGTTTTTTCTTTGGGTGATGGAGGACAAGGATGTCCTTGGCAGCTGTTGTTACAACTGTTTTGAAAGTGTCTGTCATCACTTTAACATCAACATCCATCACAAGGAGTGGAGCAAAATTGACCTCCAATTGATTCGTGGAATGACTTGCAGATGTTAAGGTCATCCAGTTGTTCAAGGTTGAATTTTAGCTTTCTTCTATCTGGCTTGTTAATTTTCTTCAGCCTCACTTGGAAGTTCATAATCACGAGGCATTGATCACTCCCAACATCAGCACCTGGGAACATCCTTGTTTTCGCTCTATTGATGCCAGATCGGTAATAGTTTTGAACCAGTATGTAGTTGATCTGGTTATGATGGATTCCATTTAGTGTGTACCATGTCCAGCATCGTGAAGCTTTATGTTGGCCCAGGGTATTGGCTAGTACCAAGTTGTTGTAGCTTGCGAACTCAAGCAGCCATCTCCCTCATTCAATGGTAAGCTCATTGCAAGAAGGTCTATAATGATTATCCCAGTCTTGGATGTTGAGGATGTCTTTTTTAACTGACTCTGTTTATAATACCTGTTGTTTGTGGTATAACTCCTCTATTTCTTCATCATCATGATGGGTAGTTTTTGAAACATAGACTGGGATGATTGTGATGTTAAAGGGAGATGCTTTCAGACCAATGCAGTTGATTCTGCTAGATATGGAGCGACATTTAAGCACAGATCCCTTAATGGCTTTGTTTACAATGAAGACTACTCCATTTATGGACTTGTCCAACTCTCCACTATAGTATAATATATGTCCATCTTCAGTTCAGTGTTCTTCTAGGTTCCATCTCATGCTTCAGCTCTTGGGTTCTTTCAATTTGTGACAGAGTTGCTGTCTCTCGCTTTGATTTTATGCAAAATACCAGTAGCACACCTGTCTTATCCATCCTGGTGGACAGCGACAGGCATGGTCCTTGCTTGTTGACCCAGGCATCGACAGATCTGATGTGTTAACTTCAGATTTGTCCAGCATTATCAGTGTGTCATGGGCAAAAGTCGTCTGGCAGAGCCCATCCCTCTCCAGACCAAGGAGTTGTCCGAAGGTGATGTAGTACATCATCCAACTGCCTTAGGGTCTCCACTCCAGATTTTCTTTAATGGTTTACTCGCTTCGCCTTTGGCTAACCAAAGCCGACATGCAAGGCAGCAGGAGACTAGTGTATGGGTGGGTTCGTCCAATTCCAGAGCAGACAGAGCATCTGCCACTGCCCACATGTGTATAATGCTTAATAAAAGACCTGCTTGACCTAATCTTAAAAGCAGTGCATTAGGAAACATGTTTTGTGTTATGCCTAATGAGTTCAGTTGGAAGATTTGCTTCATTTAGCAGTCAGGTGAGCTATCAAAGATATGATTGTCTTGTTTAATTTTGAATATCATATATATATATATATATATATATATATATATATATATATATATATATATATATATGTGTGTGTGTGTGTGTGTGTGTGTGTGTGTGTGTTTGATTGCAGAAATGTACCGCTCCGGTGGTCTAGTGGTTAGAGCGTTTGCCGCGGAAGCGGGAGGTCGTGGGTTTGATCCCCGGCCGAGTCATACCAAAGACTTACAAAAATGGTACTAACAGCTGCCTCGCTTGACGCTCAGTATTAAGAGGTTAGTGTTAGGACTGGTCGGTCTGGTGTCAGGATAATGTGACTGGGTTGGACATCATGCTACATGTCTGCGGCATGATGCCTCAGTGCTAGACATCACTATAAACTGCCTTACAGCAGACATCGTAGCGATATGACTGAAAAATTGTTAAAGCTACGTTAAAAATCCTACTCAAACAAACAAACAAGCAGAAATGTAGTTATAGTGAATATCTCTTTAAGGGAGTCTTCACCTTGTATTTTATGGTTTTCAGCAAACTTTTGCCACAAATAATGGTTTGAAATTTCTAAATATTTGCTTTCCTGCCATATTTGGTGGTTAGTATCTTGTTCTCATTTTGCAGAATATATATTCATTTATTTAGATATTTATGGACATATATGTTTTTGCCATGAGCATAATTATATTGTTGGTTTTGTGAAGTAGAAAATACCATTTATAGAGTTGTTAATATGAGAGGTCTCAGTTTTAATTCTTTGGAAGCTTTATTCCGCTTACTAAATGTGAATTTCAGTTTAATAATTTCTTTTTTGTTATACGTGTGCAACCACTATGGTGGCGTAGTGGTTAAAGTGTCTGCATAAGATGCTGGAAGTCATGAGTTTATGCGGAGGTCATGAGTTCATTTACTGGCCGAGTCATAACAAACTTACAAAGACTTATAAAAATAATAATAACAGTTGCCTCGCTTGGCTTTTGAAGTGCTTCATGGCCATTAATGTAATCCTTAATTTTGAGTTTAAGTCATCCTTACAGCAAAGAATTTTAAATTTATTTTGAGACTGAAATAATACAAAAGAGAAAATTTATATAAGTACACTTAAGTCATTTAAGCAATAATTTATAATAATAATATGGTGAATTTTTGTTGATAATGAATGTACACTAAAGTTGAATGAGAACATGATCTGAGACCAAAAAAGTCCCTGCTGCAGCTCATTTCAGGTTAACAAGATATATAAACATGTTAATGTTTTCATGAATTTCTAAAGGACATTATAAAGCTTTCATCGCATTAATGTAATTGTCCAAGGGAACTCAGGTGCTACAGAGTTGCAGTAGCAAAACTTTTGAAGTAAATAAAATTACTGCATTTTTCAAGCAGTGATAGTGCATTATGTACTGTTTTTTGTCCCTCTGAAATGTTGTGTATCCTTGAGATTTTTAGAGTTGAGGACACAGTGTATTCTTAGGATCCTATGGTATATACTCACTTATGAGATGAATCCAAATGCAAACTTCATAGACTCAGATCAGTTGCGCTGGTAGATTTGGGTCTGTGCAGTGTGTTAGGAGTAATCAGTAGAATAAACAGCATATACCCTGATTAGCAGGCAAATTATGCTACAGCAAACCAGATTCTTTGTTTCACACAACTTATGAGTGAGTATATGTGGTATATGTAAACACTGCACATGTCTTTCAAGCAAAGGGAAATGCAAGGTAATCTGCCGACTTGTCTATATTTGATCTTATCTCTAGCATCAGAATTTGTGTACATTGGAGTAACCAGTGCTTAACGATGATGTTGAAATTTACCTTTGTCAATACAGGTATTAAAAAGCTATGCTAATTTCTGAGCATTATTGATTGAAGTTGGAAATATTGATCTACGGGCTGGACTATTCACCATACTTGAGACATAATACCATGACTAGAAATTGCTATTTTATTAATACATTTTCATATTTGGTAAAAATAGTATTTGATTTTGTAGCTATGTCAGCCACAAAGACATTGTTTGCTGAGTTTGGTTATCTGTAGTTACTGTACATAGAAAACTCCAAACTCATTTACCGATTCAGTTTTCATTTCATTGGAAAGGTAGGTAATACCAGTAGTAAACAAGCATACTTCCATCATTCGATATGTCCATAGAATATTGTAGCCTTGTACCTTAAATAAATCGGAGATTAAAGAAGTGTATATTTTAGTTGCTGATAACACATAAGTTAGAATGTCCTGTAAAGTTGAAACAGTATCATTAAATATGTATCTAATGCTCTTTTATATTATGAAGATTTTTTTCTGACCATCAGATGGGTGTGATTGTTTTTTTTACATCATTGCTTGTATGCTCCTTTATGATAGAAAACTACAATGAAATGGAAACATACTTAGAATCCTGTGACACATAGCTGAACAATGTAAAGCAAAGCCCATTAGTTACAAGTTCAATAATAATCTCTGACGTATCACCATGATCATTGCAAACATATTGCTGGTCTCCAGAAATGTGCATTAGTGGAAAAAGAGTTGAAAATTTGGCATGGCACCTTTTGCGCATTTTCTGGAATTTGAATCTGAAATTTGGCATGGCATCTTTTGTTGATATCCATGGTTTTTGTGCATTTCCAAGGCTTTTTGTTTCCAGCTAAGCAGTTATAAATTGTGTTGGACATCACTGCACATTTAGCGTTGTTTTAAAGGTCACAAGCAACATGCAGTGCCATTTTGAGATTTTGGATTGGTCCAGGATTTATGGGCAACATCTCCACTATACAGTGCAGAAATAAGTTTGTAAATTTGTAACAGGAACACCTGAGTTCCAAACTTTGGTTTATGGTAGGAAATGAGTATTACTTTATTGGTGTTTCAAAAGTATAAAAATACATATAAATAAATTGATATGTTCTCATGTTCTACTTAGAGAGTATATAGAGAAATGGGCAGTACATGGTGCTGATAAGGGAAATTGGCATGCTTTTTTAAAGGTAGTAAGTAAATTTGATTAAGGTGAAAAATTGGTAAGTCCCAATGTCAGGCCAGTGATACTGGGATATTGGATTGGTCACTGGCTAATTGTTTCATGACCAAATAATGGTTTCTCCCTGCTACATTCAGTCACCATGTTTAATTAATCTCCTTGAGTTTACTGCAGTTTTTGTAGACAATTCCTTTACTAAAACCTTTGCTGTATAATACGGAGAGTAATGCAAAGAAAGGTCAAACATTTCAGAACTACTTGATAATAAAGACCATGTTGACACCTGAGGGATCACTTCATATTTGATGTTTAAACTCATCTATATTACATGACTGTATGTTTGGACTGAAGTTGTCAGACCTGTAAGTCTGATATTTATGTCTTCATATCAAGCTTTGTTTTTATATGAGTTGTTCTTCTTGGCAGATAACAAATTCCCATCATAGTTACATAAATATTTCAAATTATGCAGAGTTCAAATTTTGGAGACTTACTACAGAACACATTGTTTTCAGATGGTCTTATTTTGTCACAAAATAATGGGTGAGGTCTACTTCCCTGAGGACACTCTAACAATGCGATGATCACAATGGCCATTATCCAGCGCTCCCCATTTGGAAATTTCTGATATAAAAATATTGTACATAATAGTACATAATGGTTGCCAGCTTTTTGAAGTCACTGGCTACTTGTGTCCTGACCAAATAATAGTTTCTCCCTGCTACATTAAGAGGTCACAAAAGTATATTGGCAGTGAGCATTCTATGTATGCAAGTAAACATTTGTTTGATGAGGTTGGTAGTGTAGATAAAGGAATTGATGTGTAAACATTTCTCAACACACTTGTTGTTGTTGTGGGCTTAATGCCATTTTTCAGCATATGATATAGATGGTGGCCAGTATAACTAGTGGAGGAAGGACCTGGAAAAATACTAGGACGAACCACTGAAACATTAAGCTGTCTCACTTACCCACATAGATTGAGACCGCTCCGGTGGCCTAGTGGTTAGAGCGTTCGCTGCGGAAGCGGGAGGTCGTGGGTTCGATCCCCGGCCGAGTCATACCAAAGACTTACAAAAATGGTACTAACAGCTGCCTCGCTTGACGCTCAGCATTAAGAGGTTAGTGTTAGGACTGGTCGGCCTGGTGTCAGGATAATGTGACTGGGTGGGACATCATGCTACATGTCTGCGGCATGATGCCTCAGTGCTAGACATCACTATAAACTGCCTCACAGCAGACATCGTAGCGATATGACTGAAAAATTGTTAAAGCTACGTTAAAATTCCGAATCAAACAAACAAACAAACAAACATAGATTGAGCACTTGTACTCTCAATTCCAGGCTCACTGTCAAAGGACTTAGTGTGTCATATTTGAAAATTAGGTTCTTTTATCGGTAGAGGGAGAGGGTTAAATCGGTTAGTTTGTTCAATGCTGATTTTATCATATAGTCACAGCACTTAAGAAAATTACCATTTTTAATAGTGTGACAGGTATTGTTTGAAATGTAATGTTGAATAAAAACAATTTGATTGTCAAATCTGTATCTTACGATAAAAGCTAATGTATGAGGAAATGTATGTAATCATCACATTTCATTAAGGTCAGAGGTTCATTCATTATTGACAAAACTTTCTGTAAAGGCTGGTGAGGTTAATGTGTTGTTGCAGTAGCCACATTAAGCTTCTTTTCATTCACACAAGTTGACTATTTGAGTTCAGTGAGTTGAGCAATGTGCAAATCCAGATATTGTTTGCAGTGTGAACAGCAGTTCTTAAGCTTAATTGTACAAGTTGGCCAAACAAAGGGTCAGTTCTTAGTTTCACAGTCAAATGCAACTAGGCAGTTAGTAATGAAATTAGTGTTTTGTCATGTTAACAATACAAACTAAGATTGGTGACTGAGAGTTGGTGATGATTTAATTGATTGGATAGATTAAAGTAGGAATATATGGTAATCTTATATGAACTTGACAGACCACAAAATATCAGTACATGTAATAACTTTGTAACCCATTAAAAGGCACAGTTGTATGCATTATACCATGCTAGCAATTTCATCATAAAAATATGGTTTTGTGGAAAACACACCATAAAGTATTTTCATGCCATATCTTAATACTTATCATACCATGAATATAAGTGCTAGCCCCCCCCCCCCTTGGGGCACATTGAAGATATCAATGCTGGGGTTTCAGCCAAATTAGCAACCTCAGCATCCAAAGTTAAGTGACCTAAAGAAACTTTCTTTCTTTCACCTATTCATTATGGTTATTAAACATTGTCATTAGTGCAATAATTTGGCATCCTTAATCTTCATTCACAAGTCAGTGCAAACTTTAAATAATGTGCATTTGCAGTACAGAGGTTAAAACAGATCAGCATTATTTCATGAAGAGTAATGAATTTCCTTATGGCACATGTAACACTATTTCATGAAACTGTAATCAGTTTCCCTGTGGCACACGAAACCTTAGTTCAAGAAAGAATGTTTGTTTCTTTGTGGTATGTGCAACATTAATTCAAGATTGAAAATAAGTTTCTGTATGGTAGATGAATCATTAATTATAGATAGAGGATCCAATCTCCTCATGGTACATGAAACATTAATTCATAAGAAAGTATTAAATTTCCTTTATGGTACTAGTAACATTAATTCATGAGAAAGTATTAAATTTCCTTTATGGTACATGTAACATTAATTCATGAGAAAGTATTAAATTTCCTTTATGGTACATGTAACATTAATTCATGAGAAAGTATTAATTTCCTTTATGGTACATGTAACATTAATTCATGAGAAAGTACCGTATTAAATTTCCTTTATGGTACATGTAACATTAATTCATGAGAAAATATTAAATTTCCTTTATGGTACTAGTAACATTAATTCATGAGAAAGTATTAAATTTCCTTTATGGTACATGTAACATTAATTCATGAGAAAGTATTAAATTTCCTTTATGGTACATGTAACATTAATTCATGAGAAAGTATTAATTTCCTTTATGGTACATGTAACATTAATTCATGAGAAAGTACCGTATTAAATTTCCTTTATGGTACATGTAACATTAATTCATGAGAAAATATTAAATTTCCTTTATGGTACTAGTAACATTAATTCATGAGAAAGTATTAAATTTCCTTTATGGTACATGTAACATTAATTCATGAGAAAGTATTAAATTTCCTTTATGGTACATGTAACATTAATTCATGAGAAAGTATTAATTTCCTTTATGGTACATGTAACATTAATTCATGAGAAAGTACCGTATTAAATTTCCTTTATGGTACATGTAACATTAATTAATGAGAAAGTATTAAATTTCCTTTATGGTACATGTAACATTAATTCATGAGAAAGTATTTATTTCCTTTATGGTACATGTAACATTAATTCATGAGAAAGTATTTAATTTTCTTTATGGTACTAGTAACATTAATTCATGAGAAAGTATTAAATTTCCTTTATGTTACATGTAACATTAATTCATGAGAAAGTATTCAATTTTCTTTATGGTACTAGTAACATTATTTCATGAGAAAGTATTAAATTTCCTTTATGGTACTAGTAACATTAATTCATGAGAAAATATTAAATTTCCTTTATGGTACTAGTAACATTAATTCATGAGAAAGTATTAAATTTCCTTTATGGTACATGAAACATTATTTCATGAGAAAGTATTAAATTTTCTTTATGGTACATGAAACATTAATTCATGAGAAAGTATTAAATTTCCTTTATGGTACACGAAACATTAATTCATGAGAAAGTATTAAATTTCCTTTATGGTACTAGTAACATTAATTCATGAGAAAGTATTAAATTTCCTTTATGGTACATGTAATATTAATTCATGAGAAAGTATTAAATTTCCTTTATGGTAGATGTAACATTAATTCATGAGAAAGTATTAAATTTCCTTTATGGTACATGTAACACTAATTCATGAGAAAGTATTAAATTTCCTTTATGGTACATGCAACATTAATTCATGAGAAAGTATTAAATTTCCTTTATGGTACTAGTAACATTAATTCATGAGAAAGTATTAAATTTCCTTTATGGTACATGAAACATTAATTCATGAGAAAGTATTAAATTTCCTTTATGGTACATGAAACATTAATTCATGAGAAAGAATTAAATTTCCTTTATGGTACATGTAACATTAATTCATAAGAATGTATTAAATTTCCTTTATGGTACATGTAACATTAATTCATGAAAAAGTATTAAATTTCCTTTATGGTACATGAAACATTAATTCATGAGAAAGTATTAAATTTCCTTTATGGTACATGTAACATTAATTCATAAGAATGTACTAAATTTCCTTTATGGTACATGTAACATTAATTCATGAGAATGTATTAAATTTACTTTATGGTACATATAACATTAATTCATGAAAAAGTATTAAATTTCCTTTATGGTACATGCAGCTATAACTAAGTCTTAAAAACCATTGTATTAGATCAAAATGAATTGTGATATTGTGATAAAATGACATGGTACACAATAGTAATACAGGTTCTGGCAAACCGTGTAAACAATAAAAATAAAGCGAACTTTGTACATTACAGTTTTAAATCTGATGTCATCTTTTATAGCTTTATAACAACTCAATAACATGACATGTGGCTTATTCTGCTGAATGTATATAAGGTGAAACTTGTGTTACAAGGAGAATCAATTTATCTTGATAATGAAAAAGGAAGAAAAATGTGACTTTTTTAATAAAGCAGTATGAATGATTGACATCCTTACAATATTTACTCTGCCTCCTTTATTCTATTTTACTGAGTTGGATATTATTGCAGAGACATTTCTAAGTGCTTGAAGAGAAGTGTCTTGCCCATGTTGGAGTATGGGATACATTACTTTGGACTTTGAATACAATCAATTATCAACATGAACTGAACCAATTATCTGCTTGTCTGAATCAATTATCAGCTAAACAAAGGAGATTTGCTCTCACTGAAATGGACTTTAAACCAGAGGGTGATTTACTACTCTAAAGCATTATATAATCAAGTATTCCCATTAGTAGCTTGAGGTAGACTGTTAAAATCCTTTATGGAGATTTAAGCTTGAGATAGACTTAATGGTGTGTTTGATTCAAGCTTGAGGTAGACTGATTAAAATCAGATCTCTTGTGTCCTTCATGAAGATATGAGGTAATCTGATTAAAGCTGGAGGTAATCTGATTAAAATCAGATCTCCAGTGTCCTACATGAAGATATGATAGTGACTGCTTAGGGGTCATGTAGTGACCTATGAATTAGCCAATGGAAATTCAGCTTTAAAAAAAAATGGAAGGTGAATCAAGTAGCTCAGCTCACATTTATACTCTCGAGCCATACAGTTCAGTGTCCCAAACATCAAGATGTAAGACTTCATCAGATTGGCTGATACAGTTAGTGATTATGGTAATAACATAGGTGACCAGAACATAATCCCTAATCAGTCACTGTCAGATCATCAAGTAGGTTGAGGTTGACTGCCAGTGTTGTGATCAACTCAAGGTTGAGGTTTGCTGTCAGTGGTTTGATCCATTCAAGGTTGAGGTTTGCTGTCAATGGTGTGACCCATTCAAGGTTGAGGCTGATTCTCAGTGGTGTGATCCATTCAACATTTAGGTTGAATGTAAATGGTGTTATCCATTCATGGATGAAGTAGATTGTCAATGGTGTGATCCATTCAAGGTTGAGATAGGCTATCAGTGGTACGATCCATTAAAACTCTTGATTATATACTGTTTGCATTTCATTACAATGTTTGTTTTTACTCCAGTCTTAATTGAAATTGTCTTTAGAATGGAGGAATCTCAAATCCATACCAGACAATACAAGATGGGGAAAAGAGACAATGAGAAGAAGAAAAAAAAATGAAACAAAAACCTAGTTTTAATTTGAATAACAGTTCATCCACACTATCTCATAAAGCAGCTATACTGTAGGTTAGTGGATCAAATAATATACTGCAGACATCGTAGTGATATGACTGGAAAATTGCTAAAGCTCGTTAGGAAATCCAAATCACACTCATGTACACACCTTTGCTTTTAGACCATGCATTATCTTTTATGACATATGTATGCCATGTCCCTTGTATACCATGTATTATCCTTTATGGTCAATGTATGACATATACCTTGTAGACCATGCATTATTCTTTCTGGTGTGTGTATGACATATCCTTGTAGACCATGCATTATCCTGTTTGGTCTATGACATGTTCCTTGTAGACCATGTATTATCATTTTATGCGTATTATATGTCCTTTGTAGACCATATATTATCATTTAATGCACATTATATGTCCTTTGTAGAATATGCATTATCATTTTATGCATATTACATGTCCCTTGTAGACCATGCATTATCTTTTATAGTCTGTGTATGACATATCCTTTGTAGACCATGTAATATCCTGTTTGGTCTATGACATGTTCCTTGTAGACCATGTATTATCATTTTATGCGTATTATATGTCCTTTGTAGACCATATATTATCATTTTATGCATATTACATGTAACTTGTAGACCATGCATTATCTTTTATGGTCTATGTATGACATATCCTTTGTAGACCATGTAATATCCTGTTTGGTCTATGACATGTTCCTTGTAGACCATGTATTATCATTTTATGCGTATTATATGTCCTTTGTAGACCATATATTATCATTTTATGCATATTACATGTCCCTTGTAGACCATGCATTATCTTTTATGGTCTATGTATGACATATCCTTTGTAGACCATGTATTATCCTGTTTGGTCTATGACATGTTCCTTGTAGACCATGTATTATCATTTTATGCGTATTATATGTCCTTTGTAGACCATATATTATCATTTTATGCATATTACATGTCCCTTGTAGACCATGCATTATCTTTTATGGTCTATGTATGACATATCCTTTGTAGACCATGTATTATCCTGTTTGGTCTATGACATGTTCCTTGTAGACCATGTATTATCATTTTATGCGTATTATATGTCCTTTGTAGACCATATATTATCATTTTATGCATATTACATGTCCCTTGTAGACCATGCATTATCTTTTATGGTCTATGTATGACATATCCTTTGTAGACCATGTATTATCCTGTTTGGTCTATGACATGTTCCTTGTAGACCATGTAGTATCATTTTATGCGTATTATATGTCCTTTGTAGACCATATATTATCATTTTATGCATATTACATGTCCCTTGTAGACCATGCATTATCTTTTATGGTCTATGTATGACATATCCTTTGTAGACCATGTATTATCCTGTTTGGTCTATGACATGTCCCTTGTAGACCATGTAGTATCATTTTATGCGTATTATATGTCCTTTGTAGAATATGCATTATCCGTTACAGTATTTGTATAGGTTATAAAGGTTCTCAAGGTAAATTTCAATAATCAAGGAAAAGTCAAAACATGTGTGGCAAGCTGTCTCTCTCTCTGTCTCTTTAACTGATACCAGACATTTCTTTACAATGTTTTAGCATGGACTTTTGTTGGCTGACACATAGCCAATGATTTTGATTTTTTATTACTCTATTTATGAGTCCTGGTGTATTATCATTCTGGAAGATGTACTGATAAATTATAAAATGCCATGCAATTAACAAACATTGTGCTCAGTTAATTAAAAGTATTATCAGGCAATTACCTTTCCATTTACAACCAATACTATTGTCACTCACGATAAGTTTAATCAACTTCATATTGTCAAACTTTATTGTTTGTTTGCTGTGTGGGATACCAAGACGTTGGGTGTGGCTGGGTGGGATGCCTAGGCACTGGGTGTTTGGATGGGATGCCTAGACACTGTGGTGGCTGGTTGGAATGAAAAGACAACAGAATAACAAGGTGGGATGCCTAGACACTGGGTGTCTGGATATGATACCATGACACTGGGGTGACTGGGTTGGATGCCTGGACACCGGGTGGCTGGGTGGGATGTCTAGACACTTGGGTGGCTGGGTTGGATGTCTGGACACTGGTGTGGCTGGGTGGGATGCCAGGACACTGGGTGGCTGGGTGGGATGTCTAGACACTTGGGTGGTTGGGAGGGATGTCTAGACACTGGGTGGCTAGGTGGGATTCCTAGATAATGAGTTGATGGAGTGGGAGGCATAGGCACTGGGTTGCCCATTTCTCTCCATATTTTCTGCAAATAAGAATTTATTAATTGTTCTCGTTGACAATCTTACTTAAGCATTTTCTTCCTAAATAGCTGTTGGTTATTACCTTCCTTAGTCCAATTTTTAAAATAAAAAATGGTTTCTTTTGAAATTGACCTTTCTCTGTTCTGATCAAAAATGCCAGTAATATCACAAATATTTCTTCAGTTTTATTCTTTAATCACATAAAATAAGTGGCATGAATTGTATTAGGAGAGTGGACAGAGTTGTACATTATTACAGTACTCTATAATCTAATCTGGATTACCCTCGCACATGTCTCAGATTAGTCCCTAGTTACAAAACCCTCACATTACTTAATGCAGTCATTAGTCTCAACTGACTTATGGAATATCTAGTTGCATTACTGACTTTTTGCTGTATTTCTTTATTCCATGATGTTGTTGAGTAGTTTCATCCTGATGCAAGCAATTAGTGACATGGCAAGGAAATTGTTTACATACATGTATTATACAGTGCATGTTAGGCTTAACTTAGGTCAAGAATAAAATATATATGTTTCAGGTTGGTTGATTGTCCCTATTATTTTAGCCCTAGCACTTTCTTCTCACTGGGTAATTTTTTTTTATAATGTAAAATAATACATGTACTAATTTTAAAACCAGTGCAATATAAAAGACGTGTTTTGTTTTTGGTCTTGTAAGTAAAAAGTTAGAGACCAATAAGAATATACATGAAAGAAGCCTGGTCTATAAAGTGTGTGTGTGTGCTTAGGATTTTTAATGTAGCTTTAAAAAAAATTGAGTCATATCACTACGATGTCTGCAGTGAGGCAGTTGATAATGATGTCTAGCACTGGGGCAGGATGCCACAGGCATGTAGCATGATGTCCAACCCAGTCACATTATCCTGACACCAGGCCGACCAGTCCTAACACTAACCTCTTAATGCTGAGCGCCAAGCGAGGCAGCTGTTAGTATCATTTTTGTAAGTTGTTGGTATGACTTGGTCGGGGATCAAACTCTCGACCTCCCGCTTCCACGGTGGATGCTCTAATCACTAGGCCACAAGAGCAGTTGGTCTGTTCAGTTGATTGAATGAAAGTGCATTAAATTTTACTTCATATTATGATGCATGCAACAACACTTTTGTTTCATGTTGGAATTTATGTTAGAAAAGTCACTGATATAAAAATGGGCATTGATGAGAGAAATAATGGGCATTGATGATGGAAATAATGAGCATTGATGATAGAAATAGTGAGCATTGATGATATAAATAATGAGCATTGATGATAGAAATTGTGAGCATTGATAATATAAATAATGAGCATTGATGATGGAAATAATGAGCATTGATGATAGAAATAATGAGCATTGATGATAGAAATAATGAGCATTGATGATAGAAATAATGAGCATTGATGAGAGAAATAATGAGCAGTGATGATAGAAATAGTGAGCATTGATGATGGAAATAATGAGCATTGATGATAGAAATAATGAGCAAGAGTGTCTCTAAGGGACTGATGGTCTGTTGACTTAAAAAGAAAATACAGTTTCTTGTCTTTAAGTGCTGGGTACTTAAATGATGTCTAATATTTTTTAGCAATAACAAGATTTTCAAATACGCTGCAGTGGCAACCATTTTTGATGTAAAATCAGCACCGTTTGCACTGATGTCCAACTAGACGTTATTTTAATTTTTTTCATATCTTATACCATTCATTCGAGAGGAGTACCATAACAAGATTTTCAAGCAGGTTGAAATGGTGACCATATTGCATTTTAGCTCATTACTATTTTTTATGTAGGACCTCATCAGTATTTTAATTATTAGAGCATCCAAGGCTCAGATGCAGGAGGTCGCGGGTTCAAATCCCGGCTGAATAATCCCAAAAACTTAAAATGGTACTTACAGCTGCCTTGCTAGGTTCTCAGCATCAAGAGGTTAGTGTTACGATTGATCAGCCTTGTGTTAGGATCTTGTGACTGGGTGGAACATCATGCTACATGTCTGGTACTAGACAACACTATAAAAACCATCAAATGCAGACATTGTTGTGATATCACTAAAAAATTGTAAAGCTACATTAAAAATCCAAATCTCACATTATTTTCATTTAGGACCAACTAAATATTAAACGTGCATCCATCTAGGAGGACCAGAATTAAAAGTCTCAAAATGGCTGCCGTGTCAGTCATATTAGAGGTTAGATCAGCACTGTTTAAATTAAATATGATAAGGAGACTTCTGGTAGAAACCACATACTGATACATGTATAACTTTCCACTGATGAGAAGCAGCAGTAACATGATTTTCAAGATGGGTTCCATGGTTGCCATTTTGTAGATTAGATCAGTACCAACTAGATATTTTTAGGACGTCTTTGGGTGAATATCCCTTGCTGATATGACTTTCCATTTTGGGAGGAGTGGTGATAACAAGATTTGTAAGATTGCTGACAGATGGGCATCATTTTCATACAATGCCAACTTGACAATGTAAGAGATCATTTAGTGAACACCACATTATTATAACTCTTTTTAAGAGGAGTAGTGATTCTAGTTTCAAGATGGCTGTAGTGGTAGCCATTTTGGATATCAGATTTGCACCATTTTCACTTTGGACCAACTAGGCACCATAGGAAGGCTTGATGAAATCTCCATGTCATTATGACTTTCCATTCGGGAAGTATATCCGTAACAAGATTCTCATATTATCTGCCATAGTGGCCAAATTGACATCAGATCAGCATCATTTTCGTTTAGAACCAACAAGATGTCATAAGAAGTTGATTGGTAGCCATAGTGGATGTCAGATTGGTACAGTTTTCATTTGTACAGTTGATTGGAAGCCATAGTGGATGTCAGATTGGTACAGTTTTCATTTGGGATCATTTGGACAACATAAGATGTAGTTTAGTAAAAACTCTTTGTTGATATGGACATCTGTTCAGGAAAAGTAGCATGAACAAGATTTTCAAGATGGCTTTCTTTTTCGCACCATTTTTATTTAGGACTAACTAGAAATAGTATGAAGTCCTTTCGTGAAAATTCCATGTTTGTATGAATTTCCAGTCAGAAGGAATAGTGATGGTAACACAGGATTCAAAGATGACTGTTGGTGGCCATGTTAGCTGTCAGATCAGCTTCATTTAGTGAAAGCCCGATGTAGATTTCGGTGTCCATTCAAGAGAAATTGTTGTTGTTGTAGGGTTTAATGTCATTTTTCAGCACAAGATAAGCTATACATGACAGCCAGTATTAATGGTGAAAGAAGAACCAGGGAAAACCCCAGAAAGAACCACCGACCCTCCAGAAGCTACTGGCAAGCTTTCTCACATACCCACATTGTCTGAAACCTAGATTTGAATCCACACAGAGCTGAGATGGCAATTATCCATAGTGGTGAATGCTTTAGACCACACTGCCACTCGGGGCCCCTTCAAGAGAAGTAGCAAGATTTTTTAAAATGACTGCCATAACACCCATATTTAATGTCAGATCTGTATGTTTTTTTTAGAATTAGTTCATCTTTTAGTGAAATGTTGATATAACTTCTCAAGAAGAGAAGTCAACTCTTTAGAACTTTATGTGATTCTTGACCAGCCCAAATTTACAGCATACATGTACCGGTACTTTCCTGTGGGAAATTTTAAAAATATTGAGAGATATGGGGGGGGGGGGGGGTATCAGTATATAATGCTTTAGGTTCTTCAAGTTTTACAGTCTGCAATATTTTCACTGTATATATATCAATATCTTTATTAGCATTTTTCTATTACATAACTGCCCACATTTTCTTTATCCATTAATCAATTGCTTTACACAATGTAAAAGTCTTTCATTTCCATCATGTAGTGAATGCCAAGGTCATTTCCTTGCAAAGACAATATATATTAAAATAAGATATTAAATTTGACTCGTCAGAATTCTTATGTTTTAGGTGTGTGCTTAAGATTCTACGTATGTGCATTTGTCACAGTGTAGAAAGTTTAATCAAACCTTGGAGTTATTTGAGTAATTTGTAACATAGAAAATAAATGTTTATTTTAGATAGGATGTATGTAATACAGGATTACCCAACTTTCAAAACCTAACCTAGCCAAGGGCAGCTTGAAGTAAGCCAAGCTTGCCAATTCATTCACTGCTTGCAGATCTGCCATATGAGCAAGGACTATTATTTTATTATTAATTCAACATATCAGCATCATTTTTAACATTCTTCATTTGAGTTCTTAAAATTCCTGTTTTCTTTTCACAACAACTCATATTTTTATATGATTTTAATGTTTTGTTAAATGTTTATACTTCATCCAGTACCCTCTTTAGGTTTGAATAGTCTATATCACAATGATATCTGTTTTTACTGGTATTTGTTGTCCTTGTTGTGGCTGTACATAATGTGGTTAGACAGGTTGAGTTTGATTATGTTTAGATTGTTCAACTTCTTTAACTGGTTGTATAAAATCTGAAGTATCCGGGGCCTCGAGTGGTCTAAAGCGCTCTCCGTTACGGATCACTGCCATCTCATTTCTGTCTGCGTGGGTTAGAGTCTCAGATTCAGCCAATGTGGGTATGTGAGAAAGCTTGCCAGTAGCTTCTCGTGGGTCAGTGGTTCTTTCCCGGGTTCTTCCTCCATCATTAATACTGGCAGCCATGTATAGCCTATCGTGTGCTGAAAATGGCGTATATATATGATGCTTACTTAAAGGTAGCTACAAAAGGTAATAATTGTTAAGAATATAATTTGTCATAATTTTTTGTAAGGCCTGTTTAAAATATAAAACACTCATCTCTATTGATTAGCCACCTGGATTTCATTAGTAACGTAAATGATGTCCTGACAATATAGTATCCACATGTGATGTTTATCATCTAGCGATCTTTATCATCTAGTGATGTTTATCATCTAGTGATCTTTATCATCAAGTGATGTTTATCATCTAGTAATCTTTATCATCAAGTGATGTTTATCATCTAGTGATCTTTGTCATCTAGTGTTGTTTATTTTTTGTGTGATAGTTACTTTAATGTAATGCCTACTTACTCTAGTACAAATAGTTACATGGATAAATATAAGTGTATTTAAGTCAGTACCAAAAGTCAGCTTGTCGAAGATTGTTTTGATGCATGTCACTTATCTAAAGGGCATTTCTTGAAGCATGAGTTTATACAACACTTTCCTGAAAAAAGAACATCATGATTTCATTGATAATATAATATTTAATTGATGAAGTCAGTTTTACCTTGTTATCTTACTGGATCAATGTTTAAAATCTGCATGAGAGAAAAATGTTATACATTAAAACTGTTAGTTAAAAGTTATTAACACAGTTCTGCTCTTTTGTTCTTTAATATTTTAGTTCAAGGTCTGAATTGTATGGAAACACCGAGGATATATTGTCATGACACTCAGAAGTTAAATACGAAGCTGAAGAAAATGTTATTTTTGTAACTTAGTCAGAATATTATGCAAATTATAGAAGAAAATGCTGATAGTTAAGAAAATGTATGAAAGTCATTATATCCTGATTGTACAGCATGTGGGACAGTTATATTGTTTGACCCTTTGTAACCCTTTGTTTTTATGATTGTCTAGTTTTATTGCGCACTGGAAGAAGCTTTCCATGTCCATCTGTCACATTATTCTTGTTCTATGTACATTGTTAATTTTGTTTTCTCTCAGAAACTGTTGGCTGGTATCTATTAATAGTTTAAACAGATTTTGTGCGAGTCTTTACATTATGAATATCTAGGTCTAATTCAATTTTAACCATTTTTTATATATAACAGCTAATAGAATTATGTTACATGCTTGACTTAGATCTCTGCCCTTCAGTTTCATTATCTTGGCTTTCTGGTTATTTGCCCATTCAACAAAGTATTAGTGGCAGGGGAATCTGTTTGATACATTTTATAATTCTTGTCTTTCTTTAAATTAATAATCAGGGCTGCTGACTGGAAGCTGGACCAACCAGACTGGACGGGTCGCATGCGTGTGGTTTCTCTTGGAAAAGAGCTCTACATAAAACTGGAAGACAGAAATTCAGGTACCATAAATGTTTTAAAAATTATAAAATTTTATTGAATTTAACTAATTATTGCCCCAAAAAAGTTACATTTACTACAATTATTTGATTAAATCTTGTTTATGTTGGAATATCAATAGTTCTGACATGATGTAGCCAGAGACATATACCACCTTTAGGACATACAAGGTTGTAGGATGCAGTGGCAAGCCCAAAACAAAAACTGATTGTAAAAGAAAACATGCTTACATGTAAAACCCTACAAAATCAGTTTAGTAATTACATTAGTGAATGCCTCCATATTGATGACAACTGCTCATAAAGGACATCATTTGTAAACCAATAGACCCCATTTATTATCCTCACTTACGTAGAATATTTCTGTACAAGACATCTGTTCCCTGACATCACATTTGTATTGTCACTTGGGTGCCTTTTATTGACAGGTTTCAATTTATATTCAAAATATGTTTATTTTGTCTAATATAGAGATTGTCACAGAATTTGCATGTTATACAGCTTACTTTCATATCAAATTTTTTTTGCTTACTGAAATAATTACTATCAGAAATAACAAAAAAATATCACTTTTGTATTCAAATTATTTTTTCTCCCTTTAAAAGTACTGTTTTCTCTGGCAGCTTCTTTGGGTGAAGGTACACTTGTCCACTTAACATAAAATTTTTTCTTTTCATTTTTAGCTATTTATCTAGATATTTATCCCTGATTTTCTCAAAAGCCATATTCATCATTTAATTATATGGGGATTATGAAACCATTAGTTTACAAAAATCATGGTGTTTTCATATTTTGCAATAAGCTTTAACATCCACATCATTTCAGATCTCAGTCATCTTGTGTATTATTCTCCCATAAAAGCATTTTAGTCTTACAAATGGGTAGCAGTTTTTGAATGTGCAACTACTACTTATTAATAATGTAGTTAACCTAGACCCAGATCTGTCAGCATATTCTGATTTAGCTATGATAGATCTTGGAATACATAGTTTGCCTGAAAACGTAAGTAGAATGAACATTTTAGAACAAGATCTGCCAACTCATTCATGTGTGACAGATGTGAGCTTACACTGTTTGCTTAAGACCAGTGATCTGCCAACTCATTCATGTGAGACAGATGTGAGCTTACACTGTTTGCTTAAGACCAGTGATCTGCCAACTCATTCATGTGAGACAGATGTGAGCTTACACTGTTTGCTTAAGACCATCAGTGGAGTGAATATCTTAGACCATGATCTGCCATCACATTGAGTTATGACAGATACAGATCTATGCTATTTGCTTAAAGCCATTAGTTAAATGAAATTTTTAGACCATGATTTAACATCAGTCTTTTCAAGACAGATCCGAGTCTATGCTGTTTGCATAAAGATATAAGTAAAATGTAATTCTTATACATGATCTGCCATCACCAAGAGCTATAACAGATCAGGGCCAAAACTGTGACCTTTTAAATCACACATAAAAAGAATATCTTAGATCCAAATCTTCTAGCAGACTAACAGTAATTAGTTAGTATACTGATTGCTGGGCAGACACAATACAGCCATTATGTACTTAGATATCTGTCACTTGGAATAGAATGTGTACTGACAGCTAAGCAGACACAATACAGCCATTATTTACTTAGATATAGCACTTGGAATAGCATGTGTACTGACAGCTAAGCAGACACAATACAACCTTTATGTACTTTGATATGTCACTTGGAATAGCATATGTACTGACAGCTAAGCAGACACAATACAGCCATTATGTACTTAGATATAGCACTTGGAATAGCATGTGTACTGACAGCTAAGCAGACACAATACAGCCATTATGTACTTAGATATAGCACTTGGAATAGCATATGTACTGACAGCTAAGCAGACACAATACAGCCATTATTTACTTAGATATAGCACTTGGAATAGCATGTGTACTGACAGCTAAGCAGACACAATACAGCCTTTATGTACTTTGATATGTCACTTGGAATAGCATGTGTACTGACAGTTAAGCAGACACAATTCAGCCATTTTGTATTTAGATATAGCATGTGGAATAGCATGTGTACTGACAGCTAAGCAGACACAATACAGCCATTATTTACTTAGATATAGCACTTGGAATAGCATATGTACTGACAGCTAAGCAGACACAATACAGCCATTATTTACTTAGATATAGCACTTGGAATAGCATGTGTACTGACAGCTAAGCAGACACAATACAGCCATTATTTACTTAGATATAGCACTTGGAATAGCATGTGTACTGACAGCTAAGCAGACACAATACAGCCTTTATGTACTTTGATATGTCACTTGGAATAGCATGTGTACTGACAGTTAAGCAGACACAATTCAGCCATTATGTACTTAGATATGTCACTTGGAATAGCATGTGTACTGACAGCTAAGCAGACACAATACAGCCATTATGTACTTAGATATGTCACTTGGAATAGCATATGTACTGACAGCTAAGCAGACACAATACAGCCTTTATGTACTTTGATATGTCACTTGGAATAGCATGTGTACTGACAGTTAAGCAGACACAATACAGACATTATGTACTTAGATATAGCATGTGGAATAGCATGTGTACTGACAGCTAAGCAGACACAATACAGCCATTATGTACTTAGATATAGCACTTGGAATAGCATATGTACTGACAGCTAAGCAGACACAATACAGCCATTATGTACTTAGATATAGCACTTGGAATAGCATGTGTACTGACAGCTAAGCAGACACAATACAGCCATTATGTGCTTAGATATAGCACTTGGAATAGCATGTGTACTGACAGCTAAGCAGACACAATACAGCCATTATGTATTTAGATATAGCATGTGGAATAGCATGTGTACTGACAGCTAAGCAGACACAATACAGCCATTATGTACTTAGATATAGCACTTGGAATAACATATGTACTGACAGCTAAGCAGACACAATACAGCCATTATTTACTTAGATATAGCACTTGGAATAGCATGTGTACTGACAGCTAAGCAGACACAATACAGACATTATTTACTTAGATATAGCTTTTGGAATAGCATGTGTACTGACAGCTAAGCAGACACAATACAGCCATTATGTATTTAGATATAGCATGTGGAATAGCATGTGTACTGACAGCTAAGCAGACACAATACAGCCATTATGTATTTAGATATAGCATGTGGAATAGCATGTGTACTGACAGCTAAGCAGACACAATACAGACATTATGTACTTAGATATAGCACTTGGAATAGCATGTATACTGACAGCTAAGCAGACACAATACAGACATTATTTGCTTACTAGATATGTCACTTTGACTAGCATGAATCCAGACAGCTGGGCAGACACAATACAGCCATTATGTACTTAGATATCTGTCACTTTGATTAGATGTATGAAAATGATGTACTAATTGGTAACAGCTGTATATTTGATTCATAAGTTTGGCGTTATACATGTAGGGATGGGTAATCGTGACAATATTAACAATATAGCAACTGTAATGTAAAATTTGTTTTCAAATCTGTTGCAAAGGTTGTAACAGTTTTCAGGAAAAAAATGTTTTTGGTAATCTAATAGAAAAGTGCCAGTAACAGTTTTTCAGGATGACTACTGCCAGCTGCTCAAAAAGTTCCATATTAACAGAATGTAAATTTACATCACTCAATAGATAACAATTCTACATATTTTTTCAATTTTTCACACAAGAAAAGGTCCTTGCAGAATATATTAATATAAAATTTAATTTGCTGAATTACAGTTGCCTTGAGGAGATTAAGAACATTATCACAATAAGGAGAGCACAAGGTCACAATTTACATGTTCCAAAATATTGTAATGTTTTATCCTTGTTAATAATTTTGAGATGAGTCAGGTCAAAATTACAGTAACAGCAATTATTTGAGAACTGTTTCAGTGAACAAATAGTATTTCATCTCTAAACAATGTTTATAAATTGTGAATTCCAATGTTTGTCACATACTAAAACTAGTTCTAAAAATGAAAACATTTAAAGCAATGATGGATGGATACTAATTACATAATAGATATATATGCAGATGGATCTGGAGATGTATTATCGGTAATTGAATTTACGTAAAATTACTTTGGTATTGCACATGGCTATTTACAATCATACATACTCGTGTTTAAGTCGAGTTCAACTGTAGACAAGTTTGATCCTGGTCTTCAGTTGCATAATACTCTGGCATATCAGGGTCTGTTTCGTTCAAGAATTTTTTTAAAATAGTAACATAACAATCAAACAATGAACAAACTTTGCAGACTTTATGGCACATTATGCAACAGCAGATCCGAGTCAGTGCAGTTTGAAGTTGGACTTCACTTATAAGTGAGTATACATAGTATATTTTTTCTGTGTAACAACAGAATTGTGTATAGTTCTTTTCAGATGGACAATGCAAGTTTGTATTTATTAATCTGGGACATTCTCAGAAACCATAGGTAGTCAACATTAAGTAACAATGTCACAAGCACTTTTTTTGCAAGGTTACAAATAAAAAAGTTAATTGAAAAATACATGTGCAAAAAACATTTTTTGACAGAGTTTAATACAATTTTACTGTATGTTTCTGTATAGGTGATCTGTTTGCCCAGTGTCCAGTGGACCAGTACCCAGGCGTGGCTGTGGAGGCAGTTACAGACTCCAGTAGATACTTTGTAATCAGGATTAAAGACCCTAGTGGTAAATATGCTTTATAAACACTAATAATCTCTTCTTCCTAAAGCATGTAGGGTAAATGACAAATTGACGGTACTGTAAACATATGGGAATTTCCTTTAATTTTTTGGGTACAAGTTTATTTGTTTTGGAAAAAATTACTGTATTTATTCACTTTCAAAGTAGGGGCCCCGAGTGGCCGAGTGGTCTAAAGCGCTGTCCGCTACTGATCACTGCCATCTCACCTCTGTCTGCATGTGTTTGAGTCCAAGATTCGGCTAATGTAGTTATGTGAGAAAGCTTGCCAGTAGCTTCTCGTGGGTTGGTGGTTCTTTCCGGGGTTTTTCCTAGGTTCTTCCTCCACCAATAATACTGGCCGCCATATATAGCCTATCGTGTGCTGAAAAACCCTACAACACTTTCAAAGTCCAACTTCAAACTACACAGACACAGATCTGCTCGCACATAATGCTCTGGCAGATCTGGGTCCATGCAGGTTTTCTAGAAAAAAGAAGAATTAATCAGTAGAACAAATAATATAGACTTTGATTTGCCAGCACTTTATGCCTGGTTGGCCTGAAATGAAAACGGTACAGTTCAGCCATCCAAAATGGCCACCAAGGAGATAATCTTGAAAGTTTTGTTATCACTACTGTTCCTCAATGGATATCATATCAAAATAAAGTTTTCACCCAAACACTTATTATGATATCTCGTTAGTTTTAAATGAAAATGAAAATTGTGTTGAACTGATATTCAGTATGGCTGCCATTACAGCCATCTTGAAAATCTTGTTAACTTCTCATGTACCCAAGGTCATATTGAGGTGGGTTTTTGAACAGAAAGACTTATTAAGCTGTATTTGGTCTGCAATGCATATGTTGTCAATCTTAGGATACATGTGACTGCTCTGGTGCCTAGTGGCTTGAGCATCTGTCACCAACCTTTTATCCAGTTTGGCTGCCAAAACAGTTCTCATCTTGAAAATCTTTCTTTTTCGACTCCATCAGAATGGGTTTTCTCCATAAGACAGAATAGTGTTTGTGAGTTCTGTTGTTTTTTCTTCCTCCATGTACTTGAGATTTTGGTCACTCTCAGTGGTGACAAATTTAGTTATTTTGTCTTTAGGTAATAATGTAGGTGTTGATCTACCACCAGGTTTATCTTCAGCAGTGCAGTTTATAAATATGATATTCACCATGATTTTATACTGTCAGCAGGTTCTAGTTAGTCAAATTTCACTATATGTATTCCCATTCATCATTGTTACCCATATTATTTTGCTCAATCTGCTATTAAAATAAAACTAATTTTTTTCATATGTGCCTTATGCTTTTTTAACAATTCTTCAACACCCTTAATAAATTCCCTTTTGTTTTTCTTCATTCTGAGTTTGCATGAGTTTCTCTTAGGCATACTGTTTGGCATTGGTTAATGTAGACCCCATCTAATTCATCGTAGTACAGAATTTCAGGTATGAATAATTATCTGCCCCCAAGAAAATCCTATTAAGAGTCATGAAGTGTTTAACCAATGTTTTCAGCTTTTCTTTCTCTATTTTGCGAACGATCCAAATTTTATCATAGACTCCTGCACTTTCACAGGTATGGCAAACAATATGCCATATAAGCCATTATGAAATGTATTAATGGTATCAGCGTTCAAGGGGCAGATAATCAGGTGACAGTGGTTACCAGTAAATTTGCAAAGTTCATCATCATCACTTTGAAACAAAATCATGGGACTTTTATTAATTCTTCATTTTAATATGTTGATTGTTTTTTTTTTTGCAGTGCTCAGATAGCTCATTTATGTTTTCCAGTTGCATTGACCATCTGATGATAGAAATAACTCATTTAAGTTTTCTTGCTGCATGGATCATTTAATAATAGGGGTGACTCATTTTATGTTTTCCTGTTGCAAGGACCATTTAATAATAGGGATAACTCGTTGTTTTCCTTTGCAAGGACCATTTAATAGTAGGGATAACTCATTGATAACTCATTGATGATTTCCTGTTGCAAGGACCATTTAATAGTAGGGATAACTCATTGTTGTTTTCCTGTTGCGAGGATCATTTAATAGTAGGGATAACTCATTGATAACTTATTGTTGTTCTCCTGTTGCTTGGATCATTTAATAGTAGGGATAACTCATTTTTGTTTTCGTGTTGCAAGGATCATTTAATAGTAGGGATAACTCATTGTTGTTTTCCTGTTGCTTGGATCATTTAATAGTAGGGATAACTCATTGTTGTTTTCCTGTTGCAAGGACCATTTAATAATAGGGATAGTATTAGCAGCTAAACCTTGATTATAGATTTACTCCAATTCAGCATATTTGTTAACTGGTGTACCATCCATATAAATTAATACTTCTCTGTTTTCTGCCTTTTCAAGGTCATTGACACTTAAGCTGTTTGGTTTGAGAATGCCTTTATTTCTTTGACTTTGTTTTATGGTTGAATCATTGTCTTATAGGATTCATCTTAGCTACTTATGTGTTTTCACACGTCTTGCATTTCGATCTAGTGAAATGTCAATTTTAGTGGTATCCCCATGTCTATAAAATGTCTTTCTCGGTTATTACAGCATCACCTAAAACAGATTGTACATTTCTGTGTGTCTGTGTTGATTGAATGTTAATTTCAGTCATATCCCCTTGCCTATAAAATGTCTGCAGCATGACCTAAAGCAGATTGTACATTTTTGTAAGTTCAGGTTAATTGTATGTCAATTTTAGTCCTATTTCATGCCTGTAAAACGTTCTTTTATGTATTTTAGCTTCACCTGATACTAAAC
This sequence comes from Unio delphinus, assembly GCA_029339505.1. Classification (NCBI taxonomy): domain Eukaryota; kingdom Metazoa; phylum Mollusca; class Bivalvia; order Unionida; family Unionidae; genus Unio; species Unio delphinus. Next base: position 1,900,309 of record JAQISU010000038.1, on the reverse strand, counting down.
TGTGAATTTGATTATGTAATGTGGTAATTGTTGATTCATTCAGTGCTGGCGGATCTGCCATATGAGCAAGGACTACTATTTTATCAACATCTTCTTTAACAGTCTTCATTTGAGTTCTTAAAATTCCTGTTTTCTCTTCACAACAACTCATATTTTTATATGATTTTAATGTTTTGTTAAATGTTTATACTTCATCCAGTACCCTCTTTAGGTTTGAATAGTCTATATCACAATGATATCTGTTTTTACTGGTATTTTGTTGTCCTTGTTGTGGCTGTACATAATGTGGTTAGACAGGTTGAGTTTGATTATGTTTAGATTGATTAACTTCTTTAACTGGTTGTATAAAATCTTAAATATCCAGATCCATGTAATTCATTTTCATTTTCCATTTTATTCTCTCATGTACATTACATCATATGTTACCCCAATATCATTGATAAATCTTGGTAAAATCTGAACTGTATATATCATACCAATAACTCAACCTATATAAGTTTTGTTTGGTTGACCCGGGGGCAAGATTTTAAGTTTATGATTGATAATTTTATGAGCATCCATTATTTCAGTTTGGGCAGTTGTAAGTCCAGCATTTTGGGTAATAGCTTGTTTTTCATCATTGATTGTAATATCATGTTACCTCAGACTATTGCATATAATTCTGCTAACATTGCATCATTCTGTGTTGTGCTGAAAGGTTTATTTACTTCAGCTGACCAAGCATGTGATTGTGATCCACCAACATCTGGTGGTGCTCTCCCATCAATACCATCACCTGTGAGAAAACCGGTTGTGGAAGTAACAGATGCCAAAATGTTTTGTATGTCATTCGCATTCTGTTCCAAGATTTGAGTTTGATATCTTTGATTCTTAGTTGGTCTTAAATGAAAATGGTGCCAATCTTACATCCAATATGGCTGAAACAGCAGCCACTCAGAAAATATGGTTATCATTAGAACATAACCAAGCTGGTTTCAGCATTCAGCAGTTACAAAATGAAGCAATCTCATCTTGGATTGCGCTAAATTCTTTTCAGTCAGATAAGCATTGATATCTTGGAGGGTTTCATGTCTAATATATGTTGTGTCTTAATTCAGATTCCAAAAATGACACTGGAGACATTAGGCATTTGATAGGTAAACTGACAAATAGGAATTATGGTCAGTTTATATAACCAAGATAAAACACATTTATAAATCAATTCAGATGATGTGTATTTACATAAACAATGCCTTTTATGTCATGCATCATTTCACTATGTTGAGTTGTTAAATATATATGACTGCTTTAAACAGTTAAAAAGAATTGTTTTGGTTAGGAAACACCTGACATATGACCATGGAAACCAGGCAGTCATTCAGTAGATGACTTTTATGGTGGAAATTCCTTGCAAGGATTTGAGAATGGCATTTGAAACCACTTGACCATTACAGCAGGTTTGACTGTATTGGTTGACAGAAACTCAAGAAAATGACTGATTCTCTAATTTGGTTCTGAAATTGAGACTCTTGTGTAGTGACATAAATTAATCAAGCTCCTCATAAATTCCATTATGCAGCACAATTCATGTTGGACTGTGAATTCTTATTTTACCCAATTGGACACCCATGCACTTTTCACTAATTTGTTGTAATTTTAAAAGTAGTGGTAACATGTTATCCGATTCCCATAGACATTGGAGTGCCAGGTCAGGTGCCATTTTCATTGTATTTCCTTTAATTTCATTTTGGTATTTTGTAAACTGTAGTCAGTTTCCTTGAAATTGCAGTTTTATTTGGTTAATGTAAATAAATATATAAGCATTCATCTAGAGTCAAACTGGTATCACTACCATACATACTCACTTACAAGTCCAATTAAATGTGAACTGCACAGACCCTGATCTACTATCAGATAAAGCGCTGGCAGATTTGGATCTGTGCAGGGCTTTACGTGTAATCAATAGAATAAACAACATAAACCATGGTCTGAAAATACATTATGTGATGGTATATTGTTTGCAGTCGGACTTGATTTTTCCATTTTAATTATATTTCGTACATACGCTGGCCACTTATAATAACACAGATACTCTGTAGAGTCTTTAAATGCAAGCAATTCAACCCAGATTACTTGGACAAATTTAATTTGCTTAATTACCGTGTTTATTCTCTTGTAAGTCAAATCCAACTGCACAGTGTAGAGCCATATCTGCCTGTGCATTATGTAACGACAGTAACGTTAGAACAGTCTATGCAGTTTTGATGTTGAAGTTAACTTATAACTGTATACATATGGTAATGATAAGTTGAATAATAGCTTGACATGTAAACCTAAAATTGCATTGTTCAGAGATCCCCTACCCCATTTCAGCCTATTTATTTAAGTACAACGGTAACTAATTAATTGTCTGAGGGCACAGTCATATACTGTTACATTTTTAATATCAGGTAATTTGTACTGTTAATTTACCTCTAATCTTTATTTACACAAAGTATTGGCTGGTTTCTTTAGCATGGAAAATGTGTGATGATGAAATAGTCACATCTTGCAAGTCCCCCCCCCCCAATTTAATAAGTGTCCATGTCGTGATCATTGCAGAAGCACACAAGACCAAGGTACATCACTGCTAATGTGGTCACACATCCAAAGAATAAACGCTTTCAAATAGCCAAGCAGTATTTCAGCATTATTCCTATTCATGTGTTCTGTGATATGTTTTGGGTCAGGATTTTATATGCTGCTCAGGTTATAAGAATTACTTAAAATTATCTGAGTACACACTGTTTTTCAAAAGTTACATGAGTACACACTATGTTTTTCCAGAAATGCCTGTGTTTCCAGGATTGCTTTAGTAAATGTATGTTGTTCCAGAATTACTTGAATTCACAGTGTAGCACTAATGTATGTTTTCCCAGGAAATTAATGATTTCTTAAGTAAAGCTGTCATATTTTTATGACAGATACTAATGTTTCAGAAATCCAGTACAGTGTCACTCAGAATAACCAAAATGGGGGCTTTTTTTACATCTCTTTTTAAACTGTAGCTGTAAAGAAATAACTTGCCAAGAAATTTAGATTTTGAAATGTATTCATTGGTTTCCAATATTTTCCTGTGTAATAAATTGTGGGTGCTAACTTCACAATTGAAAATGTCAGCTTCTTGAGAACATGCAGTTGTCACTACAGTGTATTACATAGCTACAGAAGAAAGGAAAGAGAAAGAAAGGAAAGAGATACAATTGACAAGGACAGTCGTAGTAAACTAGAAAAATGCATTATGTCTTGGTTCTTTACTTGAAAAAATGAAGTTCAAGCACATTAATTTTTCCAAAAGTTAAAAAATAAAATTTAAATAATACAAATAAAAACTGGAGGTCCACACTTGAAGAGATTTTTGTAAGCAAAATTTTGTTAATGTTGAATAATTATCGCAACATTTATTGTAGTGCTTATATGCATGAGAGTGTAGTCAGTTGAATTAAAAATAGCAAAAGAAAACAGTAGTGTAGTAAACTGATGGTAAGTATTTTATTTAGAAACTTTACTACAAATGTATGCTTGACTCTCAAAAGTCTTATGATTTCACCTAGTTTTCCTTTATCCAACCAATCATGAAGATCATGGAATAATCACTATCAGGTTGCTTCTATCCAACCAATCATGAACAAGATAATGGAATACTCACTATCAGTTTGCCTTTATCCAACCAATCATGACCAAGATCACGGAATAATCACTATTAGTTTGCCTTTATCCAACCAATCATGAACAAGATTGTGGTATAATCACTATTAGGCTGCTTCTATCCAACCAATCATGAAAAAGTCTTGGAATAATCACTATCAGGTTACTTCTATCCAATCAATCATGAACAAGATCGTGGTATAACCACTATCAGACTGCTTCTATCCAGCTAATCATGAAAAAGATCATGCAATAATCACTATCAGTTGGTCCTTACCCAACCAATCATGAACAAGATAATGGAATCCCTCTATTGGTTTGCCTTCATGCATTTAATACCAATACTTAAGTAAAGTTTGAATAAGAGTACCAACATGTTGATATTAATTAATACGTCTGTTTAGGAAAGAGTTGAGTGTATTATAAATTGAAACCAAGAGACATAAGTCCCACAATATATGACTATGATACTATGGTTATAATGCTCCCACCCCCATTATAAATATCAGAATCAGTATCTTATATTGTATAATTGTACACCTGAGTGATATGGTGCTATGGATTACCATGGCAATGAGAGGTAATACCACTCTGTTTTCTTCCTGTGGGATCCCATTCCCATAGAGACACATGGGAATCACTGCATTGCATGTTCCTTGAAATCAGTACTTTTGACAGACAGATTGACACCCAACATTGTCCACCTGTATTCCCAATTTGTTGTTCCTTATATCAATGCCCAATTTATTTCTGATATCAATGTGTAATTTGTTGTTCATTATATCAATGCCCAGTTTATTTCTGATATTAATGCCCAATTTGTTGTTCATTATATTGATGCCCAGTTTGTTGTTCATTATATCAATGCCCAGTTTATTTCTTGATATTAATGCCCAATTTGTTGTTCATTATATTGATGCCCAGTTTGTAGTTCATTATATCAATGCCCAGTTTATTTCTGATATTAATGCCCAATTTGTTGTTCATTATATTGATGCCCAGTTTGTTGTTCATTATATCAATGCCCAGTTTATTTCTGATATTAATGCCCAATTTGTTGTTCATTATATTGATGCCCAGTTTGTTGTTCATTATATCAGTGCCCAGTTTATTTCTGATATTAATGTCCAATTTGTTGTTCATTATATTGATGCCCAGTTTGTTGTTCATTATATCAATGCCCAGTTTATTTCTGATATTAATGCGCAGTTTGTTGTTCATTATATCAATGCCCAGTTTGTTCATTATATCAATGCCTAGTTTATTTCTGATATTAATGTCCCATTTGTTGTTCATTATATTGATGCCCAGTTTGTTGTTCATTATATCAATGCCCAGTTTATTTCTGATATCAGTGCCGAATTTGTTGTTCATTATATCAATGCCCAGTTTATTTCTGATATTAATGCCCAATTTGTTGTTCATTATATTGATGCCCAGTTTGTTGTTCATTATATCAATGCCCAGTTTATTTCTGATATTAATGCCCAATTTGTTGTTCATTATATCAATGCCCAGTTTATTTCTGATATCAGTGCCGAATTTGTTGTTCATTATATCAATGCCCAGTTTATTTCTGATATTAATGCCCAATTTGTTGTTCATTATATCAATGCCCAGTTTATTTCTGATATCAGTGCCGAATTTGTTGTTCATTATATCAATGCCCAGTTTATTTCTGATATTAATGCCCAATTTGTTGTTCATTATATTGATGCCCAGTTTGTTGTTCATTATATCAATGCCCAGTTTATTTCTGATATCAGTGCCGAATTTGTTGTTCATTATATCAATGCCCAGTTCATTTCTGATATCAGTACCGAATTTGTTGTTCCTTATATGAAAATGTCCAATTTATTTCTGATATTAATGCCCAATTTTTTGTTTCTTATATCAATACCCAATTTATTTCTGATGTGATTGCCCACTTTGTTGTCCTTATATCAATGCTCAATTTATTTCTTGATATCAGTGCCCAATTTGTTGTTCCTTATATCAATGTCCAATTTGTAGTTCTTTTATCAACCCAATTTATTCCTGATATCAATGACTAATTTGTAGTTCAGTTATCAATGCCCAGTTTGTATTTCCTTTTATCAATGCCCATTTTGTTGTTCCAGGGAGAAGTGCATTTATAGGAATCGGTTTTGAGGACAGAGGGGATTCCTTTGATCTGAATGTTTCTTTACAGGATTACTTCAAGTAAGTGAGGTTTTTTACCCATTGATGCATATGTTCCCCATTCCAAAGAATCAGTGTCCCCTTAATTTAACAAGTCCCCATATATTAACCATCATATGAGGACACAGATACATGTCAAGTACACTTGACAGCTCAACCAAGGTGCAGCAATGCATACTTCTGTTTATCATGGTTCTGTAGCATCCAACAGGACTGATTTTTGAGAAATGTAAAGATGTCCAAATTGGGCATTGGTAGATTGTGGTGTTAAACATATATTCAGACATAATAAAAATCATTGTAACTTGCATGTAGTTATTAGCTATCACTTTATAGTTGTGATGGCTTGAAGTATATTGTGCTGTATTATTGTTCGCAACAGGTGTAGAATTAAGTTAGAACTCGATAATGCTATTGAAGTGAACCTCTACCAAGATTGTGGTATTGCTTCTTTAGAACTCCTTAATGCTATAGAAGTGAACTTCTACCAAGTATGTGGAATTAATTTAGAACTCAGCAGTGCTATTGAAGTGAACCTCAACCAAGTATGTGGAATTAATTTAGAACTCAGCAATGCTATTGAAGTGAACCGATACCAGGTTTGTGGAATTAATTTAGAACTCAGCAATGCTATTGAAGTGAACCTCTACCAGGTTTGTGGAATTTAGAACATCTTAATGCTGTAGTAAGGAACATCTACCAATTGTATTGAATTACTTTAGGACTTCTTAATGCTGTTGAAGTGAACCTCTATTAGATTTTGGCTTACTACCCAGGCCCCCTGTCTGCTATTGCTGTCAGTAGTACTGATGGTACATTGGGCCTGGGCACCAGTCCATACTAAACTTGGAAACAGGCTGTTCAATTTCATAGGTAGGGAGTGCTGTTATGTAAATAGTTGTCATACTAAACTTGGAAACAGACTGTTCAATTTCATAGGTAGGGAGGGCTGTTAAGTAAATAGTTAAGTCATACTAAACTTGGAAACAGACTGTTTAGTTTCATAGGTAGGGAGTGCTGTTATGTAAATAGTTGTCATACTAAACTTGGAAACAGGCTGTTCAATTTCATAGGTAGGGAGGGCTGTTAAGTAAATAGTTAAGTCATAATAAACATGGAAACAGACTTTAGTTTCATAGGTGGGAGTGCTGTTAAGTAAATGTCATTTGCAGCCACATAAAGGTATGAAAATTATGATAAATGCCTTTTATCAGTTGAAATAGAGACTTATAACTATGGCTTGGTACATTTGTTTAATTATTTTCAATTTGACTGATTAAATGATTTAAATTTTGGGTTTAGAACCATGATAAATAGGTAACAGTGGCGTCATTGGGGATATCTGTATTTCAAACTTCATTGTTAGAAAAATTATATTTAAAGTATATTTATATTTTAGATGATTAATGATTTCAACTGTTACATGAAAGAAAGCAGGTGAAAATACATGAGAGTAAAATTGGATGGTCACATTGACATCGGGATTTCACTGAAAGATTTCTTATGATGTCTAGTTGTTCAGGAATGAGAAGTCTCATTCAAGTAGGGTTTTCACTGAAAGATTTTTTATGATGTCTAGTTTTTTTTTAATAAATAAGAAGTCTCATTCAAGTAGGGATTTCACTGAAAGATTTCTTATAATGTCTAATTGGTCATGAATTGCATGTCACATTTACATGGAGTTTTAACTAAAATAGTTCTTTTAATGTCTAATTGGTCATGAATTGCATGTCACATTTACATAGAGTTTTAACTAAAATAGTTCTTATATTGTCTAATTGGTCATGAATTGCATGTCACATTTACATAGAGTTTTAACTAAAATAGTTCTTTTAATGTCTAATTGGTCATGAATTGCATGTCACATTTACATAGAGTTTTAACTAAAATAGTTCTTATAATGTCTAATTGGTCATGAATTGCATGTCACATTTACATAGAGTTTTAACTAAAATAGTTCTTATAATGTCTAATTGGTCATGAATTGCTTGTCACATTTACATAGAGTTTTAACTAAAATAGTTCTTTTAATGTCTAATTGGTCATGAATTGCATGTCACATTTACATAGAGTTTTAACTAAAATAGTTCTTATAATGTCTAATTGGTCATGAATTGCATGTCACATTTACATAGAGTTTTAACTAAAATAGTTCTTATAATGTCTAGTTTATAATGAATAGGAAGTAACATTGGTATAGAGTTTTCACTAGAAGACATAATGTCTAATTCATCCTAAATGAAAATGGTGCTGATTTGAGCTCCAATAATGACCTCCATGGTGTTCATGTTGAAAATAGTGGTGTGATTCTTCCATATTAATGGCTGGATGGTCAAATTGAGGTGGGTTTTCATCAGATAATTTCTAATCATGTGTGTGTGTGTGTGTGTGTGTGTGTGTGTGTGTGTGCCCTAAATGAAAATGTGCTTATCTCATGGTCAGCATGGCAGTCATGTTGAAAATCTTCTAAATATAAATACCAGCATGGAGTTTTTACCAGGCTTGTTATGATGTCTATTTGTTTCTAAATATATCAGAATCTGTAAAATCTTGATATTGCGTCTTCATGAGAAGTCCCCATGTAATGTCTGATTTGTCCGAAATGAAAATGGTGTCTGATTTATCCTAAATGAAAATGGTGTCTGATTTGTCCTAAATGAAAATGGTGTCTGATTTGTCCTAAATGAAAATGGTGTCTGATTTGTCCTAAATGAAAATGGTGTCTGATTTGTCCTAAATGAAAATGGTGTCTGATTTGTCCTAAATGAAAATGGTGCCAGTCTTAATCTAATACTGCTGCCACACTATGTCATCATGAAAATCTTGTTATAACTCAAGAATATCACAAATGGTCTTTTCTTGGATTCCTGGAAATTCATGTCAAGTGGTAGAGCATCAGTCCCTTCAAGAGGCTCGTCTTTGAAGATTGGAACAAGCATTAGCTTATATTTGTAGAATCACTAATTCTCTTTTGTGGCATATGTATACAATTAACATTCATTTTACTGTGTCTGGCCTTTAATTGATTCAACTTACTTTGACCACTATATTGCTCTCTGCTGTACTTAATTTGACATTTCCGCTCATATGTCACTGAGATTCAACAGAACAGTCTACGTACTATATTTTCCATGATGATGCTAGCTGCATATAAGGTCAATCTTCTTTCCACCACTGTGGATTTGGAAAGCTGCCACTGGGCTTGAACATAAGATTTCTTGTACTTAAGTCAAATGCATATGCCATTAGATTAAAAAGTCCGTACCAGCTAATTAGGGGAGGTAAGTTGTATTACTTGATCTCAGCCAATTTAATTTAGGGTTTAGGCCAGTGTTAGTTGGGTGAACCATTTAAGTCCCACTAGTGCCTCTTGTTTCACAAGGTTTCAGATTCAAGTTTCATGCAGTTGGTTCTTGTTTTGCAGACATTTGAAACAGGAAGAGGAGGCAGCCAAAGCAGTGGTTGATTTGCAGAAAGGGCCCAAACTGGACCTGGGCTTCAAAGAGGGACAAACAATCAAGATCAACATCCAGGTAAAAATGCTTTTAGTTTATTGTTTTGCATGGTGACAGTGTTGTCCTTGCTGTTGGCAGATGCATAGACATTAAGTTTGTGTCCAGCTTGTGAATTGATGTAGTCAATCTGTCTGTATGTCCATCTTATTTTCTTAGACACTGATGTTTGTAGAGTCACATGACTCTTAGACACTGATGTATGTAGAGTCACATGACGCTTAGACACTGATGTTTGTAGAGTCACATGACTCTTAGACACTGATGTTTGTAGATTCACATGACTCAGTATATAACAATTCCATTAAGACTGATACAGCTGCAAGTGAAAACTAGCTTGCATTTAGCTTACTGTCTCTGATGCTATAACTTGCAGAGTCTTGCAGCTTCAAATAAAGATAAATCAAAAGACATGCTCCACCATTTAGCCAGAACAAACTGTTGTGATTCAGCTCTGTTGGTTTGCTTGTTGCATTAATCTTGTGTATATTCATCAGATTTCATCAGTTTATTGATGGAAGATGATACAGTGGAACCCCGCTATAACGCGCCCTGCCATAACGCGAATTTGGATATAACGCGGTCATAGCATGGCTCCCGAAATTTCGTATATTCATTCACACATGGAGAAAAAAAATTTGGAGAAAAGTAAAAAAAACAAAACAAGAAATTAACTTCATTTTGGGCATGAGATTAGTTGTGACTTTTAAAATAATATGACCGTGGCATGGTTCCTGAAATTAGAAATTCATTTACGTGTATTTTTATCGGACCGTGAAAATATTTGTTTAATGTACGAGAAATAGTGTGTAAAACGTTTATTATAATTTGGTGGAAGAATTCGCGTATGACTTTTAATAATAAACGATCGGAATTTAACAATTTATCCAGGTTCTTTAAGTGATTTTGGAGAAGTGATCGTGTATGAATTCTAAAATAATACGATATATATAACGTACGAGAAATAGTGTGTACAACGCTTGGCTTCTGAAATTTATCAATTTGAACAGGTTGTGGTGAAACTCCGTATTCTACTCTAGAAGAGAAAACTGGTTTCATTAGGTTTTTGAATTGTTAAGCCGAAGTAAACATTATCGGAAGTGTTACTTATTACGGATCCATGAGTAAAGCCAGTAAATCGTCTTTGTGATTGTCTTCCATGAATTCTGTATACAGTCGTTGCTCAAACAATAGCCGACATGGGCTTCTTATTTAACTGCAATCACAGCCAAGCAGCAGACAAAGCTGTGGTTGATACAAGAGTCGCACAATTTAATAAACATCAAAGGACGAAAGCCGCCAACATGTATGCTGTTCTTGGCGGTGTGATCAAACAACAAACAATTGAAAGTAAATAATATCCAGCAGTAGTACATTTAGAAGCAAGTTTAAGGTGGCTGGAAACACAAGATGTTGACAGCGTCAAAGTCCTTCAATTAAGAAACATTATTGACTTTGCTAGAACCCAACAGTTCGCGGCAAAGAAGCAAACGTTATTGGATATATTTTTCAAGAAATGATGAAATTTAAATTTGGAACCACACTGACTTTGCACTTTGAGCATCAATTTAGCAGTTTTCACATGTTTCTTTTGATGTTCACAAAATCTGAAATAAAAGTTATTTGCACGCTGAAATCATGCGTTCATTGTTAATTATTCTTGCAGTTGTCGCATATGATAAAATTTCAGCGGTATGAAATTTGTACAGACACCGTATGTAGACCTGGGAATAGCTGTATGCAATGACCGTACGATATCAGACGGCAAGTAAATGGTTTCAATATTTTGTTCATCCTATATTTTACACGACGAATTCAGACTATTACAAAATTATTGAATATTTTAAATCTGTACAATTTTCAATGAAATTACATCCATTATGGATGAACTGCATGCCACGACGGCACGGTAGCATACGGTGTTGATACACTTTTCATGATAAAGCGATAGTCTGGTATTATCGGTCAATCTGTATTATCGTTCAAACAAATAAAAATTAGTAAATGTTTTTAATGCACAGTAATAACCTATAAATATATTAGCCATCGATTATTTTGAATATATCTTAATTAATGCATTCCAGTTAATATTCATCTGATGATAGGCCGACTTTTGATCATTGTACATGTATACACGTATATGTTCTCGGAAAAAAAGTTAAATATTGTAAAACCCCGCATTAATGCGACCCCGCTTTTAACGCGATCCGATTTTATGGACCCCGATCATCGCGTTATAGCAGGGTTCCACTGTACTTCTATTCTAATTAATGTCAAAAAAGGTAAATGTTACCTACTTTTCCTTCTCCAGTGAATAATGACACATTATGTGTTTCCATTTAGCTCCATTTCACTGTCACACACTCACACACACACACACACACACTTTATGAATAAATAGAGAAAAAGTTTTATCAGTATTTTAATTATGTATAATGCACTTTTTTTAAAAAGACAAAAAAAATCTGATATATATTATTGACGAATCTTCAATATTTCATTAGAACTCATTTTATATCATAAAAATTATTGCCTGCGAAATACTTACTTAAAAATACGAATATTCATCAGTATGTTCAATATTCATTATGCCATCATAAATCATGTAAAGATGGACACCATGCGGTCAAACGAAAAGATATAGAATAATTATTTCAGATGAGACTGTTTTTAAAACATCTTTAACAGAGTTAGGTCAGCATTCTTTTAAAATAGAAATTACCCTATTGACATCATTAATACTGCTTTCAAAAAAGTATCTTCTCTTACACAACTTGAATCATTACAATGTAAAATCAAAAATAGAAATGAAGATATTTTTCCTTTTGTTATTGAATATGATCCAAGTTTGCCTAATATAGGTAAGATTATCCATAAATATTGAGATTTATTAAAATTATAAAGTAAAGCAAGTGTTAAATCGCTACACAAAAGCAAACCCACACTTGCTTATAAAAGGACTACAAATCGTAAAGATTTTCTAATTCTAAATTAGAAAAAACATCCTATAAAAAAGGATCATGAACTATTCTTTTATTAATGAAAATATTTCTTTCAATGGCATTACTATGAAAGAAACTTTTAATATGACTTGTTTTACTAATTGTGCAACATCAGATGTTATATATTTTATCACTTGCACAAAATGTGGCATCCAATATGTTGGACAAACCAGTCAACAAATATCTAGAACATTTTTCTTCACATGTTGCCGCACATTTTAACAAGAGTTCCCATACTGTGCAAGATTTCTTCTTTCAACCTATTGTTAAAGCTGATTCTGAGATGGAATGTCTGCTGAAAGAAACCTGTATGTAGAATTTTTGAGAGGGAATGTCTGCTAAAAGAAACATATTGGATTTGCCATCTTAATACGATATATCCAAAAGGTATCAATTCCAGAACACTATACGACATTGATTAATCTTTTTTTACATTTTTTTTTATGTCCCTTGTTTATAGTTAGTTAACAATTATTGTATATTCTTCTAATTTACAAAATAACTTATTTTAAAAAATATCATAAAAATAAATTTACTAATTCTTTAAAAATGAATGGGCATTTTTAAAATTAATTCTCAATAAAATATGATGAATTATTTATAAAATGCTTGAGTATAAGTATTATGCACACCATAATTGTAATTGTAAACTGAGATCGGATGAAATATTGAAGATTTGTCAATAATGTTTTTTTTAATATTTTTAAATGTGCATTATGCATAATAAAAATATTGATAAAACTGTTTATCTCTATTTGTTCATAATTTTTTTTGACGGTAGTTGTTGATAAAGATATATGTATTTTTAAGATCCAGTTTTATTTATTTTTATGAATTAAAATGTCATTGATCTGTGCTGTATATCCCTGTTTCCATGTTGATTATTCATTAAAGAGTGCGACAAAGAGGTAAAAAATGTGAGCTATGACATCATCTTGGTTATGTCATATTGTTTATTTTTAATGACGTAAGTAATGACTTTGAATTCAGTCTGATGATTCAATAAAGCGAAACCGGTTACTCATTCTGGATGTCGGTGTTGTTTATTTTATGTGTGTGTGTGATTGAGGAGTAATGCTTGTTTGGTTATCTTCCTGTGCTCCACTGATAATATTATATTATTTTCAGATTGCCCCTCAAAATTAGTTAGCATTTTTCCAATATAAATAATTTTGATAATTCATTGTAGTGAAATATGAGAAATAATGTTTTATTTATGCAAGTTTGTCCACCCATATGCCAAAGTACCAGGTTCAAATCATGCAATATGTTTATTTTTGTTTTCTTCATTTTTTGTTGTTTCTGTAACTTTTGTCTTCAAGTTGACAAGAGAATCATGCTACTACTGATATTATTTTTTTTCTATGTGAATATACTCAAAACAGTAGAACATGTTTGCATATTAGGTTACTGTAAGAAATATGTTACTTTAAAATCTATTTATACATCTTGTCAATACAGTATGTTTGAATATAAAATACAATGAAAAATTGCTGGTTCCAAGTAATATATTCCATCTCATGGGTGAAGAACTCACTGTAGTTTCATTCATGACTTTCCATCTCTTGAAAGAGAGTATTTCTTCCTCTAAATGTTATTACTGCATTACAAACAAATAGCCTGGCCATATTTAACCCGATTTCACTGACAGGTTTGTTGGGGGCAATCCCGGTCATGAAAGGTCTTTCTTGTTTTTCTTGTTTTTGTTAATGTACAGATGTGTTAAATGAATGTTACAGTAATCTGCCTATTCTTGCAGTAATAACTTGACCTGTTATTGGGAATAATCCCTGGAAATTATGGGGAGAGATTGCATAAAATTCTTGTTTACTCAGGTGTACTGTAGTCTGACATGCTGTATATACTCATTTATAAGTCAAGTCCAACTGTAAACTGCACAGACCCATATCTGCCTTCACATAATGCACCAGCAGGTCTTCACATAATGCACCAGCAGGTCTGGCTCTGCACATTTTATTTAGCAGTAATGAGTTGAACAATAAATATACAGCCAGTTCTGCAGCTGCATTATGCTATGGCAGAACAGGATCTATGTTGTTTGCACTAAACTTATAAGAGAGTATGTACAGTAATAATAGTAATACATTTATGATTTACCTATTGGACTATAGCTCTAGTATGTTGAAATGAATTAGCAGCAGAGAGGGTGAACAGACCACGTTTTCAAGCAAAAATAAGGCTTCCAGATAAGGTTTTCGAACAAAATATGGCCTATAGATAACGTTTTCGAACAAAATATCAGGTTTCCAACAAATCTCATTTAACCAAAAAAAAAGTCTCCATTTTTGCAAAAACGGAGATTTTACGATTTTTTAATCAATTTTGCTCGCAACGATGTGGTCATCCACCCTCTCTGCTGCTACAGGTTAACAAAAAATAATATATGATTTTAACCGAATATTTGATCAAGTCTTTAGGATCTCACAAACAAACTAATCGCTAACACCTCTTCTTGTAAATCAATCAGATTATTAGATTGGTCTGTGAGTTTGAAATTAATTCTGGTTAATGAATTATTATGGCATCGCATGTAGACAGGATTAATTGGGTTTTCAATAATTAGGAATCCTGGAGGAGCTGTTGGTGCAAATGAATAAAGAATATATCCTTGCTGAGCTTGATTTGATCGTTCGAGATTAATTTGATAGCTTCCTTCGATAACATCACATACTAAATTGAGCGCAATCACTGAGGATATATTCACGTTGAACGGAGCGATATGCCTACCGCCACCGTCTGGGTCATTATTATGTTTGAGGATTTTTATTTCCTGTGATGTTGTTTTTTTCCATGCATCATGAATTATTTTAAAACCAATATCGATGGTGTCACTGAGAAGTTTTTTTTAGTTCCGGTACATTATATCCTGGTAGTTTAAATGTTGGGATATCTTCAACGCGGATTTTATATTGATTTGCAAATCCTGTTCTCGATGTGGGGTTTTTATCATCGAGTATTACTTGAATAATTTGTGAATTAAATTTTTCCATATCGTCGATAATTTTATTGCATGTTTCTACGACGCTGATAAATTCATCTCGGCTGAGAGAGCCGGATTTAAGAGATATTAACAACAGTGATAAATCAGTATTCATTGCTGTGAAATTTTTAATGATTTCAGGTTCGTTAACAAAATTATATTCCTGCAATGGTCCACCCTCCGCCCTATGTTCGTATGCTAACCCAAAAAACTCTATAAATATGTTGTGTTTTTTATAACTCCTTATTGGATTATCAGGTTTTATTCTGTCTGTGATATAATCAGATTTTTTAGGTTCCGGTGATACAACAACGGTTTCCTGAGGTGGTAATTCAGGCCATCCTAGTACGGTTCTTATCGAGCTGTTATAGATATCTACGACGTATCCTTCTGTGCTTATTTCAATCGCGGATGATAGCGTCGGTTCATGAACCGTTATAGCAATTTTTGATTCTTTTCCAGTAATCGATTTTATTCTACGCGCGAATTCATCATTGATTTGTTCGATTTGGTATGACCCTGTTGGTATCGAAACAACTTTCCAGTCTGGGGTTCCGTCGGGTTTATTCTTATTTGCAAACACTAAAGAATTATTGGGTTGTTGACCACCAAATGATTTTGATCTGATATTAGGCCAACTGTGATACATTCGTAGTTTTGCTAGCGCTATCTCCTTCACTGGGACCGGAGAGGGGAAATTCACACTGAATTCTGGATTCGTTGATGTTATTGATATCATGCTTGTTTGTACTGGGTTCGTGTTCTCCACTATTCGTTGAAGTAATTCCTGCGGTGTTGTCATTGTTATTATACTCATGATTTATTTCTAATTTTGGTATCGAGGAATCATAAATACTGACCATCACTGAGAACTCACAATCTGGTAATGTTGATATTATTGAGATCATTTTGTTTTTTGGGTTCGTGTTTTCTGATTCCATCGGTGTTGTCATTGTTATTATACTCATGTTGTCGCTCTAATTTCGATATCGCGGAATCAAAAATACTGACCATCGCTGAGAATTCACTATCTGATATAATCGTATTATCGAGTGACGATGATATCATCAGGGATAACTGCGAATATGCGGTTGATGCAATATGAAATTGAAGTAAGTAATTCTGCAGTTTACTCTGGCTGCATGATGATATCTTTTTTGCTATCCCGGTTGATATACCCCCGATTGTAGCCACCGCAGAAATGCAAATTGGAACTACGACCGGGGCAATCATTGTAACCGATGCAAGTATTATTCCGGCGCCAGTGAGAACGCTTGACACCGAGTACACAATAACATCAATTGCGGTGATTCTTCGTCGGTATTTTTTTATTTTTATTTGATACTCCTCAGTGAGGGTTTTGAGTCTATTCTGAAATTCTCTGACCTGATCATAGCGACATTGAGTTGATGAAATCATTTTTATTTTAAAAACACTAGCGTTTTCAATTGTGAAATCCTTTCAATTTATTTACTTAAATCCGCTACGAATTCCACATACCAGGTTGCTGAAACCTTAATCAAATTTTTATCAGTAGCTGTTATAGTGAACTTTTCAGTTGTATCCTTGTCGATGATCGTTGAAATCGTATTATTAACCCCGGATGAACTCGACGATGATATATTAAATTGAGTTAATGGTGTTACTAGTGTTAATCGATAAATACCCTTAACGGTTGCAGTGATATCTAATTTGTTGTTTGAAGGTGTCCACGCAAATGATCCGTGTTGGATTGTATATACTACGTTATTGGTTTTCTCATGAGGAATTTTTGTTTTTTCAATGATTGTTATCATCCTCGAAAAATCACCTTTGATGGCTTCGATGAAGTTTTTGTCTCATCGATGGATTTTTTAATATCAGGGAGTTTTATTTCAATTTTATCTAACGGGGTTCCAATAAATTTATCAATGATATTTCTACGAAATGATGTAAACTGTTTTCCGTTTTCTTCAATTCTAGATTCAAGTGTTGTTAGTACAAACACAGAATTTTTTAACTCATCGTTGAGAGTTTTTAATCGATCTGTAATCGTCGAAACGAGTACACCCGGTTTGAGTTTACCCTGATCGGAAAATAGCGCGATAGTATTCTCGATTGCGTTTCGTTGTTTAACTAAAATATCATCCAGAGAGACATCACTAGTTTTCAATTTACCCTGATCCGAAAATAACGCGATAGTATTCTCGATTGCGTTTCGTTGTTTAACTAAAATATCATCCAATGACACAACACTGGATTTCAATTTACCCTGTTTGTCTTGAAATACAACTATTTCATTAGGATCAACATTTGTTAAGTTCAACGTCTCAGCTATTTCATCTTTGATTAGTTTTTTTACATCCTTGACAGAATCAGGTGGTGCAGTGCCATCGGGTTTGGGTTTCAAAGATCTCCCCCAAATATCAATCATGTTATTGTAAAACTCTTTCTCTCTCTAAAATCGTTTCGATTTCCAGCGATTACTAGTGTATTCATTAACGACAACATGTGGTGGTTTTCCGCTTGGGTTACTCAAGGAGTTAGAAATAGCGTCAAGGACATTTAATACTTCGCTGCCGCATATTGGTGGGTCAATCATCGTTTGTGTTGGTAGCGTAGAATACCAAGTCTTCATTGGAAGGGTTTTTATATACCGCATAAACTCTTTTGGTGGGGCTAATCCATATGAATCGAAATAAACAATCCCACGTGGATCAATAGCGTATGCAACCCAGTGAGTTCCAGGTCCGGTGCTGTTATCTAAATTAATGATTCCGGTTTCAGCGCTGTTTGGTTGATGTGGTAATTGATCTTTCATAAAGACACCTCTGAAGTTTTTAATCGCTAGTTTTTTAGCAGCATCCATTAAATCAAAATTGGACATGGGAACCATCGAAGATTTCTGAATTAATAAATCGTTCCTGGTAGTCTTAGACCCTTTCCGCTGTACCACGAATACGGGGTTCCTGGTAGTCTTAGACCCTTTCCGCTGTA
The DNA here is from genome assembly GCA_029339505.1 of Unio delphinus. Taxonomy (NCBI): domain Eukaryota; kingdom Metazoa; phylum Mollusca; class Bivalvia; order Unionida; family Unionidae; genus Unio; species Unio delphinus. The sequence continues at coordinate 1,881,971 of JAQISU010000038.1, read as the reverse complement.
CCACGAATACGGGGTTCCTGGTAGTCTTAGACCCTTTCCCTTTTTTTTATATCCTTTCCCAGTTGCTTTCTTTAGTGCCATTCCTGCTGCAGTACCAACGGCTCCTAACGCAGCCGCTTTAGCCACCGCTGGGGCTGCTGCTGCAATCAATGCTGGAATCGCAGCTAACAACGGGAATATACCGCCTGTTTTAATCATATTTTTGATAGCAGCCGCAGAAAGAGTAATCTGAACACCTTTTTTGGCTGCAAGTGCATCATTGAAATGTTTTATTTGACGAGTTGTCAGTGATAATTTATTTGCACCACCAGTCATTTGGTTGGGTTTCAACGTGATTGTGGTTCCACATTTTTTAGCTGATTCCGATTGCAATTTTTTTAATTGACCGGGAGTTAACGCAACACTAATAACACTATATGACATTATATATAATTGATTGATTCTAATTCAATGAAAAATCAATCAAAGATTTTCTACTGGTGCATCTACCACTCTCATTCTTCCTCCAACACCTTTGAGTAGCATTGATTTATCACTGAGAATGACAGCAACCGCTCTATAATCAGCAATAGCACCACGAGTCACATTAGCTCTAAAGTGTATATCAACAACAGATTGTCTCATCAAATCGAGATGTTCCAGTGAGAAGTAATAGATCGGATACAGATTTTTAAAATCATATTGTGATATTTGCAAACCAGTATCCACATTTTGATCGCGTGCCATAAATGACAACAGACGATGATAAACTCGTGCAATATGATTTTCTGTGTAATTAAGTTGTATATCCTCGGATGGTTCCTGTTGGCCGTTTATTCTCAGTGAGACGTCTTTCACACCTAATTGATCAAATATCATATGACTGAAACGTTGATCGCCAACTCGTGTGTTATCTTGTAACGCAATAAATATATGACGTGGCGCAGAAACGCCTTGTTTTGATGCTAGGTTCCAAGTGAATAACCCGTTGATATTTGATTGTTTAACATCTGTACTCACGGTTAGCCAACTTAGTAATGATTTTCCTCCTTGGTCCATAAATGATAGTAATCGTTCTTCTGCGGTGATTGCTGGAGTCAACACTGGCATCCACAATGATATTTTTGTTAAATTGACTTTACCAGCATCAGCATTTGGATTTGCATTGTCTGCTGGAATCCTCCAGATTGCGTCACTATCATCACTCTTTCGTACAAGCGATACTGTATGCTTCGCCCCGTAGATAACTTTTCTGACGTTTCTACAGAATCCAAATATGTGATGCAGTGGAATCGCGCATGAAAATGATTTACGCGCTCCTTGCAACATTGAAATACGTGTTGCGGCTCCTAGATTGAAATTAACGTCGTTGTTTATAATCATATTCTCGACATCAGCATCACTATTATCACGTTTTTTTGGTCGTCTTACAACAAATTGATTTCCACCAGCGGTATTTGTAACATCTTTTGCAAACATCATAGAGGGTCCTGCTGATCTTGTATAATCATCAGAATATCCCGCTAACCCTATTATTGTTGTAGCCACATCAACATCGCGATCTATCGACTCGATTTCTTTTCCATCAATGAGATATCTAGCACTCTCAAATAGCGCCATGATACCATTATTGACAAACCCGACTTGAGTACCAGCTGGATACGGTGCTGGTACAGCAGGAGTATCATCAGCTGTTACAAGTTCTCCTTCGATTTCGATAAACGCTTCACAGGGTAAAAAGTATTTACTGGTATCATGGACTTGAAGATCAATTCTTGCTCGACTATTTGAGTCTATGGCATGATAGGCGTAATATTGATAATCGCGTACAGAATCATCCTTGCAAACTGGGGCATCTATATCAAACGCTGGATCAGGTGACTGTTTGAACATTTTATTCTATTTATCAGAGTCTAAATAGTGAAATCGTAAACGATTTTTCCATTCTCATCGTCGTAGTTTTTTAAAGCCACTTCCTGCTATCATATTTGCAATATTGCTTTGGTCGGGGGTTAAAGCCATCGACGCTAATTTTTCGTCTACTGCGTTATTTATAATTCTACTAACACTTGCAGGCATTTCCGCTGTAGATGGCAATGGTACCGGTTTCTTTTTTCGTCTCACTAATGATGTTATTTTATTCTTCGCAGTTGAAAACGCTTTTCCAGCAAAATCTCCAACAGCACTAATACCCTTATCACGAATAACATCAATGGCTTTCATTCCTAGTTGTTTAGCCAACGGCATCACTTTTGGAGCCATTCTCGCAAATAACCCTGCAATGGTATTGCCTAAACCATCTCCGTAGTATGCTCTATAAACCGGAAACCGTGAATTAACTACGTAGACGGGGGTTGGTTTATCATGATTGTAGTGTATGATCATTATTTGAAATCAGAAACAATTTTTCAATTGACTTTTCAATTCAGTCACTATGATACCCATTTGCTAACTCGTCAATGAAATCTCGATATGTGCTGATATCCATGATACCACCCTGAAATAATCGTCTACAGATATCAGCTGCTTCATTAATTATTTCCGGTGAGTTATTTCCAGCTCGGAAACCTCCTACAAGAACTTCTAATCGTGAGATATCATTGATAACACTACCAGGACATGTCGTGGTAGAGTCAAAGACATCCTTTGGATTTCCAATCGAATATCCTTTTCCGCTTGTTTCCTCAGTTGTACCAGTTGCGCCCTCACTATCATCAAGTAATTTCCTTTGTCGGCCTCGACTTTGTTGTTTTTGTATACCATAGCTATCAACTCCTGCTTCAAAAGTTCTGTACTCAATTGTATCCTTTTTCAAATTACCAGTAATCTCCTTGTTTATTTTATACAACCAATCTACCCAGTCGTCTCGTTTAATTCTACTGTTTTTATACTCGTCTTTTAAAAACTCTTCCCTTGAATAATATTTTTGGATAGCGAAAATGCCAAAATCTGCATAATCTTCGAGTTTTATTAATTGAGGTTGTTTGATTTCTGTTATAGCTCCTTCGGTGAATTTGTCTATAAAGGGGATACCTTTTGGGGTGACGACATCAACAGGTTGTGGTTCAGGCGCAGAATCATCAATATCAGCTAATTGTTCATACTCGCGCTGAGTTTTTATATCACTGGATAACTGTTGTATCCCTGCGCGTGTTTGTCCGGTCTCTGCTGCTATCTTTTCAAGCGTATCAAGCAGCGGCGCCTTCTTTACTCGCTCTCGCTCAGGAATATCTCCGTATATCGCTGCTTCAGTTAACTTTTTCACATCTTTGGTCGCACTTGTTATCGGAGTAAACAGTTGTTCACTTGACACAGAAAAGTCAGTCTGCGCTTGTTGTCGTTGTTGCAGTTTATTCCGTACAGAGTCACGAATTGGTACAAATCTCCTGATTGCATCCAGTCGTTCACGAGCCAATCGGGTTGTTAATGCTTCATTGACCATTATTTAAAATCAGAAACAATTTTTCAATTGCAAAACAATTTTTCAATCCCGACCTAACACCATCGTAAAAAAGTTTTAACATCTCTATCAATGATGGGGAAAGTGTCATAATTGTATATAAAAATAATTAATATCACACTTTCCCCACTTTTCCATTTGATCAATCCGAACCAGCCATCAATTTTTTATTCACTGATTTCAACAGTTTTAATCAAAAAATGCTAAAAAAAATTAAAATCTCTATGAGGGACGGTCACAATCAAATAATGATAAATGGTTGGTCAATCAAAATTGTTCATTTTCTTGAATTAACGCCCGTAGGTTTCTAACTTTAGAATTAACCTCCTTTTTCAATTCGTATTCGTACCCCAATTCTTTTCGTATTCGTTCTACGATGGTATACAACGGAGCGAACACACTTACGTCACTGGAAAATGCGAGAGAGTCCTTAATAGAATTCTGAATTCTTTTGATGAGCGCATACTTCTTTGGTAGCATATACTTGTTAGTGCTAACTCCGTATTCTATATCCTGAAAATCAGACATGATTTGATCAGGATTTAACCCATCTGATAGTTCAATATCCCAACTTTTCAATTTTGAAATCTCGGATAAAATGCTATTCATGTTTTCAGAATTCATTATTCTATAATAATGATATATTTCTAAATGAAAAATATGACGCATTAGACATAACTAAATTGAATTTTCTGTCCCGTCCCTTTTGAAATCGCCGTTTTGGTTACCCCCTCTGCAACTTTTCGTACTGAGGCTCTACAAATATCGAAGTGCCTACCGGCTTCATATAATGATTGAAATATTTTTTCTTCGTTAGTTGTTGTATTCAAAGATTTTACTGGTCTCGCTTTTTTTGAGCATTTTCCAGTCTCTCCTCGTTTGGTATTCTCACTTTGTGTGATAGCCTGCAGATTTGATAAAGAATTGTTTTTCGGATTAGAATCGATATGATCAATAACAAAATCATCCTCGATCAATCCATAAAAACACTCAAATGCGAAACGATGATTGAGATAAGTTTTCGTTTCTTTTCCCTCCCTAACAGTAAATATCAAATACCCCCCACCATTGTCAGCACCAACTGGTTTCTTCAGTCTGCGGTTTCTTACAACACCATCACTGGATGCTTCATAATTTGTGATCACAGGGTGTTGTCTGAATTCTTGGTTCATTCGTATACATAATACTATTGTTTGTCTAATTCATCGTTTGGTTTAATGATAAATCTTTCGATGTAGTCTTGAGGAGTTCTTATGATTTTATCCTTGATACTGACTTTGTCAGCGTCAAGAATACTGACTTTATCAGCGTCAAGAATACTGACTTTGTCAGCGTCAGGGTCATAATTTCTGATTGATTGTCCATTTTTTATTCTTTTATCATAATAACGCTTCAACTCCCTGTATCGCTTACCACCGCAATTTAGACACAACTGAGATTTTCCCCTGACCCCAACTCCACATAGAATACAAGGTAACGGACCAAGGCTTCCACGACGAAAGCTTTGCATATGATACCCACAGAACTCATTTCTGCATGATTTGTTACACGGGGTTATTGATCCAATCATAAGCCACTTGCAGTGATTCATTATATAAAAATCTTTCATTTAAATGCTTGTTTTAATTATAGCATGAGGGAATTAAGGAGAACGCCTTCGAAAAATGCTGATAAGGAGTTTAAGAGATTATTAAAAATCAATCCAAAATTTAATCTCGATAAACCCAAAAAACGTCCAATAGACGGAAACATGAAAGAGTTTAAGAGATTATTAAAAATCAATCCTAGATTTAATCTCGATAAACCCAAAAAACGTCCAATAGACGGAAACATGAAAGAGTTTAAGAGATTATTAAAAATCAATCCTAGATTTAATCTCGATAGACCCAAAAAACGTAACAAACGTCCAAGAGACGGAAACATGAAAGAGTTTAAGAGATTATTAAAAATCAATCCTAGATTTAATCTCGATAAACCAAAAAAACGTAACAAACGTCCAATAGACGGAAACATGAAAGACTTTAAGAGATTATTAAAAATCAATCCTAGATTTAATCTCGATAAACCAGAAAAAACGTCCAAGAGAGATTACCCCTGGAAAGATGCTCAATTCAATCTCGATATAGTTTCTAATACACCAAAGAATACAATTCTTGATAAAGCCATGATTAGTAAAATCAGAGACTGTTTTAATGAATTCAAGCGTGATGGAGCATCTTATTGTTGGTCAACATTTCGAATTGATGGTGTTGTTGATGCTACCATGAATGATGAAAAAGCAGCAGTGATAATTTCACGTGTTGGGGAAAAACGGCATTTTTTCCGAATCAAATTCATTATCGAAGTCGATGGCAAATGGATTATTAGGGATAAATTTGAACCAATCCTCAAGAATAAAAAAGCTGTCATTGTGAGTAGAGATTCCAAACCAGGAATTCTAACCGGAATCGATAAGCCATACTACGAAAGATCTTATCCCGTAACAGCAATGGTTTATGGGATATATCCGTTAAATGATGAACCCGATATCGCAAAACTAGCTCCTATGAAATATTCTAGTTCACTGAATTGTGTAGCAGAACGAATAATAGAACACTTCACAAATGCATCCCGAGGAAATAAACTAACTGATCTAAGACGAAAAAAAATAACCGAGTGGGAATTAACGGTAAAACAGCACGGTGCAAAGATTTCTGATATAGCTAAATTAGAAGCATCATTAAAATTCCCAATATCAGTAACAACAATAACCGGAGAAGTATTATACGAACCGAAATATCAATCGCGAGGAGCCCCAATACAGATTATTGATCATAACAAACACGCGTGGACACCTGCGGTAACAATATTTCCACGAGAACGAACCGTGAAATATATCCCTAAGGAGTTCGTCGGGGATGTTTCTATGAAGAGAGATTATTCGATGCTATTCATGCGTTGTGTAAGGATGATCCTGTGTCAGTGTGGTTACTTAGAAGTGATGAAGAATTCGATCAATTTGTAAAACCAAATGGTGAATTATATCGCATTGAAGAATTAGATAACAGAATGAGAAAAATCGCTAGTGATTTTTCACCGGAGAATTCCCATGAAAAACTACTCACGGATAGTTTTACTATTCCATCAGTGGTAGCTCACTTCGCAAGAGAAAAAAACTCATGGCGTCCAACACGAAGTGATTTTCTCGAGGATGTTAAATTGAGTTGCGTCGAATTTGGTCATGGAGGACTGTGGAATACGAAATACTCACGTGATGGTATGATTTCAATTGATATATCCGCGTGTTATCCCGGAAGTTTTCTCGGATATGGGGAATGTGCTGAGTACTTCAAACGATTTGGACACCCAACGCATGAAATGACTCGTGTTGCGATTAATGGACCATTGCCTGATTTTGATTTAACCGGATTCGCTCGTGTGATATCATTCGAATTAGCTACAGGGTTACATCCGTGTAGTTATGTTTGGCTCGGTAGACACCTATCTGAAAAACACTGGATGCCAATAGTGCTATTGAGATATATGATTGATTGTGGTATGCTAATATTGTTGATTGTTTCCGAGGCTATTATATGCTATCGAGCTCAGAAAGAAGTTTGGCTACCACAACCCGATCTAGATAGAATAATCAACGAACTACGAAAACAGTTTCCAGATTTCAGTGAAGAAGAAATCATAAATTGGTCTAAGAAGTTATTTGAAATTAAAAAAGAACAAGCAAAAGATCTCGGAAGAAGAATAATCGGTAAATTTACCCAGGGTGGACGATACGACAACGCAAAATACTCTTCGCGGTTGATCATAGATGTCGCTGAATACGATTTTATTGTAGCGGATTTAATGAAACAGGGAAAACTTGTATCCCATAAGGATGCTTTTCTATCCAATGGTGAGAAATTAGGTACGGTTGTTACCTACTGTGATGGATATAATTCCCAGTACACACATTTGAGAAGTTCAATGCTAGCCTATGCTTCTATTAATCTATTTTCGATGATAAATAGATTTCCTAATACCGCGGTTAGAGTGGCCACTGATTCGATGTATATACACAATAAGTACAAATCAGCTGTAGCGGCATTCACAGATCCCGAAGAAAATTGGGGGCGTTGGCGATTTAAAAAAGAGATGCTACATGAGTATTGTGAATCCGCAGACGTTGCCATGGATGATAAATATCTTTGTTGTAACCGTATTGAAATTCAATCAGAATTTTCTAATGCACCACCGGTATCTGATCCAGTATGTAGATATAAGACAGTTTATTTAAACGGTTGTGGTGGGTCAGGAAAGACAACTCGTGCAATTGAATTATTTCGTCGTGGAAACGCTAGCGTTTCTAACATGATTGTGCTAACACCGACTCACAGACTCGCCAGAGAGATGATACAACGAGGGGTAAATGCTTGCACCTACCATAGTTTCTTTCGATGGAAGGGTGACAAATGGACTCCTGAGCGTATGGGTGATAAATTCATTCCTGAAATCTTAATTTGGGATGAAATATGCACAGTGTCATTAGATGTATTAAAAACATTTCTTGAGTGGTTGTTAAACAAAAACACAAAAGTCGTCATGTGCGGTGATCACGGCCAACCACCACCATTTGTCGGTGCATCTCCACATGAATGGCTAAAGGGTTTTGTAGACTACTATGAAGAAATCACCACTGATTATAGATCACTTGATGAATGATTACGAGAATTCAAAGCGCTAATTAGATTACAACCGGATAGAATCCAATGCGAAATAGCGCGTGAAGTGATTTCAGAAACTCCAATGAATGATTTCTGGGAAACATGGAGACCAAACGATTTGATCATTGCAAGTAGAAAAATAGTCAGGGATACACTTCAGATGAAGTTATTTGAATTGCATAAAGAAAAATTTGCAACGCTTCCAGTACCCCTTTGTTATAGGCCATCGGATACACGAAAACAGAATATTGAAGTTGATATTCCAGGACAGAGTGAAAAACAAATTCTCGTATTAAATGATATTGTGCTGGTTGATATCAATGTCGTTGAAGATGCATTGCGTGCTAATAAATCCCCGTGGACGCTAGGATACGCAGCAACAATACACTCTTCACAGGGATTGACTATATCGAATACAATTGTTTGGATGGTGGATAATCACATCGAATGGTCAAATTTAGTCTATCTCGCAGTATCCAGAGTACGAAACATAAATCAACTTCGAAGAGTTGTTTTCGATGATAATGACACAACAATAAGTGATATTGATGTTAGCATCATTAATAAAAAACTCTCCGGTTACAAACAACAGGACGAAAAAAAACAACGAGAATTTGATATTGATGCTGAACTAATAATCACTTTGAAGAAACAACAGAATAATCACTGCGCGAGTTGCAATTGTATAATGCGTTGGCAGTATTCGGATAAGGATCCTCGCCAATTCACCGTAGACAGAAAAAAATAACAGTCTCGGTCATGTCAGAAACAATGTGATGTTGACTTGTCTTGAGTGCAATAGACGCGACGGTGCTAGTTAAGACCATGCGGTGGCGATTGAGTATCCTCGGGAATCACTTGTAGTTGTTGTCGAGTAAATCCTCGTTGAGGGGCAGTTGAATCCAGTTTATAGACTGGAGGTCTACCAGTTGATCGTGTTATACTAGATATCTTATGCGTAGTGACGCTCCAAATAGGATCAGTAGCCCTTTTTCTACCCCCTTCAAGCTCTCCTGGTTCGTATAAGTACCTCACAATGACACTACTACCAAGAATTGGTTCTTTGAAATCTTTTTGTGGTTGTACGGGTATTGACTTCTTTTTAATCGCGTTCATAGGTTTCATGTTGATTGTTCTAGTAATCTCGTTATTCAGTGCAGTAATCACAGATGGTAATCTTTTAACCCATTCACGGGATCGCTTTTCTTGAATGAATTCTTTTGCGTATTGATATCCAAATAACTGCTCAGCAATCGTCCGATTAAATCGTTCTACAATGGCCTGATCGCGATGTAGCGCAGTATGCCCTCGTCGTATGGTGACATTATGATGTTTCATTGTAGATAACACTGCACCCTGAAATTCCTTGCCAGGATCAACCTGCAATAGATTTGGCCAGTGCAGAGGACCCCTTCGATAAATCCTCTCAAATGCAGAAGCGACTTCAGTGGCTGATTTTGTTTTTAACGGTTCTGCTTCTTTGTATCGACTTGCAATATCAACTACGGTTAGCGCGTATTTGTAACCACGATCATGTGGCAGAAATAATATATCAGCCTGATGAACTTCATTAGGAGCGGTCACATCAAAATGCGAGAATTGAATTTGTTTAGGCGGTGGTAGATAAATTTGCCATAGTGCCTGTTTGGATAACCAATTAGCCGCAGTGGTTTTTTTCACTTTTGCAGCACTAGCGAGTTTATGGACTGCTGATTTACCCCTCCAGTATCCTCTTGGGGAATAATAAATTGATTCCATATTATTAATTACCAGCACCTAACATCAATTTACTTTTTCAGCCGATTTTATCAAAAATGAAGACAATTTTTCTTTGAAGGATTTATCAGGAATAGCATTTAACGCATGAATTAATTTCACATCCGCGAGATGCCTGTTTTGCAGATTGCTGCTTTTATAAGCAACATCATGAAGGTGACAGGCCTTATCAATGGCGTTTATTGGTTCTTCACCGGGGTTGGGTTGATTTTGATTATTGAGTCTGATATCAAGTCTGGTTCCCGGTCCACAGTAGCTATATCCTGGAAGGTGCTTTTCTCCGGGGTACTTTGCCCATGGGGTTCCAGGGAGCTTTGCCAATTTGGCTGCGATATCACCTCCTCGTTTTTTTTTAAATCAGATCTCATAGACACAAATCTAAATTTCTTTGTACCACATTGCACGCATTTACCAGAAAGTGCTGATCGGTTATTTTTAGTTGTAATCGTCGTCACATCATCTGTGCCAGTACGCGTTTTACACTTCACACAATATAGATCCATAATTTATGTATAGAAATATGGATATAATTGATTTTTCAGCGACTAAAACAAGAGAACCAATTAAGCATCATGCAGCGCTACCAAACTCTATCCGGATGATTATAATCGGGCCATCTGGATCCGGTAAAACGCAATTGTTGCTCAATTTAATAATGAGATGGATGAAGTGGGATAAGTTGTTTTTAATTGCCCCTAGCGTAGATGATCAACGATGTTATGAAGTGTTAAAGGATTTTAACGAGAATGCATCAGAAATTAAGGGTGAGAACGCCATTGAATTTATAACCGATATCGATGAAGCACCGAGTATTGATGATATTGATGGAGATATTAACAATTTAGTCGTATACGACGATATAATGTTGGATAAACAAAAAAATCCTGCTAGAATATTTTCCCGTGGGCGTCACAAAAACACTGACGTGATATATGTCACTCAACGCTACACTCAGGTTCCAAAAGTCATCAGAGATAACTGCAATATTCTTTCTGTATTCAACGGAGTTGATACTCATACTCTTAGAAATATTTGGCAGACATGGTGTTCTGATATGGACTTCAATCAATTTTGAGATTTCTTTAGTCATGCTCAGTCGACTCCGCACGGATTCGCAACAATAAATTTGCATGATCCTCGGACACGATATCGTATCGGACTTGATCAAATATTCGGTTAAAATCGTAAAAGAATTATTAACCCAGAACTGAAAACTTTAGCAGCAGAGAGGGTGGATGACCACATCGTTGCGAGCAAAATTGATTAAAAAATCGTAAAATCTCCGTTTTTGCAAAAATGGAGACTTTTTTTTTGGTTAAATGAGATTTGTTGGAAACCTGATATTTTGTTCGAAAACGTTATCTATAGGCCATATTTTGTTCGAAAACCTTATCTGGAAGCCTTATTTTTGCTTGAAAACGTGGTCTGTTCACCCTCTCTGCTGCTGAATTAATGTCATGGAATGTCATTGTATTTTCAAGAACAGCAAAATATCTGGATATGTATTCCTTATTTCACTATATTTGCAATACTATGTATTAAATTGTTACTGAACAAACTTAGTCAAAAATGTTAGAAATGACATTCAAAGTAAAACTTTTTTAGAAAGCATTAAACTTGTTTCTGAAATTATTTAAGTATTACAGTGCAAAGGATGATTATGGAAGAGTGACTTTATTCCTGAGAAGCACAAATAATTGGTTGTAAGGAACTCTTTATTTATTTGTAATGAAGAAGAAAAGTTAAATTTACAAAAGACTGGAAATAATGCCAGAAGAGACAAAATCCTTGTGTCATACTTAGATGAAGAAAAGAAAACCATATGTTTGGACAATTTTATTCCATTGGAAAACAGCTCTGATAGACATGCTAGCCTATTACTGGCCCAAAGTCTGGTTTTAACTTGCCCTGTCTGAAGCCATCATGAAGAAATTGTCTGTTCTATAAGAATTTCTTTGATTTGTAGACTTTTTGGGTTTTGATGTTTTTGTTCAATATGTACACATGTATTTAGTAGTGTATAATGGCACACATATTTTGTAATGTATAATGGCACATGTATTTATGGCACATGTATTTAGTAGCATATAATGGCACATGTATTTAGTAGTGTATAATGGCACATGTATTTGGTAGTGTATAATGGCATATGTATTTGTTAGCGTATAATGGCACAAGTAATGTATTTGGTAGTGTATAATGGCACATGTATTTGGTAGTGTATAATGGCACATGTATTTGTTAGCGTATAATGGCACAAATCATGTATTTGGTAGTGTATAATGGCACATGTATTTGGTAGTGTATAATGGTACATGTATTTAGTAGTGTATAATGGCATATGTATTTAGTAGTGTATAATGGCATATGTATTTAGTAGTGTATAATGGCATATGTATTTAGTAGTGTATAATGGCATATGTATTTAGTAGTGTATAATGGCATATGTGTTTAGTAGTGTATAATGGCGTATGTATTTAGTAGTGTATAATGGCACATGAGACCATTTAATAGCAATATGGCGCAAATTATAGGTAGCATTTATTTTTAAAAAAAGTAAAGATGTAGAATTGTCCCAATTTCTTTTAGGATTAATTTAGGAATGCAGTTAAAAATCAAACTTTACCTTTCAATTTCCTTGTCCCAGTAACAATTTAAGGTTTATGCATCTGTCTTGATTATTATGTATTTGGCAAATTAGAAAGGAAGAAAGCATATATTGTAATTAATTCTAACTGATTTGAGTACATAGATTACATTATTTTAATTACAAAAAAAGTAAATACATTTCCTCCACTGCCAGCAAAATAAGAGATTTAATGTTTTCAAAATTTCATGAATAAATCTCAAAATAATTCACATTTAGTTTTAAATTATTCCCTTAAACTTCCAGTTTTAAAGTTTTAAACTCTGCTGCAATATCAGTGACAGTTATAGTTCAAATATATAACCATAATGGTATGACAATTCCTGTATGTATTCTCAGGTAGGAATTGTTTAAAAAAAGCTTTGAAATGTTTCATACTTGTATGATTGCTAATTGTCCATCTATCCATCTGTCATTTAGCACAGGTTTTGTTATTGCTATTCATCCTAAACTACTTGGACAGTTGCCATGAAACTTTACACACCCATTTATCTGTAGGTCCAGCTGGTTCTAAATGAAAATTGACCACTCCAGTGGACATTGTTTTGAGAGTATCTGGGACATTGTTTTTAGAGTGTCTGCCTCATATGCGGGAAGCCATGGGTTGAAACCCCCGGTCAAGTCATACCAAAGACTTATAAGAATGGTATTAACAGCTGCCTCACTTGGTGCTCAGCATCAAGAGGTTATTGTATGGACTGGTTGGCCCGGTGTTAGGATAATGTGACTGGGTGGGATATCATGCTACATGTCTGCAACATCATGCCCAAATGCTAGACATCACAATAAACTGTCAGACTGCTGACATTGTAGTGACATGACAAAGTTTTTTTAAAGCTAGGTTAAAAATCCAACTCACAAGTAAACACACACACTCACACCCCTAAATGAAAATGTTGATGCCAGGACACCAGATGTAGCACAACAGCAGCCATCTTGAAAAAACTTATCATAACAATTCCTGAATGGATGGTCATATCAGCATGGGGTTTCACTAAAATATTTGTTATGATGTTTACTTTGTCAGAATTGATAATGGTGCTGATAAGATGTCCATGGCTGCCATTATAGTCATCTTGCAAATATTGTTTCTGCTACTTCTGCTGACCAGAAAGTCATATTGACATTAGGTTTTTCAGATATCTAGGTTAGCGAAATAGAAATTAAACAGCATGTAAAATAAGTGATAATTATTGTCATGGCACGCACAAAACAGATGGCACACAAATCAACGGGATGTTGATTTAAATGTGGTCTGCTTTGGAACAGAACAAAACAAAATAGATGACTATTACAATGAATCAAAAGGAATAACTATATGAAAGAAGAAGACAAAAACCAAGGAGAAAGTGAGTTGAGCTCAGACGGAAACAAACGGACAGTACAAGAAAAAACGGCGATGGCGAGAAGAACCATGACAGAACTTCAAAAATATTTTAGAACAAAGAGAGTGACACTAGATGATGGAGACTATATAGAGTGCAAGTACAAAGAAGGTACACAGCAAATAATATTTCCAGATCTAAACAACAGAGAAATACCAGGCACAACATCAGTATTGATACATATTAAAATCACAGATGAAGAAATTTTATCCAAAATCTACTCCATAAATTATGCAGCAAACGGTTACTACATCAGATATAGAGGAAATATACCAGCATTGAAATATGGAGAAACTACAATATGCGGCCAAAGAGCAATAATTCAAAGTCCAAAACCAATCATGCAGAAAATAAAGAAACAAACGGGGGAATTGCACGAAAACGGCATACCTATGGAAATTCCAACTGAAATTGTGGCAATATGGGCAGAGGAAAAATTTGGCATTAAGGTGGAAAAGTTTTGCTTAGGGAAAATACCGGGGTTCGAAATTTTTACTGAAACAAGGATATTAGAAATTGAAAGAAAAAAACTAAGGACAATAAAAAGAAGGTGTTTCCTACGGGGATTTATGATCACAACTTGGTACAAAGGATGTATCTATTATAGAAAATGCAGCAAGTACTGGAAAACAGGGCATACACAAAGAAATTGCAAGATAGAAATAGAACAAACAACAACAGAAAAGAGGAACCTAGAAGTACCGCAACTCATCCTGAACAAGGATACTACAAATCCTCAAGTAACAACCAACCAGACAAGAAATGAAAAAGAAACACAGGATCAGGAAAAACAAATGCCTAACAAACCACAACCAAGGCCCCGAAAATCACAACTAAGGCAAACCACAGCTCATGATAAAGACGAGAAAGAACAACAAGGACTACAAAAACAACAAGAAATAATACAACCGGATGAACAACTAAAGCAACAAACAACAAAACAAGAACAAAAAAACCACTAACAACAAAACAATTGAAAAAGAGACAGAAAATGGATAGGAAAAGAAACAGCACAGAAAACTCTATTAAACCACAAGAAAAAGAGAAACAGAAAATAGCGGCAAAAGAACAACCAGAAATAATCACAGAAGATGAAATAGTGGAACAAATGGAAATATTTGCAACTGAAAGAAAAAGAGAAGAACAAGAAAAATGGGAATTTTTTTATAATGATGGCAGCAGTGACAGCAGAGGAACAACAAACAGAAGAAAGGGAAAATCTTTATAATGACGAAACGATAATGGATAAGTCAGCAAAAGAAATCTTTTTTGAAGGGAGGAAGCAAAGGAGAAGCGAAAAAGAAGAAGAGAAAGAAAATACCAAATTGAAAGACAAAAAGAATTGTATTTCGATGAATGCCTGTTATAAATTTGGAAGAAAAAAAAACAAAAAAAAAATTAAGAAAAAAAAAAATTACAAAAATGAATAATAAAGAAATAAATAATATAGCACACAACAAAAAAAAGTAATAAAGGGGAGAGCCTTTCCTTTAAATGGTCTGTGAAGATCAGGAAAGAAACCTCTCCCAAAAAAAAAAAAAAAAAAGTAAAATAAGTGATAAGTTATTAAATGCGTTTAGTAGATACAAGTAATATTTTTCTTATAAAGTACATTTGATCAATAGGATGGCATATCACAGCAGAATATTATAAAGGTGACTCATGGATAGGTGGGAAATAGTTACCCATAATGCTTAGAGAAGGATAGACATAAATTATGCTGTATTTACTTGGAATTTTGTTTACATGCTCTGGCTATAATTCAGTAAAATTTAATTCAGTAAAAATAAACTAATCAATAAATAATATTCATACTTATATAAATATTAATTTTAAGAACAAAATTAAATTAGATTTGTGCCTTTAGTATAAGTTCCTTTATATAGATTGTATTTACCATTCTTTTCTTAAATCGTTTGTCTTTTCATTTGTTCCAGACAAAGAAAGGTGATGAATCTGGAACACATAAGCCTCGACAGCGGACACAGGGACAAGGAAGAGGTGGAAGTGGGTTTGGTCTCTTACCCCCACCCCCAGGAGGATTCAAGATTAACCCACCCACAGGAGGCGTGTCAACCCCACAGCAAATAAACACTACTCCACAGCATTATGTGTCTCACACGAACTCTTCTTGTAATGTAGATCTGTTTGATTTTGACTTTTCATCTAGCAGTCAGAGTTCTAATGGCCAGTCTACGAGTCAGTCTACCAGTCAGGTGGAGAATTTAGTGGGATTCGATGAAGATTTTGGTGGATTTAATAGTGTTCAGTCACAGTCAAAAGGAGCTTCTACATCTTCAGATCCATGGGGCGATTTTGCTAGTGCTGTTAGCGGTAGTAGTGCAAGGTAATTATTGTGTGTGGAAAGACAGACATTGATAGCAGCTATACTGGTAACTGAAACCACTGCTTCATGATGCTGATAGCATATAGCAAAATTGTGATGAGAAATACTTTTGACTTTTCCAGTTACAAAACAGGTTACAAAGCAGACTGTTAAGGTAACAAATCAGACTGTTCAGGCAACACAAATCAGACTATTCAGGCTACAAATCAATCTATTCAGTTTACAAATCGGACTGCTCAGGCTACAAAGGTAACAAATCAGACTGTTCAGGTAACAAATCAGACTGTTCATGTTACAAATCAATCTATTCAGATAACAAATCAGGCTGTTCAGGTAACAAACCAGACTGTTCAGGCTACAAAGATAACAAATCAGACTTTAAAGGCTACAAATCAGACTGTTCAGGCTACAAATAAATCTATTCAGGCTACAAATCAGACTGTTCAGGTAACAAATCAGACTGTTCAGGTAACAGATCAGATTGTTCAGGCTACAAATGAATCTATTCTAGTTACAAATCAGACTGTTCATGTAACAATTTAGACTGTTCAGGCTACAAATCAGACTGTTCAGGCTACAAATCAATCTATTCAGGTTACAAATCAGACTTCAGGTAGCAAATCAGACTGTTCAGGCTACAAATCAATTTATTCAGGCTACAAATCAATCTATTCAAGTAACAAATCAGGCTGTTCAGGTAACAAATCATACTGTTCAGGCTACAAATCAGACTGTTCAGGCTACAAATCAATCTATTCAGGTAACAAATCAGACTGTTCAGGTAACAAATCAGACTGTTCAGGCTACAAATCAATCTGTTCAGGTTACAAATCAGACTGTTCAGGTAACAATCAGACTGTTCAGGCTACAAATCAATTTATTCAGGTAACAAAACAGACTGTTCAGGCTACAAATAAGTCTGTTTAGGTTACAAAGCAGACTGTTCAGGTTACAAAATAGACTTTCAGGCTACAAATCAGTCTGTTCAGGTTATAAATCAATCTATTCAGATTACAGCTAATAAGTTCAGGTTACAAATAAATCTGTTCAGGTACAGAAATAGACTCATCAGGTTACAAAAATGATTTCATAAAAATCTATTTAAAAGAATTGACATTAAAGTATTTATAAGTTATTTTATATATTTGACTGTTATAGTCAGTTGCAATAATATGCCAGGTCTAGATTTAGCTTGACAAAAGTGGCGAGGCAATTCAACATTTTATAGACCAATCATTTAGGGCTAAGCCACTGTGAAATAGGTGAAATGTTGTGCATGCATTTTGTGTGCTTAAAATAAATGTGTTCATACTAAAATAACTTTTAAAAAAGATTAATAAAGAGAACTAGCTTTAATTTAGGTCCATTTGAGGAAAAAAATAGACACCTTGTAATTCCATGTCCGCCATTCAGCAGTGTTTCACAAGACAAATGAATTATAGATATTGCCCGAGTAAATATGCACTTTCTTTTAGAGGATTATGTATAATTTATTATTTATAATAATGATAATACTAATATTAAATTCTAATACTACAAACAATAATGTAAGTATTTACAAAAAGTAACTCAAATATTGTCCCTCAAAATTCAAATATTTGTTTGTCAGCTTTGCCTAAAAACATTTTTTCTTCTTTCAGCAATTCTGCATCGCAAGGGGCCAGTACTGATTGGGTTCAGTTTTAGGTCAAGCTTCCAGGTGACATGGAACAGGAATAAGATATCATCAAGCTGCTTCATTCTTGAAGTAGTTCTTGATAAAGTATTCATTTTCTGTAAATAAGCTCATTGATTTGACTGTAGAGTGTATAAAAGAATTTGTTTATCACATTATTAGATTGATAATTTGTCTTTTCAGATTATTGCATAACTTTGATATTTCACTTTTAAAAATATAATATGTAAAGTATGGTACATGTACAAAGTCATACATATTTAATGTCTGAAGCGTCTGATATTACTGCACTTTCTCTTTGGTTAATTGAACTAAACTGATGTAACATATATGCTTACCTGTAATTATGATCCAGCAACAAACTGCACAGACCCAGATCAGCTATTGCAAAATGCACTGACACATCTTGGTGTATGGAATTTGTCATTCCTAATCAGTAGAACAAATAGTAGGGATCCTTGTCTACAGACACATTTTATGATGACAGATCCGGATCTATACAGTTTGTATCTGGACACAGTATGTGTGTGTATACAATTTCATGTGATAATAGAATCCTTTTTTTCCATATGAAATTTGTGAAACATAATTGTATGGTAATAATTATTATCAAGTAGTTATCAGTTATTTTCAATGAGACTAAGGAGTTCTAATTTAAATAAGTCATATCTTAATACTGGTATTTTGCTTAATGACCTCTTCCAGGAAGTGGATAAAATTCATTACTTTAGTCATCCAGTAATTACCAGATAAGACTAGGAATTTATTTTCTTGAAATAGGTAAATTTTTATTACTTGCAAATTAAATTCTTCTTATGGGTATATATAATGAAATTATATGTATTCTGGCCTCTCTGCGACTCCCTGTTTTGTTTTCCCAGAAAAGAACCATTCTATTACTAATTGCCACCCCTCCTCCACCTGCAACCCCTCACAAAAAAATGGTCTATATAGTGTCATGTTTTGGAGGACTTTCACTGTATTAGAATCAGTAGTCCCTCTTTATGATCCAGTTCAGAGAAGTCATACAACTGCATCATGATAGAAGTGATAATACTTTATTATAATAGTATTTGCTTGTTTTGGTCAGTGTATGGTGGACACTATTAAAGGGAGTCATACAACTGTTACATGATAAAGGTAAGGTCACTTTATGCTGAGATACCATTCATATGAGACATAAAACTTAACCATGATAAAGGTGAGATCATCATGTTTTGGGATACTGTACAGAGAGGCCTGGTAGGTGAGGTCACCTTTTACTGGGTTACTATTCAAAGGAGCCTTAGAACTTTACCTTGATATGTGTGAGGTCACCTAATACAGATATACTATTCAGAGAAGCCTTACATATAGGATATAGGTGAAGTCACCTGAACACTGGGATACTATTCAGGGGAAATTCTGTACTATGATTGTTAATGACTTTATTTGTTACGTTTGTGTGACCTTCAGGTGAAGAAAACAACACAACTTTGATTAATAATTTATTACCTTACACATTACTAAACAGAGCCGGTGGCCTAGTGGTTAGAGTGTTCACCTCGGGTGTGGGAGGTCATAGGTTTATCTGAGTCATACCAAAGACTTACAAAAATGGTACTAACAGCTGCTTCGCTTGGTGCTCAGCATTAAGAGGTTAGTGTTAGAACTGGTTGGCCTGGTGTCAGGATAATGTGACTGGGTGGGACATTATGCTACATGCATGTGACATGAACTGACACATTTCATTAATCATAGCGATATGACAGAAAATTGGTAAAGCTCTGTTAAATATCCAAATCACACCCACACACCCACAACAGAAAATCAAACCTGGAATCATGGGAATGAAAGCAAATGTACTGCCACAGTGCTGTCATTAGATCTTTTGCATTTTCCAAAATTATATTTGTTAATTTAAGTAAAAATGTAAGAATAAATTAAAGAAAAAATTACTAAAAGTTAAAACAGAAAAGAGGAACATTATCAATCATAATCACACACTTTATAGTTTTATGCTTTATTCCTTGGAAGTATGAAGTAAGATGAGTTCATGAAAAAAATACAGGTTTACGTGTTGTTGATTTTGCAGTATTGCATAATTTCCTTTTAGTCAGCTCTGACCAGTAGGTTTCCATTTTTTTCTTGTCATAGCACTTGGTAAGAATCTTACTGGCATCAGTTTTAGAGGTCACAGTGACTACTTATGATATCAAAGAGATATGGTTTATTGGAAATAGGTTGTAATCTCCCATTAAGGTTGTTCTTTTGTTTTTTGTTGTTTTTAAATATGAAATATTTTATAATTTTACTATCACTGTTGGCAGATTTTTTTGGCACCAGTTAAGTATTTCAAATATGCTTCAATCTCTTTAATGTGGATGACTTAAATAGAAGGGAAAAAAGTGTTCTAGATTTATGCATATGTTTCTCATAAAATCCGAAAACCATCTTGAAAGGAAATATTGAATGTTTCCTAGATTAAATTATGTTCTTATGTTGGAATAAACTGTTGTATTCTGTTTTATTTCAAGTAAATTAGAAGCTTGATGCACCATTTCTTCAGGGGACCTAAAAATAGTTGAATTTGGAAATAAAATAATTATATTTTTAAGTATTTGTAAATGTTTGGCAGACATTTGTTAGTTTGTAGGAATACCCAAATGTAAATAGCATGTACGGAAATATGCCATCAAATACAGTGACATTATATCTCAGCGTACATTTATAATTGAAATCAATAGGTAGGATCAGATTCTGCTAATGTGGGTATGTGAGAAAGCTTGCCAGTAGCTTCTCATGGGTCGGTGGTTCTTTCTGTGTTTTTATCTCCTGGGTTCTTCCTCCACCATTAATACTGGCCACCATATATAGCCTATTATGTGCTGAAAAATTGTGTTAAACACTACAACAACAACAATAGGTAGGACAAAACTATGAAGAGCCTGGTTATCTGGTATATAATATGATCACAAATCTGGGTCGGCCCTTTCGGATGATACATAATAAAATATGGAGGTAATCAAGGATCACACAGTTGACCCATGGTTGCAGGTGGTATCTGTCAATCATTTATCGCCAGGGTCTATTCTGGAACTAAATGGAGATTTAATAGTTAATAATGGCAGGTCTTGTAAATACTCATATTGTATGCATTCATTTGATTTTGTTTTTGCATTATATTTTAAAAATTTGTTAATTTTGCAGTTCATCCAATAATAGACCATTTTACATAACAGATTTGAGCCAATTGATGACAGATTCAGTCATATGCTATGTGTGAGCCCTTATAAAATTGGGTAGCCAGTCAAGAACTTGCCCAACCAAGTTAGGATTTTCTTTATAATGTGTACATTTTCAAAAACCTCACCAGTTTTGAACAAATTTTCATGAAATAGTCACAGTATAATTATGAGTGTTGTTTTGATTACTTAGAAATTTTTCAAAAACAAAAAACTTTGATTTCAAAGAAATAGATAGAGCAGTATGTTTTATGGTCAAGTGAAAAACTACTGTATTCTATAAACATGCAACAAAAATGAACTAAAGGGTGAATATTGTAGGGGCTAACCAGAAATTGCCTCGGACATTTCGCTTCAGCTGAATATCTGGATTTTTGGTACTATTCGAAAGTATTCGCCTTGGCAAAAAATAATACGTGCATAAATGGTTACAAGTAAGATAATTCAATAAATACCAAACTTTTAAAAACAAGTTTTTTAATACATAATAATTTTAGTTAATAATAAAAATTTTCATCTTATAGGCGATATATATGGTATACGTACACGAAAAGTTTAAGCTTCGCATACAATAATGAAACAAATGGTACTCTCCAGAGTCGCACCTACTACTCGATTCGTGCCTGAATCTGGCAAATAGTACATCCAAATACTCGGATTCGGTACTCGGCGAAAATTATCTACTCGGTTAGGCCCTAGAATATTGACATTTTAATTTTTAATTGATATTGTGCAATTTATTTATACATGTATATATGCTTGGTGGTTTTTATTTAATAAGTAATATGTGAACCATTCTACATTCCATTACAGATGCATGTCATGTCTAAATGCAATTTAGTTGTAATGGGAATAAAGACATATTTTTCATGTAAACATTAGTACCAAGTAGTACTTTATTGATAGGTATGTTTGCATATTCAGTTTAAAAATTTTCATCATTCCAGTTTAAAAAATGAAAACTTTTTGTTGAACTTTGCTGACTTGTTACAATGTGAGAGTCCATATTTCTAATCTGATTTTGATCAGACTTGTAATATATGCCTTTAGCATTACAATCTCAGTTAAGGTCAATAACGTGCAAGATCCACACATACTTGCATGTGTATTGGCCAAGCTTGTCACCAGTCGGGAAGCCATAATTGTGGTCTGATTTAGACTTTGTATCATCAAGAGCTTTGACAAGTTCAGTACTTTCTGAGATCCATGCATATTAATGATGCAATCTTAAATCTGATTGGCTTGTATCATCAAGAGCTTTCATAAATTCAGTACTTCCTGAGAAACATGCATATTAATGATGCGATCTTGAATCTGATTGGCTTGTATCATCAAGAGGTTTCATGAATTCATTACTTTGAGAGATCCATGCATATTAATGATGCCATCTTAAATCTGATAGGCTGAACTTGTTGCCACTCTTCTCTAGACTATATACTTGTCATCCAAGTTTGATCAGACATGGAATGTATGCTTATATTATCTTAAACAATTTCAATAATGAGTGAGATCCATGAATGATAATGAGGTGAGCTAGCATGTGATTGACTGAGTTTGGAAGCCATACTTCTTATCACTTTTTATTCAGACTTGTTAAATAGTCTTTATATTTCAAGATGTTGGATGACTGATTAAGAGCAAGATCTATGCATTATGAGGTAAACTTGCATCTCATTGGCTGAGCACGTTACCATTCTGAAGACCGAACTCCGGTAGGATTGTGCTCCACCTTTAACTTATTTTATCATTGACGTAAACAGTTTGCATAATAAGTGAGTTCTCAGTATATTAATGAGATACCTTGTGTCTGATTGGCTGAATTTGTGTTACCTCTCTAGATCTAGAGACCATATAATATGAAGTTTTAATTAAAGTATTCTTCACTGTAGTTGTTAAGCAATTCAAATTTTTCCTGAAAAAGATACATTTGATTACATTAGTGTTCTCAAGAGTCAGGGTAACTTAATTGATGGTGCATTGCACTCCTAGTACAAATGTTGCAGGTTCTGTATCCTTCCTCTGGACCAGATTAGGTCAGCTGCCTTTGGGTGTCTTTTGGCGTCTTTAACTCCCATTTCCTCAGCATGGTATAGCTAATCATTTATTAACAATGCCCTTATCCCCTCCCCAACAAACCCCATATAAATTCTTTTATCAACTTTGGAATAAAGAGAACTAAAGCACTATATCATGAATCTGGGTCCTATTTCATTTTTTTAAATATAATTAATGCTTCAATTGTTCTACCTTTTCTTGTACATTCATATGTCAGTCATAAATCCAATTTAGCATAATAGAACAAGAGCTACTAAATTTAGAGCAGGGAAATTTTAGTTTATTATGGTCAATTAGTTTAGTTACACAGGTGTTAGCCCAGAACTGCAGTTTCAGTTTTCTATGCTTGTTATAAGCAAGATCCACATGAGGTAGAGAGCTGAAATTTGGTGGACTTATGTGTTTTCATATGTAGATGACCTCATATTATCAGACCAATCCATCATTGTTTTTCCTTTTTTGTGTGGCTAGTTTAGAATTCCATTCATATTATACAGTTAATAAATATTTGGGAAGCATAAAAGAGGTGTTATTTAGTAAAAATGGCACATATTACACATCACTGTATTGTTCCAAGTTGAAGGAAAAAATCACAATATAGTGTATAAATGTGTCTCAGCCAATTAATAGCATATCCTTACACTATCAATCTATCTCATTCTGTCTGCTGCCATGCATCAGAGACATCTGTAGCTTTGAGTGTGTATGTATCCAATTAGCTGTGTATAATGCCCTTCCAACAGTGATCAGAATCAACCCAGATCTCACATTGTATATTGAGTCAGCAATTGAAGCAGGATCTGGTGCCCCGGGTGTTAGAGTGGTCTGAAGTACACACCTTTATCAATCACTGCCATTTCACTTCTGTCTGGACTCTGCAAATGTGGGTATGTGAGAAAGATTGCCGGTAGCTTCCCATGGGTTAGTGGTTCTTCCCTGGGGTTTTGCCAGTTATTCCTCCACCAGTTAAAAAGACTGCCATGTATAGCATAGAATGTGATGAAAATTGGTGTAAACCCCACAACAACAACAACAGATCAGGATGTAGACCCTGATCTGCTATATGCATTGGTAGATTTGGAGCTGTGCTGTTTACAGTTGGTTTGGCTTGCATTATGCACCAGAATACATGGTTGATATGTATATAAATTAAATGGATAGAAAACCAGTCTGAGAGTTACTGATGTAAGTCAATGTATAGAGAACTAGTCTGAATTTAATTTACTAATTAATAGCAACACAAGTGGATAGGGAACCAGGCTAAGAGAAAGTGATTTTTCATTGTTATATATTTGTAGATTTGAAAATAGGCTATGCACTTTAATTATATACTGTAAGTAATCTTTAAATATAATGTTATCCATTTGGGGATGTGCATGTCTTAAAATTTCTGGATATGCTGATTTTTTGTCAGTATAATATGCAGTGTAGAATTTTTATTGTAAGTTACATCATACATGTCATGTAAATTCATAATAAATGTTGAGATATCATAATTATTAGCTCTCTTGGTCAAAGACTTGAAGCCCTGATGTGATGATGTGTTGTCCATTCCATATCATTTGCCCTTCAATTTGCAGATATTTGTTTTCACTACTCATCCAAAACTGTTTGAGAGATTGCCATGAAACTTTACGTGCACATATTCCTATAAAGGTATGTTAGGTCCTAAATGAAAATTGCCACTTGAACATTCAATATGGCCACTTTAAATTCAATATGGCCACTTGAACATTCAATATGGCCATGTAAAAATTCAATATGGCCACTTTAACATTCAATATGGCCACCACAGCAGTGATTTTGGAAATCTTCTTGCTGCTCACTTAAAGACATGTTAGTTTGTTGTAATGCCTATTTGATCATACATAAAAATTGTGCTTATCTGACTTTCAATATGGCCTTCATGATGGTCTTGATAATCTAATGAACACTTGTTACCATAGCCTTGCATGTTTCTGTTGAAAGGGGTTTTTTTCTCTCCTGAACAGCAAGTGATGTCGACATGAGGTTTTCACCAGAACACTTTTATAGTACAAGTCACATGGGTCACATATGTGCATTTACTCATTTTAAATTAAATATAAATTGTTCTTTTAAAATTTAACCCCAATTTTCTTTAATCACAGTCTATTCAATCCTGATTTTGCTCTGTACTGTACCTTACCAGAAATGTCCAGATGAAAATTATCATTATGGACTTGGCTATAATGGTGCCCATGTATTAAACTTTGGTCAAAATAAGAGTGCATCAAGTGGAATCATCACAATAGAGGGTAGTATAAATTTTGTGTATCAATATGCATAGCTTTTATTCTGACATCACACCGAGGGACATTAAATCTGAATTGTACTGGTTCACACCTTTAGGCTCGTTTCATCTCAAAATGTCTTATGTACTTTAACATTGATTTTGCCATATGTACCTATCGCGATGTCTAAAAAATGACCTTCCAAAGGAATACTGATGTATATGAATCCAAAATGAAAATTCAAATGAATATTTACCACTTAAAGGTATGTAGAATCAAATTCTAAAAAAAATGACACCCATTACTAAAATAGTAGCTGTTGAATGCGTACATGACCTGTGTGACTTACTATAATGGTGTCTAGTTGATATACAGCTCATAGCTGCCAAGTGTTTGTTTTTCCCATTATTGAATCATATTTCAGACATGAATGCTGTTGTACTTTTTGGGGGTTAAAAATACGTTTATTAAATTTTTAAAAATTTATTTCAAACTTTCCTTGCAATCTTCAGGTTAGAATTGGCACCTGGAATCATTCTGAGTGTAAATTTATCACATGTTTATAGGGATATAGATTTTCTTAAATATTAATGGTTCATTCGCAGTAGAGGCTACCATGCCATTCTTTACCACCATTGGATTGTGCAAAACAGTTTCCACTATCTGTATCTCATCTAAATACTACTCAAATCTAGTCATGTCGAAAAGAAAGCAGAAGAATCAGTATTTTCTCCAGCAAAGAACAAAAAACAGAACTGGAAGGACAATTATGTCATTATGTTTCGATTTGTGAATCAATCTTGTAAAGGAGAAAGTTCGCATTTTGCAAATTATGTAATTGTGATTTAGCTATTAGGCATAGAGGTGCATGACATATAACAGCATGAAAAAGTTAATAAAATCAGCTTGCTGCATCAACATCATCTACATAATCTGAACTTAAAACGTTTATAAACACCAGAGAGAACATTGATGTAATTCGATCAGAAGATTGTTTCACAAAATTTCTATTGGAAAAGAACTTCCTGTTTCAGTTGCAAATGATGCTGGCGATTTATTTCACACATTTTCCAGACAGTAAAATTGCAATGGATTACTCGTATGCTAGAATCAACAGTTCATTGCACAGAATTCCTATCATCAATGATAGATGGTACATTGTTATCAATAATGATTGAAAAAACAAGGTATGGATAAGGCTCCTATAAGCAGCCTTTCTCTGAGTGTTAGTGTTTTGCACTTTTTTACACTCTGAATGGGCATCCACATGGAACAAGGTGACCATTCAGAAGGTGCAAGAATGCAACACATGCGTCTTTGAGATTAAATAATTAAGTTACTTTCCTCTTTTACTGATGGTAGTAGATGTAGATAGTTACATAATGCATTAAAAAATAGTATTTGTTCCAGAAAATGTTTTTGTTATAAGCAGTCAATATTTTGGTATGGTAGGAATGGTAGTTATGGAAGCTTTAAAAAATCTTTGTTACCACTACACATTCATAATTGGTGATCAATTCAACATCTAAAGGTTTCTTGTTGTACATCTAATATGGCTATTACGAACACAGTTTTCATAACACTACTCCTCTAAACTTGATCTTCAGTGACATGGGGTTTTCACCAATATACATCTTATGATCTTGAAAACCTTGTTATTTCTCAAGAAGAACTGATTTTATTTCAGACTGTTGAGCATCCCCTTCAAGGGACTCTTGTTTATTACTAAGTTTTTCAAAATATTTGTTGACAGTAGTGATACATTACTTAACTTGCTGTTATAACATTACACTAGCATTTTCCGGCACTGGTTCTCATTTGATGAACATTATTCCCTCTTCCAATTAGTAAAATTGGAGGTATAGATTAAAAAGAGACACCATCATAGTCTGATACCTTAGCTCACTTCTTTTAGAATTTATCATTTTTCTTGGACTTCTTGGGCACTGAACAGTTCATTAATGTAGTCATCTTAATGGCATTATTGCTGTCAATTGTAACCTTTTTGGTGTTTGTTAACTTCTCTCTGGTCCATTGATCTTTTTTCATGTATCTGTGTCAGATTCTGCTGATTTTTAAGGATTTGATTAAATTGCTAGTGAAGCAGTACTGCTTGTGTTCCATTCCTTTAACACATTAACCCCTAGCGCCGAGTTTACGGGACATAAGGTAGTAGCCTTCTTCCAAGGTCTATAGCGTCGAGGTCATGCATGCTCTTTTTGCTCATGCGCCAGCAAACTAACGAATGAAAAACATTTTCTTTAGCACAACTAGTCATTTGTCTAATGGAATATTGCTTGGAAGTCGGTGTATTAAGATGTATTCAGAAATAGTCCCCAAAATGCGTTTCCTACTTTGTGCATTTGTGCATCAACACTGCACATGAATTACAAATTTAGCCATTCCGTGACAGTTTTTTTTTAATTTGTTTTCAAAATTCTTGTTAACACATTAATCCTTAGCGACGTCTTTACGGGGCATGAGGTAGTAGCCTACTTCCAGTGTCTGTAGTGTCAAGGTTATGCATGATACACTAAAGTGTGTGGTATTATATAAAGGTAGACAGATGATAGATAGCTCTACAATGATGGCAAATAATCTGGACATTTTTGTTGCACTACACAATACAGAGGGAAAAACCTAATTTTCTGGACCCGTTTTTCGCCCATCCAGATCTCGCCCATAGTCGGAATCCGATTTTGTGCCCAGATTTTAGACCTTATGGCCTCAGATCCAAGGTGGACAGGTCTGAAGTGCACTCAGACAGGTGAACCTGTGCAAAAAGTAGGATAAGGTGGATATTTTGAATAAAGAGTTTTCTCCATGCAGAAAAAAAAAGAATCAACAGAACGCCAACTTTTCACCTTCTGCTCAGGCGCCAGCAAACTTACCAATGGAAAACATGTGTTAGCACAACTAGGTATTGGGCTAATGGAAAATTGCTTTGAAGTCGATGTATTAGGATGTATTCAGAAATAGTCCCCAGAATGTGTTTTTTTACTAGCATTTTCATGCGAAAACAGCAAAAACCTCCAGGGGGTTATAATGTTAATACTAATCAGCCTCACTGCTAGTATTTCCAACCGTTCTGTTGCTCTACTTCATTTTTATTTTTATATATTTTCCTTTTAGCTTTCATAATGCCTAAAGGTGTTTGGAAAATTTGGACTTATAAGGTTAAGTCAGACACTAACAGCACATGTCTTCTGTGCAAGGCATAATTAGTTGACAACCCCCTATTTTGTATTGGATGACAACATAATTTTCCCGCCTCCTCCATGGCCCCCTCAAGTTAGTCTAAACAACTAAGAAAACAACTTTGCTGGGGCGGTAAAATTTATTTCATAATCGATCACTAATACAGAGGCATGTTATTGAATCATCATCAACGTCAAACAAAATAGGGTTTGATCCCGAATCAAAATCCTTATATAAAAACTACTCACACATTTCACACAAAAAATTATGATGAAATTGTTCGCAACTTTTATATCTGATATTTCACACATTTCTAAAGATTCAATTTAGCAACCAATCTAAAAATTCTACTTTGCCAAATCAACATAACATTTTTTATATCCCAACGCTAATGTGCTAATACTATCGGAACAGTATTTTTTAAAATTATAACATCCATCTCAATTTTATAACAATTAGATTGTATTGTCATGTTTTCGATATGACCACTAAAAGCATCTAACGCTGACTTATAAAATCCATTGGTGTTCACTGATACTGATTCGCTCACCTACAAGATAGAATATTATGATATTTGCAAAGAATGTTATGAATATCGGGATCTGATTGATCTTTCTGATTATCCTAGAGACGGTGGATATCACAGTGATGACAATAAACGGTAATGGGTTTGATGACGATACTGACCACATTTCTTTTTATTCCCTTGGCTTGTTTCTTGACCTTGTTATTAGATCATTTTAAGCAATACATTTAACTGTGCAATCCAATGATATTCGTTATAATTTTCTTAGAAACTTTGTCTTTAAACTTGCTTATTACCTTTTTATGTTCTTATAATTTTCTTGCAGTAGGGTTATCAGGATTATTTTCTACTCCTAGAACCGGAAGCAGAATATACTCAGAATCATAGTAGATTATAAAAGGAACTTTCATCTTGTGTCTGTAGTTCCGTGAACTGTAATATATTTTCATCTTTATGTGGCCTATATATATCTGCTGTACATTAGAACAATATTCTAGATGACGATATAATACCAGCTGGGACTTGCAATCGTGTAAACATTTGATGCAGAAATATTTCTTTTCTTTGTGCTTGTTATACTGCCCACCGACTTATCCACATATAATGATTTTTATAGAACAATAATTGTATTATTGTTTATTCTGATCTCGCGAGATATGATGTGTATCTCGAGAGATATGATGTGGCTTGATCGCTGATGATATACACAGCTTTGAAAAACAAACATGAAATTGTACAATAACCTTCAGACCCTCGTGAGTTGCAAGCTCAGATTTTACAGTTGGTTGTAGTAAATAAAATAGATTTGTAGATTTGTTCGTAATATATGTTAGTAATAGTTGATTATCAAATATTCAGCTTGTTACGTGCTTAGGCTCGAATAAACAGTAACATAGGCTCGAATAAACAGTAACATAGAAAGAGTGAAAATAACAAGCTTGTAAAGTACATTACAAGTGACATCGTCTTCCATATTGGATACTTCGCTGGAATTCGAACTTAGAATTATTTGGACATTTTATTAAGAGGACTTTTGCAATTTCTCTAGTGGATAATATTTTTAATTATTTTTGGATTAATTTTGGAATAGATTCTTAAAACCGTAAGTTTATTTTTCTTTTCTGAAAAAATATTTGTACTCAATAAATTGTTTATTAAGTTTTACAAACTTGTTATTTTCACTCTTTATATGTTACTGTTTATTCGAGCCTAAGCACGTAGCACTTATACTAAAATATTGAATCAACTTCGAGCTTATCTCTGATGTGAGAGATTCGTCGTGTTAGATCTTATACAATAACTACAAGTCAAAGACGGTTTTCTCCTCGATTTATTACCTAGTAAGTTTGTGAAATGCGAAAAACGGCATTCCCTAAAGTTTATGTGAAACAGAAAATACAGTGAAAGATATTGCAGTGGAAGATACGTTAAAAATGAAGATAATTCTCTTCCAGGGTGTGCACTTGACGATTGTGCTTAACAATGAAAAGTATAGCACTTACTTAAAAAATAGAAACAAAATAAGATTGTCGCTTGTTTGCAATGATTATTCAAAATATTTTGATAAACTTGCTTTGGTCACAAAAGAGCTCGCTACAACTAATGACAATCTTTTGTTTAAAAAAATATTCCAATATCACAAAACATTACAGTATGCTATGAGTTAAAATATGTCACGTTAATAAGACAATAGTTTCTCGTTATCAAAATGTTTGAAAATGATATCTCATATCAGAAGTACAATCATTTTATATATATTTTATCATGACGAAGAGAGTTATATTATTACAAAAGCTGGAACGTTAAAAACACCTCGAGGAGTCTCTAGCATTTTTGTGTGGAATATATTAGTAGTCTTATATAAGGGGTTGTTACTGGATCAAGCTCTATTTTGTTTGACGACGATGATGATTCAATAACATTTCCTCATATTGGTAATCGATTATGAAATAAATTTTGCTACCTCGACAAAGTTGTTTTCGTAGTTGTTTAGACTAACTTGTGGGGGCCATGGGTAGTATCTTTAATGATAATCAGCAAAGATCTGTAACCCGACAATAAACACCAGATACTCATAATGGGTCATTGGGATGTATCTATCGACTGTTATAGAAGAGCTCATACTTAGAACTAGGCTTCGTCGCTGGACAGCATTTACTGACCAATGTCTGAAGTGACATTTACCGAGTTTATATCAACAGGCAGTGATCTTGGGGTATCAGTCGTCGATCATAGAGCAATTAACTTAAGACATCGAACTCGCTGCATGGCATGGTACCAGCGGCGTCGCTAGGGTTGGTGTCACCCAGTGCGGTAAACTCATGGTGTCACCCCTCCAGACTTCCACCATGGATTTCTTCTTCTTAAAATAAGACCAAAGTATAAAAAAATGACAAGAACAAAAACAAATTAATTGAAGGTCAGAAGGTAAAAGTATTTAAGAACTGTTAACAACGTTAAGTTATAGTTATTTTAACATTAAACTTACTTTATTTAAAATTTTCCTTTTGGTGTCACCCCTCTGAGATGGTGTCACCCGGTGCGGTCCGCACTCCCCGCACCCCCCTAGCGACGCCACTGCATGGTACTATGTTCCAAGCACATACACTGGGCTTCGAATACCGGTCGTCAGACCGGATACAACGTTTTGTTTGATAACCCCTCTTTCTCTGTTTCTATTTATTCCCAGTGGGGAAATATTTCAATTTTTGTAAATTGGTTTGAATAAAGGGATCTTGTTAATACACCTTCATTTTTTATGTTCCTTTCAACCCCATCAACATTTGCTAGTGAGTCCACTGTCTTCCGTTTAAAATCTCTTCCCGTTCGTCATTCTCACTACGAAGTGGCAAAAGGGGTCAGAGAAGGAAGACTTCATATCCCCATCTTCACGGCCCATAGGAAACTTATGTGTCATTCTCTTTGACAGTAGCAGGGAGTGGTGAACATACCACATTTATTCGCGAAAATAAAGCATCCTACAAATTTGAAAATACAAAGTCAATGACGCGAAACCGAGGCCGTCAATCGACATAGGTCTCTTATAGGGTTATTTTATTTTTGACGCTTGTGTTTTTGCGTCCTCGCTTACTTACCCGGACACTTACTGTTGGTCATCCCCTCTCTGCTGATATGTGTATCAACCAAACGTTTTTATCTAGATCTACACGACATCGTGACCGAGGATCATGTAAATTTATCGTGATAAATCCACGAGGAATCGGTTGAGCGCGCGAGAAGAAATTTCTGAATTTAATCATATCCATGTCACATGAACACCAAGTCTGATGAATGTTTCGCAGAGTATGTGTATTCACTCCATTAAACACAACTAAAATATTGCAGTTATCTCTGATCACTTTAGGTATTTGTGTATATCGCTGAGTAACATAAATCACATACGTGTTTTGTGCCTGCCTCTGGAAAATATCAGAGTTTTGAGTTGGAATTCATTGTTTTCCAGCATCACATTATTCTGTACTACAAGATTATTATTACTATTAAATTAATCGATATCATCTACAGATGGGGCTTCATCAATATTGGTTATAAACTCAATAACATCGTTACCGTCTTCATTCAATGACTTCGCTTTTTCATTCGATGATTTCGCTGTTGAGTTAAGATCTTTACGCACATCGTATCATCGCTGATCGTCTATGGATGGCGCCACCAGTTACAAGATTTCCCAATTGAGCCATCATTTTTGGATTAAGCAACAATTGCGTCTTACCAGACCCAAATGCACCTGTGATAATCACTCTGATAAGAGTTTGGTAGCACCGGATGATTGCTCTTGCTTTCGTCTCGTTGAGAAATCAACAATATCCATGTTGTACAAATATGATAAATAATAAGAATTTATGTTGTGTTCGATGTAGAGCTCCAACCCCCATCAGTGAATTAACAATAATAACAACGAGGAATAAACAACATGCACGTTACAGGCAAGTGTATAAATGAGGTACAAAAAATATAAATTTATCTCTAATAAAATAGGTGGAGATATTGCTACTTCCCTAGGAAATTTACCAGGAACTTCATGGGCTAAATACCAAGAAAAGAACACCTGCATGTATATATATTTTGTGGTTCTGGTACCCGACTTCACGAACTAGACCAACCAAGATCTGGCGAGTATCAAATAAATGAGATTGATCAAGCATGTCACGTTCATGATGTTGCATATAAAAATCTAGATTTGCAACAGAGACATATTGCAGATGTAAAGTTGATTCACTCGTTAAATTCCATAAACATAAATCTGTCAGAGAAAAATGTGCTAATATTTTCGTAAGACCTGCGATAAAAGGTAAAACAGCAAATGACGTTGCATCGGACTTTGAACGAATTTATCAAAGTGGTGATCTATGATAGCCACAGTTGCTACAGGTTGATCCTGAAAAGGAATTTATTGGTGCAGCAACATCGACAATGAAACATAATGTCAAAGTCAGACGAGGACATGACGTAATTCCTTGTGATCAGGCAATCATTAAACAATTTAATCGAACACTTGCTGAACGATTGTTTGGATATCAATACGCACAGGAAATATCCCTTAACAAAGTTTAGAAAGACGTGAGATCTCGTGAATGATTTTGCAAAACTACCAAGTGTGATTGTTGAGTTAAATAATAAAATTATATGAGCAATTTCTATGAAACCCATCAATGCAATCACAAAAATATACCAACAGAATGACATGACTCTTTCTCAAAACAGCCAGTACTAGGTAATGTGATTATAAGCAATTTATATGAACCTGGTGAACTTTAAGAGGGTAAAGAAAGAGTGGCTGATCCTATATGGAGTGCAACCACACATAAAATTTCCAATGTGGTAAGATCCACGGGTAGGCCTGCAATCCAGAAACTAGATTCAAATGCCCCTCAGCATGAATTTGTACGCGAACAAATTACAAGTCCTGAGAATGCACAATTATCGCCACCGTCACTTATGTGAAAGCAGGATACCAGCACCTCTACATCGATTACACATGTCACCATCACATTCTTGTGTGCGTGACAAAGATTACTATTAATTCTATCTACGATAAATTGTCTTGGATTATTATTCAAATATTGCCACAACATTACTGTGTTACAGCTCACACAAAGATTATTTTGTTGTTTCAGTGTCATGAAAACTCAAAGATCATGATCAAATTCGAGCTCTTTTTTGTCAAATTGACTATAACCAGCTAATATTTTCCTTATTATGTCATCAAAATTGCTAACAAAGGTTTCCTGAGTCATTGTGTTGCCCGTAATAACCCTTCATAGCTGAAATAGTCTTCTAATTATTGATAGCGGTAGAAAAACTCAATTTAAACACTCAATCATCAACAATCTAAATATTTATATCAGGAATAGTTAATCCTTCTGATGGATCAATTGTTATAGCATATTCTAGACTCCATGGAGTTTTGTCCATTGTTAACGTGCTTTCAGCAGCAATCACGGGAACTAAAAGAATCCATTTAGTACAAGATTTTGTTTCTCTGACAATCCTGGAATTTTAACACTGATATATTGAAGTAAAGCATTTTCTGTGTGATAAAACAATGGTACATACAGATTTGAAAATGCTTATGTAACAGAGAGAATTATTGTTGAGGTTTATCATGAACTATCTAAGTACAGCTATTAAATCATTTGGATTTGACAAATTTCCCAAAATCATTTGTTGTAGTCTCTGGAATTACTTCACGCATTACCACATATTTAATCCTATCTGGCTGCAGTCTGATCAATTTTTAAAAAAAATTCTCTTAACTCCAGATGAAGCGCTCTATGATCATTTGGTATTTTTTCATAAAAAATAAACAATAGTTTTCAACCATCCATGCGGAGATAACCAGTTTGCATTTTTTTACGCTATTTTTTGTGTTATACGAAGCCTTAATTTTAACAACTGAACAAATTTATTTTAGGTGGGCTCACCCTCTCTGCATGGAGAGAAACTCTTGCTTAGTTAGAAGCTTCGGTTTGCGTTGTTTATTTTTCTTGTTTTTGTACAAAGCCTTAGTTTAACAAATGGTCACCTCTATTTTAGGTGGGCTCATCCTCTCTGTTGCTCCTCTTCTTCATTTGTCATCACACATACAAAACGTGCTGAGCCTTTAAAAACATTGATGACAAGGAGTTCCTTCATGACTCAGCTCAAATGCCTCTGCCATGTGGTATGGAATATTTTAACAATATTGCAAATAAACAGGCACCATTGAAAATAAAAAGAATCTAGACATAAAGAGGACAAGCTTCATAAAATAAAAACAAAAAACACCTAGAAAATTGCATAATAAAATTTAAAAAAGACTGAATACTTCACCATTTTCATTAAAGAAAAAAAATTCTAATTCCTTGTGGCAATATCTAAATGAAACATATTTCCATTTCTATTCAAGAAAACAAACATTCTAGTTCTTTATCTAAATTAATACCATTTCCGATAAAGAAGATGAAACATTTTGCTTCTTGTGCAAGTATCTAAATGAAACATTTCCAAGAAAACAAATATTTTAAAATCAGCTCACCGTGGCAGTTTCTAAAAAAGCACCGTTTCCATAAATGACAATAAACATTCTAGTCATTTGTGGCAGTATCTCAATTACCGGTAATGCCATTTCCATTCAAGAAAATTATTCTAGCTCCTTGTGAAGGTCTCTAAATAAGTGCCATTTCCATTAATGACAGCAAACATTCTTCTTCCTTATGGCAGTATCGAAATGAGTGCCTTTTCCATTAAAAAAATTAAACATTTTACCTTCTTGTAGCAGTATCAAAATAAGTGCCCCATCCAATAAAAAATTAAACATTTTACCTTCTTGCAGCTGTATCGAAATAAGTGCCTTTTCCAATAAAAAATTAAACATTTTACCTTCTTGTAGCAGTATCGAAATCAGTGCCCCTTCCAATAAAAAATTAAACATTTTACCTTCTTGTAGCAGTATCGAAATAAGTGCCCCTTCCAATAAAAAATTAAACATTTTACCTTCTTGTAGCTGTATCGAAATAAGTGCCCCTTCCAATAAAAAATTAAACATTTTACCTTCTTGTAGCTGTATCGAAATAAGTGCCTTTTCCAATAAAAAATTAAACATTTTACCTTCTTGTAGCAGTATAGAAATAAGTGCCTTTTCCAATAAAAATTAAACATTTTACCTTCTTGTAGCAGTATAGAAATAAGTGCCTTTTCCATTAAAAATTAAACATTTTACCAGTTGTAGCAGTATAGAAATAAGTGCCTTTTCCATTAAAAATTAAACATTTTACCTTCTTGTAGCAGTATCGAAATAAGTGCCCCTTCCAATAAAAATTAAACATTTTACCTTCTTGTAGCAGTATAGAAATAAGTGCCTTTTCCATTAAAAATTAAACATTTTACCTTCTTGTAGCAGTATCGAAATAAGTGCCCCTTCCAATAAAAATTAAACATTTTACCTTCTTGTAGCAGTATAGAAATAAGTGCCTTTTCCAATAAAAAATTAAACATTTTACCTTCTTGTAGCTGTATCGAAATAAGTGCCCCTTCCAATAAAAAATTAAACATTTTACCTTCTTGTAGCAGTATCGAAATAAGTGTCTTTTCCAATAAAAAATTAAACATTTTACCTTCTTGTAGCAGTATAGAAATAAGTGCCTTTTCCAATAAAAAATTAAACATTTTACCTTCTTGTAGCAGTATAGAAATAAGTGCCTTTTCCAATAAAAAATTAAACATTTTACCTTCTTGTAGCTGTATCGAAATAAGTGCCTTTTCCAATAAAAAATTAAACATTTTACCTTCTTGTAGCAGTATAGAAATAAGTGCCTTTTCCAATAAAAATTAAACATTTTACCTTCTTGTAGCAGTATAGAAATAAGTGCCTTTTCCAATAAAAAATTAAACATTTTACCTTCTTGTAGCAGTATAGAAATAAGTGCCCCTTCCATTAAAAATTAAACATTTTACCTTCTTGTAGCAGTATAGAAATAAGTGCCTTTTCCAATAAAAAATTAAACATTTTACCTTCTTGTAGCAGTATAGAAATAAGTGCCTTTTCCAATAAAAAATTAAACATTTTACCTTCTTGTAGCAGTATAGAAATAAGTGCCCCTTCCAATAAAAAATTAAACATTTTACCTTCTTGTGGCAGTATCAAAATGAGTGCTTTTTCTTTTTAAAAAAACCCCCCAAACATCTTACCTGCTTGTGGCAGTATCAAAATGAGTGCCTTTTCAATAAAAAAAAAACCATCTTACCTTTTTGTGGCAGTATCGAAATTAGTGCCTTTTCAATTGAAAAATAAACACCTTACCTTCTTGTGACAGTATCAAAATGAGTGCCTTTTCCAATAAAGAAAATTAACATTTTACCTTCTTGTGGCAGTATCAAAATGAGTGCCATTTCTATTAAAGAAAATTATCATTTTACCTTCTTGTGGCAGTATAGAAATAAGTGCCCCTTCCAATAAAAAATTAAACATTTTACCTTCTTGTGGCAGTATCAAAATGAGTGCCCTTTCCATTAAAAATTAAACATTTTACCTTTTTTTTGTGGCAGTATCAAAATGAGTGCTCTTTCCATTAAAGAAAATTAACATTTTACCTTCTTGTGGCAATATCTGAAAGTGATTAATCTACCCATAATTCACGCTAAGCTAAGTTGGACTACAGCCTGTACATTATGAAACATTACTAAGATGCTGAACCACTTCTTTACCAATATGGAAAGTGTAAATTCTGGCAATAATTGAAATGATCCAATGCCATTCCCACTTCTGAAAACAGATTTCCTAAAGACAGTTAGGTTCCAGAACGCATGAAAAAATTCTTCTACACAAGTTCTTCTACCTATGATTGAAGATCAATTTTCAACAAAAATGATAATTATTTCCTGGTCCTATTTAATCTGCTTATTCAGTTAAATCCTGTAAGGAAATACATGTGCTCTATATAAAACCTACATATTAAAACAAACTATGACGCTAGATTTTTGTGTATTGTCTGGAAATAACAGTATTTTTCCTATTTTACAAAAGTAAATTAAAAATATTGATCAGATTGACTGCCATATTATTGTAAGGAATTTATTATCTGCATGTTTTGGGTCTTATATTTTAATATGGAAAACATACTGTATATAAAGTAAAGTAAACTGTATGACCATTTCCCAGCGCTGTACAGAATAACATTTTTATTACACAGTACATGTATAACACTAATTATATGACCCTTTACCTGCTTTTGTTTAGAATAACATTTTTAGTACACTGTAAAAGAGATATAAATTTGACTACATTCCATATTTATGCAAAATAACCTAATTATATATCTAAGTAGGAGTGATTATCAATGGTCCTGCAGATGTATTGTCTGAGCTTCTTACCACCTGCAACTCGATTTCTGATCTAATTGTAATAATAGTTGGATAATTTTAATCCAACTACTGCATCCAATTGGCTGATTTTTATTTTCTTCAACCACTCTAGAGACTGTGTGTAATTCAGCTTTTTGATGTAGCTTTAACACTTTTTCAATCATATTGCTATAATATGGCAGTTTATAGTGATATCTAGAACTTGGGCATCATGCTGTGAACACCTAGCATGAAGTCCCACCCTGTCACATTATTCTGAAACCAGGCGGACCAGTCCTAATACTAGCCTCTTAATGCTGAGCACCTAGCAAGACAGCTGTTAGTACCAATTTTTATAAGTCTTTGGTATGACTTGCAAGGGTTCAATTATGTTGCCTCCCAAATTTGAGATGGATAAATAACCTATAGGCCAACAGAGTGGTTCTTTAGAGACTGTATTTTTGTGGATTTTGGTAACAAGCTCAGCCAATCAGATGCAAGATTACCTTGTTAGTATACGTGGAACTTGCTCAGTACCAAACTCATCTGAGATAGTAATGATACAAGCCCAATATCACAGGTTTGAAAATTGGATCAGAAATATTTTACTCAATGATGGTAATGAGCATTTCTGAAAGAAGGCCAATGTATATGAGGTAATACCATAAGATCACTTTACATTATAGCCAAGTCAGCTAAAATCTTAACACCTGTTGGTTGATATCATGGTATAATTAGTCTTTAGCCCAGTCATTTAGATATTGACAGATCATTAATCTGGTGTCAAAGTTCACCTTGAAATCAATGTGTCATGTCAAACAGCCAATCCCAATAAAAGTGTCACTGTCCCTGATGATAGGCTAACAACAGGGAAACGTAACCCCAGGGGAGTTTTGTGCACCCCTGCCCAACTCCATACAATGCAGTTTCACCTTCAAGATCAGTTGTAAGATGTTACAATGAAAAAAAAAATTAAAGTGAAAAGTGGTAATTTTCCTGTAATTGGTTTTTCTTCCTCTTTAAAATGTTGTGACATACATGTGCATAAATTTTTTTAATGAAATTTCACTTCTCTATGATACTAGTAAATGTGTTTTGCCATGAATGGTTTTGCTCTCCCAAGAATTTAAATTCGAAACATTTTTAAATTTACTCCCTCCTCACTTGCAAGAATTGCTATTGTTTTGAATCCATGAAAACCTTAATATGGTCTACTAATGCACACACAAAATCTTGTAAAATTATTATGTGTTAGTGGTTTTGTGCCATCTTTAATCTTGTTAACAAAATCTTGTAAAATTATTATGTGTTAGTGGTTTTGTGCCATCTTTAATCTTTTTTCTTTATACAATCTTTAAAAATTATGATGTTTTAGTGGTTTTGTGCAATCTTTAATCTTGTTAACAAAATCTTGTAAAATTATTATGTGTTAGTGGTTTTGTGCCATCTTTAATCTTTTTTTTTATACAATCTTTAAAAATTATGATGTTTTAGTGGTTTTGTGCAATCTTTAATCTTGTTAACAAAATCTTGTAAAATTATTGTGTTATTGGTTTTGTGCAATCTTTAATCTTGTTAACAAAATCTTGTAAAATTATTATGTGTTAGTGGTTTTGTGCCATCTTTAATCTTGTTAACAAAATCTTGTAAAATTATTGTTTTAGTGGTTTTGTGCAATCTTTAAACTTGTTAACAAAATCTTGTAAAATTATTATGTGTTAGTGGTTTAGTGCCATCTTTAATATTTTTTTTACACAATCTTTAAAAATTATGATGTTTTAGTGGTTTTGTGCAATCTTTAATCTTAACAAAATCTTGTAAAATTATTATGTGTTAGCGGTTTTGTGCAATCTTTAATCTTGTTAACAAGGTGTGAAAAACCATATACCATGATGCAGTATTGTAATATATAATTATCCTTATCTAATCAATTTTTATTGACTAGTAAACAGTCTGCTGTTAAAGTTCACCTCTGTCCAGTACTTACCTAGGTCAACCTATCAATCATATTCCAATAAGAACAACTGTCTCTGATGTTAGCCTTATTGCAAGTAGTCATAAGGAGACCCCTCCCCCATCTTCTATAACTGCAGCTTACCCTTCAAGATCAGAAGATGCTATAAATAAATATTACAAGTAAAACTGTCCTGCCTTCCTTGAGAGTTTGAGTGTGATTAGAATTTTTAACGTAGCTTTAACAATTTTTCAGTCATAATGCTACACTGTCTGCAGTGAGGCAGTTTATAGTGATGTCTAGCACTGAGGCATCAAGCTGCAGACATGTAGCACGATGTTCCACACATTCACAATATCCTGACACCAGGCTGACCAGTCCTAAAAATAACCACTTAATGTTGAGCGCCAAGTGAGGCAGCTGTTAGTACCATTTTTGTAAGTCTTTGGTATGACTTGGCCATGGATTGAAACTACCTCCAGCTTCTGTGGCAGATGCTCTAACCACTAGGCCATTGGAGCAGTACCATTTCCCTGTGAAATATTGGTATAAAATAATGAAGGAAAACTAATAACACTGCTGTTTAAGTATTTATTGTGTGTAATATTGAGTTTAAAATTGGAACTCTTAAAAGCAGAAATAAAAAACAATTATCAACGTAATATATGACATATGACATTTGGCTGCTTTGTTGAGAATTTTTCTAAAACATTTTGTTTGGCATATATCATATATTAGCTATCCCTTATTAAAAAAAAATTGTAATGAATTTGACAATTCTTGAAAACTTTTAAATGTTGACCCATTAAAAATGCCCTATTTATTATATTATTACAAACTGTACAGCTTCTGAGCTGTAACAAGATTGTATTAAAACTAATACATCAACATAAAAAAGAAACGTTTTATAATAAATCAATTTTTGCAAATACTTTACAAGACCAACATTGTCTTAAATAATTGTGAATCAATTTTCGGAAGAAATTCATATCAAGCACATTAAGTTGTTCACTCAATTTTCATTCCTTCAATTCCAAAGTTACATAATAGTATGGCAGCATTGTTCTGTATTGTTTAAATTTTGGCAGTGATGTTCATCCTAACCTCAAGCCAGAGAAAAATTAGCTGGATGCAAAGTAGAACTAAATACTGTGTACCAGAAATGTCTGCAAAAAAAGAATCAGAAATCTACCCAGCTACAATGAGTCACACAAATCTTATTGGAAGACATTATTCCAAGTATTAATATGAAAAACAATTCCACACAAAACAGCACCTCTGTCATATATTTCCAACCAAATTAAGATTAATCGGAAATACAGTCACTTTAATGAACAAGACATAGAATATGTAGGTTGGCTTAAAAATATTCAGTTTCCTGTGGTTATGAAATACATCTTTCTTTTAGATGTTAAGATACAAGGAAGTAAACAGATTAAGTTTAATTTAACTTAGTGGTTGAAAAACTCCAGTATCCACTATTATTTCAACAATTAAGTTTCCTCAATCTAATTAGACGAGGGTTGATTCCGAGTTTCATTGATCGCATCGCCATTGCCCGATTGAAATGTCGTTGAGGTTTACCTTCATTGCCCTCGTCATAGCTAGCCTCCATGGAAGTGATGACACCAAATACAACTCCCATGATGAGAAATAGGATTATGAACAAGGTATATTGGGTGATGGAAGGGTTCGGAGCTCCTTCCATATCACGTAAATGCGCTAGTGCTGGCTGAAACTCAGGGTTTAGTTCCAGTGCATGCCGTAAATGAAGGGAAGCTTCCTGGTAGTGCCCATATGCTTTTAAAATTTCACCCAATGTAAAATGTTGTAACCATGAATTGTCCTGGGGAGTTTGCATCACCAGAGATCTCCTTGTAAGGAATATGGCATCATCGAGGTACTGTAGGTTGAACAAAACTCTGGCAAGATTTAAAAGC
Source organism: Unio delphinus (assembly GCA_029339505.1). Taxonomy (NCBI): domain Eukaryota; kingdom Metazoa; phylum Mollusca; class Bivalvia; order Unionida; family Unionidae; genus Unio; species Unio delphinus. Next base: position 1,839,514 of record JAQISU010000038.1, on the reverse strand, counting down.
ACATCTGGATGATTTGGGGAAATGGACAGAGCCTTCCGAAAACACTCTATTGATAACTTTGTATTCCCTTTTATCCGCCAAAAATTTCCAATCTGGTTGAATGTTTGGGCAGACTTTGGCTTCTGAAATTAACAACAAATATAAGCATTAATTGTACATCCACAATTTGCATCTGCCTGCTCATAAAGAATTCTTTTCAGTAAGTAAAGGACCCATTCCTTGTACAGGCTTTTAATACTGAAAGTTCTGGACCATAATTCTTAAGAAATCTGAGGTATAGTTTGGAAACTTACTGAATCTCCAAAAGTAATGAAATCAACTAAGCATTTAAAGAGACCCAAGTGGCTCTAACATTGCTCACTGGATTGACATGTAATGGTCCTTCTGGAAGGATGCTGTATCAAAATTTGGTCTAATTCAATTACAGCTTATTTGAGAAGTCATTTAAACATCTTTTTATTTTAAAAAGCAGTATTATATTTGATAATGGACCGACATCATTTGAATGAAGCTGACTCGTCTTTTTTTATCCATGTTGTCCATGACAAGTGGTTTCAGAAAATTCACTTGTGCCACCAATGTATTCCTGTCACAAAAATTAAGATCACTTGTCAAGATCTGATGAGATATAGACAATTTAATCCATAGAAAGAACAAATAAAATATTGTACAATATATTTATTTCTTAAAAAAAATATATTTGTTTGAAAACATTGGTTGATATTGTACATTTTATTTCCATCAGAGGTTTTCAGTTTTCCATTGCCTATGTACACCTTGCATATGTATGCGCTATTTCTTTCTCCAATATTGTAGCATCAGTACTTCCATCAAAAATAATGGAAAAGAAATTAATTGAAATTCAGACTTTCCCTAGCTTCTTCTCTCTTTCCCTAATCTGTTCCTTTAATTATCAAGCTCTGCATTTTCAAATGTATGCCATATTAAACAGAGCTTTTATTCTTTCATTTTTATCTCATTTAGTTTTAATAGGTCCTTTAACCCACTGTATAGTGACTGACATCATCGCTGTCATTTACTCAGTTTATAAACGGAACAGATAAGGTCAATAAAGTGACTTTCATTAATTAATAAGACTGACCCACTGAATTAAAATCAAAAGTGAGTCATTCGTAAGGATCGAGTTGAGTAAATGCAATACAGTGAAGCTATTAAAAACACTGCTAATTAATCATATTGGCTTTGTTTTAGGTATTTTGATGGTCCAATAACTTTACTTTACAATTACTTGCAGTCAAGCAGTAATTGAACGTTTGCACATGCAACAGTTATCAATGATCACATTAAGGTGCAATTCAATTGTAAATAAATACATGGTGTGTGTTGGAACTAAATAGTCAGTATACCTAAAAGGCATGAACAGCCAGATATGGGTAGTTATTAGGCCATGTAAATAAGCATATACCCAAATTTTCTAACAGGAAAAAAGCAATTGTCCCCAACTAGACACTCAGAAAATTATACTTACCCAACTTAAAAAATTAATGTTCTTCAATGTCTGTGTATAGGATTTGCTCAGACCTGTAATGGCATCTAAATTTGGAACTGAATTGGCATCATTTGTATATTTGGTATTCAGTTAGCATCATTTGTATATTTGGTATTCAGTTTGACATCATTTGTACAGACTTGAATGGTAACTTTTAATCAATTATGGCCAAATTTTATTTGATGGTTTTGTTGCACAAGTCATGGTTTTTCTAGTTTTAGTTAAGCTCAGCCATATTGGTAATGGTAAAGACCCGTATGCCAGAATACTTTGTGTGAAATTTGGTCAAATTCTGTTGAGTGGTTTGAGAAATCATTTTAAGGCTGAGGCCATATCTGATGACAAATCCGCATCTATTGTACAAAACTGAGATGACCATACCATAAGTTTGTGTCGCCTCTAATTCCTGCACAGTGAACAAACATCTGCAGACTGGTGACACAAAACACGTTATGTTCCAACTGGTGAAAAGCAACAAATAAAACCATTGCTACAGAGACTGTAAGTTTTAGTGCCGGGACTGAATCTTTTTCAGGGAAGCAGTCCTGGATTGCAAATCCTGGAGAACCCTGATAGAATGGTCTGATGGTTTATTTACCTAAGGAAAGTGGTCTATGTTAGGCAGGTTTTAATATGGAGAAATCATACTTAAGTATATTTTTTCCTTTAGAAATAGTCTTTTTTTTGGGTCAATAAAAAACCTCCAAAATTATTTACACTCTTTGTTGGCAGAGCATTAACTTGATGATTGAGTTGACAAAATCTTGAAAACATGTTGCCAGTTCATTCATGGCTCATATAGCTTTTTGGCTAAGTAAGATTAACAAATGTTCTTTAGTCCATCTTGTGTCAATGCATTGTCAGTCAAGTTTTCAACTTTTCCATATCAACAGAATTCCACATGTGCTCTACCTGTGCATGTGATGTCCCTCTCAACACTGTACCAATGTTGCTGATCAGCCAAAAATTAAGACCCATTACTAAACCCTTCAAATGATTTCTCAAAACCCACTAAACCGAATCAGACCAAATCTGATAGACAGCATCACTGCAAAAAGTGCTCTCAAGTTTTCTAAAATTACACCAATCCACCAACAAATATGGTGACCATTTCTAACAACAGAATTTAAACTATAAATGACTTCTTTCTTTTTAAAACTGCTACACAAAATCTGACCAAGTAACAAAGCTTAAAAGATGGTATCCTGGTATGATGGGGTTTTGATGTCTGCATAAATGATACTGATCTTGTATCCAATATGGCCACTGTTTCTAAAAATATCAAAATATTTAAATAACCTTTTCTCAATAACCACTGAATACAATTTGATAAGTCTAAAAGATGTATCCTGGCACGAAAAGCCCTCAAACTTGTCAAAATGGCGCTGATCTGCAACAGTTACAATTACTAACATACAAGTAAGCTGTTGGTATAGCCATGCATACATTATGTGAAACATTGCTATTTTTAGCCCCTAAGTAACCAAAAGACTCATTTCAACTAAGCTTGTTGAGGAACATTCTGGTAAAAGGGCATTTCAAATTTGTATCAATATTGCTTATCTGCCATCATAATAACAGAACAACATTCAAACAATTTCTCCAACACTACTCAACAAAATGCGCCCAAATTTGGCAGACAGCAGCAAGGCATGAAGGGCTTTTGGAATTTGTACAAAATATCCTGATCTGCCATATCTACGCCAATGAACTTGACCAAATTTGATAAAATGCATCAAGATATGAATGGTTGTACAGGTGATGCCAAGCTGTCATCAAATATTACCATCATTACTAAACATGTCAAACTTCTGTTTGAAAAGTGATTAACTGATTTAAGAGTGCTATTGGACCAACTTTATAAAAAAGCATCCTCACATAACGACCCTTCAGTAATGGGCAAATAATATGGAGATTACAGCTGAAATAAAACCAAATTGTTCTATTTGAATATTCATGAGATTATTATGACAGAAATTGAATATCCAGTGATTTATTAAACTTATCTTTAAAAAATTCTTTTTTTGGGGGGGTGGGTGGGGTGTAGCGTGCCTTGAAAATTATTTGCAGGTGGACATACTCCCAACCCTGGCCATTGTGCTGAATTGAAAACACTGTGAAATTAGAATTCTAAACAACTAAATCTATTTACATTTTATTTGTAGGTAGTCCTGAGTAACTTTTATTTTGGATTTAGGCTAATAATAATCAAATGAATATACATGTATTTGATAATATTTCCATGTTTATCTTCAAACTCAGTAAGACCAAAATGATTCAACAGTCTCATGTGAGCCATGAATAGCTGCTTCTGAGTTTTGCAATTAAAACACTGAGAGGATAAGAAAAAAACCTTTGAAAATATATCAGGGGGTACAAAAATCACTTACAAGTGAAGAATTTATGTGAATCTCAAAAGTAACCCTTTGAATCAAATATGTTGATTTTTCTATGATGCACAAAATGCCTGTCAATAAACTGTTTAATTACTTAGAAATGTTTAATAAAAAGTTAGTAAAATGCCAATCATTTCAGGAATTACTTATTTATACTTATTACATTAAAATCTTGTTTGCTTGCATTCCCTTCTGGAACAAGTTTCTTGTTCTAATTATATTCAAATCATTGTTTGCTAAAATTCAAAACAGTTTACATTCCTTTCTGGAACAAGTTCCTTGTTCTAATTCATTCCAAACATGTTTGTTTGCATTCAAAACAGCTTATATTCTTTTCAATATTATATTATATTTCTGATTACATTCAAAACATTGACTGTTTACATACACCGATGGTTAAGCCAGTAGTAATACCCGACTCCATGCATAGACCATACCAGTAGCCTACTCACTGGCAAGGCAAGAGAGAGCATTAAAGTTACCATAAATCTGATAAATCAGGTTGTCCAACTGAAGAGCAAACTTGCTAAAATCATAAAAATAGCCACTGGCATGTTGGGGGCTACATGCGCAAGCTGTACAGCAGAGAGCAAAATTTATTACTGAGATCTACAGTATACTCTACAGTACAAAGTAATTTGTAAACCTTACCTGTTTTTTATGTCTCTTTAATCGATCTTCTAACTCATTCATGTCCACTTCTGAATTTTTTCCATTCTTTTTCTTAAATATCATGGCAACGTCTGGTTCAGGTATCTGTCCATGCTCATTTCTATTTGCTATACCCCTTAGGTGGTCATACTGTGTATAATTAACAGGTTTCCCACAGGTCAACTGAGGTTTTTCTGTATGTACATCTGTCTGTCCTGATGAGTCACTTGTTCTACTATCTTTATTCCTGAAAGATAAGGAATGATCACTAATAAATATTAAAAAAATCAATTTAAGAAACTGTACAAATATTAAACAGTTACAAAGTATATCATTTCAATGCTTTGAAACCTGAAAAAAAACCTATACATTTGCAATGAAAATGTGGTCTTATAAACAGAAAAATTACTTTTTGGGGTGAGTGTAGTGAAATGTGTATAAAAAATGAATAATGTTAAGATAAATGGCATGGTGTCTTCTCAACAACAGAACACTGGAAGTGAAGGTTTTTAATTTAGCACAAAATTTACCGTTTTAGCTTTGTTTTCAATGCATTAACTTCTGCAAATGGGAATCCATTACCATCGTAAAATCTCTGATTAATCTCATGATAAAATTTCATTTAGGTTATGTTATGGAGCATATGGGATGAAAATATTTTCTCTACTGAACACTGCGTAAATTATTTTCATTTCCAAACTTAACAAGTATTGTTTAAAAAATACAAATCATACAGTAATTTTTAGGAACTTATGCAAGCATGTTAGCACGTTATCAATTTATGAAATTTAGTACTTTAACTGTATGAGACCTTTGAGTAGAAACCAGTTATTATTCAAGTGCTTTCGACAGGGAATCTTGAGTACAAGCGATTAAGCGGTTAATAAAAACCAATATCATATATTACATTTTATCATTACCAAAAGAACTCCACCTCTTCACTGAAACAAACTACAGACTTCTGTCTGTGGAAAAGTGTCAATATGGGCAGTCATGTGTGAGTTATTGATGAAGATTTTCTATGTAGTATTTTTGCCAATCAAAGTGTGAACATGCAAAAAACACTATGTTTGAAGTAAAACCCTGGACTAATATAAATATCAGGATGGACGTCTTACAATATAGGACTATTAGAGCAATAACTTCGTGGCACGAGTTAATCACTTGGAAGTTGGGGGGGGGGGGAATGGGGTCCTTTGACAATGTCAATGGATGTCACTGTTCACACTAAAATGTAGCCGAGTCATAATTAAAAAGTAATAATGACTAGCCATCGGAAAATTATGTGGACAATGAAGTTTGTGTGTATGTGTGTGTGTGTGTGTGAGAGAGAGAGAGAGAGAGAGAGAGAGAGAGAGAGAGAGAGAGAGAGAGAGAGAGAGAGATATTGCACAATACGAACCTATCTTTGTTCAATGCATTTGTTTCAATATCGGTAGATCGAGTTAACGTGCTATCCACCACTCTCCATTCCCCATTTTGAATCACAGCATTTGTCAAAATATTTAAAACATGGTCCTTATTTGGATTTGATCCCGACTTCCCCGCGGAGCTGTCATCATCGTCAGTTGCTTGAACAACTTTCCCTTCTTCAAGGTTTAATTTCCAATGATTTGAACCCACAGAACTCTTAGAATTACTGTGTACAATATGTAATGATATGATATATATAGCCATATAAGATACACCGGGTAGATCGTACGTCATGGTGACCTGAGGGCGATAATGTTTCTAGCCCTCTGACCACTATCTGTGCTGTAGTAATATGGCGACGGAAGTTTACAGCGCCGACTAAGTCTTTGGGGAGGATAACTTTTGAGAAAAACCCGGAATATTGTATCAGTTAAGTTTCGTAATTATTTGTCAGGTAGGTATTCAACTTCGTAATAGTTCATAAGTGAATTTGTAATGTTAACTATTATTTTTTTTCAAAACTGAATAATAATAATAATAATAATAATAATAATAATAATAATAATAATAATAATTTTATTTAATGTGAGTTATGCACGTATCCTGAGACGTGTATACACATTAATGCCCCTTTGATACTAATGATCTATTGGTCCATGAGAGAGAGAGAGAGAGAGAGAGAGAGAGAGAGAGAGAGAGATCACACGTGTGCGTAAGAATCTACACTAAAGCAATATTATATATAATAAACGTTCATCTTTCTCGATACACGTGGAATGCAAGTTGGTAGCTGGAAGTAAGGACGCCAAGTACGCTGCTTTTCCCACAACTCACCACGTGGTCACAGGGGCTTGTATCGTTGCTTACAATCGACCGGTCCTACATATACTATATAATAACTACGCTGTTCATAATGCCAATGAAATATATATGTAAGTCTTCTAAATCTAACAGCAAAAAGATTTTTCTTTTCACATGGTCCAACAAAGTTAAAGGCAACATGAAAATTTTGACAATAATTGTCAGTGTTTATATCTCAGTTCATGATTAAATTAGACATTTACTGCATTTGTTTTGGAAACTGAAGGAACATTCTACAAGGTACAAATGGAAATGATCCAGTGACTGATCTGTTGAATATCATTGATATAATAATATGGTATTTGTCATTAAAAACTCACCCTTACTGCTACTCTCTTTGAATAGCCCCTTCTTATTTTCTTTTGAAGTGACACTTGACCAGTTACTTCCGCAGATGGTGACATTTCAAGCCTACATAGTTGATGCTTTGGTGTTGAATGTTCTGATACATTTGCAGTTACTTTGGCTTAGTTGTAAATTTCCTTCACACAGTGGATAGAAGGGACATCGTCGTCAGTGAGTTTGATTCTCTTTGGTGCCCTACCCATATGCTCAACCTCAAATCTATACCTAAATGGGAAGCATTCTGGTGTAAAATGAAATGAGCAGATGGTAGAAAACTCAGGCGGACCATCCCAGTTTGCTCTTTTGATTTTTACAAAATCTGTCCACCTACGACGATGTGATTGGACTTTCGGGAACGAATGCATGGAAAACTCATCAGAATTTGTATTTGCACAATTTGATGAAACGAACATTGCTTGTACCTCCAGGATTTCCTCTTGGCATGATTGTGATAATAAAGTTTTCAAACTAATTAATATGGAACTGAACACGTGCTTTGCTTATGTTTTGATAGAAAAGGAAGAAAGGTGTGCGTTCAAAACATGACGTCAGGCTTCTACACAATCTGGAAATTACCGAGTGTCAAAATAGGTCCGATGTGTATTATTTTCCAAAACACACCTGAGCGTATTTCTCAGTTATTTTGACGAATTTTTCCACCATCATGTTTTTTTAAAAACAAAAATATATATTCCGCTTCCAGGTTTTATTTACTATTCAAATATCATTTTATTTTATTTAATTTTTCTCCAATGGTATGGCACTTGAAGGTATTTACCCAATGAGAAAATATGCTTGGACAGATTTGGGTGAGTTCTAATGTACTTTATACACATGCTAATAGGTTATCTGGTTCAATCATCAGTTTCAAGTTAGTCCATGCTGTACTAAAAAGTTGAATTTTTTAAACCTTTTTTTAAAAATGATCCATTTCGAATTAATTCATTTCTTTTATAATACAATTACTCTCTTTTGTTTTACCGCTATAGAACTTTTAGTACGTAGCTTTTTTTTTTAACTTTTGGATACAAGACGTAATCTTCTCCTTCTAAAAGTACGTCAATTAGATCGGAATTTACATTTTTGTAAATAATCTCTGATACGTCTTCTGGTTCTGGCCTTTTACCATGAATTTAATCCTTTGACGTCCTAAAGTATTTCTGTACTGTTTGACAATATTTTCTTCCTCTTATCTCTTTCTTCATGTTTTCATGTGGTTCCGTTGGATTTGTGGTTTTCTTTTCGTATTGTCTTTTTCTTTTGATTTTTTTATATCAATATTTTGTTTCCGTTTTGTGGTTCCGTTTTATTTTCTCAGTACAGTTTGGCATTTTATTCTGTAGATTTTCTGTTCCCTAGGACAATCTACTGCTTTGATTTAGTTATGTTTGTTTTGTAAGTTATCATTTGCTATTTTGTTCTCTTGTAGTTTTATCAATTCTTGCTCTGTGTGTGTGTGTGTGTGTATATATATATATATATATATATATATATATATATATATATATATATATATATATATATATATATATATATATATTTTTAGTTCCTCTAGTTCCTCTGTCATTATTAGTTGATTTTTCTGGTTTCTGCTCTGTTGGCTTGCATGAGTATGGGTCATGTCCAGTGTTTCCACAACAGTTTTACTTTCTATGATATATGTATCCTTTATATCAGGGGTCTCAGATTCAAGCCATCCAGAGGGCCGCATGAAAGCATTTTTGATGGCCCAAGGGCCGGGCAATCTTTGTTGTCTCTCATGACACTTTGTAACGTAAATCATTTTGCGAACTACAGGATACAGTTTGGCGGGCCGTGTGTTTAGACCCTGTCATTATACCATGCTGCTATTTTGATTATACGTAAAGATATGTAATTTAGGTGCATCTGTTTTTTTTTCGTTTTAGAATTATAGTTCCGGTTTTGATATATTCACAGTCTTTCAGATGTGACATTCTACTAGTATACACACTGAATCCGATATTTTTTCCCAAAAGCTTCAGTTGTGATTACGGTGGGAATTTCATAAGCATTCCCGCTATAGGAACCACAGCAAAAGTACATTTTACGGATCTGTTTAGTTTAGGTGGGGAAATAACTTTCTCTTTGTGTCCTTTCACAAATATCTCATTAGTATTTATGACTTTACTTGATCCTCTGGGGTTGAACATATACTCTATTGTACATGACAAGTGCTTCTATGTCTTTTTTTTTTTTTTTTTTTTTTTTTACAACAGTCAATACATCTTCTATGACTTGTCTTCCTTGAGGCAAGGAACCATCAACGGAGTTTTCATGGCAGCTTTTCACTTTCCGGCATTTAGAATCTTTTCTTCTTCCTCCTTTTTTTATGGATATTTAGAAGTGTTTTTTTAGCACTGACATTTGATATATCTTTCAATTTCTAGTGTTTTCCAAGAAGATTTTGTAAGGTATTCACATTATTATATTCAATTTGAAGTGCGTGTGATCCAACCTCGTGCACAGGGGCTCGTATTATATATAATAAACGTTCATCTTTCTCGATACACGCACAGGGGCTCGTATCGTTTGCTTACAATCGACTGGTCCTACATATACTATATAATAACTACAAGGGAGGACACTTCTCTCCTTTCTCACACGACCCATTTAAGAATAAACGCTGTTATTTCAAGCCGCATTTCGCCTAGAGTAATAAATTGGGTACCGATATTTAGCTCAGACATTTGACTATGTATCCCTGTCAGTAGTTTGATTGCTTTAAGGAATGCCAAATCATTTTCCCACGGTACTGCTCGACATGTACGTGATCGCGCCCAGCAGCAGAGAGGGTGAACCCTACAACGTTTTCAGACAAAATTTTGATTGAATACTTAAAACGAGCCTTCCTACGATCTCATTTTAACCAAAAAAAATGTCTCAGGGGCAAACCCTACAACGTTTTCAGACAAAAAATTGATTGAAATTTTAACGAGCCTTCCCTACGAAATCTCATTTTAACTAAAAAAATGTAAACGGAGACTTTTACGATTTTTTAATTAATTTTGGTCGCAACTTGTTGTCATCCACCCTCTCTGCTGCTATGGGTTAACAAAAAATAATAAATGATTTTAACCGAATATTTGATCAAGTCCGATACGATATCGTGTCCGAGGATCATGCAAATTTATTGTTGCGAATCCGTACGGGGTTGACTGAGCATGACTAAAGAAATTTCTAAATTGATTGAAGTCCATATCAGAACACCATGTCTGCCAAATATTTCGTAACGTATGTGTATCAACTCCGTTGAATACAGCAAGAATATTGCAGTTATCTCTGATCACTTTTGGAACCTGAGTGTAGCGTTGAGTGACATATATCACGTCAGTGTTTTTATGCCTGCCTCTGGAAAAGATCCTAGCAGGATTTTTTTGTTTATCTAACATTATATCGTCGTATACGACTAAATTGTTAATATCTCCATCAATATCATCATGCTCGGTGCTTCATCGATATCGGTTATAAACTCAATAATACCCTCTCCGGATTTTTCTACCGCGCTGTCGTTAAAATCTTTTAGCACTTCGTTGATCATCTACGTTAGGGGCAATTAAATACAACTTATCCCACTTCATCCATCTCATTATTAAATTGAGTAACAATTGCGTTTTACCGGATCCAGATGGCCCGATTGTAATCATCCGGATAGAGTTTGGTAGCGCTGCATGATGCTTAACTGGTTCTCTTGTTTTAGTCGCTGAAAAATCAATTATATCCATATCTCTATACATAAATTATGGATCTATATTGTGTGAAGTGTAAAACGCGTACTGGCACAGATGACGTGACAACGATTACAACCAGAAATAACCGATCAGCGCTTTCTGGTAAATGCGTGCAATGTGGTACAAAGAAATTTAGATTTGTGTCTATGAGATCTGATTTAAAAAAAAACGAGGAGGTGATATCGCAGCCAAATTGGCAAAGCTCCCTGGAACCCCATGGGCAAAGTACCCCGGAGAAAAGCACCTTCCAGGATATAGCTACTGTGGACCGGGAACCAGACTTGATATCAGACTCAATAATCAAAATCAACCCAACCCCGGTGAAGAACCAATAAACGCCATTGATAAGGCCTGTCACCTTCATGATGTTGCTTATAAAAGCAGCAATCTGCAAAACAGGCATCTCGCGGATGTGAAATTAATTCATGCGTTAAATGCTATTCCTGATAAATCCTTCAAAGAAAAATTGGCTTCCTTTTTGATAAAATCGGCTATGAAAAGTAAATTGATGTTAGGTGCCGGTAATTAATAATATGGAATCAATTTATTATTCCCCAAGAGGATACTGGAGGGGTAAATCAGCAGTCCATAAACTCGCTAGTGCTGCAAAAGTGAAAAAAAACCACTGCGGCTAATTGGTTATCCAAACAGGCACTATGGCAAATTTATCTACCACCGCCTAAACAAATTCAATTCTCGCATTTTGATGTGACCGCTCCTAATGAAGTTCATCAGGCTGATATATTATTTCTGCCACATGATCGTGGTTACAAATACGCTTTAACCGTAGTTGATATTGCAAGTCGATTCAAAGAAGCAGAACCGTTAAAAACAAAATCAGCCACTGAAGTCGCTTCTGCATTTGAAAGGATTTATCGACGAGGTCCTCTGCACTGGCCAAATCTATTGCAGGTTGATCCTGGCAAGGAATTTCAGGGTGCAGTGTTATCTACAATGAAACATCATAATGTCACCATACGACGAGGGCATACTGCGCTACATCGCGATCAGGCCATTGTAGAACGATTTAATCGGACGATTGCTGAGCGGTTATTTGGATATCAATACGCAAAAGAATTCATTCAAGAAAAGCGATCCCGTGAATGGGTCAAAAGGTTACCAGCTGTGATTACCGCACTGAATAATGAGATTACTAGAACAATCAACATGAAACCTATCAACGCTATTAAAAAGAAGTCTATACCCGTACAACCACAAAAAGATACAACCACAAAAAGATTTCAAAGAACCAATTCTTGGTAGTAATGTCACTGTTAGGTACTTATACGAACCAGGAGAGCTTGAGGGTGGTAAAAAAAAGGGCTACTGATCCTATTTGGAGTGTTACTGCACACAAGATATCTAGTATAACACGATCTACGGGTAGACCTCCAGTCTATAAACTGGATTCAACTGCCCCTCAACGAGGATTTACTCGACAACAACTACAGATAATTCCCGAGGATACTCAATTGCCACCGCATGGTCTTAACTAGCACCGTTGCGTCTATTGCACTCAAAACAAGTCAACATCACATTGTTTCTGACATGACCGAGACTGTTATTTTTTCTGTCTACGGTAAATTGGCGAGGATCTTTATCCGAATACTGCCAACGCATTATACAATTGCAACTCGCGCAGTGATTATTCTGTTGTTTCTTCAAAGTGATTATTAATTCAGCATCAATATCAAATTCTCGCTGTTTTTTTTGTCCTGTTGTTTGTAACCGGAGATTTTTTTATTAATGATGCTAACATCAATATCATTTATTGTGGTGTCATCATCGTCACCAATGATTTCATCATCGAAAACAACTCTTCGAAGTTGATTTATTTTTCGTACTCTGGATACTGCGAGATAGACTAAATTCGACCATTCGATGTGATTATCCACCATCCAAACAATTGTATCCGATATAGTCAATCCCTGTGAAGAGTGTATTGTTGCTGCGTATCCTAGCGTCCACGGGGATTTATTAGCACGCAATGCATTTTCGACGACGCTGATATCAACCAGCACAATATCATTTAATACGAGAATTTGTTTTTCACTCTGTCCTGGAATATCAACTTCAATGTTCTGTTTTCGTGTATCCGATGGCCTATAACAAAGGGGTACTGGAAGCGTTGCAAATTTTTCTTTATGCAATTCAAATAACTTCATCTGAAGTGTGTCCCTGACTATTTTTCTACTTGCAATTATCAAATCATTTGGTCTCCATGTTTCCCAGAAATCATTCATTGGAGTTTTTGAAATCACTTCACGCGCTATTTCGCATTGGATTCTATCCGGTTGTAATCTAATTAGCGCTTTGAATTCTCGTAATCGTTCATCAAGTGATCTATAATCAGTGGTAATTTCTTCATAATAGTCTACAAAACCCCTTAGCCATTCATGTGGAGATTTACCGACAAATGGTGGTGGTTGGCCGTGATCACCGCACATGACGACTTTTGTGTTTTTGTTTAACAACCACTCGAGAAATGTTTGTAATACATCTAATGACACTGTGCATATTTCATCCCAAATTATGATTTCAGGAATGAATTTATCACCCATACGCTCAGGAGTCCATTTGTCACCCTTCCATCGAAAGAAACTATGGTAAGTACAGGCATTTACCCCTCGCTGTATCATCTCTCTGGCGAGTCTGTGAGTCGGTGTTAGCACAATCATGGTTGACCGACGAAATAATTCAATTGCACGAGTTGTCTTTCCTGACCCACCACAACCGTTTAAATAAACTGTCTTGTATCTACATACTGGATCAGATACCGGTGGTGCATTAGAAAATTCTGACTGAATTTCAATACGGTTACAACAAAGATATTTATCATCCATGGCAACGTCTGCGGATTCACAATACTCATGTAGCATCTCCTTTTTAAATCGCCAACGCCCCCAATTTTCTTCGGGATCTGTGAATTTAGCTACAGCTGATTTGTACTTATTGTGTATATACATCGAATCAGTGGCCACTCTAACCGCGGTATTAGGAAATCTATTTATCATCGAAAATAGATTAATAGAAGCATAGGCTAGCATTGAACTTCTCAAATGTGTATACTGGGAATTATATCCATCACAGTAGGTAACAACCGTACCCATTTTCTCACCATTGGATAGAAAAGCATCCTTACGGGATACAAGTTTTCCCTGTTTCATTAAATCCGTTACAATAAAATCGTATTCAGCGATATCTATGATCAACCGCGAAGAATATTTTGCATTGTCGTATCGTCCACCCTGGGTAAATTTACCGATTATTCTTCGTCCAAAATCTTTTGCTTGTTCTTTTTTAATTTCAAATAACTTCTTAGACCGATTCATGATTTGTTCTTCATTGAAATCAGGGAATTGTTTTCGCTGTTCGCTGATTATTCTATCTAGATCGGGTTGTGGTAGCCAAACTTCTTTCTGAGCTCGATAGCATATAATAGCCTCGGAAACAATCAACGATATTAGCATACCACAATCAATCATATATCTCAATAGCACTATTGGCATCCAGTGTTTTTCAGATAGGTGTCTACCGAGCCAAACATAACTACACGGATGTAACCCTGTAGCTAATTCGAATGATATCACACGAGCGAATCCGGTTAAATCAAAATCAGGCAATGGTCCATTAATCGCAACACGAGTCATTTCATGCGTTGGGTGTCCAAATCGTTTGAAGTACTCAGCACATTCCCCATATCCGAGAAAACTTCCGGGATAACACGCGGATATATCAATTGAAATCATACCATCACGTGAGTATTTCGTATTCCACAGTCCTCCATGACCAAATTCGACGCAACTCAATTTAACATCCTCGAGAAAATCACTTCGTGTTGGACGCCATGAGTTTTTTTCTCTTGCGAAGTGAGCTACCACTGATGGAATAGTAAAACTATCCGTGAGTAGTTTTTCATGGGAATTCTCCGGTGAAAAATCACTAGCGATTTTTCTCATTCTGTTATCTAATTCTTCAACGCGATATAATTCGCCATTTGGTCTTACAAATTGATCAAATCCTATTTCGGGATCTTCATCACTTCTAAGTAACCACACTGACACAGGATCATCTTTACACAACGCATGAATAGCATCGAATAATTTCTCTTCATAGAAAACATCCCCGACGAACTCCTTAGGGATATATTTCACGGTTCGTTCTCGTGGAAATACTGTTACCGCAGGTGTCCACGCGTGTTTGTTATGATCAATAATCTGTATTGGCGCTCCATTTTTGTTATATTTCGGTTCGTATAAAACCTCTCCGGTTATCGTCATAACGGTTATTGGAAATCTTAATGATGTTTCTAATTTAGCTATATCAGAAATCTTTGCACCATGCTGTTTCACTGTCAGTTCCCATTCGGTTATTTTCCTACGTCGCAGATCAGTTAGTTTATTTCCTCGGGATGCATTTGTGAAGTGTTCCATTACCCGTGTTGCCACGCAATTCAGTGAACTAGAATATTTCATAGGAGCTAGTTTTGCGATATCGGGTTTATCATTTAACGGATATATCCCATAAACCATTGCTGTTACGGGATAAGATCTTTCGTAGTATGGTTTGTCAATGCCGGTTAGAATTCCTGGTTTGGAATCTCTACTCACAATGACAGCTTTTTTATTCTTGAGAATTGGTTCAAATTTATCCCTAATAATCCATTTGCCATCGACTTCAATAATGAATTTGATTCGGAAAAAATACTTTTTTTCCCCGACACGTGAAATTATCACTGCTGCTTTTTCATCAGTCATGGTAGCATCAACAACACCATCAATTCGAAATGTTGACCAACAATAAGATGCTCCATCACGCTTGAATTCATTAAAACAGTCTCTGATTTTACTAATCATGGCTTTATCAAGAATTGTATTCTTTGGTGTATTAGAAACTATATCGAGATTGAATTGAGCATCTTTCCAGGGTAATCTCTAGGACGTTTTTTTTTGGTTTATCGAGATTAAATTTAGGATTAATTTTTAATAATCTCTTAAACTCTTTCATGTTTCCGTCTCTTGGACGTTTTTTGGGTTTATCGAGATTAAATTTAAGATTAATTTTGTTACGTTTTTTTGGTTTATCGAGATTAAATTTAGGATTAATTTTTAATAATCTCTTAAACTCTTTCATGATTCCGTCTCTTGGACGTTTGAGATTAATTTTGTTACGTTTTTTTGGTTTATCGAGATTAAATTTAGGATTAATTTTTAATAATCTCTTAAACTCTTTCATGTTTCCGTCTCTTGGACGTTTGAGATTAATTTTGTTACTTTTTTTTGGTTTATCGAGATTAAATTTAGGATTAATCTTCAATAATCTCTTAAACTCTTTCATGTTTCCGTCTCTTGGACGTTTGAGATTAATTTTGTTACGTTTTTTTGGTTTATCGAGATTAAATTTAGGATTAATCTTCAATAATCTCTTAAACTCTTTCATGTTTCCGTCTATTGGACGTTTTTTTGGTTTATCGAGATTAAATTTAGGATTAATTTTCAATAATCTTTTAAACTCCTTATCAGCATTGAATTCAGCATTTTTCGAAGGCGTTCTCCTTAATTCCCTCATGCTATAATTAAAACAAGCATTTAAATGAAGAATTTATATATAATGAATCACTGCAAGTGGCTTATGATTGGATCAGTAACCCCGTGTAACAAATCATGCAGAAATGAGTTTTGTGGGTATCATATGCAAAGCTTTCGACGTGGAAGCCTTGGCCCGGTACCCTGCATACGATGTGGGGTTGGGGTTAGGGGAAAATCTCAGTTGTGTTTGAATTGCGGTGGAAAGCGATACAGGGAGTTGAAGCGTTATTATGATAAAAGAATAAAAAATGGACAATCAATCAGAAATTATGACCCTGAAAAAGTCCCTGACACTGACAACGTCCCTGACAAAATCATAAGAACTCCTTAAGACTACATCGAAAGATTCATCATTAAACCAAACAATGAATTAGACAAACAATAGTATTATGTATACGAATGAACCAAGAATTCAGACACCATCCCTTGATTACAAATTATGAAGCATCCAGTGATGGTGTTGTAAGACACTGTAGACTGAAGAAATCAGTTGGTGCTGTGAATAATCAAGGGTACTTGATGTTTACTGTTGGGAAGAAAACTTATCTCAATCATCGTTTCGCATTTGAATGTTTTTATGGATTGATCGAGGATGATTCTGTCATTGATCACAAGGATTCTAATCCGAAAAACAATTCTTTATCAAATCTGCAGGCTGTTACTCAAAGTGAGAATACCAAACGAGGAAAGACTGGAAAATGCAAAACGGTTGGGAAGAGACCTGTGAAATCTTTGAATACGATAACTAAAGAAGAAAAAATATGTCAATCAATAACCAGCGCCGGTAGGCATTTCGATATTTGTTCACCCTCAGTACGAAAAGTTGCAGAGGGGATTTATCGATCGGCTATTTCAAAAAGAACGGGACAAAAAGTTCAATTTAGTTTAGTCTAATGCGTCATATTTTTCATTTAGAAATATATCATTATTATAGAATAATGAATTCTGAAAACATGAATAGCATTTTATCCGAGATTTCAAAATTGAAAAGTTGGGATTTTGAACTATCAGATGGGTTAAATCCTGATCAAATCATGTCTGATTTTCAGGATATTGAATACGGAGTTAACAACAATAAATATATGCTACCAAAGAAGTATGCGCTCATCAAAAGAATTCAGAATTCTATTCGGGACTCTCTCGCATTTTCCAGTGACGTAAGTGTGTTCGCTCCGTTGTATACCATCGTAGAACGAATACGAAAAGAATTGGGGTACGAATACGAATTGAAAAAGGAGGTTAATTCTAAAATTAGAAACCTACGGGCGTTAATTCAAGAAAATGAACAATTTTGATTGACCATTTATCATTATTTGATTGTGACCGTCCCTCATAGAGATTTTAATTTTTTTTAGCATTTTTTGATTGATAATGTCAAAAACAGTGAAAATATTTCACACTGAATAAAAATTGATGGACGGTTCAGATGATCAATAAAAACAACAATGTGGAAAGTGTGGTATTAATTATTTTTATAAGGATTTCCACACTTTCCACATACCTGATAGAAGGTGTCTCACGATGACATAACACTTCCACGGTGGTATTAAAACTCATCCGACATGTCATAAAATGTTGAAAGTGTGATATTAATTATTTTTATAGCAATTATGACACTTTCAACATCAATGATAACGCCCTTAACACTTCCACGATGGTGTTAGGTCGGATTGAAAAATTGTTTTGCAATTGAAACATTGTTTCTGATTTCAAATAATGGTCAATGAAGCATTAACAACCCGATTGGCTCGTGAACGACTGGATGCAATTTAGAGATTTGTACCAATTCGTGACTCTGTACGGAATAAACTACAACAACGACAGAGTCTTCAGACTGATTTTGCTGCGGGATCTGAAGAATTGTTTAAACCAGTAACCACAGCAACGAAGGAGATAGAGCGTGCTATACTGGGAGATGATCCTGACGGTAAAAGAAAAGAAGAGGGTCTTATTCCTGTGTTAGAAAAAATAGCAAAAAGAACTAAACAAACAAAAAAATCCTTGCAATCACTTCCTCAGGATATATCAACCGCTTCGAAACGAAAATTTAAAGGATTTCAGGAAGAACTAGTTAGTGGACTACCTAAATCAATTATATTTACCGGGAGCGCTAAACAACAAATTCTCAACGAGGATATAGACAATTTAGGTGAATTCGCTGCTAACAGCTATGATTCACAAGAGAAGTTTTTCACGGACAATTATTCGGTTTATAGAATGTCACATAATGAATGGGCTGATATAGTGTATGAAATAAATACTGGGGGTTTAGATAGAAGGATGAAGGAATACAGAGACTTCAAGAGAAAATTTCAACTCCAAATAAGACAGCCATACGATGAGAAGAAATTTCTGGGGAGTGGTCTAGTTGGAAACGCTAGCGTTTCATGTCCTGGTAGTGTTCTCAGTGATATATCACGATTAGTGATATATCACGATTAGAGGTTAGGTTCTTGTAGGATGGTTCCGAGCCGGAAATAACTCACCGGAAATAGTTAATGAAGCAGCTGATATCTGTAGACGATTATTTCAGGGTGGTATCATGGATATCAGCACATATCGAGATTTCATTGGCGAGTTAGTGGAAAGTGGGTATCATAGTGACTGAATTGAAAAGTCAATTGATTAGATAAATAACAATTGAAAAATTGTTTCTGATTTCAAATAATGATCATACACTACAATCATGATAAACCAACCCCCGTCTACGTAGTTAATTCACGGTTTCCGGTTTATAGAGCATACTACGGAGATGGTTTAGGTAATACCATTGCAGGGTTATTTGCGAGAATGGCTCCAAAAGTGATGCCGTTGGCTAAACAATTAGGAATGAAAGCAACTGATGTTATTCGTGATAAGGGTATTGGTGCTGTTGGAGATCTTGCCGGAAAAACGTTTTCAGCTGCGAAGAATAAAATAACATCATTAGTGAGACGAAAAAAGAAACCGTTACCGTCTACAGCGGAAATGCCTGCAAGTGTTAGTAAAATTATAAATAACGCAGTAGATGAAAAATTAGCGTCGATGGTGACTCCCTTGATAAATCAAGGGGACCAAAATAACATGATAGCAAACATGATAGCAGGAAGTGGCTTTAAAAAAACACGATGATGAAATGGAAAATCGCGATTTAGACTCTGATAAATGGAATAAAATGTTCAAAAGGTCACCTGATCCAGCATTTGATATGGATGCCCCAGTGCGTAAAGATGATTCTGTACGCGATTTTCAATTTTATTCTTATCATGCAATACAACCCGATCTCCGATCGCGAATTGAACTTCAAGTTCATGATACCAGTAAATACTTTTTGCCGTGTGAAGCATTTATTGAAATCGAAGGAGAACTTGTAACAAATGATGCTGCTCATGATGATCCACCATATGACAATAACCCAACTATCAAAGTTGGTTTTGTTAATAACGGCATAATGGCGTTATTTGAAAGCGCTAGATATCTCATTGATGGAAACGAAATTGAATCCATTGACCGTGAAGTTGATGTTGCAACAACAATAATCGGGTTAGCAAGATATTCTGATGATTATACAAGATCAGCGGGTCCATCTATGATGTTTTCTAAGGATATCACTGATCACCCTGAACACGTCCAGTATTCTAGAGTCAAGGCAACACAAGCTACCGCAGTTGATCCAGCACCAGCCGGATATACAAGACCAGCTGGTACTTTTGATGTCATAAATAATATTACTAACTATAACCTAGGGTTTGCAACACGCGTATTAACGTTGCATGGACAGCGTCGACAATTTTCACCACTGCATCATATATTTGGATTCTGTAGAAATGTCCGAAAAGTTATTTATGGAGCGAAGCATACAGTAGCACTCGTGAGAAAGGGTACTGATAATGATGCAATCTGGCGTGATGCTGGTGTTCCCGATGGTAAAGTCCATTTAACAAAACTATCATTGTGGATGCCAGTGTTAACTCCATCGATCACCGAAGAACAGCGACTACTATCATTTATGGTTCAAGGAGGAAAGTCGTTGTTGAGTTGGTTATCAGTGACTACGGATATTAAACAGGATAATGTTGATGATATATTTACTTGGCATCTGGCATCAAAACAAGGTGTTTCAGCTCCACGTCATATATTTATTGCGTTACCGAATACTGCGCGAGTTGGTAATCAAGAACGAAGCCATATGATATTTGATCAGTTAGGTGTTAGAGAAGTCTCGCTGAGAATAAACGGCCAACAGGAACCATCTGAGGATGTACAACTCGATTACACTCACAACCATATTGCACGTGTCTATCATAACCTATTGTCGTTTATGGCACGTGATCAAAATGTGGATACTGGTTTGCAAATATCACAATTGGATTTTAAAAGCCTCTATCCGATTTATTACTTTTCACTGGAACATCTTGATTTGATGAGACAATCTGTCGTTGATATACACTTTAGAGCCCGTGTAACCCGTCCTGGTGGTATTGCTAATTACAGAGCGGCTGCTGTCATTCTCAGTGATAAATCAATGCTACTTGAAGGTGTTGGTGGAAGAATGAGAGTGGTAGATGCACCAGTGGAAAACATGTAAACGATTTAGAATCAATCAATTATGTATAATGTCATATAGTAATATTAGTGTTGCGTTAACTCCTGGTCAAATCAAAAAATTGCAATCGGAATCAGCTAAAAAATGTGGAACCACAATCACGTTGAAACCCAACCAAATGACTGGTGGTGCAAATAAACTATCGCTGACAACTCGTCAGGTGAAACATTTCAATGATGCACTAGTAGCAAAAAAGGGTGTTCAGATTACTCTCTCTGCGGCTGCTATCAAAAATATGATTAAAACAGGCGGTATATTTCCGTTGTTAGCTGCGATTCCAGCATTGATTGCAGCAGCAGCCCCAGCGGTGGCTAAAGCGGCAGCGTTAGGAGCCGTTGGTACTGCAGCAGGAATGGCACTAAAGAAGGCAACTGGGAAAGGATATAAAAAAAAGGGAAAGGGTCTAAGACTACCAGGAACCCCGTATTCGTGGTACAGCGGAAAGGGTCTAAGACTAGGACCGGTTTATTAATTGGAGAGTCTTTGACTCAGGAACCTATGGTTCCCATGTCCAATTTTGATTTACTCGATGCTGCTAAAAAACTCGCGATTAAAAACTTCAGAGGTGTCTTTATGAAAGATCAATTACCACATCAACCAAACAACACTGAAACAGGAATCATTAATTTAGATAACAGCACCGGACCTGGAACTCACTGGGTTGCATACGCTATTGATCCACGTGGGATTGTCTATTTTGATTCATATGGATTAGCCCCACCAAAAGAGTTTATGCGTTATATAAAAACCCTTCCAATGAAGACTTGGTATTCTACGCTACCAACACAACAAATCAATGACCCACCAATATGCGGCAGCGAAGTATTAAATGTCCTTGATGCTATTTCAGCATCTAGAAAACCACCACATGTTGTCGTGAATGAATACACTAGTAATCGCTTTTTAGAGAGAAGTGTATAAAAT
Organism: Unio delphinus; assembly: GCA_029339505.1. Classification (NCBI taxonomy): domain Eukaryota; kingdom Metazoa; phylum Mollusca; class Bivalvia; order Unionida; family Unionidae; genus Unio; species Unio delphinus. The sequence goes on along the minus strand of JAQISU010000038.1, from coordinate 1,817,492 downwards.
AATATGATCGATATTTGGGGGAGATCTTTGAAACCCCAACCCGATGACACTGCAACCGGTGATGTAAAAAAACTAATCAAAGATGAAATAGCTGAGACGTTAAATTTAACAAGTGTTGACCCGAATGAAATAGTTGTGTTTCAAGACAAACAGGGTAAATTGAAAACCAGTGATGTGTCGTTGGATGATATATTGGTTAAACAACGAAACGCAATCGAGGATACTATCGCGTTATTTTCCGATCAGGGTAAACTCAAACCAGGCGCACTTGTGTCTACAATCACCGACGCGATTGATACCCATGACAACAAGATTGCCGCCCAAGACAGCATGATTACCACCCAAGACAACAAGATTACCGCCCACGGTCGTGAGCTGGATGATCATATACGAGGTTATAATTCTTTTCGCAAAAATGTCGTACATAAATCCTTTGGAACCCCGCTTGTGGTTGGCATGACTCTCGCTGAAATTAGCGCGGCCATCAATAAAATAAAAATTCCACATAGTGTAAGCGCCAATAACGTCGTGTACACAATCCAACACGGATCATTTGAGTGGACACCTACAAACAACAAATTAGATATCACTGCAACCGTTAAAGGTATTTATCGATTAACACTGGTGACAACGGCTCAATTTAATATTTCATCGTCGAGTTCATCCGGGGTCAACAATACGATTTCAACGATCATCGACAAGGATACAACTGAAAAGTTAACGATAACATCTACTGATAAAAATTTGGCTAGAACTTCGGTATCATGGTATGTGGAATTCGTAGCGGATTTAAGTAAATAACTAAATTGAAAGGAAAATCCTTCGGATTTCACAATTGAAAACGCTAGCGTTTTTAAAATAAAAATGATTTCATCAACGCAATGTCGCTATTATCAGGTCAGAGAATTTCAGACTAGACTCAAAACCCTCACTGAGGAGTATCAAATAAAAATAAAAAAATACCGACGAAGAATCATCGCAATTGATATTACTATGTACTCGGTGTCAAGCGTTCTCGCTTGCGCCGGAATAATACTTGCATCGGTTACAATGATTGCCCCGGTCGTAGTTCCAATTTGCATTTCTGCGGTGGCTACAATCGGGGGTATATCAACCGGGATAGCAAAAAAGATATCATCATGCAGCCAGAGTAAACTGCAGAATTACTTACTTCAATTTCATATTGCATCAACCGCATATTCGCAGTTATCCCTGATGATATCATCGTCACTCGATAATACGATTATATCAGATAGTGAATTCTCAGCGATGGTCAGTATTTTTGATTCCGCGATATCGAAATTAGAGCGACAACATGAATATAATAACAATGACAACACCGATGGAATTGAAAAACACGAACCCAAAAACCAGAATGATCTCAATAACCTCAACCATACCAAATTGTGAGTTCTCAGTGATGGTCAGTATTTATGATTCCGCGGTATCAAAATTAGAGCGACAACAACAGTATAGCAACGATGACAACACCGATGGAATTACTTCAACAAATAGTGGAGAACACGAACCCAGTACAAACAAGTATGATATCAATAACATCAACGGAACCCGAGTTTAGTGTGAATTTCCCTAGCCCAGTCCCCGTGAAGGAGATAGCGCTAGCAAAATTACGAGTATACCACAGTTGGCCTAATATCAGATCAAAATCATTTGGTGGTCAACAACCGAATAATTCACTGGTGTTCTCGTATAAGAATAAAGATGACGGGACTCCAGACTGGAAAGTTGTTTCGATACCAACAGGGTCATACCAAATCGAACAAATCAATAATGAATTCGCGCGTAGAATAAAATCGATTACTGGAACAGAATCGAAAATCGCTATAACAGTTCATGAGCCGACGCTATCATCCGCAATTGAAATAAGCACAGAAGGATACGTCGTAGATATCTATCAGAGTTCTATTAGAACCATACTAGGATGGCCTGAATTACCACCAGGGGGAAAAACCGTTGATTTACCAGAACCACAAAAAACTGATTATATCACCGACAGAATAAAACCTGATAATCCAATAAGGAGTTATAAAGATCACACAATCACTATAGATTTTTTTAATCTCGGATACCAACGAACTGGAAAAGAGAAGCCAGGGGAGAGAATAGAGGGATATCATTTTGTTGAAGAACCTAAAATCGTTAAAAATTTCACAGCAATGAATAATGATTTATCGCTGTTGTTAATATCTCTTAAATCCGGCTCTCTCACCCGAGATGAATTTATCAGCGTCGTAGAAACATGCAACAAAATTATCGACGATATGGAAACATTTAACTTAAAAATTATTCAGGATATATTAGATGACAATCATCCCTTATCGAGAACAGAATTTGCATCAGAATATAAAATCCCCGTGAAGGATATCCCCACATTCAAACTACCGGGATATAACGTACCGGAACTAAAAAAACTTCTCAGTGACACCATCGATGTTGGTTTTAAAATAATTCATGATGCATGGAAAAAAACAGCATCACAGGAAATAAAAATCCTCAAACATAATAATGATCCAGATGGTGGCGGTAGGCATATCGCTCCGTTCAACGTGAATATATCCTCAGTGATTGCGCTCAATTTAGTATGTGATGTTATCGAAGGAAGCTATCAGATTAATCTCGAACGATCAAATCAAGCTCAGCAAGGATATATTCTTTATTCGTTTGCACCAATAGCCCCTCCAGGATTTTTAATAATTGAGTCTCCGGTTAATCCAGTCTATATGCGGTGTCATAATAATTCATTAACCAGAATTAATTTCAAACTCACTGACCAGTCCAATAATCTAATTGATCTACAAGAGGAGGTGTTAGCGATTAGTCTGTTTGTGAGATCCTAAAGACTGGATCAAATCATTTATTATTTTTTGTTAACCTGTAGCAGCAGAGAGGGTGGATGACAACAAGCTGCGACCAAAATTAATTAAAAAATCGTAAAAGTCTCCGTTTTCATTTTTTTAGTTAAAATGAGATTTCGTAGGGAAGGCTCGTTAAAATTTCAATCAATTTTTTGTCTGAAAACGTTGTAGGGTTTGCCGCTGAGACATTTTTTTGGGTTAAAATGAGATCGTAGGAAGGCTCGTTTTAAGGATTCAATCAAAATTTTGTCTGAAAACGTTGTAGGGTTCACCCTCTCTGCTGCTCGCCCGCTTAATATTCAAGAACAACGCGCTGAATGGAATTAGCACTCTCATTGGCCAACCGAAAATTACGTGCGCGTCTATTTAAAAGTTAGTCCAGGAAATTTAAATTGCTCTATTGTCCAAAAGAAGCAGACGAAAAAAGAATAAAATATGACGGAATCACACATTGTTTCATGGTAAGAATTATCAAAATATGAAGACCATCTTTTGTTTTAAATTTATTAAACAATAAAGAGCACAACTGTTTGCAAATATATATATATATATATATATATATATATATATATATATATATATATATATATATATATATATATATATATATATATATATATATATATATATAAATGTTATATGATTATATGAGTGTTGTCATTAATATATGTCAATACTATAAAATATAAAGAAAAGAGATCCTCTCCATTTCTGAAAAATCTCTGCAGCTTGCATAAAGCACCATTTCAGATTTAAGATTTAAAGCATGCATTTTAACATGTATCATTGTATATGAAAATTCATGACAAGAATACCCTTCCTTTCCTCTTTTATTCAATTTAGTCATAATCGTTTCTAATATAAATTATGTGAATCTTTTCAGCATTTGTTTGCAGAATGCAACAAAAATATCCATAAATGCTGAAACACATACTGCAGTGTGGGGCTTCAGTATAATATTAACTAACTATATTTACAACATGTATTTTACAAATTTCTAAGGTTGTAATTATTTGGTACCAAATGAAGGGTGGTTAATCTGTTTGAGAAATTTCACATTTCCTATAGGTATTTATCTAATATCAAATGTATCTAGAAACGGCTGTGTTTGTATACATATGTTTCCATGCTTACCCGCTCTGACCTTCATCCCAAACACTGACCCTATTGCCTCTTGAGCAGGTCCTTGAAGAATAAAGAGCTGGATGTGTGACTTCATCTTAGCATGCCCATATATATATATATATATATATATATATATATATATATATATATATATATATATATATATATATATATATATATATATATATATATATATATATATGTGTGTGTGTGTGTGTGTGTGTGTGTGTGTGTGTGTGTGTGTGTGTTTGCCCGAACCAAAATTGAATTAGAAACATGTATAATCAAAGTAATTCGGACAAGCCATTGTTTAATGTCAAACATGACCGCATACTAACACTATCTCTTACGTAAGTTTGCCGTGGCTAGGGTGGGAAGCCCGACCAAGGCCGTCAGAAGCGCAATTATCACCTTGGTGTGGAAGCGATTGTGAAGATCAAAGAAGTTGCCCGAAGGAGTGGAGGTGTCTCATCTTCTTGTTCCGCAGACTGACAGCCAGGTTGAATTGGTCGCTTAGTCGATTGGACAGGGCCACAGCGCTACGCAATCAGAATCGAGAAAAGGACGGAACCCTGATTTAGGCTAAGTATGATATCCTTAAACCTGCCAGCAAGATTTAGTTCCCTATATTTCGTTAGAGAGATTGCCAGAAGTTTGCAACTCCGAATAGCCATGCGTTATTGGCGGGGGAAAAACCTTAGGACAGAATTCTAAGTGTAGCTTCTAAAGGTCAGTGAGCTAGTTGTTCGATCTTTGCTGAATGCGACTGCATTTAATTGTAGATCGTAGATATACGTATTATTATTACTAGAATTGTAGTAGGAAGAATTATTTTGTGATGTTAATATGTTTGCATATTTTGAAGAATGAATTGATATTTGTAAAGAATCATATCATATTGCTAGCTAGCCGTCGTAAGAGTTAATATTATTATAATTCGCTATGTGGTTATTTCATAGTAGACTAGCACATTTGTCCATGCAATTAAAGATTTTGCCATTGCAGAATTGAATGGTGGCTTGGAAATGGTTGCAGTGTGAAAAATTAGTAATATGAATATTTGAATATTTGTGTATACTCGTAGGAGTGTAGTGTACAGACATGCATCTGTTTGTTGTACTATTATAGTACAATGAGATTAAATATATATTTGGATATACTGATGTGACACAATGTATTGATGTATGTATGATACCGTGTTACCACCATTGTTTACCCTGTAAGAAGTGTGTGGGAATTTCGATGTGTATGTATGCATGACCTAAAAGTAATAGCCTTATATGATGGTTAATTGATGATTTAGTGTGAGGCGAGATTCGATAAACCATATGTTAACGCCTTGGGGTTTTCACAGGAAGCTTCGAGGGACAGGCTAGTGACTGTGGTCCCAGTGTCTCCGATAGAGAGACGGAAGAAAAGAGAAGGAAGGAGAGAAGTCGGGAGAGGAAGCTTCGAGGCTCAGACCAGTGACAGTGGTCCCAGTGTCTCCGATAGAGAGACGGAAGAAAAGAGAAGGAAGGAGAGAAGTCGGGAGAGGTGAAGTCCAGGAAGAGTAAGAGGAACGAAATAAAGAGATGAATAGAACTTAAGGCCAGGGGAAAATCGAACTCACACTGAAAATCACGAGATGAAGTAGGCTATCACTTGGAGGACGAGTGATTGAGTTTATCATTTAAAATTATCGCCTTATTAAATTGTTTTTTTTTAAAATTTCATCTTCGTGTTCTATATAATTTAACCGTCGGCAGTGCTGGATGGGGGCTCAGAGCTATACATCTATTTCGGCAGTAATTACTTTTTATAACTTCACGAGCCAGGGTGGAGCTTCCATAATATTTTAATTAATATTATTAGAAGTATCCCACCCCAACCTTTGCAAACGCTACAATATATATATATATATATATATATATATATATATATATATATATATATATATATATATATATATATATATATATATATATATATATATATATATATATATATATATATGTGTGTGTGTGTGTGTGTGTGTGTGTGTGTGTGTGTGTGTGATCTTACCAGTTATTAAGATATTATGATGGATGACAATGTACACCTTAGGTCAATTTCATTCACATGAATACATTTTTTCTCAATGATCAGTCATTTTATATATGGTAACAGTGTGAATCTCAATAGTTTATAAGTTCTAACAAAAGGGATATGACCCCTGAGTACAGACACTGACCTATGCGGACAAGTCATCTGCATGATTTTATTTGTCTCTAAATGGCCATTAATTCTATAAATGGTTATATGATGTGGATTTCATTGTTATAATGAGGTTTGCATAATAAGCATTATATATAACACCTCTTATGCAAATCTGTACTAACCCATTTTGATCATATATTTAACCAACTATACATAAATCATAATATGTGTGAATCTTTATGCATATATATTAATTTGCATCCATCCCATCTCGCTGTCTCTCTCACACTCACACACACACACACACACACACACATGTAAAAATTCTCTTTTGAACTGAGTCCAAGTTGTTGTGGATAACTTGGTGTAAGACACTGAATTCCAGGTGTGAAAATCAGAGAAAGTAAAAATATGGTATGAAATGAAGATGAAATTATTGATTGAAACATATGTTGTCTATTTCAAGTATCCTTAAACAGGAGTGTGTATTTAATTTTTGTAATAGTTTATTGTTAAAAATGTGTTCAAAGAAAAATGATATCGACACTGGTGATAAACTGATAATATCATTCCTATGGATCTCAAAGAAAAACTGAGTGATCATTGCTATTCATTGATGCAAAATGTTACAAATTTAGGAATTTTCAGGACAACATGTATTACTGCCTGAGAAGTGTGTGTGTGTGTGTGTGTGTGTGTGTGTGTGTGTGTGTGTTGAAGTTTTTACACATATACATCAAAATATTGGTGAAAATGATAAAAAGAAAAGGAAAAAAATTCCAAAGAGAAGGAAGATTTTTTAAATTGTGTTTTATCTTTTTCTCTTTTTCCACATGAGGTCTGTTATTAATATATAATGTTTAAATTACCTTCTGTTTCTCTGTGTACTTGTGACAAAACATAATGATGTGGAATCAGGCTGTGAATCTTCTCATAACTGATAATGAGTTCTCCTCCGTCATGGTACACATCATTTGGCTCAGTTTTCAGTTGAAAAAATCATCAGAAACAATGATCTGAATGCCACCAAATGGGAAATTGCTTTCCTTTACCGTTCTGAGCACCTTCTCTATTTGCAGAAATAATTTCAGAGATAGCATGGAAATTTCATCAATAAAAAAAGTGACAACATTCATAATCCTTCTTTGAATATCTATCATATCATCATTATTTTTAATCTTATCTATCAAAATATCATCGGGGGAAACGACCGTCCTGAATGCCCGAAAACTTGTGTATAGTCATTCCGTGCAACTGAGAAGCAGCTATACCTGTACTGGCTGTTAAGTAAACTGTTTTTCCTATTTCTTTCAGTCTTTTGCTTAAATTGTTAACTAGGAAGCTTTTACCAGTGCCAGCTTGCCCTAATATCATGATATTGTGACCTGACAAAACCGGAACTATAATTCTAAAACCAAAAAAAAAGATGCACCTAAATTACATATCTTTACGTATAATCAAAATAGCAGCATGGTATAATGACAGGGTCTAAACACACGGCCCACCAAACTGTATCCTGTAGTTCACAAAATTATTTACGTTACAAAGTGTCATGAGAACCATCAAAAATGCTTTCATGCGGCCCTCTGGATGGCTTGAATCTGAGACCCCTGATATAAAGGATACATATATCATAGAAAGTAAAACTGTTGTGGAAACACTGGACATGACCCATACTCATGCAAGCCAACAGAGCAGAAACCAGAAAAATCAACTAATAATGACAGAGGAACTATATATATATATATATATATATATATATATATATATATATATATATATATATATATATATATAAACACACAGAGCAAGAATTGATAAAACTACAAGAGAACAAAATAGCAAATGATAACTTACAAAACAAACAGAACTAAAACAAGGCAGTAGATTGTCCTAGGGAACAGAAAATCTACAGAATAAAATGCCAAGCTGTACTGAGAAAATAAAACGGAACCACAAAATGGAAACAAAATCTTGATATTAAAAAAAATCAAAAGAAAAAGACAATACGAGAAGAAAACCAAAAAGAAAATCCGACGGAACCACATGAAAACATGAAGAAAGAGATAAGAGGAAAAAAATATTTTTAAACAGTACAGAAATACTTTAGGACGTCAAAGGATTAAATTCATCGTAAAAGGCCAGAACCAGAAGACGTATCAGAGATTATTTACAAAAATGTAAATTCCGATCTAATTGACGTACTTTTAGAAGGAGAAGATTACGTCTTGTATCCAAAAGGAAAAACAAAAGCTACGTACTAAAAGTTCTATAGCGGTAAAACAAAAGAGAGTAATTGTATTATAAAAAAAATGAATTAATTCGAAATGGATCATTTTTGAAAAAGGTTTAAAAAATTCAACTTTTTAGTACAGCATGGACTAACTTGAAACTGATGATTGAACCAGATAACCTATTATCATGTGTATAAAGTACATTTGAACTCACCCAAATCTGTCCAAGCATATTTTCTCATTGGGTAAATACCTTCAAGTGCCATACCATTGGAGAAAAATTAAATAAAATAAAATGATATTTGAATAGTAAATAAAACCTGATAGCGGAATATATATTTTTGTTTTTAAAAAAACATGATGGTGGAAAAATTCGTCAAAATAACTGAGAAATACGCTCAGGTGTGTTTTGGAAAATAATACACATCGGACATATTTTGACACTCGGTAATTTCCAGAGTGTGTAGAAGTCTGACGTCATGTTTTGAACGCACACCTTTCTTCCTTTTCTATCAAAACATAAGCAAAGCACGTGTTCAGTTCCATATTAATTAGTTTGAAAACTTTATTATCACAATCATGCCAAGTGGAAATCCTGGAGGTACAAGCAATGTTCGTTTCATCAAATTGTGCAAATACAAATTCTGATGGGTTTTCCATGCATTCGCTCCCGAAAGTCCAATCACTTCGTCGTAGGTGGACAGATTTTGTAAAAATCAAAAGAGCAAACTGGGATGGTCCGCCTGAGTTTTCTACCATCTGCTCATTTCATTTTACACCAGAATGCTTCCCATTTAGGTATAGATTTGAGGTTAAGCATATGGGTAGGGCACCAAAGAGAATCAAACTCACTGACGACGATGTCCCTTCTATCCACTATGTGAAGGAAATTTACAACTAAGCCAAAGTAACTGCAAATGTATCAGAACATTCAACACCAAAGCATCAACTATGTAGGCTTGAAATGTCACCATCTGCGGAAGTAACTGGTCAAGTGTCACTTCAAAAGAAAATAAGAAGGGGCTATTCAAAGAGAGTAGCAGTAAGGGTGAGTTTTTAATGACAAATACCATATTATTATATCAATGATATTCAACAGATCAGTCACTGGATCATTTCCATTTGTACCTTGTAGAATGTTCCTTCAGTTTCCAAAACAAATGCAGTAAATGTCTAATTTAATCATGAACTGAGATATAAACACTGACAATTATTGTCAAAATTTTCATGTTGCCTTTAACTTTGTTGGACCATGTGAAAAGAAAAATCTTTTTGCTGTTAGATTTAGAAGACCTACATATATATTTCATTGTCAGACTAATATGTGAATCAGTTTACATATAGATATTTACAAACATGAAATTTATTCCCATCCCCAAATAATAAAAGTTTCTATAAAACAATATGTAGTAGAAATGTGACAATATTGTGTTATGATTTTTGGGTGTTGGTAGTGTTGTCATGTTCACCACGTTTTCAGTTGTATCGTGGCTATAATTATTTTTAGGAATTCAGTGAATAGCTATCAGTACATGTGACTAATAAGTGCTCTCTAATATCGTATATTTTGTTTTAGATTATTGTTGCACACAGGAACAATGTTCACAACAAACAGACAGTGAGAAAAGTCAGGATTTAGGTTAGTAAATTCATTTGAAATCTTGAAAGAGGTAAATATAATTTAGCTTAATCTCTGTCTCCGTTTTGTTTTCAATCTTTAACTCTTTTTTTCAATCTTGATTTCAATCTTATTCTCAGACTCAATCTTTATATTAATCCAAATCAATGTCTCAATCATAATGTCAATCTTTATCTTATATTTCTCAGTCCTAATATATATCACACTCTCAATCTCAGTCTTACTCTCCGTCTCAATCTCAGTCTCACTATTAGTCTCAATCTCAAACTTTATCTCCCTCTCAAACTTTATCTCAATCCTAATATCTGTCTTTATCTTGAACTCTATCTTTATCACAATCTTATTCCCTGTCTCAATCCTGATTTCAATCTTAATCTCCTCCAAAATATTGATCTCAGTTTTAATCCCATTTCTTACTGTTAATCTCAGTCTTAATCTGGCTCAATATTGATCTCAGTCTTCACGACTTTCTCAATCGTGATCTTAATCCTTATATATATATATATATATATATATATATATATATATATATATATATATATATATATATATATATATATATATATATATATATATATATATATATATATAAATATAAAATAAACAACGCCAACACGTATTAATGTTGTGACCGGTTTCGCTTTAATATATATAAATATATATAAATCTTAATCTGTCTAAATCTTAATCTCAGTCTTATTCTCTCTCAGACTTTTGCTCTATCTTCATCTCTCAGTCATAACCTCAATCCTAATCTCTGTCTCATTATTAATCTCAATCTTATCTCTGTCTCAACCTTGACCTCAACATTCATCTCATTCTTAGGCATGGTCTCATTCTCTGTCTCATTCTCAATGTTGATCATAATCTTGTTCTCTGTGTCAATCTTGATCTCATTCTCTCTCATTCCTAATCTCGATCACAATCTTGTTCTCTGTCTCAATCTTGATCTCCGTCTTAATCTCTGTTTCAGTGTTCATCTTCATGTGATCTTGGTCTCGATTTGATCCTAATCTTGATCTATTTCTCAATCTTCATCTGAATCTTATTTTCTGTCTCGAACTTGACCTTAATCATAATCTCTGCTTCAATGTTGATCTCAGTTTTAAGCTGTCTCAAAATTGGTCTAAATAGTAATCTTTGTATCCATTTTGATGTCATTCTTAATCTCTTTCTCAATCATGATGTCAGTCTTCATCTCTGTTTAATCTTGATCTCAATCTTATTGTTTGTTTCAAATTTGATCGCACTCTTATTCTCTGTCTCAATCTTAATCTCATTTTAATTTTTGTTTCTTTTTTATCTCGATCTTAAAAAAAACTAGAAATGAAAATTTTTATTTTATAAATGTATTTCTTTATAAATTCCAATTCGAATATAATATTTAAAAAAATAATATCGTGTGCGGATATTGATTATATTGCGAAGAAGATACAATGATTCCGTAAATTGCCGAGTATTTCCGAGTTTTAATGAGACGACAGATCACGTGGTCTCGTGATGTCACACTAGCCAGTCCTCGTATACAAACAGAAACATGGCAAGCGAGAAAGACCATTGATAACGGTTTTCATCGGAAGTAATTTTTCACACACACACACAAAACAACACCCCACAAATAGATCTGCGAGGAGGAAATCATACGTAATTAATTTCAACATAAAGAAGCTTCCTTTCTATGATTCAATTACAGTGTATTTTACATGCATGCTACAGTTAGCGTATGACAAATCTGTAAGTATATACATGCTGCGTTAAAATAGATTACGTACTGTACTGGTCAGTGCTGAAAGAAATGTTTTAAGCACAGGCCCCGGGCTGATGATTTAAATAAACTTACTAGCCCTGACTGAAACTCCACAAACCCGAACAGTACATATATGTTAACTTTCAAGCCGGGAGAAGAAAGAAAGAAAATAAATTCCAATTTTGGAGGTATTTCCTCCCTATGTCGTAATATCTCTCTTGATTTTTCGCAGTTAACTCCCGATTATTTCAATATGTCTCTCAATTTTCATTTCTCAGAAGAAGAAAATCCATATATAATTGTTTTATCAAGTGTGCAGTCTACAGATGTCATATTCTATTTTATCACTTGTGAATATTGTAGTGACGAAATAATTAATATCACAGGACAGTTTTTGTCTTCAGTAAATAGATTAAGATTAAACATTATTCACGTAAATTTCAGATTGTTTAACTACTACAGAAGTACTTCTTGTAAAAAAAAATTGTCACCAATTAGTTTAAAATTCATGAATTATCACAATGAAGGCTGCGTAACACCTGACATTCCTCTACCATATATGTAAAGTTTCATTACCATGATTAAATTAAAAGAAGAAATAAAAAAAAAATACGACGCAGTTTATGTGCCCCTAAAAAACTAATTCAAAATATTTATTTAATTCAGTAAACGGTTTTACATATCTTAACACTTAAGCTAAAGGAAATAGGGTGGGATATAAAATGTGGGAAAACAATGGCCACATACATGTACGGTAACGTTTGACTGCAGATTTGAACTCTTAAAATGAAGTCTTTGGCCTCGAAGTTACAACAAAATTCAGCATCGTTTATTTGCCAAAGAATTTCTGGTGCTTACATACACTCTCTGGCACATGGTTTCTTTGAATTATGTCAGAAGGCCAGTCCATTTCACAAGATAAGTGCAATTATAAGGAATAATTGTTAATGTGTTAAACTGTCATTATGTTTGTGTACTTAATTCTAACCTCTAACTATTATGCAGACCAGAATATGAAAAAAAGGTCTTGTCCTGGGGGATAATAAGACGTATCACAGAGAGTAATTGCACATTTTGGAAAATGGGCGGGTCAATAGTCGCCTCCCCAATTTCTATTGTCAGCCAGTTAATGTGAAACTTTGATTTTATATCGGATCTCTTTTCTTTTAATCGCTGCTATTTAAACTGCCCAAGGGACATTTTTATATCGGTTCCAATCACTACAGATTTCCGTTTATACATTTTACGTGTAATAGGCATAGACTGAAAGGTCGTGTTTTTTTAAAATAATTTTTTAAATATTTTTTTAAAATTACTTAAATTGTTTTTCTCGAAACACGACAGTTCAAGGATTGATAATCTTATTAATATTATTATTATTATTATTATTATTATTATTATTATTATTATTATTATTTTTTTTTTTTTTTTTTTTTTTTTTTTTTTAGCAAGCTTTTATCCAAATGCCTGCGACGCATCATGAGGATTTTCTGGCCAAACATGATCTCAAATGAGGAACTTCGGCACAGAGCGGGTGCAAGCACCATCTCTGAGATCATTTCAACTCGGCGATGGAGATGGCTCGGCCATGTCTGCAGAATGCCTCCTGACTCACTACCAAGGGTGGCACTGAGATGGATCCCACAGGGTAAAAGGAACCGTGGCAGACCCAAAGAGACCTGGCGACGAACAGTGGAGAGAGACCTTAAGACCAGAGGCCTCACCTATCAGACCGCCCCTGCAATAGCTGCCGACAGACGGAAATGGTGCTCCCTTGCTGTTGCCTCAAGCACCAGACGGCGCAGAGAGGACTGATTGATTGATTGATTGATTATTTGATTAAAGTCAGATCTCAATTACACATAGGACAGTGGTGACTTTATTTAGATTGTAATCTTGAAGAAGAAAAAAACATTTACTCATTTCATCAGCACGATCAGGTGTCGGGCTGTCATATTTTTTATTAGCACTTACTCGGCCTTCTGCCTATTTTCGTAACTCGTACGTTTGACACTCTACCAGGATTTAAAATATACAATGGTATGTCTGGAACAGTTTCAACTTATAGTCTAGGCTTAGCATTCGTGTATCCTAGAGGTTCTGTTTTTTAGGATCCCTCTGGTAACATCTGAGAAATGTAGTGATATGGTGTTGCTTTGAAATCAACTCGCTTGTAATAATGTATCTATACTTTTTTTATGCCTTTATCTTTCGGAAAAGAAAAAAAATGAACTCCACAGCCTTTTCTATGTATGCTATTACACCCGTAAGCAACGCAAAACGGCATGGTACTCTATATGAAATGAACCTTGCAACTGTAGGTCTGGATGCTGGAGTCGCTAGTATGACGTCACTTTCCGAAAGTAACCGAATAGGCGCGGAAAATATGCATACGAGGTCACGGAAACTCAGCGCCTAGAAGATATGCCAATATCTCAATATTGGCAGTACGGTCGCACACGACGCTTCAGAATCATGTTTTTCTCTGCAGTGTATTTAATATTATTGTATATTTCCGCTGGTTTCTAGTCTCCTTTAATCTCTGTCTCTATCTTTATCTCAATATTGATCAGTCTGAATCTTGATCTCAGTCTTAATGTCTGTATCAATCTTGTACTTAGTCGTAATCTTTGTCTCAATATTGATCATATTATTTTTCCTCTGTCTCAATATTGATCTCAGTATTAATATTTGTATCAATTTTGATCTCATTCTTAATCACTTTCTCAATCTTGACCTCAGTCTTTGTCTCAGTCTCTATCTTGGTATCAATCTTAATGCTTGTTTCAATTTCTATCTCACTCTCATTCTCTGTCTCAATCTTGTTCTCAAGCTTATTATGTATCGATCTCATTCCTGATCTCTGTCTGAACCATGATCTCAATCTTAATCTATGTCTCATTTTTATCTCAAACTTAATGTCTGTCTCAATCTTGATCTGAGTCTTAATCTCTGTCTCGATATTCATCTTAGTCTTAATCTTTGTCTCAAACTTGATCTCAGTCTTCACCTATGTCTCAGTCATAATGTCAGTCTACATGTCTGTCTTAATCTTGATCTCAATCCAAATCTGTCTCAGTCTTGATCTCAATCCTAGTTTCTGTTTCAATCTTAATGTCAATATTATTATAAAGATATCCTTCACCTTAACTGCTATAGTTTTGACTTGTCCGTCTCCCGCGATATGTCCATGAAATGTACCAAATTCACGCTAAAACTCAACTTGCATAAATTGTCATATTTGTATCACTAGTCTATCAGAACTTCCGAATCGTCTGAAAGTGATCATTCCAGGTGTCGTAGTTTATCCCGATGCAATCGTTGTAAGCATCACAATTATCTAGACCAGATGTAATCATGCTCATTGAAAGTTGAAAAGTGGACATCGAATCTCTCATCCAAAAACGACATCACTTTATATTGATAACATCCATCTGCAGTTAAGAATTTAGTGACATATTTTGCCCGTGTAAATTGTATCTATGTAGTATTCAATTTTTCGCAATGGAAACTAATCTGCTTTGGTCAAACCGTTCACTTTTATACAGTCAGTTTACATTCGGAAAGTATTATCTAGTTTCGGCACAAGAAACTAGGTGAACCCCATCACTTTTATTTGATTCTATGAAATCATTTTTCAGCAAATACTAAATTTCTTTTTTCAAACAATCCTGTTTGAAAAGGTTCATCTCACGTTTCACAGGTGTGGAATCGTCGCGGTAGATTTTATTTTGTTTGTTTGTTTGTTTGTTTGATTAGGATTTTTAACGTAGCTTTAACAATTTTTCAGTCATATCGCTACGATGTCTGCAGTGAGGCAGTTTATAGTGATGTCTAGCACTGAGACATCATGCCGCAGACATGTAGCATGATGTCTCACCCAGTCACATTATCCTGACACCAGGCCGACCAGTCCTAACACTAACCTCTTAATGCTGAGCGTCAAGCGAGGCAGCTGTTAGTACCATTTTTGTTAAGTCTTTGGTATGACTCGGCCGGGGATCGAACCGACGACCTCCCGCTTCCGGGGCGGACGCTCTAACCACTAGGCCCCCGGAGCGGTTAGATTTTATTTTGTAGTGCAGGAATATCTGGCAAAAAGTGGTCATTTTCAAATGAAAGCTGTTTTAATTCACTCTTTTTTAGTTGAAGTTTCAAAAGTTTTAGCTTCTGATCATTTAATGTGCTTTAATTCAGAAAATTGGTTACGCCAAAGTCGCTGCATTCCATTGCTTATATCATCACTGTGGTGACGGGTACAAGTAGACTGACTACATGATTAACATGGCTTTCTCTGTCAACATACTTCTTTAACATTAATATGAGCATTGGTAATGTAAATTTAATCACTTTTTTCTTTCTAACTTTATAATGACCATCATACTCACACATATGTGAACAAATCTCATTGGGATATAGATGACATAATCATTAGTAGTGATATGATACCTTTTGACATGAATGGTTTATAGTTCTCCATAATACAATCAGAATTTGGTTTATTTTTAATTATTTATGGGTTTATATACGTCAATATATGTGACGGCGTTCTGTACAATATATTCAGAATGTTATTCAGTACATCACGTGTATTCATTTAATCATTAAAGATGATCAGGGATTTAAGACTGAGACCACCTTAGTGTCGATATGTTTTAACATAGGTGTGCACTCGAGGAAAAAAGAACAGACAAGTACACTACATAATTGTGTAACTCATATTATGTATAATTGAAATAAATCCAGTAAAAATTATTTACGTAAATCTAATCAATTGAATCTATCTGCATATTATTAAATTATTCTTAGCACCAGGATTAGAACTGTTTGGTATGGAATGCGTATATTTGATTTCAAGGTGGAGAAACAAACATATGACATAGTAGTAGTATTTAAGGTTTTAAGTAAAACCGGCCACGAAGGATCATATGTTCACTATTTTACACTACCAATTAGTATGGTAGTGATTTAGGTTTCCCGTGGGGAAGGAATGGTGCCACATCCCCACAGGCATTTATGCATACAAAGTATGCTATTTAATTTGGTCGTCATGTCGCGCCCCTAGAAGGGGCTATCGACATGAATGAGAGACTTAGGGGAGTGGGAATAAAACAGCCACGCACTCAACCCTATCAACCTATCAGATGCTGCAGTGCTAGAGGTGCAATGGCACCAAATGATGACTAGTGAAAAATGGTTTTCACGTCTAGTCTTTTGCTGGTGTTGATGTCTGGCCGAGGAAAAGGATCTGTGAACTGGCACGCCCTAGCTTTATCAAATCGAGTCCAGTTGTTGCTAGTGGACACCCTATACCGATATTGTATAAGCCACCTGTGCAACTGAGTCAATCTTTCAAGTTATATTTTTTCCTAATCATCCTAACATTCTAATTTGTGTCTAGTACAGAGTGTACATTTGGTGTGTTCCCTATAAATTTTGTAAACTAGGTATGTCAAGTGACATGGGTAGGTTGGTCAATGTCAGGTTAAATGGGTTGTTAATTTTGATGGTGGAGAGCCAAAAATGATCAAGTTTGATTTTGAAGAACGAGATTGTCGAATAGAGTTTCTGAGCCAAAAGGAAACTCTGTAAGTATAAATAGCCCTTAAAAGGGCTTTTTGATGGAGTGTTACAGGGTGTAACCGTAGTTACCTCTTTCTTCTGGTGAATCCCTGTGTCCTTCTTGGGTGTCTTGCTTTTGTTGTTGTTCCTCCATTTTGATGTTGCCTCCTCCCGTCGTGTCCATTCCGTGTTCTTCCTTAACAATTTGGAATACTTTGTGCTGTTATTAAAGTAGAGTATACAACCTCATATGACAGCCTATTCTCGCGTTGGTAGTTATTCAACGTAAAAATTAAGTTTTTAGAGTAATTAAGGAAATTGTGTGAATTTTTATTGCAGCGTGAGCTGTCTTGCTAGATGGTAAGGTTTGACCATCTAAATCATGTTATAGGCCTTAGTTCTTATGGCTTAGTTTATGATTCAGCCTTGTGCTGCGGGGCCTGATAGTCTGGGTATTGACTACCTTATAATGTTATTAATTTAAGGATCTGACTTAGAGTAAATAACTTTATTTGCAACATTGTGTTGCCGTGCCTGATAGTCTTTGGATGTTGAGACTACCTCATAATATCTATCTGAGGCCATAAAGCGGGAGACTCTTTTAAATGGTCACGTTTAGTCCATAAGGATATCCCGGATTTTTGGGGTTCTAATCTGAATTGTAATCATAGTTTAGTTGTATAAATGCTGTCAGTGAGGCTGTATATAGGGAGAGTTGTAAGAGCAGATAGAAGAGAGGTGGTTTCCTAGACACTTGTTTGTTAATTTTATATTGTTCTATACGTTGTTATTTTGGATATTTCAATGTTTATCTTTTTGCCTGGTAATTTCATTAACGTTACAGCATCCTGTTAGGTTTGGTTAGCACAGGTATCATCCGTGGTACGTTTTACCCAGCGTAGTGTAGGTGGGCTCCCCGTACGGAGTAACGGAATCCCTTCTGATCCTGTACATTGTTATTTGGTCCTGGTGTAATTTAAATTTTTAATCTTATATTTGATCGATAAGCCCTAATGTTCTAAGTAATTCTATTATATTTTGAATTGTTTTTTTTTTGAGGGTTAGTGTTATTTAATTGAATTACTTCCGGGTATGTACTTGGTGCAGAGATGTTTAGCTGTTTAGATCTAAATATTTTCCTTTCCTTTTGGTTCCTTTTACAATTATTAAATATGTGGTGTAAGTCTTCAGGTAGTTTGCAGCTGAAGCAATTGATGCTATGTGGGAAAGGTCCTATATATTTACCAAAGCTGTTGGCCAGTTTTGTTTTTCCTAGAATTATTCTGTTTATTTTAGTTTGTTCAAAACTGCTGCACCTAGGCGTTAAGATGTTTCTATCAACTTAATGATGTTATGTCAAGTTCTCCCTTGTTTGTTTAGTTCCCAATCCTTTTGCCATGTTCGATTGCTCATTGAATAGATCAGACTGTAGATTTCAGTCTGACTATACTTGAGCGGCATGTAATTTGGTTCGGAGAGTTTATTTTTAGCCAGTTCGTCTGCTAATTCATTCCCTTTCATGTCTATGTGGGATGGAATCCATAAAACCTCGACGGTCAGTTTTTGCGAGTCGATTAATTTCATGATTTGATTAATTTGTGCAAGGAAATTTTTCCTAGATTTAGTGTTATTATTTTTAATGGAAGTAAGGACGCTAAGCGAGTCATTAATAATCAAAGTCTTGTTTGGTTTGTTATCATGTATCCATTTTAAAGATTCAAGGTTGGCCCAGAATTCAGCTGTATAAATGGGACAGTGGTCTGGAAGACGACTGCCCATTTGGATATTATGTTCTGGTATGACCCAGGCTGCAGCTGTTTTGAAAGGATTTGTAATTTTGGAGCCATCCGTGTAAATTTGTGTATAATTTTGGTACCGGTTGTCAATAGTTTCCATTGCTAGTGTTTTTAGGTACTGTTGTTGATTTTCTTTGTTACCTTTTCCTACAAGGGAGGTATTTCTTTTATTGGTACATTATTCCAAGGTTCTTTTTCAGTTTTTTGATTAGTTTCTACTTGGAATATATCTACTGGTATTTGATGTTTTAATTCATTTTACATATACACATTACAGCGACATCACCGCGAAAGAATTCAACAACTGCTACTCCGTTACGACGTCTGGATCCAAACATGCCTTAATGAAGTTTCATCGCGATGCAGAATCGCTCACTGAACGGCATCGCAAAGGTTTTGATAAATTTTACATACTGGTTAGTATAACAACAACGTTTCGAGAAGAGTTTGCTTAGAAAAAGAGGTTTCTCTGGACAACAAAGTTATCCGCAACATGCCGTTCGAAACGATTACCAATCGTTGTCAGCGTGAGAATGTTCTCAAAATGTTACGCTAGCGCATCAACGAGGACAAGATAGATCAGTAGTCATTGCAGCAAGATGTCGCCCGGGAATGGTTCAAGCTAATTCTTACTAAACTCTTACTAAACTCGATAAAGCGAAAACGACGCACAATACTGTGACGAACCGTACGGTTGGAATTGGGTGCTCCCAATATTTTATTAAAATTATTATATAAGTCCCACCCAGGCTCAATTTTGTTGGAAGTTATATTTAGTGAAAGACAGATGTAAAGGTTTGAGCCACTACTCAGCAATGACGACGGTTAGATAGGTCTGAGCCACTACTCAGCAATGACGACGGTTAGATAGGTCTGAGCCACTACTCAGCAATGACGACGGTTAGAAAGGTCTGAGCCACTACTCAGCAATGACGACGGTTAGATAGGTCTGAGCCACTACTCAGCAATGACGACGGTTAGATAGGTCTGAGCCACTACTCAGCAATGACGACGGTTAGATAGGTCTGAGCCACTACTCAGCAATGACGACGGTTAGATGGCTAAATATACAAAAAATGGTTGAAATTCAATTAATAACAATTTAATTACAATTCAGTAATCCAATCACTCAAACTTCCATTCACACTCAGATTCACAATTCTGCTCGACCCTTTAATAATCATATTGTATCACTTGATTAGCAGTGTGAGATTGTTTTTCTCCTCACTTTGTATTTCTACTCACATATATTATCTTTATATTTCTCCCAATTCCTTCTCTTCATCCCCGACCTTATGCCCAATTCCCTCTCCTCCTCCTCTTCCTCGACTTTCTATAGACTCCTCTTTCTCCTCCCCCACTTCCTCCCTCACGACTACACTTATGTCGACTTCGACTGTATCGGCTACAATCTCAACTCCGTCTCCAACTCTTAAAGACTTAGGACCCAATGAAACCGGAAGTTCTCTGT
This sequence comes from Unio delphinus, assembly GCA_029339505.1. Lineage (NCBI taxonomy): Eukaryota > Metazoa > Mollusca > Bivalvia > Unionida > Unionidae > Unio > Unio delphinus. The sequence continues at coordinate 1,796,864 of JAQISU010000038.1, read as the reverse complement.
CCCTTAAAAGATTCCCGTGAAAATACAAGGACGGTACAGTCTCGTTTCCTTATCCCTCTTATCTCACACTACACACATCCTATCATCAGATAACGGCTATTAAATTTATTGGGCCACGCATTCATCCACGTCGATACATCCATACGTTCTTGTATTGTAAAACAAATGTCATAATACAACACATTATCAATTACTTATTATACATACATCAATAAATTCCGTCACATCAGTAGGTAATCATAATCCCGTTATCCTAAACAATATGGAAAAAATCAGATGCATTTCATTACCTTACAACTCATACAAAGTACAGAAATATTAAAATATCCGTGCTCTGATATATGCATACGTCCATAGTAACTAATCTTACATACTTCAACCATGTTTCGAAATTCATAATTCCGGCATGGGTAAATTCTAACATAACGCACTAATAAATGCACTGTTTATTACGAAGCAATCTATTAGCGAATTACAAAATTAATTATAATCACAAGCTAACAATCTACATAATTCCGACTCTAATAATTCTCTACGTAAGGTTCTAGCTTATTTCTTAAATACGCATGTAAGTGGAACACTACGAAGGTAATTATACATAATAAATGATCCCAGTAATTAAGTGTACATACTACAAATAATTACAATTATAATGCCGTAATATTCGTAAATATTCGAGCAAATAACTTAGTGACCTTTTCAAAGCTTTGTATTTCCATAGAATCTAACTCTAAGTTCTGCCACTAGATTACGAGTGGCTTCTTTCTCAGAGAAAACCCAATTTCGGTCTACAATCCTTCCAGGAGAATACTAAATTACACTTATGATTTCGGAAGGTATCATTCTGGTCTGAACTGTAATCACGCCCTCTATCTCAATTTCCGATTGGATATCGTTGTGGACGGATCAAATCAAACGTAGTGGACAACGTACATATATATCAATGTCTGTCAATGTGGGAACGGATAAGAACACGCACCGTTCACCCGGTGGATTTTCTTTTGATTCTTGAACTAACCCTTAACATAAAGGTGTGGTAACGGAAATCCTTTGTTAAGGTACGCGAACGATCACCTTTGCCGACTCAAGTTTCTGATCTTTGGTTGATGATGATAACCTTGGGTAAGAGATTAACAAGAGAACAGATAAATCTAAGACCAAAGGTGCTGCCGCTACCCAAGACTCAGATAAATTACTTGATATTGCCGCGTTTGGATATCGTGATAGAGGTAAGTATGTAAACCAGAGTATATTAACACTTTAAAAACTGTCTATTGTGTCAGGGATATATATATATATATATATATATATATATATATATATATATATATATATATATATATATATATATATATATATATATCATAGTTACTGATACTCTGCATATCAGATCTGATGAAGATGCGACTAATTTGAATCTTTTTAGATACGCAGTTTATCAGTATATTGAGAAAAAAAACAGACAAGAGAGTAGCCACCACCACCCCAAAAAAATAAAAAATAATCAGCAACTTCAAAAAGCAACAGCAAAAAGGAAAGCTTCAAAACAAGAAAGAAAAAGCAGTCAAAACAACAAGTGGGGAAGAAGAAGATTTAGAAGCAATAAAAGATGCGATGAGGCTTATGGATGAGAGAAGAGAATATTGTCTATCCTCAGCGCCACTGGAAGCGGTATTGCCACTCAGTGAAGTGATCTTTTTAGTCTATGTTCTAATAACCTCCATGCAGAGGTTAAACGATTAGAAATTCTGATTGGCGGGAAACAAGCCGGTAAAAATTCACCAGAAATTATTAATGAAGCGGCTGATATTTGTCAACGATTATTTGCAGATATAATATGATGATTATCCACATGGCTCAAAGTGGACCGATCAGAGTCAAGGTGATAAAGTCACGATTAAAAATTTACAAAGCGATATATATGGGGATCGACTCGGTGATGTTATTATGGGTTTATTAAGAAGGATAACCCCAAAAGCAATACCTATTGCAAAGCAGCTAGGAATGAAAGCTATTTGACATCGATCGTGGTAAAGGTATTGTGCTCTCGAAAATGTTGCCGTTAAAGCATTTCCAGCAATTAAGGATAGACTAGCACGATTAATACGACGAAAACATCAATCAGTAAAATTACCCAGCACTGGTTAAGCCCGCAAATGTTAGTAAAATAGTAAATCAGCTGCAAATAAAAATCTAGCATATTTGGCTAGTGAAGCAGAAAAAATATAACTGCTAGTCTAATAGCAGGAAGTGGTCATCGTGTTAAATGATAACAATTAGTATAAAATATTTAAACGTATATCTGATCCTGCATTTGACATGGATGCGCCAGTCTTCAACATTGAATCTATATGCGATTATCATTACTATTAATTTTTTTTGGCGCACGAGAGCCAAATCAGCGTGAACATATTGTATTTCAAGTTCTGGATACAAGTAGATATTTTTTATCCGCTAAAGCATTTATGGAAGTAGAAGGAGAACTTGTAACAAACGTCAACTCTAATACACCATATGGAGCTAATGTTAGTGTTGGTTTTGTTAATAATAGCGTTATTCCACAGTACTTCTTATCTCATTGATAGAAAAAGTATTGAAACAATTCGAAATGTTGCTGTTGCTACAACGATATTAGTTTTAGCGAGGTATTCTGATGATTACATAAGATCAGCGGGTCCGTCGATGATGTATGCTAAAGGCACTAATAACTGTCCTGACAACAGACCCTATAATATAATACAACAAAGAAACGCCGCTGTTAACGCCGACGTTAATGTTCAACCGGTTGTTCTTCGAGCTAACCCAAATTATAAATTAGGATTTTCAACAAGTAAATCAATGATAAAAGGTGATAATATAAGGTTTTCATGTGCATTTCCGTTGTCCAACTGTCTTTGGATTTTGCAGATATGTTAGAAAAGTAATTTTTGAGCTAAGTATACAGTTGTAGTTGTACAAAAGTGTGATGATGATGATGATGCTGGTAAGTAATAACACTATCGCTATGAAGGCCAGTAATGATCGCAACAGTTGCCGAAGAACAAAAATTATTATATTTTTATGGATCGAAGCAGTAAGTCAGCATTATCATAGTTAACAGTGACCACATATAGTGTTCAAAGCGTAATTAATAGCTTATTTACATGGCATATAACATCACATCAAAGTGTTTCTGTACCACGTCATATATTCGATGTTTTACAACGTGGTGAACGAGTAAATAATCAAGACGCAATCATAATGATATTTGAAAAACTGTAAGTTAGTAAAGTTTTCTTTTGAAAAAACTGACATCAAGAACCAGCTGCAAATTTAATATTGAATTTTGATCAAAGTCATGTAGCACGTGCAGTTCATCCTTGAATGACATTTATGGAACGCAAGCAAAATATAGATCCTGGTTTGCAAATATCACAACTGGATTTTAAAAATCTCTATCCGATCTATTACTTTTCGCTGGATTATCTTGATATAGTTAGACAGTCTATAGTGAAGATACAATTTCGAGCTCGGTTAAATAGAGATGTTGATGCTACTCCTAATTACAGAGTAATTGCAGTTATACTTAGTGATAAAACAATGGTACGTGAAGGTGTTGGTGAATGAATGAGTTATTGATGCCCCAGTCAAAAATATGTACTTAAATGGGTCATGACATTATAAAATGTCATATACCGGTAGTCACGTTAATGTCACACTGACGTCTGGTAAGGTAACACAAATTATAATCAAAACTTGCAAGTAAATGTGAAACAAAAATAACATTAAAGAAACATCAAATTTCTAGTATCATTAACTAAAACCTTTGGAATCAAATACAGGAGTTCAACTTGCTCTTTTTTCCAGTTCCATTAAAGATTCAATAAAAACAGGATGCTAATATTTCCACTTCTTGCAGATAAACCAGCATTAATAGACGCTGCTGCTCTACCTATTATAAAAGCAGCTGAATCGAATGATGTTGGAGCCTTTGCTGGAATGATATGAAACAAAGCAACAGGTCAATTAATAAATGCTTCTAAAAAGGGTCTAAGACTACCAAAAAATACCCACTAATGGTACAGAAAATGTCGGACACATCCTGCTATACTTTGCAGATACTTCTTTTGTCTAATGTTGAATTAACTAATGCTGCTGAAAAATTAAAACTAAAACACTTCAAAGGTGTTTTTAGGCACAATCACTTATCAAAACAACCATTGTGGTTCGTCCGTCGATTCTCTACTCATCTGAGGGTTGGAGGGGCTAGTTCTCTTCTGTGAGTGCGCAGGTGGCTGATGAGGCAAACCCTTGCACGGAATGTTCGTTTGCATAAGGGACAGGAATCAGTGGGACATCTCCAGGAGGGTTGATGATACGTGCTTTTCTTTCTGGCTTGCCTCTTCAGCTCTTCAGCTACTGTCCTGCTAGATTGGCACAACTTTGAGCCTTTATGCACAGAGGAACACTGTCTCGATCGTTTTGTGTTTTGCTCCCAGGAATCAGGGTTATTGTTGCAAGCTTTCAATACAACTTTCAGATTGTCTTTGAAGCGTTTCTTCTGACCTCCGTGGGATCACTGTCTTTGATGTAGCTCGCCATAGATCTTGCAAATGTAGATCCAAACGAAGTGGTTGCATTTAAAGATAAGCAATTAAAATTGAAAACGAGTAATCTTTTATTGCATAATATTATCGTTACAATTAATGGAGTTAATGTTGTAATGGACAAATATATAATCGTGATAATTTTATTTTATTGAAAATATTTGTAAAAGCCATCCTGTATTCGTACGTTTGTTTTCGGGTTCCGATAATGAAAACTGATCAGTTTCTACGACCAAATGGAGCTAGTTATCATTCAGAATCTCTCCACGGAAGAACGCAAAATCTTGGACAGAAATTTTCATCGCAAGCGTACAATATTGAACAATTACTAAATTAGAGAAGAAAAATTAATGAAAACCAACACGATTTGAATTTCTTGAAGATACATAATACAGTTGTATCGAATATGGACATAGAAGGTTATGAAATACTAAATATAATTAAAAAGATTCGATTTCAGTTGTTATGGCAGCGTGTTATACAGGCAGTTTTTTTGGAATGGGTGAATATCATGGATATTTTAAAGGATTTGGACACCCAACACATGAGATGAACAGAGTTGCAATAACCTTTATCTGATTTTGACTTGACTGAATTCGCCTGTGTCAGCCATTTGAGTTTGCAAAAGATCTCCATCGGATTTGTTATGTCTGGTTTGGTAGACATTTTTCAGAAAAGAAATGGATACCGACTGTATTGTTACGATATTTGATCGACGCAAAAATACTAATATTTCTGACAGTGAGTGAAGAAATTATATAATATCGTCCGCAGAAAGAAGTTTAGTTACCAGAACAAAAGAAATATTCTGTAGATGAAAATCCGGATATAACCGATTTTGAAAATAAAACCGCAAAAGATCTTGGCAGAAGAATAATCTATACATTTCCGTAAGGAGTACGATATGATCATAAACGACATTATACAAGATTAATTATGGACGATGCTGAACTTGATGTTATAATCGCTGATGCAACGAGGAGAAATGTGTTTGTAAGTTTAAAAAAACGATTACTTATCTAACGGAACCAAATTAAGTACAAAAATTAGTTACATTAATGGCGAGTCACCGCAGTGTACTCATTTAATAATTTCAGTGTTCACGTAAGTTTCGATAAATTTATTTTTAATAATAAACAGATTTCCTAAATCTGCATTAGAGTCGCTACGGAATCAGAATTGCTGAATCAATTTTATATAAGCTCTGCTTATAGTGTACCATTGACAATAAAACAAGAAAACTTGCATAATTAATCTGAATCTGCTGCAGTCAAGGATATTTATTAAAAAATAATCAGATATTAAAACTATCATATGCATCGTCAGTGTATGATCCTATGACAAGACATAAAACAGTTTATCTTAATGGGCCTGGCGGTTCTGGTAAAACAACTGGCGTTATTGAATAATTTCGAAATTTTGATATAATCGTTTTAACACTTACATAGACTCGCCAGAGATGAAGGAAAGAAATGCTAAATTGTGCACTTATCATAAAATATTTCGTATAAAAAGGAGATAAATGGACTTCTAAACGAATGGGTGAAAAATACATTCCAGTAATTATTCTTTGAGATGAAATATGGCCCATATCTAAAGATAAATTTAAATTATTTATTCATTGGCTATTGACAAAATATACTGCTTTGATAATGTGCGGTTATCATGGTCAACCAACACCATTTATTGGATTATCTCCAGAACTCTTGATCCAGAATTAAGGAAGTTAAGAAACTAATCAGACTGCAATTGAATAATGTTCCTTGCGAAATAATGCGTAACATAGTTTCAGAAACACATATAGACGATATTTGGAATTTGTGGAGACCAGATGATTTGTTAGTTTCAAGTAGATAGTTCGTGATACCCTTCAACAGCAATTGTTTTCTTTACATTAAAAAACATTTCCAAATCTACTCGTACCATTGTGTTATCGCCCTGCAGATACCCGACGGCAAAATATTGAAGTTGATATACCAGGACCCTTGACAGAGGAGGAAACAAACATCTTGTGTCAAATGACATTGTTTTAGTTCCTATCAGTACTCCTGAGAGCGCGTTAAAAAAACAAATCTCCATGGACGCAGGGATATGCAATGACAATTCATTCATCTCAAGGATTAACTATTTCTGCAATAGTCGTTTGGATAGTTGATGATAGAGTTTAGCGGTCAAACTTAGTTTATCTAGCAGAGTCAGAAGAATATCTCAGCTGTGGATGGTTATAGTAGACTTTACAGAAAATAATATTCAAACTGCTGGCACAAACAATGAAGTTGTTAGCGATGGTATATTAAGAAAAAAAAATAGTTATAAACAATGTGACAAAAAATTGGCATTAATCTTGACGCTGAATGTATCATGACATTAAAACAACGACAGAATAATCATTACTTGAACCGTAACACAGTCATAGTGTGGAGTATTCAAATAATAATCCAAAATAATTTATCAGTGTTGTGAGAGTTGTAAGTGCACGAGTTTTATTTATGTTTTCTTATTGTTATTGTTGTTTATCTATTTGTTGGGATATTTGCTCTGCATCGAACACAATATAAATTGATTTTATTTATTATATTTGTAAAACATTAATGTATTTGATTTCTCAGCGACAAGAAAACAAGAACCAGTCAAACATAATCCAGCGCTACCAAATAATATCACAGACATTATCATAGGTCCATCTGGGTCTGGTAGGAGGAAATTTAGAGTTCTCTAATAATGATATGGCTCAAGTGGGAAAAGTTATATTTAGTAGCTCCGTCACTTGATGATCATCGATGCTATGATGTGCTCAAAGATGAGAAGAGAACCCATATTGTTGAATGAAGACGGCGATATCATTGATTATATCACCGATATTGATGAAGCTCCGTCAATAGATGAACTCGATGAATTTAATAATAATTTAGTTGTCTACGATTACAAACAATCAAATCCAGCTCGGATATTTGCTTCAGGCAGACATAAAAATACAGATGTTATTTATGTTAATCAGCGATATATACAAATACTTAAAGTGATCGGAGATAACTGAATTATGTTAGCTGTATCTAATGGAGTTGATACACATACTAGGAGTAATATTCATCAGACTTGGAGTTCAGGGTATTTGTAAAAAGTCAAATTAAAAAGTTATTTTCACGTGCGCAAGATATTCCAACGGATTTATAACAATAATTTACACGATCCTAGATCAAAATATCGTTAAGGTCTTGATAAAATCTGTGGAAAATCATCCTTTATTTCTAAAATCTTCATCAGTATTTCTATCATCCGATTTGCTCTAACTCTGATTTATAATCATTTCTGACCCGTATTATTTCATTCATACGATTCTCTCTCGCTTCGTCTATATTTAAAAAAAATAAATCATTTGCTGATTCACGCTCTGTATTGATTCCTAATATAACGTATTGATCTGAATCCAAAACTAAAGATCAGTCGAACGGTTACGACATCAATGGAGTGTCCATCAAGAGCCGTATATTCGCGAACGTTTTCTACCAGGAAAGGATTTTCAAAATGAAGCATATTTTGTTTACCTTTAGATAGGCAAATGAACATTTCTATCTCAATGTCTGTTCTCCCTTTCTGCTGCTCAGATACCAAGCAAGATCAGTTGTTGGACACGCTTAAATCGGCTCAGCTCACCAATCTCATCTTCCACTACTGGAAGAGTTGGTTCCTTCTCCAGAAGTGACGTCGCCGCAATGATGAAGCTAGCGGAAGCGAAACAAACTGGAAGAACAAAAATGAAACGAAAAGAGAAAGAAACAGCAGTGTCACTCCAAAAGACGTAAGAAGAAATGAAAAAATGAATTCAGTCTTGAATTGCTGAACAGAGAGGAAGAAATGATTCAGCTGAGCAGCAGAGAGGGTGAATCCTACAACATTTTTTGTTTTTATTTTTGATTATACCCCTCCAAATAACACTAGACCCTTCTCGCGAAATAATGACAGTGAACATGGGATTCGCATTCGCGTTTTCGTTGATGTCGCAACGTCGTTGTCACTCACCCTCTCTGCTGCTAGAACTTTCAGTTCTGGGTTAACCGAATATTTGATCTAGTCCGATACGATATCGTGTCCTAGGGTCTGCTAAATTTATTGTCACAAATCCGTGTGGTTTTGACTGAGCGTGACTAAAGAAATTTCTAAATTGATTATGATTCATATCACCGCTGCACCAGGTCTGATGAATATTTCGTAGCGTATGAGTATCAACGCCGTTAAATACACACAACACATTGCAATTATCTCTGATCACTTTTGGTATTTGTGTGTACCGTTGAGTGACATAGATCACATCAGTGTTTTTATGCCTGCCTCGGGAAAATATTCTAGCAGGATTTTTTTGATTATCTAACATGATATCATCGTATACCACTAAATTGTTAATACTTCCATCAATAGCATCAATGCTCGGGGCTTCCTCTATATCAGTAATAAACTCAATAAAATCTTCATCGATTTGAAATTCTTTTGCTTTCTCGTTAAAATCCTTTAGCACTTCATAGCATCGCTGATCGTCTACACTCGGGGCTATTAAATACAATTTGTTCCATTTCATCCATCTCGTTATCAAATTAAGTAGAAGTTGTGTCTTTCCGCTTCCAGATGGTCCGATTATAATCATTCTAATTGAATTCGGCAACATTTCATGATGTTTAATAGGTTCCCGTCGTCGGGTAGCTGAATAATCAATTATATTCATGCCGTTATATATAAATTATGGATCTATATTGTGTGAAGTGTAAAAAACGTACTGGCACAGATGACTTGACGACGATTACAACTAAAAATAACCGATCAGCGCTTTCTGGTAAATGCGTACAATGTAGTACAAAGAAATTTAGATTTGTTTCTAAACCCAAGGAACTCAAGGAACCTTTAAAAAAAAACGAGGAGGTGATATCGCAGCCAAGCTAACTAAACTCCCTGGAACCCCATGGGCAAAATACCCTGGAGAAAAGCACCTTCCAGGATATAGCTACTGTGGACCGGGAACAAGACTTGATATCAGACTCAATGATCAAAATCAGCCCCGACCCGGTGAGGAACCAATACACGCTATTGATAAGGCCTGTCACCTTCATGATGTATCTTATAAAAGCAGTAATCTGCAGCACAGGCATCTAGCAGATGTGAAATTAATTCATGCGTTAAATGCTATTTCTGATAAATCTTTCAAAGAAAAATTGGCTTCCTTTTTGATAAAATCGGCAATGAAAAGTAAATTGATGTTAGGTGCTGGTAATTAATAACAACATGGAATCTATTTATTATTCCCCAAGAGGATACTGGAGGGGTAAATCAGCAGTCCATAAACTCGCTAGCGCCGCAAAAGTGAAAAAAAACCACTGCGGCTCATTGGTTATCCAAACAGGCACTATGGCAAATTTATTTACCACCGCCTAAACAAATTCAATTCTCGCATTTTGATGTGACAGTTCCTAATGAAGTTCATCAGGCTGATCTATTATTTCTGCCACATGATCGTGGTTACAAATACGCGCTAACCGTAGTTGATATTGCAAGTCGATACAAAGAAGCAGAACCGTTAAAAACAAAATCAGCCACTAAAGTGGCTTCTGCATTTGAAAGGATTTATCGAAGGAGTCCTCTGCACTGGCCAAATCTATTACAAATTGATCCTGGCAAGGAATTTCAGGGTGCAGTGTTATCAATAATGAAAAATCATAAAGTCACTATCAGACGAGGACATACTGCGCTACATCGTGATCAGGCCATTGTAGAACGGTTTAATAAAACCCTTGCTGAGCGGTTATTTGGATATCAATACGCAAAAGAATTCATCCAAGAAAAAAGATCCCGTGAATGGGTTAAAAGGTTACCAGCTGTGATTACTGCACTGAATAACGAGATTACTAGAACCATCAACATGAAACCTATCAATGCGATTAAAAAGAAGTCAATACCTGAAATGGAAATTCAAAAAGATTTTAGCGTTTCCCAACCAATTCTTGGTAGTAATGTCATTGTGAGGTACTTATACGAACCAGGAGAGCTTGAGGGTGGCACAAAAAGGGCTACTGATCCTATTTGGAGCGTCACTACGCATAAGATATCTAGTATAACACGATCTACGGGTAGACCTCCAATCTATAAACTGGATTCAACTGCCCCTCAACGGGGTTTTACTAGACAACAATTACAAGTGATACCTGAGGATACTCAATTACCACCGCATGGGCTTAACTAGCACCCTTGCGTCTATTGCACTCAAGACAAGTCAACATCACATTATTTCTGACATGACCGAGATTGTTATTTTTTCTGTCAACGGTGAATTGGCGAGGATCCTTATCCGAATACTGCCAACGCATTATACAATTGCAACTCGCGCAGTGATTATTCTGTTGTTGCTTCAAAGTGATTATTAATTCAACATCAATATCAAATTCTCGTTGTTTTTTTTGTCTTGTTGTTTGTAACCGGAGAGTTTTTTTATCAATAATATCATTATCATCGCCAATGATTTCATCATCGCCACCAATGATTTCATCATCGAAGACAATTCTTCGAAGTTGATTTATTTTTCGTACTCTAGACACTGCGAGATAGACTAAATTCGACCATTCTATGCGATTATCTACCATCCAAACAATTGTATCCGATATGGTCAATCCCTGTGAAGAATGTATCGTCGCTGCGTATCCTAGCGTCCATGGGGATTTATTAGCACGCAATGCATCTTCAACAACATTGATATCAACCAGCACAATATCATTTAATACGAGAATCTTCTTTTCACGCCCTGACTCTGTCAGGCCTGGAATATCAACTTCGATGTTCTGTTTTCGTGTATCCGATGGCCTATAACAGAGGGGCACTGGAAGTGTTGCAAATTTTTGTTTATGCAATTCAAATAACTTCATCTGAAGTGTGTCCCTGACTATTTTTCTACTTGCAATGATTAAATCATTTGGTCTCCACGCTTCCCAAAACTCATTCATGGGAGTTTCCGAAATTATTTCACGCGCTATTTCACACTGGATTTTATCCGGTTGTAATCTAATTAGTTTCTTAAATTCTTTTAATTCATTATCAAGTGATCTATGATCGGTATCAATTTCTTCATAATAGTCTACAAAACCCTTTAGCCATTCATGGGGGGATGCACCGACAAATGGTGGTGGTTGGCCGTGATCACCGCACATGACGACTTTTGTATTCTTCAATAACAACCACTCAAGAAATATTTTTAAGACATCTTCTGACACTGTGTCTATTTCATCCCAAATGATAATTTCAGGAATAAATTTCTCTCCCATGCGCTCAGGAGTCCATTTATCTCCCTTCCATCTAAAGAAACTATGATAAGTGCAGGCATTTACCCCTCTCTGTATCATTTCTCTTGCAAGTCTGTGAGTCGGTGTTAGTACAATCATTTTTGTGAAATCCGTAGGATTTTTCCCACGGAATAACTCAATTGCCCGGGTTGTTTTTCCTGACCCACCACAGCCGTTTAAATAAACTGTTTTATACAGGCATATTGGATCAGAAATCGGTGGTGCACTAGAAAATTCTGAACACTGATTGCTTTCTAAGTAATTATTTTCAATGGTAACATCTGCTGATGGAATATAATCATGAAGCATTTCTTTCTTAATTCTCCATGACCCCCAATTCTCGTTGCCAGTAGCCTTAAAATCAGCCATTTTCCTATTTATGTAAAATGAGTCAGTAGCAACTCTAACTGCGGTGGTAGGAAATCTATTGATCATTGAAAATAAATTAATAGAAGCATAACCAAGCATAGAAGCTCTCAAATGTGTGTACTGCGGATTGTATCCATCAGTGTAAGTAACAATTGTACCCAATTTGGTTCCATCGGACATAAATGCGTCCTTACGATTGACATATAGGCCCCTATTCGTTAAATCCGTGATTACAAAATCGTATTCAGCATTGTCTATAATCAATCGTGAAGAATATCTCGTATTATCATCTTTGCCACCTTGGGTAAATTTACCGATTATTCTTCGTCCAAGGTCTTTTGCTTCATTGTTTCTGATTTCAAATAACTGTTGGGACCAATTCATGATTTGTTGTTCACTGAAATTTGGAAACAGTTTTCGCTCTTCGCTAATTATTTTTTCTAGATCAGGTTGTGGTAACCAGACTGATTTCTGTGCTCGATAGGATATAATTGCTTCACTGACAATTAATGATTTTAACATCTTACAATCAAGCATATACCGTAATAACACTATTGGCATCAGTGTTTTTCAGACATGTGTTTACCAATCCAAAGATAACTACACGGATGAAGTCCTGTAGCCATTTCAAATGATACTACACAAGCGAATCCGGTTAAATCGAAATGTGGCAGTGGTCCATTAATAGCAACACGGGTCATTTCGTGTGTAGGGTGTCCAAATCGTTTGAAATATTTCTCGCATTCTCCATACCCAAGAAAACTTCCTGGATAACACGCAATCATATCAACTGAAATAACGGTATCAGCGGTGTATTTTGTGTTCCATAATCCTCCATGGCCGTATTCAAGACAAGACAATTTGACCTCTGATAAGAACTCACTTCGTGTTGGTTTCCACGCGTTTTTCTTCCTAGCAAAATGTGCTACAACTGATGGAAGTGTAAAACAGTTTGCTAATAATTGATCGTTGTCTTCCCCCAGAGAACTCTGGGGAGAAAACTCACTAGCTAGTTGTTTCATTTGATTATGCAGCTCTTCAGTACGGTACAATTCTCCGTTGGGCCTTACAAACTGATCAAATCTACATTCTTCGTCTGAAGTACTATGAAATAGCCACACTGACACATGATCTTTTTTACTCAAATGGTAAATAGCATCAAATAATTTCTGCTCTGAAAAAAACTCTTCGGTTCCAAACAGAGTTTGGGATAGATATTTTACGGTTCTATCCCGTGGGAATATTGTTACTGCAGATGACCACGCGTGTTCGTTATGATCAATAATCTGTATTGGGGTTCCATTTTTATTATATTTCGATTCGTATAATACTTCTCCGGTGATTGTCCTTACCGATATTGGAAATCTCAATGATGTTTCTAATTTGGCTATATCTTGAATTGTTGCCCCATGCTGTTTCACTGTCAGTTCCCATTCGGTTATTTTTTTTCGTCTTAGATCAGTTACTTTATTTCCCCGGGACGCATTTGTGAAGTGTTCCATTATTCGTGCTGCTACACAATTGAGCCCTGTCGAATATTTCATGGGTGCTAGTTTTGAAATATCAGGTTTTTCATTGAGCGGATAGATCCCGTAAACAACTGCTGTGACAGGATAAGATCTTTCGTAGTAGGGTTTATCAATTCCAGTCAAAATTCCTGGTTTTGAATCCTGATTCACAGTGACAGTTTTTTTTGCCCTTAAGAATAGGCTCGTATTTGTCCCTAATGATCCATTTTCCATTATCACGGATAAGAAATTTTATTCGAAAAAAATTTCTTTCTTCCCCAACATTTGAGATTATCACTGCTGCTTTTTCATCATTCATGGTAGCGTCAACAACACCATCAATTCGAAATGTTGACCAACAATGAGCTGCCCCATCACGCTTGAATTCATTAAAACAGTCTCTGATTTTACTAATCAAGGTTCTATCAAGAATTTTATTCTTTGGTGTATCAGAAACTCTATCAAGATTGAATTGAACACTTTTCCAGGGCTTAATTTTCGATAATCTCTCGAACTCCTCCATACTATAATTAAAACAAGTATTTAAATGAAAGATTTAAGTATAATGAATCATTACAAATGGCTTATGATTGGATCAGTGACACCGTGTAACAAATCATGCAGAAATGAATTCTGTTGGTATCATATGCAAAGCTTTCGTCGTGGAAGCCTTGGTCCGTTACCCTGTATTCGATGTGGGGTTGGGGTTAGGGGGAGGTCCCAATGATGTCTTATGTGTGGCGGAAAACGATACAGGGAACTAAAACGCTATTATGATAAAAGAATAAAAAATACTGTCATTGACCCCAACGATGACAAAATCATAAAGACTCCTCAAGATTATATACAGAGACTTATAATTAAACCAAACAATGAATTAGAAAAATAGTGTTATTATACAAATGAACCAAGAATTCTGACCTCACCCGTGCTTGTTAATTATGAAGCATCCCGTGATGGTATTATCAAAAAATTCGATTTTCGTATGTCTATAACACCAAGGGAGACAACTCTTAAATATAACCAATGGATATAACCAAGGGAGTTATCATTGTGATTTAGCGGCTTGGTATTGTTTTATAAGAAAATAAATATTTTCTTTTTTTTTTGGTGTTTAAGTCAAATATTCTGTCTCATTTAAATACCGTGAAACACCATTAATAAGTAATTTAAGAAAATAAAAAAACATCCTGTGGATTGCTGTATTAAGTTACCTTGTGTATACTTTCTCCCTTAGATTGTGTTAACTTGTTTTATGGGTTATTGCGATTCAGCGGCTGGGCATTGTTTTGTAAGAAAAGAAATGTTTTTAAACAATTATATTCTTTTTTCTAGTGTTTAAGTCAAATATGCTGTCTCATTTAAATACTGTGAAACACCATTAATAAGTAATTCAAGAAAATAAAATAGCATACCTTGCGGATTGCTGTATTAAGTCCCTTTATATACTATATGAATATTTACAACATATATATGTTAAAAAACGTTATTCTTTATGGACGTGAACAGTGGTCTAACGGTATCGTGTTTGGCTTGTAAACCCAGACAATTATTCTTCACATGTTCGCGCCCCATAGCAGACAAATTGTCTGATGGTGAAACGGTGGATGTTTTTTTTTTTTTCTATTTAATTGAGGGGTGGAAGGGCAACCCCTCTGTGTGCATTCACATAACATGCAAACCCATGCTATCAAATTTATGGTAGCGGTGGGTTGTCGGTTTTTGACAACTTACGCAACCATGAATTTGATTTCATGGGTTGCATGTTGAATGTAAACACATAAATGCCCTAAAATAAATAACATCCATGGATGTAATTAGCTCTCCATCACATTTGGGTAGCCCCGTATGGTGTTCAAAATGAATTACCGGCCAAAAAAAGGTTCGTGGATGCACATTGGGTAACCCCAGAATGAATTATCGGCTAAAAGAAACGGTCATAGGGTCATATCTCAAAGAGCAAAAACAAAAAAAAAACATTCTGATATAAAACAGAAACAGAAAAATGCTCTAACAAAGGAACCCTATGAAAGACACAAAGGCCTAATAAGGGACCCAATGAATGCAAATAGAACCACAGCGGCCTATATCAAGGGGGTCAAATGACTGATAACCGCTCATCATGGTTGATATTTATTTTTGTCTGCATTTATATTTATATATACAGACTGAATTTTAAAAAAGATATTTATATATACAGAATTAATTTTAAAAAAGATATTTATATATACAGACTGAATTTTGAAAAAGATATTTATATATACAGACTGAATTTTAAAAAAGATATTTATATATACAGAATTAATTTTAAAAAATATATTTATATATACAGACTGAATTTTAAAAAAGATATTTATATATACAGACTGAATTTTATAAAGATATTTATATATACAGACTGAATTTTATAAAGATATTTATATATACAGACTGAATTTTGAAAAAGATATTTATATCTACAGACTGAATTTTGAAAAAGATATTTATATATACAGACTGAATTTTGAAAAAGATATTTTTATATACAGACTGAATTTTATAAAGATATTTATATATACAGACTGAATTTTTAAAATATTAACGGCTCTTTTATTTTTGAAAAATGAATTAGAAATATGTATTATCATATATGAATTCTGAAAATATGAATAGCATCATAGTTGAAATTGGAAAATTGAAAAATCAGGATATTAAATTGTCAGATGGGTTAAATCCTGATCAAATCAAGTCGGATTTTCAGGATATAGAATACGGAGTTAGCACTAACAAGTATATGTTACCAAAGAAATATGCACTCATCAAAAAAATTCAAAATTCTATTCGAGACTCTCTTGCATTTTCCAGTGAAGTAGATGTGTTTGTTCCGTTATATACTATCGTGGAAGGAATACGAAAAGAATTGGGTAACGAATATGAATTGAAAAAGGAAGTTAATTCTAAAATTAGAAACTTACGAGCGTTAATTCAAGAAAATGAACTATTTTGATTGACCGACCCTCAAAAGATTTTGTCAGACAGTAAAATCTCCTTGAGATTTTCATTTTTTTTGTCATTTTTTGATTGAATCAGTGAAAATATTTCACACTGCGAAAATAAAATAGAATCCTAACTTTTAAGAACTTTTCCCTATGGAAATCGACTACTTGACCATACGAGGTTTTTTGATGAAAATCGATGAAAAATGACCAAACATCACTGAAAACAGGCAAAAATTGATGAAAAATGGCTAAAAATCATCAAAATGAGTTTTAACAGCTTTTCCTTATGGAAAATCCCATGTAAAATCGATTACTTGACTGTAAAATCTCTTTGAGATTTTCAACTGAAAACCACCAAATGGCACCAAAACAGGCAAAATCAATGGATAAAAAATAAAAATATTTCACAGCAATAAAAAATTGGACCGTTAAGGATGGAATCATCGATGGGAAAAATTGTTTTACAATTGAAAAATGGTTTCTGATTTCAAATAATGGTCAATGAAGCATTAACAACCCGATTGGCTCGTGAGCGACTAGATGCAATTAAGAAATTTATACCAATTCGCGACTCTGTAAGAAATAAACTGCAACAAAGACAGAGTTTACAAACTGATTTTGCTCTGGGGTCTGAAGAGTTGTTTAAACCAGTAACCACAGCAACGAAAGGGGTAGAGCGTGCTTTACTGGGAGATGGTCCCGAGACGGGAAAATCTGTTATTGGTGAGCTTGAAAAACTAGCAGCGAAAACTGAACAAACTGAAAAAACTGATCCGAAAAAAACGACTGTTTCTCTGTTGAATAAATTTACTGATCATGCTAAAATATTAATAAAAAAACCTATTTTATTGAAATCAAAGGATTATCAAGCCTTTGGTAATTTTGCTGCTCAAAGCTATAATTCAAAAAAAGATTTTTTAAAGGACGAGTATAAAAATGATAGAATATCAAGTAATGATTGGTTCGATTATTTGTATAAACTAAATAAAGGGATTGGTCGTTTGAATAAGGATGAGATAGGATACAAGGAATTTAAAAAGGGAATTAGTAATTATAAAAGAGAACAAATAGAAGAACGACAACGAGAAATAGAAGAACGGCAAGAACTAAAACGTCAAACACTAACACGTAGACAAACAAGAAGACAAAAAAAAACAACAACTACCACCTGATGATGATGATGATTTAGAAGAACGACGTCAAACACCAACACGGAGACAAAAAAAACAAGAAGACCCTAATGATGATTATTTACAAGAAACGGGTTTAGAAAAACTAGATGAAGCAGCTGGTTATAGCGGAAGTGGACTGCAAAATCCAAGAATTGGAAACACTTGTCCTGATAGTGTTATCAATGATATATCACGATTAGATGTTCTTGTAGGAGGATTCCGAGCTGGAAATAACTCTCCAGAAATAATTAATGAAGCAGCTGATATCTGTAGACGGTTATTTGCCGGCGGTATCATGGATATCAAAACATATCGAGATTTCATTGACGAGTTAGCAAATGGGTATCATAGTGATTAAATAACAATTGAAAACACTATTGTTTTTATAATAATGATCATCCATTACAATCATGATAAACCAACCCTCGTCTATGTAGTTAATTCACGGTTTCCAGTTTATAAAGCATACTATGGAGATGGCCTCGGCAATACCATTTTAGGATTCTTTTCAAGAATGGCCCCAAAAGTGATGCCGTTAGCTAAACAATTATCAATGAAAGCCATTGATGTTATTCGTGATAAGGGTATTAGTACTGTTGGAGATCTTGCCGGGAAAGCGTTTTCAACTGCGAAGGATAAAATAACATCATTAGTGAGGCGAAAAAAGAAACCGTTACCGTCTACAGAAGAAATGCCTGCAAGTGTTAGTAAAATAATAAATAACGCAGTAGATGAAAAATTAGCGTCGATGGTAAATCAAGGAGACCAAAGCAATATTGCAAATATGATAGCGGGAAGTGGCTTTAGAAAACTACGTCGATGAAATCCTACGGATTTTCACGCTAGCGTTTTTCACGATGAAAATGGAAAATCGTTTACGATTTTACTATTTAGACTCTCATAAATAGAATAAAATGTTCAAAAGGTCACCTGATCCAGCATTTGATATGGATGCCCCAGTTGGCAAGAATGATTCTGTACGCGATTTTCAATTTTATTCTTATCACGCAGTACAACCAGATCTCCGATCGCGAATTGAACTTCAAGTTCATGATACCAGTAAATACTTTTTGCCTTGTGAAGCGTTTATTGAAGTAGAAGGAGAACTTGTAACAAATGTTGCAGCTGATACCCCATATGACATTAACTCAAATGTCCGAGTTGGTTTTGTTAATAACGGCATCATGGCGTTATTTGAAAGCGCTAGATATCTCATTGATGGAAAAGAAATTGAATCCAGTGACCGTGAAGTTGATATGGCCACAACAATCATAGGGTTAGCAAGATATTCTGATGATTATACAAGATCAGCGGGTCCATCTATGATGTTTGCAAAGGATACCTCTGATAACGCTGATCACCTTCAATTCATTAAAGTGTTAACACCGCAAGTCACTTCAGTTGCTAATCAAGGGGAAGCAGCTGATCCAGAACGTCGAACTAGACCCGGAGCTGAGTTTGATATTCTCGGAGGCGTTAATGGTAATCTCAATTTAGGATTTGCAACACGCGTAGCAATGTTGCATGGGCAGCGTCGACGATTTTCATGTGCAATTCCACTGCATCACATATTTGGATTCTGTAGAAACGTCCGAAAAGTCATTTATGGAGCCAAACACACAATAGCACTCGTGAGAAAGGGTACTGATGATGATGCAATCTGGCGTAATGCTGGGGTTGCTCCCGGTAAAGTCATTTTAACAAAACTATCATTGTGGATGCCAGTGTTAACTCCATCAATCACCGAAGAACAGCGACTACTATCATTTATGGATCAAGGAGGAAAGTCGTTGTTGAGTTGGTTATCAGTGACTACGGATATTAAACTGGGTAATGTTGATGGTACATTCACATGGCACCTGGCATCAAAACAAGGGGTTTCAGCTCCACGTCATATATTTATTGCGTTACAGAATGCTGCGCGAGCTGGTAATCAAGAACGAAGTCATATGATATTTGATCAGTTAGATGTTAATGAAGTCTCACTGAGAATAAACGGACAGCAGGAACCATCCGAGGATATACAACTTGATTACGGTCAGAATCATATTGCACGCGTGTATCATAACCTGTTGTCATTTATGGCACGTGATCAAAATGTGGATACCGGTTTGCAAATATCACAATATGATTTTAAAAGTCTGTATCCGATTTATTACTTTTCATTGGAACATCTTGATTTGATGAGACAATCTGTCGTTGATATACACTTTAGAGCCCGTGTAACCCGTCCGATTGGTCCAGCAGCAGTTGCTGGGGTACATCCTGTCCTTATCCCGAATTATAGAGCGGTTGCTGTCATTCTCAGTGATAAATCAATGTTACTTGAAGGTGTTGGTGGAAGAATGAGAGTGGTAGATGCCCCAGTAGAAAACATGTAATTGAAAATCCGAAGGATATTTCCATTGAATCGTTTTACGATTTAGAATCAATCTATTATGTATAATGTCATATAGTGTTATTAGTGTTACGTTAACTCCTGGTCAAATCGAAAAATTGCAATCAGAATCGGCTAAAAAATGTGGAACCACAATCACGTTGAAACCTAATCAAATGACTGGTGGTGCAAATAAATTATCGCTGACAACTCGTCAGGTGAAACATTTCAATGATGCTTTCAAGGATAAAAAAGGTGTTCAGATTACTCTTTCTGCGGCTGCTATCAAAAATATGATTAAAACAGGCGGTATATTTCCATTGTTAGCTGCAATACCAGCATTGATTGCAGCAGCAGCCCCAGCGGTGGCTAAAGCAGCGGCGTTAGGAGCCGTTGGTACTGCAGCAGGAATGGCGTTGAAAAAGGCAGCTGGACAAGGATATAAAAAAAAGAGACGATCCGTTCACGGATTGGGTCTAAGACTACCAGGAACCCCGTATTCATGGTACAGCGGAAAAGGTCTAAGACTACCAGGAACCCCGTATTCATGGTACAGCGGGAGATCCGTTCACGGATCAGGCCTGAGACTACCAGGAACGGTTTATTAATTCAGAAATCTTCAATTTCCGAACCTATGGTTCCCATGTCCAATTTCGATTTAATCGATGCGGCTAAAAAACTAGTGATTAAAAATTTCAGAGGTGTTTTTATGAAAGATCAATTACCACATCAACCAAACAAAACTGAAACAGGTATTATTAATCTCGATAACAGCACCGGACTTGGAACTCACTGGGTTGCATACGCTATTGATCCACGTGGGATTGTCTATTTTGATTCATATGGATTAGCCCCACCAAAAGAATTTATGCGTTACATAAAACAATTTCCAATGAAGACTTGGTATTCTACGCTACCAACACAACAAATCAATGACCCACCAATATGCGGCAGTGAAGTATTAAATGTCCTTGACGCTATTTCTAACTCCTTGGGTAACCCAAGGGGGAAACCACCTCATATTGTCGTAAATGACTACACCAGCAATCGCTTTTTAGAGAGAGAAAGAGTTTTACAATAACATGATTGATATTTGGGGGAGACCTCTGAAACCCAAACCCGATGGCACTGCAACCCCTGATTCTATCAAGGATATAACAAAAAAAATTAAAGATGAAATAGCTGAGACGTTGAATTTAGAAAGTGTTGAACCCAATGAAATAGTTGTATTTCAAGATCGCCAGGGTAAATTGAAATCTAGTAATATTTCTCTGGATGATATTTTAGTTAAACAACAAAACGCAATCGAGAACACCATTGCGCTATTTTCCGATCAAGGTAAACTCAAACCGGGTGTACTCGTTTCGACGATTACAGATCGATTAAAAATTCTCAACGATGAGTTAAACAATTCTGTGGTTGTACTAACAACACTTGAATCTAGAATTGAAGAACACATAAAACAGTTTATATCATTTCGTAGAAATATCATTGATAAATTTATTGGAACCCCGTTAGATAAAATTGAAATAAAACTCCCGGATATTAAAAAATCCATCGATGAGACGAAAACTTTCATCGAAGCCGTCAAAGGTGATTTTTCGAGGATGATAACAATCATTGAAAAAACAAAAATTCCTCATGAGAAAACCAACAACGTGGTATACACAATCCAACACGGATCATTTGAGTGGACACCTACAAACAACAAATTAGATATCACTGCAACCGTTAAAGGTATTTATCGATTAACACTAGTAACACCATTAACTAAATTTAATATATCATCGTCGAGTTCATCCGGGGTCAATAATACGATTTCAACGATCATCGACAAGGATACAACTGAAAAGTTCACTATAACATATACTGATAAAAGTTTGACTAAGGCTTCAGTAACCTGGTATGTGGAATTCGTAGCGGATTTAAGTAAATCGTAATTTAAAACGCTAGCGTTGTTAAAATAAAAAATGATTTCATCATCGCAATATCGCTATGATCAGGTCAGAGAATATCAAACTAGACTCAAAACCCTGTCTGAGGAGTATGCAATGAAAATTAAAAAATATCGCAGGAGAATTACCGCAATTGATGTTACTGTGTACGCTGTGAGTGGTGTAATCACCGGAGCTGGTATTATACTGTCTTCAGTGACAATGATGGCCCCGATAGCTGTTCCAATTTGCATTTCTGCGGCAACAACAATCGCTGGAATTATTTCAATAATCACAAAAAAAATATCCTCATGCAGCCAACGGAAACTACAAGACTACATAATTCAATTTCATGTTGTGTCTACTGCATACTCGCAATTATCCTCATTGATATCGTCATCGCTCGATGATACAATTATATCAGAGAGTGAGTTTTCAGCGATGGTAGATATATATGATTCTGCGATGTCAAATTTAGAAATACAACATGAGTATAATAACAATGACAACACAGATGGAATTACTTCAACAAATAGTGGAGAACACAAACCCAGTACAAACAAGCATGATCTCAATAACCTCAACGAATCCAGAATTCAGTGTGAATTTCCCCTCTCCGGTCCCAGTGAAGGAGATAGCGCTAGCAAAATTACGAGTATACCACAGTTGACCAAATATTAGGTCAAAATCATTTGGTGGTCAACAACCCAATAATTCACTGGTATTTGCAAATAAGAATAAACCAGACGGTACCCCAGACTGGAATGTTGTTTCCATACCAACCGGATCATACCAAATTGAACAAATCAATAATGAATTGCAACGTAGAATAAAATCGATTACTGGAAAAGAATCAAAAATAGCTATAACAGTTCATGAGCCAACACTATCATCTGCCATTGAAATAAGCACAGAGGGTTACGTCGTAGATATCTATCAGAGTTCTATTAGAACCGTACTGGGATGGCCTGAAATCCCACCCGGGGGAAAAACCGTTGATTTACCAGAACCACAAAAAACCGATTATATCACCGACAGAATAAAACCCAATAATCCAGTAAAAAGTTATAAAGATCACCAAATCACTACAGATTTTTTTAATGTCCTTCACAATATAATAAATAAGGGAGAGAGATTTCTTACTGCTCACGATCTTAAAATCAATGACAATTTCAAGGCAATGAATAATGATTTTTCGCTGTTGTTAATATCTCTTAAATCCGGCTTTCTCACCCGAGATGAATTTATCAGCGTCGTAGAAACATGCAACAAAATTATCGACGATATGGAAACATTTAATTTAAAAATTATTCAGGATATATTAGATGAAGATAATCCCATATCGAGAGACGGATTTGCATCAGATTATAAAATCCGCGTTGAAGATATCCCAACATTCAAACTACCAGGATATAACGTACCAGAACTAAAAAGACTTCTCAGTGATGCCATCGATGTTGGTTTTAAAATAATTCATGATGCGTGGAAAAAAACAACATCACCGGAAATAAAAACCCTCAAACATAATAATGACCCAGATGGTGGTGGCAGGCATATTGCTCCGTTCAATGTGAATATTTCAACGGTGATTGCGCTCAATTTAGTGTGTGATGTGATCGAAGGAAGCTATCAAATAAATTTAGAACGATCAAATCAAGCTCAGCAGGGGTATATTTTGTATTCATTTGCACCAATAGCTCCTCCAGGGTTTTTAATAATTGAGTCCCCGGTGAATCCAGTCTATATGCGATGTCATAATAATTCATTAACCAGAATTAATTTCAAACTCACTGACCAGTCTAATAATCTGATTGATTTACAAGAGGAGGTTTTACAAATTAGTCTATTTGTGAAATCATAAATGATTTTCGTCCTAAGGACTTTCATCCTGAAAGGATTTTCGTCGTAGTAAGGACTTGATCAAATATTCGGTTAAAATCACCGTAAACCTAGAACTGAAAGTTCTAGCAGCAGAGAGGGTGAGTGACAACGACGTTGCGACATCAACGAAAACGCGAATGCGAATCCCATGTTCACTGTCATTTTTTCGCGAGAAGGGTCTAGTGTTATTTGGAGGGGTATAATCAAAAATAAAAACAAAAAATGTTGTAGGATTCACCCTCTCTGCTGCTAGCTGAGAAAAGAAAAGGTTTCAGAGCGGCGGCACGATTTACCCAAATACTGCGCCTTTTTGGTAACTTTTGACGCTATAAAGGTGACTACCTGCATATACAGTTGTAAACGTAAAGTCAAATTAAAATTAAAATAATTTTATGTTTTATCTTTTATTAAAGGGGTGAAATAAAATAGCAATTTTCATACAACTAGCAATAAACGCAGTTACAGCCTTATATAATTTATATCACAATTCATTAATTAATTATACATTAATTAGAAATGTTTAACTATCGGTGCTTTATAACTGTTGTTCGTTCAGCTCTTGGTCGTTTCTGTTGTCCCGGTTTTCGTCCGGCAGTTTGTTTCGGTCGCTTGCACTTGTATGTTCCGTCTGATGAATGGACATAGCTGGACTCAGCTACTGTGTCGATAGGAGTAGCAAGAAATTTCTTGAAAATTTTATCTTTCTCCGTCACACTCTTTGAGTGCCTGACTTGATTGTCCAAAAGAAAAGAAAAAGACTGACCAAAAAGCCTATAGTTTCCAGCACCATACAAAGCTCGACGTAGGTCTATGATCTGCGTTTTTGTAACAGAAGACAATCTGTCTACAAGTTATGGGAGCTTTAGTTGTTTCCGCTCAGTTGCTTCTTTTAATCGATTGTTTAGGGACTCTGCATTGTTACTGGTCCATAACTTAGAAATTAAATTTGTTTTTAATGGTTTGTAAACATGTAATAAAATTTTACCTTTGAAATATGTATCATAATAAGTTTTAAATCTCGGATATTTATCGAAATAGACACCGAGGTTGTCTTCTCGCTTTGAAAACTCTAGGTTGTCTTTACTAAAAACTAATCCGTCTTTGTCTTCACTGAAGATTATATGTATCATCTTCCCCCTCTCTTTTTCATCAGAACCAGTTTTTTTTTTTAAAGAAAATGCCTAATGTTTTCTTTCAGATGTTTTGTACATAGCAAATAATTTGCTTTGGGGAAATTGTTTCTTAAAGAATTTCGTATTGCTTTCTCATCATCGGTGCCAAAAGTCAAATTTTGTGAGTCTAGTTTTTCTCTAAAAAATGGTCATAACTACGTTGCTCACCATCCCAATGAAGACAAAGAGGTCCTAGAAACATTGGATATTGGTTAGAATTTCTGCTAACGATGCTTCTGTTCTTATAACACATTGTTGTTACAAACACTTTACCAAGATTAAACGTTCTGTCGATGCCGATCACACTGCATTCCTCCCCTAAACAGTTTTTTTAAAGTCTAATATTTGATCGCCAGTGTACAAAATAATAATTGCTTGTTTGCCTTTCGTCATTGTAACACTCTGGACGAAAGGGTTGTCATGTTACTCTCCGATTACTGTCAATATCTCATCCCCAATATTGTTTCCAGGTACCCTCTGAGGTATTTTCTTTGCGTTTTCTCTGTAGATTTTATCCTGGAGTTGGCGACCTGATTTAGAGACAACGAAACTGTCATCATCAGCCATATTGCTTACCACTTCCGTCGCCTTCTTCTTCCCCACTTTTTCATATGCCATTTGGAGGATATGTGGATCCGTTCTTGTATATGATTCACGACTTTTTGAGTTTCCATGCGGGTGATTTGAATTTGATTTCTTTACACCTACATACTCAATCACCGCAAGGGTTTTTAAATGGCTAAGAAATTCAGGTGCTTCAGTTACAGCAGTAACTCTTTTCCTGTAGCTCTCGTTGTCTTTTAACGTAGTGTAGTAGCGATGAAGAGTTAATATATATGTAGGTTGAGGATCAATTGAAACATATGTTACCTTTATTTCAACAATCTTATTCAGGCAAAAGTGACCATTTGTCTTGAAAATATTTTTAATTTATTTCCTTTATTTACAACGAATACCTGGTTTACAGTGGTGCCCTAGTTAGAGTCCCATGGCCCACAGTCATCTGGTAAGTCATTCCGTTTTCCGCCTTCACTCTGTTGATGCCTCACTACAACGTGAACATTGTTTTTGTGCCCCAATGGTATTCTTTCTGCTGGCGCATCTTCACTTAAAAGCGTTTTAAATAGTTCCTCATTTTCCAAGAACCTGTTTCCTGAATTTTCCTTAAATTCGTGGCACTCAACACTAAGGGGTACAATGGCAAGGGACTGGTCTTTTTCTTTGGCAAAATATATATCTGCATCATTATCAGTGTCCGCATCAGTTAATTCTTGAAGATTGTCGAAGTTATTCGATGACGAAAATTCACTTTTCATTGATATTAGTGATACATTGGAGCAATGCCTTTTGGGGGTTAAACTCCCTATAGATGCCACTGAAGAGGATGTTGAAAGTATGCGTTTGTGGCTAACACCATAGTCAACATCATTGTCATCGGTTGATGAATACGCAATTGTATGTACCACATGAATAACAGCTGCAACGTGATTGATGGCGTACCACTTTCCCGGTCCTGGTGTGGGTACGTGTCCACTCTTGTACCAAAGGATTACTAGCTGCCGTCTGTTATCAAAAATTCCAGATGGTTTGAATTCGGTGTTCAAAGTTTTGTAGGCGATATCGTTTGTCTCGTTTGTTTATGGGTATATCACTCTTATTTTCATGTTAATCGCATTTGTCAAAGCTAAGCTATAACTGTCCACGCATTTGAGAATTTTCCGATGACGGCAGAGTCCAGAAAAGACTCTACGTAACTGCTACAAAGCAGTTGTATTTGAGGTCTCTGTGGATGCATCATGTATTGTTCCCAGCTTGTAACAAGTTTTATACATGTGTGGTACCTTAGTTTCACTGACATGGTTTCGTTACCACAAAGCAAGATAGAGACGGCATTGAAGAGACAGTCTCCATCACCGCTTGTCATCAGGGGGATTCCATTTATGTGGTCGACGTAATTGTCCATCACCTCAGCAGCGACTGGATCAATGTCTGGCAAATAAGAGTTGGCTCCTCTGGAATTTGTAGTTTCACTCTGAACATTAGTTCTCGCTGAACAGCCTCCTTTAGTTTCTTAATGTTCTTTGATGCCGCCGCCTAGAGAGAAAAGAAAACCGCATTGAAATAGTCAATAAATAATACATATTTTGAGTTTTTTGAGACATTAATAATATGCAAAAACGCGAATAGACAGGTAAAGTCGGCACCGACAATTTAAATTAAAAAGTGTCTTCGTTGTTTGCTGTAAATACTTATTTACACAAAACAATATAATTATGTTAACTAATCAATAAAGCAGTTTGTCAAAACAGTTGAATATCACCACTTGTATAAATAAATAAAAAATTGTCATCAAAAATATCAGCAGAAAATTGATTGAGTATATATTTTGCATGTTCATCTGGTAAGAATCGTAGTACGTACGCATGAAGAGGAAAGGAGGGTTTAACCCAATTGCCTTCACTTACGTATGGGGATGTGGAAGGTTCAATGATAATGTACTAATCACAGGAAACGGGTGGGGTGGGGGAACATCGATAATAATTTGTTTTATACGTAACCTGTTCGACTGCATATTGTCGGCGTTTGAATTTTAGCGGACACTAGAGAAACTTTTTAAATTTACGGAGCTAATTGCTTTTGATGAAACCAGACATTCAACGCCGGTGGACTATCTGTTTTATTAAACATGTTAATATTATTAATCGTTGTGTAAAAACAACTACTGATTTGTCTATATGTTGATCGTTATAGTTCTTTTCTGTACTTATTTATATATTTAAAAATGGAAAATTACCTTTCTCTCCTTGTTTCGTATTGACAATGAAATCTCCTCGTGTAACATCCTAAACATATCTACTTAAATGTCAAGAGAATGAATAGATCCCGAAATGATATGGAATTATATAAAAAAAAAAAAACACGTGTGACGTTCATACAAAAGTTAAGTTATAAGTTGGTGAAGTGCTGCTGTAATCAGATGCACACGTGTTATCGCGTGTTACAACCATAAGTAGCCTAGTATATACGCGCTACATCAATTATCCAATAATACTTTCATAATTTTCGTTGCGTGTGTATGTATTTACTTGATTAACCGATATTGCTCTGATTGATCACATTATTATTTCAGATTTAGAATTAATTATCTGCATTATTATTTAATGCGATAAAATATGTAACAAATAATGATAAGCAGATTCCAATTTCTTTTTTACAAAAGACACTTTTAAATATGAGCATTAATTTAATCACAACAGTGAGTCGAACTAAACATGGAAAAAAAATGGGCAATATAACAGTATGGTAGTACAATAATTTTAAAACAGTATTCTCACAGAATGTGCTATACAATACACATGTGAATTAATTTATGCCTCATCTGACGTGAAGACTACATTTCATCATGTTATAAACATCAACTGGTGCGAATGATTTGCAGTGTTGAGTGATCAGGTCGTATCATACTTATATCACACATTTATGCTATTATAAAAAAAAAATCGAAACATTAAACATATTAACTTATTAAAGTGCATAGGCTGCATTTTTTTCTAAGATAAAATGGTCATTTAATTGGTTGATAATCCACGATGATTACACTCATAAAGAGGGATCTATACAAAAAATGCTTTGAGAAAAGAAAGTAGTCTTTGCGTGTGCCAGCCTAAGTGATTTAATTATTACAAATTTTAAAGCAAATGCAGATACTTACATTCTGCAGACGATGCATGCCCATCAGGTAGTCAAATTCATTACCGTCTGATGTACAACACGAAACGCATACGTATTTCAGAGAAATGTTTCCCCACATTTTCAATTCATCGCCTGAGATTTCTTGGCATTTGTTATAATACCAGTTCTTACACAATGAACATTTCACACAGTCATTTGAATAATTTGATTTGCATCCACCACATGGAAACCTGGCTCCGCGTTTTTTTAATACTGAAATTAGCCATGATTTACTTAAGAATCACCAAAACAGAATAAAGAAAACAAGAAATGTGCAGTATTTAAGCTTAGTTTGAAAATGAGAGACAACGTGATGAAACTTTAAGAGTATATACCTTGCATTTGATTGCTTGTAATTAACAGTAATGCTTTTTTTTTTTTTACAGATTGTCTAGCAGTTTATTAATGATAAAAAATACAAAACTTTCCAAAGAAAACATGCCGGCAATTGTTAGTACTCAGTATGAAGTCAATAGCAATTCGAGGCCGATGTTAGCAGGTTGCTGGTGAACAAATCATAATTGAGTAAATGAGAGCTTGCCGCTTGATCACCTTTATTGGCATTTTCTTATTTGGTTTCTTGTTGTAATCCTCGAGAAGAAGCACTTGCGTTTGCTGATCATATTCGGTAATTCCTTTCATTTCATTTTATGCGTCTGCCGACAATTTACCTGTTATAGTTCACATTTTCTAATATCATTAATTCCTGCCCAAGGGCCTAGTTATCATTCTGCTATTCAACTCAACCTAGAGGTCATTACTCAATACATGTAGATCTGATAAGGTATTTCAATTTAACTAGAAAACTGGGAAAGATTTGAAATAGGAAAGGCTATCCAAACAATAACACATGTATATAGTTAGAAAGAATTAAATGGAAATAAAAATAAATAACACAAACAACACATCTGGGGTAACATACAAACAACACATCAGGGGGAACACAACACACATGAAACACAACTTTTTAGTTTTTGGACGTGGGAGGGGGGCATCTGTCTAGTCATTCCCCCTCCCCCTCCCAAAAAAAAAAAAAAAAAGATATATAACATGAAAAAGTGACAGTAATGAGAGAGTAATAAGGAGGAAATAAGGGGCCTGTATATACAGGAACCTCAACGAACGATTCATCTAAGAAAGTAGTAGAAAACCATCGAAACTATAAACGATCATAAAAACAAATTTTCTATTAAAAATATGTTTGATATTTTTAACGAAAATACAACACATAAATATTAGAGGATGGGAAAAGGAACACACAAGTCTTTCAATGTTTCGAACAAAGAGCCATGTTGGGGTTACACACTCGAGGCCAATAGCTAATTATATCTAAATGTTGAAGGTGTGTATAAAAAAAATAAACTAAACTTTGTTGTAGAATATAGACATCTGCAATTAAGTAAGCAAATTAGGGACATATATATGTCGTCCCGGACTCCGTCGCTAACTTCCGAGAAAATGGTAATTGGAGATGTTCGAAAGGTTTCGTAGAACGAATTTCTACCTGCTTAAGTCATTTAACGTATTTAATTTGACCCATAACTTAACTTGACAATGAATTAAAAATTTTATTTAGTAGTAAATGTATCACGTGCTTGACTCTGGACAGTATTTGGGCAGTATTTGGGTAAATCGTGCCACCCGTATCAGAGTGATATTTCGGTAGAGGAAATAAACCCCCAAAACGTGATATTGCTAAGACCCTTCAAGCTATGAGTGATAGGGTGGGTGGTACATTTTGTGAAAGATACTTCCAGAACTCAATGATCATATGTTTCTAGGGTCGTCCACCGAGGAAAATTACTATAAATCATTAGCTTAAATGTCTTAATAAGTCGTCTCAACCGAATGCATGTACCCTATATTAAATAAAGCATGGACAAAAACGTACTGCAGCTGCTTGAAGAGTCATAGAGTACAATAGGGTGTTAGAGACAAAAAGTCAGCAAAAACTTCTATCGCTGGGGAGCCAGTCCCATATCTCAAGTGATGGATTCAGCTTTTACTGTACCCTTAGTAAAAACAATAGCATGCTCTTCAGAAAACTGCAAGGGTACTCGGCACTAAATCGGAAAAGAATTTACAGTATCTGCAGAGAAAGGTCGGTGTACAAGAGACACCATCTCTTGGCGCCATCATGTCTTGCTATGATGGATTAAAAAGATAAGTGTGAGGCATGTTCAAAAGCATTCTCCCGACATTTTCAGAAAAATTAATGTATTTGAATAATTGTACGACTTTTTTTTTTAAAAACTTTTCAAAAACGTAGCGACGTCTTGTAACCAATCTCAACGCGAGCTGGCATCGAAAACTCGAAACGAAGATGTTTCCCTGCTTCCACATAAAGTCTTTCTGTCCGCGTACAAAGTGCGGGTGTCGGCACAGACTATGCAGCAGAATCTCAAGTCAGCTGCGGAACAACAAATGGTCGTTATTCAATTGAACCAAGGAAGAAACTAGTGGATACTTATCCCAAGCCAGCACGTTACTGAATCTGACGACGTGAGCCACTAATGTGTGGTGGTTTAAGAGGTAAAAACACTAGAGCTGCTGCGAGTTCTGAATGTGTTACCAGCGCAGACATGCTAACAGCAGCTGTTGTAGCAATTGCTTCTGAACTTACTGGAGAGCATTTCAGATTTACCGAAAAACTCTACTTGAGAAACACCGTATTTACATGCAAACAATTTGCTGTTGTTCAGGTAACCACGTTGTGGAGAATCTACACCAATCCAGGCAGTAAGCTTCCAAGTCATGTGCATATGGGATTACAGCTATCAGACTGACGTGAAAAACAGATGGGAAACAAGCACATGTTCAACCATCTCCATCAGTCTTGTATTCACTTTCGCATCAACTCCAGGGAATAAACAGAGTGAGAACTTTATTGCAATTTCGTCGTCAGAAGCAGAAATCATTCTTGCACTACATGATGCAGCTGGAAGTTTCGCTAACTTGTATCCCATTTTCCACTGCAATGTTTCAAAGCATTCCAGGGTCTTAAAGATTCCCTCACCGACGTTGAAATCTGATGAACTATTACCAATCCATGTGGCGATTACATGTGATAAGCACTGGTGATATCAGACTGACTCATGATGCTGGACTTGCTCAACAGAAAAATGAACATGCATTGCATAAACAATGCCTTAAAAAAAATTAGTAAAACAAATCATCGTACCACAAAAAGACAAGGTGGTTCTGAAACCAAAACTGGTGGTTCTATTGCTAGCACTATAATTTCATTTGTGAAGACGATGGGGCCAAAAATATTTGCATTGGTTCTTGCTTTGTTGGGACTTTACGCAGTGACCGGAGCTCTCACCAGAGCCCTACATAAATACATAAGGTGGTGATGGGAAATGGTGTTGCCATAGCAGAAATTTACACTTCATAAATCTCCGACAATAAAATGTGCCAATGTAACATTTCCATTGGCTAACAAAACTGATAGATGTTACACTGTCTCCATAGCAGAACCTGACAGGCTCAACAATAGGCCACATCAGTAGTTAAACATCCTGTCACACAAAAAGGAATTGTTCTTAATTTGTCTGCATCACATCTGTCCAATGAAGGATGATTTTTCACACCCCTGTTATCAGGAATCTCTCTCCTAAAGATAGCAACACCTGGTAGTGCCAAGGGGAGGGAATGGGTAAGACTTATCTCCCTTTGTTGGATATAGACAGAAAAAGATGATTTTTCTCTTCGAGTAGGGTTGGATTCCCAAGGCAGCAGGCTAATATTCCTAATCTTATGTGATTGGGTAAGCATTCTCAGAGAAGCATACTTTATTTTAAAATTGACATTTCTGAATTTATAAAAACAAATATGAAATATTAAAGGTTTGGCAAACAAACTAGTGTTGCTTACATGTGACAGGTTCTTGGGTAAATATATTGGCCCCTTACCTCGGACCACCATAATTTTCAGGCCTTGTGATTTGTCCTCAAATGATCACTATTATTAAACATGTTATTCATCCACAATCTTAAAAGATTTTCATATAGTATGCATTCTCATGTGAACATAATCATTAACATACTGGTATTTAAAAATTTATGAAAATCAACTTGTGCAGGACAAGCTGACAGGAAAATTGTACTTGCTCTTTGGAAATATGAGCTTCCCATCCATATAAATGTACCAATATAAGCATAAACATATGGCATACTATGTGGTATCTTGAGGAAGTATACTGACAATTATGTTTAAACAAATAAATATATGTAGATGTGAAAGAGTTTGCACACAGGTGGGCAAACTTTCCAGTGCAAGGGCTGCATACACAAATTTACAACTTTAGCAGGTCGCATAGTTCATTAAGTAGAATAAATAGCAGAAACAAAAGGTTTTTCTAAATAACATCATAATTAATTTTCAGTTGATAATATGTTGTTGATATAGAAGAACTTTAACTTCAAAAGAAGCACGTTTATTTGATAAACAGAGTAACATAAACAGAGTCAGTGCGAATGATACAGCTGATTTTGTTTTGATTTTTTTTAAAATCCAAAGTTACTGTACTTAGTTTAAAAGTGACGTTTCAAATTGAACTCCTTGAAAACCGCAATAGTGTCTTGACAAATCAAACACACAGCTATAACCCCATCATCAATAAAGAAATACTTGTCAGTCCACTCCTTGTTTAACGCATGGCATTCATCTTCAATTTGTCGCTTTCTAGATATCCTCGAACAACTCATTTTGGGTAAACTTTGGCAGATAATAAAAGCTTTTTTAAATGTATAGATTGATACGGAACTGTCAATCCCGGTAAATTCTTCACTTGAACAATTTCGTGTTAATTGCGAGTCACTTGTCTGCAATTGTGGGTGCATACACTGTTCACAACTTTTTGGCGTGCAAGCGCTCTGGTTCGGATGACACACAATCAAGACGCACTGACGATGCACTCAGCCAATCATAAGCATGTAAACAGTGACAGACAACGCATATGCACATGCACCATGATCGACCCACCAAACGGGAAAAAATCATAGATATACTAATAGAATGCAATACAAGCCAAACAAAGTTCTATTGAAATTTATGGCTTTTCCCACCAGGTGGGTATTTGGCATCACATGGTTACATCTGACTCAAAATTAGAAACAAATTTTACCCATGAGAAAATTAAAAAGCAGGAACATAAGACTTGAAAACCCTTTGCGGGCCGTAGTTTGCCCACCCCTGAGTTAGCATGTAGATGCAAGCAAAACAAGAGATGAACATGTATATTAAAATGGATTAGTTCAAAAGGGTTTGGAAGGAGATCTTTGAGAGAGAGAGAGAGAGAGAGAGAGAGAGAGAGAGAGAGAGAGAGAGAGATTTCACTAAAGGACCTTGACTGAAAAATTGAACACCCAAAAACAAAACTGTGCTAATTTAATTTTAATCATGGTTTAGTGCCTAACATATTTATTTATCTACTTTTAAAATTAAGATCAAAGGGTCATGCAGATTTAAGAGTCCATCCACAACACAAAATAAAATAAAATGCATTCATCACCAAAGCATTTTATCAACTTTAATGAATACACTTTTTCTTAGGGGTTGGTTGTGTCCACTCATATCTGCTTCTGCTTTAACATTCATGATTACCAGTAGGATCCAGCTATCATCAAATTGGGGAAAATGCATCAAATTATTTGACTGACATTTTAAAATGATTTAAGAAGACATATTTAGTCATTTCATTCCTTGCCAAGCAGTATGTAGGCACTGCTTCCCTGCATTTACAACCAAAACAAGACATCTTAAACACTGCTTCTGGGTTCTACATTTTTTAAATGTCAATTACACTTTGAATGAAGTAATCCCCTTGGTTAATCGTTTTAGACCTGGTTCCTTTTATTTTCAAACACACCAGTCAAATAAATGTCAAGAGTTATATTTAATTCAATATGCATCACTTATTTCTGTGACATGTATCCAAACAATCTTTCGAAAAGCTAACTGTTTCCAACCTGTAACCTGATACGCTAACTTTAACATGAAAGAGCATCTGGACTGCCAAGTTCTACATATGTACAGATACTGTTTGTATTTTCATGTGCAGTTTTAAATTCCCACTTATACACAGCATTGTACAGTCCTACCCGTTTATCTCGACATTCTCGGGACCGAGGAAATATTGTCGAGATAAGCGGATGTCGAGATAAGTGTTGGGGGGGGGGGGTGTCTGCAAAAAAATAAAATAAAAATGCAAGTTAAATTCTTCAGTAAGGGGTAACCGGTCATCACTGAATAGTATTTACACTTTGAAAACAACAATGTAAATTTTTAGTATGTGAGGACAAAACTAGAGCGAAATACACTTGTATATTGACAAATAACATTTTGGTTACCTTTGTGTAATAAATTCCACAATAAAATATTGCATAGGTCAAATCCTGATATGAAAAACGTGAGAGATTCAATTTCAGCATTAGCACATGTGTGCCTAGTTGTTAGTTGCATGCTTAAGTACATGTACTTAAATCAGCCTTGATTTCGGTCAGTCGTTCCCATGTTATTGAGGCCACCAAGGGGATGGGGCTTTTCACGGGGAAATGAAAACCTGTCAACATGTTTGTTTAAACAGTACATGTATTTATTTATATATGTCATCCTGAAAAGTACATCAAAGAAAACAAGAGATACGTGGCTGATATGATTAATGAAGGTATAATATTGTATAAATTGACCAAAAAAAAGTATTAAAAAGATTATTCTTACAATACAATATTATTACAAGTGGTATACATTTAAAATACGTCTCAGAGATAGCAGTTCAAAATACAAATACATACATGTAACAATACAAGATTTTAATGACAAATACATGTAAATGTAGATGAAATTATTGTCTATAACATAGTCAACGCCAAAAAATTCTAATAAAATTTAATTTAATTTAAATAATTATAATTAAATGTTTGCACAACAAGTGTGCACGGATGATACGGGGAGTACATGCATTCTGAACTTTATGCAAGCTTCTTCTGCTTGAGTCTTGTATTATGACGATCTTTAAAGCGACTGAACCAACCACTTGTTGCAGAGAAGTTCTCCACACAAAGTTTTTTGCAAATTCTTTCGCTTTTTCGATGATCATATCACGATCTATGGATAAAGCGGAATGTGCAATGCGGGTTTCATTGAACCATTTTGCTATGGCTTCCTCCACCTCTACAAATTTAGCAGTCTTCTGCGTCTTCCTTTGGTGAGTGCAGTTACCTTCAACATAGTCTTTCTTTACAGACTCAGCAGCTTTCATCCATCCTGACAGGGTGTTATGTTTAACTGAAAATTTTTCGCAGACGTCTTTGCGAGATGCTCCACCCTCAACTTCAATAACAGCCAGATATTTAGTTTCTAAAGAATGTAAATTTAATTTGCGTTTTACACTGGTGTTGGTAGCCATCATAAATATAAACTTAAAAAGAAGACTTTCACAGCACAATACTCTTGTTTTAATCACTGATCACTTTGGAAAATGCTATAATCTATCAGAGATCATTACTTTTATGTTAGTTGCCGTGAGAGGTCAACTTAATTTTTAACCCACCACGACATTAAAGCCTGGCAGCAAGATCAACTAATTGTTGAATAAGTACATGTTGTAACTGGCCTCTTGCAAATATAAATGGTTAGGCTGGAAAATTAAAATTGGTGGTATGATCAACTAATTGTTAAACAAAGTATGGACCGGAACTCGCAGCTGGTCGACATGAACGATTAGGCGGTGAAATTTAAACCTGGCGGCAATATCAAACTGTTGTTGAAACAAAGTATGGGTCGGAACTCACAGCTGGTCGACATGAATGATTAGGCGGCAAAATTGTAGTCTGGCGGCAAGATCAACTAATTGTTAAACAAAGTATTGGTTATAACTGGCAGCTTGTTGACATAAACGTTTTGAAAACAAAGGATTTGTTCAAGCTGGGACCAAGGGCTTCTGTCGACATAAACGTTTTTCTTTTATCTCGACGTCGACATAGGCATGACAATTTGATAATAATAGTAGACCACAGGACCGGGACTTTGTTTTTTGTCGACATAGGCGGCTTGTCGAGATAAGCGATGTCGATATAAACGGGTAGGACTGTATAACTACTTCACGTTTTGTTCTCATTATTTTAATTTTTCTTCTCCATTATGAATCATCATGTCTGACTAAACATTTTATCACACACTTCATACTAAAATTGTTTATCTCCAGTATGCATCCTCATGTGTCTTTTTAGATTTCCAATATGGCTAAACATTTTATCACACACTTCACACTTAAAAGGCCTTTCTCTAGTATGTACCCTTGTGTGCTGTTTCAAGTGTCCAATTGTACTAAATATTTTATCACATACTTTACATTTAAATGGTTTTTCTCCAGTATGTATCCTCATGTGATAACTTAGATGTCCACTCTGCTTATACATTTTATCACACAATTGACACTTAAACGGTTTATCTCCAGTATGTACCCTCATGTGCTTATGAAGAGTTGTACTTGCATTAAACATTCGGTCACACACTTCACACTTAAAAGGCATTTCTCCAGTATGAATCCTCATGTGACCAATTAGACCTCCACTCCCACTAAACATTTTATCACATACTTCACACTTAAATGGTTTTTCTCCAGTATGTATCCTAAGGTGGTATTTTAAATGTCCAAACTGTTTAAACATTTTATCACACACCTCACACTTAAATGGTTTTTCTCCAGTATGTATTCTCAAATGCGCCTTAAGATCTCCACTTGCATTAAACATTTTATCACAAACTTCACACTTAAATGGTTTTTCTCCAGTATGCATCCTGATGTGCAGTTTTAAGGATCCATTGTGACTAAACATTTTATCACATACTTCACACTTAAATGGCTTTTCACCAGTATGTATCCTCATGTGCTGTTTTAAATGTTCACCCTGTTTAAATATTTTATCACAGAGTTCACACTTAAATAGTTTTTTTCCAGCATTCATCTTCAAGTGCTTGTTTAGAACTCTACATTATACAATTTATCACTAATCACACTTAGATGATTTTACACCTGTGTGCATACTTGTGTGTACATTACAAGCTTCACTCTGACTAAACATCTTCTTCACCCTTGCATGGATTTTCTCCAGTATGCACCATTATATGTTTGAAACTTATGATGTTATTAAATATTTTATAATATACTTCACACTTGTATTTTTCCCCTCCAGCTTGCACCCTCATGTGTAGTTTTAAATCACTCCGTTTTAAACATTTTGTCATATACTTCACATTTGTATGGTTTTACTCCTGCATGAAGAACCACGAGTACATGTGTACCCACTATAACCACGGGGGCTCCTTACAAAGCAAATTAGGAGTATCCGTCCATGAATCAGGGTCTAACCTGTAACAATATACCACAAGGGAAGACACCAGTCCGCACCCCTCAGTAGTTCAAACCATTATAGTTTATTCTCGTTGCGACTTCTAATTTCCGACTTAAGCCAGTTGTATTCAAGAATGGTTCAATTTTCAAAACAGCTCGACAAACTTTGTTCAGTTTGTAACATATTGGAGAAAATGTAAAAATTGTTCGCCGATTTTGATGTTGGGACAACTATTGTCTGGCAGTACCGCGTTTGCATTTGGATAGCCTTGGATTACACCATTGACAGACAGTTAAGATCCGAATTACCTCGCATAGTTCTATATTAGTGATATGTATTTTCACACATAAATAGGTTTCAAGAGCTAACAATGCACTGTGCGA
The DNA here is from genome assembly GCA_029339505.1 of Unio delphinus. NCBI lineage: Eukaryota > Metazoa > Mollusca > Bivalvia > Unionida > Unionidae > Unio > Unio delphinus. Next base: position 1,758,097 of record JAQISU010000038.1, on the reverse strand, counting down.
TAATGCAACCAGTAATCAACACCAAAATTACCAAAATCAATATTTGCTTGCGCCACCAAATTGAAAACGCATCACAATGTACATAAAAGATATTTACTGCGGACGCGAGGTTATTCGGATCCTACCGGTTGTCAATAGTGAAGTCCAAGGAATAGCGGAGAAGTCGCCCCATGGAGAACTCGCCTTGGGAGAATTCATCCCAGGTGTTAGGAGAAGTCGTCCCATAGTGGTCGGAGAAGTCGCCCAAGGATAATATATAATAATTCTGAGATTTCGCCACATGGTTTTTAAAGGCTTCATTTATTGTTATTATTCTTCAACTTAGTAACTTATTAAATCGATAAAATATGCATTTTTTTCTTCAAATTTCCCATTTGATCAACTTCTTTTCTGTACTTAACGAAACATATGTGTTTTCTGTCCCTGTCGCTCTGTTCTTCAAATCATTATATGCCTTATATTTGGAAAAATAAGAGGAGGTAAGCATGATGGTATGTCTGCAGTTTTAGATATAAAATGGTGCCAACATAATAACGTAAGTCATCCTGAGATGACGTTATGACATTGACTTCGTGTTCGTGAACGAATGAATTATTGATGCCCCAGTCAAAAATATGTACTTAAATGGGTCATGACATTATAAAATGTCATATAGTCACGTTAACACTGACTTCTGCTAAGGTAAACAGGTTACAATAAAAACTTACAAATAAATGCGAAACAAAAATAACACTACAGAAAGATAAAATTTCTAGTATCATTAACTAAAACTAAGCATAAACATTTTAACAAGCCTTTGGAATCAAATAGAGGAGGTCAACTTGCTCTTTCTTCCAGTTCCATTAAAAATTCATTAAAAATAGGAGTCTAATAGTTCCGGTTTTTACAGATAAACCAGCATTAATAGCCGCTGCTGCTCTACCTATTACAAAAGCAGTTGCACCTAGTTCTCTTGAAATAACGACTTCTATAAAGTGTCTAAGACTACCAAGAAATACCCACTCATGGTACGGAAAATGTCTAACAGATCCCGCTAGAATTCGTTGGTGCTAATTTTGATCTAACTAATGCTGCTGAAAAATTAACTCTTATACACTTCAGCGGTGTTTTCATGCACAATCACTTACCAAAACAACCATTCTTGTTTGTCCGTCGATTCAACAAGGACCTCTCTAGTCATCCGAGGGTTGGAGGCTTTGGTTCTTTTCTGTACATGTCCGTTTTCATATGGGACAGAAATCAATGGGACATCTCCAGGAGGGTTGATGGCACGTGCTTTTCTTTATGGCTTGCATCTTCAGCTGCTGTCCTGCTAGATTCGCACAAATTTGAGCCTTTGTGCAAGGATGAACACTAAGTGTCTCGATCGCTTTCTGTTTCCTCCAGGAATAGGTTCTTATTTTGAATGCTTTCAATGTAGCTTTCAGATTGTCTTTGAAGCGTTCCTTCTGACCTTCGTGGGATCACGGTCCTTGATGTAGGTGATCATAAATCTTGCAAATGTAGATCCAAACGAAGTGGTTGTATTTCAAGATAAGCAATTAAAATTGAAAACGAGTAATATTTCACTGCATGTTCCAATTAACGGAGTGAATGGTAGTAATGGACAAATTTATAACCGTGATATTTTCATTTTATTGAAAATATTTGTAAAAGCCATCCTGTATTCGTACGGTTGTTTTCAGGTTCCGATAATGAAACTGGTCAATTTCAAAGCCTAAACTGAGCTATTACTCGTTCAGAATCTCTCCACGAAGAAATGAAAAATCTTGCGCTGAAATTTTCATCGCAAACTCTTTTTTAAAAAAACAATATTGAACAATTACTAAATAATTGTTTTATCGTTCCGTCAGATGCTCGTCACTTTTTAAGACAAAAAAATTAATGGAAACAAACACGATATAAATTATTTGAAGATATACAATACAGTTGTATCGAATATGGACAGAGAAATTTATGAAATACTAAACATAATTATTATGATATTATTTCAGTTGAAGTGGAAAACGTGTTATCCAGGAAGTTTTCTTGGAATAGGTGAAAATCATGGATATTTTAAAAGATTTGGACACCCAACACATGAGATGAACAGACATGCAATAACCTTTATTGGATTTAGACCTGACTCTATTCGCCTGTGTCAGTCATTCGAGTTTGAAAAAGATCTTAATTGGGTTTCTTATGTCTGGTTTGGAAAACAATTTTCACAAAAGAAATGGATAATGACTGTATTGTTATGATATCTGATCGACGCAAAAAGAACCTAATATTTTTGACAGTGAGTGAAGAAATTATAAAATATCGTCCGCATAAAGAAGTATAGTTACCACAACTAAAGAAATATTCAGAAGATGAAAATCCTGATATAACCGATTTTGAAGAAGAAAAAAAACGAAAAATATCTTTGCAGAAGAATACTCGATAAATTTACGATATGATCATAAACGATATTATACAATATTAATTATGGACGATGCTGAACATCATTTTATAATTGCTGATGCAACGAAGAGAAATGTGTTTGGAAGTCGAAAAAACGATTACTTGTCTAACGGAACTAAATTATGTACAAACGCTAGTTACATTAATGGCGAGTCACCACAGTGTGCCCATTTAAGAATTTCAATATTCACGTATGTTTCGATAGATTTATTAACAATGATAAACAGATTTTCTAACCCTGCGGTTAGATTCGCTACGGATTCATTCTATATCGAAAAATCAGAATAGCAGAATCAATTTTATATAAGTATTTCTTACAATGTATCATTGACAATAAAACAAGAAAAGTTAAATAATTATTCTGAATCTGCTGATGGTGAACTCAAGGATATATATTCAAAAATAATCAGACATTAAAACTGTCATATGCATCGTCAGTGTATGATCCTATGACAAGACATAAAACAGTTTATCTTAATGGGCCTGGCGGTTCTGGTAAAACAACTAGTGGAATTGAATAATTTCGAAATTTTGATATAATCGTTTTAACACCTACACAGACTCACCAGAGATGGAGGAAAGAAATGTTAAATCGTGCACTTATCATAAAATGTTTCGATGGAAAGGAGACAAATGGACTTTTGAACGAATGGGTGAAAAATATGTTACAATAATTATTCTTTTAGATAAAATAGGGCCCATATATAAAGATATATTTAAATTATTTCGTCATTGGTTATTAACAAAAAATATTTTTTTGATAATGTGCGGTTATCATGGTCAACCAACACCATTTATTGGATTATCTCCAGAACGCTTGGTCCAGAATTAAGGAAGTTAAGAAATTAATCAGACTACAATTGAATAATGTTCAGTGTGATATAATGTGTAACATAATTTCAGAAACACATATAGACAATATTTGGAACTGGCAGAGACCAGATGATTTTATAGTTGGAAGTAGAAAGACTATTCGTAATTCTTTTCAACAGCAATTGTTCTCGTCACATTTAAAACGTTTCCAAAACTGCTCGTACCATTGTGCAGATACTCGACGGCAAAATATTGAAGATGATATACCAAGACCCTTGGCAGAGGGGAAAACAAACATCTTGTGTCAAATGACATTGTTTTAGCTCCTATCAGTGTTCTTGAGAGCACGTTAAAGGCCAAAACTCGATGGAAGCTTGGATATGCATTAAAAATTAATTTATCTCAAGGATTAACTATTTCTGCAATAGTCGTTTTGGATTGTTGATGATAGAATTGAGCTGTCAAACTTAGCTTATCTAGCAGTGTCTCGAGTCAGAAGAATATCTCAGATGCGGATGGTTATAGTAGACTTTACAGAAAATAATAATCAAACTGCTGGCATAAACAATGAAGTTGTAAGTGATGATATAGTAAGAAAAAAACTAGTTATAAACAATGTGGAAGAAAACAAAACTCGGCATTAATCTTGATGCTGAATGTATCATGACATTAAAACAACGACAGAATAATCATTGCTTGAGCTATAACACAGTCATCTTGTGGCAGTATTGAAAAAAATAATCTAAAACAATTTACCGTAGATAGAATTTATAGTAATCTTGGTTACATGCATGCAAATTTGATGCTGGCCTGTCTTGAGAGTAATTGATGTTGAGGTGCTTGTTTACAAAATTGAAGATGATGATAATTGTGTATCTTCATGAATTACTTGTAAATGTTTACTTTTAGGAGCAGTTGAATCTAATCTAAGTTTATGTTTAGCTACAGTCCAAATATAACCACTCACTCGTTTTTAACGCCTTCAAGCTCAGCGTGTTCATATAAATATCTGGCAGTCATATTACCTAGTGCTGGTTGTCTTTAAAAGTCATGTCATTGTTTTGGTATATTTCATTGCGTTTGCATTAATGTTTTTTTTTTTTTATAGAAATCAAACGAAAAATTTCATTATTTAATCCAGCTAAAATAGTTGGTAGTCTTATAACAGATTCATGAGACCTCTCGTCCGTTTGAATTATCTCCTTTGCATATTGATATCAAATTAACCACTCAGCAAGATTTCGATTAAATCCTTCAACGATTGCCTGATCACGATGAACTACGGCATGTCCTTGTTTGATTTTTACGTTATGTTCTGTAATCAAAGATGATACTGCACCAAGAAAATCTTTGCCAGGATCAACCTGTAGTAGTTGTGGCGATCGTAGACCACCACGTTGATAAATTCATTCTGAAGCAAATGAAACTTAAGCAGCTATTTTAGTTGATAATGGTTCTGCTTCTTTATGTGCGCTTTGCAACGTCAACGAGAGTCAACTTATATTTGTATGTACGTGATTGAATGTCTACCATGTTTAACAGTATCACACGGCAAAAGCAAAATATCCGCCTGATCAACTTCATTAAGAACGCAGGCATGAAAACGTTGTACTGAATTTGTTTAGCCAGTGGTAGATAAATTTGCCATATTGCCTGTCTTTCTAACGAATTTGCAGGAACATAATGTTACATTTGCTGAATCAGCGAGTTTATTAATCGCTGCTCTACCTCTCCAATATCTTCTTGAGCTATACTAAATCGATTACATTATTTTAAAATCGGTTTAATTTACCTTTGATCGCGGATCTTACCAACCAATTAGCTATCGAGTATCTATAATAATATATATGTATATATATATATATATATATATATATATATATATATATATATATATATATATATATATATATATATATATATATATATATATATATATATATATATATATATATATATATATATATAGTGGGCCACTAATTATATCCAAGACAATGTTTTTCTCCTTAATATTTATCCGATGGAGTTTCTGTTAGTTTTCTTAAAGAAGCAGCGATATCACCACCTATTGTTTTTAATTGTCAGGAGAGACAAATTTGTCATTTTTGTACCACATTTACACACTTAACTGTAAGTGCACGCTTTTTATTTTTTTCTTCTTACTGTTGGTAATCCATTTGTTGGGGTAGATGCTCTGCATCAAACACAATATAAATTCATATTATTTATTATATTTGTAAAACATTAATGTCATTGATTTCTCAGCGACACGAAAACAAGAACCAGTCAAATCAAGCGCTACCAAATTATACTAGAGATATTATCATAGGTCCATCTGGGTCTGGTAGGAGGAAATTTAGAGTTCTCTAATAATGATATGGCTCAAGTGGAATAAGTTATATTTAGTAGCTCTATCACTTGATGATCATCAATGCTATGATATGCTCAAAGATTTTAATGACGCCAGATTTTTGAATGAAGACGGTGATGGTATAATTGATTTTATCAACGATATTGATGAAGCTCCGTCAATAGATAAACCTGATGGATTTAATAAATAATGTTGTTGTCCATGATGACAATCAAATTCAGCTTAGATATTTCCTCGAGGCACACATAAAAATACATATGTTATTTATGTTACTCAGTGATATATATATATATATATATATATATACATACTTAAAGTGATCAGAGATAACTGTATTATGTTAGTGTATCTAATGGAGTTGATACACATACTCTGCGATATATTCATCAGACATGGAGTTCAGGGGATTGGGAAATAATTAAATTAAAAGCTTATTTTCACATGCGCAAGATACTCCAACGGATTTATAACAATAATTTACATGCTCCTAGATCAAACTATCGTTAAGGTCTTCATAAAATCTTCATATAATCATCCTTCATTTCTAAAATCTTCATCAGTATTTCTATCATCCAATTTGCCCTAACTCTGATGTATAATCATTTCTGACCCGTATAATTTCATTCATATGATTCTCTCTCGCATCATCTATATTGTTTTAAAAAAAATCATTTACTGATTCACGTTTTGGATTAATTCGTAATTTAAATTATTTATCTAAACCCAAACCTAAAGAGCAGCAGAATGGCCGCGACCTCAATGGTCCATCAAGGGCCGTATATTCACAAACTTTTTCTACCAGGGAAAGTTTAATTTTTAAAATGAAGCATATTTTGTTTACCTTCAGATAGGCAAATGGACATTTCTATGTCGATGTCTGTTCGCCCTTTCTGCTGCTCAGATACCAAGCAAGATCAGTTGTTGGACACGCTTAAATTGACTCAGCTCAGCATTCTCACTCCTACTTCTGAAAGATTTGGTTCCTTTTCCTGATGTGACATTGCCGCAACGATGAAGGTAGCGAAACAAGAGAAAAACCAGGTAGTCAAAAGTGAAAAAGAAATTAAACAGAAAGAGAAAGAAACAGCAGCGTTACTCCAAAAGATGTAACAAGATATGAAAAAAAAAATGAATCCAGTCTTGAATTGCTGAACTAAGAGGATTTGTTTGTTTGTTTGATTAGGATTTTTAACATAGCTTTCAGAATTTTTCAGTCATTTTGCTACGATGTTTGCAGTGAGGCAGCTTATAGTGATCTCTAGCACTGGGGCATCATACCGTAGACATGTAGCATGATGTCCCACCCAGTCAGATTTTCCTCACACCAGACCTTCCAGTCCTAACACTAACCTAAAGAAAGAGAAAGAAACTGCAGCGTCACTCCAAAAGATGTAAGAGGAAAGGAAAAATGAATCCAGTCCTGAATTGCTGAACAAAGAGGAAGAAATGATTTAACTGAGAAAAGAAAAGGTTTCAGAGCGACTTTTCTGTAGAGGAAATAAACCCCAAACAAGGGAGATTGTTGAGACCACTCAATCTATGAGCAATCGGGTGGGTGGAACATTTTGTGAAGACACTTCTAGAATTCAAGGATCATATGTTGCAAGGGTCGGTCGGTGAGGAAAATTACTATAAATCATTAGCTTAAATGTATTAATAAGTCGTCTCAGCTGAATGAATGTACCCTATATTAAATAAAAAGCATGTATGAAAACTAACTGCAGCTGCTTGAAGACTCATTGAGTACAATAAGGTGTTGGAGAGCACTCAAAGTCAGCGAAAACGTTTATCGCTGGGGAGCCAGACCCATATCTCTAGTGATGGATTCACCTTTTACTGTATCCATAGTAAAAACATCAGCAGGCTCTTCAGAAAACTGCGATGATACTCGGCACTAGATCAGAAAAGAATTCACAGAATCTGCAGAGAAATGTCTGTGTACAAGAGACGCATAAACAAATGCCTAAATAACAATAGCAAAACAAATCATTTTACCACAAAGAGACAAGGTTGTTCTGAAACCACTACTGGTGGTTCCATTGCAGCACTATAATTCCATTTGTGAAGACGATGGGGCCAAAAATATTTGCATTCGTTCTAGCAGCAGAGGGGGCGAACAGACCAACTTTTGGAAGGGTCTATTTGGCAAACTAAGGCTTCCTCGTTAATGCTTTATAGAAGCGTCTATTTGGCAAACTAAGGGTTCCTCGTAAATGCTTTATAGGCAAAACAGAATTTAAAAAAAAGACGCCATGGTCGTTGTCGCACCACGTCTGCTGCTATGGAGTTAACACTAGCAATTTACGATGAAAATCTTTTTAGGATTTCACAAACAGACTAATTTGTAAAACCTCGCCTTGTAAATCAATTAGATTATTGGACTGGTCAGTCATTTTAAAATTAATTCTTGTTAATGATTCATTATGACATCGCATATAGACCGGATGAATTGGAGACTCAATTATTAGAAATCCGAGTGGAGCTGTTGGTGCAAATGAATATAAAATATATCCCTGCTGAGCTTGATTTGATCGCTCGAGATTTATTTGATAGCTGCCTTCAAAAACATCACATACTAAATTCAATGCAATCACCGAGGATATATCTACATTGAATGGAGCGATATGCCTGCCGCCGCCGTCTGTGTCATTATTATGTTTGAGGATTGTTGGTGTTTGTGATTCTGTTGTATTCTTCCATGCGTCATAAAAAAATTTAAAACCATCATCGATAGTGTCATTGAGAAATTTTTCCATCTCTGGGACTTTATATTCTGGTAATTTAATATTTGATAACTCTTATTTTGTTATATTATACGCGGATAGAAAACTCATCGATTGTCAATAGATTCATTAAATGATTTAATAAAAAATTCATTTAATTGTTTTATATTATATATGCTACTATTCATATTTTGTATCTCTGCTACGATTTTGTCGCGTGAACCCGTTCCTAAAAGATATTTTTGAAAATGTTGTTGTAGTCGCGCTCTCTCAAGTTCGAAATATTCATTATATCGTTTAAATACCTGAGTAACATATTCTTTTAATGGAAACTTGCTTTCAATTATTTTAACATCGTAATCCAGTTCAAAATATAACACAGAGGAATCCTTCTCAAGGAACTGAAAACGTATTTTTTTTTATTTTTGTTTTATCACCCTGTAGAAGATGATTTATTATATCCAAAGTAGTTCTTGCGATGTTGACATTGTTATTATACTCATGTTGTCGCTCTAATTTTGACATCGCGGAATCATAAACACATACCATCGCTGAAAACTCACTATCTGATATTAATGTATCATCGAGTGACGACGATATCATCGAGGATAATATCGAGTATGCGGTTGATACAACATGGAATTTGATTACGTAATCTTGAAGTTTACGCTGGCTGCATGATTATATTTTTTTTTATTATCGAAATAATTCCTGCGATTGTTGTTGCCGCGGATATACAAATTGGAACAGCTATCGGGGCAATCTTTGTCACCGAGGAGAATATAATACCGGCTCCGGTGATTACGCCACTCACAGAGTACACGGTAACATTAACTGCGGTGATTCTTCGTCGGTATTTTTTAAATTTTTGTTTGGTACTCCTCAGTGAGGGTTTTGAGTTTAGTTTGAAACTCTCTGACTTGATCATAGCGGTATTGAGATACCGAAGGTATCGTCGGTGATGAAATCATTAGTGATGACATTTTATTTATTACAATAGATTTCAATTTAGTTATTTACTTAAATCCGCTACAAATTCCACATACCATATTACTGAAACCCTAGCCAAATTACTATCAGTGGATACTATCGTGAATTGTTCAACTGTTCCCTTGTCGATGAGCGTTGATATCGTATTGTTGACTCCAGATGAACTCGTTGATGAAATATTAAACTGAGTTGGTGTCACTAGTGTTAATCGATAAATACCCTTGACGGTCGCGGTGATATTTAATATGTTATTTGTAGGTGTCCATGTAAATGATCCGTGTTGGATCGCGTATACGTTATTTATGAAATGTTTTTGTTCGTGAGGAATTTTTATGTTTTCAAGTTTTTCTATCATTTTCGGTAGATCATCCTTGATGGCATTGGTGATCGTTTTAATAGCTGTGATTGTCTTCCTTATTTCCACGATTGCATCTGAAAATGATATTTCTTCGCGAATAACCCCTAATCGCTGATTATTCGCTGTTATTTCATTGACTTTCGTGATAATATCAGCGAGATCCATTTTAATATTATCGGGTTTCACGTCTTTACCAAAAAATTCATCGACGGCGTCATCAGTCTTTTTAAATTTTTTACACATATTACCAAATTGAACTATATGAGCGTCATACTCGCATCGCAATTTTGCTAAATTATCGATAGCAGTTTTTATATGTATGATATGTAAATCAGGGTGTGAACGCGGAACACCAAAGAAACTATGTATCGGGGTTTCGATGTTATTAATTATACTCCGTTGTAATTGATCAAAATTAATTATATGATCGTTGTATTCTAATTGTAGTTTTTGTTGGGCATCCACAATAGTTCAGACAAGTACACCTGGTTTGAGTTTACCCTGATCAGAAAATACCGCGATAGCATTTTCTGTTACACTGCGTTTTTTAATTAAGATTCATCAAAGGAAACATTACTAGCTTTCAATTTACCCTGACGATCTTGAAATACAACTATTTCATTGGGAACAACACATGCTAAGTTTTATTTCATCTTCGATTATTGTTTTATATCACCGGTTGCATATATTCCCTCAGTGCCATCGGCACCGGGTTTCTTCAACATTGATAAAGATCTCCCCCAAATATCAATCGTGTTATTTTATATAATTTTTCTCTAAAAAGCGACTACTAGTATACTCATTTACGACCCGATGAGGTGGTTTTCTCGATGATGAAATAGCGTCAAGGACATTCAATACTTCTATGCCGCATATTGGTGGGTCATTTATTTGTTGTGTTGGTAGCGTAGAATACCAGATAGGAGTTTTTACACGGTTTATATAACGCGTAAATTCTTTAGGCGGCGCTAACCCATATGAATCGAAATAAACAATTAAACGTGGATCAATCGCGTATACAACCCAGTGGGTTCCAGGTCCGGTGCTGTTATCGAGATTAATGATACCGGTTTCAACATTTTTTGATTGTGCCAGCAACTGATCTTTTATAAAAACACCTCTGAAGTGTTTTATCTGTTGTTTTTTTTTTTAGCAGCATCGAGCAAATCAAAATTTGACATGGGAACTATAGGTTCTCGAGTTAATAAACTTTTCCTAGTCTCAGGCCTTTTCCGCTGTACCATGAATACGGGGTTCCTAGTAATCTTAGACATTTTCCCTTTTTTGTATCCTTGTCCAGTTGCATTCTTTAGTGCCATCCCTGCCGCTGTACCAACGGCTCCTAACGCTGCCGCTTTAGCTACCGCTGGGGTCGCTTCTGCAATTAGCGCTGGAATCTCAGCAAACAGTGGAAATGTACCACCTTATTTTATCATGTTTTTTTATCGCAGCTGCAGAGAATGTGCTCTGAACGCCCTTTTTATCTTTGAAAGTATCATTGAAGTGTTTGATCTGACGAATTGTCAGCGATAATTTATTCTGACCACCAGACATCTGATTGTGTTTCAGTGTTATCGTGGTTCCACATTGTTTTTAGCTGATTCTGATTGCAATTTTTTAATCTGACTAGGAGTCAATGTAACACTAATATGACTAAATGACATTATATTAATAACAGATTGATCTAATTGTTACATATTTTCCACTGGCGCATCGACTATTTTCATTCGTCCACCAACACCTTCGGGATGCATTGATTTGTCGCTGAGAATGACAGCAACTGCTCTATAATTAGCAATACCACCACGGTACACAGTAGCTCTAAAGTGTATGTCAACTACGGATTGTCTTGTTAAATCAAGATGTTCCAGTGAAAAGTAATAGATCGGATAAAGGGTACAAAAATAATGTTGTGATATTTGTAGACCAGTATCTACGTTTTGATCGCGTCCCATATATGACAAAAGCCGATGATACACGCGTGCAATATGATTTTGACCGTAGTGAAGTTGTATATCCTCAGATGGTTCCTGCTGGCCATTTATTCTCAGCGAGACATCAGTAACGCCTAATTGATCAAATATTATATGGCTACGTGCTTCATAACCAACCCGTGTCGTATCCTGTAACGCAATAAATATATGACGTGGAGCTGAAACACCTTGTTGTGATGCTAGGCTCCATGTGAATATACCGTTAACAGCTGATTGCTTAACATCTGTTGTTGTTGTTAGCCAACTTAGCAATGATTTTCCTCCTGTATCCATAAATGATAGTAATTCATTATTCTGCGGCGAGTGCTGGAGTCATTACTGGCATCCACAATGATAGTTTTGTTAAAATGACTTTACCGGCATCAGCATCTGGATTTGCAGCATCCGCTGGAATCCTCCAAATTGCGTCACTATCAGTACCTTTTCGCACAAGTACTACTGTATGCTTTGATCCATAGATAACTTTTCGGACATTTCTGCAGAATCCAAATATATGATGTAGTGGAATCGCGCATGAAAATGTCGATGTTGTTCTTTCAACATTGACATACGTGTTGCAGCTCCTAGGTTGTAGTTGGCATCAGTATTTATAATCATATCCTCGACTTCATCATTATTGGCAGGAACAGGAGCAGCACGATTCTTTGTTTGTCTTACAATAAATGGAATTTTTCCAGTAGTATCCTTACCATCCTTTGCAAACATCATAAAAGGGCCTGCCGATCTTGTATAATCATCGGAATATCTTGCTAGCCCTACTATTGTTGTGGCAACATCAACATCGCGTTCTATCGACTCAATCTCTTTTCTATCAATAAGATATCTTGCACTCTCGAATAACGCCATGATACCATTATTAACAAAGCCGACTTGAGCACCAACTGGATATGGTGTATTAGCTGCAACATTTGTTACAATTTCTCATTCTACTTCGATAAACGCTTCATCGGGTAGAAAGTATTTGCTTGTATCATAGACTTGAAGTTCAATTCTTGATCGAATATTCGGTAGTACTACATGATAGGAATAGAATTGATAATCGTCTACATAATCATCCTTGCGTACTAGGGCGTCCATATCAAACGCTGGATCAATTGTCCATTTGAACATTTTATTATATATTCCTTGATCTAAATCGCGATTTCGGTCGGGATCTTAAGCCACTTCCCGCTATCATGTTTGCGATATCATCTTGGTTGCTGGTCGCCAATGATGCTAATTTCTGATCCACTGGGTTTTTTAATATTTTACTAACACTTGCAGGCATTACTTCCGTAGATGATAGTGGCCCCAATGACGAAGTCGAAAATCCAAGGGATTTTTTGCCGTGATTTCCTTCGCCGTCGGACTAATGACAATAGTTTTTCTTTAGCCACGGAAAACGCTTTCCCGGCAATATCTCCAACAGCACTAATACCCTTATCACGAATAACATCAATGGCTTTTAATGATAATTGTGTTAGCAGTGGTGCCACTTTTGGAGCCATTCTTGAAAATAACCCTGCAATAGTATCGCCAAGGCCATCACTATAGTACGCTCTATAAACAGGCAATCGTGAATTTACTACATAGACGCTGGTTGGTTTATCATAGTTGTAGTGTATGATCATCTTATTTAAATGATATTTATCTAATGTGGTGATTAGTCACTGTGATAACCGTCCGCTAACTCGTCAACAAAATCTCAAAATACATCAATATCCATGATGCCGCCTTGAAAAAACCGCCTTCAGATATCAGCTGCTTCATTAATTATATCCGGTGAGTTATTTCCAGCTCGTTTTCCTCCGATGAGTACTTCTAATCAACGAATTAAACTCTGAGAAAATCCCTTTCCTTTTGTTTTTTTTAGTTGTACCAGTTGCACCTTGTGCAGGGTCAACTTCTGCTCTTTTTTTTAATTATGGAGAAGCATATGATGGTGGTGGTTGTGTGACACCTTTTACCATAGCCATATAGTTATCAAAATTAGGATGCCTCTTTTGTGTGATTCTAGTTCAACCGTGTTTTGCTAAATATATTTTTTATGCCCAGGTGTCTTTTCCAATTCATCATTTATATATTGTTCACTGATCCCTTTTTAAAACTATCTCTAGCAAAAATAGATAATTCATGATCGTCAGTGATGCTTCTAATTCTATTTAACGCATCAGTCGTAAATATTTTTTCAGGTAAATAGTCTCCTCGTTCTTTTGAAGTTTTTTCTTCCTGTTGTGCAGGTGGTTCAGGTGGTGGGGAGCTAATATCAATATCAACAAATTCGTTTAATTTTTTCTTGAAGTTGTCATTCTTGTTGTTCTTGTTGTTTTGCAGCAGCTATTATATCACCAGGAAGTGTTTTAAAGATTCTTTTGTTTGTTTGGATGTTTTTGCTATTTGTTCAAGCACAGAAAAAAGAGGCGTCTCTTTCCTTTCCCCCTCCTTGGGGATATATCCGTATATCGCTCTTTCAGTGCCTGATTTCACATCTTTGGTTGGTGTCGTTATTGATTTAAACAGGTCTTCAGTCCCTGTTATAAAATTAGTCTGAAGACTCTGTCTAGCTTGTAGATTTTCTCGTACAGAATCGCGTATTGGGATGAACTTCTTAATTGCAGCTAGCCGCTCACGTGCTAATCTAGTCGTTAGTGCTTCGTTTATCATTATAAATTAATACTTGATCTAAATGCAGTGACGGAGTCACCAATGACGAAGTCACCATAAAAAACTTCAAGTAGAAAAAGTCTACGGAAAATAACATTAAAAATCGACCATTTGACCCGACTGATTTATTGTTGATTTTTTTTGGTCATTTCTGGGTGTTTTTTGTCATTTTTGTGATATTTTTGGTCTGAAAATCATAAAAATAATTTCTAGTAGAAAACGTCTACGGAAAATAACATTGAAAATCGACCATTAGACCCGACTCAGGCAGGCAAAAATCGCCCAAAATTAGGCAAAAATCGATGAAAAATCACCAAAAATCATCCCAAAATGACCAGAAATCAATATAAAAGAAAATTGCTGAAATATTTTCAGTAATTAACAAATCCATTAATTTCCCCACCCCACAATCTACTACTATACTTCCGTGTAGTCCATTGATAAAACCAGTATAGAATTTCAAAGCCATTATTGATACATTACCCGCCTTTACAAAGTTTTTTTCTGTTGCGCGCGCGCGCACATACCTGTTAGATGAATAAACGTATAGCTGTCCATTGTATTATACTTGCAATACCTGTTCAACAGACAGGTATGGGTATTTATACATGTCGATTCATTGTGAAAATTTGTACTCTGCTGAGGTTACCAAAGAGGAATTTTCGGCTTGAAGGATAATCATTTTAATATTACTGATTTTTTAATTAACTGCTCGTTTGATTTCATATTCACTTCCCAATTCTTTCCACGACAGTAAATAACGGGACAAACTTACGTCATTTTCATATTTGAAAGTATCGTAAATCGCGTGTTGAATTCGTTTAATGAATGAATACGACTTAGGAAGGGTATATTTATTCCTTTGAATGCCATCTTGAATGTCTTGGAAATCGGAGATGATTCTATCACAATTTAATTTATCTGACAATTGAATTCCTTGAGATTTCAAATTTGAAATCTCAGTGATAACCTCATTGATATTTTCACAATTCATATTATATAATAATACATATTTCTAATATGCAATATTGATATATTTTTCAAAAATGAATTCTGTTAGTGTTAAGGTGTTTTATTCATCTTAGCACGCGCCTAGAGATACTATGCGATGATAAACCCCATTTGGAAACCCTTCAGGTGTTATTTACATCTGAGGTGCCCAGAGGTTACATATATATATATAAGACAACACATCTCATAGGACCACTCATGGTGAATATTTACATTAGACTGGGCCAAGAGTGCCACGAAACATAATCCCCTGAGAAGATATCTAACTCGTCAAATAACGGGTTAGAAATCTAAGAGGTTATATTTAGTGAAAGGACGTCACTTTATATACATATATACATATTATTTACATAGGACAATACAGCCGTTCAAACCCCAATCGAGTGTTAATGGATAGTTGTATAGGCATTATATACTATGTATGAATGAATGAATTATATACAATGACATGGTTATGGTATATATACAATGAATGAATGGATGAAAATGAATGAATGAATGAATGGATGATAATGACGAGGCGGGTCCTACACTTACAAGTCATGTTAAACGAATCATACAATCCACACAAAATCATCCCAGGTTGTATGAATACAAAAAGCATTCACACACCACGTAATAGTGTGTGACGTATGATTGGTTTCACACTGACTTGTGAGCTTCGGCGCTAAAGCCCCAATCATATAATAGACGATATGGTATATAAGCCGGTTTATTATATGAAAGCTAATGACAGAGGTGTGCAATTTTATTCTTTCATTCATATACTTAATAATGATTATTGAAAACATCTAAGCAAGACCGAATACATGAATAAAACACTAAAAAAAAGAATACATCTGTTTGTAAATATCGCGTATTTGATTCGTTTTCTTACAAAACAGATAATTTCCACAATTTATTATATCTTCGCTGAGAATCATGACAGTTAAAACCTACCAATCGGAAAAAAGCCCATGTAAATCAGGTGATAGAACCCATTGAGATCGTAACTCTTTCATAAGCCGTACACATACTCGCACGAGTTATCTCCCTTTGATGTTATATTCTATAGTACAAAATGAAATTTAGATGTAAATGAATTGAATTATTTGTCCTTTTTTCTGGAAATCGCTGAACGATAAATTCCTTCTGCAACATATCGTACTGAGGGCTCGCAAGTATCGAAATACTTTCCGGCTTCAGTCATTGATTGGAATACAATTTGCTCGTTATTTGAAGTATTCAATGATTTTACACATTTTGCAAATTTCGAGTGTTTTCCACTTCCCCCCCCCCCCATTTGGCATTCTGACTTTGTGTGATAGCTCGTAAATTATCTAAAGAATTGTTCATAGGATTGGAATCAATATGATCAACTACAAATCCGCCTTTGATAAATCCATTGTGACATTCATATATTATTCTATGATTAAGATATTTTTCTTCCCAGCACTAAACGCCAAATATCCCTGATTATTCACAACTCCAACTGGTTTCTTCAGTCTGCGGTGTCTAACAATACCGTCATGAGTCGCTTCATAGTTGCTGATCACAGGATTCGGTTGAAATTCTTGGTCCATTTATATACTATATCATTTGTCTAATTCATTACATGGTTTAATTATTACATTATTTGGGAATCTTCCAATGTAGTCTTGAGGTGTTCTTATGATCTTGTCGTTGACGCTGTCAAGGACACTGTTAGGGATGGAATTCTTAATTCGTTTATCATAATAGCGCTTCAACACTCTGTATTGCTTACCACCACAATTGAGACACAACTGCGATTTACCACGCACCCCTACCCCACATCGTATGCAAGGGGAGGGCCCAAAACTTCCACCACGAACATTTTGTAAATGATATCCACAGAATTTTTTTTTTGCATGATTTGTTACATGCGGTTACTGATGCTATCATCAACCATTTGCAATGATTCATTATATAATAATTTTCTTATTTATATACTTGTTTTAATTATAATATGGAGGAGTTCGAGAGATTATCGAAAATTAAGCCTTGGAAAAATGCTAAATTCAATCTTGATAGAGTCTTCGTAGATACACCAAAGAGTCTAATAAGTGATAGAACCATGATAGGTAAAATCCGTGATTGTTTTAATGAATTCAAGCGTGATGGAGCATCTCACTGTTGGTCAACATTTCGAATTGATGGTAGTGTAGATGCTACCATAAACGACGAAAACTCAGCAGTGATAATCTCACATCATGACAAGAAAAAGTATTTTTTTAGAGTGAAATTCATTTTCCGTTCAGAAACGGGTTATTGGATTATTCGAGATAAATTTGAACCAATCTTGAAATATAAAATACTGTCACTGTGAGTCGAGATTCCAAACCAGGAATTTTGACTGCAATTGACAAACCGTACTACGAGAGATCCTATCCTATAACTGCAGTTGTTTATGGGATATATCCGTTAAATAATAAACCGAGTATTAAAAAATTAAAACCAATGAAACTATCATCGTTGAATTGTGTAGCAGAACTAATAATAAAACACTTCACAAATGCGTTGCGTGGAAACAAATTGAAGGATTTAAGACGCAAAAAAATAAATGAATGGGGACTAACAGTGAAGGAGCGCGGAGCAACGATTCAAAATGTAGCCGCATTAGAGCGGATACTAAAATTCCCAATATCAGTAACGAGGACAACAGGCGAGATATTAAATGAACCGAAATATAAATTAAGAGGATCCCCAATCAAAATTATTGACCATAATGAACACTTGTGGACACCTGCAGTAAGAATATTTCCACGAGATAGAACAATAAAAGTTCTCCCCGGAATTCTTCCCGGAGGAGAAATTACTTTATTTTATTTACGAGTTAAGTAAAAACGATCCTGTGTCAGTGTGGTTACTTCACAGTTTTGAAAACGAAGAGGGTAAATTCGATCAATTTGTAAGACTCAATGAGGAATTATACCCAATCAAAATTATTGATCATAACGAACACTTGTGGACACCTGCAGTAACAATTTTTCCATGAGATAGAACAATAAAATATCTAACAGCGGAGTTCTCCCCGGAGGAGAAATTATTTTATTTTATTTACGAGTTAAGTAAAAACAATCCTGTGTCAGTGTGAATACTTCACAGTTTTGAAAACGAAGAGGGTAAATTAGATCAATTTGTAAGACTCAATGGAGAATTATACCGCACTGAAGCCCTCCACAATGAGATGAAAAAACTAGCTAGTGGTTTATCAACAGAACACGACGAACAATTATTAACAAATGGTTTTACAATTCTGTCGGTTGCAGCTCATTTTGCGAGAAAGAGAAACATGTGGAAACCAACACGCGCAGAATTTATATCAGATATCAAATCAAGCTGCATCGAATATAACCATCCTGGATTATGGAATACAAAATATGATCCCAAAACGATTATTTTGGTTGAAATGGTTGCATGTTATCCCGGAGTTTTCTCGGGTACGGAGAGTGTGCTAAGTACTTTAAACAATTTGGACATTCCACACATGAAATGACCTGTGTTGCGATTAATGGACCACTACCTGATTTTCATTTAACTGGATTCGCTCGTGTGATATCATTTGAATTGGCTAAAGGACTTCATCCATGTTGTTATGTTTGGAATGGTAGACACATATCTGAAAAACACTGGATGCCAATAGTGTTACATGTATTACGGTATATGATTGATTCTAAAAAACTAATATCGCTGATGGTCAGTGAAGTGATTATATCATATCAAGCGCAGACTGAAGTCTGGTTACCACAACCTGATAGTCGAGATAGTATAATCAGCGAAAACAAAAATAATTCCCTGATCTCGACGAAGAATATATCTTGAAAAGGTCCAAACAGATATTTGAAATTAGAAATAAACAAGCAAAAGAACTCGGTAGAAGAATAATTGGTAAATTCTCATTAGGTGGAAAATACGACAATAACCGATATTCTTCACGGTTGATTATAGATAGCGTTGAATATGATTTTCTAATCACGGATGTAACATCTAGAGGTATGTATGTAACTCGTAAAGCCGCTTTCTTGTCCAACGGAACAAAATTCGGTACAATTGTTACTTACATCAAGGGAAAAAATCTTCATGATACACACTTGAGGGCGTCTATGCTGGCTTATGCTTCTATTAATTTTTTTCAATGATAAATAGATTTCCTGACACCGCAGTTAGAGTAGCCACTTATTCATTTTATATAAAAGTGAAACACAGCGAAGCAGTGGCTGAATTCACAAATTCTGACGAGAGTTGGGGGTCATGGAGAATTAAAAACGAAATACTGCGTGATTATTCCAAATCAGCAGATGTTACGATTAAAAACAATTACTTGAAAAATAATCAAATATCAGAACTATCTAATGCACCGCCGATATCTGATCCAATATGTAGATATAAAACCATTTACTTAAACGGCTGTGGTGGGTCAGGACAGACGACACGTGCGATTGAATTTTTTCGCGGAAACGCATCAAACATGATTGTGCTAACACCAACCCAAAGACTCACAAGAGAGATGAAACAACGAGGAATTAATGCTTGCACTTATCACAGTTTCTTTCGATGGAAAGGTGATGAATGAACTCCTGATCGAATGGGTGAGAAATTAATTCCTGATGTCGTGATTTGGAATGAGATATGCACGGTGTCGTTAGATGTATTACAAAAATGTCTTGATTGGTTATTGCTAGCGAATACAAACGTGATAATGTGCGGCGATCATGGCCAACCACCACCATTTGTCGGTTTATCCCCACATGATTGGCTGAAGAATTTTGTAGACTATTATGAAGAAATTAATACTGATCATATAGCACTTGATGAATAATTACGCGAGTTCAAGAAACTAATTAGATTACAACCGCATAAAATCCAATGTGAAATAGCGCGTGAAATAATTTCGGAAACTCCATTAAATGATTTCTGTGATGCGTGGAGACCAAACGATTTGATAGTGGCAAGTAGAAAAATAGTCAGAGACACACTTCAGATGAAGTTATTTGAGTTGCATAAAGAAAAATTCGTAACACCTCCAACGCCGCTGTGTTATAGACCCAAGGATACACGAAGACAGAATATCGAAATTGATATTCCTGGGCAAAGAGAGAAGCAAATTCTCGTGTTAAATGATATTGTGATGGTTGATATCAATGTCGTCGAAGATGCATTGCGCACTGATAAATCCCCTTGGACGTTAGGTTACTCAGCGACGATACATTCTTCACAAGGATTAACTATATCCGATACAATTGTTTCAATGGTAGATAATCACGTCGAGTGGTCGAATTTAGTTTATCTTGAGGTGTCCAGAGTACGAGGAATAAATCAACTTCGAAGAGTTGTTCTAGATGCTAATGACACAACAATAAGTGATATAATCAGAAAAAAAGATCTCTGGTTATAAACAGTAGGATAAACAAAAATAATAGAGAATTGACATTGATGCCGAATTAATAATTACACTGAAACAACAACAGAATAATCACTGCGCGAGTTGTAATTGTATAACAAGTTGGAGTTCGTCGGATAAAGATCCTTGACAATTTAACGTAGACAGAAAAAATAGCAGCGTAGGTCATACCAGAGATAATGTGATGCTGACTTGTCTTGAGTGCAACAGACGCAGAGGTGCTAGTTCAGACCACGCGGCGGTAATTGAGTATCCTCGGGTATCACTTGTAGTTGTTCACGAGTAAATCCTCGCTGAGGAGCAGTTGAATCCAATCTATAGATTGCTGGTCTACCCGTGGATCGTGTTATACTAGATATTTTATGCGTAGTGACACTCCAAATAGGATCAGTAGCCCTTTTTTTACCACCATCGAGCTCTCCTGGTTCATATCGCGTTGTTAGGTTTTGTATTAATTGTTCGAGTAATCTCATTATTCAGCGCGGTAATTACGCCTGGTAATCTCTTGACCCATTCACGAGATCGTTTATCCTGAATAAATTCCTTTGCATATTGATATCCAAATAACCGCTCAGCAAGTGTGGGATTAAATCGTTCAACAATTGCCTGATCGCGATGTAGTGCAGTATGTCCTCGTCTGATAGTGATATTATGATTCTTCATTGTTGATAACACTGCACCCTGAAATTCCTTGCCAGGATCAACTTGTAATAGATTTGGCCAACGCAGAGGACCCCTTCGATTGATATATCCTTTCAAATGCAGAAGCAACTTCAGTTGATGATTTTGTTTTTGACGGCTCTGCTTGTTTATATCGACTCACAACATTAACTACAGTTAGCGCATACTTGTAAACACCATCATGTGGCAGAAATAATATATCGGCCTGATGAACTTCATTAGGTGCGCTGACATCAAAATGCAAGTAGTTAATTCGTTTAGGCAGTGGTAGATAAATTTGCCATATCACCGGTTTCGATAACCAATCTGCTGCTGTAGTATATTTCACCTTTGCAGCACTAGCGAGTTTACCGATTGCTGCTTTGCCCCTCCAGTATCCTCTTGGAGAATAATAAATAGATTACATGTTGTTATTAACTATTAACCTTTCATCGCCAATTTTAATAACCATGAAGCCAATTTTTCTTTGAAGGATTTATCAGTGATAGAATTCAACTCATGAATCAATTTTACATCTGTGATATGTCTGTGTTGCAGATTGCTGCTTTTATTAGCAACATCACGAGCATGACATGCCTTTTCAATGGCGTTTATTGGATATTCACCGGGTCGGGGTTGGTTTTGATCATTGAGTCTGATATCAAGTCTAGTCCCGGGTCCACAATAACTATACCCTGGAAGATGTTTTTCTCCTGGATACTTCGCCCATGGTGTTCCTGGAAGTTTGACTAACTTGGCTGCAATATCACCTCCTGTCTTTTTTTAAAAAATCATCTGCAGATTTCATAGAAAACAAATCTAAATTTTTTTGTACTACATTGTTCACACTTACCAGTAAGTGCTGATCTGTTATTTTTAGTTGCAATCGTTGTCAAGTCATCTGTGCTAGTACGCTTCTTATATTTTACACAATATAGATCCATAATATATTTATAATAACATGAATGTAATTCATTTTTCGGCAACAAAAACAAGAGAAACAGTTAAGCATCATTCAGCACTACCAAATTCTATTTGTATGATTATAATCAGACCATCTGGAGGTGGCAAGACACAATTGTTACTTAATTTAATAACGAGATGGATGAAATGGGATAAGTTGTATTTAATAGCCCAGAGTGTAGATGATCAGCGATGCTAAGAAGTGTTAAAGGATTTTAACGAGAAAGCAAAATCGGAAATCGATGAGGGTATTATTGAGTTTATAACCGATATTGACGAAGCGCCAGCAATAGAAGACTTAAATGGAAGCATTAACAATCTTGTTGTGTACAATGATGTGATGGGAGACAATCAAAAGAATCCCGCTAGGATATTTTCCAGAGGCAGGCATAAAAACACTGAAGAGATATATGTCACTCAACGATACACACAAATACCAAAAGTGATCAGAGATAACTGCAATATTCTTGCCGTATTCAACGGAGTTGACACACATACACTACAAAATATTTGGCAAACTTGGTGCGGCGGTGATATGGATTATAATCTCTTTAGAAATTTCTTTAGTCATGCTCAGTCTATCCCACATGGATTTGTAACGATAAATTTACATGATCCTAGATCAAGATATTGTATCGGACTTTATAAAATATTCGGTTGAAATCCTTAATTGCTAGTGTTAACCCCATAGCAGCAGAGGGGGTACGACAACGACCATGGCGTCTTTTTTTTTTATTCTGTTTTGCCTATAAAGCATTTACAAGGAACCCTTAGTTTGTCAAATAGACGCTTCTATAAAGCATTTACGAGGAAGCCTTAGTTTGCCAAATAGACGCTTCCAAAAGTTGGTCTGTTCGCCCCCTCTGCTGCTCTTCTTGCTTTGTTGGGACTTTACTGGAGCTCTCACCAAAGCCCTGCATCAGGTGGTGATGGAAAATGGTATTGCCATAGCAGAAATTTCAACTATATAAATCTCCGACAATAAAATGTGCCAATGTGACATTTCCATTGGCTAGCAAAACTGATAGATGTTACACTGTCACCACAGCAGAACCTGACAGGCTCAACAATAGGCCACATCAGTAGTTAACATCCTGCCACACAAAAAGGAATTGTCTGCATCACATCTGTCCAAGGAAGGATGATTTTTCGCACCCCTGTTATCAGGAATCTCTCTCCTAAAGATAGAAACAACTGGTAGTGCCAAGGGGATGGAATGGATAAGACTTATTTCCCTTTGTTGGATATAGAAAGTAAAAGATGATTTTTCTCTTCGAGTTGGGTTGGATTCCCAAAGCAGCAGGCTAATATTCCTAATCTTATGTGATTGGGTAAGCATTCTCAGAGAAGCATACTTTATTTTAAAATTTACGTTTCTGAATGTATAAAAACAAATATGAAATATTAAAGGTGTGGCAAACTAACTAGTGTTGCTTACATGTGACAGGTTCTTGGGTAAATATATTGGCCCCTTACCTCGGACCACCATAATTTTTAGGCCTTGCAATGTGTCCTCAAATAATCACTATTATTAAACATGTTATTCATCCACAATCTTAAAAGATTTTCATATAGTATGCATTCTCATGTGAACATAATCATTAACATAATGGTATTTAAAAATGTATGAAAATCAACTTGTGCAGGACAAGCTGACAGGAAAATTGTACTTGCTCTTTGGAAATATGAGCTTCCCCAACCATACACATGTACCAATATAAGCATAAACATGTGGTATACTATGTGGTATCTTGAGGAATTATACTGACAATTATGTTTAAACAAATAAATATATGTAGATGTGAAAGAGTCTGCACACAGGTAGGCAAACTTTTCAGTGCAAGGGTCGCATACACAAATTTACAACTTTAGCAGGCCGCATAGTTCATTAAAGTAGAATAATTAATTAATTGAAATAGCAGAAACAAAAGGTTTTTCTAAATAACATCATAATTAATTTTCAGTTGATAATATGTTGTTGATATAGAAAAACTTGAACTTCAAAAGAAGCACGTTTATTTGATAAACAGAGTAACATAAACAGAGTCAGTGCGAATGATACAGCTGATTTTGTTTCGATTTTTTTTAAAATCCAAAGTTACCGTACTTAGTTTAAAAGTGACGTTTCAAATTGAACTCCTTGAAAACCGCAATAGTGTCTTGACAAATCAAACACACAGCTTTAACCCCATCATCAATAAAGAAATACTTGTCAGTCCACTCCTTGTTAAACGCATGGCATTCATCTTCAATTTGTCGCTTTCTAGATATCCTCGAACAACTCATTTTGGGTAAACTTTGGCAGATAATAAAAGCTTTTTTAAATGTATAGATTGATACGGAACTGTCAATCCCAGTAAATTCTTCACCTGAACAATTTCGTGTTAATTGCAAGTCACTTGTCTGCAATTGTGGGTGCATACAATGTTCACAACTTTTTGGCGTGCAAGCGCTCTGGTTTGGAGGACACACAATCAAGACGCACTGACGATGCACTCAGCCAATCATAAGCATGTAAACAGTGACAGACAACGCATATGGACTATGATCGACCCACCAAACGGGAAAAAATCATAGATATACTAATAGAATGCAATACAAGCCAAACAATGTTCTATTGAAATTTATGGCTTTTCCCACCAGGTGGGTATTTGGCATCACATGGTTACATTTCATTCAAAATTAGAAAGAAATTTTACCCTTGAGAAAATTGAAAAGCAGGAACATAAAGACTTGAAAACCCTTTGCGGGCCGCAGGCCGTAGTTTGCCCACCCTTGAGTTGGCATGTAGATGCAAGCAAAACAAGACATGAACATGTATATTAAAATGGATTAGTTCAAAAGGGTTTGGAAGGAGATCTTTGAGAGAGAGAGAGATTTCACTAAAGGACCTTGACTGAAAAATTGAACACCCAAAAACAAAACTGTGCTAATTTAATTTTAATCATGGTTTAGTGCCTAACATATTTCTTTATCTACTTTTAAAATTAAGATCAAAGAGTCCATCCACAACACAAAATAAAATAAAATGCATTCATCACCAAAGCATTTTATCAATTTCAATGAATACACTTTTTCTCAGGGGTTGGTTGTGTCCACTCATATCTGCTTCTGCTTTAACATTAATGATTACCAGCAGGATCCAGCCATCATCAAATTGGGGAAAATGCATCAAATTATT
The DNA here is from genome assembly GCA_029339505.1 of Unio delphinus. NCBI lineage: Eukaryota > Metazoa > Mollusca > Bivalvia > Unionida > Unionidae > Unio > Unio delphinus. Next base: position 1,732,547 of record JAQISU010000038.1, on the reverse strand, counting down.
TGATTGACATTTTAAAATGATTTGAGAAGACATATTTAGTCATTTCATTTCTTGCCAAGCAGTATGTAGGCACTGCTTCCCTGCATTTACAACCAAAACAAGACATCTTAAACACTGCTTCTGGGTTCTACATTTTTTAAATGTCAATTACACTTTGAATGAAGTAATCCCCTTGGTTAATCGTTTTAGACCTGGTTCCTTTTATTTTCAAACACACCAGTCAAATAAATGTCAAGAGTTATATTTAATTCAATATGCATCACTTATTTCTGTGACATGTATGCAAACAATCTTTTGAAAAGCTAACTGTTTCCAACCTGTAACCTGATAAGCTAACTTTAACATGAAAGAGCATCTGGACTGCCAAGTTCTACATATGTACAGATACTGTTTGTATTTTCATGTACAGTTTTAAATTCCCACTTATACACAACATTGTATAACTACTTCACGTTTTGTTCTCATTATTTTAATTTTTTTCTCCATTATGAATCATCATGTCTGACTAAACATTTTATCACACACTTCATACTAAAGTTGTTTATCTCCAGTGTGCATCCTCGTGTGTCTTTTTAGATTTCCAATACGACCAAACATTTTATCACACATTTCACACTTAAAAGGCCTTTCTCCAGTATGTACCTTTGTGTGCTGTTTCAAGAGTTCAATTGTACTAAATATTTTATCACATACTTTACATTTAAATAGTTTTTCTTCAGTATGTATCCTCATGTGATAACTTAGATGTCCACTCTGCTTATACATTTTATCACACAACTGACACTTAAACGGTTTATCTCCAGTATGTACCCTCATGTGCTTATGAAGAGTTGTACTTGCATTAAACATTTTGTCACACACTTCACACTTAAAAGGCATTTCTCCAGTATGAATCCTCATGTGACCAATTAGACCTGCACTCCCACTAAACATTTTATCACATACTTCACATTTAAATGGTTTTTCTCCAGTATGTATCCTAATGTGGCATTTTAAATGTCCAAACTGTTTAAACATTTTATCACACACCTCACACTTAAATGGTTTTTCTCCAGTATGTATTCTCAAATGCGTCTTAAGATCTCCACTTGCATTAAACATTTTATCACAAACTTCACACTTAAATGGTTTTTCTCCAGTATGCATCCTGATGTGCAGTTTTAAGGATCCATTGTGACTAAACATTTTATCACATACTTCACACTTAAATGGCTTTTCACCAGTATGTATTCTCATGTGCTGTTTTAAATGTTCACCCTGTTTAAATATTTTATCACAGAGTTCACACTTAAATAGTTTTTTTCCAGCATTCATCTTCAAGTGCTTGTTTAGAACTCTACATTATACAATTTATCACTAATCACACTTAGATGATTTTACACCTGTGTGCATACTTGTGTGTACATTACAAGCTTCACTCTGACTAAACATCTTCTTCACCCTTGCATTGTTTTTCTCCAGTATGCACCATTATATGTTTGAAACTTATGATGTTATTAAATATTTTATAATATACTTCACACTTGTATTTTCCCCTCCCCTCCAGTCTGCACCCTCATGTGTAGTTTTAAATCACTCCATTTTAAACATTTTGTCATATACTTCATATTTGTATGGTTTTACTCCTGCATGAAGAACCACGAGTACATGTGTACCCACTATAACCACGGGGGCTCCTTACAAAGCAAATTAGGAGTATCCGTCCATGAATCAGGGTCTAACCTGTAACAATATACCACAAGGGAAGACACCAGTCCGCACTCCACACCCCTTTGTAGTTCAAACCATTATAATTTATTCTCGTTGCGACTTCTAATTTCCGACTTAAGCCAGTTGTATTCAAGAATGGTTCGATTTTCAAAACAGCTCGACAAACTTTGTTCAGTTTGTAACATATTGGAGAAAATGTAAAAATTGTTCGCCGATTTAGATGTTGGGACAACTATTGTCTGGCAGTACCGCGTTTGCATTTGGATAGCCTTGGATTACACCATTGACAGACAGTTAAGATCCGAAATACCTCGCATAGTTCTATATTAGTGATATGTATTTTCACACATAAAATAGGTTTCAAGAGCTAACAATGCACTGTGCGATAATGCAACCCCAACACCAAAATTACCAAAATCAATATTTTCTTTCGCCACCAAATTGAAAACTCATCACAATGTACATAAAAGATATTTACTGCGGACGCGAGGTTATTCGGATCTTACCGGTCTGTCAATAGTGAAGTCCAAGGAATAGCGGAGAAGTCGCCCCATGGAGAACTCGCTTTGGGAGAATTCATCCCAGGTGTTAGGAGAAGTCGTCCCATAGTGGTCGGAGAAGTCGCCCAAGGATAATATATAATAATTCTGAGATTTCGCCACATGGTTTTCAAAGGCTTCATTTATTGTTATTATTCTTCAACTTAGTAACTTATTAAATCGATAAAATTTGCAATTTTTTCTTTAAATTTCCCATTTGATCAACTTCTTTTCTGTACTTAACGAAACATAAGTGTTTCTGTAATTTTGGCACAGCTGAAGATTGCCTTTTTTGAAGAGTATTATAATTAGTGACATGGTCCACTGTGTTGTGAGCAACGGTGTATGCTACATTTAGATGACGAAAATGTTCCTTTTTCTTTTTCTTTTGTCTGTTTAGTACTAATTAAAAAAATCTTGCAAATTCTTGGGTCTTTATTAAGCGATAATTGATTTATTTTTGTAAAGTGTTTTTACACTGGTAAATAGATAAATTTATTTGATAAATTTAGGAGACTAAAATTTATGAATTATACGACGTAGATTAGATAATGAAGGATTCGATTGTATTCAGAAAAGATTTACATCTCTCTGTATTGTACATACTGCTTTGTTTAAAGTCCAATGTTGAGTAATATTACAGGCTTTGTTCAGCGCAGAATCAATGATATGTGTAGGATAATTTCTGTTTTGTAAATATATTTGGAATTTATTCAACGAATTTTGTAATTGACAATCATCTGAATTAATACGTCGGTATCTTTTCGACTGGCTATGTGGTATACCGCTTTTACACGACATGGGGTGACATGAAGATTATTCCACATATTGGTGGATATTAGTTTCCTTGATATGAATATTTGCAGAATAGTGTTATCAATATTTTATATCACATTTACATCTGAAAATGAAATATACGTACTAGATGCAGTAGAAGTAAATTTGATTGTCTGGTGAAAATGATTTAGGCGATCAATACAATTTTACAGTTCTTCGGTTGACTGCTTCCAGATATAAATATGTCATCGAAAAATCTGAACCAAAGGGATGAATTAAACTTATCGTTTTGAAGAAAATCCTTTTCAAATTTACCCATGAAAGGAAAGCGTATGAAGGAGCCATATTAATACACATTGCCGTACCAATTATGTATATGTGTTTCGTATTATTACATTGAAAATAATTTTTTTCCAAGATAAGTTTTAATATTATACAAATATCTTCACAAGGTAGTGGGCTATTATTAGGATTGTAATCAAGAACATTTGTACACGCTTCAATACCAACTGCATGCGGAAAGTTGGCATATAGTGATGTTACATCTAATAATACCAGGATTGAAATTAACAGATATCTGTGGAATAGACTTCAACTTTTCAATAAAAGTTGTTGTATCTTTAATACATGATTTCATTATGAGTTTTGGTTAATATGTAAAATTGAGGTGTACGCATGCTAGAGGGAAAGTATCAAATTCCTCATTTACGGAATTTTTTTATAGCCATCTCATTAATGCATGTTGAAATTTTTTATTTAATTTCTATTGACGGATCATCGCCAATATGTCTGTAGTAGTTTCCGTCATTTAATTGACGTTCAGCTTATTTAAAATAATCTTCTTGATTCATAATAATGATAGTGTTTGACTAATCATCCTTTTTAATCACTATACTGTCGTCATTCATTAGATTATTTAAAGACTGAATATAGTCTTAGAAATATTACTATGATATTGTTTTTATGATTACAGTTAATATTTTTTTTGTGATCGCGTATAAATTAAAATCTAAAAATGAACCACGTAAAAGATGTTTTAATTCTGCTATAAAAAGGTTATCTGGGTTTGGGGGCGACTTCTCCAACCACTCAGGGGCGACTTCTCCAGATACGTTGGGTCGAGTTCTCCCAGGGCGAGTTCTCCATGGGGCGAGTTCTCTGCATGCCAAATCCAAGGCTATCCAAATGCAAACGCGGTACTGTCAGACAATAGTTGTCCCAACATCTAAATCGGCGAACAATTTTTACATTTTCTCCAATATGTTACAAACTGAACAAACTTTGTCGAGCTGTTTTGAAAATTGAACCATTCTTTAATACAACTGGCTTAAGTCGGAAATTAGAACTCGCAACGAGAATAAACTATAATGGTTTGAACTACTGAGGGGTGCGGACTGGTGTCTTCCCTTGTGGTATATTGTTACAGGTTAGACCCTGATTCAAGAACGGATACTTCTAATTTGCTTTGTAACGAGCCCCTGTGATTATAACCAGGCCATTTCATGACATACTTCAAATTTTGATACGTTTTTTCCAGAATGGATCATCATGTGCAGTTTATGACTAACATTCAGAACAAAGGATTTATTAAGCACTTCACACTCAAATGGTTTTTCTCAAGCCTGTATCCTCATCTGTTCCTTTCGATTTCCCAAAGAAACTAAACATATCTCTCATACCTCAATCATAAATATTTTCTTCTCCGTAATGTATCATTGTGTGTAGTTTTAAGTACCAGTCTGACATAGTACATCTCAAGTATTTTTGCTTCTGTAGTTTTCCATTTCGATTAAGCACATTTTTCTCTAATGTATGACCCCATGTTCTCGTTTAGCTTTTTCATGTTACAAAACATTTCATTTGTCTTCGATGTTTAAACTTAAATAATGTTTCTACAGTATGTATTCTCATGTGTAAACATTTTCATTATACATCACATCTGAATGGTTGTCACTACTATAAGTACAGTTCGTACTGTCGTACATACCTCCACAGCAGTCTGACGTTTTATTAATAAAGTAGAATGAAATTTCTGATAACACGAAATCACCTTACCCGCACTGTAAATTAACGCAGGGCGTGCAAGCGTGACTCCAGCCTCGGCTCGATCAGACTTTTGTCACGCGTCTTTTATCGTTTCAGAATCGCCTAAATACTAAAATGCTACACATATCCATTCAAAATACAGTAACGTACCAACACGCAACTCTCTGACCTCCATCGCATAAATCGAATCCGGCGAATTAATCTTTATTTTCACTATTACGGTCACAATGTCTTTCTACAGGACTCTATCTGGCGGAAGTAGCCGAATTTTTCCTGCATTATGTATCCTTATGTGCAGCTTTAACTTCCACTCAAACAAGGCCTCCTACATTCGACACATTCATTGTATTTCTCCAGTACGTAGCATTCTTGCTTCTGCAGTCTCCCACGTCGATTAAGCACATTTTTCGCTAGTAAGTGATCCTAATGTCCTCATTAAGCCTTTTGATGTCACTAAACATTTCATTTGGATTCGTTGTTTAAATTTAAAGGCATATGTATTGCTTATAGATTTCTCATTATATATGATAAATTACAAGTAGGCTAAAAAGTCAACAGGATGGAAAATCCTGACAATAAGAGCTTCATTTAAGGGGCCATTCTTGAAAGTATTTACTTGTCGTGTTTGTGAGATTGTGTTACGTTGTAAGATAAACCAGCTAAAAATATGACAATTTGTATTATTGTAATCAGAACCGCTATTAAAAGGTCTCGCTAAAGTCGCTTCTTAGGCTCAGAATAAAGTTGATTTTATTGTGCATTTGCATTACCACTGTCACAGAATTAGGCGAAAATTGAATTTATTTCTTCTTGAATTACAAACTAATTTCACCATTTTTTTTGCTTCGTCGTACATGCGTTACCTGGAGTGAATAAGTGTTTTTCAAGGTAAACAGCGTGTAACGGTTTGCATGTGCCTGACTACGAATCACTTGAAGTCAGGAGCATTTGAATCACGGGGTGCAGGGGAATTTTGCCGTGAATTCTGCTCACCTATTTGAGGATATATAAGGCAGAATAATTCTGATAAGATTACGAGTCCAAAAGTATCTTATCAAAGAAGAGATAGCTCGTCATTCTTTCTCCAGCCAAAGGGCTGATTTGTAGCGGAACGTCTCTGAATGTCTCTGAATTGTAGCTGAATGTGATTGATTGTGCCGTGATTATGCTGTTTAATTGTGCAATCAAATTGAGGTATCTGACTGTCTGTCTGTCGGATTTTCTGTCCGTCTACATCTGTCGTGATGTGTAAATATCCGGAAATCTAGAAGTCTAAATGTCCGAGTGTCGGAGCTGTCTAGAGGTGTAAACGTCCGGGGTAGCATCTAAGTATTTGGGGACCGATGGTTCTAGTAGATGCTGTATGCTGTCTGTACGTATAACTGTGGTGGATCCGTGAAGGGCAAGTGACCGATAAAAGTATTGAGTCAACCCTAGGTATTCGGAGAAGCTGGGCGGCGATTCAACAGTTGGTGAATCATACGGTTGTACAGGGTCGAGACACATGTATGTGTGTGTTTCAATTGTAGTTACAATGATATGATGTGTGAATAATATAATTTATGTTGATTTTAGGTTGAATAAAGCATTTCTTTTGCAGTATTCAATTTTTATTTTGCATAAACAAGTTTTGTTAAACATTTTTTTTAGCTATCTACCCACTTAAGAATGATTATATGTATGGCTATGCTTTGAAAGCAATTGTGAGGAGACTATTTATTAAAAACATAGGTTGAATTGAAGTTGACTTGCATTGTCTTGGGATGCACAGGATGTAAAGAACAAAAGTACACTGGTGAACATGATTTTAATTGTGCATATACAGTAACACATTAAGTTAAATGATAAATAACGTATATTCATATTGAGTTGAGAAAGCAAAACTTGTTGCAGTGTTTCATGAATACAGATTGGCTTGTAAATATCAACAGAACTACAAACACTAGGATACTATTCTATCCAGATACTTGTCATTAATTTCAATTACATGTAAAACAAAATGGCTCTGGAAACAGAATAAGGTTTATAAGACTAAAATATTAGTTCATCAAAAGCAAACTTGAATGCTTATATCACATATGTGCATCATCAGCCACCTTATTACAACTAAATAAAATATACTTGACACCAATTAAATTCAACAAATTTTCATTTTTTTTTTAAAAAAAATGTGTTCATTTACCATAGAAATAATTATACCCTTTATATGAATACCCAGATGAATGTACACAACTGCATACAATGTAAAACTGTTATATATTATGAAATGTACTAAACTTATATAAGTACAAATGTGCATGTACAGACATAACTTTAATTCAAGAGTACTTTCAGGCATAAAAAACTCAAGGATATCATCTAAGAATAATTATTACATATAATACAGAGACTTTTCTATGCGAAACTAGTGTACCATTACTATAAAAGATTGATTACAGACATCCCATTCCAAACTACTAGATAGTTCTATAGAAATTACATTGATGTTTTAGTATCCTGTGCTTGGTTTCTATGCTTTTGACACAAGTGATTACCATTTACTCAATGCCAAACTCTTGAACATCACCTAAACAAACTACTGCAGAGAAACAAATATTGAAATTAAGCCCACCCCCATGTATGTTTCATATTGAATTTCTTTTAAAATTAGGGTAGCTTGGTACACACACACACACACACACACATAATATATATATATATATATATATATATATATATATATATATATATATATATATATATATATATATATATATATATATATATATATAATGTAATGAAATGAAATGTACGAAGTGATAGATAGATGCAATGCTCAGAGACCCCAGTCAGTGATGCCGACAGTTAAACTAATGAAAACACAAAATGTCAAAGTCAAATAAACAACAATTTAATATCATTAAATAGCAGTCATCTCTCAAATGAAACTCAAATTAAAACCCTATCACCCATTCCAAAATACTAGACAGTTTTATAGAAATTACATTGATGTTTTAGTATCCTGTGCTTGGTTTTTATGCTTTTGACAAGCGATTACCATTTACTCAATGCCAAACTATAGTACATCACCTAAACAAACTACTGCAGAGAAACAAATATTGAAATTAAGCCCACCCACCCCATCCCATGTATGTTTCCTATTGCATTTCTTTTAAAATTAGGGTGGCTAGGTACACACACACACACACACACACACACACACACACACACACACACACACATACATATATATATATATATATATATATATATATATATATATATATATATATATATATATACTGATTAGTATATACAATGCTAAACAAGCTCAGATATACATATCAAATTCAGGAATGCTGGGGTCATGCTATCAGGCGAAGAGACTTTGTCCTTTCGATTTTTCAGACTTAAAATGACTGGTTGTACTTTATACCGACATTGATGTACCCATTAAGTTATGGCAGTGTTGTAACCCAAGGCAAAATGTATTTATGCAGTGTTGATACCAATTAGCCTACGCAGACAAACAAACTCTTACACATTCACAGGGGTGTTGTAATTGCTAACTGACCATTAACCCTGCTTGCAGCAATATATCACTGCTCGAGTTCATGAAATTGGGCCTACTGTATAGTGATGAAAATATGCCAAATTCTGTTTCAAAATTGTAACAGTGTGTGTGATTTGAATTTTTAACATACCTTGAACAATTTCTCAGTCATATTGCTATGATGTTTGAAATGTGGCAGTTTATAGTGATGTCCAGCACTGAGGCATCATGCCGCAGACATGTAGCATGACATCCCACCCAGTTACATTGTCCTGACAGTAGGACGACAAGTCCATACACTAACCTCTTAATGCTGAGGAACAAATGAGGTAGCTGTTAATATCATTTTTATGTCTTTGGTATGACTTGGCCAGGGATCAAGGCCTCCACAACCTCTTGCATATGAGGTGGATGGTCTTACCACTAGACCACTGGAACGGTCAACACCAGTATGTAAATAGTAAGTTGTTGTTAACAAATATAATCGGTAAAGATCATTTCTAATTTTTTTATAACAAAACAGAAGTTAATAGCATTATTTTCCTTATAAAATCAGTTTAAAACTGTACATGAACCTGTAATGGCAGACATCGCTGCACCAGTGATAAACCACTTCATTACATTGTATTCTTAAAAAATTGGGCAAATAAATTCAGGAAAATATTTTATTGAATTAAAACAAAGTCTAAATATTTTGTTTTAGAAGATTTATCCTAAATATTTAATAATGTAGTGAGAATATGGGACAATACTATGTTGTGGAATTCGAAACAATGTTGTTAAGCTCAATGCTGTTTTCTGATGTAATTCATTTTCATGAAAAAACATACATACATACATACATACATACATACATACATACATACATACATACATACATACATACTCTAAAAAGTGTGTAGTTAAATTAAGATGTACTCACATGGCACAACACATGTTCTTTGATGGGTTTTGTTGAAAAAAGGTTCCAGTTCAGTTACATTTCAATTTTAATGCTTCAGTGTGTTGTCTATTGATAGGAACAGTAATGTTTAGCGGGAGCAATGAAATCAAAATGAAGAGTATGGATTGAAGTCATTTGCTCCAATGTACATTTTTTCTTCTTCGAAGTATGCTAGAAATCTTTCTGACTGTAATTTTGCACAAAACATTTAGAAAATAAAATTATTAAAAGGTACTTTATTATGCAATAATACGGACTTGCAATTACATGATTTTAATCTTGTTACTCCTAAAGATTAAATGAATTACAATGTATAGTTTCTGATGTGCTTTTTTATAATACATAATATGGACAAAATACACTGCATTTACCTCAATCTAAACATATATATATATATATATATATATATATATATATATATATATATATATATATATATATATATATATATATATATAAGTATAAATGCAATGGGTATGAAATGTTAGAAAAGGTCTTACATAGTTTTGATCAAATGATGTTTTTAAAAGCTTTAAGAACATAATCAACAGTGGTCTGAAGATAAACTGCAACTTGGACATCAAACAGATGTTGGACTTTGGCTCATGGTAGGCACTTCAAGAAAGACTGTCAAAGTCTTTATGGGTCCATGGTAGGGATCATTTGTTACCATACAATCACTAGAATAGTCTCTCCATAACAATTTGATATCAATAGGTGTTACCGGACTAAAAAGCCTAAATCAATTTAACTTAAATGAGATTTCTGCTTTGTAACAATCTCTTCAGTAGGTGGTGGTGGTATTGGAGCAAGTACATCAGATATTCACCTAGGATCATTTATGTCTAAAACAACTGGCTGACTCATGCCAACTCTATCATCTAACCTCATTTTCAATATTTTCATAATTATGTCCTGAATATACAGGTACTGCTGATCAGCCTTCTTTGGGTTTGCAGACCATCTCACTTTTTTTACCTTTGGTATCTTACAAGCAAATGTAAACATTTCACTTACAATGTCATTTTATATTTGTTTAATTCTCAAAAGTCCAAATAAAAACTGCATACAATTACATGTAACAAATCATTTTGCTACAGATGAAAATGTCAGTATAGCAAACTTTATCTTACCCATATATCATAAAAATGTTTAGATTATTTACAGAATTTTCTAATTACATTAGACTAAATCTAACCAAAATTGGTTTATGAAATTTATTTTTAAAAATTTATTCTGGGAAAGATTAAATTGTACCACAAACAGATGGTTTATCAACTTTCAGGTAAAGCATTAATACTTTAACAGTAATGAATTATTGCGTTAACAAACTAGAATAAAGTTTATTACCTTATTGTTCCATCTGTGTTTACAATCACATCTCTGTCAATATCATTGTTATGATCAAGACCTGCCAACATATTCCTAGCTCTGAAAGCTGATGCCTTATATGAATGTCTTTTGGAGGCATACAATAAAATCAAACTTCTGAAAATTCTCCAGCTCTGCTGCACTTCTGAAACAAAGTAAAATGACTAAATAAATAAATTGGTTCAGATGCAGAGATCTATTTAAAATTTATAAATCCCAATAAATTTGTTTTAATGAAAATGCCAATGTACAGTAGTATTATACAGACAGAGAATCATCAACTCATTCCACCCCTACAATATGTTTTCCTTGTGACCTGAAATTGGGGTAGGGAAAGCATTTGTGGGCTAATTTAGGATACATCAAAATACATCTGCTTCCAAGAATTGTTTCCTTAGATATATGCCTAGGTGTGCTAGAAACATCATTCAGCATCTGCATAAGAGTAAAAGTTTGATTTTTTTTTTCTTCTGACCCATCATTTTTCTCCTGGCCACTTTTTACTTCCAATCCCCAATTTATCCTACTTTAGCAAATGTTCACCTGTCTGTATATAGCTCAGACAGGTGCGAATTAGATTGCAAGCAAAAAAGTAACAAATCCGGAAACAAAATCTGATTCTCACAATGGGCAGGTGCACATAAATCAGGCGAAGTTTGACCCCTCCCTCCCTGTACACATGCATACTTTTTTACACACATCCTATCTGCATACATGCGATTGCCCTCCCCATTCTGTAGAACAGCCTACATTTAATCCACAAAGAAAAGATCAAGGATGAATAATATTATGTATTTAATTTAACAGATAGTCACCAATGTTGAATGTCTGGCTGCGTCAAAGAAATAAGCTGCATAACTTTAAAACGTTTATCTATTGTCCACTAAAACTCAAACACCAACTGAACCCAGCCAAGCAGGTTACATATTAGACAAATTATTATTGAGGTATATGTGTACATACATTATCAGTAGACCACCCACCCCCATACACATGCATATGCATTTGGGTAAACAGCCCTTGTCCTCTCCATGTGTACTAAACGGACAAACTATCACTATGGCCTTAGTGTGATTTGTATTTATAATACAATGCATTCATTTTTTTTTAATCTGATAACCATTATATCTTCATTCTTTCAATTATGCGTCAATACGATATTTAAGATATATTGTAATTACACATTTTTAACTTGTATGTTCATACACAGCGAAGAAAGCTTTTGTGGGAGCGACTTTCTGTTTCATACACAAATACCATCACACACACATATATATATATATATATATATATATATATATATATATATATATATATATATATATATATATATATATATACTATAAAATAACCACATAGCGAATTATAATAGTATTAATTCTTACGACGGCTAGCAAGCAATACGATTCTTTACAAATAGAAATCCATTCTTCAAAATGTACAAACATATCAACATCACAAAATAATTACTCCTACTACGACTTTAGTAATAATACGTATATACCCGATCTATAATTAAATGCAGTCGCAGACAGCAAAAAATCGAGCAAATAGCTCACTGACCTTTTTAGAAGCTACACTTAGAATTCTGTTCCTAAGGTTTTCCCGCCAATGAACGTATGGCCGCCGGAGTTCCAATTCACGGTGCGTTCTGTAACGACTATGGCAACTAACGCTCGATGGCCGGGTTAAAGATATATATTTTAGAATAAATCAGGGTCCCACCCCTATCTCGATTCTGATTGGGAAGCGCTGGGACCCTATCCACTCGACTTATTCAATCTGGTTGTCCGTCAGCGTATCCAGAAGATAAGGCACGCCCAATCCTTCTGGCAGCTTCTTTGATGTACAGTACATCCTTCCAGCCCAAGGTGCTAATTACACTTCTGACGGGGCTTGGTCACCTTCCTCTCTTAACTATGGCAAACTTACGTAAGGGATGGTGTTAGCCTGCGGTCATGTGTAACAATAAATAGTGGCTTGTCCGACTTACTTCATACCACATGGTTCTAATTTAATTTGGGGTCGGGCAACGAGACACACACACACACACACACACACACACACACACAAACACACACACACACACACACACACACACACACACATTTATATATATATATATATATATATATATATATATATATATATATATATATATATATATATATATATATACACACACACGAATATGCGAATTGACCTTTATTTTCACCATGACGGTCACATTCAATTGCTGAAAAAAATCGACCTGACTTAAATAACCCATTCTACCAATTTCTACCATGCAGTAAATATACATTAACGTTTACTAATTGTACTGAATACGGCACAGAATCTGTTATCTTTGAATATTAAGGAAATTTAATGATGACGTCATCAACCGTTTTTTCTACTATCCGAACTCTGACTACGTATTTCTGTTCTGGAAATTTAAATAAAATTATAAAATGATACAATCTGAAATAAAAAGCAAGATAAACATTTTATCTTGTGAAATTACTTTCATCATGTTATTGCAGGGTAGAAACTGGTAGAATGGGCTACTTCCGTCAGGTCGATTTTTCCAGAAATTGATTGTGACCGTAATGGTGAAAATAAACGTTAATTCGCCGATTGGATTCAGGACATGGTCATTTAAGAGTTATGCGTTGGTACTTCACTGTCTTTTGAATGTTTATGTGTAGTTTTTCAGTCTTCTTGCGATTCTGAAGCGATAAAGGACTCGTCAGAAAAAGTTGAATTGAGCGAAGGGTTGTGGTCACGCTTACACTCCTTGTGTTTATTTATATTACCGATAAGGGAATTCATGTTGTCAGAGATTTCGCCGTACGTTATTGATAAAACGTCAGACTCCTGTGGTCTCATCCAAGTGTTTCCAATTACATGTAAATTAAAATATCATGCACTTATGCAATGTAGTTATCAGGTTAAAACACAATAGTCATCCGTTGATATAATTGCTTCTCACTCTATATATAGACCGTCAGATTTTGTACTTTTTAACATAAAAATCTGAATAATTATCTATGTCGAATCTATCGATATTTGTCGCTATTAGACAGGAAACGAAACATCAAGAAAATGGGACGACCTGTTGACCCTAAGTACACGTTCTGCGCATGACAAAATAGACACATAAAAGCACTTTATATTATTACTGTATTATCACACTCAATGGATGGATGTCATAGGAAAATAACAACTTTTATCAGCTCTAACATTTAGAAAATGTTATAATGTAGTCAAAGGTACACTACAGTACAATACAATATCGAGTATGCCCAGGGTGTTCAGAAATAAGGCAACATTTGGTTCACGGTAAGAAATAACAACACTTGGTTCACAGTCCAGTCCCACATTTGTCGGCTGGTCCCACTCTCGAAAGGACTCTCCTGAGGATCCAAATTGATGACCGGACTGCTCATTTCTCGGCTGTAAGTATTTGTTTGAATACTGCAGAGTAAGTTTTACAATTTACTAAAGCAGTATACTCCATTATTATTTCCCTTTGATCTACGTATAACTGTATTTGTTCTTCCTAAGAATCTACGCGTTTCCGTGTTCGCACGTGCAGCATCTTTTAAATGCTCCCATTATGCAAGAACTGGGGCTAGAAATAACCACTCAATGGCTCCGTGAGAAGCCATAGTCCCTCGTTCACTGAGGCAGCTTCCAAGTGAAATAATTCTGCGGTGTGCTCGCTATCCACTACGTACAAACAGTCCATGTAGGCTCTCAGCTAACACACAATGTTTCCACAACGTTGCTATATGGTTGTGTTTTTGGTTACGCGGGAAACAAAACGTTTTGGCAACGTTGCTAAAACGTTACACATGAAAATGAAATTTTAGTCCTCTGATCTAAAAGATATAGTAAATTACAAATGGTATATATATGCATTGATCCTAATACTATGGACAAGAATTAATATAATTATTCGAAAGATATTATATAACGTTTTTGCAACGTTGTACCAATATTGTGGTTAACTTTACATTATCAAGGAGAACACTCATAGTTTCGTAGTTCATCCATTTTTTTTTTTCAAAACCAACAACTAAAAGGAGGTGGCATTTTGTTTAGTAAAACATTTTACTCGTCAGCTATTGTATTAAAAATATGGGGTACTGCCATTGCATTAACAATATTTTACGTATCTACGAACCAAAGGCTAGCTCAACTTGTACCAGCCGAATCGAAATTGAGGTAGAGACGTATATCCTGTTTCCCGCTAATTTGAATCACCATGGTATGAACATTAAATAGTTAAATAGTTTACGTATATTCGCATATTTAGTTGCAGAACATAAGGTTGTTTTATTGGTCGATGTATGTTGATGCAATCAAGCGCTTGTAAACTGCTACGAGCTAGGCACGAGGCAATGCCACTGCTACAATCGCATTTTCAAACAAAGAAAATGGGAGATATCGGCCAACATGCTCAACTTGTAAAATTGACCTAACTGCTTGGCATATTTCTGTACTTTCTATCCAACTCGTATTAAGTAACTTATATTGTTACACTGGTACATTTTTGGAACGAAAAATATCAAAGATAGGATAGGTTACCATGATAAAATGCCTTCTCTTGGACTAGCATTTCGAATTACGGCTCTTAGATCAGGAGCGTAAGATTGATCGTTCTTGACCACATTTAAAATAATACCACAAAAGAAAAATACTTAGCAATATAAATTGATTTCAATCACAAGTGAAATTCAAATTAATGTATGTTTAGACAAGTAATCATATACTGATTTACATAGATGCGAAAAAAAGAAAATTAAACATTAAAAATTAAATGTCGAGAATTACAGACATGGTTGTAAATAATCTATATTTTAAGCATCTTTCCAGTGCTAAATTATGTAGATTTTTTGTGTGTCTTAGTTATAAACACAAGTGCAGTGAATAAAGTTTAATAATGCTAGTAAATGTGACTTCTGCATATGTAAGCGTTGATGAGATAATATGTGACTTTAAAATTATTTTTTAATTTGCAGGTGCCTGACCAGACGAAGAAAGAGATACTATTTAGAGTGGAGAAGGAGATTAATTCCGAGTCCTAATCTTAATTAAATCTGGAAGAAAGAAAATAAGTGATATTAAAATATATGTTCTATTGTGTCCTTTTTCCTTTTTGTCATTTAAAAGCAAATGTTTAAACCTTCAGTCTGCAAATTCATGGGATTCCTTATCAGCCCAAAGCAGTATGGTTTACCAATCAACTTTTATTTTACTCCCTGCTTCCTAAAAAAAAATAATTATCCCCATTGGAGTAGATCTTCCCAAACCCTTGCCTACTTCGTGAACTCACATGTCCCATTTAAATATAATGGAAGGCACTGCTGTAAAGTATGTTAGGAAAACTACCCAGCAAGAGGATTTCATACAATGAACAGAAAGCAGTGTTTGCATATAAAGTGTTAGAACACCTGCACTGAAACTGATTGCAAACTTCAGATTAGGTGTATGAAGTTTTATTAAATTAGAATCATTACTATTTTAGCGAAGATTCTTTTTAAGTGTATGAAATGATAAATAACAATTCTGTATTGTGAAGAGTGCATTATTATATGTGCAACTTTGAACTGATTTGTGAGAGTTGTCACGCATCAATATTTATGCAGAGTGCTATTCCTATTAGTATTATTATTGTGGTCAAATGATTGGTGATGTTTGGTTTGTCATGAATGAAAATGGTGCACAACTGACACCTAATAACTGTTACAATGGCAGTCTTGACATTCCTGCTAACGCAGCTCCTAGCTGGATGTTTATATTAACATTTTTGTAATGCTGTCGATTTTTGGACATTCGTGCCAAAAGTGCGGAATATGTGTTTCAGAAAATCACGTTGCCACAACCTTACCACAACTTTGTAGCAGCGTAGAATTGTTATCTGGGGGGGAGGTGGGGGGCTGGTGTCATTCTTTTCATATCGTATGGTAGGTCCCTGGCTGCACGTGGTAGCTCATTCCCGCTCTGTGATGTTCACACATTGTGTGCTAATTGGTTTGTCCGTATTCGGGACATCTAGTCGCACGGGAAAGGTGATGAGAAGACCCACACGCACTAAGATATACAGCAATTGCTCAAAGTCCGGCAGCGGCAAGGCATGAAGGGTGCTTTTTCTGAAGAAGGCATTGTTGATCCGCGATCTTTTGATCCTTTATTTTACGGAAGATAACGATGCCGTCTTAACGCAGTTTAAGGTTTCTTAAATTAATCTTATTGCTGTTCGTAGAGGATTGCCTATTGGTAAAGTTAGTGGTGCCACATAGTGTCAGTCTGCCGTAATACCAATGATCAATACATTGGTAAGTAATTTGGGGTTGTTGGAAGAATATTATATTTTTCCAAGTTTATCAGTTTCTTTACGTAACAGAAGAATTGATTCATTTGTTATATTCGGGTTAGGATTTGTCACGTTGTAGAATTAACCAGATTTCAACATGTTTATGGTAGACACTGAGGCTATAATTTCGCGCTGTCAAAATGTATGAATGTATCCATTGAGCTAATTGACATAGCCATAAACTAGTCATGCGCGCTTTATTTTTCCAAGCCAGTTACGTTTACACTAGTACGTAGAATTACCATTTGTACTTTGATTCATTCGTAGTATTTGATATAGACGCATATTTTTAGATATGAGCAACGTGATTTAAAGAATTATTATTGTAATATGCTATTGGGTTCATTCGTATTAACCTCATGTATTAATTCAATTGATATTATAGATTTGCAAATGTTGCATTGAATTATAAACGTTGTATCATGATTGCGGTGTAGTTATATGGATTTGACTATTTGTGTATACTTTGTCGGAGTATTATGTGTAAGGATATATCAGCGTATGGATATTTGCATATCTGTGTATAATCTGTAGAAGTGCAATGTACAGAAATGCGTCTGATTATATGATTGTTTTGTATAATAATATTGATAATTTATATATACCGTGTATACTTAGCAGGAAGAATGTGTATTTCGATGGGCACGAATGCGGGACCAAACACGGTAATGGCCTTTCTGATGATATTAATGTTAGTGTGAGAATACATATCTAAAGGAATATGCTTTGCTAATGTCCTTGTATATAAACATTAGAAGCTTTTATGGACCAGAGGGAATTACCCAGTGCGTTCGGCCAAGTCTAAGGTATACAAAAGATAAGGAATAACAAAGGGAGAAGTTTAAAGGAAGAACGGAAGGAGACAAAGGAAAAGAGAAGGAAGAATAATACAGAGAAGTAGGAACTCAGGACAAGAGGAAAATAATGCACACTAATTCAAAGGATGAAATAGGCCGTCACTTGGTCGATTTATTGGGTTCTGGTTGAATTGTATTTGAGAGATGAATGCTACTGAATTATATTAAATTGTTGTTATTTGAATTTCACAGTTTGTGTATTCATTAATTTAACTGTCGTCACCGCTAACTGGGGGCTCGGAAATTTGCATCTCTCTATCACTACTTCAATTTCTGACAAAAACGAGCCAGGGTGGGTCTTCTGTATGATGTTAAATAAATTGGGAGCACCCCACACCAAACTGAAAAAGCAACTTTGCATGATTCCTCTGGCATAATGATTCTGGATAGAATAATTCATTTGCAATTCCATTGTCCTACTGTCTTTGGATTTTCCAGAAATGTTTGAAAGGTCCTTTTTTGGAAACATAATTGTCAATTATTATAAAATGTTTAAATGTATCTGATCCTGCATTTTACATGGATGCGCCAGTCTTCAAAAGTGAATCTATACGCGATTATCATTATTATTTATGGCGCACGAGAGTCACATCAGCGTGGACATATTGTACTTCAAGTTCAGGATACAAGTAGATATTTCTTATCCGATGAAGCATTTATTTAAGTAGAAGGAGAACTTGTGTTACGGCTATTGGATTTAAATTATTTATTTTGTCAAATCCAAATTTGTCATTTAGGGTTTAATATTCATTAATTGGGAAATTATTCTTAAAAGTTCAGGCTGACCTAGACTCTAGCTATAAACACAGATTGACCTTGGCTTGTTGACCTCATTTCTGACCCTTCTTTAGAGAGTGTAAACAAGCCTTGGAAATGATTGGCTAGATCCAAAAATATCTTTATTTTTAGTAATTAGTGGCTGTTTTTCTGGATCATTTTATTATTACGTGACTTGGTGAAGGTAGCTTCTTTCTTTGACTTTCCAGAAAATCACGTGATCCCTTGTTTACATTAGAAAACGGGTATTTAAATCATTGTACTGGGAGAGAGATTCAGTAGAATCTGGGCTTTTAAAGTTAATAGTTGTGCTTTTATGTTTGAGTTATAATTTAATATAATACAACAAAGAAACGCTGCTTTTAACGCCGACGCTGGTGTGCAACCGGTGGTTCTTCGAGCTAACACAAATTATAATTTAGGATTTTCAACAAGTAAATCAATGATAAGAGGTGATATTTGAAGATTTTCATGTGCAATTGCATTGTTCCATGGTGTCTGGATTTTGTATCTATGTTACAAATCTCATATTTTGATTTTGATCACATTTATGGGACGCAAGCAGATAATGCATACTGGTTTGCAAATATCAGAACTGGATTTTAAAAATCTCTATCCGATCTATTACTTTTCGCTGGATTATCTTGATATAGTTAGACAGTCTATAGTTTACGATACAATTTCGAGCTTGGTTAAATAGAGATGTTGATGCTACTCCTAATTACAGAGTAATTGCAGTTATACTTAGTTATAAAACAATGTAACATGAAGGTGTTGGTGAACGAATGAGTTATTGATGCCCCAGTCAAAAATATGTACTTAAATGGGTCATGACATTATAAAATGTCATATAGTCACGTTAATGTCACACTGACTTCTGCTAAGGTAAACAAGTTACAATAAAAACTTGCAAATAAATGCGAAACAAAAATAACACTACAGAAAGATAAAATTTCTAGTATCATTAACTAAAACTAAGCATAAACATTTTAACAAGCCTTTGTAATCAAATACAGGAGGTCAACTTTCTCTTTCTTCCAGTTCCATTAAAATTCATTAAAAATAGGAGTCTAATAGTTCCGCTTTTTGCAGATAAACTGGCATTAATTGCCGCTGCTGCTCTACCTATTGCAAAAGCAGTTGCACCTGGTTCTCTTGGAATGGCATGAAATAAATTAACATATCAATAAATAAAGACTTCTAAAAAGTGTCTAAGACTACCAAGAAATATCCACTCATGGTACGGAAAATGTCTAATAGATCCCGCTAGAATTCGTTGGTGCTAATTTTGATCTAACAAATACTGCTGAAAAATTAACTCTTATACACTTCAGCGGTGTTTTCATGCACAATCACTTACCAAAACAACCATTCTTGTTTGTCCGTCGACTCAACAAGGACCACTCTAGTCATCTGAGGGTTGGAGGCGCTGGTTCTTTTCTGTACATGCGCAGGTGGCTGATATGGTCTCCCTAACACGGAATGTTCTTTTGCATAAGGGACAGAAAAGAGTGGGACATCTACAGGAGGATTGATGGCACGTGCTTTTCTTTTTGGCTTGCATCTTCAGCTGCTGTCCAGCTAGATTCGCACAAATTTGAGCCTTTGTGCAAGGATGAACACAAAGTGTCTCGATCGCTTTCTGTTTGCTCCAGGAATAATTTTTTTTGAATGCTTTTAATGTAGCTTTCAGATTGTCTTTGAAGCGTTACTTCTGACCTTCGTGGGATCACTGTCCTTCATGTAGCTCACCATAAATCTTGCAAATGTAGATCCAAACGAAGTGGTTGTATTTCAAGATAAGCAATTAAAATTGAAAACGAGTAATATTTCCTTGCATGATATTATCGTTCCAATTAACGGAGTGAATAGTAGTAATGGACAAATTTATAACCGTGATATTTTCATTTTATTGAAAATATTTCTAAAAGCCATCCTGTATTCGTACGGTTGTTTTCAGGTTCCGATGATGAAACTGATCAATTTCAAAGCCTAAATTGAGCTATTTATTGTTCAGAATCTCTCAACGAAGAAATGAAAAATCTTGCGCAGAAATGTTCATCGCAAACTCTTTTTAAAAAAAAACAATATTGAACAATTACTAAATAATTGTTTTACCGTTCCGTCAGATGCTCATCACTTTTTAAGACAAAAAAATTAATGGAAACCAACGCGATTGAAATAATTTGAATATATACAATAAAGTTGTATGGAATATGAACACGGAAATTTATGAAATACTAAAATAATTATTATGATATTATTTCAGTTGAAGTGGCAACGTGTTATCCAGGAAGTTTTCTTGTAATGGGTGAAAATCATGGATATTTTAAAAGATTTGGACACCCAACACATGAGAAGAACAGAGTTGCAATAACTTTTATCGGACTGTGTCAGTCATTCGAGTTTGCAAAAGATTTTCATTGGGTTCCTTATGTCTGGTTACGATATCTGATCGACGCAAAAAAAAAATATTTTTGACAGTGAGTGAAGAAATTATAAAATATCTTCCGCATAAAGAAGTATAGTTACCACAACTAAAGAAATATTCAGAAGATGAAAATCCTGATATAACCGATTTTGAAGAAGATAAAAAAGAAAAAGATCTTTGCAGAAGAATACTCGATAAATTTTCTTAAGGAGGACGATATGATAATAAAAGACATTATAGAAGATTAATTATGGACGATGCTGAACATGATTTTATAATTGCTGATGCAACGAAGAGAAATGTGTTTGTAATTGGACAAAACGATTACTTGTCTAACTGAACTAAATTATGTACAAAAGTTAGTTACATTAATGGCAAATCAACACAGTGCGCCCATTTAAGAATTTCAATGTTCACGTATGTTTCGATAGATTCATTAACAATGATAAACAGATTTTCTAACTATGCGGTTAAATTCGCTACGGATTCATTCTATATCGAAAGAATCAGAATAGCTGTATCAGTTTTATATAAGTGTTGTTTACGATGTATCATTGACATTGCTGATGTTGAAATCAAGGATATATATTCAAAAATAATCAGACATTAAAACTGTCATATGCATCGTCAGTGTATGATCTTATGACAAGACATAAAACAGTTGATCTTAATGGGCCTGGCGGTTATGGTAAATCAACTCGTGGAATTGAATAATTTCGAAATTTTGATATAATCGTTTGAACACCTACACAGACTCAACAGAGATGGAGGAAAGAAAAGTTAAATCGTGCACTTATCATAAAATGTTTCGATGGAATGAAGACAAATGGACATTTGAATGAATGGGTGAAAAATATGTTACAATAATTATTCTTTGAGATAAAATAGGGCCCATATCTAAAGATATATTTAAATTATTTCTTCATTGTTTATTAACAAAAATATTGCTTTGATAATGTGCGGTTATCATGGTCAACCAACACCATTTATTGGATTATCTCCAGAACGCTTGATCCAGAATTAAGGAAGTTAAGAAATTAATCAGACTACAATTGAATAATGTTCATTGTGATATAATGTGTAACATAATTGCAGAAACACATATAGACGATATTTGGAATTTGCAGAGACCAGATGATTTTATAGTTGCATGTAGATAGTTCGTAATTTGCTTCAACAGCAATTGTTCGCGTTATATTTAAAACGTTTCCAAAACTGCTCGTACCATTGTGTTATCACCCAGCAGATACTCGACGGAAAAATATTGAAGATGATATACCAAGACCCTTGGCAGAGGAGGAAACAAACATCTTGTGTCAAATGACATTGTTTTAGTTTCTATCAGTGTTCTTGAGAGCACGTTAAAGGCCAAAACTCCATGGAAACTAGGATATGCATTGAAAATTAATTCATTTCAAAGATTAACCATATCTGCAATAGTCGTTTGGATTGTTGATGATAGAATTGAGCGGCCAAACTTAGTTTATCTAGCAGTGTCTCGATTCAGAAGAATATCTCAGCTGCGGATGGTTATAGTAGACTTTACAGAACAAAATAATCAAACTGCTGACACAAACAATGAAGTTGTTAGCGATGATATAGTAAAAACAAAACTAGTTATAAACAATGTGGAAGAAAACAAAACTCAGCATTATTCTTGATGCTGAATGTATCACGACATTAAAACAACGACAGAATAATCACTACCTGAGTTATTACACAGTCATCTTGTGGCAGTATTCAAATAATAATCCAAAACAATTTACCGTAGATAGAATTTATAATAATCTTGGTTACATGCATGCAAATGTGATGCTGACCTGTAATGAGAGTAATTATGTTGAGGTGTTTGTTCACAAAATTAAAGCTGATGATAATTGTGTATCTTCATGAATTACTTGTAAATGTTTACTTTTAGCAGCAGTTGAATCTAATCTGCAGATTGCAGGTCCGCCTGTGGCTACTGCCACACTGTAAAGTTTATGTTTAGCTACAGTCCAAATATAACCAGTCACTCGTTTTTAACGCCTTCAAGCTCAGCGTGTTCATATAAATATCTGGCAGTCATATTACCTAGTGCTGGTTGTCTTGAAAAGTCATGAGCAGCAGAGGGGGTGGACAGACCAACTTTTTAGGCGTCGACGAGGTTTCTTTCTCGTTAATATTTAATAGAAAGGTCTATGTGACAAACCGAGGCTTCCTAGTAAATATTTAATAAAAAAAGTCAATTTGGTTTCTGGTTGGGGTCCAATGGCAAAAAAACAAAGACGCAATTGTCGTTGAAATCCACCCCCTCTGCTGCTATGGTTTAACAATTGTTTTACGATGAAAATCACTACGATGAAAGTTCTTTAGGATTTCACAAACAGACTAATTTGTAGAATCTCACCTCGTAAATCAATTAGATTATTAGACTGGTCAGTGAGTCTGAAATTAATTCTCGTTAGCGAATTATTATGACATCGCATATAGACCGGATTAGTTGGATCCTCAATAATTAGAAATCCTGGAGGAGCTGTTGGTGCAAATGAATATAGAATATATCCCTGCTGAGCTTGATTTGATCGCTCGAGATTTATTTGATAGCTTCCTTCGATAAATCACATACTAAATTCAATGCAATCAATGACGATATATTGACGTTTTGAGAAGCAATATGCCTACCACCGCCGTCTGGGTCATTATTATATGCCAGGATAGTTGTTTGTAGTTGTGGTGCAGTTTTCTTCCATGTGTCGTTCATTTTTTTGAAACCTTCATCGATGGCATCATTGAGATATTTTTTTTATCACTGGGACATTATATCCGCGTAGTTTGAGCGTGGAAATATCTTCTACGCGTATATTACTTTCCATCGCAAATATCGTTTTCGTTTTAGGATTATTGTCACCTAATACCTCTTGAATAATTTTTAAATTATATGTTTCCGTGCCATCGATGATTTTATTAAATGTTTCTACAACGCTGATAAATTCATCTCGGGTGAGAATGCCGGATTTAAGAGAGAGAGTAACAACAGCGAAATATCATTATTCATCGCTGTGAAAAGTTCGATGATTTTATTCCATTGAGTACAGTAATGTCATTGGTTGTTCTCTTCTTGCACTATACCGAAAAAATCCCACTTGTTGTATTCTCTATAGCCTTTTACTGGATTATTGGGTTTTATCCTGTCTGTGACATCATCAGACTTTTGTGTTTCAGGTGGTA
This sequence comes from Unio delphinus, assembly GCA_029339505.1. Classification (NCBI taxonomy): domain Eukaryota; kingdom Metazoa; phylum Mollusca; class Bivalvia; order Unionida; family Unionidae; genus Unio; species Unio delphinus. Next base: position 1,707,993 of record JAQISU010000038.1, on the reverse strand, counting down.
TGTTAACTTGTCGAGGTGGGATTTCAGGCCATCCCAGTATTGTTCTTATAGAACTCTGATAGATATCTACAACATAACTAGGTGAGTTTATTTCGATCGCAGATGATAGTGTTGGTTCATGAACTGTTATAGCGATTTTCGATTCTGCTCCAGTAATGGATTTTAAACGACGTTCCAGTCTGGTGTCCCTCCTTCACGATTTTTATTCGCGAACACTAAAGAATTATTCCGTTGTTGACCGCCAAATGCTACCGATCTAATATTAGGCCAACTATGGTACACTCGCAGTTTTGATATCGCTATCTCCTTCACGGGAATCGGAATAGGGAAATTCATACTGAATTCAGGATTCGTTGATGTTATTGAGATCAAGCTGGTTTGTACTGGGTTTGTGTTCTCCATTATTCGTTGAAGCAATTCCTGCGGTGTTGTCATTGGTATTATATTCATGTTGTATTTCTAATTTTGATATCGCGGAATCATAAATACTTACCATCGCTGATAACTCACTATCTGATATAAATGTATCATCGAGCGACGACGATATCGAGGACAATTGAGAGTACGCGGTTGATACAACATGAAATTTAATTATGTAGTCTTGCAGTTTACTCTGGCTTCATGATGATATTTTTTTTTGTTATTATCGAAATTATTCCCGCAATTGTTGTCGCCGCTGATATAAAAACTAGAACAGCTATCGGGGCAATCATTGTCACCGAGGAGAGTATAATACCGGCTCCGGCGATTACACCACTCACAGAGTACACGGTAATATCAACTGCGGTGATTCTTCGTCGGTATTTTTTTATATTTTTGTTTGATACTCCTCAGTGAGTGCTTTGAGTTTAGTTTGAAATTCTCTGACCTGATCATAGCGATACTGAGATACCGAAGGTATCGTTGATGACGACATTTTATTTCCAAATCAGTTTACGATTTCAATTTAGTTGTTTATTTAAATCCGCTACGAATTCCACAAACCATGTTACCGAAACCCTAGCCAAATTATTATCAGTGGTCGTTATCGTGAATCGTTCAATTGTATCCTTGTCGATGATCGTTGATATCGTATTATTGACCCTAGATGAACTCGACGATGGTATATTAAATTGAGTCGGCGTCACTAGTGTTAATCGATAAATACCTTTGACGGTCGCCATGATACTTAGTATATTGTCTGCAGGAGTCCATGCAAATGATCCGTGTTGAATCGTGTATACTACGTTGTTGGTTCTCTCATGAGGAATATTTGTTTTTTCAAGTATTTTTATCATCTTCGGCATATCATCCCTGATAATATCATTGGTCGTTTTAATATCGGTGTTGATAGTTTATATTTTCCGATTAATCGCGGTTATTTCATCTAGAGAATTTTTTATATCCGCTAGTTTCATTGTGACCGTCGGCGGAGTTCCAAACAAATTCTCTAACAATTTTATTTCGAAGTGCATTAAAATCTTTTTCGTGTTTTTCATACTTGTTTTCAAATTGATCAATTTTATAATCAAGCTCAATTAATCTATCCATGGATTTTTTATTGACGGTAAATTCGGTGATATCACTGCCGGTTCGCCGAAGAAAGCCATAATTGATTTTAATTCGTCATTGACAGTTTTTATATTGTCCATAGAAGTTTTTATTAATGATAAATTCGGTGATGTTGTCGCTGGATCACCAAAATAACTTAGTATGAATTTTAATTCATCGTTAAGAGTTTTTAATTTATCCGTAATCGTCGAAACGAGTACGCCGGGTTTGAGTTTACCCTGATCCAAAAATAACGCAACGGTATTCTCGGTTACGCCTCTTTCTTTAACTAAAATATCATCCAGGGAAACATTACTAGTTTCCAATTTACCCTGACGATCTTTAAATACAACTATTTAATTAGGATCAACACTTGCTAAGTTCAACGTCTCAGCTATTTCATCTTCGATTAGTTTTTTTTATATCACCGGATGCAGACATTTCTGTGGTTGGTTTCTTCAGCGCTGATAAAGATCTCCCCCAAATATCAATCATGTTATTTTATATAATCTCTCTCTAAAAAGTGATTACTAGTATATTCATTTACGGCAATATGTGGTGGTTTTCCAGATGTTGAAATAGCGTCAAAGACATTTAATACTTAGTTGCCGCATTTTAGTGGATCATTAATTTGTTGTGTTGGTAGCGTAGAATACCACCGAGGAGATTTTAAGCGGTTTATATAACGCATGAATTCCTTCAGCGGCGCTAATCCATATGAATCGAAATAAAGAATTGCACGTGGATCAATCGCGTATGCAACCCAGTGGGTTCCGGGTCCGGTGCTGTTATCGAGATTAATGATACCGTTTTCAACACTGTTTGGTTGTGCCGGTAACTGGTCTTTCATAAAGACACCTCTGAAATTTTTTATGGCCAATTTTTTAGCAGCATCGAGTAAATCAAAATTGGACATGGGAATCATAGGATCCTCAGTGAAAGACTCTCCAACTAGTAAACCGTTCCTGGGATTCTCAGACCTTTTCCGCTGTACCATGAATACGGTTTCCTGGTAGTCTTAGACCTTTTCCCTTTTTTTTATACCCGCTCCTAGCTGCTTTCTTTAGTGCCATCCCTGCCGCGGTACCAACGGCTCCTAACGCCGCCGCTTTAGCCATCGCTGGGGAAGCTGCCGCAATCAACGCTGGAATCTCAGCTAACAATGGAAATATACCACCTGATTTTTTCATGTTTTTAATCGCGGCTGCAGAGAGAATGATCTGAACGCCTTTTCTATCTTTGAAAGTATCATTGAAGTGTTTTACTTGACGAGTTGTCAGCGACAATTTATTCGCCCCGCCAGTCATCTGATTGGGTTTTAGCATTATTGTGGTTCCACATTTTTTTAGCTGATTCCGATTGCAATTTCTTGAGTTGACCGGGAGTTAACGCAACACTAATATAACGTCGTCGTGGTTTTTTAAGCCACTTCCCGCTATCATATTTGCGGTTATGTTATCTTTGTCACTTACTGTCAACGAAGTCGCCAATGACGCTAGTTTCTGATCTACTGCATTATTTATTATTTTACTAACCCGCGCAGGCATCTCTGCTGTAGATGGTAGTGATCCCAATTGTGGTTTCCTTCGCCGCCGAACTAGCTCTATTAGTTTATCTTTCGCGGCTGAAAACGCTTTTCCGGCAGCATCTCCAACAACGCTAATACCTTTATCATTAATAAAATCAATGGCTTTCATTGATAATTGTTTTGCTAGCGGCGCTACTTTTGGAGCCATTCTTGCAAATAACCCTGCAATTGTATCACCGAGACCATCACCATAGTACGCGCTATAAACCGGAAATCACGAGTTTACTACATAGACGCTGGCTGGTTTATCATGGTTGTAGCGTATGATCATGTTATTTAAATGATATTTATCTAATGCGATGACTTCGTCACCGATGACTTAGTCGCTGTGGTAACCATCCGTAGGATTTTCCACTAACTCGTCAATGAAATCTCGATATGTTTTGATATTCAAGATACCACCTTGAAATAACCGCATGCAGATATCAGCTGCTTCATTAATTACTTCCGGTGAGTTATTTCCAGCTCGTTTCCCTCCGATGAGAACTTCTAATCGTGTTATATCGCTGAGAATATTACCAGGACATTCAATTAGACCACTATCTGATACCCCACTTGGACCGCTCTGAGAAAATCCCTTCCGGGCTGATTTTTTAGTTATACCAGTTGCACCTTTTTCAGAATCAGCTTCTGTCATTATTCGTATTTCACCTGGGATTGGATCTGCTGTATACGCTGGTGGTTGTGGACCACCATTTACTGTAGCTAGAAAAATATTAAAATCAGGACTTATTTCTTTTGTTTTTTTTAGTTTTACCGCGGTTTGCTAAAAACACTTTATTCGCCCAGGTGTCTATGTCTTTTATAAATTTTCTAGACTTATCGTCTCTTAAATAATTATTTCTTATAATTTTTTTAAATTTTTCTTTAGTAAATTTAACAAATTCAGAGTATGTTTCGATTCCTCTAATTTTAATTAACGCATCAGCCGTAAATATCTTTTCAGGTGGATAGTCTTCTCTTGCAACATCACCTTGTTGTTCTTCTTGTTGAAGTTCAGGTGGTGATGGGATAATAGGAATTTCACCTGGTAGTTCAATTTCTTCTTCTGCAAGTGGTGCTTGGAGTTCAGGCGGTGGGGATCTAATATCAATATCACCTAATCGTTCTATTTCTTCCTGAAGTTGTCGTTCTTGTTGTTCTCGTTGTCTTGCAGCAGTTATTATATCACCAGGAAGTGTTCTTAAAGATTTTTTTGTTTGTTTGGATCTTCGTGCTATTTTTTCAGTTTCCGTTGCTATTTTGTCAAGTTCACCAATAAGAGGTTTTTCTTTTCTTTTTTCCCCGTCTCGGGAACATCCCCCCATATAGCACGCTCTACCACTTTCGTTACTGTGGTTATTGGTTTAAGCAACTCTTCAGATCCCGCAGCAAAATCTGTTTGTAAACTCTGTCTAGCTTGTAGTTTATTTCTGACAGAGTCGCGGATTGGTATAAATCTCTTAATTGCATCTAATCTTTCACGAGTCAGTCTAGTTGTTAAAGCTTCGTTGACCATTATTGAAACAGTAAAGCAATTTCCAATTTGAATCTCGAAGAGATTTTCATGTACAATGTAGTGATTTTGTCATCATCAAATGATTTCTACGTTTTAACCCGACTCAAATAGACAAACAACAAAAAAAAAACACTCATTAAACTATTTTTCAGTTAATTTAATTCTGTGTTGTTTTAATCAATTATATACCTTCCATTGTATTTGCAACAGTGATGTATTTATACTAACGCGCTATATTGTCAAATCGTTAGTTGTATCCAGCGGGTTTTTTTCATTTTCTTGAATTAACGCCCGTATATTTCTAATCTTATAATTAACTTCCTTTTTCAATTCATAATCTCGGCCCTATTCTTTTCGTATTCCTTCTACGATAGCAAATAACGGGACAAACACACTTACGTCACTACAGAATGCAAGAGAATCGCGAATAGAATTCTGGATTTTTTTTTTTTATCAACGCATATTTCTTTGGCAGCATGTATTTGTTAGTAATAATACCGTATTCTATATCTTGAAAGTCAGACATAATTTGGTCAGGGTTTAAATTGTCAGATAATTTAATATCTTCGTTTTTCAATTTCGAAATTTCAGCTATAATCCTATTCATATTTTCAGAATTCATATATGATAATACATATTTCTAATACAAAAAAATATAAAAAAATTGGGGTCTATTTTGACCCTTTTTTTAGACAGCGCAAACATGTTAAGAACAGCACCATGCCATTACTACGGTTTTGGGTAGTTTCTAGGCATACATAAAGGATGGATATATTCAATGAATGATGTCAATGAATGATTATACAATTCCATTCGAGTGTTTTGGCAATTGTATAGGGACAGCACAAACATGTTAAGAACAGCACAATGCCATTACTACGGTTTTAGGTAGTTTCTAGACATACATAAAGGATGGATATATACAATGAATGAATTAGATGGATATGAACAATGAATTTGATGGATATTACAATGAATTGGATTGATATATACAATGAATGAATGATAAGGGACAGCACAGGGGACAATATGACATATAAAAATGAATGAATGGATGGATATATACAATGATAATGAATGATAACACTCCTACATTCAAATTGCAAACACATTACCCCCTACAAAATAACCCGGGGTTGAATGAAAAATTCATTCACACCACGGTGTGATGTGGTTGGTATATACGGTTGCAATTTGAATTTCGGAGGTACATCTTCCGATGTAGTCTTGAGGAGTTCTTATGATTTTGTCAGTGTCAGAGGTAGAGTCATTGATGGAGTTTTTAGCTCTCTTATCATAATAACGCTTCAATTCTCTGTATCTCTTACCACCACAACCGAGATACAACTGTGATCTTCCTCGCACCCCTACCCCACATCTTATACAAGGAATTGGACCATGGCTTCCACGCCGAAAACTCTGCATATGATACCCACAGAACTCCTTTCTGCATGATTTGTTACACGGGGTTACTGATCCAATCATAAACCATTTGCAATGATTCATTATATAATAAATTCTCTATTTAAATACTTGTTTTAATTATAATATGAAGGAGTTCAAGAGATTATCGAAAATTACACCTTGGAAAAATGCTAAATTCAATCTCGATAGAGTCTCTGATACACCAAAGGGTAAAATTCGTGATTGAACCATGATAGGTAAAATCCGTGATTGTTTTAATGAATTCAAGCGTGATGGAGCATCTTATTGTTGGTCAACATTTCGAATTGATAGTAGTGTTGATGCTACCATGAACGATAAAAGCGCAGCCAAGATAATCTCACATCTTGGGCGAATAGGTATTTTTTTAGAATAAAATTCATTATCCGTTCAGACACGGGAGATTGGATTATCAGGGATAAATACGAACCCATCTTGAAGGATAAAAAACTGTCACTGTGAGTCAAGATTCCAAACCAGGAATTCTGACTGGAATTGACAAACCGTATTACGAGAGATCTTATCCTGTAACAGCAGTTGTTTATGGGATATATCCGTTAAATGATAAACCGAGTATTGAAAAACTAGCACCGATGAAACTGTCGTCAAAAATGAATTGTGTAGCAGAACGAATATTAGAACATTTCACAAATGCACTGTGTGGAAATAAATTGACTGATCTAAGACGTAAAAAAATAACCGAGTGGGGACTAACAGTAAAGGAGCACGGGGCAACAATTCAAAATGTGGCAGCATTAGAACGAATACTAAAATTCCCAATATCGGTAGCGACGATAACAGGCGAGATATTATACGAACCGAAATATAAATCGAGAGGAGCTCCAATCACAATTATTGACCATAATGAACACGCATAGACATCTGCAGTAACAATATTTCCGCGGAATAGAACCATAAAATATATCGCCCCGGAATTTTCCGGGGGATTCTCGGGAGAATTGAAACTATTTGATTTTATTTACCAGTTGAGTAAAAACGATCCTGTGTCAGTGCGGTTACTTAACTGCGAGGGCAGATTCGATCAATTTGTAAGACCCAATGGGGAATTATACCGCACTGAAGCCCTCCAACAGGCAATGAAAAAACTAGCTAGTAGTTTCTCGAAGAGTTTCGACGACGAACAATTATTAACAAACCGTTTTACAATTCAGTCGGTTGCAGCTCACTTTGCGAGAAAAAGAAATACATGGAAATCAACACGAGCTGAATTTCTCACAGACATCAAATCAAGTTGTATAGAATTTAACCACGGCGGATTATGGAATACAAAATACGACCGTGAAAGTATTATTTCAATTGATATAGTCGCGTGTTATCCAGCGAGTTTTCTCGGGTACGGAGAATGCGCTGAATACTTTAAACGATTTGGACATCCCACACACGAGATGATCCGTGTTGCTATTAATGGACCACTGCCACATTTTGATTTAACCGGATTCGCTTGTGGTATAATTTGAATTGGCTACAGGACTTCATCCGTGCTGTTATGTTTGGATTGGTAGACATATATCTGAAAAACACTGGATGCCAATAGTGCTGTTACGGCATATGATTGATTGTAGAATGATGATATCGCTGATTGTCAGTGAAGCGATTATATCATATCGAGCTCAGACTGAAGTCTGGTTAGCACAACCCAATCTAGATAGTATAATCAGCGAACAACGAAAACAACTTCCCGATCTTGACGAAGAAAATATCGTGAAATGGTCCAGACAGTTATTTGAAATCAGAAACAAAGAGGCAAAGGATCTCGGTAGAAGAATAATCGGTAAATTTACTCAGGGTGGAAAATACGACAATAAACGATATTCTTCACGGTTGATTACATATAGCGTTGAGTATGATTTTATAATCGCAGATGTAACGAGTAAAGGTATATATGTCGATTGTAAAGACGCTTTCTTGTCCGATGGAACCAAATTGGGTACAATTGTTACTTACAACGATGGATACAGTGTTCAGTATACACACTTGAGAGCGTCTATGCTAGCTCATGCTTCTATCAATTTATTTTCGATGATAACTAGATTTCCTGACACCGCACTTAGAGTAGTCACTGATTCATTTTATATAGAGGCGAAATACAGCGAAGCAGTGGCCGAATTCAGAAAGTCTGACGAGAGTTGGGGACCATGGAGAATTAAAAAAGAAATACCGTGTGATTATTCCAAATCAGCAGATGTTACGATTGAAGATAAATATTTGAAAGATGATAAAATATCAGAACTATCTAATGCACAGCAGATATCTGATCCAATATGTCGATATAAAACCAGCTACCTAAACGGCTGTGGCGGGTCAGGAAAAACGACTCGTGCGATTGAGTTATTTCGTGGGAAATCAAACATGATTTGTAACGTGGGTGCGCTGGCGGGTGATCAAAGTGTTATTAAGACAATATTGCACAAGGCCTGGTCAGAGGTATTGCGCAACTTGGAAACAACACTTGAAGACCGCCTCCCACTAATTGGCGTTATCTAGGAGATGATCGCTACAGTGTGATATGCCCGGTCAGTGAGTATAGTAATCTGAGATGGTACTTTGAACAAGACAATACACGAGCCCCCGTAAAGATAAAATATGAATTTAATCAAAAATACAATTAAGAAAAGAATGACACTGTGAATTACACTTTCTCTCTTTCTGAATACAATTAGTTCAGAAAAATACAAATATTGAAGCTTTAAAATAATGGATACATTCAAAGAATCCAAACACTAATGAAAATAAATGAAGTTAGCCGTTAATACTGATAGTAAATTTCATCAAGGAATCGAATGTTCATTTAACATTGGACTGTTGAATGATTCAACATGACCTTTTTTGTTGACTGGTTTATCTTTCTTTCCCCTGTGTGCGTCCGTCTCCAGCTTGCCCTTTAATTGAACGGGAATTCCACACTCTGACTTCTTATTTCTTTCCTGTTCTCTTCTCGCTGGTTTTCACTCTTGCCCAAAATAAACTATTGCCGTTGACTTCTCGCTGATTCTCACTCTTGCCAAAGTAAACTATTTTTCCTTGTAAAAGAAAAGGGTAAAACGCCCTAAGTATCTCGCTACTTTCAGAATTGCGATTGTTTGTCCGTCTTCATGTTCGAACAATCAGATCTTACTATCAGTGTTATCATTCATACGGCTAACAATTTCTATACATGTTTTCAGATCAATAGAGCTATACTGTTAATTATCGACATCAGAATTCGGGAAAGTCATATATTCCCGTAAATCATTACGTAAAGTGAGGCAATATAACATAACACACAATTCATATTTACTTAAAATATAAATTCAAATTGATGTAACCTTTCCAATCATACATGTACACGGTGGGTTTTCTACACCACCCATTTGCCTAACTAAGTAATAAGGTAAAAAATGCTAATTCAGAATTCAAAATACAGTATTAAATCACTGCAAACCGACTATCCATACAAAATATGAACACGTCATGCATCTGTAACAAAGAAACATATCCAAGTACGTTATTAAATCAATGTAATACGGAACTGTTTGTAGCGTAGAATCGATACATTATTCATCTAAGACAAAGATAAACAGCATATACATTACATCATAATAAAGGTGAATTTGAGCTAAATACCTTTTTTGTGTTTTTGGCGTCTTACAATCGTTCCACATTCAGTTTAACTGGAACCCAATTTTACGAACGTCTTTCTTTCAAAGACGTACGGAGTCTTCTCCGGGATTGGAATCAATTATTCTAACCGTCTCTTGCAGACGTCTTGCTAGACTGTCTAACATCGTTTGATACGAACTATATATTTCCCGATTCTGGATTTCGACCCAACCCTCTGTCCTGTACATTTGACCAATCGGCATAAACGCTATTCTTACTGACCTTATGGAAACCGTATCTCACGATGTCAAAAATGCCACTTAGGATCGAGATGTCACATTATCGTTTGTCTTAATCATTTTTGAAAGCTCTACGTGAGTATTCCCATAATTTTACGTGTCAATACTCAGTCCGTTTTCACTTTAATTATTGTACCAAGCCTGACCAGGTTTAAGAAAACATTTTTCCCGTTCCAAACTCTGCCCCAAGACAGTCGATTGTCGGCTAGCCTACGAATTAATTACTGGATGTCACTGACGAAAAATTTGGCACTTGACAATTGTGCTAACACCGACCCATAGACTTGCAAGAGAGATGAAACAACGAGGCGTAAATGCTTGTACTTATCACAGTTTCTTTCGATGGAAAGGCGATGAATGGACTCCTGAACGAATGGGTGAGAAATTTTTTCCTGAAGTTATTATTTGGGATGAAATATGCACAGTGTCGTTAGATGTATTACAAAAATTTCTCGAGTGGTTATTGCTATCGAATACAAAAGTAATAATGTGCGCCGATCATAGCCAACCACCACCATTTGTCGGTTTATCCCCACATGATTGGTTGAAGAATTTTGTAGACTATAATGAAGAAATTAACACCGATCATAGAGCACTTGATAAACAATTACGCGAGTTCAAAAAACTAATCATATTCCAACCTGATAGAATCCAATGTGAAATAGCGCGTAAAATAATTTCAGAAACACCATTAAAAGATTTCTGGGAATCGTGGAGAACAAACGATTTGATAGTGGCGAGTAGAAAGATAGTTAGAGACACACTTCAGATGAAGTTATTTGAATTGCATCAAGAAAAATTTTCAACACTTCCAGTACCGTTGTGTTATAGACCTTCGGATACACGAAAACAGAATATTGAAGTTGATATTTCAGGACAGCGTGAAAAGCAGAATTTAGTGTTAAATGATATTGTGCTGGTTGATATCAGAGTTGTCGAAGACGCATTACGCGATGATAAATCCCCATGGATGCTAGGATACGCAGCGACGATACATTCTTCACAGGGATTGACTATATCAGATACAATTGTTTGGATGGTGGATAATCACATCGAGTTGTCAAATTTAGTTTATCTCGCAGTGTTAAGAGTTCGAAGAATAAATCATCTTCGAAGAGTTGTTTTAGATGATAATGACACTACAATAAGTGATACTGTCAGCGATGATATAATCAGAAAAAAACTTTCTGGTTATAAACAACAGGATAAAAAAATAACAGAATTTGATATTGATGCTGAATTAATAATCACACTGAAACAACAACAGAATAATCACTGCGCGATTTGCAATTGTATAATGAGTTGGTGTTGGTCGGATAAAGATCCTCGCCAATTTACCGTAGATGGAAAAGATAGTAGTATTGGTCATACCAGAAAAAATGTGATGCTAACGTGTCTTGAGTGCAACAGACGAAGAGGTGCTAGTTAAGACCACGCGGTGGTAATTGAGTATCCTCGGTTATCACTTACAGTTGTTCACGAGTAAATCCTCGCTGAGGAGCTGTCAAATCCAGTCTATAGATTGCTGGTCTACCCGCAGATCGTGTTATACTAGATATTTTATGTACAGTAACACTCCAAATAGGATCAGTAGCCCTTTTTGTACCACCTTCGAGCTCTCCTGGTTCGTATAAATACCTAACAGTAACATTACCGAGTACTGGTTGTTTTGAAAAATCTTTTTGTGGTCTTACTGGTATATACTTCTTTTTAATCGCGTTGTTTGGTTTCATATTAATCGTTCGAGTAACCTCATTATTTAGCGCGGTAATTACGCCTGATTATCTCTTGACACATTCACGAGATTGTTTATCCTGAATAAATTCCTTCGCGTACTGATATCCAAATAACTGCTCAGCAAGTGTCCAATTAAATCGTTCAACAATTGCCTGATCGCGATGTAGTGCAGTATGTCCTTGTCTGATAATGACATTATGATTCCTCATTGTTGATAGAACCGTACCCTGAAATTCGTTGCCAGGATCAACTTGTAATAGATTTGGCCAGCGCAGAGGACCCCTTTGATAAATCCTTTCAAATGCAGAAGCAACTTCAGTTGATGATTTTGTTTTTAACGGTTCTGCTTGTTTGTATCGACTCGCAATATCAACTACGGTTAACGCATATTTGTAACCACGATCATGTGGCAGAAATAATATATCAGCCTGATGAACTTCATTAGGAACGGTCACATCAAAATGCGAGTAGTTAATTTGTTTAGGCGGTGGTAGATAAATTTGCCATATCGCCTGTTTGGATAACCAATCCGCTGCAGTGGTATATTTCACCTTCGCGGCGCTAGAGAGTTTACTGATTGATGCTTTGCCCCTCCAGTATCCTTTTGGAGAATAATAAATAGATTCCATGTTGTTATTAATTACCAGCACATAACATCAATTTACCTTTCATAGCCGATTTTAATAACCATGAAGCCAACTTTTCTTTGAAGGATTTATCAGTGATAGAATTCAACGCGTGAATCAATTTCACATCTGCGATATGTCTGTGTTGAAGATTGCTGCTTTTATAAACGACATCATGAGCATGACACGCCTTATCAATGGCGTTTATTGGTTCTTCACCACGTCGGGGTTGGTTTTGATCATCGAGTCTGATATCGAGTCTAGTCCCGGGTCCACAATAACTATATCCTGGAAGGTGTTTTTCTCCTGGATACTTTGCCCATGGTGTTCCCGGGAGTTTAGCTAGCTTGGCTGCAATATCACCTCCTCGATTGTTTTTTTTTAAATTGTTGATTTTATCAAGGGAAACAAATCTAAATTTCTTTGTACTACATTGTACGCATTTACCAGAAAGTGCTGATCGGTTATTTTTAGTTGTAATCGTCAAGTCATCTGTGCCAGTATGCGCCTTACATTTCACACAATATAGATCCATAATTTATATATAATAACATGAATGTAATTGATCATTCAGCTACCCGACGACGCAAACCTATTAAACACCATGCGATGTTGCCGAATTCAATTAGAATGATTATATAATCGGACCATCTGGAAGCGGCAAGACACAACTGCTACTTAATTTAATAACGAGATGGATGAATTGGAACAAGTTGTATTTGATAGCTCCTAGTGTAGACGATCAGCGATGTTAGCATGTATTAAAAGATTTTAACGACAAAGCGGTAGAAGAATCTGGCAAGGGTATTATTGAGTTTATAACTGATATCGATGAAGCACCGAGCATTGATGATATTAATGGAGATATTAACAAATTTAGTTTAGAGCTGTACCGATGTCACTTTTTGCCGATTATGCAGATACCGCGTATAGCCGATTATCAAAATTGCCGATACCGATTATGAGACCGATTATTTGATTATCATATTATGTACTCAGGTATAAGTCGACAAATTTAGAAAACAATAAAGGCCTGGAATGGGAAGGGGGTGCAAACAGGAAAGTTTCGCGGCACAATAAATATGTTCTAATCACTATGTAAATTGAGGCAATGCTTTTGAGTTTATTGCTGACTTTCTATGAGCAAAGGTCGTCGGCTTACTTTGACAACAACAAATACTCGTTATTGCTGCGGCAACATCAGATAATTGTAAAACATTGATATAAAATTGTTTTATTTGTTTAGTATATGTCGGTGCTTCAAAGGTACAGTAAAACCTGTTATGACTTATGAGAGACCGCCCCTTCTGCCTGATGGTGGCTTGGTGAAACACTAACAAAAGAAATAAAAAATAATTTTAAAAAATCCGGAAATGATTCTCACTTACTAGTATTAAAGACAATGAGTTCGTTCACCCTCCAGGCATTACGGATTAACTGAAAGACAGACGACGTACTCAAACCTACACTGAAGCCCTTTCAAACAATTTCTCACTGGGAGATAAGGACTATCGGTGTTTTGTGAGTTTTCATAAAGATAAAGAAAAAACACAAACCTCAAAATTGACTGTGTATATATCCATCATTACTCCCTTTGATGTTAATCTTACTGGCTATTCACATGACTTTGGCACTACAATGGCGGTTAGCGACATGTACTTTAGTCTGGTTTACTGCAATTTACAAATGTTACCGGACGCTGGAGTTGAAAATTTCGCACAACTGGCAGCATGATAAATTCTTTTTAAATACTTTATTAGAGCAATCTCTTTGTTACAAAAGATTAATTGATGGTTCGATGTGTTTATCTCGATATATGGTTATTCGACTATACAGTAGTGTTAGTTAATGAGCAACTTGTTTGCATACTGCATATATCCCGAGCTCTAGTGTTACAAAGGATTAAGTTACGGTCAGTCAAAATGCGACTGTATATACAACTTTTATCAGGAAAAATTGGTTATTTAAAAAAATTATTTGCATCGGCACCGATTATTTTTGCCGATACCCGATTATACCGATTGTGCTAATAATCGGCCCGATAACGCGTACGGGCGATTAATCGGTACAGCTCTAATTTAGTTGTATACGATGATATCATGTTAGACAATCAAAAGAATCCAGCCAGGATATTTTCCAGAGGCAGGCAAAAAAAAACAGACGTGATATATGTCACTCAACGGTACACTCAAATACCAAAAGTGATCAGAGATAACTGCAATATTCTTGCCGTATTTAACGGAGTTGATACTCATACGCTACGAAATATTTGGCAAACTTGGTGCGGTGGTGATATGGATCATAATCAATTTAGAAATTTCTTTAGTCGTGCTCAGTCAATTCCACATCGATTTGTGACGATAAATTTATCAGATCCTTGGACGCGATATCGTGTCGGACTTGATAAAATATTCAGTTAAAAACGTTTACTGGATCTCGTAAAGAATTGTTAACCCATAGCAGGAGAGGGGGTGGATTCCAACGACAATGGCGTCTTTTTTGCCATTGGACCCCTACAAGGAACCAAATCGACCTTTTTTTTATTAAATATTTACTAGGAAACCTCAGTTTGTCAAATAGACCTTTCCATTAAATATTAACGAGAAGGAAACCTCGTCAACGCCTAAAAAGTTGGTCTGTCCACCCCCTCTGCTGATTCATGTCATTGTATTGGTATATTTCATTGTGATTGCATTAATGGGTTTCATAGAAATCGAACTAATAATTTCATTATTTAATGCAGCTAAAAAATTTCGTAGTCTTGTAACCGATTCATGAGACATCTCGTCCGTTTGAATTATCTCTTTTGCATATTGATATCAAATTAACCACTCAGCAACATTTCAATTAAATCGTTCAACGATTGACTGATCAAGATGAATTATAGCATGTCCTTGTCTGATTTTGACGTTATGTTCTGTAATCAAAGATGATACTGCACCAAGAAAATCTTTGCCAGGATCAACCTGTAGTAGAAGTGGCCATCATAGACCACCACGTTGATAAATTCATTCTGAAGCAAATGAAACTTAAGCAGCTATTTTAGTTGATAATGGTTCTGCTTCTTTATGTACGCTTGCAACATCAACTAGAGTCAACGTATATTTGTATGTATGTGACTGAATGCCTACCATGTTTAGTAGTATCATACGGCAAAAGTAAAATATCCGCCTGATCAACTTCATTAAGAATGCTGGCATGAAAACGTTGTACTGAATTTGTTTAACCAGTGGTAGATAAATTTGCCATATTGCCAGTCATTCTAACGAATTTGCAGGAACAGAATGTTACATTTGCTGCATCAGCGAGTTTATTAATCACTGCTCTACCTCTCCAATATCTTCTTGGCCTATAATATATCGATTCCATTACTTTAAAATCGGTTTAATTTACCTTTCATCGCGGATCTTGCCAACCAATTACATATAGATTCTCTAAAATATTTTTGTATATATATAGAATTTAGTGAGTGAATCAACTTCAGATCTGCAAATGTCGTTGTTGCAAATTTTTTTTTTTATACGCTTCATCGTAAATGTGACATGCTTGATCAATCGCATTTATTCGATCTCTAGGTTTTCCTTGATCATTTTCGTCAAGTCGAATATAATGTCGGGTTCCTGGGACACACTAATTATATGCAAGAAAATGTTTTTCTCCTTGATATTTATCCCATGGAGTTTCTGGTAGTTTTCTTAAAGAAGCAGCGATATCACAGCCTATATTTTTTAATTGGCAAGAGAGACAATCAAATCCAGCTCAGAAATTTCCTCGAGGCAGACATAAAAATACATATGTTATTTATGTTACTCAGTGATATATACAAATACTTAAAGTGATCAGAGATAACTGCATTATGTTAGTGTATCTAATGAAGTTGATACGCATACTCTGCGATATATTCATCAGACTTAGAGTTCAGGGGATTTGGAAATAATTAAATTAAAAGCTTATTTTCACATGCGCAAGATACCCCAATGGATTTTTAACAATAATTTACATGATCCTAGATCAAACTATCATTAAGGTCTTGATAAAATCTTCATATAGTCATCCTTTATTTCTAAAATCTTCATCAGGATTTCTATCATCCGACTTCCTCTAACTCTGATGTATAATCATTTCTGACCCATATTATTTCATTCATATGATTCTCTCTCGCATCATCTATATTGTTTTAAAAAAATCATTTACTGATTCACGTTCTGGATAATTCATAATTTAAATTATTTATCAAAACCCAAACCTAAAGAGCAGCAGAATGGCCGCGACCTCAATGGCCCATCAAGGGATGTATATTCACAAACTTTTTCTACCAGGGAAAGTTTTATTTTCAAAATGAAAAATATTTTGTTTACCTTCAGATAGGCAAATGGACATTTCTATCTCGATGTCTGTTTGCCCTTTCTGCTGCTCAAATACCAAGCAAGATCAGTTGTTGGACACGCTTAAATTGACTCAGCTCAGCATTCTCACTCCTACTTCTGAAAGATTTGGTTCCTTTTCCTGATGTGATATTGCCGCAACGATGAAGGTAGCGAAACAAAAGAGAAAAACCAGGTAGTCAAAACTGAAAAAGAAATTAAACAGAAAGAGAAAGAAACAGCAGCGTTACTCAAAAAGATGTAACAAGATATGAAAAAATGAATCCAGTCTTGAATTGCTGAACAAAAAGGATTTGTTTGTTTGTTTGATTAGGATTTTTAACATAGCTTTCAGAATTTTTCAGTCATTTTGCTATGATGTTTGCAGTGAGGCAGTTTATGGTGATGTCTAGCACTGGGGCATCATACCGTAGACATGTAGCATGATGTCCCACCCAGTCACATTTTCCTGACACCAGGCCGTCCAGTCCTAACACTAACCTAAAGAAGGAGAAAGAAACTGCAGCGTCACTCCAAAAGATGTAAGAGGAAAGGAAAAATGAATCCAGTCCTGAATTGCTGAACAAGGAAGAAGAAATGATTCAGCTGATAAAAGAAAAGGTTTCAGAGCGACTTTTCTGTAGAGGAAATAAACCCCAAAAATGGGAGATTGTTAAGACCACTCAAGCTATGAGCAATCAATCGGGTGGGTGGAACAGTTTGTGAAAGACACTTCCAGAATTCAAGGATCATATGTTGCAAGGGTCAGCAGGTGAGGAAAATTACTATAAATCATTAGCTTAAATGTCTTAATAAGTCGTCTCAACTGAATGCATGTACCCTATATTAAAGCATGGATGAAAACGTACTGCAGCTCACTGAAGACTCACTAAGTACAATAGGGTTTTGGAGAGCACTCAAAGTCAATGAAAACGTCTATCTCTGGGGAGCCAGACCCATATCTCTAGTGATGGATTCAACTTTTACTGTACCAATAGTAAAAACATCAGCAGGCTCTTCAGAAAACTGCGATGATACTCGGCACTAGATACGAAAAGAATTTAAAAAATCTGCAGAGAAATGTCTGTACAAGAGATGCATATACAAATACCTAAATAACAATAGTAAAACAAATCATTTTACCACAAAGAGACAAGGTTGTTCTGAAACCACAACAGGTGGTTCTATTGCCAGCACTATAATTCCATTTGTGAAGACGATGGGGCCAAAAAATTTTGCATTGGATCTTGCTTTGTTGGGACTTTACTGCAGCTCTCACCAAAGCCCTACATAAGGTGGTGATGGAAAATGGTGTTGCCATAGCAGAAATTTCCACAACATAAATCTCCGACAATAAAATGTGCCAATGTGACATTTCCATTAGCAAGCAAAACTGATAGATGTTACACTGTCACCACAGCAGAACCTGACAGGCTCATCAAAAGGTCACATCAGTAGTTAAACATCCTGCTGCATATAAAGGAATTGTTCTTAATTTGTCTGCATCACATCTGTCCAAGCAAGGATGATTTTTCGCACCCCTGTTAGCAGGAATCTCTCTCCTAAAGATAGCAACACCTGGTAGTACCAAGGGGAGGGAATGGGTAAAACTTATTACCCTTTGTTGGATATAGGCAGAAAAAGATGATTTTTCTCTTCGAGTAGGGTTGGATTCCCAAGGCAGCAGGCTAATATTCCTAATGTTATGTGATTGGGTAAGCATTCTCATAGATACATACTTTATTTTAAAATTTACGTTTCTGAATTTATAAAAACAAATATGAAATATTAAAGGTCTGGCAAACTAACTAGTGTTGCTTACATGTCACAGGTTCTAGGGTAAATATATTGGCCCCTTACCTCGGACCACCATAATTTTCAGGCCTTGCAATGTGTCCTCAAATGATCACTCTTACTAAACATTTTATGCATCTACTTATAGGAAATTTGGACTTGCTCTTTGGATATACGAGCTTCCCAAACCATATGATACCAATTATAAGCATAAACACATGGCATACTATGTGATATTACAAGTTTGGAAGAAAATCATTAACAGAGAGAGATTTTGCTAAAGGACCGTGACTAAACAATTGAACAACGAAAAACAAAACTATGCTTATTAAGTTTATTTCTAATTAATGCCTAACATATTTCTTTATCTACTTTTCCAATTAAGATCAAAGAGTCATGCAGATTTAAGTGTCTATCCACAAAACAAAATAATAATGCATTCATCACCAAAGTATTTTACACATTTCAATGAATATTCTTTTTCTCAGAGGTGTGTTGTGTCCACTCATATCTGCTTCTAATTCCACATTAATGATTACCAGTAGGATCCAGCCATCATCAAATTGGGGAAAATGCATCAAATTATTTGAATAAGATTTGAAAATGATTTGAGAAGATATATTTAGCCATTTCATTCCTTGCCAAGCAGTATGTAGGCACTGCTTTCCTGCATTTACAACCAAAACAAGTCATCTTAAACACTGTTTCTGAGTTCTAGATATTTGAAATGTCAATTACACTTTTAATGAAATAATCCCATTGGTTAATCATTTTAAACCTGGTTCCTTGTATTTTCAAACAGCAGCAGTCAAATGTCAAGAGTTATATTGTTAATTTATATTATTAATTAATTATGCATTAGTTATTTATGTGACATGTATTCAAACAATCTTTGAAAAGCCGACTGTTTTAAACCTGTAACCTGACAAGCTAACTTTAACATGAAAGGGCGTCAGGTCTGCCAAGTTCCAGATATGTACAGATAAGTTTAAATGCCCACTTATACAGAACATTGTATCAACTGCTTCACATTTTGTTCTCCTTATTTTCATTTTTTTCCATTATGAATCATCATGTGCCGATTTTGATTTCCAGTCCGACTAAACATTTTATCACATACTTTGCACTTAAATGGTTTTTCACCAGTATGTACCATCATGTGCTGTCACACTTAAATGGTTTTTTTCCAGCATGCATCCTCAAGTGTCTTTTTAGATTTCCAATATGACTAAGCATTTTACCACACACTTCACAGTTAAAAGGCCCATCTCTAGTATGTACCTTTGTGTGCTGTTTCAAGTGTCCATTTGTACTAAATATTTTATCACATACTTCACATTTAAATGGTTTTTCTCCAGTATGTATCCTCATGTGATAACTTAAATGTCCACTCTGCTTAAACATTTTATCACACAACTGACACTTAAACGGTTTATCTCCAGTATGTACCCTCATGTGCATATGAAGACTTCCACTTGCATTAAACATTTTGTCACACACTTCACACTTAAAAGGAATTTCTCCAGTATGTATCCTCATGTGATAACTTAGATGTCCACTCTGCTTATACATTTTATCACACAATTGACACTTAAACGGTTTATCTCCAGTATGTACCCTCATGTGCTTATGAAGAGTTGTACTTGCATTAAACATGCTGTCACACACTTCACACTTAAAAGGCATTTCTCCAGTATGAATCCTCATGTGACCAATTAGACCTGCACTCCCACTAAACATTTTATCACAAACTTCACACTTAAATGGTTTTTCTCCAGTGTGTATCCTAATGTGGTATTTTAAAGATCCAAACTGTTTAAACATTTTACCACACACCTCACACTTAAATGGTTTTTCTCCAGTATGTATTCTCAAATGCGTCTTAAGAGCTCCACTCTGACTAAACATTTTATCACAAACTTCACACTTAAACGGTTTTTCTCCAGTATGCATCCTGATGTGCACTTTTAAGGTTCCGCTCTGACTAAACATTTTATCACATACTTCACACTTAAATGGTTTTTCACCAGTATGTATCATCATGTGCTGTTTTAAATGTTCACCCTGTTTAAATGTTTTATCACAGACTTCACACTTAAATAGTTTTTTACCAGCATGCATCCTCAAGTGCTTGATTAGAACTCCACATTATACAATTTATCACTATTCACTTAGATGATTTTACACCTGTGTGCATACTTGTGTGTACATTACAAGCTTCACTCTAACTAAACATCTTCTTCACCCTTGCATGGTTTTTCTCCAGTATGCTCCAGTGTATGTTTGAAACTTATGATGTTATTAAATATTTTGTAATATACTTCACACTTGTATTTTTCCCCTTCAGTTTGCACCCTCATGCAGTTTTAAATCACTCCGTTTGAAACATTTTGTCATATACTTCACATTTGTATGGTTTTACTCCTGCATGAAGAACCACGAGTACATGTGTACCCACTATAACCACAGGGGCTCGTTACAAAGTAAATTAGGAGTATCCTTCCATGAATCAGGGTCTAACCTGTAACAATATACCACAAGGGAAGACACCAGTCAGCACCCCTCAGTAGTTCAAACCATTAGTTTATTCTCGTTGCGACTTCTAATTTCCGACTAAAACCAGTTGTATTCAAGAATTGTTCGATTTTCAAAACAGCTCGACAAACTTTGTTCAGTTTGTAACACAGGAGTCTGACGTTTTATCAATAAAGTACGGCGAAATGTCTGACAAAATGAAATACCCTTAACAATAACATATATATATAAACACAAGGAGTGCAAGTCAATGTAGGCTGATTTGCTGACGGAAGTAGTCCATTATCTACCAGTTTCTACCCTGCAGTAAATATCCGTTGGTGTCTAATAATTGTACCGAACACGGGGCAGAATCTGTGTTTTTAAAGTTACCGGATCCAGCAACAGGTGGCGCTATACAGTTTCGTACTTTGCATAGAGTTAAAATTTTAAAGAAAAAGAATTTTCCAGGATTTCTTCACTGGTTATACTGGCAATATTATAAAGACTTTGTATATCTTAGGTGTTGGGAGAAGAACTTTAAATTCCCTTTATTTTGATGTATGATTGATGGGTGTACTTTAGGTTCTAGAGTATACAGCTTGGGCGAACTTAAGATGTGCTCATGTAAAGAAAACTGCTAGCTCCGCATGGTCATTTTCACTTCCTGGACTTCAGAGGTAAATTGTAGAAAAATGGTACGATAACTTTTTTTCTCTTTTCAGATGGTTTGTAATTTGTTCATTGCACTTTCAGAAGCTGCTATTGCCTACTTCAGGAAAATTCGTTTTCCCTAGTTTAATAACTGCTAAGTATGGGGGGATACTTTTTGCTTGCTCTGTGGGCACTCTGATAATCCGCTCTCCGCTTTTGACATCCTTGTGGCCCCAGCAGGCCGCAGGCATGATGAGTCTTACGTGAATTCCATATTGTGACCTTAGTTTTCTTACTACCGTTTCTGTCGCTATTTCATGCGGTAGCCCTGAAATAGTTAGGTCAATGGTCCTATGTTCTATTTCCCTGATGATGGGGTCTGTGTCTGTGATCGTCATTCGTTGCCCAAATATCATCATCTCCTTTTGTGGCAACAATCTTCTTTCACTTCTCAAAAGCTTTTTCTTGATCGAAAAGTACCATGGCACCTTTCGAGTTTGAGTTATTTACAAAATCTATAATTGTCCTAATGTTAAGTATATTGTTATGTATGCTTCTATCTTTACCTCCGCATGTTTGATCAGTGTTTACTATTGTGTTTATCCCGTGTTTAATCCTCTTAGCTAAAATTCTGCTCAGTATTTTGTAATCTGTGTTTAGGAGAGAGATGGGTCTCCAGTTTTTTAAGTCTGTTTTGTCACCTTTCCCTTTATATATAATAGTAATCAATCCCTCCCTCATGGTATTTGTCATTTTTAAAGGCATACAACCTAAGTAAAAACGAATGAAATTATATATTTATTTTTTCAGTTCACGATTACTTAATTAGATGAATAATTACGATTCAGGCTGTTTCTGAGGCCGAAATCAGGCTAGTATCGGAAATTTTGTGATAAAAAACGCGATTCTGAATTATTGTCTGCAGACAAAAATTCGCTGTTTACCACGCCTATATTCATGTAACCTCTGTGTTGACCTCTCCCGAAGATTAAGAATTTTAGAAATGCGCAAACACGTGTTTACAAAAATAATGGCGTGTTCACAACTAGATCGAAAACCAAACCTTAGATTCTGAAAGGAGGGAGAAAAAAAGCTCTTTGGGCAAATTATGGCAGCACACGCATATGTATTGGTGACCAGCATGAACGATGGAATAAAAAGAAGTCCACTTTGAGCCTGGAAACTAATCCAGAGGTCGCCAAATTCTTGCTGGATACTGGTGTCATGGTGAGTCTCAATTTTGCAATGAACAGTCAAGTTTTTATACCGCTATTTTATATCTGTATTGTTAACTCTTTATCAAAACTCTTAATATAACATATTTTAAATAAACTGGCATTATTCCATTTAGCTTGAAATAAAATGTCACAGCCCTGCAACAATATCGTTGAAAACCGCATGTACGTACACCACTGCTGCTATTTTTGAGGCCATCAAAGGGGTATTAATGATCATCATTTTCGCTCGCAACCATAAAACTTTATTTAAAGGCAAGCAGTCACTTCTGTTTTTTTTGTTTTTTTTTAAATAAAAAATATTATATATAACGTAAATGGTGATGGCTGTAAATGAAAGTAATGCAATACAGTTAAGTATATAATATGCATATTATTATTTGTAAAGTATATAATATTATTGTGTCTAATAAAACATTTATTTTCCCTTGCTATATTAGGTAATGAATTGAATGGCAGTGCAAGGAAAACATCAGAAAAATGTCGCAGAAGACATGGCCACAACTTCTACACCTGGGCCAACAATTCATAGGATACAAATTCCTGCTGTGTCTGATATAACCACATCATAATCAGATATGGCATCTGTGTAAGTATTACTACATTTTTTAAATTTTTTTATGTATATTTACTTGTTTACAAATATTTTGGTAGATGCACATCTAAGGATTTACCTGGAAATGTATCATTCTATATTAGTTTAATAGTTTGCAGTTGGTAGAGATTGTACATTTTGTTAAAATCTGGTTTGTTTTATTTAGAATAATATTTTTGTTGTAAATTGTTTGTTGGCATATGTCTATTTTTTGTTATTGATATGTTCCTCATCATGCTGTATGTATTTTAGTTAAAGGGCCTGAAGGGAGAATAGTCTTTGACTAAATTAGTCACCCCTTTAAATAAGTTATTATTATTATTTCTTGAAGCATTATCATTCAGGTCTTAATAACCAAGATAAATGATAATTTCTTTTGATACAAAACTAAAGATTCCCAAGTTCAACATTAGTATTTACACATTTCAAAATTTTATTTTAAGGGATTCAGTCTTGTCTGAAGTTGATGGAAAAGTCTAAAAGTTTTATCAACCCATTTGAGAAAGTCTACTAACAAAATAATTTGTGATACATACATAAATGGGAATATTTGAGTTAAGTATCCTAAAAAAACAACCATTATGATACATGCATGATATATGTAACTAAACTAAAAGTAATGTATAGTATTGTATTGGTATTTGTGGATGGTATTTGTGTATGAAACAGAAAGTTGCTCCACACAAAAGCTTTCTTTTTTGTGTATTATCAAAAAAGTAAAAATTGTGTATTTACAATTTATCTTAAATATAGTATCAATGCATAATTGAAATAATGAAGATATACTGGTTATCACAGAAAGAAAATGAATACATTGTATTATAAATACAAACCACACTGAGGCCATAGTTATGGTTTGTCCATTTAATACACATGGAGAGGGCAAGGGGGGTTTACCCAAATGCATATGCTTGTGTATGGGGGTGGGTGATCTACTGATAATATACGTACTTATATACCTCGATAGTAATTTGTCTAATAAGTAACCTGCTTGACTGGGTTCAGTTGGTGTTTGAGTTTTAGTGGACAATCGACAAACTTTTTAAAGTTATGCTGCTTATTTCTTTGATGCAGCCAGACATTCAACATTGGTGGCCTATCTGTTACATTAAATACATATTATTGTTAATCCTTGATCTTTTCTGTGTGGATTAAATATTGGCTGTTCTACAGAATGGGGAGGGCAATCGCATGTATGTAGATGGTGTGTGTGTAAATAAAAAGTATGCATGTGTAAAGGGAGGGAGGGGTCAAGCTTTGCCCGATTTTTGCACACATGTCCATAGTTGGAATCAGATTTTGTTTCTGGACTTTTTACTTTTCTGCTTGCAATCTAATTCACACCGGTCTGAGCTATACACATACAGGTGAACAATTGCAAAAGTAGGATAAAATGGGGGATGGAAGTAAAAAGTGGCCAGGAGGAAAATGATGTGTCAGAAGAAGGAAAAACTCCCACTTTTACCACACCTAGGTGTCTATCTAATCAAATCTCTTGGAAACAGATGTATTTCAATATATTCAAAATTAGTCCACAAATGCGCTCCCTACCCCCAGGTGACAAGGAAAAAAATAGTATGGGTGGAATGAGTTGATTATTCTCTGCATGTATAATGCTACTGTACATTGGCATTTTCATCGAAACAGATTAATGGGGATTTATAAATGTTAATAGTTCTCTGCATCTGAATCAATTTATTTATTTAGTCATTTTACTTTGTTTCAGAAGTACAGCAGAACTGGAGAATTTCCAGAAGTTTGATTTTATTGTATGCCTCCAAAAGACATTCATATAAGCCATCAGCTTTCAGAGCTAGGAATCTGTTGGCAGCTTTTGATTATAACAATCATATTGACAGATGTGATTGTAAACACAGATGGAACAATAAGGTAATAAACTTTATTCTTGTTAACGTAATAATTCATCTTTGTTAAAATATTAATGCTTTACCTGAAAGTTGATAAACCATCTGCTTGTGGTACAATTTTATCTTTTACAGAAGACATTTTTTTAAATAAATTTCTAAAACCAATTATGGTTAGAATATGTCTAATGTAATTAGAAAATTCTGTAAAGAATCTAAACATTTTTAAAATATATGGGTAAGATACAGATTTGCTATTTTGACATTTTCATCTGTAGCAAAATGATTTGTTACATGTAATTGTATGCAGTTTTTATTTGGACTTTTGAGAATTAAAAAAATATAAAATGACATTGTCAGTGAAATGTTTGCATTTTCTTGTCAGACACCAAAGGTCATTCAACAAAAAAGTGAGAGATGGTCTGCATACCCAAAGAAAGCTGATCAACAGTACCTATATATTCCAGAAATAAATATGAAAATATTGAAATGAGGTTAGATTATAGAGTTGACATGAGTCAGCCAGTTGTTTTGGACATAAATGATCCTAGGTGAATATCTGATGTACTTGCTCCAATACCACCACCACCTGCAGAAGAGATTGTTACAAAGCAGAAATCTCATTTTAAGTTAAAATGATTTAGGCCTTTTAGTCCGGTAATACCTGTTAATATCCAATTGTTATGGAGAGACTATTCTAGTGATTGTATGGTAAGAAATGTTCTCTACCATGGACCCATATAGACTTTGACTAAGTCTTTTTTGAAGTGCCTACCATGAGCTGAAGTCCAGCATCTGTTTGATTTCCAAGTAGCAGTATATCATAGCAATATGACTCAAAAATTGTTCAAGGTATGTTAAAAATCCAAATCACACACACTGTTACAATTTTGAAACAGAATTTGGCATATTTCCATCACTGTATAGTAGGCCCAATTTCGTGAACTTGAGCAGTGATATATTGTTGCAAACAGGGTTAATGGTCAGTTAGCAATTAAAACACCCCTGCGAATGTGTAAGAGTTTGTTTGTCTGTGTAGGCTAATTAGTATCAACACTGGTAGCATGACCCCTGCATTCCTGAATTTGATATTTATATCTGAACCAGTTTTGCATTGTACTTCGTACATTATATATACTAATCAGTATATATATATATGCGTGTGTGTGTGTGTGTGTGTGTGTGTGTGTGTGTGTGTGCCTAGCTACCCTAATTTTAAAAGAAATGCAATAGGAAACATACATAGGGGTTGAGGGTATGGGCTTAATTTCAATATTTGTTTCACTGCAGTAGTTTGTTTAGGTGATGTACTAAAGTTTGGCATTGAGTAAATGGTAATCACTTTTGTCAAAAGTATTAAAAAAAAACAAGCACAAGATACTAAAACATCAATGTAATTTCTATAGAACTGTCTAGTATTTTGGAATGGGATGTCTGTAATCAATCTGTTATAGTAATGGTACACTAGTTTCTCATATAAAATGTCTCTGAGAGACAAAAAGAAAGGAAGAACGGAGGCAGACATTAGACGGACTGGAGGCAATTGGACTACCAGTCCAGAGAAAGATCATACAGATGAGTAGGAACACAGGACAGGAGGAAAATCAATTACAGTCAGATGATAAAATAGGCCATAACTTGGCCGAGTTAAAGACGAGTGATAGGGTTTTAATTTGAGTTTCATTTGAGAGATGACTGTTATTTAATGATATTAAATTGTTGTTTATTTGACTTTCACATTTTGTGTATTCATTAATTTAACTGTTGGCACCACTGACTGGGAATTCTGAGCATTGCATCTCTCTATCACTACTTCAATTCCTCATAAAAACAAGCGGGGAGGTCTTTTGTAATAATTTAAATAATATTAGGAGCACCCCTCCCAACCTAAATAACACAGAAAATCTCTATATATTATATGCCATAATTATTCTTAGATGATATCCTTCATTTTTATGCCTGACTGTACTCTTGAATTAAAGTTATGTCTGTACATGCACATTTGTACATATATAAGTTTAGTACATTACATAATATATAACAGTTTTACAGTGTATGCAGCTGTGTACATTCATCTGGGTATTTATATAAAGGGTATAATTATTTCTATGGTAAATGAACACATTTAAAAAACTGAAAATTTGATGCATTTAATTGGTGTCAAGTATATTTGATTTAGTTGTAATAAGACGGCTGATTATGCACATATTATGTGATATAAGTATTCAATGTTGCTTTTGATGAACTAGTATTTAAGTCTTAAAAACCTTATTCTGTTTCCAAGACATATTTTTTCACATGTAATTGAAATTAATGAGCAGTATCTGGATAGAATAGTATCCCAGTGTTTGAAGTTCTGTTGATATTTACAAGCCAATCTTTATTCATGAAACACTGCAACAAGTTTTGCTTTCTCAACTCATGACTATGCGTTATTTATCATTTAACTTAATGTGTTACTGTATATGCACAATTAAAATCATGTTCACCAGTGTACTGTATATGCACAATTAAAATCATGTTCACCAGTGTACTTTCGTTGTTTACATCCTTTGCATCCCATGACAATGCTAGTCAACTTCAATTCATGTTTTTAATAAGCAGTCTCCTCACAGTTGCTTTCAAAACAGCCATACATATAATCATTCTTTAGTGGGTAGGTAGCTAAAACAATTTTTAACAAAACTTGTTCATGTGAAATAAAAATTGCATACTACAAAAGAAATGCTTTATACAACTTAAAATAAACATAAATTTCATTATTCACACATCATATCATTGGATAGATCACCCAAGTCTTCCTTGAGTAAATCCAAAATGGTACTGGCTAAAATTATTTATCCATTATACGCCATACACAACAGCTTGGAATGACATGTCTGTTGCCAGTACTTAGGTATCCATTAAGTCCATAAAAAATTGCCTATTAGCAGTATGCCATTTCCCCCGGTGGTATTATCTTCTTCTGCTGCCTTTTAATAGTGGTTCTGATTAAAATGATACAAATTATCACATTTGTAGTTGGTTTATCTTACAACGTAACACAATCTCACAAACACGACAAGTAAACACTTTCAAGAATCGCCCCTTAAAGGAACCTCTTATTGTCAGGATTTTCCATCGTATTGACTTTTTTGCCTACTTCTTGTAATTTATCATATATAATGAGAAATCTATAAGCAATACATATATTGTGGGTGACTATAATGAACTAAGGAGAAGGACAGACGAAGAATAGGGCAATAATTACTCAAAAGCGAAACATATGCTTACCTCGACTTCATGTGACACTGCGACTGCGGAGAAGATCGGTAAATTCCGTTTCTGCATAATTAATTAGCAATCCGTACAGAAAATCGTTATATTTTCATTGATTAAACTTACAGATGTACATTTTTGAAACTGAATGACCTGGAATTACTCATTATTTCTACTATACTTTTCATAATATCATGCATTTGCAAGAACAAAAAAGTCAAAAACTTAGGTTGTATGCCTTTAATAATATCATATTCTATAGTGATTCTAAAATGGGCGCCACCTCACCTTGGAATTTCTTATAGAATTCCGCAGTGAGGCCATCTCGTCCTGGTGCTTTACCTTTTGCAAGTTCTTTTATTGTGGTTTTTACTTCTTCCACATAAATGAGTTCATCGCACCGTATCTTGTGCTAAATAAATGAGTTCATAAATGAGTTCACCGTATCTTGTGCTAAATAAATGAGTTCATAAATGAGTTCACCGTATCTTGTGCTAAATAAATGAGTTCATAAATGAGTTCACCGTATCTTGCGCTAAATAAATGAGTTCATAAATGAGTTCACCGTATCTTGTGCTCAGGTGAAATCATTTTACATTGTGTTGTTTTTAGATATTGTGTTATAGTTTCATTGTCTATGTTTTGAGAAGTGTAAAGTGATTTATAAAATTTGTGAACTTCTGTCATAATTTCTGCCTTAGTAGTTACTTCCCTCCCTTCTATATTTAAAGTGTCTAGTGTTTTTTCTCCCCCCTTTCTTTTTTCCTCCCTTTTATATAAATCTTTAGCCTGTTTGTATATGTGGTGAAATTTTCCAGGCCTTGTTTCATTTCCCTTTGTTTCGTATTCCTCTAGCTTTTCTAGTTGTTTGGAGTAGCTCTCCTTATCCCTCAAAAGTGTTGTTTGTGCATTTATTAATGTTTTTTTAATTGTAATTTTTCTATTTTTTGAATCCGTTTACGTTTAGTTGAGTGATATATAGCTATTTGTTTTACTTTTTTTAAATTTATTTGTTAGCAATTTAGGAATTTCTGCTTTTATTTCTTGAATTGCTAGTTCATCTTCAAGTATTGAGTTGTTTAGCTTCCAATTTCCCTTTCCCCATTTATTAATTTTTATCACTATTTTTAGTGTTATTTGTTTATGGTCTGAAATTTGAAAATCTTTAATTTTTGCTTTTTTGTATATTTTATAGTCGAAATCTGATACATAAAAATTATCTATTCTACTAGCTTTTTTATTCCCTGACTTACATAATCATGTGTATACTCTGTTCTTAAGAGATTGAATTTCCTATACACATCTGTTAGTTTATTTGTTTTTATTATTTTATCCATCACAGTCATGACTGTCATATCAGCAGTTGTTAATTTACCAGTTCTATCTACATTCCCTCCCACCCAGTTAAAGTCTCCCACCCCCCATAATCAGATGTTCTGCTGTGAAAAGCTATTTAGATAATTATTTAGATTTATTAAAAAGTCGTAGTGACGTTTCCTTTCCGCAGGAGCATATATATTCATAATATGTAGTTTGCCATTTTTTTTATATGTATTACTCTTCCCTTTAAGCTGCTATCTTTCTTTATTATTTCCCAATTTTGCCTATCTCTATTACGTATTATTACTGCCACTCCCGCTCTGATATCATTGTCTTTTGCTTCATTATTCACTACTACTGCATCCATTTTGAGTTCTAGTTCATTTATTAGTTCTTGTGTAAGTTTGTTGTGTGTTTCCTGTATTAGTCATATGTCCTGCTTTAATTTTATAAGTTGTGCTGTTTTTCCCTATTTATTCCGTTTGTGTTAATTGATGTAATATGGAAGTTTAGTTCTTCCATTTTTGGTCCAGGTGGCTATGTATTTAGATATTCTATTTCTATTTATAATTTTTTAATTTGTTGTAATAAAATAGTTATTTAATTATGTGGGAGCTTGGGGCATTAGCCCCTCGTCCGTATGTTCGCTAGAGTCGTCTGTCTCTATGTCATGTAGTTTTAAGTCTTCTGTCTCATCCGTTATCAGTCCTGTTAAATTTCCTTCTGAAGATTCTGTGGAGAGGTTTGGTTCTATTATCGCTTCTTTTGGTCTTCTTCTATATCTGTTTGGTTTCCGTCTTTGTGGTTCTGGTTTTGGGTATTGTATTTCCACCTCTAGGCTATTTGAGGAGGAGTCTATCAAATTCCCATTTTTCCGTTTTCTCTCTCTCCTATTGGGTTTGATTGAGGTGGACTCAAATTGCATGATGTCACTCATTTCTGTTTCGTCCTGTATTAGTTCTTCCGAGATTTCTTCAATTTGTAGCCCCGCAAATTTATTCCCGGTTTTCAGGGGTGCTTCAGGTGTCTTTTTCTTCGTTGTTCTTTTGGGTGTTATATAGGGTTCTTCTAACTCCAGTAGAAGTTCCCCTCTTTCCACTTGTTGTTATTCCGCTACTATTATGTTTGGCTCCAGTGGTTGCTGTATGGGTTGCTGTATGGGTTGCTGTATGGGTTGTACATCTTGTACATCTATTACGTCCTGGGCTTCCTCCTCTCCTTGTGTGACTTTTGCTGCATAGGAACCTGGGTCTCTTATTGCCATTGTTCCCTTACAGTTTTTGGGTGCATGCCCTATGACCTTACCTCTAGGGCATGGTCTATCCTTCTCACACCCTCGATACCAAGATTTACATAAAAACCCTAGTATGTAGAAGAATGTTGGAATCTTCTTTAATTCATCAGGGACCACTCTGATTAGTCTGTCGCCACTCTTGACCCCCTCATGTCCGTAGCACATAGCCTTCTTTTCGTCTAATATTTGCACTTTATGCGTAAGCCTCAGCTTCTCCATGAATACTGTGTTTGATACTTCCAAAGGCAGTCCCGATATAAACACATCAACTGTTCTTGGGGCTACTTCCCTCACTATGGGTTCTGTTAATTGGATTTTCACCCTTTGTCCGAGTATTATCATTTCGGATTGGTTCAATAGGGGTACTGTTTTCTTGGGATACAAAATATATTTGTTTTTCCCGCCGTATTGAAGTGCGTCTATTTCATTAATATCTACTCCTAGGACTTTCATTGATGTTAACACTTCAGTTTGTCTGGGAAAGGCAGTGCTCTCTCCGAAAACTGGTGTTTGACAGCCCATTCTATGAAAGATTTTGAGCCGTTGGTGTCCCAATTCTCCCTCCAGCTCAGTTTAAAAAAGTCACTTTTTTTGAATTTGTACGGTTTGTTTCTGTCCGTCATTCTCTGTCTGTCAAGGCTTTCAATTTTCTAAATAAAATTCTATTGGTGCACAATAAAGTAAATAAAGGGTGAAGAATAATAGTATAATATGTAAACTAACAAGTGCAAGCAAAATATAATGAAAAAGAATATCTTAGGCTGAAACAAAAGTATTTGAAAATTGACAGCTCAGTATACAGCATAAGCAAAGTACCGGCAGTACTCAGAGCTGTGTGAGCACAGCTCGCAAATGACTATTGACTAAAAGTTACCTTGTACTTGATGCAAAAGTAAACCAATGCGTAATATCCAATTATTATGAAAAAACTCTCCTTGCGATTTACAAGCTCAGAAAAATACGTTTCTCTCTTTCTTGCACGGTTTTATTTAACAAAAGACTCTCGAACCTTTCACAATGACTAAATTTGCCTTCTATTTCTTTTGATTAATTCTGGCTAATTTTTCAAGCACATGGGAGCATCCATTTTGTTATACCATGTGCTTAGATCATGTACAATGTCCACAAGTGCAGTATCCAAAGAAATATAAGCCACATTACATCAAAGTAGCATTGAGATATGCCAACATTATCTCCATTGTGCATGTTAGAAATGCAAACAACTTCACCTCACATGCGTCACTATCTGAAAAGTACATACTAACTGGTGAGCGCCCCCACAGTCGTAAATATTTGAAGTGTGATGACGTCATCAACCGTTATATCTACTACCACATTTTTTACTACATATTTCTGTTCTGTAAATTTAAATAAAATTATAAAATGATACAATCTGAAATAAAAAGCAAGATGAACATTTTAACTTGAGAAATTACTTTCATCATGTTATTCAGCATATTTACTGCAGGGTAGAAACTGGTAGAGAATGGGCTACTTCCACCAGGAGATCAGCCTACATTGGCTAATGTGACCGTACTTGTGAAAAAAAAAGGTTAATTCGCCGGTTGGATTCAGGACATGGTCATTTAAGAGCTATGCGTTGGTAAGTAACTGTCTTTTGAATGCATGTGTGTAGTTTTTAAGTCTTCTTGCGATTCTGAAGCGATAAAAGTTTCGTGAGAAAATGTCGAATCGAGCGAAGGGTTGTGGTCACGCTTGCACTCCTTGTGTTTATATATATGTTATTGTTAAGGGTATTTCATTTTGTCAGACATTTCGCCGTACTTTATTGATAAAACGTCAGACTCCTGTGGTTTGTAACATATTGGAGAACATGTAAAAATTGTTCGCCGATTTTGATGTCGGGACAACTGGCAGTACCGCGTTTGCATTTGGATAGCCTTGGATTTGGTATGAAGAGAATGTAGTTCTAGTCTATTTTTAAAACATCTTTCCTCTCTCATTTTGGTGGTGATAGAAGAGTTTTATTGATGCATTTTTGGTTGGGATTTAAAGTTAATTGTTTATTCTTGAGAATATGAGCTGAGAGAGAGAGGTTGTCAGTGTGTAATTTGGCGAAAGTACACATGGAGTAATAAGGATTTGATGATGATCCGGAAGTGAAATCTGTTGTGATTTGTATTTATAATGCAATGTATTCATTTTTTTTAAATATGATAACCAGTATATCTTCATTCTTTCAATTATGCATCGTCGTTGTATAAGGTGTTAGATGACATCCTTGATTGGCCAAAGGTTGATATCAAATCCCTTCAATCAATCGGGGGAGGGGGGGGGGCAAATATTGCCAAAGGTGGAATATTTTAGACATCATCATCTCAATGTTTCATTTTAAATGAATAGCTTTATCAATTTTACACTGACATTAATATATTGGTATATGTAACAGCACAGGTTTTGCCATTTGCCAAAGATTAATCATGATTTAGCTAGGATATCCTCAAAGAGGGTAGTACATTTTATGCAATAAAATGACTTGATGCATCTTTATCAGTTTTGGATATCATAATTTAGGCAATAGAGACAAAACATCATTCATGATTTCCTGTTAGATTATATAAACATTAAAAATAAGAGGAGTCAATATAATACATCACAGTTTAAAGGAATTGTTTAATACTTGTGTTGAGAGACAAAGTGGAAAAATTTAGAAGGGCATAGGGAGGGTAAAGGATTCCTCTGTTCATGTATAGCTATCACTTTTTAAAACCAAAACACTAGCCTTCACTTATAAGTGTTTGCTGGAGGCTTGGATTGAGATTGAGTATGGAATGAAAAATCTCATTTTGACTGATTCAACTAAAATGTACCAAATTGGTAAAATCTTATTTACTCTGGTGTTCTGTGTTTACATGGGCATATTTTTAACAAAAATCAATTATTAAATTAAACCATACATACATGCCAAAGTTTATGATGAAATCTTCATGGTATTAAGTTAAATAAATATCCTTTTTTAAGGGAACTTAAAGTTAACATTGTATGTTTAATGATTGACAATAACACAAGATACGTGAAGCATTTATCATAAAAAGATACTTTCAAAAATATCTTTATTATATCTATATTTTGGTTACAATACAAAATTGTTACAAAATTAATACCAGTAATAATTATTGTGTCATTTGAAAATACACTGAATTGATTCTTTGATACCTAATGAGAATAAAAAACAAAAACATTTTTCTTGAAATGTTCTAATTTTTTTATAGAATGGAGCATTATCCTAGCTTCCACACCTATTGTAAAATAATAGAGGTCATCACCAACAGGAAAGACTCCTGTGCAGATAGAGAAGCGCAGACAGTTAGAGGTATATCATAATATCTATTTACATTTGCAGTTGGCAACATTCTGTACTGATTAACTTTGCAAAAATTCTGAATGTCTATCCTCAAGATTTACATTCAAGACCTTGTTTAAAGAGATGCTCATTTTATGTTGATACTTTGAATTAGATATGTTACAAAAGTGAAACAGATATTCTCTTAAAACTATACATGACTTCTTTGTATTTAACACATCAGTAAGACAAGTAAATAAGTATTAATTAAAATCAATTGTTTATCTTTATTTATGCATTTGTAAGGTCCACATGGGAATATAACAAGTATTTATTATTATAATGAAGTACTGTAATTAAAAAAAATATAATAACTGATTATATATTAATGTTTACCATGCCATTATTATAGGCATACATCAAACACAGTGTGACACTTGCATTTACTGTATTGCAGGACCAATGTATTGTATTTTATGACATCATGTGTGTTTTTACATTGATATATAAATGACATACAAGCACACATTTTATTGGCTCTTAGCTTGTCATCCAGTATTATTTTCATTATATACTCTAGTGCTTTGTTTTGTTTGTTATAATAGTTGTTAGCAGGTAATTTTCTTACATTATTATGCACTTAGCATCCTTGTAACATTAAGGATTGAAAATGAAGACAATAGGTAAATGCTTGCATTATGAAGTCGCCATAGGTATTTAAGTAACAGTTATTTGTCTTTGAAAATTCTTGAAGTATTTGTTATTGAGTCTGAGATTTATATGACAAGTACCAACTTGTACTTACAGTTAATTTCAAACATTATAGCTCATAACTGTTTACTGATTCCAGTTTCCAGACCAAAATAGATCGTACAAGAAATGAAGTAAAGAAGAGAAGTTAGCAATGATGGAGTTTGTGAAGGAGCATGGGCTACAATCAGCAAATGTTAACAAATTCTGGGAGAAGTGTGCATGCTACATTTTCCAAACTACTGGCCTTATGAAATCAGGTTACACTTTGCAAAATATATGCAGAATATGAATCTCTTCGGATCTTAACACTACCTACCTTTTAACTGTACTGGCACAAACTCTGAAGCAGTATACTTAAATTGAATGCATTCCATTAACTAGCATGACAGATAATTATGACACATTTTGTGATTTTAAAATATTTTATTAATGGTATTTGATTAGGAAATATTAGTTTTTATTGTCAGCTTGGTTTGGTTGTATACTGCACACTTTGTCCAGGTCTTTTGTTTTAAAGGCTCATGAATTTCTAAATGCTAGAACTGGTGAATAGTCTTAGTTTAGTGTATCATAATGGGCATGGCTTCATTTTCTGGAGTTTGTGTGGCAAAAAGTATATGCTAAATCATCAAAAATCCAAAGGTTGATAGTTCAAAGAAAATGTTTGTGGCAATACCCCATTTAATATATTTCCTTGTCTTTGAATCATGTTTGGCATTATTTGCCACTTGTCATAGGTCAAGCATTATTACAGTTCAGGCATTATTAGCCACATGCCATATGTTAGGCATTATAAGCCACATGCCATAGGTCAGGCATTTTTATCCACTTGTGATAGGTAGGCATTATTAGCCACTTGCCATAGGTAGGCATTATTAGCCACTTGCCATTAGACAGGCATTGAGAGCCAACTGCCATGTCAAGTATTATGAACCACTTGCCATAGGTTAGGCATCATTAGCCACTTGCCATAGGTCAGGCATTAAGAGCCACTTTTTATGGGTCAGGCATTATGAGCAACTTGCCATAGGTCAGGCATTATTAGCCTTTTTCAGTTCTTGTTGTCAATGATTTTGAAGCATAAGTGCCATAATAAGGATTTACATTTAGAGCTAATTAATTGATATTGTTGAGTAATTAAACTTATTAGTGCATGCCAAGTCATTAAAGCCAAGGCCACACTATACAAAAATATGGAATTTGGTGTTACGTTCAAGTCTTGCTTGCCCGATGTGGGTGACGAAGCTTGCCAGTAGCTTTCCATGGGTCAGTGGTTCCTCCCAGGGTTTTCTTTGGTTCTTCCTATACCAGTTAACTGGGAAATGGCATTAAGTTCACAGCAACAACAATAAATCAATCACACCCAAGCATCCAATATGGCCACCTGGAAGTGTTTGTCTACTATTTTCATGTAAATAATGCTCTGAAGCTAAATTGATGTTTATATTTTGAGTGAAATTTTTTGGAAGAAACTCCACTTACCTATTTAGCCAAATGTTTTTGATTATTTGGTTGTAGCATATACAGTAGTATAGATTATGTCTGTGTAATCCTTTTATGTTGTACACTGAATTGGTATGGTATGTTTTAAAAACTTTATATGAATTTTTTTCTTTATGATTGTTTAGGAGCTTGATGCAAATCACAGCATGCCAGGGTGAAATGCTAGTTCTTTCTGCATGTTTGGCCACCCATGAAAGCACCACCATTTGTGACGTGTCCAACAGTTCAAGAAAAATTGAAGCATCGACTCAGTACGATCACATTTATACTTGTACAGTATCTACACAAACAGACCCAGTCTTACCAGTCTTGGACATAAGGTATAAAACATGTGGTATATATTTTTTTAAAAAGCATCACACTGTAATACAAATTTTGAGGTAAAGACAATTGAGAAGGTAGGTTCTTGAGCTGGCATTTTAAGTTTAAATTAAATATAGAGAAATATCAATAAATTGTGATACAATAATTCAAAACCTTTGACACTTAATGTCAGTCTGTGGATATAAATAAAATTGACAGGCACTGAAGTCCAAAAATCAGAAAAGGTTGTTAAACCATAATCTTCATTTGTTTCAGCAGATAATATCTTACACACATTGTTACAGACAATCAATCTGGAGAAATGGCTTAAAATAAGCTAGACCTCAATAGTCAATTGACAGAATAAAAAAAATAACCTCAATTCCTTGTGGTAGCCAAAATACTTCTATCTGAATGTCACTCTTTTAACTACACACAACATGTTGTCCTTCCACCTAATATTAATTTTAAAAAAACATGATATATGTATTATTTGATCTTTAAATATCTCTATTTCAGAGAAACTGAAAGAGAGTGGAGCTATATTTCTGTACATGATAAATTGCCAACATCAAAAAATGAAGTGGAAACATTAGCTACCAAATTATCAGATACAAGGTTATCATTATTTGATGATGTAACTCTATCTGATAGAGCAACATTGTTGCATGCTGCTCTATATACTTCCACTGAAACAATTGCAGAGACTGTGTTAAATAGTGAATCACTCAGAAAAGCTGTAAAGATGTTACTTTTTTGGGAAGATGAACAAAAAGCATCTTCCAAATGTATAAGGGATGACAGCAGCATCTTATATCCTAATCGGGATTTAACTGCATTTTCATGGAATGATATATGCACAGAACTTTTTCAGATTAACCCTTTATTGGCTGAAGTATTACTAGCAGTAGCATTGCCAACAGGCAAACTTGGCATGATTCAACCCATTAGGTCACTTCTGCCCAAGTTAGGACTTGTATAATCAATACTTATGAGCAATAGGTTTGTGGAATTATCACTTGTACAGAAGATAATAGCTATCACTATGAAAAATGAAAAGACTCATGAAAAGGTCCAAGTTATTTTAGTTTGTTATGTATTGTTATGATTTCAGTATTACAACAGTTTAACTTGTTGGCAATCCATGGCATGCTTTCTGAATTTTCAAGGTTTTATACATTGTATCCCCAATTTTTTTCAGTGCTTTAACACTTTAATAGGAAGCTAGCACTCAGTATATTATTTAGTCAAATGGTGCATCTCAGAATTATTATTTATTTTCAGAATATGTTATTGCTACTTGCATGTTTTGTTGAGCTATGGTTCGTCTTTCATTTAAGTCACATGAAACTGTTACTTTAGACCAACACTAAAACAGACATTGAATTCTCATCATTTTAAAATATGCATAATCGAGAAGTCAGTAGTTGTGACCAGTCTTGGCAGCAAGTAGGGAAAGTTATTTCCTATTTACATGTTTGACTTTTATCATACATGATAAAATTTGGGTGATACAATGATTGAGTTGGACACTTTCATTGGCCTTAACGTATTTGTTACAAGATTTCTGCCCACTTACCCAAATGTTTCTAACTGTTGCTTGATATTTTGCATGTATCTTTTCAAAATCTTGCATGTGAATTTGTTATATAGTTTTTTAAAATTTATTTCTGGCCCTGTTCTTACCTTTTTTTCAGATTTCTAAAAGAAAGCAACCTAATGGAGGTCTTACAAAGTGACAACAACTATAATAAACTTTTATTCTACCATAGAAATTAAGTTTTCAAGGAATATACAAGCCATTTCCAGTTCTATTTACATATTCGTTAGATTAAATAACAGGTATTAACTTGAAATTTTATATGGATAACTGATGAATAAAATTTTAAACCCTTCTTAGCTAAATAATAAGTGCATAACCTTAATGCTTAGAAATGTAATGCGGTAACCAAATTCAAGTAATTATTATTTAAACTTAAATGGATCAAACATGAAAGACAATTTCATAAAGGATCTTCAGTTTTCAATAAAATGTTATACAATATTATTTTTAAAAATACTGGCATACATTCTAAACGGCTGACAAAATATGATTAAACTATATTGTTCAATGCACATTGTGAATCAATATTATGATATAACACTCATTTTGTCTATTTATAAGGTTTATTTTGGATGATGGTTTACATTAAACTTCTAAAAACAGTCAGTAAATCTCTATCATGGAATTTTACAGACCATCATCTGCCACAATACATATGAATAGCAGCCCATTTTAAATTAAACCTCAGTTGAATAAATGACAGAGTTATTCTCAGTTAATGACATGTGATAAATTGTTCATATTACATGCATAGTCATCTTATGTTGTTATACATTTTTCATTAGTTTCTTGCAACTGATCGGATGGACTAAGTGGTTAGAACATCCACCTCAGATGCAGAAGGTCACATGTTCTAATCCCAAATATGTCATACAAAGATATATAAAAATGGTCCTAGCAGCTGCCTCACTTGGTGCTCACCATTATGAAGTTAGTATTAGGACTGGTGGGCTTGGTGTCAGTATAATGTGAATGGGTGGGACATCATGCTACATGTCTGTGGCATTATGCTTTAGTGTTAGACCCCACTATAAACTGCCACAATGTAGACATCCTAGTGATACGACTGAACTACATTAAAAATCCAATCACACACACAACGTTATTGCCCCATTTTTATTATTAATGCAGGCATGCACTAGTAGCATGCTTACAAATTAATGATAATCAATAACATCAGAATAATTCCCCCCACCCCATGCATATGTGAGATGATGAGAAATTGGTGGTTTGTTTAAATAAACAGTTTGTACCTTTCCCTAGTTTTATTTCCAACTTTGGCAGAGCCAAGACATAGGCATCACTCATCTGTTATATCATGATAGTGTCTTATCTTTTTTCACCTGTGATACAATTCCCTAATTCTGAAGATATTATATATGTCCCCTTTTTCATCTCCATATAACCATACAAGTTTCAGGTAATTTGAGAATGATGAATAAATTGTTATTGCCAAATCCCAAATTTGAGGTGATGCTGTGGGAGGTCTTATTTTTAAAATATACATTAGCCTAGACACATGCCCATTATGTCCTGTTGGCAAGGTTATAGTCAATAGAAAATTAAAATGGATTTGAATCAATAAGGGTGACAGGATATACGTTTACTTGTGCGTGTGACTTGCATTTTTAACCTAACTTTAACAATGTTTCAGTCATATTGCTACAATGTCTATAGTGTGACACCATGCCGCAGACATGTATCATCATAACCCATCCAGTAGCATTATCCTGATAATAGGCCACCAGTACTAACACATAACTTCTTAATGCTGAGTGCCTAGTGAGGCAGCTGTTAGTACTATGTTTAGAAGTCTTTGGTATGAGTCATTAACTTGGGTTTGAAGCCGTGACCTACCATACAAGGGATGACTCAATAGTTAAGGGACAATAGCTCTAACTACTAGGCCACCACAGTGGTCAACATTTACTTTCTTGGTCTGAATAACTTTTTATTTCCTAAAGGTAACAAGTATTGCATTCATTGAATCAGCAATGTACCTAGGAATGTTGTAATACCGAACAATTTCATTTATGCTCATAGGAATAATATCAAACGTTTCAGTTATGCGTTTCAATAAATCATCATGGAAGTGAAATGCAATTTCACCAGATATATCAGCTCTCACATATTCCTTTAAAGCCATATGCACAAGGTATCTATCTATTTGTTTTTGTCCTGCAATCTGTTTCATACAAAATGCACTTCCAAGTGCATCATTTTCACAAAGGTCGCAGCATATAAATTCAGCCTCCTCATATGGACAGCTAAAATAATTATTTAAAAATTCATCCTGCCAATGCAAAATGCAGTGGGTTTCATCAATAATCATGAATACCTGTTGCTTTGTCCATTCAGCCTCAAGTAGGCATTCAAGAACATCCTTATCCAGTATGTCTTCTGGGTGTCCAGCCATATACGAAAATTCACCCATGTGTAATTTACTAAGATCTTGAAAATGTTCAGTGACACGTATCACATGCCCATCAAGTATGGAACAAAGCTGATTAAGAATGACATTGAGAGGTTCCAGTACTATGACTTTGCACTGAAGGTAGAAAGGAATCAGTTAAAAAATCAAAGTCTTTCCATATCCTGTG
The DNA here is from genome assembly GCA_029339505.1 of Unio delphinus. Classification (NCBI taxonomy): domain Eukaryota; kingdom Metazoa; phylum Mollusca; class Bivalvia; order Unionida; family Unionidae; genus Unio; species Unio delphinus. The sequence continues at coordinate 1,666,713 of JAQISU010000038.1, read as the reverse complement.
GGTAATAAAACAACTAAGTCTTTAGATTCTCTCAGATTGTACAAAGCATCTATTTGTCTGGGCCTGAGCCCATTAATTGGTGTCTCGGAAGCAAGAATTGTCTGGTTATATTTAATCACAACTCGTTTGAGAATACACATCTGATCTAAGTAAGGCATCTGCAAATAGGATGAGAATGAGAAAGCTTTGATAATATAACACTGGCAAACAACCATTGTTATGAAGGTTGCTATATATCAATAAGTGTACATGTGATTATGTAATGGCAAACAACCATGTTTATGAAGGTTGCAATATATCAAGTGTACATGTGACTAAATTAATTTTTCCAGTCAGCAAAGCAATCATATTATGAAGCCATTTATCCACTGTGTTTTCTGAAACATTTTTACAAATAGCATGTCATTAAAATATTGTGATTTTTACGGTCAGTAAAATCTATCTCAGTTTATTTGAAGCAAGTTTGTTTAGAGGTTTCTGTATGTGTGCGTGCGTATGTGTTTTGAAAGAAACCATTATTATCTGAATGATAAAGGATATTAAAGACCATACAATGTATTTTGTGTCATCCAGTTTAGTTGAAATATGATGATGTTGGGGAAAACAGCCTTAGAAAATGTTCATGCTTACTACCATTTTAGTTTTTCTTTCTCTAGCACATCTTAAGTAGAAACCCTGTATGCTTCAAAAGGACTGCACACACATGTATCTCATACATATACTTGACGAATACTTCACTGTTTAACACTTAACTAAGTTTGAGTAATATTCTGTTGATGCCTATTTATTAATTATCATGAAAACTACATGCATCATGATAGGCTGATATGAATTTCAGTACTAATACTGTACAAAGTGTATGCTGAATGTGTGTTTAAGCTGATGTTAATCATAAAACAAGTATAATTGATACTTCTTATTGAATTCTTTTGAATCAGTTGATATGAATGTTACATAACTTATTTCTTATTAATGAACTCATTTGTGATATATACACACACAAAACAATTTTAAGACATGCTGCCATGTTCAAGTTTTTTTCTTTTCATATATATATATATATATATATATATATATATATATATATATATATATACAATGGCATAAATTAAAATATGTATCACATTTGCATATAACTATATGTATTCAGTTATCAGAACATGACAATGACAGATGAAAAAGAGAAACTAAGAAAGTCACATGTACATGTGTTATTTGATACCATTCCATTTAAATCGAAGTAACTCGAGAGTTATTGCTGTTCATACTTAATCATACAAGGCTCAATGATTACTTTAATGAACATGTCAGTGTGTTTTATTGGATTTTATATTTAAATATAACAACACATTTGGTTAAATTGATAAATCAGTGTTAAGACATATATTGGATGAATGATTGTGACAGTATAAGAAATGTAAATACTGTTCAATTTCATGTCATACTTCAGTAATGATTAAAAGTACAAAATAAATATGAAACATTTGTCTCAAATTGTCTACAATGTTAGCCATAATAATGCATCTTCATTACATTGATACTTAAAATTAAGTTTATACTAAGTTTTGGAATTTTATTAACTAAATAATGAAAATAGCATTCATTATGGAAGCAAATCAAATTAGTGATAATAAAATGTAAACTTCTGTACAGTGCTTAACATTAAATGTACTAACATTGTCTTTCAGTTATGATGATATATTGAGTGACTTTTGAAGAATCTTACCAAGCATGTAAATGGAACCTGAATTCAGTTCATTGTTTATGTTACAAATCTTGCAACACAGTAGCACATTAAATTTTTATCATGTGGAGGCAATTAAAGTGCCTTGCTAATGAAAAGAATATATTTACAGAAATAATGTAGAAACTGTCTTGAAAGACCACCCCTTCTGCTAAACAATAATAGTATCTTAAGGCAAGTGGTCTTTCATAGCAGGTCATAACATGATATAATGAATAAATCTGTGCATGGTGATTGTGGTCTCTCATAGCATTGGTCTCTCAAGATAGGTTTTACCGTATATCACTAGCAATGTAAGTGATGTGGCAATAAATTTGGCTCATACTCTCCCAAAGATTTATTGATAGGGCACACTCCCATTCAAGTCTGTCTGATACTATTTTAGACCCCTTTACCACCACCCCAGGTTGTAGGGGATGCTATCCCAATTTCTTTTCATGAAATCAATTTGAAATGGAACTGATAGAAATGTTGGTATTTTGGTCTTACTCTTTTACAAAATGTGGGTTGTCATGTTCAATGATACATCAATATCAATGTAAAGTTGATCAAGCAATTGATTTAAAATGGAACATTGAGATGATGATATCTAAAATATTCCATCTTTTGCAATATTTGACACCCCCCCCCCCCGCTTTATAGAAGAGATTTGATATCAACCTTTGGCCAATCAAGGATGTCATCTACCACCTTATACAAAGTCCGACATAATAATTATCAAGTAATCGAAAGAAAATGAAATATCGTACTTGATGCAGTCGAAATGTGCCATATTTAACAAAATGTCACTTTTAACCATTCGTAGAAGAGGGTTGTTATATTAATCCTAATATTTGACAAAATTTGGGCTGTCATGGAAAACGATATATACATATTTATATAAATTTGGTCAAGAAATTCATTGGAACTTAAATATTTTAGATGACGCAGTGTAAAATGTGCATTATTTGCGAAACAATCGTTACCCTCACCCCTGGTAAAACGGGGAAGATATTTTCGTCTTAGTCTTGGGAAAAAATAAAGCTGCCGTACATAACCTCATATCAATTTCGACGCAAAATTTATCAAGGAATCGATTGGAAATAAAAAATTTGAGATGATCCAGTGGGAAAGGTGCAATATTTTACAAAAATGGTTGTGTGAATCCCTATACTTCGTAGTCGCCTAATTGCATAAATATTTTTAAAAATACCTTCGTGGCCGATTTGCTTGTTAAGCTTTAACACAAGATAGCGCCTGTTATATTTCAAATCGAAAGTATTAGTAAATTTCGCATTGTGTCACTAACAAACAGAATATTAAAGCAATAAATGTGCCACGGTTAGATAATCGATGTCTCTCCATGTGAGGCCATTTGTTTTGATCACGTGACAATATGGCATCGGCGTTCGCCTTACTTAGTATAGCGGAGTGCAACGCATGGGAGCATATTAAGCAGGGGACCAGACTATTCTGTTTACAGTGCAGCCGCTCAAAAAAATGCCGGTGAACCCCTGACAAGAACTTCACCGTGACGTCATCTTTGGATGTATTTTAGATTAACATATGATTTGAATTGATTGTCACACAGTTGAAAGGTCAGCACTGAGAAATATATGTAGAGAACATAGTCTTAGAAATATTACTATGATATTGTTTTTATGATTACAGTTAATATCTCTTGTCATCGAGTATAAATAAAATATGAAAATGAACCACGTAAAAGATGTTTTAATTCTGCTATAAAAGGTTATCTGTGTTTGGGGGCGACTTCTCCAGACGAAGTGGGGCGACTTCACCCAGGGCGAGTTCTCCATGGGGCGAGTTCTCTGCATACCAAAATCTAAGGCTATCCAAATGCAAACGCGGTACTGCCAGACAATAGTTGTCCCGACATCAAAATCGGTGAACAATTTTTACATTTTCTCCAAAGATGTTACAAAACTGAACAAAGTTTGTCGAGCTGTTTTGAAAATTGAACCATTCTTTAATACAACTGGCTTAAGGCGGAAATTAGAAGTCGCAACGAGAATAAACTATAATGGTTTGAACTACTGAGGGGTGCGGACTGGTGTCTTCCCTTGTGGTATATTGTTACAGGTTAGACCCTGATTCAAGAACGGATACTTCTAAGTTGCTTTGTAACGAGCTCCTGTGACTATAACCAGGCCATTTCATGACATACTTCAAACTTTGGTACGTTTTTTTTCCAGAATGGGTCATCATGTGCAGTTTATGACTAACACTCAGAACAAAGGATTTATTAAACACGTCACAATCAAATGGTTTTTCTCAAGCATGTATCCTCATCTGTTCCTTTCGATTTCCCAAAGAAACTAAATATATTTCGCATACCTCAGTCATACATATTTTCATCTCCTTAATGTATCATTGTGTGTAGTTTTAATTACCAGTCTGACAGAGTAGATCTCAAGTATTTTTGCTTCTGTAGTTTTCCATTTCGATTAAGCACATTTTTCTCTAATATATGACCCTATGTTCTCGTGTAGATTTTCATGTTACTAAACATTTCATTAGTCTTCGATGTTTAAACTTAAATTATGTTTCTACAGTATGTATTCTCATGTGTAAACGTATTCTTTATACATCACGTCTGAATGGTTGTCACTACTATAAGTACAGTTCGTACTGTCGTACATACCTCCACAGCAGTCTGACGTTTTATTAATCAAGTAGGATGAAATTTCTGACAACACGAAATCACCTTACCCGCACTATAAATTAACGCAGGGCGTGCAAGCGTGACCCCAGCCTCGGCTCGATCAGACTTTTGACACGCGTCTTTTATTGTTTCAGAATCGCCTAAAACTAAAATGCTACACATATCCATTCAAAATACAGTAACGTACCAACACGCAACTCCCTGACGGCCATCGCATAGATCGAATCCGGCGAATTTATCTTTATTTTCATGTCTTTCTATAGGACTCCATCTGGCCGAAGTAGCCGATTTATTCCTGCATTATTTTCCTTATGTGCAGTTTTAAGTTCCACTCAAACAAGGCCTCCTACATTCGACATATTCATTGTATTTCTCCAGTACCTAGCATTCTTGCTTCTGTAGTCTTCCACGTCGATTAAACACATGTTTCGCTAGTAAGTGATCCTAATGTCCTCATTCAGCCTTTTGATGTCACTAAACATTTCATTTGGTTTCGATGTTTAAGATTTTCGACTATTTTGTTCTTGCAAATGCATGATATTATGAAATGTATAGTAGAAATAATGAGTAATTGCAGGTCATTCAGTTTCAAAAAATGTACATCTGTAAGTTTGATCAATGAAAATATAACGATTTTCTGTACGGATTGCTAATTAATTATGCAGAAACGGAATGTACCGATATTCTCCGTAGTCGCAGTGTCATGTGAAGTCGAGGTAAGCATATTTTTCACTTTTGATGTAATTATTGACTTATTCTTCGTCTGTCCTTCTTAGTTCTTTATAGTCACCCACAATATATATGTATTGCTTATATTTTTCTCATTATGTATGATAAATTACAAGAAGTAGGCAAAAAAGTCAATACGACGGAAAATCCTGACAATACGAGGTTCATTGAAGGAGCCATTCTTGAAAGTGTTTACTTGTCCTGTTTGTGAGATTGCGTTACGTTGTAAGATAAACCAACTAAAAATATGATAATTTTTATCATTGTAATCAGAACCGCTATTGAAAGGTCTCACTAAAGTCGCTTCTTAGGCTCAGAATAAAGTTGATTTTCTGGTGCATTTGCATTACCACTTCACGCTCATGTATTCGATGTGATTTGCGCATTTGTTTGTATATTTACACGTTTGCTTCATTGCATAACACAAAAATTAATATTTTCCCACATAACATTTAATGCATTTATTTTATTTGGAATATGTTTTATTGACAATTTATTAAATAATTCTGCAGGACTTCGACCTGGTTGTTTTAGATGAAGTCGTGCTCCTTGTTGTACAGAGGTATATGCAAGATGTCCTGGCAGCAGAAGATAATGATTACAACCGGGGGAAAAGGCATACTGCTAATAGGCAGTTTATTTTATTGACTTAACGGATACCTAAGTACTGGCAACAGACATGTCATTCCAAGCTGTAGTGTATGGCGTATAATGAATAAATAATTTTGGCTAGTACCATGGCTTTACTCAAGGAAGACTTGGGTGATCTATCCAATGATATGATGCGTGAATAATATTATTTATGTTGATTTTATGGTTGTACAAAGCATTTCTTTTGTAGTATGCAATTTTTATTTTGCATGAACAAGTTTTGTTAAACGTTTTTTTAGCTATCTACCCACTAAAGAATGATTATATGTATGGTTATGTTTTGAAAGCAACTGTGAGGAGATTATTTATTAAAAACATAGGTTGAATTGAAGTTGACTAGCATTGTCTTGGGATGCAAAAGGATGTAATGAACAAAAGTACACTCGTGAACATGATTTTAATTGTGCATATACAGTAACACATTAAGTTAAATGATAAATAACGCATATTCATATTGAGTTGAGAAAACAAAACTTGTTGCAGTGTTTCATGAATACAGATTGGCTTTTAAATATCAATATAACTACAAACACTAGGATACTAGTTTTCTATCCAGATACTTCTCATTAATTTCAATTAAATGTAAAACAAGATGGCTCTGGAATCAGAATAAGGTTTATAAGACTAAAATATTAGTTCATCAAAAGCAGCCTTGAATGCTTATATCAACTAAGAATAATTATGGCATATAATACAGAGACGTTTCTATGAGAAACTAGTGTACCATTACTGTAAAAGATTGATTACAGACATCTCATTCCAAAATACTAGATAGTTCTAAAGAAATTACATTCATCTTTTAGTATCCTGTGCTTGGTTTCTATGCTTTTGACACAAGTGATTACCATTTACTCAATGCCAATCTTTGGTACATCACCTAAACAAACTACTGCAGAGAAACAAATATTGAATTAAGCCCACCCCCATGTATGTTTCATATTGCATTTCTTTTAAAATTATGGTAGCTAGGTACACACACACACACTTATATATATATATATATATATATATATATATATATATATATATATATATATATATATATATATATATATATATATATATATATATATATATATATATATAATGTAATGAAATGTACGAAGTGATAGAGAGATGCAATGCTCAGAGCCCTCAGTCAGTGGTGCCGACAGTTAAACTAATTAATACACAAAATGTCAAAGTCAAATAAACAACACTTTAATATCATTAAATAACAGCCTTATATATGGCCTATTTTATCACCTGACTTTGTGTAATAGATTTTACTCCTGTCCTGTGTTCCTATTCATCTTTATGATCTTTCTATGGACTGGTAGTCCAATTCCCTCCAGTCCGTCTAACTTCTGCCTCCGTTATTCCTTTTTCTTTGTCTATCAGAGACTTTTATATGAGAAATTAGTGTACCATTAATATAAAAGATTGATTACAGACATCCCATTCCAAAATACTAGACAGTTTTATAGAAATTACATTGATGTTTTAGTATCCTGTGCTTGGCTTTTATGCTTTTGACAAGTGATTACCATTTACTCAATTCCAAAATATAGTACATCACCTAAACAATCTACTGCAGAGAAACAAATACTGAAATTAAGCCCACACACCCCATCCCATGTATGTTTCCCATTTGGTTTCTTTTAAAATTAGGGTAGCTAGGTAGACACACATACACAGACACATATATACTGATTAGTATATACAATGCAAAACTGGTTCAGATATACATATCAAATTCAGGAATGCAGGGGTCATGCTACCAGGCGAAGAGACTTTGCCCTCTCGACTTTTCAGACGTAAAATGACTGGTTGTACTTTATACCGACATTGATCTACTCATTACGTTATGGCAGTGTTGTAACCCAAGGCAAAATGTATTTATGCAGTGTTGATACCAATTAGCCTACGCAGACAAACAAACTCTTACACATTCGCAGTGGTGTTTTAGTTGCTAACTGACCATTAACCCTGCTTGCAGCAATATATCACTGCTCGAGTTCATGAAATTGGGCCTACTGTATAGTGATGAAAATATGCCAAATTATGTTTCAAAATTGTAGCAGTGTTTGTGATTTGGATTTTTAACAGACCTTGAACAATTTTGCAGTCATATTGCTATGATGTTTGAAGTGTGGCAGTTTATAGTGATGTCCAACACTGAGGCATCATGCCGCAGACATGTAGCATGACATCCCACCCAGTTACATTGTCCTGACAGAAGGACGACCAGTCCATACACTAACCTTTTAATGCTGAGCACCAAATGAGGCAGATGTTAATACCATTTTTATGCCTTTGGTATGACTTGGCCAGGGATCAAGGCCTCCACAACCTTTTGCATATAAGGTGGATGCTCTTACCACTAGGCCACTGGAACGGTCAACACCAGTATGTAAATAGTAATTTGTTGTTAACAAATATAATCGATGCACATCATTTCTAATTTATTTCTTTTTCTTAACAAAATAGAAATTAAATTAACAGCATTATTATCTTTATAAAATCAGTTAGAAACTGTACATGAACCTGTAATGGCAGACATCGCTGCACCTGTGATAAACCACTTCATTACATTGTATTCTTAAAAAATTGGGCAAAATAAATTCAGGAAAATATATAATTTAATTAAAACAAAGTCTAAATATTTTGTGTTAGAAGATTTAGCCTAAATATTTACTAATGTAGTCAGAAACAAAACTATGTTGTGGAATTGAAAGAAATGTTAAGCTCAATGCTGTTTTCTGATGTAATTCATTTTCATGACAAAACATACATACATACATACATACATACATACATACATACATACATACATACATACATACATACATACATACATACATACATACATATAGTGAAGCAAAAACTCTTTTAAGCAATGCATAATGTTGCTATCATTATTTAGGCAAATAATAAAACCATAAATATGCAGTCCTAAAATTGGATGTTTGTAATAAATCTAAAAAGTGTTTAGTTAAATTAAGATGTACTCACATAGTATAGTTTCTGCTGTGCTATTTTAATACATCATATGGCCATAATACACTGCATTTACCTCAGTCTAAACATACATATAAGTATAAATGCAATGGGTATGAAAAGTTTAAAAAAATCTTACATCGTTTTGTTCAAATGCATGTTTTAAAAAACTTTAAGAACATAATCAACAGTGGTCTGAAGATAAACTGCTACTTGGAAATCAAACAGATGCTGGACTTTGGCTCATCAAGAAAGACTGTCAAAGTCTATATGTGTCCATGGTAGGGACTAAAAGGCCTAAATCATTTTAATTTAAATGAGATTTCTGCTTTGTTACAATCTCCTCTGTAGGTGGTGGTGGTATTGGAGCAAGTACATCAGATATTCACCTATGATCATTTATGTCCAAAACAACTGGCTGACTCATGTCAACTCTATAATCTAACCTCATTTTCAATATTTTCATAATTATTTCCTGAATATACAGGTACTGTTGATCAGCTTTCTTTGGGTTTGCTTACCATCTCTCACTTTTTTTTTACTTTTGTTATCTGACAAGAAAATGCAAACATTTCACTTACAATGTCATTTTATATTTATTTAATTCTCAAAAGTCCAAATAAAAACTGCATACAATTACATGTAACAAATCATTTTGCTACAGATGAAAATGTCAGTAGAGCAAACCTTATCTTAAACCTTATCATTAAAATGTTTAGATTATTTACAGAATTTTCTAATTACATTTGACTAATTCTAACCAAAATTGGTTTATGAAATTTATTTTAAAACCTTTCTTCTGTAAAAGATTAAATTGTACCACAAACAGATGGTTTATCAACTTTCAGGTAAAGCATTAATACTTTAACAATAATGAATTATTACGTTAGCAAACTAGAATAAAGTTTATTACCTTATTGTTCCATCTGTGGTTACAATCACATCTCTGTCAATATCATTGTTATGATCAAGAGCTGCCAACAGATACCTAGCTCTGAAAGCTGATGGCTTATATGAATGTCTTTTAGAGGCATACAATAAAATCAAACTTCTGGAAATTCTTCAGTTCTGCTGTACTTCTGAAACAAAGTGAAATGACTAAATAAACAAATTGATTCAGATGCAGAGAACTATTTAAAATTTATAAATCCCCATGAATCTGTTTTGATGAAAATGCCAATGTAGAGTAGCATTATACAGACAGTGAATCATCTACTCATTAAACCCCTACAATCTTTTTTCCTTGTGACATAAAGGGAACGCATTTGTGGGCTAATTTTGAAGACATCAAAATACATCTGCTTCTAAGAATTTTTTGCTTAGATATATGCCTCGCTGTGCTAGAAACATCATTCAGCATATGCATAAAGGTATAAGTTGCAGTTTTTTCTTCTTCTGACCCATCATTTTCCTCCTGGCCACATTTTACTTCCAATTACTAAATTTATCCTACTTTAGCAAATGTTCACTTGTCTGTGCATAGCTAAGACCGGTGTGAATTAGATTGCAAAGTAAAAAAGTAAAACATCAGGAAACAAAATCTGATTCCAACAATGGGCACGTGCACAAAAATCATGCAAAGCATGACTCCTCCCTCCCTGTACACATGCATACTTTTTTTTACACACATCCTATTTGCATTGTTGCGATTGCCCTCCCCATTCTGTAGAACAGCCTATATTTAATCCCCACAGAAAAGATCAAGGATGAAAAATATTATGTATTTAATTTAACAGATAGTTCACTAATGTTGAATGTCTGGCTGCGTCAAAGAAATGAGCTGCATAACTTTAAAAAGTTTATCTATTGTTCACTAAAACTCAAACACCAACTGAACCCAGTCAAGCAGGTTACATACTAGACAAATTGCTATTGAGGTATATGTGTACATACATTATCAGTAGACCACCAGCCCCCATAAACAAGCATATGCATTTGTGTAAACAGCCCTCTCCAGGTGTACTAAACGGACAAACCATAACTATGGCCTTAGTGTGATTTGTATTTATAATACAATGTATTCATTTTTTTTAAATATGATAACCAGTATATCTTCATTCTTTCAATTATGCATTAATACGATATTTAAGATAACACATTCATTCATTCATCATTTCTTTCGGGCAGCGGACACGGAGCAGGCAGGACCGGACTACAGCTGGTTACGGTGTACTACAGCGAAGCCACAGATAAATGGAGACCATTAGGATTGCAAAAAACTGCAACCATAGGAGCTTCAAGGTACCTGGTTCTATGACAGAAATACCAATGTGTGTGAAAGCTGGTTACCAAAAAAGCTACCTGTAGTAACATTTCTACGAGCCTTTTTACATAGGAAGAAGATGGCTGCCACGTGGAAAAAAGATGGCGGACTCTACACGATGCTAATGGCGTCACTAGCTGTGAGGACCAAAATGAAGGGACCACTTGATAGCGTATCGTCTCCTGAATAACCAGCCAAGACATCCTAGGAAATAATAATTTAGCAGCATGGAATAATAGCAGCACATGAGAAACTCTGGAGCCAGCGACATGCTGCACCCCGGTACCTGCCTACGCAAAGGATTGAAAAGCTTTCATATTTGCCGTTAATTGCCTGAATAATAGGGTTCTCAATTGGTAACGAGAAACCCTTTTCGAACAATCTCTATCACGAATCAGACTTGATCAATTTTTGAACACCGCTCAAAATTAACAGCTAACAACCTAACAGTGATTACACTTTTATATGTCGCATAGACATATTAGTTAAACAAATTTGTTAGGGACTTATGATACGTACACTATTGTACTAGAAAATTGGTATAGCTAGGATGTTAAAAGAGTATTCTACCACTTATTTATTCGATTCAATTGCACAGGTGGCTGACACGTTATTGGGTTTATTTTTGTCCATTAGATTAACTGGACTGAATTTGAAATAAGTATGGAAATGGCGTCACAGGGCGTAAACGACATCCATCTATGACATCGGCTGGCCGACCTCCGGGACTTTTCCTCCTTTTCCTCGTCCAGAGCCCATCAACATAGCGATATGAGAAGACTATTTTTCTCTCGCTATTATTTGGTGCCATTGCAACTCTGGTTTGTAACAAGCTCACCGATTGGTTGATAGGGTGTGTGTGTGTTGGGTCTATTCCCACCCACCCCGGGGCTTACATCCATGTCAATAACTACTATTTAGTGGTATGACATGACGCCCAAATTAATTAGCTCACTTTGTGCGTATAAATGCCCGTTGGGATGTGGCACCATTCCTTACCCACGGGAAAACTAAATCATCAATGTTATATTGATGCAAACCAGTTAACATATGACTTCTCATGGCCGGCTTCACTATAATTTAAACTCATTCATTCATATTTAAGATATATTGTAATTACACATTTTTAACTTGTATGTTCATACACTGCAAAGAAAGCTTTTATGGGAGCAACTTTCTGGTACATACACAAATACCATCCACAAATACCAATACAATGTGTGTATATATATAATATATATATATATATATATATATATATATATATATATATATATATATATATATATATATATATATATATATATATATATATATATATATATATATATATATATATATATATATAATGCAATTACTTTTAATTTAGTTACATATATCATGCATGTATCATAATGGTTGTTTTTTTAGTCTACTTAACACAAATATTCCCCTTTTATGTATGTATCACAATTATTTTTGTTAGTATACTTTCTCTAATGGGTTGATAAACTTTTGGACTTTTGCATCATAACACTTTCCTTCTCCTTAAGTTTTTCAACTTCAGACAAGACTGAATCCCTTAAAATAAAATTTTGAAATGTGTAAATACTAATGTTGAACTTGGAAATTTTTAGTTTTGTATCAAACGAAAGCATTATCATTTATATTGGTTATTATGATGGGAATGATAATGCTTCAAGAAATAATAATAATAATAATAATAATAATAATAATAATAATAATAATAATAATTTATTTATTTAAAGGGGTGACTCATTTAGTCAAAGACTATTTTCCCTTGAGGCCCTTTCACTAAAATACGAACAACATGATGAGGAATATATAAATAACAAAAAAAAAGACATACGCCAACGAACAATTTACAACAAAAATATTATTATAATTAAAACAAAACATATTTTAACAAAATTCACAATCTTTACTAACTGTAAGATATTAATATTATATAGAATGATACATTTTCAGGTAATACATAAATTCCTTAGATGTGCATCTACCAAAATATTTGTAAACAAGTAAATTTACATAAAATTTAATAAAATGAAGTAATATTTACACAGATGCCATATCTGATTATGATGTGGTTATATCAGACACAGCAGGAATTTGTATCCTATCCATTGTTGGCCCAGGTGTAGAAGTTGTGGTCATGACTTCTGTGACATTCCTCTCTGTTTCTGATGTTTTCTTTGCACTGCCATTCAATTCATAATTAATATATCAAACGAAAATAAATGTTTCATTAGACACAATAATTATATATACTTTACAAATAATAGTATTTAGAAAACATACTTAACTGCATTGCATTACTTTCATTTACAGCCATCACCATTAACATTATATATAATTTTTATTAAAGAAACAGTAGTGAGTGCTTGCCTCTAAATAAAGTCTTATGGTTGCGTGCGAAAATGAAGATGATCATTAATTCACCTTTGATAGCCTCAAAAACAGCGCAGTATATGTTATGGTTTACATGCGGGTTTCAGCGATATTGTTGCAGGGCTGTGACATTTTATTTCAAGCTAAATGGAATAATGCCAGTTTATATCACAAGTTATTTTGAAAGTTTGATAAAGAATTAGCAATACAGAAATAAAATAACGGTATAAAAACTTGACTGTTCATTGCAAAATTGAGAATCGCCTATCCAGCAAGAATTTGGCGACCTCTGGATTAGTTTTCAGGCTCAAAGTGTACTTCTTTTTATTTCATCGTTCATGCTGGTCACCAATACATATGCGTGTGCTGCCATAATTTGCCCAGAGAGCCTTTTTTCCCCCTCCTTTCAGAATCGCTTTCAATTTATAGCTGCGTGACTGCGTCCGCCATTATTTTTGTAAACACGTGTTTGCGCATGGCTAAAATTCTTCATCTTCGGGAGAGGTAAACTCAGAGGTTACATGAATATAGGCATGACAAATACCGCTTTTTGTCTGCCAGACAATAATGAAAACTTGCGTATTTTATCACAAAAGTTCCGATACTAGCCTGATTTCGGCCTCAGTAACAGCCTGAATGTTTTTTTTTTCAACAAAATAAGTAATCAGGAACAGAAAAAAGAAATATATAATTTCATTCGTTTTTACCTAGTTTGTATGCCTTAAAATTGTATTTTTACTATGTAATCTCATCTGCAATCATTGCACAATATCACATTTGAATTGTCTTCTCATTACCGAGTACAGTTCATTCCGCACAGAAATTAAAATTACAGAAGTCGGTTCGTAAACTGATTTTAATCTGTTTTGAGGTTTACGTTGAGACAAGCAAATCCGAAACAAGGAATTACATTACGCGTCTCCTCCACGACTCTGTGCCGAGCTGGGAAACAAATAACGTAACCCTACGATTAGGGTTTCCTTGTCTTGGTAGAAACGCCGACATGGGTCATTTGTCTCATCACAGGAGTTTGATACTTTATCAATAAAGTACGGCGAAATCTCTGACAAAATGAATTCCCCTCATCTGTAATATAAATAAGCACAAGGAGTGCAAGCGTGACCATAACCCATCGTTCGATTAAACTTTTTCTGATGAGTCTTTTATCGCTTCAGAATCGCAAGAGGACTGAAAAACTACACATATACATTCAAAAGACGGTGACGTACCAACGCATCACTCTTAAATGACCATGTCCTGAATGCAATCGGCGAATTAACCTTTATTTTCACCATGACGGTCATATTCAATTTCTGAAAAAAATCGACCTGACTGAAGTAGACCATTCTACCAGTTTATACCCTTGCATCTCTATCACTACTTCAATTTCTGACAAAAACGAGATCCAAATCAGCGTGGACATATCGTACTTCAAGTTCAGGATACAAGTAGATATTTCTTATCCGATGAAGCATTTATTAAAGTAGAAGTAAAACTTGTAACAAACGTCATCTCTAATACACCATATGGAGCTAATATTAGTGTTGATTTTGTTAATAATGGCGTTATTCCACAGTGCTTCTTATCTCATGGATAGAAAAAGTATTGAAACAATGCGAAACGATGTTGATGTTGCTACAACGATATTTGCTTTAACGAGGTATTCTGATGATTACACAAGATCAGCTGGTCCGTCGAGGTTTGCTAAAGGCACTAATAACTGTCATGACAACATACCATATAATATAATACAACAAAGAAACGCTGCTGTTAAAGCCGACGCTGGTGTGCAACCGGTGGTTCTTCGAGCTAACCCAAATTATAATTTAGGATTTTCAACAAGTAAATCATTGATAAGAAGTGATATTTGAAGATTTTCATGTGCAATTGCATTGTTTTCTGGTGTTTGAATTTTGCATCTATGTTAGAAACGTCATATTTTGAGCTAAGTATACAGTTGAAGTTGTACAAAAGTGTGATGACGATGATACTGGTAAGTAATAACACTATCGCTATGAAGGAGAGTAATGATCGCAACAGTTGCCGAAGAACAAAAATTACTATCTTTTATGGATAGAAGCAGTAAGTCAGCATTATCATGGTTAACAGTGACCACAGATAGTGTTCAAAGCGTAATTAATAGCTTATTTACATGCCATATAACATCAATTCATGGTGTTTCTGTACCACGTAATATCTTCATTGTTATACAAAATGGTGAACGTGTAAATAATCAAGACGTAAGCATAATGATATTTGAGGAACTTGGAGTTAGTGAAGTTTCCTTAAATGTAAACGGACATCAAGAACCAGCTGCAGATATATTATTAAACTTTGATCAAAATCATGTAGCACGTGCATTTCATCCATTAATGACATTTATGGGACGCAAGCAGATAATAGATACTGGTTTGCAAATATCATAACTGGATTTTAAAAGTCTCTATCCGATCTATTACTTTTCGCTGGATCATCTTGATATAGTTAGACAGTCTATAGTTAAGATACAATTTCGAGCTCGGTTAAATAGAGATGTTGATGCTACTTTTAATTACAGAGTAATTGCAGTTATACTTAGTGATACAACAATGTTACGTGAAGGTGTTGGTGAACGAATGAGTTATTGATACCCCAGTCAAAAATATGTACTTAAATGGGTCATGACATTATAAAATGTCATATAGTCACGTTAATGTCACACTGACTTCTGCTAAGGTAAACAAGTTACAATAAAAACTTGCAAATAAATGCGAAACAAAAATAACACTACAGAAAGATCAAATTTCTAGTATCATTAACTAAAACTAAGCATAAACATTTTAACAAGCCTTTGGAATCAAATACAGGATGTCAACTTGCTCTTTCTTACAGTTCCATTAAAAATTCATTAAAAATAGGAGTCTAATAGTTCCGCTTTTTGCAGATAAACCAGCATTAATAGCCGCTGCTGCTCTACCTATTGCAAAAGCAGTTGCACCTGGTTCTCTTGGAATGGCATGAAATAAAGCAACATATCAATGAATAAAGACTTCTAGAAAGTGTCTAAGTCTACCAAGAAATACCCACTCATGGTACGGAAAATGTCTAACAAATCCGGCTAGAATTCGTTGGTGCTAATTTTGATCTAACTAATGCTGCTGAAAAATTAACTCTTATACACTTCAGCGGTGTTTTCATGCACAATCACTTACCAAAACAACCATTCTTGTTTGTCCGTCGATTCAACAAGGACCTCTCTAGTCATCTGAGGGTTGGAGGCGCTGGTTCTTTTCTGTACTTGCGCAGGTGGCTGATAAGGTCTCCCTAACACGGAATGTTCGTTTGCATAAGGGACAGAAAACAGTGGGACATCTCCAGGAGGGTTGATGGCACATGCTTTTCTTTCTGGCTTGCATATTCAGCTGCTGTCCTGCTAGATTCGCACAAATTTGAGCCCTTGTGCAAGAATGAACACTAAGTGTCTCGATCGCTTTCTGTTTGCTCGAGGAATAAGTTTTTATTTTGAATGCTTTTAATGTAGCTTTCAGATTGTCTTTGAAGCGTTCCTTCTGACCTTCGTGGGATCACTGTCCTTCATATATCTCACCAAAAAACTTGCCAATGTAGATCCAAACGAAGTGATTGTATTTCAAGATAAGAAATTAAAATTGAAAACGAGTAATATTTCCTTGCATGATATTATCGTTCCAATTAACGGAGTGAATAGTAGTAATGGAAATTTTGTTGAAAATATTTGTAAAAGCCATCCTGTATTCGTACGGTTGTTTTCAGGTTCCGATAATGAAACTGATCAATTTCAAAGCCTAAATTGAGCTATTTATTGTTCAGAATCTCTCCACGAAGAAATGAAAAATCTTGCGCAGAATTTTCATCGCAAACTCTTTTTTTGAAAAAAAAAACAATATTGAACAATTACTAAATAATTGTTTTACCGTTCCGTCAGATGCTCATCACGTTTCAAGACAAAAAAATTAATGGAAACAAACACGATTTATATAATTTGAGTATATACAATAAAGTTAAATGGAATATGGACACGGAAATTTATGAAATACTAAAATAATTATTATGATATTATTTCAGTTGAAGTGGCAACGTGTTATCCCGGAAGTTTTCTTGGAATGGATGAAAATCATGGATATTTTAAAAGATTTGGACACTCAACACATGAGATGAACAGAGTTGCAATAACTTTTATTGGACTGTATTCGCCCGTGTCAGTCATTTGAGTTTCCAAAAGATCTTCATTGGGTTCCTTAAGTCTGGTTTGGAAAACAATTTTCACCAAAGAAATGGATAATGACTGTATTGTTACGATATCTGATCGACACAAAACAAAAAACCTAATATTTTTGACAGTGAGTGAAGAAATTATAAAATTTCGTCCGCATAAAGAAGTATAGTTACCACAACTAAAGAAATATTAAGAAGATGAAAATCCTGATATAACCGATTTTGAAGAAGATAAAAATGAAAAAGATCTTTGCAGAAGTAAACTCGATATATTTTCGCAAGGAGAACGATTTGATCATAAAAGACATTATACAAGATTAATTATGGACGATGCTGAACATGATTTTATAATTGCTGATGCAACGAAGAGAAATGTGTTTGTAAGTCGACAAAACGATTACTTGTCTAACGGAACTAAATCATATACAAATGTTAGTTACATTAATGGCGAGTCACCACAGTGTGCCCATTTAAGAATTTCAATGTTCACGTATGTTTCGATAGATTTATTAACAATGATAAACAGATTTTCTAACTCTGCGGTTAGATACGCTACGGATTCATTCTATATCGAAAGAATCAGAATAGCTGAATCAATTTTTTATAAGAGTTGCTTACGATGTATCATTGACAATAAAACAAGAAAAGTTGCATAATTATTCTGAATCTGCTGATGTTGAAATCAAGGATATATATTCAAAAATAATCAGACATCAAAACTGTCATAGGCATCGTCAGTGTATGATCCTATGACAAGACATAAAACAGTTTATCTTAATGGTCCTGGCGGTGCTGGTAAAACAACTCGTGGAATTGAATAATTTCGAAATTTTGATATAATCGTTTTAACACCTACACCCTCACCAGAGATGGAGGAAAGAAATGTTAAATCGTGCACTTATCATAAAATCTTTCGATGGAAAATAGACAAATGGACTTCTGAACGAATGGGTTAAAAATATGTTATAATAATTATTCTTTGAAATAAAATAGGGCCCACATCTAAAGATATATTTAAATTATTTCTTCATTGGTTATTAACAAAAATGTTTGCTTTGATAATGTGCGGTTATCATGGTCAACCAACACCATTTATTGCATTATCTCCAGAACGTTTGATCCAGAATTAAGGAAGTTAAGAAATTAATCAGACTACAATTGAATAATGTTCAGTGTGATATAATGCGTAACATAATTTCAGAAACACATATAGCATATAGACGATATTTGGAATTTGCAGAGACCAGATGATTTTATAGTTACAAGTAGAAAGATAATTCGTAGTTGGTTTCAACAGCAATTGTTCGCGTTACATTTAAAACGTTTCCAAAACTTCTCGTACTATTGTGTTATCGCTCAGCAGATACTCGACGGTAAATTATTGAAGATGATATACCAAGACCCTTGGCAGAGGAGGAAACAAACATCTTGTGTCAAATAACATTGTTTTAGTTCCTATCAGTGTTCTTGAGAGCACGTTAAAAGCCAAACTCCATGGAAGCTAGGATATGCATTGAAAATTAATTCATCTCAAGGATTAATTATTTCTGCAACAGTCGTTTGGATTGTTGATGATAGAATTCAGCGGTCAAACTTAGTTTATCTAGCAGTGTCTCGAGTCAAAAGAATATCTCAGCTGCGGATGATTATAGTAGACTTTACAGAAAATAATAATGAAACTGGTGGCACAAACAATGAAGTTGTTAGTGATGATATAGTAAGAACAAAAATAGTTATAAACAATGTGGAAGAAAACAAAACTCGGCATTAATCTTGATGCTGAAAGTATCATGATATTCAAGCAATGACAGAATAATCATTGCTTTAGCTATAACACAGTCATGTTGTGGTAGTATTCAAATAATAATCCAAAACAATTTACCGTAGATATAATTTAAAGTAATCTCGGTTACATGCATAAAAATATGATGCTGGTCTGTCTTGAGAGTAATTATGTTGAGGTGCTGTTCACAAAATTAAATTTGATGATAATTGTGTATCTTCAGGAATTACTTGTAAATGTTTACTTTTAGGAGCAGTTGAATCTAATCTGCAGATTTCAGGTCCGCCTGTGGCTATTACCACGCTGTAAAGTTTATGTTTAGCTACAGTCCAAATATGACCACTCACTCGTTTTTAACGCTTTCAAGCTCAGCGTGTTCATATAAATATCTGGCAGTCATATTACATAGTGCTGGTTGTCTTGAAAAGTCATGTCATTGTTTTGGTATATTTCATTGCGTTTGCATTAATGGGTTTCATAGAAATCGAACGAATAATTTCAGTACTTAATCCAGCTAGAATATTTGGTAGTCTTATAACAGATTCATGAGACCTCTCGTCCTTTTAAATTATCTCCTTTGAATATTGATATCAAATTAACCACTCAGCAAGATTTCGACTAAATCTTTCAACAATTGCCTGATCACGATGAATTACAGCATGTCCTTGTCTGATTTTGACGTTATGTTCTGTAATCAAAGATGATACTGCACCAAAAAAATCTTTGCCAGGATCAACCCGTAGTAGTTGTGGGTATCGTAGACCACCATGTTGATAAATTCATTCTGAAGCAAATGAAACTTAAGCAGCTATTTTAGTTGATAATGGTTCTGCTTCTTTATGTGCTCTTGCAACATCAACTAGAGTCAACGTATATTTGTATGTATGTACGGCAAAAGTAAAATATCCGCCTTATCAAATTCAATAAGAATGCTGGCATGAAAACGTTGTACTGAATTTGTTTAGCCAGTGGTAGATAAATTTGCCATATTGCCTGTCGAATTTGCAGGAACAGAATGTTACATTTGCTGCATCAGCGAGTTTATTAATCGTTGCTCTACCTCTCCAATATCTTCTTGGGCTATAATAAATCGATTCATTATTTTATAATCGGTTTAATTTACCTTTCATTACGGATCTTACTAACCAATTTATATATATATATATATATATATATATATATATATATATATATATATATATATATATATATATATATATATATATATATATATATATATATTTAGTGAGTGAATCAACTTCAGATCTGCAAATTGTCGTTGTTGCAAATTTTTATTTTTATTATCTTCATCGTAAATGTGACTGCTTAATCAATCGCGTTTATTCGATCTATCGGTTTTGCATGATCATTTTCGTCAAGTCGAATATAATATCGGGTTCCTGGGCCACACTAATTATATCCAAGATAATGATTTTCTCCTTGATATTTATCCCATGGAGTTTCTGGTAGTTTTCTTAAAGAAGCAGCAATATCACCACCTATATTTTTTAATAGTCAAGAGAGACATATTTGTCATTTTTGTACCACATTTACACACATAACTGTAAGTACACGCTTTTAATTTTTATATTTTCTTCTTATTGTTGGTAATCCATTTGTTGTGGTAGATGCTCTACATCAAACACAATATAAATTCATATTATTTATTATATTTGTAAAACATTAATGTCATTGATTTCTCAGCGACACGAAAACAAGGACCAGTCACACATCATCAAGCGCTACCAAATTATCCTAGAGATATTATCATCGGTCCATCTGGGTCTGGTACGAGTAAATTTAGAGTTCTCTAAGAATGATATGGCTCAAGTTGAATAAGTTATATTTAGTAGCTCTGTCACTTGATGATCATCGATGCCATGATGTGCTCAAAGATTTTAATGACACCAGATTTTTGAATGAAGACGGTGATGGTATAATTGATTTTATCAACGATATTGATGAAGCTCCGTCAATAGATGAACCTGATGGATTTAATAAATAATATAGTTGTCCATGATCACAATCAAATCCAGCTCAAATATTTCCTAGAGGCAGACATAAAAATACATGTTATTTATGTTACTCAGTGATATATACAAATACTTAAAGTGATCAGTGTATTATGTCAGTGTATCTAATGGAGTTGATACACATACTCTGCGATATATTCATCAGACTTGGAGTTCAGAGGATTTGGAAATAATTAAATTAAAAGCTTATTTTCACATGCTCAAGATACCCCAACGGATTTATAACAATAATTTACATGATCCTAGATCAAAATATCGTTAAAGTCTTGATAAAATCTTCATATAGTCATCCTGTATTTATAAAATCTTCATCAGTATTTCTATCATCCAATTTGCTCTAACTCTAATGTATAATCATTTCTGACCCGTATTATTTCATTCATATGATTCTCTCTCGCATCATCTATATTGTTTATAAAAAATCATTTACTGATTCACGTTCTGGATTAATTCGTAATTTTAATTATTTATCTAAACACAAACCTAAAGAGCAGCAGAACGGCCACGACCTCAATGGTCCATCAAGGGCCGTATATTCGCAAACTTTTTCTACCAGGGAAAGTTTTATTTTCAAAATGAAGGATATTTTGTTTACCTTCAGATAGGCAAATGGACATTTCTATCTCGATGTCTGTTCGCCCTTTCTGCTGCTCAAATAGCAAGCAAGATCAGTTGTTGGACACGATTAAATTGACTCAGCTCAGCATTCTCACTCCTACTTCTGAAAGAGTTGGTTCCTTTTCCTGATGTGACATTGCCGTAATGATGAAGCTAGCGAAACAAAAGAGAAAAACCAGGTAGTCAAAACTGAAAAAGAAATTAAACAGAAAGAGAAAGAAACAGCAGCGTTACTCCAAAAGATGTAACAAGATATGAAAAAATGAATCCAGTCTTGAATTGCTGAACAAAGAGCATTTGTTTGTTTGTTTGATTAGGATTTTTAATAAAGCTTTCAGAATTTTTCAGTCATTTTGCTACGATGTTTGCAGTGAGGCAGTTTATAGTGATGTCTAGCACTGGGGCATCACACCGTATACATGTAGCTTGATGTCCCACCCAGTCACATTTTCCTGACACCAGATCGTCCAGTCCTAACACTAACCTAAAGAAAAAGAAAGAAACTGCAGCGTCACTCCAAAAGATGTAAGAGGAAAGGAAAAATGAATCCAGTCCTGAATTGCTGAACAAGGAAGAAGAAATGATTCAGCTGAGAAAAGAAAAGGTTTCAGAGCGACTTTTCTGTAGAGGAAATAAACCCCAAAAATGGGAGATTGTTAAGACCACTCAAGCTATGATCAAAATCGGGTAGGTGGAACATTTTGTGAAGTCACTTCCAGAATTCAAGGATCATATGTTGCAAGGGTCAGCCGGTGAGGAAAAGTACTATAAATCATTAGCTTAAATGTCTTAATAAGTCGTCTCAACTGAATGCATGTACCCTATATTAAATAAAAAGCATGGATGAAAATGTACTGCAGCTGCTTGAAGAATCATTGAGTTCAAGAGGGTATTGGAGAGCACTCAAAGTCAGCGAAAACGTCGATCGCTGGGGAGCCAGACCCATATCTCTAGTGATGGATGCAGCTTTTACTGTATCCATAGTAAAAACATCAGCAGGCTCTTCAGAAAACTGCGATGATACCCGGCACTAGGTTAGAAAAGAATTCACAGATTCTGCAGAGAAAAGTCTGTGTACAAGAGACGCATGAACAAATGCCTAAATAACAATAGTAAAACAAATCATTTTACCACAATGAGACAAGGTTGTTCTGAAACCACAACTGGTGGTTCTATTGCCAGCACTATAATTCCATTTGTGAAGACAATGGGGCCAAAAATATTTGCATTCGTTCTAGCAGCAGAGAGGGGAGGGGGGGGGGGGGCGAACAGACCAAATCTTGGAAGCGTCTTTTTGGCAAACTAAGGCTTCCTCTTTAATGCTTTATAGAAGCGTCTATTTGGAAAACTATCGTTCCTCGTAAATGCTTTATAGGCAAAACAGAATCAAAAAAAAAAAAAAGACGCCATGGTCGTTGTCACACACCCCTGCTGCTATAGGGTTAACACTAGCAATTTACGATGAAAATCTATTTAGGATTTCACAAACAGACTAATTTGTAAAACCTCCACTTGTAAATCAATTAGATTACTGGACTGGTCAGTGAGTTTATAATTAATTCTTGTTAATGAATCATTATGACATCGCATATAGACCGGATTAATTGGAGACTCAAATGATTAGAAATCTGGGTGGAGGTGTTGGTGCAAATGAATATAAAATATATCCCTGCTGAGCTTGATTTGATCGCTCGAGATTTATTTGATAGCTGCCTTCGTTAACATCACATACTAAATTCAATGCAATCACCGAGAATATATTTACGTTGAATGGAGCGATATGCCTGCCGCCGCCGTCTGGGTCATTATTATGTTTGAGGATTGTTGGTGTTTGTGATTCTGTTGTAATCTTCCATGCGTCATAAAAAAAAATTTAAACCATCATCAATAGTGTCATTGAGAGATTTTTCCATCTCTGGGACTTTATATTCTGGTAATTTAATATTTGACAACTCTTCTTTTGTTATATTATACGCGGATAGAAAACTTTGCTTGTCTCCTCCTCGATTGTCATTAGATTCATTAAATGATTTAATAAAAATGTTCATTTAATTGTTTTATATTATCTATGCTACTATTCATATGTTTTATCTCTGCTATGATTTTGTCGCGTGAACCCGTTCCTGAAAGATATTTTTGAAATTTTTTTTGTAGTCGCGCTCTCTCAAGTTCGAAATATTCATTATATCGTTTAAATACCTGAGAAACATATTATTTTAATGGAAACGTTCTTTCAATTATTTTACCATCGTAATCCAGTTCAAAATATAACACAGCGGAATACTTCTCAAGGAACTGAAAACGTATTTTTTTTATTTTTGTTTTATCACCCTCTAGAAGATGATTTATTATATCCAAATCCTTTTTATTGATCTCATCTGTGGTAAAATCAGATTTTTGTGGTTCAGGTGCAGGTAGTATTTCAGGCCATCCTAGCACGGTTCTAATAGAACTCTGATAAATATCTACGATATACCCGGGTGAGTTTATCTCAATGGCAGATGATAGCGTCAGCTCATGAACTGTTATAGCGATTTTCGATTCTTTTCCAGTAATGGATTTTATTCTACGCAGTAAATCAGCATTAATTTGTTCGATTTGGTAGGACCCAGATGGTATCGAAACAACGTTCCAGTCTGGAGTCCCGTCTTCTTTATTTTTATTCGCAAACACCAGGGAATTTTTCGGTTGTTGACCACCAAATGCTACCGACCTAATGTTAGGCCAACTATGGTATACTCGTAGTTTTGCTAACGCTATCTCTTTCACGGGAATCGGAGTAGGGAAATTCACACTGAATTCAGGATTGGTTGATATTATTGAGATCATGCTTGTTTTCACCGAGTTGGTATTTTTCGCTATTCGTTGAAGTAGTTCTTGCGATTTGGCCATTGTTATTATACTCTTGTTGTCGCTCTAATTTTGACATCGCGGAATCATAAACACATACCATCGCGGAAAACTCACTATCTGATATTAATGTATCATCGAGTGACGACGATATCATCGATGATAACTGCGAGTATGCGGTTGATACAACTTGAAATTTGATTACGTAATCTTGCAGTTTACGCTGGCTGCATGATTATATTTTTTTATTATCGAAATAATTCCTGCGATTGTTGTTGCCGCGGATATACAAATTGGAACAGCTATCGGGGCAATCATTGTCACCTAGGAGATTATAATACCGGCTCCGGTGATTACACCACTCATAGAGTACACGGTAACATCAACTGCGGTGATTCTTCGTCGGTATTTTTTTAAATTTTTGTTTGGTACTCCTCAGTGAGGGTTTTGAGTTTAGTTTGAAACTCTCTGACTTGATCATAACGGTATTGAGATACCGAAGGTATCGTCGGTGATGAAATCATTAGTGATGACATTTTATTTATTACAATAGATTTCAATTTAGTTATTTTCCTAAATCCGCTACAAATTCCACATACCATGTTACTGAAACCCTAGCCAAATTACTATCAGTGGATACTATCGTGAATTGTTCAATTGTTCCCTTGTCGATGATCATTGATATCGTATTGTTAACTCCAGATGAACTCGTTGATGAAATATTAATTTGAGTTGGTGTCACTAGTGTTAATCGATAAATACCCTTGACGGTCGCGGTGATATTTAATATGTTATTTGTAGGTGTCCACGTAAATGATCTGTGTTGGATCGCGTATACGTTATTCATGATATGTTTTTGTTCGTGAGGGATTTTTATGTTTTCAAGTTTTTCTATCATTCTCGGTAGATCATCCTTGATGGCATTGGTGATCGTTTTAATATCTCTGATTGTCTTCCTTATTTCCACGATTGCATCTGAAAATGATCTCTCTTCGCGAATAACCCCATATCGCTGATTAATCGCTGTTATTTCATTGAGTTTCGTGATAATATCAGTGAGATCCATTTTAATATTATCGGGTTTCACGTCTTTACCAAAAAATTCATCGACGGCGTCATCAGTCTTTTTAAAATTTGTACGCAGATTACCAAATTGAACTATATGAGCGTCATACTCGGATCGCAATTTTGCTAAATTATCGATAGCAGTTTTTACATGTATGATATGTAAATCAGGGTGTGAACGCGGAACACCAAAGAAACTATTTATCGGGGTTTCGATGTTATTAATTATACTCTGTTGTAATTGATCAAAATTAATTATATGATCGTTGTATTCTGATTGTAGGTTTTGCTGGGCATCCACAATAGTTGAAATAAGTACACCTGGTTTGAGTTTACCCTGATCGGAAAATACCGCGATAGCATTTTCTGTTACACCGCGATGTTTAACTAAGATTCATCAAGGGAAACATTACTAGTTTTCAATTTACCCTGACGATCTTGAAATACAACTATTTCATTGGGATCAACACATGCTAAGTTATATTTCATCTTCGATTATTTTTTTTATATCACCGGTTGCAGATATTCCATCAGTGCCATCGGCACCGGGTTTCTTCAACATTGATAAAGATCTCCCCCAAATATCAATCGTGTTATTTTATATAATTTCTCTCTAAAAAGCTACTACTAGTATACTCATTTACGACCCGATGAGGTGGTTTTCTCCATGATGAAATAGCGCCAAGGACATTCAATACTTCTATGCCGCATATTGGTGGGTCATTTATTTGTTGTGTTGATAGCGTAGAATACCAGATAGGAGTTTTTACACGGTTTATATAACGCGTAAATTCTTTAGGCGGCGCTAACCCATATGAATCGAAATAAACAATTAAACGTGGATCAATCGCGTATACAACCCAGTGGATTCCAGGTCCGGTGCTGTTATCGAGATTAATGATACCGGTTTCAAAATATTTTGATTGTGCCGGCAACTGATCTTTCATAAAAACACCTCTGAAGTGTTTTATCGTTAGATTTTTTTATCAGCATCGAGCAAATCAAAATTTGACATGGGAACTATAGGTTCTCGAGTTAATAAACTTTTCCTAGTCTCATGCCTTTTCCGCTGTACCATGAATACGGGATTCCTAGTAATCGTTGACATTTTCCCTCTTTTTGTATCCTTGTCCAGCTGCTTTCTTTAGTGCCATCCCTGCCGCGGTACCAACGGCTCCTAACGCTGCCGCTTTAGCTACCGCTGGGGTCGCTGCTTCAATTAGCGCGGGAATCGCAGCTAACAGTGGAAATATACCACCTTATTTTATCATGTTTTTTTTATCGCAGCTGCAGAGAGTGTGATCTGAACGCCCTTTTTATCTTTGAAAGTATCATTGAAGTGTTTGATCTGACGAGTTGTCAGCGATAATTTATTCTGACCACCAGACATCTGATTTTGTTTCAGTGTTATCGTGGTTCCACATTTTTTTTAGCTGATTCTGATTGCAATTTTTTAATCTGACTAGGAGTCAATGTAACACTAATATGACTAAATGACATTATATTAATAACAGATTGATCTAATTGTTAAATATTTTCCACTGGCGCATCGACCATTTTCATTGGTCCACGAACACCTTCGAGATGCATTGATTTGTCGCTGAGAATGACAGCAACTGCTCTATAATTAGCAATACCACCACGGTACACAATAGCTCTAAAGTGTATGTCAACTACGGATTGTCTTGTTAAATCAAGATGTTCCATTGAAAAGTTATAGATCGGATAAAGGGTACAAAAATCATGTTGTGATATTTGTAGACCAGTATCTACGTTTTGATCGCGTCCCATATATGACAATAGCCGATGATAGACGCGTGCAATATGATTTTGACCGTAATGAAGTTGTATATCCTCAGATGGTTCCTGCTGGCCATTTATTCTCAGCGAGACATCAGCAACGCCTAATTGATCAAATATCATATGGCTACGTGCTTCATAACCAACCCGTGTCGTATCCTGTAACGCAATAAATATATGACGTGGAGCTGAAGCACCTGGTTGTGATTCTAGGTTCCGTGTGAATATACCGTTAACAGCTGATTGCTTAACATCTGTTGTTGTTGTTAGCCAACTTAGCAATGATTTTCCTCCTGTATCCATAAATGATAGTAATTCATTCTCCTGCGGCGAGTGCTGGAGTAATTACTGGCATCCACAATGATAGTTTTGTTAAAATGACTTTACCGGCATCAGCATCTGGATTTTCAGCATCCGCTGGAATCCTCCAAATATCGTCACTATCAGTACCTTTTCGCACAAGTACTACTGTATGCTTTGATCCATAGATAACTTTTCGGACATTTCTGCAGAATCCAAATATATGATGTAGTGGAATCGCGCATGAAAATGTCGATGTTGTTCTTTCAACATTGACATACGTGTTGCAGCTCCTAGGTTGTAGTTGGGATCAGTATTTATAATCATATCTTCGACTTCATCATTATTGGCAGGAACAGGAGCAGCACGATTCTTTGGTTGTCTTACAATAAATGGAATTTTTCCAGTAGTATCCTTACCATCCTTTGCAAACATCATAGAAGGGCCTGCCGATCTTGTATAATCGTCGGAATATCTTGCTTGCCCTACTATTGTTGTGGCAACATCAACATCGCGATCTATCGACTCAATCTCTTTTCCATCAATAAGATATCTTGCACTCTCGAATAACGCCATGATACCATTATTAACAAAGCTGACTTGAGCACCAACTGGATATGGTGTATTAGCTGCAACATTTGTTACAATTTCTCCTTCTACTTCGATAAACGCTTCAGCGGGTAGAAAGTATTTGCTTATATCATGGACTTGAAGTTCAATTCTTGATCGAATATTCGGTTGTACTGCATGATAGGAATAGAATTGATAATCGCCTACATAATCATCCTTGCGTACTGGGGCGTCCATATCAAATCAAGTGTCCATTTGAACATTTTATTATATATTCCTTGATCTGAATCGCGATTTCGGTCGGGATCTTAAGCCACTTCCCGCTATCATGTTTGCGATATCATCTTGGTTGCTGGTCGCCAATGATGCTAATTTCTGATCCACTGCGTTATTTAATATTTTACTAACACTTGCAGGCATTACTTCCGTAGATGGTAGTGGTCCCAATGACGAAGTCGAAAATCCAAGGGATTTTTGCGGTGGTTTCCTTCGCCGTCGAACTAATGAAATTAGTTTTTCTTTAGCCACGGAAAACGCTTTCCCGGCAATATCTCCAACAGCACTAATACTCCTATCACGAATCACATCAATGGCTTTCAATGACAATTGTTTTGCTAGCTGTGCCACTTTTGGAGCCATTCTTGAAAATAACCCTGCAATGGTATCGCCAAGACCATCACCATAGTACGCTCTATAGACAGGCAATCGTGAATTTACTACATAGACGCTGGTTGGTTTATCATGGTTGTAGTGTATGATCATCTTATTTAAATGATATTTATCTAATGTGGTGATTAGTCGCTGTGATAACCGTCCGCTAACTCGTCAACAAAATCTCGAAATACATCAATATCCATGATGCCGCCTTGAAAAAACCGCCTTCAGATATCAGCTGCTTCATTAATTATTTCCGGTGAGTTATTTCCAGCTCGTTTTCCTCCGATGAGTACTTCTAATCAACGAATTAAACCACTACCTGAAATTCCCCTTGGAGTTCCACTCTGAGAAAATCCCTTTCCTTTTGTTTTTTTTAGTTGTACCAGTTGCACCTTGTGCAGGGTCAACTTCTGCTCTTATGAGAAGCATATGATGCTGGTGGTTGTGTGATACCTTTTACCATAACCATATAATTATCAAAATTAGGATGCCTCTTTTGTGTGATTCTAGTTCCACCGCGTTTTGCTAAATATATTTTTGATGCCCAGGTGTCTTTTCCAATTCATCATTTATATATTGTTCACACTTATCCCCTTTTTAAAACTATCTCTAGCAAAAATAGATAATTCATGATCGTCAGTGATGCTTCTAATTCTATTTAACGCATCAGTCGTAAATATTTTTTCAGGTAAATAGTCTCCTCGTTCTTTTGAAGTTTTTTCTTCCTGTTGTGCAGGTGGTTCAGGTGGTGGGGAACTAATATCAATATCACTAAATCGTTTAATTTCTTCTTGAAGTTGTCGTTCGTGTTGTTCTTGTTGTTTTGCAGCAGCTATTATATCACCAGGAAGTGTTTTAAAGATTCTTTTGTTTGTTTGGATCTTTTTGCTATTTGTTCAAGCACAGAAAGAAGAGGCGTCTTTTTCCTTTCCCCCTCCTTGGGGATATATCCGTATATCGCTCTTTCAGTGCCTGATTTCACATCTTTGGTTGCTGTGGTTATTGATTTAAACAGGTCTTCAGTCCCTTTTATAAAATTAGTCTGAAGACTCTGTCTAGCTTGTAGATTTTCTCGTACAGAATCGCGTATTGGGATGAGCATCTTAATTGCAGCTAGCCGCTCACGTGCTAATCTAGTCGTTAGTGCTTCGTTTACCATTATAAATTAATACTTGATCTAAATGCAGTGACGAAGTAACCAATGACGAAGTCACCATAAAAAACTTCAAGTAGAAAAAGTGTACGGAAAATAACATTGAAAATCGACCATTTGACCCGACTGATTTATTGATTAAATTTTTTGGTCATTTTTGGGTGTTTTTTAAAATCATTTTTTGTCATTTTTGTGATATTTTTGGTCTGAAAATCATAAAAATAATTTCTAGTAGAAAAATTCTACGGAAAATAACATTGAAAATCGACCATAAGACGCGACTCAGGCAGGCAAAAATCGCCCAAAATCAGGAAAAAATCGATGAAAAATCACCAAAATTCATCCCAAAATGACCAAAAATTAATATAAACAAATTGCTGAAATATTTTCAGTAATTAACAAATCCATTAATTTCCCCACCCCACAATCTACTACAATACTTCCGTGTAGTCCATTGATAAAACCAGTATAGAATTTCAAACCATTATTGATACATTACCCGCCCTTACAAAGTTTGTTCTTGTTGAGCGCGCGCACATACCTGTTAGATGAATAAACGTATAGCTGTCCAATGTATTATACTTGAAATACCTGTTCAACAGACAGGTATGGGTATTTATACATGTCGATTCATAGTGAGAATTTTTACTCTGCTGAGATTACCAAAGAGGAATTTTCGGCTTGACGGATAATCATTTTAATATTACTGATTTTTTAATTAACTGTTCGTTTGATTTCATATTCACTTCCTAATTCTTTCCACGACAGTAAATAACGGGACAGACTTACGTCATTTTCATATTTGAAAGTCTCGTAAATCGCGGGTTGAATTCGTTTAATGAATGAATACGATTTAGGAAGGGTATATTTATTCCTTTGAATGCCATCTTAAAGTCTTGGAAATCGGAGAGGATTCTATCACAATTTAATTTATCTGACAATTGAATTCCTTGAGATTTCAAATTTGAAATCTCAGTTATAACCTCATTGATATTTTCAGAATTCATATTATATTATAATACATGTTTCTAATATGCAATATTGACATATTTTTCAAAAATGAACTCTGTTCGTGCTATGGTGTTTTATCATTCTTAGCACGAGCCTAGAGATATTATGCGATGATAAACCCCATTTGGAAACCCTTCAGGTGTTATTTACATCTGAGGCGCCCAGAGGTTACATATATATAAGACAGCACATCTCATAGGACCACTCATGGTGTATATTTACATCTGACCGGGCCCAGAGTGGCACGAAACATAATCCCCTGAGAAGATATATAACTCGTCAACTAACGGATTAGAAATCTAAGAGGTTATATTTAGTGAAAGGACGTCACACTTTATATACATATATACATATTATTTACATAGGACAATACAGCCGATCAAACCCCAATCGAGTGTTAATGGCTAGTTGTATAGGCATTATATACTATGTATGAATGAATGGAGTATATACAATTGCAATTGTATTATGAATGGATTATATACAATGACATGGTTATGGTATATATACAATGAATGAATGGATGAAAATGAATGAATGAATGAATGGATGATAATGACGAGGAGGGTCCTACACTTACAAGTCATGTTAAACCAATCATACAACCCAAACAAAATCATCCCAGGTTGTATGAATACAAAAACCATTCACACACCACGTTATAGTGTGTGACGTATGATTGGTTTCACACCGACTTGTGAGCTTCGGCGCTAAAGCCCCAATCATATAATAGACGATATGGTATAAAAGCCGGTTTATTATATGAAAGCCAATGACAGAGGTGTGCGATTTTATTCTTTCATTCATATACTTAATAATGATTATTGAAAACATCTAAGCAAGAACAAATACTTGAATAAAACACAAAAAAAAGAATACATCTGTTTGTAAATACCGCGTATTTGATTCGTTTTCTTACAAAACAGATAATTTCCCCAATTTATTATATCTCCGCAGAGAATCATGACAGTTAAAAACTACCAATCGGAAAAAAGCCCATCGAAATCAGATGACAGAACCCATTGAGATCGTAACTCTTTCATAAGCCGTACACATACCCGCACGAGTTATCTCCCTTTTATGTTATATACTATAGTGCAAAATGAAATTTAGATGTAAATGAAATAAATTATTTGTCCTTTTTTTCTGGAAATCGCTGAACGATAAATTCCTTCTGCAACATATCGTTCTGAGGGCTCGCAAGTATCGAAATATTTTCCGGCTTCAGTAATTGATTGGAATACTATTTGCTCGTTATTTGAATTATTAAATGATTTGACACATTTTGCAAATTTCGAGTGTTTTCCACTTTCCCCCCATTTGGTATTCTGACTTTGTGATAGCTCGTAAATTATCTAAAGAATTGTTCTTAGGATTGGAATCAATATGATCAACTACAAATCCACCTTTGATCAATCCATTGTGACATTCGTATATTATTCTATGATCAAGATATTTTTTCTTCCCAGCACTAAACGCCAAATATCCCTGATTATTCAACTGGTTTCTTCAGTCTGCGGTGTCTGACAATACCGTCATGAGACGCTTCATAGTTGCTGATCACAGGATGCGGTTGAAATTCTTGGTCCATTTATATACTATAATATTATTTGTCTAATTCATTACATGGTTTAATTATTACATTATTTGGGAATCTTCCAATGTAGTCTTGAGGTGTTCTTATGATCTTGTCGTTGACACTGTCAAGGACACTGTTAGGGATGGAATTATTAATTCGTTTATCATAATAGCGCTTCAACACTCTGTATCGCTTACCACCACAATTGAGACACAACTGCGATTTACCACGCACCCCTACCCCACATCGTATGCAAGGGAGGGGCCCAAAACATCCACCACGAACACTTTGTAAATGATATCCACAGAATTCCTTTCTGCATGATTTGTTACATGCGGTTACTGATGCTATCATCAACCATTTGCGATGATTCATTATATAATAATTTTCTTATTTAAATACTTGTTTTAATTATAATATGGAGGAGTTCGAGATATTATCGAAAATTACGCCTTGGAAAAATACTAAATTCAATCTTGATAGAGTCTTCGTAGATACACCAAAGAGTCTAATAAGTGATAGAACCATGATAGGTAAAATCAGTGATTGTTTTAATGAATTCAAGCGTGATGGAGCTTCTCACTGTTGGTCAACATTTCGAATTGATGGTAGTGTTTATGCTACCATGAACGACGAAAACTCAGCAGTGATAATGTCACATCTTGACAAGAAAAAGTATTTTTTTTAGAGTGAAATTCATTATCCGTTCAGAAACGGGAGATTGGATTATTCGAGATAAATTTGAACCAATCTTGAAATATAAAAAACTGTCACTGTTAGTCGAGATTCCAAACCAGGAATTTTGACTTCAATAGACAAACCGTACTACGAGAGATCCTATCCTGTAACCGCACTTGTTTATGGGATATATCCGTTCAATAATAAACCGAGTATTGAAAAATTAAAACCAATGAAACTATCATCGTTGAATTGTGTAGCAGAACTAATAATAAAACACTTCACAAATGAGTTGCGTGGAAACAAATTGACGGATTTAAGACGCAAAAAAATAAATGAATGGGGACTAACAGTGAAGGAGCGCGGAGCAACGATTCAAAATGTAGCCGCGTTAGAGCGGATACTAAAATTCCCAATATCAGTAACGAGGACAACAGGCGAGATATTATATGAACCGAAATATAAATCAAGAGGATCCCCAATCAAAATTATTGACCATAACGAACACTTGTGGACACCTGCATTAACAGTATTTCCGCGAGATAGAACAATAAAATATCTACCCGCGGAGTTCTCCCCGGAGGAGAAATTATTTTATTTTATTTACGACTTAAGTAAAAACGATCCTGTGTCAGTGTGGTTACTTCTCAGTTTTGAAAACGAAGAGAGTAAATTCAATGGAGAATTATACCCAATCAAACTTATTGATCATAACGAACACTTGGGGACACCTGCAGTAAGAATATATCCGCGAGATAGAACAATAAAATATCTAACAGCGGAGTTCTCCCCGGAGGAGAAATTATTTTATTTTATTTACGAGTTAAGTAAAAACGATCCTGTGTCAGTGTGGTTACTTCACAGTTTTGAAAACGAAGAGGGTAAATTAGATCAATTTGTAAGTCTCAATGGAGAATTATACCGCACTGAAGCCCTACTCAATGAGATGAAAAAACTAGCTAGTGGTTTATCAACAGAACACGACGAACAATTATTAACAAATGGTTTTACAATTCCGTCGGTTGCAGCTCATTTTGCGAGAAAGAGAAACATGTTGAAAAAACACGCGCAGAATTTCTATCAGATATAAAATCAAGCTGCATCGAATATAACCATCCTGGATTATGGAATACAAAATATGATCCCAAAACGATTTTTCGGTTGATATGGTTGCATGTTATCCCGGGAGTTTTCTCGGGTACGGAGAGTGTGCTAAGTACTTTAAACAATTTGGACATTTCACACATGAACTGACACGTGTTGCGATTAATGGACCACTACCTGATTTTGATTTAACTGGATTCGCTCGTTTGATATCATTTGAATTGGCTTTGTGTTGTTATGTTTGGATTGGTAGACACATATCTGAAAAACACTGGATGCCAATAGTGTTATTACGGTATATGATTGATTCTAAAATACTAATATCGCTGATGGTCAGTGAAGCGATTATATCATATCAAGCGCAGACTGAAGTCTGTTTACCACAACCTGATAGTCTGGATAGTATAATCAGCGAAAACAAAAAACAATTCCCTGATCTCGACGAAGAATATATCTTGAAAAGGTCCAAACAGATATTTAAAATTAGAAATAAACAAGCAAAAGAACTCGGTAGAAGAATAATTGGTAAATTCTCACTAGGTGGAAAATACGACAATAACCAATATTCTTCACGGTTGATTATAGATAGCGTTGAATATGATTTTATAATCACGGATGTAACATCTAGAGGTATGCATGTAACTGGTAAAGCCGCTTTCTTGTCCAATGGAACAAAATTCGGTACAATTGTTACTTACATCGATGGAAAAAATCTTCAGTATACACACTTGAGGGCGTCTATGCTGGCTTATGCTTCTATTGATTTATTTCAATGATAAATAGATTTCCTGACACCGCAGTTAGAGTAGCCACTTATTCATTTTATATAAAAGTGAAACACAGTGAAGCAGTGGCTGAATTCACAAATTCTGACGAGAGTTGGGGGTCATGGAGAATTAAAAAGGAAATACTGCGTGATTATTCCAAATCAGCAGATGTTACAACTAAAAACAATTACTTGAAAAATAATCAGATATCAGAACTATCTAATGCATCGCCGATATCTGATCCAATATGTAGATATAAAACCATTTACTTAAACGGCTGTGGTGGGTCAGGACAGACGACACGTGCGATTGAATTTTTTCGTAGAAACGCATCAAACATGATTGTGCTAACACCAACCCACAGACTCGCAAGAGAGATGAAACAACGAGGAATTAATGCTTGCACTTATCACAGTTTCTTTCGATGGAAAGGTGACGAATGAACTCCTGGCCGAATGGGTGAGAAATTTATTCCTGATGTCGTGATTTGGAATGAGATATGCACGGTGTCGTTAGATGTATTACAAAGATTTCTTGATTGGTTATTGCTAGCGAATACAAAAGTGATAATGTGCGGCGATCACGGCCAACCACCACCATTTGTCGATTTATCCCCATATGATTGGTTGAAGAATTTTGTAGACTATTATGAAGAAATTAATACTGATCGTAGAGCACTTGATGAACAATTACGCGAGTTCAAGAAACTAATTAGATTACAACCGGATAAAATCCAATGTGAAATAGCGCGTGAAATAATTTGGGAAACTCCATTAAATGATTTCTGGGATGCGTGGAGACCAAGCGATTTGATAGTGGCAAGTAGAAAAATAGTCAGAGACACACTTCAGATAAAGTTAATTGACTTGCATAAAGAAAAATTCGTAACACTTCCAACGCCGCTGTGTTATAGACCCAAGGATACACGAAGACAGAATATCGAAATTGATATTCCTGGGCAAAGAGAGAAGCGAATTCTCGTGTTAAATGATATTGTGCTGGTTGATATCAATGTCGTCGAAGATGCATTGCGCGCTGATAAATCCCCTTGGACGTTAGGTTACTCAGCGACGATACATTCTTCACAGGGATTAACTATATCCGATACAATTGTTTGGATGGTAGATAATCACATCGAGTGGTCGAATTTAGTTTATCTTGAGGTGTCATTAGTACGAAGAATAAATTAACTTCGAAGAGTTGTTCTAGATGCTAATGACACAACAATAAGTGATATTGTCAACAATGATATAATCAGAAAAAAAGATCTCTGGCTATAAACAGTAGGATAAACAAAAATAATAGAGAATTTGACATTGTTGCCGAATTAATAATTACACTGAAACAACAACAGAATAATCACTGCGCGAGTTGTAATTGTATAACGAGTTGGAGTTCGTCGGATAAAGATTCTTGACAATTTAACGTAGACAGAAAAAATAGCAGCATAGGTCATACCAGAGATAATGTGATGCTGGCTTTTCTTGAGTGCAACAGACGCAGAGGTACTAGTTCAGACCACGCGGCGGTAATTGAGTATCCTCGGGTATCACTTGTAGTTGTTCACGAGTAAATCCTAGCTGAGGAGCAGTTGAATCCAATCTATAGATTGCTGGTCTATGCATGGATCGTGTTATACTAGATATTTTATGCGTAGTGACACTCCAAATAGGATCAGTAGACCTTTTTTTTACCACCTTCGAGCTCTCCTGGTTCATATCGCGTTGTTAGTTTTCATATTAATTGTTCGACTAATCTCATTATTCAGCGCGGTAACTACGCCTGGTAATCTCTTGACCCATTCACGAGATCGTTTATCCTGAATAAATTCCTTCACGTATTTATATCCAAATAACCGCTCAGCAAGTGTGCGATTAAATCGTTCAACAATTGCCTGATCGCGATGTAGTGCAGTATGTCCTCGTCTGATAATGACATTATGATTCTTCATTGTTGATAACACTGCACCCTGAAATTCCTTGCCAGGATCAACTTGTAATAGATTTGGCCAACGCAGAGGACCCCTTCGATAAATCCTTTTAAATGCAAAAGCAACTTCAGTTGATGATTTTGATTTTAACGGCTCTGCTTGTTAATATCGATTCGCAACATCAACTACAGTTAGCGCATACTTGTAAACACCATCATGCGGCAGAAATAATATATCGGCCAGATGAACTTTATTAGGTGCGCTGACATCAAAATGCGAGTACGGTAGTTAATTCGTTTAGACGGTGGTAGATAAATTTGCCATATTGCCTGTTTCGATAACCAATCCGCTGCTGTAGTATTTTTCACCTTTGCAGCGTTAGCGAGTTTACTGATTTCTGATTTACCCCTCCAGTATCCTTTTGGAGAATAATAAATAGATTACATGTTGTTATTAATTACCAGCACCTAACATCAATTTACCTTTCATTGCCAATTTTACTAACCATGAAGCCAATTTTTCTTTGAAGGATTTATCAGTGATAGAATTCAACTCATGAATCAATTTTACATCTATGATATGTCTGTGTTGCAGATTGATGCTTTTATAAGCAACATCACGAGCATGACACGCCTTATCAATGGCGTTTATTGGATATTCACCGGGTTGGGGTTGGTTTTGATCATCGAGTCTGATATCGAGTCTAGTCCCGGGTTCACAATAACTATACCCTGGAAGATGTTTTTGTCCTGGATACTTCGCCCTTGGTGTTCCTGGGAGTTTTACTAACTTGGCTGTAATATCACCCAGGCCTTGAATTTAACACAAATTTCCTGGTAGCCATAAGGACTAGTGTACTGAGAAATTTACTAGCCCTGCCAAACATTTACTAACCCTGTCCCCAAAACAATGTAACACACTCGTATTGCGATTAACAACAATTTTATTTCATGAAGAGCATTATCATATAAAATGTAGAAGTACAGAAGTATAAATTCTACTTTAAATCATCAATAAATTCACATTTCTTGTTTATCAAGATAATCTGGATCCAATTCCAGAAAGGGATACAGGTGTCCTTTCTCATCCTCCATCTCCACTCTGGGTCCATATGGGGTTTGTTCTGGTCCTCCCTGAAACATTCCACAAATGTATTGCTGATAATGGATCATATGTTGGAATGTCATTTGTATGAAACATGATGAAGAGTAGGTCGGACAGAATCCAAGGTCGCAAACAAGATTTCCAGTCACTCTTTCCCATTTTCATCTCTAAGAAACCCCTTTCAGCATCAGCAGAGTGGGCTGGGATTGTCAGGATGAGGTCAATCAATGACAGAATATTCTTGCAGTCAGCAGCATATGATTGTACAACTGTGGGCCAAGTCAAAGCATAGATGTCTTTGTAACTGCAAGATAACAGAATGAATTAATAAATAGAAATTTTAATAAATTTATATAAAGAAAATAGTATCGTCAGTATATAAATAATGTTTTTATTGAATTGTTTTTTAAAAGATTTCTTTATTTCTTTAAATGGCTACCTTTGTAATCAAGATACTATGCTAAATAAAGAATTTTTAATAAATCTGGCATCAGCGATGTTTCTTGCATTTATTTTAAATATTTGAATATACACCTACTTGCTGTAGGCTTTGATCTCATCCAGCTGACACATCCATACATAATCAGTGAAGGGTCTTCTGTTCTTTACGATAGCATGTGCATTTCTAAACAAATTAATGAGCCGGTCAAATACATGCCTATTTAAGTTTTCCAAGATCTTCCCAGCGGTAGATTCTTCTGGTGATATCTGCATAGCTGCTTTTCTCTCTGAACTCTTTTTGTGTTGCCCACAGCTTTCATGTACGTTTATTAATTCCATTTTAATGTTCGAACAACCCGCAACAAAACTGGAACTTTTCTTTTTGTTTTTGCGAATTCCATACACCAGTTACACAGCATTATGTTCTTTTCCTCATCATAATTCAGCCATTCCATGTCTTCTGAAACGTTCGATTATGCTTTTCCCTTTCATAAGAATAATTCCTCTCTTTTATGTCATTTTCATTCAACTTTTTCTTTTTTTCCCGGAGGCTGAACACCTTCTATAAAACAACACATTTTGCCTGTCTTATAATGCGGGAATTGTGCCTCGTTTTGAAATATGAGATGTTACAGTATAACTGACGCGAATTATTTGAAGTAAGAAAAGGAATGACACAGTGTCCTTTATATAAAAACAAAAGTCTGAGCAAGAAACCCGTTTAAAAACACGTGCCTCCCATCTCCCCCTCCATCAAATGGCTTCTCCCTAATAAAGACTTGACTTCAGCGGATGTTCTGCACGATCAAAGCAGTGGCTAAAGTAAACACTGTTATAAAACATTAACATCAAAAGATAATGTTAGTTTCAACTTGGAAAATGTGTGCTCCCATCAAACGAAGCCATCTAACTCGGCGTGTTGTATTTAACTCAGGTGCTTGACGCGAGCTTGGTGTGAATGAAAAAGAAAACAATAATCAAAAGGAACAAAATCATACATAGCGACAAAAATACCAAAAATATTCCTGAGATATTTTTCTAAGGTATTTTTGTCACTCTGTATTGCTTGTTTCTATAGATTTTTTCCCCTCTTCACATCAAGAGCACATCGAACACCTGTGGTATTTAACAGATCCAATTACGGTCTCATCATTAATAACGTATGTTTGGAAATTGTTCCTAATTAATCGAACCTCAGTGTATTGTTGAAATTAATAATAAGCATGAATATTTTCAATCTTAGATGCCCGTGTGAGATTTTAATTCCCATCTAATGCTTGGATATCTCCACGTGTATATAATTATTTGTTCAATCGTTTTGGGGGGAAAAATATAAAAGCTATTCTTATTATCATAGAAAAAGTAGTTGCTTGGAAAATGATGTGTCAGTAATGTTATCATAATAAATTCATCTAATTCTTCTAATTATTTCGATGCAAACGTAAAATATGAGCTACCCATTTGTGACTCGGAGCAAGCAAAAAAAATTACCTTGAAGAAACAAACATGTAAACTAATTTCTTTGAATAGTTGATGCTATGTTCTTATGTGTGGTGTAACGTTTCGTAATTTGTTACTGTGGTCGCGTGAATAAA
The DNA here is from genome assembly GCA_029339505.1 of Unio delphinus. Lineage (NCBI taxonomy): Eukaryota > Metazoa > Mollusca > Bivalvia > Unionida > Unionidae > Unio > Unio delphinus. The sequence goes on along the minus strand of JAQISU010000038.1, from coordinate 1,626,026 downwards.
GCGTGATACCATTTAATTCACTATCAGATTATTACGGATCAATTTCCAAACTTCCGTTGTTATTGACGAGACCTAAATTGGCGCTGTTAAGTGAAACGCACATAATCAGATGGCTTTTAGTAATAGAAACACATTTCCAAGGCAGAAATTGACTTCATCTTCACATGCTAATATTTTATGACTGTGTTTACAACGGTCACTGCGTTGATTCTAAAGAACATCGGCCGAAGTCACGTCTTTATTAGGGTATTGAGTAAACAAACGCTGACTGTTGATGACAAAAAACTTACTAGCCCATCGGACTATTAACATTATGAAAATTACTAGCCCGACGGGAAATCTACTAGCCTCGGGCTAGCGGACTACCGCTAATTTCGAGCACTGAATATCACCCCGTTTTTTTTAAAAAAAATCATCTGCAGATTTCATAGAAAACAAATCTAAATTTTTTTTGTACTACATTGTTCACACTTACCAGTAAGTGCTGATCTGTTATTTTTAGTTGTAATCGTAAAGTCATCTGTGCTAGTACGCTTCTTGCATTTCACACAATAGATTCATAATATATTTATAATAACATGAATGTAATTGATTTTTCGGCAACAAAAACGAGAGAAACAGTTAAGCATCATTCAGCGCTACCAAATTCTATTTGTATGATTATAATCAGACCATCTGGAAGTGGCAAGACACAATTGTTACTTAATTTAATAACGAGATGGATGAAATGGGATAAGTTGTATTTAATAGCCCAGAGTGTAGATGATCAGCGATGCTAAGAAGTGTTAAAGGATTTTAACAAGAAAGCAAAATCGGAAATCGATGAGGGTATTATTGAGTTTATAACCGATATTGACGAAGCGCCAGCAATAGAAGACTTAGATGGAAGCATTAACAATCTTGTTGTGTATGATGATGTGATGGGAGACAATCAAAAGAATCCCGTTAGGATATTTTCCAGAGACAGGCATAAAAACACTGACGTGATATATGTCACTCAACGATACACACAAATACCAAAAGTGATCAGAGATAACTGCAATATTCTTGCCGTATTCAATGGAGTTGACACACATACGCTACTAAATATTTGGCAAACTTGGTGCGGCGGTGATATGGATTATAATCTCTTTAGAAATTTCTTTAGTCATGCTCAGTCTATCCCACATGGATTTGTAATGATAAATTTACATGATCCTAGATCAAGATATCGTATCGGACTTGATAAAATATTCGGTTGAAATCCTAAATTGCTAGTGTTAACCCCATAGCAGCAGAGGGGGAACAACAACGACCATGGTGTCTTTTTTTAAAATTCTATTTTGCCTATAAAGCATTTACAAGGAACCCTTAGTTTTGTCAAATAGACGCTTCTATAAAGCATTTACGAAGAAGCCTTAGTTTGCCAAATAGACGCTTCCAAAGGTTGGTCTGTTCACACCCTCTGCTGCTCTTCTTGCTTTGTTGACGATGGGCCAAAAATATTTGCATTGGTTCTTGCTTTGTTGGGACTTTACTGGAGCTCTCACCAAAGCCCTACATAAGGTGGTGATGGAAAATGGTGTTGCCATAGCAGAAATTTCCACTACATAAATCTCCGACAATAAAATGTGCCAATGTAACATTTCCATTGGCTAGCAAAACTGATAGATGTTACAATGTCTCCATAGCAGAACCTGACAGGCTCAACAATAGGCCACATCAGTAGTTAACATCCTGTCACACAAAAAGGAATCGTCTGCATCACATCTGTCCAATGAAGGATGATGTTTCGCATCCCTGTTAGCAGGAATCTCAATCCTAAAGATAGCAACACCTGGTAGTGCCAAGGGGAGGGAATGGGTAAGACTTATAGGCAGAAAAAGATGATTTTTTTTTTCTTAGAGTAGGGTTGGATTCCCAAGGCAACAGGCTAATATTCTTAATGTTATGTGATTGGGTAAGCATTCTCAGAGATACATACTTAATTTTAAAATTTACGTTTCTGAATTTATAAAAACAAATATGAAATATTAAAGGTCTGGCAAACAAACTAGTATTGCTTACATGTCACAGGTTCCTGGGTAAATATATTGGCCCCTTACCTCGGACCACCATAATTTTCAGGCCTTGCAATGTGTCCTCAAATGATCACTCTTACTAAACATTTTATTCATCTACTTACATGAAATTAGGACTTGCTCTTTGGATATACGAGCTTCCCCAACCATATGATACCAATTATAAGCATAAACACATGGCATACTATGTGATATTACAAGTTTGAAAGAAAATCTTTAACAGAGAGAGATTTTGCTAAAGGACCGTGACCAAAAAATTGAATAACGAACAACAAAACTGTGCTAATTGAATTTTAATTCTAATTAATGCCTAACATATTTCTTTATCTATTTTTCCAATTAACATCAAAGGGTCATGCAGATTTAAGTGTCCATCCACAAAACAAGATAATAATGCGTTCATCACCAAAGTATTTTACACATTTCAATGAATATTCTTTTTCTCAGGGGTGTGTTGTGTGACTGTGTCCACTCATATCTGCTTCTGATTGCACATTAATGATTACAAGTAGGATCCAGCCATCATCAAATTGGGAAAAATGCATCAAATTATTTGACTGAAATTTGAAATGATTTGATAAGACATATTTTGCCATTTCATTCCTTGCCAAGCAAGACATCTAAAACACTGCTTCTGGGTTCTAGATTTTTGAAATGTCAATTACACTTTGAATGAAATTATCCCCTTGGTCAATCATTTTAAACCTGGTTCCTTTTATTTTCAAACAACAGCAGTCAAATGTCAAGAGTTATATTATTAATTAATTATGCATCAATAATTTATGTGACATGTATCCAAACAATCTTTTGAAAAGCAGACTGTTTCAAACCTGTAACCTGATAAGCTAACTTTAACATGAAAGGTCGTCAGGTCTGCCAAGTTCCAGATATGTACAGATAAGTTTAAATGCCCACTTATATGAGGCGCCGTAGCGGACAAAAACTGGTCCAATCAGAACTTTGCCGTTGAAATTTCGATGTCGTATGTCGAGATATCCAATTTCACGTGTTGAATCATAAATCGTTGTCCTTCAAAGTTCCATTGTGTGGGTCGAGATTTTATTTTTGTCCTTAAAGTTCCATTTCGTAGGCCGAGATTTTAGATTGTATCTGTTGAATCAAACAGTAGTGGTTGAAAGTTATATTTTATATGTTGAGATTTCAAATTGTGGTGTTTGAAATACATAGCGGTAGTTGAATGATCCATTTCATATGTTGAGTTTTTAGATTGTACCTGTCGAGAAATCCAATTTCACGTTTTACAATGTATATTTTGAATTACATAGCGGTGGTTGGAATGTGAATATCATATGACGAGAATCCTTAATTCTCACGTTGTATGCAGCTGTTTGCGACGAAAGATCCATTTCATTAAGAGTGTTAAGATGTATCGTTTGTGTATTCAGTCTATGCATTTACAGCTTGAAACTTTTCATTCGTGGTTCGAGAATTACCAAGGACGTCTTTGCTAGAGGTCGCTCTGGCTATGACAACCTCGCTATTTTAACTTAGGAACATTCCGGATTTAGACGAGCGAAAATACCATGCAATATATACTTTTATTAGTGGTTTTACTGCTCTTTTTCAAGAAACTTTAACTAGTGAGCTACAGGACTACATTTTAAGTATATATAATGATCTACAAGTGATACAAAATTGTGCTGAGGATGATCTTAATATCCTCGAGTTCTTGGAACGGAGGTTTGAGGACCATGCAAAGTTGATAGCAACCATCGTTGGAATAATGCACGAGAGCAATACTCAGGTTATTATTATTATTATTATTATTATTATTATTATTATTATTATTATTATTTAAATTTGGTGCAGTATGTGTGAATGTATTTAAAATTGACAAGATGCATATAAACAGCACTGATACGGCCTTCATCGGTAAATCTGAGACCATAAATGTGTTTCCTGTTGTAGTTTTAATTAAAATAACTAATAGTTAACTTATTAATTTTAAATAGAATGTGGGTAAAGAAATACAAAATTATTATTATTATTATTATTATTATTATTATTATTATTATTATTATTATTATTGAAATAGGAGTGACTTCAAGAAGGTTTAACAGTTATTGTATGCCCTGTATATGTACAATAATTATGATCATAAGCAACATTTTATAAATTTTTGTCCAATTCGCTACCATATATATTTGGATCCTTATTTGCTACAGCTTTACATTTATAAACAATCACTAGATGGCATGTCAAAAATTAATCAGAAATTCTAATTTACTGCAACAATGGAGCCCAAAATAATACAGCATTGGAATATACTGGGCTAAACCTGATGAACAAATCAATTTCTGGGTTTGTAAACACAATTAATCTTTTCCCCATCCAACCGAAAAAGAGATTCAAACTAAGGTCAACATAGTCAGCATCCTTCGTCTTACCTGAAAGGTCCATCCCATGATAATACTATTTATGCATGGTGTCCACCTCAACCGACGAGGGAAGAGGTGGTACGTCCGGAAGATTATAGCAGCCCTACGGCAGTTAACCCGGTAGCCAACAGTTTGAGTGACTTTTCGCTGTGACTATGTCCATGTGGGGGTGGGGGTGGTTTAAAATTCACGCACTGTATGAGTAGTTTATTTGCAAAAATTCTTGGAAAAGTGATATGAAGAATTATTTCTTGCAATAGTTGTTTTTAGTAGTATTGGGGCTGGGGGGGGGGGGGAAGGCTGTTTTAGTGTTTGGATACTACTCTTCGTTTGGACAAGATAAAGAGGTAGTGTGCTTTATCTATGTGTTCAGGTTAAAGTAAGTTATTTTTGTAAGTTTAAATTGATTGAAATGATTGTAGGATGCTTTTTATTTAAATACTTATTATGTTTAAAATCATGTGTTTGTGAGTACTAGATTTGCTTTTGTTCATGTAATTATTATGACTATTTTCATATATTGTGCAAATTGTTAATCTATGTTTATAATAAGTTCTTATTAGATAATTATTATGTATGAGGGTTCTAATTGATTTTGGAGATTTCACTAGAGAATATAAGATTCTAAGACTGTAATTTGTTTTTGTATTGTATTTCATTTATCAGTGTTTTAAATATCTTGTTTCGTTACTTTTAGTGTGACTTGGATTTAAATGCTTATTATATTTAAAGTCATGTATTGATGAGTATTATGAAGTAATCATTATGTGTAAAGTCGCGTTGGGGTGAGTGGGGGGGGGGGGGGTTTGTTTTTAATTTGTTTTGGAGAGTTTGCCCGAGAATATAATGTTCCAACACTTTATTTTGTTTCTGTATTGTTTTTCAGTTATCAGTGTTCTAATTTGTGTTGAAAGTATCTTGTTTCGCTAGTTTCTATGTGATGTTTTTTTTTTGGGGGGGGGGGGGGGGGGAGTCAGTCTAGTCTCGGCTTCAGCCCGTTTAATGTTTGGTGAAGCATGCCACGTGTTGTGATAATTGCCATGTGTTAGTGGGGCTATTACGATATTGTTTTCAAACGTGCAAAATAATAATATACGTTCATTCATAAAGTCCAGTACATGGTGGTTTGCCGCGGGCGTAGACGTTATCAGCTCGTGTCGTCTGCTGTATCAAGCTACTAGATTTATGGCGTATTAGTTCAGTGTGGGGAGTATGTATGGTAGTCTTTATTACGGAGATTGGCGTGTAGGGGGTCAGGTGTCTATGGTATTGTGGGGGGTTAGTTTCTGTATTTTATTGTGGGGGGGGGGGTAGTATTCTGCTAATTGGGGATATGTTTAGTTTGGGAGTGGTTATAAAAGGGGCCTTAGGATTATGTGTTTATGGTGTGTGGGGGTAATAGGTGGTGTACATGGGTAAGAAGGGGGAGATTGATATAAGATTAATAGTGAAGAAAGGGGAAGGAAAAAAAAAATTTTTTTGTTTGTTTATTATTTTATATATATATATATATATATATATATATATATATATATATATATATATATATATATATATATATTTGTTTATAATGCATGCCGCGTGGTGGCATCTTAAAGTATTTGGGACCGTTGGTTCTATTAGATGTTTTATGCTTTCTGTACGTATAACTGTGGTGGATCCGTGAAGGGCAAACGGCCGATAAAAGTATTGGTCAACCCTAGGTCTTCGAGGAAACTGGGCGGCGATTCAACTGTTGGTGAATCGTACGGTTATACAGGGTCGAGACACGTGTGTGTTGCAATTGTAGTACAATTGAATACATTGTTGTATTTACATAGTTACTTCAAATCACAATAGTATTTCAAGGGATTGCATCAATCTCAATAAAAGCTAGCAACTTGATTAAATACATGTATATGTTCGTGCTAGTTGTCGCAATCCATTCGTGCGATAGTATAGTTGGATGTTTTTGTATTTGTTATCGTGATTTATACTTGGGGTAATACAACTTTTGCAAAGGTTCCTTGGATCTGTGTATAGTCCAGGAGATTCCTTTGTATTTGTGTTTTATTTTGTATTAATATTTAATTTAATCATGTATTGTGAATGGTTGTGAGTGTAATTGTGGGTTGAACACATGAGTTATTGAGTTGATAATCATTATTTTTCATTAATAATTTATTTCATAAATTTATATTTTCTTTCACATATTGTGTTTGTGTTGTTCATTTAATCCACCATCCTCTCGGTAACAATTCTGTTACAAACACATTCTATTAAGATCTATAATTTTTTCCTGAAAATAAACTTCTCATAATTGCAGTCTACTATTTATTTCTTTACATATTTAGATCCCGATCTATGTTGAAGCAGTTCTTTAAGAAATACATGGAATGAATACTTGCATTCATATTAAATAACCAAAATTGTGCAATCAAAGGCAACATGGAGCAACACAAGTCTCAACAGGAGCAATGCATCCTTTAAAATTACATTTTAAGTGTTGATAATTGACTTTTAAGTAGATGTAATATAAATATTGTACCAAATTTTGTTTCAATCCATGAAATCTTTCAACTGTTAAAAAAAAATCAGATTAATGACTGGTAAAAAATATGAATTTTTGGTACATGACTGCTAGGTATTGACAACTGGAACAGTCTAAAAGCCACAAAAATGTTTTTAGACAAGTGATAATACCTACATGCCTGCTCCCCTTCAATAATGGAGCCAGATTTCACAAATTAATTTGCTTTGCAGGGACTTCTCTGTTTACAGCAGTTTACAATCAAGGTTGGTGTTAAATAAGTCATTAAGCGACCGTTAGGTAGTACACAAAAACCTAAGTAAAACAAAAGAAATTTGTATAACATATACACAATGTAATTTTACCATGTTTTATCAATTAAGTTTTTAAGTGCTAAGTTAGTTTCAATTCATGGAGTACTTCATAAATTAATTGGCTGATATCAATTTGAGATGGGCGAACGTGATGGGAGAGACACTGTCAAACCTGTTGGATACTATTTTCCACCTAAAAATGTATGGGATGGGGGTGGTGTAAACACAAAAAAAGATTTGGCTTTTGTATTATTTAATATATAACAATAGCTTTCATTTCAAATTATGAAAATACAAGTCATAGGATGATGACATAACTGACTGTTATGACTTGGTTGTATTAAGCATTTTTAATATTTTTCATAAATAGAACAAATGAAGCTGTAAGAAGATAGCAAAGCTAGTGTACAAATAAAGTAGCTTGCATGTCATTGTACCATGTTCATGGAAACATTCATACAGTTTTTTAGCGAGTCAAACTTCAGACATGTTCACTGAACACAAATACCCAGCTACCAACTCAATGCAAAACTCTAAAATGAAAAATGACTTAAGCTAACATAAATGCAAAATGAAATTGATGTCAATGCTGCATAAATCTTACTTGATCTGTTAAATATGTTACATTCATCAACATCCATCCATGTATGATGCATATGATAAATAATCCTTGACAAACTGAACTAAACATGAGAAAAATGTGGCATAACTTTTGAGCACACAACAATGGGTGCACAATATGACCTTAACCTGAAGGTCACCATGCAGGTGCTACTTAATGCTATGTCTTGTTCCTATTAACAATAAAAACTGAGAAGCACTTAGGGAAACCTGAGCACGATGGTTATACATGTTATGTAAGGAACATCACAAAATATAAAAGGTGCAATAGTCAATACAACGGTAAACTAAACAATGTCTTGCTTATGAGAATATTATAAATTTTATTTGTATACAGAAAGAGGGAAGGATAGAGGAAAGAGTCCAAAGGAGAAATAAAGATAACTACAACAGGGGGATACTCTTTTCTTGTACATACATGTGCCCAATTTTCATTTTTGTAGTCATATTTTGGTAAATAATTCATGATTACACGTGTTTTCTTTAAGGTATCCCATATGAAATGTACCTTTCACTTTCATAGTAGTTTTAACAACCTTCTGAGAATATCTCAGTCTTCAGATAATGCATTTAATCTTTCATTCTACAACCATATATAAAAAAATTCCAGAAAGAAAATAAAAATTAGTACCTGAGCAGCTGATTATTTGTTAATAAATCCAAACCTAAAATTTTCATGGAGCTGATTACACTTTAAAATATGATGACACTTGCTCTGTATTTATCTTTGTACTTGTCCAAATGTTTTGTACATATCAAAGTTAGTATTTCTATGATTGCTACAAAATGTACACTTGTCATTTGTAATTATTTATAGAAAGTGTTTTGTTCAAAGGTCTATATTGAAGCACAAGCATTTTGCACCTTTATTGTTTATTATTGGTACTTTTGGTTTAATATTCACTGATTTGTGAATGTAACTGTCATAGAAATAGCAGCCGCCATATTCCTTTGGAATGTATTGTAGTCATTTACTACTGGAATCTTCAGCTCCATAGTACAGGTGTTTGCATATGGAAACCCTGCAGTATAGCACTGTGCCACATCTTGTAGGTCCTCTGGGTGTGTAAAGGACAGCTGAAGAGGCAAGTTGAATCCTAGTGCAGGCACCTCATCTGCTCCAGTTGTGAAAGCAAGAAGATCCTTTAGAGTCACAGACACTTCTCCTTGACCTTCTAAGACAAAACAAAATATTTTTACACTTGACTGTCAAAGAGGCTGCTGTAATTATTAAATACAGATATTCAGTTTATAAACATTTCACAACAGGAGATCTTGCATTACTATGATGGAATATTTAGCACAAAATCAGACATTATAACCATATAAACATCCCCACTATCAAATATTTTATCAAACTACTTTGTCCCACATCAATATTTGCAATATTTAGCTGAAACAGTATATACTGCCCCATTGTCTGATTGGATGCAACTGAATCTTATCTAAACAGATTCATAAATTTACATTTAGTAGTTGTAAGGAAAATGACAGTCATAGATAAGTGTCTCAAACTTTAACACTGAAAGCAAATTTGAATTCCAAGTGAATGACTTGGAACATACTGCAAATCAACTTACTGAATACCAAACGGGTTATCTCACTGGTTAACTTACAAACTGCTTGCTATGGGCACTTGCTTAAAACACCAGTTGAACCAGCAAAATATGACATGGCTAATGTGGAATGAAGTTAATCAATGATCCTTGGCTAGCAAAACTGGTATATCGGGATTTTCTAGCCTGCAGGCCACATCTGGACCAAGACCGGGTTTTATCGTAGTTTCACTTACACCATATTGGTACATTTAAAAATCATACCATATGTGCCCTGAAGGAAGTTGCACATGCCTGCAGTATATGCTGCCCTATAAAACAAACTCTTCTGCTGAAGCTCAGATGCTACTTTGGTAAAGAATTATGTTTGCAGAGATAACAACATTAAAGAGCAATTGTACTGATGCGCTGAGAATGTGGTCTAAAAAAGCCAACAGATTTAACAAAGCTTTTTTCAAGCCTTGTTTTACTGCCGTCGAATCATTATTTCTAGGTATAAAGACATGCAAGATTTTAATAGCTCTTTTTCAAAAATTTGTACTTGCTTACAGCTGCAATATTTTCTATACATGTTAAAATTGTACCTTCTAAATCTTGTAAGAAATCTCTCCAGTACACTAATATTCTCTCCTCTATGCGTTTCCGGTTACTTCCTTCAGTCGACCACTTCACATCAAACATGTTATCCAACTGCAAAGCATCAAGAGGCTTTATGGTGAAAATGAAAACCTCCTTCCACTGCTTCTTGTTTTTCTTTATTTCATCAACTAAACCCATGGTCTGAAGTCCATTCTCAAATCTAAAACACATAAATTAAGAAAATACAGGAAATATTTGTATGGAACATGGATGCCCCACACAGAACACTTAATCTAAGTGTCCAGAATGGACAATATTAAGTAGCATGCAGGCTCCTGCCAGTCATAGACAGACAAAGAGGGTCTCAAATGGGTAATGATTTAATAGTGAATTTATGAAATGAGTTGAACAAGTCCAGCTTTTGTGAGCCTTTATCAAATCATTTCCCATTTGAAATTCTCCTTATCACAGTTTTCAAACAAGTTGCAATTATGTACATAAAATGAACAATGAATAATTCTGGTTATTCCGGCAGAATCGGCACCTTTCATTTCTAGTATGTACACAAAAATCCCGATCCTATTTGAAGTAGTAAAAGTAGATTATACTTGTTCACAAACTATAAATCAAAGAACAAGTAGCCATCTTAATAAACATAACATTGTATAATGACAAAATTCATTTTTAGACACAGAATGTCAAATAAATATGTCAGATTGTTTGATATGGTACACTGTACCAGTAAGAGTCCATGTTCACCCTAAAATGTCGCTTTCACAATAAAACAATACATTGTTCTGAGATTCATCTGAAAGGACTGCTTGATGCAGAAATTTCCATATTTATTGTAATGTATTTGTGGACTGATATTTGCAGTATTTGATTTGGAACAGTAGACTGTACAGAAGACGTAAACAAATTTCTTTCTGAATTAGATTTGCATCACATATTTGCCTCGTAAATGTGGTGTGGTTGGAAAAATTCTGTCAGTTGGGAGACCAGTTTATGTCCACATTATTCTGTGAACAGAGGTGAGTTTATTTACTTGTGCAACTTAACATTTAAACCACACTTGTATATCGGGTAGATAATATATTACAGATATACCACCATTCCACCCCCATCCCAAACACCAGAATGAGCAATACCCTTGTTTTCGCTTCTTGTTCTGGTTCTTGTATTGGGGTTTCACAACATTTTTCAGATGACAATATTTTCAATCATAACATAACAAATTCCTGTGGGAGTACATTGGTGGTATTCAAACAGATGAGACCATTTCCCCATTCCCTTCCTTCAGTCAAGTTAGAAAAAATTGTTTATTGAAAACAATAATTCCAACAGGCAGGGTTCAGAAAGTGTTCCTATGATCACAGCCAATCAGTAAAGAGAATTTTCCACAATAATTTCATGGCCTTATTGAGACAAATCAGAATCACATAAAATGATACTTAACATACTGGGATATCCAGAATATGAAACTGGGCATACTTTAAGAACACTATACAGACTATGTAATAAAAAACATTTAAACCTTGCAATGGACTTAGAAAACATTAGAAGTGGAGATTAGAAATTAGTCCTAGAATTTGACTACCCAAACTTTAAAATTCATAATATAAAAAAATTATTAATATCCTAAGCATAATATCTTCTGTGTACTCATGTATATTTTGTAGAGGTGTCTGACAGGTCTCAATGCAAATGAAATGCATGTATGCAAATATTCAATTAAATGTAAAAATATCAAGAAAGCCACATTACTAACCATTGTACAAGCCTGAAAAATGCATACCCTGAATCAACTGGTAATAGCATAGGAAACTAGAAATATTCAAATACCCTTGAGGTCCACATCAGCTACATAACATTAAATTAATGCATTTCAACCATTAAGTTGTGCATTCTCAAGAATCTGATATTTGTGTTTACAGCAAATTTATTTAAGGTGTAACTTAGCAGTCATAGTTGCTGAAATATGGTTTACAGCAGAGATTGTATCTCAGTGGGGGTAATTAATTAATTCATTCATGATAATTAATTACTTTCCTAGTACGTTACTTACTGTTCAAATGGTGACTGTATTCTGTCACAAACCACAAATTTTGTCAAGGATTTCACTAATGTAGTTTGCCCATCTTGATTAAAATGCAAAGTTAGACTCATGCATCCAGCAAGGTTGATTAATTCTACTGCTTTAAAAACAGCTGCCTTGAAATCCTCTTCATTGGAAGCAGCAGCTATCTGCAATAAAGTTTAATATCAGTTAAGTATAGCTCCATATATTTTTAACCTTTAAATATTTATATTTTAGCATTTTCTCTTTTCTCAATATTAACTTATTTACAATAGAGAATTTGATGCATCACACTGAAATCTGGTGATATTTAGGCATTTTGTAACACACAGCCACAGCCCACTCAAGAGTCACATTTGTGCACTAATTTAAGTGATGGTGGCTATAACAACAAAATAGCAATAATGACAATAAATTGAACATGTAGAAGATCAAATCTGAAGTACATAAACCTTTTACTGGAAGCAATTCTTCATCTTCTCACTGTTCCCCACTTCTTTCTTTATTTGAAATTGTTGTGCCCTGTATTATATGCATAACATTTTCTAAAAAAACGAAGACTTGCATTTTATTATTTGCATCATAAAAGTGTCTTACATATTGGCACATACAGCTAATTCAGTTTCCATTGACCATAATGCTAATGTTTGGTAGGATCGGCATAACACACTTACATTCTATGAATAATCTGTCCAAGAGGAAACCTATGTATCAGTTAAAATGATGTGCTGTGTTCCTTTTTCTTTGAGAAAAAATACAATTTGAAATAAAATACTTCATATATAACCACACATAGACTGGTTCCATAGTTCCAAAAATAATTAGTTTGCTGTGACATAGAACTTTTACTTGCATAGTAATTATTGATATTCTACAGCTTTGCAATAACAATATTTAAAGATATAAAGGAATTTAGCTCAGGTGTACTCGATCCTTTTCTTGGTGCAAGGATACTTTGTAAATTCTACAAATTATTATTACAAAAATGTATACCGCTTCCACTTGCTCACGCAGCTCATAATCACAAATCTCTTTGGGAGTTGGCTGAATGGATGCAATACCCTCAGATAATGCCATGTAAATGGTATGACTGATAAAGTTTGGACTTGGCCCTCTGAGTATAATGAAATAGGCCAACATTTGCCCTGCTTTGTAGTATGTACATTTAGTTAAACCTGGAAAATAATAAAATAAAAATTATAGTAATGATGTCAATTTTTTAAGTTTGGATGAACATCATTTTGACATTAAAATATTTTTATACTAGAATTAGTCTGGGAGGAGTGGTTACATTTAAGGTTATCTGCATTTGTGAATTAACCTGGATGCTTTAATATCATTTAGAAAGATTGGTAATATATCATGTTATATCAACTGCATTTGCACCAGGTTTGAAAGGCTAAATGTAAGGATGTTTTTTTATGATCTTGTCTACATATGTGCCAAGTGTTTTGTTTTCAAAGCAGAAATTACATAATTTTGATAAATGAGAAACTGCTCAGTTGGTGCTGGACCATAACCCATATATACTCATGTCACGGTTAGGTCTAACTACAGAGACCAAGATATGCTTTTGCATCATGTGCCTTAAGACCTAAATCAATACAGTCAGTTTGGAGTACTCAGCTGAACAAGCAAATCAGACCCTGGTTAATGTGTCAAATGTACATTGAAGAAAAAAAATACAGTCCTGTATAGAAACTATATTTGAGCATAAAGTAATGTAAATGTGTCTCACTCATTGTGCATTATTGTTTGTTGAAACATTTCCTTGATTCACATTATGATACAAGCATATGCTTTTATAATAAGTAACAAAAATGAGTGAAAAGCAACAAGCATTGTAAAATTCAAGAAATTTCCCTGAAATAAAAAACGAAAAATGGAAAAAAAGAATTTATGTTATTGTGAAATAAATCCCTAAATAATCATTGAATTACGCACACAAGTCCTGATAATGTAAAGTTTCAATTAACTTTAAATCCAAATGAAGTCCAATGCTTAAGTGTTCATGTGTCTGTGATGACCTCTGTAATGCTGATGTGCCAACATGGTATAATTCCAGATTTGAATTCAGAATAAATCCCAGCTAATGTCTCTCTTACAAGAATATTAATTTATTTTATGAGCTGTCTGCATTTCCAAAGAAAATACGGTAATCACTATACTAACTAATTTTAAGAAATGAATTCCAACCCAAATGAACACTGAACACAACAATAATACAAGTTGATTCGGCTAGATCTTAAGCATGAATGAATATTTTTTCCAGTAACAAGATTATATCGTCTTCTACATGATCTTAGGACACAATTAATATTTTCTTCATAAATAAAAAACATTACTTAATGCAAAACAACCTTCTAGATTGTTCTTAATGTTCACCAAAAATTGTTAACTAAAATTAGCAGCCTGTTATTAAATTTATAATCAATAACCTATACATTGTCAGGTACACCAGGTAAATTATAGGAGAATCATAAAAGCCTAAATCCAGACCAAAATAAACATGTTTACTTCTATTCATAATGATCTTGATATTACTATATATTATAAATATATATTTCTTGAGAACAATGTAGCTATGTATTAATTGTTTACAGAATAAAATATTTTGAAAAAAATAATTCATGTAAAGTAGAAAATAAACTTGATTCTGACAAGGTTAAGTCTAGCACATAAAGAGATATTTTTAAAAGAATACAAAAACAAACTAACAATGCAAATTAAATAGACATAACTGCCATAAGCCCACTTAGTCTAAAATGATTATTTCAATTTCTGAATTCATTATTAGAAAAAAAAATCTGTGGAAAAGAAAGGGTTAGGATTTTTTACATTTATACAGTACCAAAAGATTCAAAACACTCCTGTTAAAGCAAATCTTCATTGGCAAAATACTAGAGTGAATCTGATCACATGGTCTCCTTATCTGCTTCTTCAATTGTTCTCAATTGTTCAAAATTTGACAGCACATTTATCTTTTTTTTTTCTAGCAAATATTTCAACAGGTTTTGCCACAAATAGATTTGAAGTTATTTATGGTTTTCATTATTGAATAATAAATTATGCTTACTTACCTCAGTGAAGTATCCAATACATCATGACCAACACTTTGCAGAATCTGAAATCATACAAGAAGCTGAAATAATACAGTAATAAGTTCATTATTTGTACAATCTGAGTGCAAATGGATATTGTTACTACCTAATAAGTTGCTGAAATGTAATTGTTTCACTTCAATCATGTTACTTTCATAAACAATAACTAAACAACCAGGAATTTATAATACCAAAAATAGTTTTATTTTTTCATAATTTTTTTCCCCCCACTAATCTAAAAAAGAAAGATGTACAGTAACAAATCGAGCAAAATTATATGTGACACTATTGTTGCAGTGAACAAACTAATCAAGGGGGTATATAGAGAAATTACCCCGAAAGATTAAACATGAATCTTGACAGATGGTGGGGTTTTTTTTTAGCACAAAGGGTTGTCTCTTAAAATATAAATCATGTATTCTTAAAATTCTTCAATGACCAAATCATATTGTTTAGGAAAACATTTAATTTTTTACAGTTACCTGCATGAATCTGTCAATTTATCATGAAAGACATCACGAATTTTCTGAAGGATATGTTCATAAGACCATTCCTTACGAAATTAGGGGTTGGGGTACATAAATATTCTATTCTAAGAACTTCAGTAGACTTGTCAGGTCATGTGTGTGATATGATTATGTTGCACTACATAATACCTATCCAGAAATATGTACCTTTTTGACCTCACTCGCGTATTATATTTTTAATGAATTTTTATATTAGGTAGGTGCATGCGACATTAAATTTGTACATAAAAACTGGACCCTGCCCCCTTAGAAAAAGAAAGTGATGACATCACTAAACAGCATAGAGAAAAAGAAAACCACACCACCTCAAGAAAATGAAACAGACCTCTCTAACCCCCTAAGCACACTCGAAGATGACATCATATATTTCCCTACCACACTTGAAGACGATGCTATACTGGACACCCCTTTAACAGCCATTTTCAGGCAACGTTTCACAGACAGCCAAGGTACATTACAGGGAAACACAACTAAACAATCCAAACTATACAATCGATATACTATAATAGATACTGCAGAATACACATTTTTTTTTTTTTTTGTTAACTCAAAATCGCTTATACTCCCGCCATTAAACTAGCATCCCTCAACATAGGGGTAATATCCCTTGAGAAAATCAAGAAACTTATAACTTTTATTACGGAATTTGAAATTGTAGCCATCCAAGAACTACACACCTTTCACCAAAAGCCTTTAAACCTAATTCAAGACAAATTAGATGCCCTAATCCTAGGCGAAATAAACCCCTCTGAACCTTCATAATAATTAACAAGACCCTTCAAAACAATAGGAAACTACACAAAACTACAGAAAACCTGAAAGGCAGACTACTTCACATCGACATCAACAAAACCAATATATTCAATATTTATGCTCCAGCACAACGTTGAAAAAAAAACCAAAGTACTACGAGAAAATTAGCATCTATACCTCTGATTTCAACCATGAAGAATTAATGCATGCACTGAAGCCATTGATAGATCCAAGTTCATGAAATATCCAAAACAAGCAGCGACACTGAATGCCTTGATTGACAGCCATAGCTTAATAGATGCCTACCGCTATTTCAAACCCCATAAGCTGTGACATCACCGAAAAGAAAATAAGGGACCATGAAATGATCACTCTACAAAACAAATGGAGCCAAATATAGATCTGGTTTATACCACGATATTTACAACCTAGGCAAAAAAAATCTATAGAAAAGAGGAATGTAGGAGAGGGAGTGAGAAAACATTAACCAGACTGTTAAAGGATGACACACTAATTGAAGACAAAAAAGAAATCCTTACCCACATCAAAGACTTCTATAAACAGTTATACAAAAGCAAACACATACTGAACAAAACAAAACACACATTCCTAGATAAGATTGCCCTCCCCACTATTACAAATGACCGTAGCATACAGATAAGTGAAATTGAACAGGCAATTAGCAAATTAAACAAAGGTAAAGAACCAGGGCTAGACGGCCTCACTGCTGAATTCTACAAACAATTTCGAAAACAATTAACCCCCAAACTACAGAAACTATATCAGCACATAATGGACACAGGAATAATGAAAAATACAATGCGGACAGGCGTAATTACATTGCTATATAAAAAGAAAGGCGAGGTCACTGACCTGAAAAATTGGAGACCAATTTCTCTAATAAACTTTGACCACAAGATTTTAAGCAGCATTCTAGCAGCTAGACTCTCTTTAACTTTCGAAGACATAATACAGAGAAATCAGTCATGCGGCGAACAAGACAGACACACCTTAGATAACATCCTATCCATTAAAACCATTATCGACTATATGGAAAGTAACCAGCAACACGGGGCAATTGTAAATTTTGACCAAGAAAAAGCCTTTGACAAAATCGAGACCAATTTCAAAATAGAAACTCTTAAGAGGAATGGATTCGGTTCTAATTTTATCAAATGGACTGAAATACTTTACAACCAAATCCAATCTAAAATCCAAGTCAATGGCAAACAAACAGCCCCCTTCGCCATCACTAGATCAGTGAGACAGGGATGCCCAATCTCTATGCTGCTCTATGTAATAGGAATCGAAACATTAAATAGACATTATATCGTCTGCAATTGACCGTATCAGGAAGCATCTATTGCAATAGTTTTAGCTACACAGGGTTCTAAACAGAAAGTAACCTGTAGGCAGCGGATTTTGTGAATCTAATTATAGATTATAATCTAATTATATTTAGATGAATGAGTTTACAGTAACATGGCTTGGCAGGGAGAAATGTGGCACTCAAAATAATACAAAACATGTTTCTTTTTTAATCAATATTTCATTGCACTATTAACATAGACGAATATTTTAACTTAATCAGAATACTATCTCTAAACAAATGTTGCGGATGCTTCAGAAGTTCAGTTGCAAAACGTGCGTGTATCTTTTACCTAAAGAGACTCCTCACTTCGTCCTTGACTGAGGTGGGTCCTGCCATTCTAGATCGTGAAGACGACCGATCTAATAAGTTGTTGTTGCTTGGCGTCCTTCTGTCTCCATCCATGTCTAACAAGGCAGCAACTGAATCCAGTCCATTCCTGTCGGCTGCTAGATTCGATATCACGTCACTCAAATTAGGGTTCAAGCTTAACCGCCTTGTCATTTTATTAGCGTAAATGCACGAATTGTATTGTCATAAAAAAATATAAAGAATTAAGTCCCGCAGCACATTACTCCTGTTGGTGAAAATAAGAATAAGATCAATCCTCTCATCAGAGATGTAATAATATTTACGCGTATCATGAAAAACGAAACACAACGACCAACAGCCTCCTTGGTTAAAAATAATACGCGCCGTTTTACAAGAGCGACCCCTAGCGAGGAAATTCATAGTAATTCTCGACCTGTGAGTGGTAACTTTCAAACTTTAAATGATAAAAGTTAATGCCCGATAACATTTCACTATATAAAAATAGCAATTCTGACTAGTACAAAGAAAGGTCCAATCACCGCTATCTCGACCCACACAATGGAACTTTAAAGGACAACGATTTATGATTCAACACGTGAAATTGGATTTCTCGACATACGACATCAAAATTTCAACGTCAACGTTCTGATTGAAACAGACCGCTATGTAATTCAACAGGTACAATCTAAAAACTCAACATATGAAATGGGTCATTCAACTACCGCTATGTATTTCAAACACCACAATTTGAAATCTCAACATATAAAATATAACTTTCAACCACTACTGTTTGATTCAACAGATACAATCTAAAATCTCGACCCACACAATGGAACTTTAAAGGACAACAATTTATGATTCAACACGTGAAATTGGATATCTCGACATACGACATCGAAATTTCAACGGCAAAGTTCTGATTGGACCAGCTTTTGTCCGCTACGGCGCCTCATACACTTATACACAACATTGTATCAACTGCTTCACATTCTTATTTTCATTTTTCTCCATTATGAATCATCACGTGCCGATTTCGATTTCCACTCTGACTAAACATTTTATCACACACTTCACACTTAAAAGGCCTTTCTCTAGTATGCACCTTTGTGTGTTGTTTCAAAAGTCCAATTGTACTAAATATTTTATCACATACTTTACATTTAAATGGTTTTTCTCCAGCATGTATCCTCATGTGATAACTTAGATGTCCACTATGCTTATACATTTTATCACACAATTGACACTTAAACGGTTTATCTCCAGTATGTACCCTCATGTGCTTATGAAGACGTGCACTTGCATTAAACATTTTGTCACACACTTCACACTTAAAAGGAATTTCTCCAGTATGAATCCTCATATGACCAATTAGACCTCCACTCCCACTAAACATTTTATCACATACTTCACACTTAAATGGTTTTTCTCCAGTATGTATCCTAATGTGGTATTTTAAATGTCCAAACTGTTTAAACATTTTATCACACACCTCACACTTAAATGGTTTTTCTCCAGTATGTATTCTCAAATGCGTCTTAAGAGACTTACTCAGACGAAACATTTTATCACAAACTTCACACTTAAATGGTTTTTCACCAGAATGCATCCTGATGTGCAGTTTTAAGGATCCACTCTGACTAAACATTTTATCACATACTTCACACTTAAATGGTTTTTCTCCAGTATGTACCATCATGTGCTGTTTTAAATGTCCACCCTGTGTAAACATTTTATCACATACTTCACACTTAAATGGTTTTTCTCCAGTATGTACCATCATGTGCTGTTTTAAATGTCCACCCCGTGTAAACATTTTATCACATACTTCACACTTAAATGGTTTTTCACCAGTATGTATACTCATGTGCCATTTTAAATGTTCACACTGTTTAAATATTTTATCACAGACTTCACACTTAAATAGTTTTTTTCCAGCATGCATCCTCAAGTGCTTGTTTAGAACTCCACTTTATACAATTTATTACTATTCACACTTCGATGATTTTACACCTGTGTGCATACTTGTGTGTACATTACAAGCTTTACTCTAAACATCTTCTTCACCCTTGCATGGTTTTTCTCCAGTATGCACCATTATATGTTTGAAACTTATGATGTTATTAAATATTTTATAATATACTTCACACTTGTATTTTTCCCCTCCAGTCTGCACCAACATGCAGTATTAAATCACTCCGTTTTAAACATTGTCACATACTTCACATTTGTATGGTTTTACTCCTGCATGAAGAACCACGAGTACATGTGTACCCACTATAACCACAGGGGCTCGTTACAAGGCAAATTAGGAGTAGCACCCCTAACAATATACCACAAGGGAAGACACCAGTCCGCACCCCTCAGTAGTTCAAACCATTATAGTTTATTCTCGTTGCGACTTCTAATTTCAGACTTAAGCTAGTTGTATTCAAGAATGGTTCAATTTTCAAAACAGCTCGACAAACTTTGTTCAGTTTGTAACATATTAAAGAAAATGTAAAAATTGTTCGCCGATTTTGATGTCGGTACAACTAATGTCTGGCAGTACCGCGTTTGCATTTGGATAGCCTTGGATTTGGTATGCAGAGAATGTAGTTCTAGTCTATTTTTAAAACATCTTTTTCCCTCTCTCATTTTGGTGGTGATAGAAGAGTTTTATTGATGCATTTTTGGTTGGGATTTAAAGGTAATTGTTTATTCTTGAGAATATGAGCTGAGAGAGAGGTTGTCAGTGTGTAATTTGGCGACAGTGAACATGGAGTAATAAGGCTTTGATGATTATCCGGAAGTGAAATCTATGTTCTGCGTATATGTTGTTCTGTTTATAGTGCAGCCGCTCAAAAAAATGCCGGTGAACCCGTGACAAGAACTTCACCGTGAAGTCATCTTTGGATGTATTTTAGATTAACATATGATTTGAATTGATTGTCACACAGTTGAGAGGTCAGCATTGAGAAATATATGTAGAGAACATAGTCTTAGAAATATTACTATGATATTGTTTTTATGATTGCAGTTACTATCTCTTTTGTAATCGTGTATAAATAAAATCTGAAAATGAACCACGTAAAAGATGTTTTAATTCTGCTATAAAAAGGTTATCTGTGTTTTGGGGCGACTTCTACAGACGAAGTGGGGCGACTTCTCCTACCACTCAGGGGCGATTTCACCCAGGGCGAGTTCTCCCATGGCGAGTTCTCCATGGGGCGAGTTATTTGCATACCAAAATCCAAGGCTATCAAAATGCAAACGCGGTACTGCCAGACAATAGTTGTCCCGACATCAAAATCGGTGAACAATTTTTACATTTTCTCCACTATGTTACAAAACTGAATAAAGTGTGTCGAGCTGTTGTGAAAATTGAACTATTCTTTAATACAACTGGCTTAAAGCGGAAATTAGAAGTCGCAACGAGAATAAACTATAATGGTTTGAACTACTGAGGGGTGCGGACTGGTGTCTTCCCTTGTGGTATATTTTTACAGGTTAGACCTTGATTCAAGAACGGATACTTCTATTTGCTTTGTAACGAGCCCCTGTGACTATAACAAGGCCATTTCATGACATACTTCAAACTTTGGTACGTTTTTTCCAGAATGGGTCATCATGTACAGCTTATGACTAACATTCAGAACAAAGGATTTATTAAACACTTCACAATCAAATGGTTTTTCTCAAGCATGTATCATCATCTGTTCCTTTCGATTTTCCAAAGAAATTAAACATATTTCGCATACCTCAGTCATACATATTTTCTTCTCCGTAATGTATCATTGTGTGTAGTTTTAAGTACCAGTCTGACATAGTACATCTCAAGTATTTTTGCTTCTGTAGTCTTCCATTTCGATTAAGCACATTTTTCTCTAATATATGACCCCATGTTCTCGTGTAGATTTTCATGTTACTAAACATTTCATTAGTCTTCGATGTTTAAACTTAATTTATGTTTCTACAGCATGTATTCTCATGTGTAAACGTATACTTTATACATCACGTCTGAATGGTTGTCACTACGATAAGTACAGTTCGTACTGTCGTACATACCTCCACAGGAGACTGACGTTTAATTAATCAAGTAGGATGAAATTTCTGACAACACGAAATCACCTTACCGGCACTATAAATTAACGCAGGGCGTGCAAGCGTGACCCCAACCTTGGCTCGATCAGACTTTTGTCATGCGTCTTTTATTGTTTCAGAATCGCCTAGATACTAAAATGCTACACATATCCATTCAAAATACAGTAACGTACCAACACGCAACTCTCTGACGGCCATCGCATAGATTGAATCCGGCGAATTAATCTTTATTTTCACGTCTTTCTACAGGACTCCATCTGGCGGAAGTAGCCGATTTATTCCTGCATTATTTTCCTTATGTGCAGTTTTAAGTTCCACTCAAACAAGGACTCCTACACTCGACATATTCATTGTATTTCTCCAGTACCTAGCATTCTTGCTTCTGTAGTCTTCCACGTCGATTAAACACATGTTTCGCTAGTAAGTGATCCTAATGTCCTCATTCAGCCTTTTGATGTCACTAAACATTTCATTTGGTTTCGATGTTTAAGATTTTCGACTTTTTTGTTCTTGCAAATGCATGATATTATGAAAAGTATAGTAGAAATAATGAGTAATTGCAGGTCATACAGTTTCACGTGTCACGTGAAGTCGAGGTAAGCATATGTTTCACTTTTGATGTAATTATTGACTTATTCTTCGTCTGTCCTTCTCCTTAGTTCTTTATAGTCACCCACAATATATATGTATTGCTTATATTTTTCTCATTATGTATGATAAATTACAAGAAGTAGGCAAAAAAAGTCAATACGATGGAAAATCCTGACAATACGAGGTTCATTTAAGGGGCCATTCTTGAAAGTGTTTACTTGTCCTGTTTGTGAGATTGCGTTACGTTGTAAGATAAACCAACTAAAAATATGATAATTTGTATCATTGTAATCAGAACCGCTATTAAAAGGTCTCGCTAAAGTCGCTTCTTAGGCTCAGAATAAAGTTGATTTTCATGTCCATTTGCATTACCACGCTCATGTATCTGGTATTCGATGGGATTTGCGCATTTGTTTGTACATTTACACGTTTGCTTCATTGCATAACACAAACATTAATATTTTCCCACATAACATTTAATGCATTTATTTTATTTGTAATATTTTTTAATGACAATTTATTAAATAATTCTGCAGGACTTCGACCTGGTTGTTTTAGATGAAGTCGTGCTCCTTGTTGTACAGAGGTATATGCAAGATGTCCTGGCAGCAGAAGATAATGATTGCAACCGGGGGAAAAGGCATACTGCTAATAGGCAGTTTATTATATTGACTTAACGGAGACCCAAGTACTGGCAACAGACATGTCATTCCAAGCTGTTGTGTATGGCGTATAATGAATAAATAATTTTGGCTAGTACCATGGCTTTACTCAGGGAAGACTTGGGTGATCTATCCAATGATATGATGCGTGAATAATATTATTTATGTTGATTTTATGGTTGTACAAAGCATTTCTTTTGTAGTATGCAATTTTTATTTTGCATGAACAAGTTTTGTTAAACATTTTTTTTAGCTATCTACCTACTAAAGAATGATTATATGTATGGTTATGTTTTGAAAGCAACTGTGAGGAGACTATTTATTAAAAACATTGGTTGAATTGAAGTTGACTAGCATTGTCTTGGGATGCAAAGGATGTAATGAACAAAAGTACACTGGTTAACATGATTTTAATAGTGCATATACAGTAACACATTAAGTTAAATGATAAATAACGCATATTCATATTGAGTTGAGAAACAAAGCTTGTTGCAGTGTTTCATGAATACAGATTGGCTTTTAAATATCAACATAACTACAAACACTAGGATACTACTTTTCTATCCAGATACTTCTCATTAATTTCTATTAAATGTAAAACAAAATGGCTCTGGAATCAGAATAAGGTTTATAAGACTAAAATATTAGTTCATCAAAAGCAACCTTGAATGCTTATATCACATATGTGCATCATCAGCCGTCTTATTATAACTAAATAAAATATACTTGACACCAATTAAATGCATCAAATTTTCAGTTTTTTTTTAAATGAGTTCATTTACCATATAAATAATTATACCCTTTATATGAATACCCAGATGAATGTACACAACTGCATACACTGTAAAACTGTTATATATTATGAAATGTACTAAACTTATATAAGTACAAATGTACATGTACAGACAAACTTTAATTCAAGAGTACTTTCAGGCATAAAAACTCAAGGATATCAACTAAGAATAATTATGGCATATAATACAGAGACGTTTCTGTGAGAAACTAGTGTACCATTACTGTAAAAGATTGATTACAGACATCCCATTCCAAAATACTAGATATTTCTATAGAAATTACATTCATCTTTTAGAATCTTTTGCTTGGTTTCTATGCTTTTGACACAAGTGATTACCATTTACTCAATGCCAATCTTTGGTACATCACCTAAACAAACTACTGCAGAGAAACAAATATTGAAACTAAGCCCACCCCCATGTAAGTTTCCTATTGCATTTCTTTTAAAATTAGGGTAGCTAGGTACACACACACACACTTATATATATATATATATATATATATATATATATATATATATATATATATATATATATATATATATATATATATATATATATATAATGTAATGAAATGTACGAAGTGATAGAGAGATGCAATGCTCAGAGCCCTCAGTCAGTGGTGCCGACAGTTAAACTAATGAATACGCAAAATGTTAAAGTCAAATAAACAACAATTTAATGTCATTAAATAACAGCCTAATATATGGCCTATTTTATCACCTGACTTAGTGTAATAGATTTTACTCCTGTCCTGTGTTCCTATTCATCTTTATAATCTTTCTCTGGACTGGTAGTCCAATTGCCTCCAGTCTGTCTAACTTCTGCCTCCGTTTTTCCTTTTTCTTTGTCTATCAGAGACTTTTATATGAGAAACTAGTGTACCATTACTATAAAAGATTGATTACAGACATCCCATTCGAAAATACTAGACAGTTTTATAGAAATTACATTGATGTTTTAGTATCCTGTGCTTGGCTTGTATGCTTTTGACAAGTGATTGCCATTTACTCAATTCCAAGCTATAGTACACCACCAAAACAATCTACTGCAGAGAAACAAATACTGAAATTAAGCCCACCCACCCCATCCCATGTATGTTTCCCATTTGGTTTCTTTTAAAATTAGGGTAGCTAGGTAGACACACATACACAGACACATATATACTGATTAGTATATACAATGCAAAACTGGTTCAGATATACAAATCAAATTCAGGAATGCAGGGGTCATGCTACTAGGCGAAGAGACTTTGCCCTCTCGACTTTTCAGACGTAAAATGACTGGTTGTACTTTATACCGACATTGATCTACTCATTACGTTATGGCAGTGTTGTAACCCAAGGCAAAATGTATTTATGCAGTGTTGATACCAATTAGCCTACGCAGACAAACAAACTGTTACACATTCGCAGTGGTGTTTTAGTTGCTAACTGACCATTAACCCTGCTTGCAGCAATATATCACTGCTCGAGTTCATGAAATTGGGCCTACTGTATAGTGATGAAAATATGCCAAATTATGTTTCAAACTTGTAGCAGTGTGTGTGATTTGGATTTTTAACAGACCTTGAACAATTTTGCAGTCATATTGGTATGTTTGAAGTGTGGCAGTTTATAGTGATGTCCAACACTGAGGCATCATGCCGCAGACATGTAGCATGACATCCCACCCAGTTACATTGTCCTGACAGAAGGACGATCAGTCCATAAACTAACCTTTTAATGCTGAGCACCAAATGAGGCAGATGTTAATACCATTTTTATGTCTTTGGTATGACTTGGCCAGGGATCAAGGCCTCCACAACCTTTTGCATATAAGGTGGATGCTCTTACCACAAGGCCACTGGAACGGTCAACACCAGTATGTAAATAGTAATTTGTTGTTAACAAATATAATCGGTGCAGATCATTTCTAATTTATTTCTTTTTCTTAACAAAACAGAAGTTAACAGCATTATTTTCTTTATAAAATCAGTTTTAAACTGTACATGAACTTGTAATGGCAGACATCGCTGCACCTGTGATAAACCACTTCATTGCATTGCATTCTTAAAAAATTGGGCAAAATAAATTCAGGAAAATATATAATTTAATTAAAACAAAGTCTAAATATTTTGTGTTAGAAGATTCAGCCTAAATATTTAATAATGTAGTCAGAAACAAAACTATGTTGTGGAATTGAAAAAAATGTTAAGCTCAATGCTGTTTTCTGATGTAATTCATTTTCATGACAAAACATACATACATACATACATACATACATACATACATACATACATACATACATACAGTGAAGCAAAAACTCTTTCAAACAATGCATATCGTTGCTATCAGTATTTAGGCAAATAATAAAACCATAAATATGCAGTCCTAATATTGGATGTTTGTAATAAATCTAAAAAGTGTGTAGTTAAATTAAGATGTACTCACATAGTATAGTTTCTGCTGTGCTTTTTAATACATCATATGGCCATCATACACTGCATTTACCTCAATCTAAACATACATATAAGTAAAATGCAATGGGTATGAAAAGTTTAAAAAAATCTTACATCGTTTTGTTCAAATGCATGTTTTAAAAAACTTTAAGAACATAATCAACAGTGGTCTGAAGATAAACTGCTACTTGGAAATCAAACAGATGCTGGACTTTGGCTCATGGTAGGCACTTCAAGAAAGACTGTCAAAGTCTATATGTGTCCATGGTAGGGATCATTTGTTACCATACAATCACTAGAATAGTCTCTCCATAACAATTTGATATCAATAGGTGTTACCGGACTAAAAGGCCTAAATCATTTCAATTTAAATGAGATTTCTGCTTTGTTACAATCTCCTCTGTAGGTGGTGGTGGTATTGGAGCAAGTACATCAGATATTCACCTAGGATCATTTATGTCTAAAACAACTGACTGACTCATGTCAACTCTATAATCTAACCTCATTTTCAATATTTTCATAATTATTTCCTGAATATACAGGTACTGTTGATCAGCTTTCTTTGGGTTTGCTTACCATCTCTCACTTTTTTTTACCTTTGTTATCTGACAAGAAAATGCAAACATTTCACTTACAATGTCATTTTATATTTGTTTAATTCTCAAAAGTCCAAATAAAAACTGCATACAATTACATGTAATAAATCATTTTGCTACAGATGAAAATGTCAGTAGAGCAAACCTTATCTTAAACCTTATCATAAAAATGTTTAGATTATTTACAGAATTTTTTAATTACATTTGACTAATTCTAACCAAAATTGGTTTATGAAATTTATTTTAAAACCTTTCTTCTGTAAAAGATTAAATTGTACAGATGGTTTATCAACTTTCAGGTAAAGCATTAATACTTTAACAATAATGAATTATTACGTTAGCAAACTAGAATAAAGTTTATTACCTTATTGATCCATCTGTGGTTACATTCACATCTCTGTCAATATCATTGTTATGATCTAGGATACCGAGGCATATATCTAAGCAAAAATTTTCTTAGAAGCAGATGTATTTTGATG
Source organism: Unio delphinus (assembly GCA_029339505.1). Lineage (NCBI taxonomy): Eukaryota > Metazoa > Mollusca > Bivalvia > Unionida > Unionidae > Unio > Unio delphinus. Next base: position 1,598,207 of record JAQISU010000038.1, on the reverse strand, counting down.
TCTTCAAAATTAGCCCACAACTGCGTTCCCTCACCGATTGGTTGATAGGGTGTGTGTGTGTTGGGTCTATTCCCACCCACCCCGGGGCTTACATCCATGTCAATAACTACTATTTAGTGGTATGACATGACGCCCAAATTAATTAGCGCACTTTGTGCGCATAAATTCCCGTGGGGATGTAGCACCATTCCTTCCCCACGGGAAAACTAAATCATCAATGTTATATTGATGCAAACCAGTTAACATATGACTTCTCATAGCCGGCTTCACTATCATTTAAACTCATTCATTCATATTTAAGATATATTGTAATTACACATTTTTAACTTGTATGTTCATACACTGCAAAGAAAGCTTTTCTGGGAGCAACTTTCTGGTTCATACACAAATACCATCCACAAATACCAATACAATATATATATATATATATATATATATATATATATATATATATATATATATATATATATATATATATATATATATATATATATATAATGCAATTACTTTTAATTTAGTTACATATATCATGCATGTATCATAATGGTTGTTTTTTTAGTCTACTTAATACAAATATTCCCCTTTTATGTATGTATCACAATTATTTTTGTTAGTATACTTTCTCTAATGGGTTGATAAACTTTTAGACTTTTCCATCATAACACTTTCCTTCTCCTTAAGTTTTTCAACTTCAGACAAGACTGAATCCCTTAAAATAAAATTTTGAAATGTGTAAATACTAATGTTGAACTTGGAAATCTGTAGTTTTGTATCAAACGAAAGCATTATCATTTATATTGGTTATTATGATGGGAATGATAATGCTTCAAGAAATAATAATAATAATAATAATAATAATAATAATAATAATTTATTTATTTATTTAAAGGGGTGACTAATTTAGTCAAAGACTATTCTCCCTTGAGGCCCTTTCACTAAAATACGAACAGCATGATGAGGAACATATAAATAACAAAAACAAAGACATATGCCAACGAACAATTTACAACAAAAATATTATTCTAAATAATAAAAAAACATATTTTAACAAAATTCACAATCTTTACCAACTGGAAAATATTAATAAAATATAGAATGATACATTTTCAGGTAATACATAAATTCCTTAGATGTGCATCTACCAAAATATTTGTAAACAAGTAAATTTACATAAAATTTAATAAAATGAAGTAATACTTACACAGATGCCATATCTGATTATGATGTGGTTATATCAGACACAGCAGGAATTTGTATCCTATCCATTGTTGGCCCAGGCGTAGAAGTTGTGGTCATGACTTCTGTGACATTCCTCTCTGTTTCTGATGTTTTCCTTGCACTGCCATTCAATTCATAATTAATATATCAAAGAAAAATAAATGTTTCATTAGACACAATAATTATATATACTTTACAAATAATAGTATTTATAAAACATACTTAACTGCATTGCATTACTTTCATTTACAGCCATCACCAATAACATTATATATATAATTTTTATTAAAGAAACAGTAGTGATTGCTTGCCTCTAAATAAAGTCTTATGGTTGCGTGCGAAAATTAAGATGATCATTAATTCACCTTTGGTAGCCTCAAAAACAGCGCAGTATATGTCATAGTTTTCATGCGGGTTTCAGCGATATTGATGCAGGGCTGTGACATTTTATTTCAAGCTAAATGGAATAATGCCAGTTTATATCACAAGTTATTTTAAAAGTTTGATAAAGAATTAACAATACAGAAAGAAAATAGCGGTATAAAAACTTGACTGGTCATTGCAAAATTGAGAATCGCCTATCCAGCAAGAATTTGGCGACCTCTGGATTAGTTTTCAGGCTCAAAGTGGACTTCTTTTTATTTTATCGTTCATGCTGGTCACCAATACATATGCGTGTGCTGCCATAATTTGCCCAGAGAGCCTTTTTTCCCCCTCCTTTCAGAATCGCTTTCAATTTATAGTTGCGTGACTGCGTCCGCCATTATTTTGGTAAACACGTGTTTGTGCATGGCTAAAATTCTTAATCTTCGGGAGAGGTAAACTCAGAGGTTACATGAATATAGGCATGACAAATACCGCTTTTGTCTGCCAGACAATAATGAAAACTTGCTTATTTTATCACAAAATTTCCGATACTAGCCTGATTTCGGCCTCAGTAACAGCCTGAATGGTTATTTTTCAACAAAATAAGTAATCAGGAACAGAAAAAAGAAATATATAATTTCATTCGTTTCTACGTAGTTTGTATGCCTTAAAATTGCATTTCTAGTCTGTAATCTCATCCGCAATCATTGCACAATATCACATTTGAATTGTCTTCCCATTACCGAGTACAGTTCATTCCGCACAGAAATTAAAATTACAGAAGTCGGTTCGTAAACTGATTTTAATCTGTGTTGAGGTTTACGTTGAGAAAAGCAAATCCGAAACAAGGAATTACATTACGCGTCTCCTCCAGGACTCGGTGCCGAGCTGGGAAACAAATAACGTAACCCCACGATTAGGGTTTCCTTGTCTTGGTAGATTCGCCGACATGGGCCATTTGTCTCATGACAGGAGTTTGATACTTTATCAATAAAGTACGGCGAAATCTCTGACAAAATGAATTCCCCTTATCTGTAAAATAAATAAACACATGGAGTGCAAGCGTGACCATAACCCATCGTTCGATTAAACTTTTTCTGATGAGTCTTTTATCGCTTCAGAATCGCAAGATGACTGAAAAACTACACATATCAAAAGACAGTGACGTACCAACTCTTAACTCTTAAATGACCATGTCCTGAATGCAATCGGCGAATTAAACTTTATTTTCACCATGACGGTCACATTCAATTTCTGAAAAAAATCGACCTGACTGAAGTAGACCATTCTACCAGTTTATACCCTTGCATCTCTCTATCACTACTTCAATTTCTGACAAAAACGAGATCCAAATCAGCGTGGACATATCGTACTTCAAGTTCAGGAAACAAGTAGATATTTTTTATCCGATGAAGCATTTATTAAAGAAGAAGTAAAACTTGTAACAAACGTCATCTCTAATACACCATATGGAGCTAATATTAGTGTTGATTTTGTTAATAATGGCGTTATTCCACAGTGCTTCTTATCTTATGGATAGAAAAAGTATTGAAACAATGCGAAACGATGTTGCTACAACGATATTTGCTTTAACGAGGTATTCTGATGATTACACAAGATCAGCTGGTCCATCGAGGTTTGCTAAAGGCACTAATAACTGTCATGACAACAGACCATATAATATAATACAACAAAGAAACGCTGCTGTTAACGCCGACGCTGTTGTGCAACCGGTGGTTCTTCGAGCTAACCCAAATTATAATTTAGGATTTTCAACAAGTAAATCAATGATAAGAGATGATATTTGAAGATTTTCATGTGCAATTGCATTGTTCCATGGTTTTGAATTTTGCATCTATGTTAGAAACGTCATATTTTGAGCTAAGTATACAGTTGTAGTTGTACAAAAGTGTGATGACGATGATACTGGTACGTAATAAAACTATCGCTATGAAGGAGAGTAATGATCGCAACAGTTGCCGAAGAACAAAAGTTACTATCTTTTTATGGATCGAAGCAGTAAGTCAGCATTATCATGTGACACTATCGCTATGAAGGAGAGTAATGATCGCAACAGTTGCCGAAGAACAAAAATTTCTATCTTTTTATGGATCGAAGCAGTAAGTCAGCATTATCATGGTTAACAGTGACCACAGATAGTGTTCAAAGCGTAATTAATAGTTTATCTACTTGGCATATAACATCAATTCATGGTGTTTCTGTACCACGTCATATCTTCATTGTTATACAAAATGGTGAACGTGTAAATAATCAAGACGTAAGCATAATGATATTTGAGAAACTTGGAGTTAGTGAAGTTTCCTTAAAAATAAACGGACATCAAGAACCAGCTGTAAAAATATTATTAAATTTTGATCAAAATAATGTAGCACGATTTCATCTTTTAATGACATTTATGGGACGCAAGCAGATAATAGATCCTGGTTTGCAAATATCACAACTGGATTTTAAAAATCTCTATCCGATCTATTACTTTTCGCTGGATCATCTTGATATAGTTAGACAGTCTATAGTTAAGATACAATTTCGACCTCGGTTAAATAGAGATGTTGATGCTACTTTTAATTACAGAGTAATTGCAGTTATACTTAGTGATAAAATAATGGTACGTGAAGGTGTTGGTGAACGAATGAGAGTTATTGATGCCCCAGTCAAAAAAATGTAATTAAATGGGTCATGACATTATAAAATGTCATATAGTCACGTTAATGTCACACTGACTTCTGCTAAGGTAAACAAGTTACAATAAAAACTTGCAAATAAATGCGAAACAAAAATAACACTACAGAAAGATCAAATTTCTAGTATCATTAACTAAAACTAAGCATAAACATTTTAACAAGCCTTTGGAATCAAATACAGGAGGTCAACTTGCTCTTTCTTCCAGTTCCATTAAAAATTCATTAAAAATAGGAGTCTAATAGTTCCGCTATTTGTAGATAAACCAGCATTAATAGCCACTGCTGCTCTACCTATTGCAAAAGCAGTTGCACCTGGTTCTTTTGGAATGGCATGAAATAAAGCAGCATATCAATGATCAAAGCAGCAGGGGGGGGGGAGGAGAATCCTACATTTGCTCCAGACATCATTTGCTCTAAATCTAACAAACATCTGGAGAGAATTAATTCGAATCCTTCTTTTTCAACCAAAAAAAAAAAAGATTACTTGCTCGAAACATAAGTTTTTCGCAAATCATACTCCAAGACCGTTTTCATCGTTTAGTCAAAATACGGTCTCGTCGTGATGTCATCCCCCCCCCCCTGCTGCTATGGGTTAATAATTTATTTCAACCAAATATTTGATCAAGTCCTTAGGACTTTACAAACAAACTAATCGCTAACACCTCTCTACCTATTGCAAAAGCAATTCCACCTGGTTCTCTTGGAATGGCACGAAACAAAGAAACATATTAATGAATAAAGACTTCTAGAAAGTGTCTACGACTACCAAGAAATACCCACTCATGGTACGGAAATGTCTACCGTCTAGAATTCGTTGGTGCTAATTTTGATCTAATGCTGCTGAAAAATTAACTCTTATACACTTCAGAGGTGTTTTCATGCACAATCACTTACCAAAACAACCATTCTTGTTTGTCCGTCGATTAAACAAGGACCTCTCTAGTCATCCGAGGGTTGGAGGCGCTGGTTCTTTATGTACATGCGCTGGTGGCTGATAAGGACTCCCTAACAAGGAATCTTCTTTTGCATAAGGGACAGAAATCAGTGGGACATCTCCAGGAGGGTTGATGGCACGTGCTTTTCTTTCTGGCTTGCAACTTCAGCTGCTGTCCTGCTAGATTCGCACAAATTTGAGCCTTTGTGCTAGGATGAACACTAAGTGTTTTGATCGCTTTATTTTTGCTCCAGGAATAGGTTTTTATTTTGAATGCTTTTAATGTAGCTTTCAGATTGTCTTTGAAGCGTTACTTCTGACCATCGTGGGATCACTGTCCTTGATGTACTTCAACATAATTCTTGCAAATGTAGATCCAAACGAAGTGGTTGTATTTCAAGATAAGCAATTAAAATTGAAAACTAGTAATATTTCATTTTGCATGATATTATCGTTCCAATTAACGGAGTGAATGGTAGTAATGGACAAATTTATAACCATAATTTTTGAAAATATTTGTAAAAGCCATCCTGTATTCGTACTGTTGTTTTCAGGTTCCGATAATGAAACTGATCAATTTCAAAGCCTAAATTGAGCTATTTATCGTTCAGAATCTCTCCACGAAGAAATGAAAATTCTTGCGCAGAAATTTTCATCGCAAACTCTTTTTTTTTTAAAAAAAAACAATATTGAACAATTACTAAATAATCGGTTTCCCGTTCCGGCAGATGCTCATCACATTTTAAGACAAAAAAATTAATGGAAACCAACACTATTTAAATAATTTCAGGATATACAATGCAGTTGAATCGAAAATGGTCACGGAAATTTATGAAATACTAAATATAATTATTATGATATTATTTCAGTTGAAGTGGCAAACATGTTATCCAGGACGTTTTCTTCCAATGGGTGAAAATCATGAATATTTTAAAAGATTTGGACACCCAACACACGAGATAAACAGAGTTTCAAAAATTTTTATCGGATTTTCACCTGACTGTATTCGCCTGTGTCAGTCATTCGAGTTTGCAAAAGATCTTCATTGGGATTCTTATGCCTAGTTTCGAAAACAAATTTCACAAAAGAAATGGATAATGACTAATGTTACGATATCTGATTGACGCAAAAAAACTAACATTTTTGACACTGAGTGAAGAAATTATAACATATCGTCCGCATAAAGAAGTATAGTTACCAGAACTAAAGAAATATTCATAAGATGAAAATCCTGATATAACCGATTTTGAAGAAGAAAAAAAACGAAAATGATCTTTGCAGAAGAATACTCGATAAATTTTCGTAAGGAGAACGATATGATCATAAACGACATTATACAAGGTTAATTATGGACGATGCTGAACATGATTTTATAATTGCTGATGCAACATAGAGAAATGTATTTGTCAGTCGAAAAAAACGATTACTTGTCTAACGGAACTAAATTATGTACAAAAGTTAGTTACATTAATGGCGAGTCACAACAGTGTGCCCATTTTAGAATTTCAATGTTCACGTATGTTTCGATAGATTTATTAACAATGATAAACAGATTTTCTAACTATGCGGTTAAATTCGCTACGGATTCATTCTATATAGAAAGAATCAGAATAGCTGAATCAATTTTATATAAGTGTTGCTTACGATGTATCATTGACAATAAAACAAGAAAAGTTGCATAATTATTCTGAATCTGCTGATGTTGAAATTAAGGATATATATTCAAAAATAATCAGACATTAAAACTGTCATATGCATCGTCAGTGTATGATCCTATGACAAGACATTAAACAGTTTAACTTAATGGGCCTGGCGGTTCTGGTAAAACAACTTGTGGAATTGAATAATTTTGAAATTTTGATATAATCGTTTTAACACCTACACAGAAACACTAGAGATGGAGGAAAGAAATGTTAAATCGTGCACTTATCATAAAATCTTTCAATACAAAAGAGATAAATGGACTATTGAACGAATGGGTGAAAAATATGTTACAATAATTATTCCTTGAAATAAAATAGGGCCCATATCTAAAGATATATTTAAATTATTTCTTCATTGTTTATTAACAAAAATATTGCTTTGATAATGTGCGGTTATCATGGTCAACCAACACCATTTTTATTGCATTATTTCCAGAACGCTTGATCCAGAGACCAGATGATTTTATAGCTGCAAGTAGAAAGATAGTTCGTAATTCGCTTCAACAGCAATTGTTCTCGTTACATTTAAAACGTTTCCAAAACTGCTCGTACTTTTGTGTTATCGCCCAGCAGATACTTGACAGCAAAATATTGAAGATGATATACCAAAACCCTTGGCAGAGGAGGAAACAAACATCTTGTGTCAAATGACATTGTTTTAGTTTCTATCAGTGTTCTTGACAGCACGCTAAAGGCCAAACTCCATGGAGGCTAGGATATGCATTGAAATTTAATTCATCTCAAGGATTAACTATTTCTGCAATAGTCATTTGGATTGTTGATGATAGAATTGAGCGCTCAAACTTAGTTTATCAAGCAGTGTCTCGAGTCAGAAGAATATCTCAGCTGCGGGTGGTTATAGTAGACTTTACAGAAAATACTAATCAAACTGCTGGCACAAACAATGAAGTTGTTAGCGATGATATAGTAAGAACAAAACTAGTTATATAAGCAATGTGGAAGAAAACAAAACTCTGCATAAATCTTGATGCTGAATGTATCATGACATTAAAACAACGACAGAATAATCATTGCTTGAGCTATGACACAGTCATGTTGTGGCAGTATTAAAAAAATAATCCAAAACAATTTACCGTAGATAGAATTTATAGTAATCTTGGTTACATGCATGCAAATGTGATGCAGGCCTGTCTTGAGAGTAATTATGTTGAGGTGCTTGTTTAAAGCTGATGATAATTGTGTATCTTCAGGAATTACTTGTAAATGTTTACTTTTAGGAGCAGTTGAATCTAACCTGCAGATTACAGGTCCGCCTGTGGCTATTGCTACGCTGTAAAGTTTATGTTTAGCTACAGTCCAAATATAACCACTCACTCGTTTTTAACGCCTTCAAGCTCACCATGTTCATATAAATATCTGGCAGTCATATTACCTAGTGCTGGTTGTCTTGAAAAGTCATGTCATTGTATTGGTATATTTCATTGCGATTGCATTAATGGGTTTCATAGAAATCGAATGAATAATTTCATTATTTAATGCAGCTAAAATATTTCGCAGTCTTGTAACCGATTCATGAGACCTCTCGTCCTTTTGAATAATCTCCTTTGCATATTGATATCAAATTAACCACTCAGCAAGATTTCGATTAAATCGTTCAACGATTGTCTGATCACGATGAATTACGGCATGTCCTTGTCTGATTTTGACGTTATGTTCTGTAATCAAAGATGATACTGCACCAAGAAAATCATTGTCAGGATCAACCTGTAGTAGATGTGGCCATCGTAGACCACCATGTTGATAAATTCATTCTGAAGCAAATGAAACTTAAGCAGCTATTTTAGTTGATAATGGTTCTGCTTCTTTATGTACGCTTGCAACATCAACTAGAGTCAACGTATATTTGTATGTATGTGATTGAATGTCTACCATGTTTAATAGTATCATAAGGCAAAAGTAAAATATCCGCCTGATCAACTTCATTAAGAATGCTGGCATGAAAACGTTGTACTGAATTTGTTTAACCTGTGGTAGATAAATTTGCCATATTGCCTGTCGTTCTAACGAATTTACAGGAACAGAATGTTACATTTGTTGCATCAGCGAATTTATTAATCGCTGCTCTACCTCTCCAATATCTTCTTGGGCTATAATAAATCGATTCCATTATTTTATAATCGGTTTAATTTACCTTTCATCTCGGATCTTGCCAACCAATTACCTATCGATTCTCTAAAATATTTTTGTATATAGATAGAATTTAGTGAGTGAATCAACTTCAGATCTGCAAATTGTCGTTGTTGCAAATTTTTTATTTTTATACGCTTCATGGTAAATGTGACAAGTTTGATCAATCGCATTTATTCTATCTCTAGGTTTTGCTTTATCATTTTCGTCAAGTCGAATATAATGTCAGGTTCCTGGGCCACACTAATTATATCAAAGAAAATGTTTTTCTCCTTGATATTTATCCCATGGAGTTTCTCGTAGTTTTCTTAAAGAAGCAGCGATATCACCACCTATTTTTTTTAATTGTCAAGAGACACAAATTTGTCATTTTGTACCACATTTACAAACTTAATTGTAAGTGCACGCTTTTTATTTTTTTCTTCTTACTGCTGGTAATCCATTTGTTGGGGTAGATGCTCTGCATCAAACACAACATAAATTCATATTATTTATTATATTTGTAAAACATTAATGTCATTGATTTCTCAGCGACACGAAAACAAGAACCAGTCAAACATCATCCAGCGCTACCAAATTATACTAGAGATATTATCATAGGTCCATCTGCATCTGGTAGGAGGAAATTTAGAGTTCTCTAATAATGATATGGCTCAAGTGGAATAAGTTATATTTAGTAGCTGTCACTTGATGATCATCGATGCTATGATGTGCTCAAAGATTTTAATGACGCCAGATTTTTGAATGAAGACGGTGATTGTATAATTGATTTCATCAACGATATTGATGAAGCTCCGTCAATAGAAAAACCTGATGGATTTAATAATAATAATGTAGTTGTCAATGATGACAATCAAATCCAGCTCAGATATTTCCTCGAGGCAGACATAAAAATACATATGTTATTTATGTTACTCAGTGATATATACAAAAACTTAAAGTGATCAGAGATAACTACATTATATTAGAGTATCTAATGGAGTTGATACGCATACTCTGCGATATATTCATCAGACTTAGATTTCAGGGGATTTGGAAATAATTAAATTAAAAGCTTATTTTCATATGCGCAACATACCCCAACAGATTTATAACAATAATTTACATGATCCTAGATCAAACTATCGTTAAGATCTTGATAAAATATTCATATAGTCATCCTTTATTTCTAAAATCTTCATCAGTATTTCTCTCATCCGATTTCCTCTAACTCTGATGTATAATCATTTCTGACCCATATCATTTCATTCATATGATTCTCTCTCGCATCATCTATATTGTTTTAAAAAAATCATTTACTGATTCACGTTCTGGATTAATTCGTAATTTAAATTATTCATCTAAACCCAAACCTAAACAGCAGCACAAGGGCCGCGACCTCAATGGCCCATCAAGGGCCGTATATTCACAAACTTTTTCTACCAGGGAAAGTTTTATTTTCAAAATGAAGCATATTTTGTTTACCTTCAGATAGGCAAATGGACATTTCTATCTCGATGTCTGTTTGCCCTTTCTGCTGCTCAGATACCAAGCAAGATCAGTTGTTGGACATGCTTAAATCGACTCAGCTCAGCATTCTCACTCCTACTTCTGAAAGATTTGGTTCCATTTCCTGATGTGACATTGCCGCAATGAAGAAGCTAGCGAAACAAAAGAGAAAAACCAGATAGTCAAAACTGAAAAAGAAATTAAACAGAAAGAGAAAGAAACAGCAGCGTTACTCCAAAAGATGTAACAAGATATGAAAAAATGAATACAGTCTTGAATTGCTAAACAATGAGGATTTGTTTGATTAGGATTTTTAATAGAGCTGTACCGATGTCACTTTTTGCCGATTATGCCGATACCGCGTATAACCGATTATCAAAATTGCCGATACCGATTATGAGACCGATTATTTGATTATCATATTATGTACTCAGGTATCAGCCGACAAATTTAGAAAACAATAAAGGCCTGGAATGGAGGGGGGGGGGGGCTTATCCGTGGGCCAATGTCAAAACTTTACAGGTTTTAGGTGTTTTTGTTGTCTATTGTAACGGCAGTACATCTTGGGACAAAAAATATCTGTGTTCTAAGACATAGGCTTGTTAAAAAAGTAACTTTCGGTAACCCGAAAATTATTAAACTTATTGCCGACTTTCTATGAGCAAAGGTCGTCGGCTTGCTTTGACAACAAATACTCTTTATTGCTGCGGCAACATCAGATAATTGTAAAACATTGATATAGAATTGTTTTATTTGTTTAGTATATGTCGGTGCTTCAAAGGTACAGTAAAACCTATTATGACTTATGAGAGACCGCCCCTTCTGCCAGATGGTGGTTTGGTGAAACACTAACAAAAGAAATAAAAAATAATTTTAAAAAATTCGGAAATGATTCTCACTTACTAGTATTAAAGACAATGAGTTCGTTCACCCTCCAGGCATTACGGATTAACTGAAAGACAGACGACGTACTCAAACCTACACTGAAGCCCTTTCAAACAATTTCTCATTGGGACATAAGGACTATCGTGTTTTGTGAGTTTTCATAAAGATAAAGAAAAAAACACAAACCTCAAAATTGACTGTGTATATATCCATCATTACTCCCTTTGATGTTAATCTTACTGGCTATTCACATGACTTTGGCACTACAATGGCGGTTAGCGACATGTACTTTAGTCTGGTTTACTGCAGTTTACAAATGTTACCGGACGCTGGAGTTGAAAATTTCGCACAACTGGCAGCAAGATAAATTCTTTTTAAATACTTTATTAGAGTAATTTCTTTGTTACAAAAGATTAATTGATGTTCGATGTGTTTATCTCGATATATGGTTATTCGACTATACAGTAGTGTTAGTTAATGAGCAACTTGTTTGCATACTGCATTTATCCCGAGCTCTAGTGTTACAAAGGATTAAGTTACGGTCAGTCAAAACGCGACTGTATATACAACTTTTATCAGGAAAAATTGGTTATTTAAAAAAATTATTTGCATCGGCACCGATTATTTTTGCCGATACCCGATTATACCGATTGTGCTAATAATCGGCCCGATTACGCGTGCGGGCGATTAATCGGTACAGCTCTAATTTTTAACATAGCTTTCAGAATTTTTCAGTCATTTTGCTATGATGTTTGCAGTGAGGCAGTTTATGGTGATGTCTAGCACTGGGGCATCATACCGTAGACATGTAGCATGATGTCCCACCCAGTCACATTTTCCTAACACCAGGCCGTGCAGTCCTAACACTAACCTAAAGAAGGAGAAAGAAACTGCAGCGTCACTTCAAAAGATGTAAGAAGAAAGGAAAAAATGAATCCAGTCCTGAATTGCTGAACAAAGAGGAAGAAATGATTCAGCTGATAAAAGAAAAGGTTTCAGAGCGACTTTTCTGTAGAGGAAATAAACCCCAAAAATGTGAGATTGTTAAGACCACTCAAGCTATGAGCAATCGGGTATGTGGAACATTTTGTGAAAGACACTTCCAGAATTCAAGGATCATATGTTGCAAGGGTCGGCCGGTGAGGAAAAGTACTATAAATCATTAGCTTAAATGTCTTAATAATGTCTTAATAATTAGCTTAAATGTCTTAATAAGTCGTCTCACATGAATGCATGTACCCTATATTAAATAAAGCATGGATGAAAACGTACTGCAGCTGATTGAAGACTCACTGAGTACAATAGGGTGTTGGAGAGCACTCAAAGTCAACAAAAACGTCTATCATTGGGGAGCCAGACCCATATCTCTAGTGATGGATTCATCTTTTACTGTACCAATAGTAAAAACATCAGCAGGCTCTTCTGAAAACTGAGATGATACTCGGCACTAGATCAGAAAAGAATTTAAGAAATGTCTGTACAAGAGACGCATATACAAATACCTAAATAACAATAGTAAAACAAATCATTTTACCACAATTTGACAAGGTTGTTCTGAAACCACAACTGGTGGTTCTATTGCCAGCGCTATAATTCCATTTGTGAAGACGATGGGGTCAAAAATATTTGCATTGGTTCTTGCTTTGTTGGGACTTTACTGCAGCTCTCACCAAAGCCTTACATAAGGTGGTGATGGAAAATGGTGTTGCCATAGCAGAAATTTCCACAACATAAATCTCCGACAATAAAATGTGCCAATGTAGCATTTAAATTGGCTAGCAAAACTGATAGATGTTACACTGTCACCACAGCATAACCTGACAGGCTCATCAAAAGGTCACATCAGTAGTTAACATCCTGTCACACAAAAAGGAATTGTTCTTAATTTGTCTGCAAAACATCTGTCCAAGCAAGGATGATTTTTCGCACTCCTGTTAGCAGGAATATCTCTCCTAAAGATAGCAACACCTGGTAGTACCAAGGGGAGGGAATGGGTAAAAATTATTACCCTTTGTTGGATATAGGCAGAAAAAGATGATTTTTCTCTTCGAGTAAGGTTGGATTCCCAAGGCAGCAGGCTAATATTCCTAATGTTATGTGATTGGGTAAGCATTATCAGAGATACATACTTTATTTTAAAATTTACATTTCTGAATGTATAAAAACAAATATGAAATATTAAAGGTCTGGCAAACAAACTAGTGTTGCTTACATGTCACAGGTTCCTGGGTAAATATATTGGCCCCTTACCTCGGACCACCATAATTTTCAGGCCTTGCAATGTGTCCTCAAATGATCACTCTTACTAAACATTTTATTCATCTACTTACAGGAAATTTGGACTTGCTCTTTGGATATACGAGCTTCCCCAACCATATGATACCAGTTATAAGCATAAACACATGGCATACTATGTGATATTTCAAGTTTGGAAGAAAATCATTACCAGAGAGACAGATTTTGCTAAAGGACCGTGACTAAAAAATTGAACAATGAAAAACAAAACTGTTCTAATTGAATTTTAATTCTAATTAATGCCTAACATATTTCTTTATCTACTTTTCCAATTAAGATCAAAGGGTAATGCAGATTTAAGTCTATCCACAAAACAAGAAATGCATTCATCACCAAAGTATTTTACACATTTCAATGAATATTCTTTTTCTCAGGGATCTATTATGTCCACTCGTATCTGCTTCTAATTCCACATTAATGATTACCAGTAGGATCCAGCCATCATCAAATTGGGGAAAATGTATCAAATTATTTGACTGACATTTGAAAATGATTTGAGAAGACATATTTAGCCATTTCATTCCTTGCCAAGCAGTATGTAGGCACTGCTTTCCTGCATTTACAACCAAAACAAGACATCTTAAACACCGCTTCTGGGTTCTAGATTTCTGAAATCTCAATTACACTTTTAAATGAAATAATCCCCTTGGTTAATCATTTTAAACCTGGATCCTTTTATTTTCAAACAGCAGCAGTCAAATGTCAAGAGTTATATTGTTAATTTATATTATTAATTAATTATGCATCACTTATTTATGTGACATTTATCCAAACAATCTTTGAAAAGCCGACTGTTTCAAACCTGTAACCTGATAAGCTAACTTTAACATGAAAGGGCATCAGGTCTGCCAAGTTCCAGATATGTACAGATAAGTTTAAATATCCACTTATACAGAACATTGTATCAACTGCTTTACATTATTTTCATTTTTCTCCATTATGAATCATCATGTGCCGATTTCGATTTCCACTACAACTAAACATTTTATCACATACTTCACACTTAAATGGTTTTTCACCAGTATGTATCCTCACATGCTGTTTTAAATGTTCACCCTGTTTAAATATTTTATCACAGACTTCACACTTAAATAGTTTATTTCCAGCATGCATCCTCAAGTGTCTTTTTGGATTTCCAATATGACTAAGCATTTTACCACACACTTCACAGTTAAAAGGCCCTTCTCTAGTATGTACCTTTGTGTGCTGTTTCAAGTGTCCATTTGTACTAAATATTTTATCATATACTTCACATTTAAATGGTTTTTCTCCAGTATGTATCCTCATGTGATAACTTATATGTCCACTCTGCTTATACATTTTATCACACAATTGACACTTAAATGGTTTATCTCCAGTATGTACCCTCATGTGCTTATGAAGAGTTGCACTTGCATTAAACATTCTGTCACACACTTCACACTTAAAAGGCATTTCTCCAGTATGAACCCTCATGTGACCAATTAGACCTCCACTCGCACTAAACATTTTATCACATATTTCACACTTAAATGGTTTTTCTCCAGTATGTATCCTAATGTGGTATTTCAAAGGTCCAAACTGTTTAAACATTTTATCACACACCTCACACTTAAATGGTTTTTCTCCAATATGTATTCTCAAATGTGTCTTAAGAGCTCCACTCCGACTAAACATTTTATCACAGTTCACACTTAAACGGTTTTTCTCCAGTATGCATCCTGATGTGCACTTTTAAGTTTCCACTCTGATTAAACATTTTATCACATACTTCACACTTAAATGGTTTTTCACCAGTATGTATCATCATGTGCTGTTTTAAACGTTCACTCTGTTTAAATATTTTATCACAGAGTTCACACTTAAATAGTTTTTCTTTTATTTTCAAACACACCAGTCAAATAAATGTCAAGAGTTATATTTAATTCAATATGCATCACTTATTTCTGTGACATGTATCCAAACAATCTTTTGAAAAGCCAACTGTTTCCAACCTGTAACCTGATAAGCCAACTTTAACATGAAAGAGCATCTGGACTGCCAAGTTCTACATATGTACAGATACTGTTTGTATTTTCATGTGCAGTTTTTAATTCCCACTTATACACAACATTGTATAACTACTTCACATTTTGTTCTCATTATTTTAATTTTTTTTCTCCATTATGAATCATCATGTCTGACTAAACATTTTATCACACACTTCATACTAAAGTTGTTTATCTCCAGTATGCATCCTCATGTGTCTTTTTAGATTTCCAATATAACTAAACATTTTATCACAGTTTACACTTAAAAGGCCTTTCTCCAGTATGTACCCTTGTGTGCTGTTTCAAGTGTCCAATTGTACTAAATATTTTATCACATACTTTACATTTAAAATTTAATGGTATTTCTTCAGTATGTATCCTCATGTGATAACAGATGTCCACTCTGCTTATACATTTTATCACACAATTGACACTTAAACGGTTTATCTCCAGTATGAACCCTCATGTGCTTACGAAGAGTTGTACTTGCATTAAACATTCTGTCACACACTTCACACTTAAAAGGCATTTCTCCAGTATGAATCCTCATGTGACCAATTAGACCTCCACTCGCACTAAACATTTTATCACATACTTCACACTTAAATGGTTTTTCTCCAGTATGTATCCTAATGTGGTATTTCAAAGGTCCAAACTGTTTAAACATTTTATCACACACCTCACACTTAAATGGTTTTTCTCCAGTATGTATTCTCAAATGCGTCTTAAGAGCTCCACTCCGACTAAACATTTTATTACAAAGTTCACACTTAAACGGTTTTTCTCCAGTATGCATCCTGATGTTCACTTTTAAGTTTCCACTGTGACTAAACATTTTATCACATACTTCACAATTAAATGGTTTTTCACCAGTATGTATCATCATGTGCTGTTTTAAATGTTAACCCTGTTTAAATATTTTATCACAGAGTTCACACTTAAATAGTTTTTCTTTTATTTTCAAACACACCAGTCATATAAATGTCAAGAGTTATATTTAATTCAATATGCATCACTTATTTCTGTGACATGTATCCAAACAATCTTTTGAAAAGCCAACTGTTTTCAACCTGTAACCTGATAAGCTAACTTTAACATGAAAGAGCATCTGGACTGCCAAGTTCTACACATGTACTGATACTATTTGTATTTTCATGTGCAGTTTTAAATTCCCACTTATACACAACATTGTATAACTACTTCACATTTTGTTCTCATTATTTTAATTTTTTTTCTCCATTATGAATCATCATGTCTGACTAAACATTTTATCAAACACTTCATACTAAAATTGTTTATCTCCAGTATGCATCCTCATGTGTCTTTTTAGATTTCCAATATAACTAAACATTTTATCACACACTTTACATTTAAAAGGCCTTTCTCCAGTATGTACCCTTGTGTGCTGTTTCAAGTGTCCAATTGTACTAAATATTTTATCACATACTTTACATTTAAAATTTAATGGTATTTCTCCAGTATGTATCATCATGTGATAACTTAGATGTCCACTCTGCTTATACATTTTATCACACAATTGACACTTAAACGGTTTATCTCCAGTATGTACCCTCATGTGCTTACGAAGACTTGTACTTGCATTAAACATTCTGTCACACACTTCACACTTAAAAGGCATTTCTCCAGTATGAATCCTCATGTGACCAATTAGACCTGCACTCCCACTAAACATTTTATCACATACTTCACACTTAAATGGTTTTTCTCCAGTATGTATCCTAATGTGGTATTTTAAATGTCCAAACTGTTTAAACATTTTATCACACACCTCACACTTAAATGGTTTTTCTCCAGTATGTATTCTCAAATGCGCCTTAAGATCTCCACTTGCATTAAACATTTTATCACAAACTTCACACTTAAATGGTTTTTCTCCAGTATGCATCCTGATGTGCACTTTCAAGGATCCACTCTGACTAAACATTTTATCACATACTTCACACTTAAATGGTTTTTCACCAGTATGTATCCTCATGTGCTGTTTTAAATGTTCACCCTGTTTAAATATTTTATCACAGACTTCACACTTAAATAGTTTTTTTCCAGCATACATCCTCAAGTGCTTGTTTAGAACTCCACATTATACAATTTATCACTATTCACACTTAGATGATTTTACACCTGTGTGCATACTTGTGTGTACATTACAAGCTTCACTCTGACTAAACATCTTCTTCACCCTTGCATTGTTTTTCTCCAGTATGCACCATTATATGTTTGAAACTTATGATGTTCTTAAATATTTTATAATATACTTCACACTTGTATTTTTCCCCTTCAGTTTGCACCCTCATGCAGTTTTAAATCACTCCGTTTTAAACATTTTGTTATATACTTCACATTTGTATGGTTTTACTCCTGCATGAAGAACCACGAGTACATGTGTACCCACTATAATCACAGGGGCTCGTTACAAGGCAAATTAGGAGTATCCTTCCATGAATCAGGGTTTAATCTGTAACAATATAC
Organism: Unio delphinus; assembly: GCA_029339505.1. Lineage (NCBI taxonomy): Eukaryota > Metazoa > Mollusca > Bivalvia > Unionida > Unionidae > Unio > Unio delphinus. The sequence continues at coordinate 1,579,969 of JAQISU010000038.1, read as the reverse complement.
CACAAGGGAAGACACCAGTCCGCACCCCTCAGTAGTTCAAACCATTATAGTTTATTCTCGTTGCGACTTCTAATTTCCGACTAAAACCAGTTGTATTCAAGAATGGTTCGATTTTCAAAACAGCTCGACAAACTTTGTTCAGTTTGTAACATATTGGAGAACATTTAAAAATTGTTCGCCGATTTTGATGTCGGAACAACTATTGTCTGGCAGTACCGCGTTTGCATTTGGATAGCCTTGGATTTGGTATTCAGAGAATGTAGTTCAAGTCTATTTTTAAAACATTTATCCTCTCTCATTTTGGTGGTGATAGAAGAGTTTTATTGATGCATTTTTGGTTGGGATTTAAAGGTAATTGTTTATTCTTGAGAATATGAGCTGAGAGAGAGGTTGTCAGTGTGTAATTTGGCGAAAGTACACATGGAGTAATAAGGCTTTGATGATGATCCGGAAGTGAAATCTGTTGTTTTTTTAGTATACTTAACACAAATATTCCCCTTTTATGTATGTATCACAATTATTTTTGTTAGTAAACTTTCTCAAATAGGTTGATAAAACTTTTAGACTTTCCCATCATAACACTTTCCTTCTCCTTAAGTTTTTCAACTTCAAACAAGACTGAATCCCTTAAAATAAAATTTTGAAATGTGTAAATATTAATGTTGAACATGGAAATCTTTATTTTTGTATCAAACGAAAGCATTATCATTTATCTTGGTTATTATGATGGGAATGATAATGTTTCAAGAAATAATAATAATAATAATAATAATAATAATAATAATAATTGATTTAAAAGGGTGATTTATTTAGTCAAAGACTATTCTCCCTTGAGGTCCTTTCACTAAAATAAAAACAGCATGATGAGGAACATATAAATAACAAAAAAAAAAGACATATGCCAACACACAATTTACAACAAAAATATTATTCTAAATAAAAAAAAACATATTTTAACAAATGCACAATCTTTACTAACTGCAAAATATTAAACTAATATAGAATGATACATTTCTAGGTAATACATAAATTCCTTAGATGTGCATCTACCAAAATATTTGTAAACAAGTAAATATACATACAATTTAATAAAATGAAGTAACACTCACACAGATGCCATATCTGATTCTGATGTGGTTATATCAGACACAGCAGGAATTTGTATCCGATCAATTGTTGGCCCATTTGTAGAACTTGTGGTCATGTCTTCTGTGACATTCCTCTCTGTTTCTGATGTTTTCCTTGAACTGCCATTCAATTCATAACTAATATAGCAAGGGAAAATAAATGTTTCATTAGACACAATAATTATATAAACTTTACATATAATATTATTTATAAAATATACTTAACTGCATTGCATTACTTTCATTTACAGACATCACCATTAACATTATATATAATTTTTTATTAAAAAAAAAACAGTAGTGACTGCTTGCCTCTAAATAAAGTCTTATGGCTACGTGCGAAAATGAAGATGATCATTCATTTCCATTTGGTAGCCTCAAAAACAGTGCAGTATATGTCATGGTTTACATGCGGGTTTCAGCGATATTGTTGCTGGGCTGTGACATTTTATTTCAAGCTAAATGGAATAATGCCAGCTAATATTACATGTTTTTTTAAAAGTTTTGATAAAGAATTAACAATACAGAAATAAAATAGCGGTATAAAAAAACTTGACTGTTCATTGCAAAATTGAGACTCATCTATCCAGCAAGAATTTGGCGACCTCTGGATTAGTTTTCAGGCTCAAAGTGTACTTTTTATTTCATCGTTCATGCTGGTCACCAATACATATGCGTGTGCTGCCATTATATGCCCAGAGAGACTTTTTTCCCCTCCTTTCAGAATAGCTTTCGATTTATAATTGCGTGACTGCGTCCGCCATTATTTTTGTAAACACGTGTTTACGCATGGCTAAAATTCTTAATCTTCGGGAGAGGTCAACTTAGAGGTTACATGAATATAGGCGTGGCAAATAGTGAATTTTTGTCTGCCAGACAATAATGAAGAATCGAGTATTTTATCATAAAATTTCCGATACTAGCCTGATTTCGGCCTCAGTAACAGCCTGAATCGCAATTTTTCAACTAAATAAGTAATCACGAACTGAAAAAGAAATATATAATTTCATTCGGTTTTACTTAGGTTGTATGCCTTTAAATTGCATTTCTACTCTGTAATCTCATCTGCATCATTGCACAACATTATATTTGAATTGTCTTGTCATTACCGAGTACAGTTAATTCCGCACAGAAATTAAAATTACAGAATTCGGTTCGTAAACTGATTTTAAAAAATTAAAATTGACGTACGAGGTGTGATTTGAAAATGTGATTACAAGCACATGATTTTCATTGGCTGGTTCCTCATGAAAATGACCAACAATGACCCGCGCTCTGTAAAATTAAAATAAAAGCATGTGACAGAAAAACAGAATCTGTGTTGAGGTTTACGTCGAGACAAGCAAATTCGAAACAAGGAGTTACATTACGCGTCTCCTCCACAACTCTGTGCCGGGTTGGGAAATAAATAACGTAACCACGCGATTGCGATTTCCTTGTCTTGATACAAACGCAGTAAATACACACTAATGTCTAATAATTGTAACGAAAAAGGCGCAGAATCTGTTATCTTTGAATATTAGAGAAATTTATTGATGACGTCATCAACCGTTATTTCTACTATCCGAACTCGGGCTACGTATTTCTGTTCTAGAAATTTAAATAAAATTATAAAATGATACAATCTGAAATAAAAAGCAAGATAAACATTTGATCTTGTGAAATTACTTTCATCATCTTATTGCAGCATATTTACTGCAGGGTAGAAACTGATAGAATGGGCTACTTCCGTCAGGTCGATTTTTCCAGAAATTGATTGTGACCGTAATGGTGAAAATAAAGGTTAATTCGCCGATTGGATTCAGGACATGGTCATTTAAGAGTTATGCATTGGTACGTCCCTGTATTTTGAATGTATATGTGTAGTTTTTCAGTCTTCTTGCGATTCTGAAGCGATAAAAGACTCGTCAGAAAAAGTTGAATTGAGCGAAGGGTTGTGGTCACGCTTGAACTCCTTGTGTTTATTTATGTTACCGATAAGGGAATTTATGTTGTCAGAGATTTCGCCGTACGTTATTGATAAAACGTCAGACTCTTGTGGTCTCATCCAAGTGTTTCCAATTAAATTAAAATATCGCTATTAGACAAGAAACAAAACATCAAGAAAATGGGACGACCTGTTGACCCTAAGTACACGTTCTGCGCATGACAAAATAGAAACATAAAAGCACTTTATATTATTACTGTATTATCACACTCAATGGATGGATGTCATAGGAAAATAACTTTTATCAGCTCTAACTTTTAGAAAATGTTATAATGTAGTCAACGGTACACTACAGTAAATACAATATCGAGTATGCCCAGTGTGTTCAGAAATAAGACAACATTTGGTTCACGGTAAGAAATAACAACACTTGGTTCACAGTCCAGTCCCACATTTGTCGGCTGGTCCCACTCTCGAAAGGACTCTACTGAGGATCCAAATTGATAACCGGCCTGCTCATTTCTCGGCTGTAAGTATTTGTTTGTATACTGCAGAGTAAGATTTACCTTTTTCCTACAGCAGTATACTCCATTATTATTCCCCGTTGATCTACGTATAACTGTATTTGTTCTTCCAACGAATCTACTCGTTTCCGTGTTCGCTTGTGCAGCATCTTTTTCATGCTCCCATTATGCAAGAACTGGTTCTCTGAAATAACCACTCAATGGTTCCGTGAGAAACCATAGTCCCTCGTTCACTGAGGCAGCTGTCAAGTGAAATAATTCTGCGGTGTGTGCGGTGTACTCGCTATCCACTACGTACAAACAGTCCATGTAGCTAACATACAATGTTTCCACAACGTTGCTATATGGTTGTGTTTTGCTTACGTGGGAAAAAACGTTTTGGCAACGTTGCTAAAACGTTACACATGAAAATGAAATTAGAGTCCTCTGATCTAAAAGATATAGTAAATTACAAATGGTATGTATATGCATTGATCCTAATACTATGGACAAGAATTAATATAAATATAATTATTCCAAAGAAATTATATAACGTTTTTGCAAGGTTGTACCAATGTTGTGGTTAACTTTACATTATCAAGGAGAACACTCATAGTTTCGTAGTTCATCCATTTTTATTTTCAAAACCAACAACTAAAAGGAGGTGGCATTTTGTTTAGTTAAACATTTTACTCGTCAGCTTTTGTATTAAAAATATGAGGTACTGCCATTGCATTAACAATATTTTACGTATGTACGAACCAAAGGCTAGCTCATCTTGTACCGGCCGAATCGAAATTGAGGTAGAGACGTATATCCTGTTTCCCGCTAATTTGAATCACCAAGGTATGAACATTAAATAGTTAAATAGTTAACATATATTCGCATATTTAGTTGCAGAACATAAGGTTGTTTTATTGGTCGATGTTTGTTCATGCAGTCAAGGGCTTGTACACTGCTACGAGCTAGGCACGAGGCAATGCCATGGCCACAATCGCATTTTCAAACAAAGAAAATGGGAGATATCAGCCAACATGCTCAACTTGTAAAAATGACCTGACTGCTTGGCATATTTCTGTGTTTTCTATCTTATTTCTTATATTGTTACACTGGTACATTTTTGGAACGAAAAAAAAATCAAAGATAGGATAGGTTACCATGATAAAATGCCTTCTGTTGGGCTAGCATTTCGAATTACGGCTCTTAGCTCAAGAGCGTAAGATTGATCGTTCTTGGCCAAATTTAAATAATACAAAAAATACCTAGCAATATAAATTGATTTCAATCACAAGTGAAATTCAAATTAATGTATGTTTAGACATGTAATCATATACTGATTTACATAGATGTGAAAAAAGAAAATGCACATTAAAAATTAAATGTTTAGAATTACAGACATATGGTTGTAAATAATTTATATTACAAGCATGTTTTCAGTGCTAAATTATGTACATGATTTGTTTGTGTGTTAGTTATAAACACAAGTGCAGTGAATAAAGTTTAATAATGCTAGTAAATGTGACTTCTGCATATGTAAGCGGTGATGAGATGATATGTGATTTTTAAATTATTTTTTAATTTGCAGGTGCCTGAGCAGAAGAAGAAAGAGATCCTATTTAGAGTGGAGGAGGAGATTAACACCGAGTCCTAATCTTAATTAAATCTAGAAGAAAGAAAAAAAGTGTTATTAAAATATATGTTGTATTGTGTCCTTTTTCCTTTTTGTCATTTAAAAGCAAATGTTTGAACCTTCAGTCTGCAAATTCATGGGATTCCTTATCAGCAAAAAGCATTATTGTTTACCCATCTACTTTTATTTTACTCCTTGCTTCCTAAAAAAAATAATTATCCCCATTGGAGTAGATCTCCCCAAACACTTGCCTACTTTGTGAACTCATATGTCCCATTTAAATTTAATGGAAGGCCCTGCTGTAAAGTATGTTAGGAAAACTACCCAGCAAGAGGATACCTGCACTGAAACTGATTGTAAACTTCAGATTAGGCGTATGAAGTTTTATTAAATTGGTATCATTACTATTTTAGCGAAGATTCTTTTAAAATGTATGAAATGATAAATAAAAATTCTGTATTGTGAAGAGTGCATTATTATATGTGCATTATTATATGTGCAACTTTGAACTGATTTGTGAGAGTTGCCACGCATCAATATGTATGCAGAGTGCTATTCCTATTAGTATTATTATTGTGGTCAAATGATTGGTGATGTTTGGTTTGTCATGAATGAAAATGGTGCAGAACTGACACCTAATAACTGTTACAATGGCAGTCTTGACATTCCTGCTAACGCAACTCCTAGCTGGATGGTTATATTAACATTTTTGTAAAGCTGTCCATTATTGGACATTCTTGCCAAAAGTGCGGAATATAGAAAATAACGTTGCCACAACATTATTTGACAATGTTGCCACAAAGTTGCTGAAACTTTGTAGCAACGTAGAATTGTTATATGGGGTGCTGGTGTCATTCTCTTCATATCGTATGGTAGGTCCCTGGCTGCACGTGGTATCTCATTCCCGCTCCGTGATGTTCACACATTGTGTGCTAATTGGATTGTCAGTATTCGGGACATCTAGTCCCACGGGAAAGGTGACGAGAAGATCCACACGCAATTTTTCAAACTCCGGTAGCGGCAAGGCGTGAAGGGTGCTTTTCCTGAAGAAGGCATTGTTGATCCGCGATCTTTTGATCCTTTATTTTACGGAAGATAACGATGCCGTCTTAATGCAGTTTTAGGTTTCTTAAATTAATATTATTGCTGTTCGTAGTGGTAGTGTTGACACAGTGGATATACCTAAGTTATTTAGCTGCGAATTTATTTGAGAAGTTAATAATTGGGGAGACTTGATTTAATATAATGTATTTCTGCCTTGTGCTGAGGTATTGATGGCTGGGTTTGACCACCTTATAGATCTATTTATTATTATTATCGATAATAATTTCTTCAAAGGTTAGTTCAAGTGCCCCATTGTGCAGCTGGCCCTAAGGGCTGAGATTTAAGCCACCTAAGTATGCCTACTTGTAATGGGTCAGTTATTATCTTTTAATAGATTGATCCACTATATCATAAAATAATGTGTGTGTGTGTGTGTGTGAGAGAGAGAGAGAGAGAGAGAGAGAGAGAGAGAGAGAGACCTAGAGAGACCTAGAGAGAGATAAATGGATAGAGGGTTGTTAGTGGAACTGTATTTCCATCGTCGGAGAAATGGTCAAGGGTTTTTTTGTCTGCCCACCAGTCAAGGATACCTGTACGTTTTCCATTGCCCAGCGAATCCTACGTATAATGTCGCTAAATATGCCACAGAAGGAATGGCAGGTGCAATTCAAGTACCAGTCCACGCTCTGGCTGGTCACATACTTATGTGGGTGATATAACGTATGCCATATCCGTACCCACTTTTCTCTCTTCACGCCCACATAGAAGGCGTCCATTTAAGTTCATAGCAGCCTGTATGTTTAGAGGTCCCAACATATGATTCGATTATGTAAGGTGATACCTGCACTTATAGTGCATTGCTTGTTAGATTGCCTATTGGTAACGTTAGTGGTGCCACATTGTGTCAGTCTGCCAGATTGTCTTTGAAGCGTTACTTCTGACCATCGTGGGATCACTGTCCTTGATGTACTTCAACATAATTCTTGCAAATGTAGATCCAAACGAAGTGGTTGTATTTCAAGATATGCAATTAAAATTGAAAACGAGTACTATTTCCTTTTGCATGATAGTATCGTTCCAATTAACGGAGTGAATGGTAGTAATAGACAAATTTATAACCGTGATATTTTCATTTTATTGAAAATATTTGTAAACGCCATCCTGTATTCGTACGGTTGTTTTCAGGTTCCGATAATGAAACTGGTCAATTACAAAGCCTAAATTGAGCTATTAATATTAATTATGGCATGTCCTTGTCTGATTTTGACGTTATGTTCTGTAATCAAAGGTGATACTGCACCAAGAAAATCCTTGCCAGGATCAACCTGTAGTAGTTGTGGCCATCGTAGACCACCACGTTGATAAATTCATTCTGAAGCAAATGAAACTTAAGCAGCTATTTTAATTGATAATGGTTCTGCTTCTGTATGTGCGCTCGCAACGTCAACTAGAGTCAACGTATATTTGTATGTAAGTGATTGAATGTCTACCATGTTTAATAGTATCATACGGCAAAAGTAAAATATCCGACTGATCAACTTCATTAAGAATGCTGGCATGAAAACGTTGTACTGAATTTGTTTAGCCAGTGGTAGATAAATTTGCCATATTGCCTGCCATTCTAACGAATTTGCAGGAACAGAATGCTGCATTTGCTGCATCAGAGAGTTTATTAATCACTGCTCTACCTCTCCAATATCTTCTTCAGCTACAATAAATTGATTCCATTATTTTATAATCGGTTTAATTTAACTTTCATCGCAGATCTTACCAACCAATTAGCTATCGATTCTCTAAAATATTTAGAGAATATATATATATATATATATATATATATATATATATATATATATATATATATATATATATATATATGGTAATTCATCATGATCAGGCAATCGTTGAACGATTTAATCAAAATCTTGCTGAGTGGTTAATTTGATATCAATATGCAAAGGAGATAATTCAATTATATATATAATAAAATTTAGTGAGTGAATCAACTTCAGATCTGCAAATTGTCGTTGTTGCAAATTTTTATTTTAAACGCTTCTTCGTAAATGTGACATGCTAGATCAATTGCATTTATTCGATCTATCGCTTTTGCCTGATCATTTTCGTCAAGTCGAATATAATGTGGGGTTCCTGGGACACACTAATTACATCCAAGAAAATGTTTTTCTCCTTGATATCTATCCCATGGAGTTTCTGACAGTTTTCTTAAAAAAGCAGCGATATCACCACCTATTTTTTTTAATTGTCAAGAGAGACAAATTAGTCATTTTTGTACTACATTTAAACACTTAACTGTAAGTGTACGCTTTTTATTTTTTTTTTCCTTCTTTTTGATGGTAATCCATTTGTTGGGGTAGATGCTCTGCATCAAACACAATATAAATTCATATTATTTATTATATTTGTAAAACATTAATGTCATTGATTTCTCAGAGACACGAAAACAAGAACCAGTCAAACATCATCCAGTGCTACCAAATTATACCAGAGATATTATCATATATCATATGTCCATCTGGGTCTGGTAGGAGGAAATTTAAAGTTCTCTAATAACGATATGGCTCAAGTGGAATAAGTTATATTTAGTAGCTCTGTCACTTGATGATCATCGATGCTATGATGTGCTCAAAGATGTTAATTACGCCAGATTTTTGAATGAAGACGGTGATGGTATAATTGATTTTATCAACGATATTGATGAAGCTCCGTCAATAGATGAACCTGATGGATTTAATAATAATGTAGTTGTCCATGATCACAATCAAATTCAGCTCAGATATTTCCTCGAGGCAGACATAAAAATACATGTTATTTATGTTACTCAGTCATATATACAAATACTTAAAGTGATCAGAGATAACTGTATTATGTTAGTGTATCTAATGGAGTTGATACAAATACTCTGCGATATATTCATCAGACTTGGAGTTCAGGGGATTTGGAAATAATTAAATTAAAAGCTTATTTTCACATGCGCAAGATACTCCAACGGATTTATAACAATAATTTACATGATCCTAGATCAAACTATCGTTAAGGTCTTCATAAAATCTTCATATAGTCATCCTTTATTTCTAAAATCTTCATCAGTATTTCTATCATCCGATTTGCTCTAACTCTGATGTATAATCATTTCTGATCTGTATTATTTCATTCATATGATTCTCTCTCGCATCATCTATATTGTTTTAAAAAAAAATCATTTACTGATTCACGTTCTGGATTAATTCGTAATTTAAATTATTTATCTAAACCCAAACCTAAAGAGCAGCAGAACGGCCGCGACCTCAATGGTCCATCAAGGGCCGTATATTCGCAAACTTTTTCTACCAGGGAAAGTTTAATTTTTAAAATGAAGCATATTTTGTTTACCTTCAGATACGCAAATGGTCATTTCTATCTCGATATCTGTTTGCCCTTTCTGCTGCTCAGATATCAAACAAGATACCAAGCAAGATCAGTTGCTGGACACTCTTAAATCGACTCAGCTCAGCATTCTCACTCCTACTTCTGAAAGAGTTGGTTCCTTTTCCTGATGTGATATTGCCGCAATGATGAAGCCAGTGAAACTAAAGAGAAAAACCAGGTAGTCAAAACTGAAAAAGAAATTAAACAGAAAGAGAAAGAAACAGCAGCGTTATTCCAAAAGATGTAACAAGATATGAAAAAATGAATCCAGTTTTGAATTGCTGAACAAAGAGCATTTGTTTGTTTGTTTGATTAGGATTTTTAACATAGCTTTCAGAATTTTTCAGTCATTTTGCTACAATGTTTGCAGTGAGGCAGTTTATAGTGAAGTAATGCACTGGGGCATCATACCGTAGACATGTAGCATGATGTCCCACCCAGTCACATTTTCCTGACACCAGGCCGTCCAGTCCTAACACTTACCTAAAGAAGGAGAAAGAAACTGCAGCGTCACTCCAAAAGATGTAAGAAGGAAGGAAAAAATGAATCCAGTCCTAAATTGCTGAACAAAGAGGAAGAAATGATTCAGCTGATAAAAGAAAAGGTTTCAGAGCGACTTTTCTGTAGAGGAAATAAACCCCAAAAATGGGAGATCGTTAAGACCACTCAAGCTATGAGCAATCAATCGGGTGGGTGGAACATTTTGTGAAAGACACTTCCAGAATTCAAGGATCATATGTTGCAAGGGTCGGCTGGTGAGGAAAATTACTATAAATCATTAGCTTAAATGTCTTAATAAGTCGTCTCAACTGAATGCATGTACCCTATATTAAATAAAGCATGGACGAAAATGTACTGCAGCTGCTTGAAGACTCATTGATACAATAGGGTGTTGGAGAACACTCAAAAGTCAGCGAAAACGTCTATCGCTGGGGAGCCAGACCCATATCTCTAGTGATGGATTCAGCTTTTACTGTACCCATATTAAAAATATCAGCAGTCTCTTCAGAAAACTGCGATGATACTCGGCACTAGATCAGAAAAGAATTCACAGAATCTGCTGAGAAATGTCTGTGTACAAGAGACGCATAAACAAATGCCTAAATAACAATAGTAAAACAAATCATTTTGCCACAAAGAGATAAGCTTGTTCTGAAACCACAACTGGTGGTTTATTCCCAGCACTATAATTCTATTTGTGAAGACGATGGGGCCAAAAATAGTTGCATTGGTTCTTGCTTTGTTGGGACTTTACTGGAGCTCTCACCAAAACCCTGCATAAGGTGGTGATGGAAAATGGTATTGCCATAGCAGAAATTTCCACAACATAAATCTCCGACAATAAAATGTGCCAATGTAGCATTTAAATTGGCTAGCAAAACTGATAGATGTTACACTGTCACCACAGCATAACCTGACAGGCTCAACAATAGGCCACATCAGTAGTTAACATCCTGTCACACAAAAAGGAATTGTTCTTAATTTGTTTGCATCACATCTGTCCAAGCAAGGATGATTTTTCGCACTCCTGTTAGCAGGAATATCTCTCCTAAAGATAGCAACACCTGGTAGTACCAAGGGGAGGGAATGGGTAAGACTTATTACCCTTTGTTGGATATAGGCAGAAAAAGATGATTTTTCTCTTCAAGTAGGGTTGGATTCCCAAGGCAGCAGGCTAATATTCCTAATGTTATGTGATTGGGTAAGCATTCTCAGAGATACATACATTATTTTAAAATTTACGTTTCTGAATTTATAACAACAAATATGAAATATTAAAGGTCTGGCAAACAAACTAGTGTTGCTTACATGTCACAGGTTCTTGGGTAAATATATTGGCCCCTTACCTCGGACCACCATAATTTTCAGGCCTTGCAATGTGTCCTCAAATGATAACTCTTACTAAACATTTTATTCATCTACTTACAGGAAATTTGGACTTGCTCTTTGGATATACGAGCTTCCCCAACCATATGATACCAATTATAAGCATAAACACATGGCATACTATGTGATATTACAAGTTTGGAAGAAAATCATTAACAGAGAGAGATTTTGCTAAAGGACCGTGACTAAAAAATTGAACAAAAAACAAAACTGTGCTAATTGAATTTTAATTCTAATTAATGCCTAACATATTTCTTTATCTACTTTTCCAATTAAGATCAAAGGGTCATGCAGATTTAAGTGTCTATCCACAAAACAAGATAATAATGCATTCATCACCAAAGTATTTTACACATTTCAATGAATATTCTTTTTCTCAGGGGTGTTTTGTGTCCACTCATATCTGCTTCTAATTCCACATTAATGATTACCAGTAGGATCCAGCCATCATCAAATTGGGGAAAATGCATCAAATTATTTGACTGACATTTGAAAATGATTTGAGAAGACATATTTAGCCATTTCATTCCTTGCCAAGCAGTATGTAGGCATTGCTTTCCTGCATTTACAACCAAATCAAGACATCTTAAACACTGCTTCTGGGCTCTAGATTTTTGAAATGTCAATTACACTTTTAATGAAATAATCCCCTTGGTTAATCATTTTAAACCTGGTTCCTTGTATTTTCAAACAGCAGCAGTCAAATGTCAAGAGTTATATTTTTAATTTATATTATTAATTAATTATGCATCACTTATTTATGTGACATGTATCCAAACAATCTTTGAAAAGACGACTGTTTCAAACCTGTAACCTGATAAGCTAACTTTAACATGAAAGGTCATCAGGTCTGCCAAGTTCCTGATATGCACAGATAAGTTTAAATACCCACTTATACACAACATTGTATCAACTGCTTCACATTTTGTTCTCCTTATTTTCATTTTTCCCCATTATGAATCATCATGTGCCGAATTCGATTTCCACTCCGAATAAACATTTTATCACATACTTCACACTTAAATGGTTTTTCACTAGTATGTATCCTCATGTGTTGTTTTAAATGTTCACCCTGTTCAAACATTTTGTCATAACTTCACACTTAAATAGTTTTTTTTCCAGCATGCATCCTCAAGTGTCTTTTTAGATTTCCAATATGACTAAGCATTTTACCACACACTTCACAGTTAAAAGGCCCTTCTCTAGTATGTACCTTTGTGTGCTGTTTCAAGTGTCCATTTGTACGAAATATTTTATCACATACTTTACATTTAAATGGTTTCTCTCCAGTATGTATCCTCATGTGATAACTTAAATGTCCACTCTGCTTATACTTTTTATGACACAACTGACACTTAAATGGTTTTTCTCCAGTATGTATTCTCAAATGCGTCTTAAGAGATCCACTTGCATTAAACATTTTATCACAAACTTCACACTTAAACGGGTTTTCTCCAGTATGCATCCTGATGTGCAGTTTTAAGAATCCACTCTCACTAAACATTTCATCACATACTTCACACTTAAATGGTTTTTCTCCAGTATGTATCCTCATGTGACAACTTAGATGTCCACTCTGCTTATACATTTTATGACACAATTGACACTTAAACGGTTTATCTCCAGTATGTACCCTCATGTGCTTATGAAGAGTTGCACTTGCATTAAACATTTTGTCACACACTTCACACTTAAAAGGCATTTCTCCAGTATGAATCCTCATGTGACCAATTAGACCTCCACTCCCACTAAACATTTTATCACATACTTCACACTTAAATGGTTTTTCTCCAGTATGTATCCTAATGTGGTATTTCAAAGATCCAAACTGTTGAAACATTTTACCACACACCTCACACTTAAATGGTTTTTCTCCAGTATGTATTCTCAAATGCGTCTTAAGAGCTCCACTCCAACTAAACATTTTATCACAAACTTCACACTTAAACGGTTTTTCTACAGTATGCATCCTGATATGCACTTTTAAGCTTCCACTCTGACTAAACATTTTATCACATACGTCACACTTAAATGGTTTTTCTCCAGTATGTATTCTCAAATGCGTCTTAAGAGCTCCACTCCAACTAAACATTTTATCACAAAGTTCACACTTAAACGGTTTTTCTCCAGTATGCATCCTGATGTGCACTTTTAAGCTTCCACTCCGACTAAACATTTTATCACATACTTCACACTTAAATCGTTTTTCACCAGTATGTATCATCATGTGCTGTTTTAAATGTTCACCCTGTTTAAATATTTTATCACAGACTTCACACTTAAATAGTTTTTCTCCAGCATGCATCCTCAAGTGCTTGTTTAGAACTCCACATTATACAATTTATCACTAATCACACTTAGATGTTTTTACACCTGTGTACATACTTGTGTGTACATTACAAGCTTCACTCTGACTAAACATCTTCTTCACCCTTGCATGGCTTTTCTCCAGTATGCACCATTATATGTTTGAAACTTATGATGTTATTAAATATTTTATAATATACTTCACACTTGTATTTTTCCCTTTCAGTCTGCACACTCATGTGCAGTTTTAAATCACTCCATTTTAAACATTTTGTCCTATATACTTCACATTTGTATGGTTTTACTCCTGCATGAAGAACCACGAGTACATCTGTACCCACTATAACCACAGGGGCTCCTTACAAAGCAAATTAGGAGTATCCGTCCATGAATCAGGGTCTAACCTGTAACAATATACCTCAAGGGAAGACACCAGTCAGCACCCCTCAGTAGTTCAAACCATTATAGTTTATTCTCGATGAGACTTCTAATTTCCGACTAAAACCAGTTGTATTCAAGAATGGTTCGATTTTCAAAACAGCTCGACAAACTTTGTTCAGTTTGTAACATATTGGAGAACATGTAAAAATTGTTCACCGATTTTGATGTCGGGACAACTATTGTATGGCAGTACCACGTTTGCATTTGGATAGCCTTGGATTTGGTATTCAGAGAATGTAGTTCTAGTCTATTTTTAAAACATTTTTTCCTCTCTCATTTGGGTGGTGATAGAAGAGTTTTATTGATGCATTTTTGGTTGGGATTTAAAGGTAATTGTTTATTCTTGAGAATATAAGCTGAGAGAGAGGTTGTCAGTGTGTAATTTGGCGAAAGTACACATGGAGTAATAAGGCTTTGATGATCGGAAGTGAAATCTGTTGTTGTGATTTGTATTTATAATGCAATGTATTCATTTTGTTAATATGATAACCAGTAGATCTTCATTCTTTCAATTATGCGTCAATACGATATTTAAGATATATTGTAATTACACATTTTTAACTTGTATGTTCATACACAGCAAATAAAGTTTTTGTGGGAGCAACTTTCCGGTTGATACACAAATACCAATACAATATATATATATATATATATATATATATATATATATATATATATATATATATATATATATATATATATATATATATATATATATATATATATCATAATGGTTGTTTTTTAGTATACTTAACACAAATATTCCCCTTTTATGTATGTATCACAATTATTTTTGTTAGTAAACTTTCTCAAATGGGTTGATAAAACTTTTAGACTTTTCCATCATGACACTTTCCTTCTCCTTAAGTTTTTCAACTTCAAACAAGACTGAATCCCTTAAAATAAAATTTTGAAATGTGTAAATATTAATGTTGAACTTGGAAATCTTTCTTTTTGTATCAAACGAAAGCATTATCATTTATCTTGGTTATTATGATGGGAATGATAATGCTTCCAGAAATAATAATAATAATAATAATAATAATAATAATAATAATAATAATTTTTTTATTTATTTAAAGGGGCGACTCATTTAGTTAAAGACTATTCTCCCTTGAGGCCCTTTCACTAAAATAAAAACAGCATGATGAGGAACATATAAATAACAAAAAAAAAGACATATGCCAACACACAATTTACAACAAAAATATTATTCTAAATAAAACAAACCATATTTTAACAAATGCACAATCTTTACTAACTGCAAAATATTAAACTAATATAGAATGATATATTTCTAGGTAATACATAAATTCCTTAGATGTGCATCTACCAAAATATTTGTAAACAAGTAAATATACATACAATTTAATAAAATGAAGTAACACTCACACAGTTGCCATATCTGATTCTGATGTGGTTATATCAGACACAGCAGGAATTTGTATCCTATCAATTGTTAGCCCATTTGTAGAACTTGTGGTCATGTCTTGTGTGACATTCCTCTCTGTTTCTGATGTTTTCCTTGAACTGCCATTCAATTCATAACTAATATAGCAAGGGAAAATAAATGTTTCATTAGACACAATAATTATATATACTTTACATATAATATTATTTATAAAATATACTTAACAGTATTGCATTACTTTCATTTACAGCCATCACCATTAACATTATATATAATTTTTATTTAAAAAAAAAAAAAACAGTAGTGACTGCTTGCCTCTAAATAAAGTCTTATGGCTGCGTGCGAAAATGAAGATGATCATTAATTTTCATTTGGTAGCCTCAAAACAGCGCAGTATATGTCATGGTTTACATGCGGGTTTCAGCGATATTGTTGCAGGGCTGTGACATTTTATTTCAAGCTAAATGGAATAATGCCAGCTTATATCACAAGTTATTTTAAAAGTTTGATAAAGAATTAACAATACAGAAATAAAATAGCGGTATAAAAACTTGACTGTTCATTGCAAAATTGAGACTCATCTATCCAGCAAGAATTTGGCGACCTCTGGATTAGTTTTCAGGCTCAAAGTGTACTTCTTTTATTTCATCGTTCATGCTGGTCATCAATACATATGCGTGTGCTGCCATAATTGCCCAGAGAGACTTCCCCCCCCCCTCCTTTCAGAATCGCTTTCGATTTATAGTTGCGTGACTGCGTCCGCCATTATTTTTGTAAACACGTGTTTACGCATGGCTAAAATTCTTAATCTTCGGGAGAGGTCAACTTAGAGGTTACATGAATATAGGCGTGGCAAATAGTGAATTTTTGTCTGCCAGACAATAATGAAAAATCGAGTATTTTATCACAAAATTTCCGATACTAGCCTGATTTCGGCCTCAGTAACAGCCTGAATCGCAATTTTTCAACTAAATAAGTAATCACGAACTGAAAAAAGAAATATATAATTTCATTCGGTTTTACTTAGGTTGTATGCCTTTAAATTGCATTTCTACTCTGTAATCTCATCTGCATCATTGCACAACATCACATTTTAATTGTCTTCTCATTACCGAGTACAGTTAATTCCGCACAGAAATTAAAATTACAGAATTCGGTTCGTAAACTGATTTTAAAAAATTAAAATTGACGTACGAGGTGTGATTTGAAAATGTGATTACAAGCACATGATTTTCATTGGCTGGTTCCTCATGAAAATGACCAACAATCACCCGCGCTCTGTAAAAATAAAATAGAAACATGTGACAGAAAAACAGAATCTGTGTTGAGGTTTACGTCGAGACAAGCAAATTCGAAACAAGGAGTTACATTACGCGTCTCCTCCACGACTATGTGCCGAGTTGGGAAATAAGTAACGTAACCACACCATTGCGATTTCCTTGTCTTGGTACAAACGCAGTAAATATACATTAATGTCTAATAATTGTAACGAATACGGCGCATAATCTGTTATCTTTGAATATTAGGGAAATTAATGATGACGTCATCAACCGTTATTTCTACTATCCGAACTCTGACTACGTATTTCTGTTCTGGAAATTTAAATAAAATTATAAAATGATACAATCTGAAATAAAAAGCAAGATAAACATTTGATCTTGTGAAGTTACTTTCATCATGTTATTGCAGCATATTTACTGCAGGGTAGAAACTGGTAGAATGGGCTACTTCCGTCAGGTCGATTTTTCCAGAAATTGATTGTGACCGTAATGGTGAAAATAAAGGTTAATTCGCCGATTGGATTCAGGACATGGTCATTTAAGAGTTATGCGTTGGTACGTCACTGTCTTTTGAATGTATATGTGTAGTTTTTCAGTCTTCTTGCGATTCTGAAGCGATAAAAGACTCGTCAGAAAAAGTTGAATTGAGCGAAGGGTTGTGGTCACGCTTGCACTCCTTGTGTTTATTTATATTACCGATAAGGGAATTCATGTTGTCAGAGATTTCGCCGTACGTTATTGATAAAACGTCAGACTCGTGTGGTCTCATCCAAGTGTTTCCAATTAAATTAAAATATCATGCACTTATGCAATGTAGTCATCAGGTTAAAACACAATAGTCATCCGTTGATATAATTGCTTCTCACTCTATATATTGACCGTCAGATTTTTTACTTTTTAACATAAAAATCTGAATAATTATCTATGTCGAATCTATCGATATCTGTCGCTATTAGACAGGAAACAAAACATCAAGAAAATGGGACGACCTGTTGACCCTAAGTACACGTTCTGCGCATGACAAAATAGAAACGTCAAAGCACTCTATATTATTACTGTATTATCACACTCAATGGATGGATGTCATAGGAAAATAACAACTTTTATCAGCTCTAACTTTTAGAAAATGTTATAATGTAGTCAACGGTACACTACAGTACAATACAATATCGAGAATGCCCAGGGTGTTCAGAAATAAGGCAACATTTGGTTCACGGTAAGAAATAACAACACTTTGTTCACAGTCCAGTCTAACATTCGTCGGCTGGTCCCACTCTCGAAAGGACTGTCCTGAGGATCCAAATTGATGACCGGACTGCTCATTTCTCGGCTGTAAGTATTTGTTTGAATACTGCAGAGTAAGTTTTACCTTTTACTACAGCAGTATACTCCATTATTATTCAGCGTTGATCTACGTATAACTGTATTTGTTCTTCCTACGAATCTACGCGTTTCCGTGTTCGCTTGTGCAGGATCTTTTTCATGCTCCCATTATGCAAGAACTGGGGCTCTGAAATAACTACTCAATGGCTCTGTGAGAAACCATAGTCCCTTGTTAACTGAGGCAGCTTCCAAGTGAAATAATTCTGCGGTGTGCTCGCTATCCACTACGTACAAACAGTCCACGTAGGCTCTCAGCTAATACACAATGTTTCCACAACGTTGCTATATGGTTGTGTTTTGGTTATGTGGGGAAAAAATGTCTTGGCATCGTTGCTAAAACGTTACACATGAAAATGAAATTAGAGTCCTCTGATCTAAAATATATAGTAAATTACAAATGGTATGTATATGCATTGATCCTAATACTATGGACAAGAATTAATATAATTATTCCAAAGAAATTATATAACGTTTTTGCAACGTTGTACCAATATTGTGGTTAACTTTACATTATCAAGGAGAACACTCATAGTTTCGTAGTTCATCCATTTTTATTTTCAAAACCAACAACTAAAAGGAGGTGGCATTTTGTTTAGGAAAACAGTTTACTCGTCAGCTTTTGTATTAAAAATATGGGGTACTGCCATTGCATTAACAATATTTTACGTATCTACGAACCAAAGGCTAGCTCATCTTGTACCGCCCGAATCGAAATTGAGGTAGAGACGTATATCCTGTTTTCCGCTAATTTGAATCACCAAGGATGAACATTAAATAGTTAAATAGTTAACGTATATTCGCATATTTAGCTGCAGAACATAAGGTTGTTTTATTGGTCGATGTATGTTCATGCAATCAAGCATTTGTAAACTGCTACGAGCTAGACACGAGGCAATGCCATAGCCACAATCGCATTTTCAAACAAAGAAAATGGGAGATATCGGCCAACATGCTCAACTTGTAAAAATGACCTAACTGCTTGGCATATTTCTGTGCTTTCTATCCAACTCGTATTAAGTAACTTATATTGTTACACTAGTACATTTTTGGAACGAAAAATATCAAAGATAGGATAGGTTACCATGACAAAATGCCTTCTGTTGGTCTAGCATTTCGAATTACGGCTCTTAGCTCAGGAGCGTAAGATTGATCGTTCTTGACCAAATTTAAAATAATAATAAAAAAATACCTAGCATTATAAATCGATTTCAATCACAAAGTGAAATTCAAATTAATGTATGTTTCTACATCTATTCATATACTGATTTACATAGATGTGCTAAAAGAAAATGCACATTAAAAATTAAATGTTTAGAATTACAGACATATGGTTGTAAATAATCTATATTACAAGCATGTTTTCAGTCCTAAATTATGTACATGATTTTTTTGTGTGTGTTCGTTATAAACACAAGTGCAGTGAATAAAGTTTAATAATGCTAGTAAATGTGACTTCTGCATATGTAAGCGGTGATGAGATGATATGTGATTTTTAAATTATTTTTTAATTTGCAGGTGCCTGAGCAGAAGAAAAAGAGATACTATTTAGAGTGGAGGAGGAGATTAACACCGAGTCCTAATCTTAATTAAATCTGGAAGAAAGAAAAAAAGTGATATTAAAATATATGTTGTATTGTGTCCTTTTTCCTTTTTGTCATTTAAAAGCAAATGTTTGAACCTTGAGTCTGCAAATTCATGGGAGTCCTTATCAGCCAAAAGCAGTATGGTTTACCCATCTACTTTTATTTTACTCCCTGCTTCCTAAAAAAATATAATTATCCCCATTGGAGTAGATCTCCCCAAACCCTTGCCTACTCTGTGAACTCATATATCCCATTTAAATATAATGGAAGGCACTGCTGTAAAGTATGTTAGGAAAACTACCCAGCAAGAGGATTTCATACAATGAACAGAAAGCAGTGTTTGCATATAAAGTGTTAGAACACCTGCACTGAAACTGATTGCAAACTTCAGATTGGGCGTATGAATTTTTATTAAATTAGTATCATTACTATTTTAGCGAAGATTCTTTTTAAGTGTATGAAATGAGAAATAAAAATTCTGTATTGTGAAGAGTGCATTATTATATGTGCATTATTATATGTGCAACTTTGAACTGATTTGTGAGAGTTGTCACGCATCAACGAATGCAGAGTGCTATTCCTATTAGTATTATTATTGTGGTCAAATGATTGGTGATGTTTGGTTTGTCATGAATGAAATTGGTGCAAAACTGACACCTAAGAACTGTCACAATGGCAGTCTTGACATTCCTGTTATCGCAACGCCTAGCTGGATGGTTGTATTAAAGGCATACAACCTAAGATTTTCGACTTTTTTGTTCTTGCAAATGCATGATATTATGAAAAGTATAGTAGAAATAATGAGTAATTACAGGTCAATCAGTTTCAAAAAATGTACATCTGTAAGTTTAATCAATGAAAATATAACGATTTTCTGTACGGATTGCTAATTAATTATGCAGAAACGGAATTTACCGACATTCTCCGTAGTCGTAGTGTCACATGAAGTCGAGGTAAGCATATGTTTCGCTTTTGAGTAATTATTGCCCAATTCTTCGTCTGTCCTTCTCCTTAGTTCATTATAGTCACCCACAATATATGTATTGCTTATAGATTTCTCATTATATATGATAAATTACAAGAAGTAGGCAAAAAAGTCAATACGACGGAAAATCCTGACAATAAGAGGTTCCTTTAAGGGGCGATACTTGAAAGTGTTTACTTGTCGTGTTTGTGAGATTGTGTTACGTTGTAAGATAAACCAACTAAAAATGTGATAATTTGTATCATTGTAATCAGAACCACTATTAAAAGGCAGCAGAAGAAGATAATACCACCGGGGGAAATGGCATACTGCTAAAAGGCAATTTATTTTATGGACTTAATGGATACCCAAGTACTGGCAACAGACATGTCATTCCAAGCTGTTGTGTATGGCGTATAATGGATAAATAATTTTGGCCAGTACCATTTTGGATTTACTCAAGGAAGACATGGGTGATCTAACCAATGATATAATGTGTGAATAATGAAATTTATGTTTATTTTAAGTTGTATATGCATTTCTTTTGTAGTATGCAATTTTTATTTTGCATGAACATGTTTTATTAAAAATTGTTTTAGCTACCTACCCACTAAAGAATGATTATATGTATGGCTATGTTTTGAAAGCAACTGTGAGGAGACTGCTTATTAAAAACATGAATTGAAGTTGACTAGCATTGTCTTGGGATGCAAAGGATGTAAACAACAAAAGTACACTGGTGAACATGATTTTAATTGTGCATATACAGTAACACATTAAGTTAAATGATAAATAACGCATAGTCATGAGTTGAGAAAGCATAACTTGTTGCAGTGTTTCATGAATAAAGATTGGCTTCTAAATATCAACAGAACTACAAACACTAGGATACTATTCTATCCAGATACTGCTCATTAATTTCAATTGCATGTGAAAAAAATTGGCTCTGGAAACAGAATAAGGTTTTTAAGACTTAAATACTAGTTCATCAAAAGCAACATTGAATGCTTATATCACATAATATGTGCATCATCAGCCGTCTTATTACAACTAAATTAAATATACTTGACACCAATTAAATGCATCAAATTTTCAGTTTTTTAAATGTGTTCATTTACCATAGAAATAATTATACGCTTTATATAAATACCCAGATGAATGTACACAACTGCATACACTGTAAAACTGTTATATATTATGTAATGTACTAAACTTATATATGTACAAATGTGCATGTACAGACATAACGTTAATTCAAGAGTACAGTCAGGCATAAAAATGAAGGACATCATCTAAGAATAATTATGGCATATAATATATAGAGATTTTCCGTGTTATTTTGGTTGGGTGAGGTGCTCCCAATATTATTTAAATTATTACAAAAGACCTCCCGGCTTGTTTTTATGAGGAATTGAAGTAGTGATAGAGAGATTCAATGCTCAGAGCTCCCAGTCAGTGGTGCCGACAGTTAAATTAATGAATACACAAAATGTGAAAGTCAAAAAAACAACAATTTAATATCATTAAATAACAGTCATGTCTCAAATGAAACTCAAATTAAAACCCTATCACTTGTCTTTAACTCGACCACGTTATGGCCTATTTTATCATCTGACTGTAATTGATTTTCCTCCTGTCCTGTGTTCCTACTCATCTGTATGATCTTTCTCTGGACTGGTAGTCCAATTGCCTCCAGTCCGTCTAATGTCTGCCTCCGTTCTTCTTTTCTCTTTGTCTCTCAGAGACATTTTAAATGAGAAACTAGTGTACCATTACTATAACAGATTGATTACAGACATCCCATTCCAAAATATTAGACAGTTCTATAGAAATTACATTGATGTTTTAGTATCTTGTGCTTGTTTTTTTTTATACTTTTGACAAAAGTGATTACCATTTACTCAATGCCAAACTTTAGTACATCACCTAAACAAACTACTGCAAGAAACAAATATTGAAATTAAGCCCATGCCCTCACCCCAATGTATGTTTCCTATTGCATTTCTTTTAAAATTAGGGTAGCTAGGCACACACACACACACACACACACACACACACACACACACACTGATTAGTATATATAATGTACGAAGTACAATGCAAAACTGGCTCAGATATAAATATCAAATTCAGGAATGCAGGGGTCATGCTACCAGTGTTGATACTAATTAGCCTACACAGACAAACAAACTCTTACACATTCACAGGGGTGTTTTGATTGCTAATTGACCATTAACCCTGTTTGCAACAATATCACTGCTCAAGTTCATGAAATTGGGCCTACTATACAGTGATGGAAATACACTGTATGCCAAATTCTGTTCCAAAATTGTAACAGTGTGTGTGATTTGGATTTTTAACATACCTTGAACAATTTTTGAGTCATATTGCTATGATGTTTGAAGTGTGGCAGTTTATAGTGATGTCTAGCACAGAGGCATCATGCAGCAGACATGTAGCATGAGATCCCACCCAGTTACATTATCCTGACAGTAGGACGACCAGTCCATACACTAACTTCTTAATGCTGAACACCAAATGAGGCAGCTGTTAATACCATTTTTATGTGTTTGATATGACTTGGCCAGGGATCAAGTACCCCAACCTCTTGCATATGAGGTGGATACTCTTAACACTAGGCCACTGGAACGGTCAACACCAGTATGTAAATAGTAATTTGTTAACAAATATAGTCAGTGAATATCATTTCTAATTTATTTATTTTTTTAATTAAAAAAAGACAGAAGTTAACAGCATTATTTTCTTTATAAAATCAGTTTAAAACTATATGTGAACCTTTAATGGCATGTTTAGCGGGAGCAATTAAATCAAGATGAAGAGTGTGGATTGAAGTCATTTGCTCCAATGTACATTTTATTCTTTTTCAAAGTATACTAGAAATCTTCCTGACTGCAATTTTACACAAAACATTTAGAAAATAAAATTATTAAAAAGAACTTTATTATGCAATAATACAGACTTGTAAATACATGATTTTAATCTTGTTACTTCTATAAGATTAAATGATTTACAATGTATAGCCTCTGATGTTCTTTTTTTATACATCATATGGCCAAAATACACTGCATTTACCTCAAACTAAACATACATATAAGACAAGTATAAATGCAATGGGTATGAAAAGTTAGAAAAGGTCTTACATCTTGTTGTTCAAATGCATGTTTTTTTTAAAAGCTTTAAGAACATAACAAACAGTGGTCTGAAGATAAACTGCTACTTGGAAATCAAACAGATGCTGGACTTCAAGAAAGACTTAGTCAAAGTCTATATGGGTCCATGGTAGGGATCATTTCTTACCATACAATCACTAGAATAGTCTCTCCATAACAATTTGATATCAATAGTTGTTACCTGACTAAAAGGCCTAAATCATTTTAACTTAAAATGAGATTTCTGCTTTGTAACAATCTCTTCCGTAAGTGGTGGTGGTATTGGAGCAAGTACATCAGATATTCACCTAGGATCATTTATGTCCAAAACAACTGGCTGGTTCATGCCAACTCTATCATCTAACCTCATTTCAATATTTTCATATTTATTTCTGGAATATACAGGTACTGTTGATCAGCTTTCTTTAGGTATGCAGACCATCTCTCACTTTTTTGTTGAATGACCTTTGGTATCTGACAAGAAAATGCAAACATTTCACTGGCAATGTCATTTTATATTTTTTTAATTCTCAAAAGTCCAAATAAATACTGCATACAATTACATGTAACAAATCATTTTGCTACAGATGAAAATGTCAAAATAGCAAATCTGTATCTTACCTATATATCATAAAAATGTTTAGATTCTTTACAGAATTTTCTAATTACATTAGACCAAAATTGGTTTTTGAAATTTATTTTAAAAAATGTCTTCTGTAAAAGATAAAATTGTACCACAAACAGATGGTTTATCAACTTTCAGGTAAAGCATTAATATTTTAACAAAGATGAATTATTACGTTAACAAGAATAAAGTTTATTACCTTATTGTCCCATCTGTGTTTACAATCACATCTCTGTCAAGATCATTGTTATAATCAAGAGCTGCCAACAGATTCCTAGCTCTGAAAGCTGATGACTTATATGAATGTCTTTTGGAGGCATACAATAAAATCAAACTTCTGGAAATTCTCCAGTTCTGCTGTACTTCTGAAACAAAGTAACATGACTAAATAAATAAATTGATTCAGATGCAGAGAACTATTAACATTTATAAATCCCCATTAATCTGTTTCGATGAAAATGCCAATGTACAGTAGCATTATACAGGCAGAGAATAATCAACTCATTCCACCAATACTATTTTTTTTCCTTGTCACCTGGGGGTAGGGAGCGCATTTGTGGGCTAATTTTGAATATATTGAAATACATCTGTTTCCAAGAGATTTGATTAGATATACACCTAGGTGTTTTAGAAACATCATTCGGCATAAGGGTAAAAGTGGGAGTTTTCCCTTCTTCTGACCCATCATTTTCCTCCTGGCCACTTTTTACTTCCATCCCCAATTTATCCTACTTTTGCAATTGTTCAACTGTATGTGTATAGCTCAGACCGGTGTGAATTAGATTGCAAAAAGCAAAAAAGTAAAAAGTCCAGAAACAAAATCTGATTCCAACTATGGACATGTGTGCAAAAATCGGGCAAAGCTTGACCCCTCCCTCCCTGTACACATGCATACTTTTTATTTACACACACACCATCTGCATACATGCGATTGCCCTCCCATTCTGTAGAAAAGCCAATATTTAATCCACACAGAAAAGATCAAGGATTAACAATAATATGTATTTAATGTAACAGATAGTCCACCAATGGTGAATGTCTGGCTGCATCAAAGAAATAAGCAGCATAACTTTAAAAAGTTTGTCTATTGTCCACTAAAACTCAAACACCAACTGAACCCAGTCAAGCAGGTTACTTATTAGACAAATTACTATCGAGGTATATGTGTACGTATATTATAAGTAGACCACCCATCCCCATACACAAGCATATGCATTTGGGTAAACCCCCCTTACCTTCTCCATGTGTATTAAATGAACAAACCATAACTATGGCCTCAGTGTCGTTTGTATTTATAATACAATGTATTGTATTGTATCATTTTCTTTCTGTGATAACCAGTATATCTTCATTATTTCAATTATGCATTGATACTATATTTAAGATAAATTGTAAATACACAATTTTTACTTTTTTGATAATACACAGAAAAGAAAGCTTTTGTGGGAGCAACTTTCTGTTTCATACACAAATACCATCCACAAATACCAATACAATACTATACATTACTTTTAGTTTAGTTACATATATCATGCATGTATCATAATGGTTGTTTTTTCAGGATACCTAACTCAAATATTCCCTTTTATGTATGTATCACAAATGTTTTTGTTAGTATACTTTCTCAAATGGGTTGCCAACACCAGACAAGACTGAATCCCTTAAAATAAAATTTTGAAATGTGCAAATACTAATGTTGAACTTGGGAATCTTTAGTTTTGTATCAAAAGAAATTATCATTTATCTTGGTTATTAAGACCTGAATGATAATGCTTCAAGAAATAATAATAATAACTTATTTAAAGGGGTGACTAATTTAGTCAAAGACTATTCTCCCTTCAGGCCCTTTAACTAAACTACATACAGCATGATGAGGAACATATCAATAACAAAAAATAGACATATGCCAACAAACAATTTACAACCAAAATATTATTCTAAATAAAACAAACCAGATTTTAACAAAATGTACAATCTTTACCAACTGCAAACTATTAAATTAATATAGAATGATACATTTCCAGGTAAATCCTTAGATGTGCATCTACCAAAATATTTGTAAACAAGTAAATATACATAAATTTTTTAAAAAAATGTAGTAATATTTACACAGATGCCATATCTGATTATGATGTGGTTATATCAGACACAGCAGGAATTTGTATCCTATGAATTGTTGGCCCAGGTGTAGAAGTTGTGGCCATGTCTTCTGTGACATTTTTCTGATGTTTTCCTTGCACAGCCATTCAATTCATTACCTAATATAGCAAGGGAAAATAAATGTTTTATTAGACACAATAATATTATATACTTTACAAATAATAGTATTCATAATATATACTTAACTGTATTGCATTACTTTCATTTACAGCCATCACCATTTACATTATATATAATATTTTTTATTTAAAAATAAAAAAAAACTAAGTGACTGCTTGCCTCTAATAAAGTCGAGCGAAATTGATGATCATTAATGCCCCTTTGATGGCCTCAAAAATAGCAACAGTGGTGTACGTACATGCGGTTTTCAACGATATTGTTGCAGGGCTGTGATATTTTATTTCAAGCTAAATGGAATAATGCCAGTTCATATAAAATATGTTTGTTTGTTTGTTTGATTAGGATTTTTAACGTAGCTTTAACAATTTTTCAGTCATATCGCTACGATGTCTGCAGTGAGGCAGTTTATAGTGATGTCTTCCACTGGGGCATCATGCCGCAGACATGTAGCATGATGTCCCACCCAGTCACATTATCCTGACACCAGGCCGACCAGTCCTAACACTAACCTCTTAATGCTGAACGTCAAGCGAGGCAGCTGTTAGTACCATTTTTGTAAATCTTTGATATGACTCGGCCGGAGATCGAACCCACGACCTCCCGCTGCCGCGGCGGACGCTCTAACCACTAGGCCACCGGAGCGGTTATATAAAATATGTTATTTTAAGAGTTTTGATAAAGAGTTAACAATACAGATATAAAATAGCGGTATAAAAACTTCACTGTTCATTGCAAAATTGAGACTCACCAGTATCCAGCAGGAATTTGGCGACCTCTGGATTAGTTTCCAGGCTCAAAGTGGACTTCTTTTTATTCCATCGTTCATGCTGGTCACCAATACATATGCGTGTGCTGCCATAATTTGCCCAAGGAGCTTTTTTTCCCCCCTCCTTTCAGAATCTAAGTTTTGGTTTTCGATCTAGTTGTGAACACGCCATTATTTTGTAAACACGTGTTTGCGCATGGCTAAAATTCTTAATCTTCGGGAGAGGTCAACACAGAGGTTACATGAATATAGGCGTGGCAAACAGCGAATCTTTGTCTGCAGACAATAATTCAGAATCGCGTTTTTTATCACAAAATTTCCGATACTAGCCTGATTTCGGCCTCAGAAACAGCCCTAATCGTAATTATTCATCTAATTAAGTAATCGTGAACTAAAAAAATAAATATATAATTTCATTCGTTTTTACATAGGTTGTATGCCTTTAACATATTTGTTATGCTGTCAATTTTTTGGCAATTCTTGCCAAATGTGCGGAATATGTGTTTCAGAAAATCGCGTTGCCACAACATTACCACAACGTTGCTGCAACTTTGTAGCAACGTAGAATTGTTAACTGGGGGGCTGGTGTCATTCTCTTCATATCGTATGGTAGGTCCCTGGCTGCACGTGGTAGCTCATTCCCGCTCTGTGATGTTCACACATTGTGTGCTAATTGGCTTGTCCGTATACGGGACATATAGTTCCACGGGAAAGGTTATGAGAAGACCCACACGCACTACCATGTACAGCAATTGCTTAAAGTCCGGCAGCGGCAAGGCATGAAGGGTGCTTTTCCTGAAGAAGGCATTGTTGATCCGCGATCTATTGATCCTTTATTTTACGGAAGATGACGATGCCGTCTTAACGCAGTTTAAGGTTTCTTAAATTAATAGAGGTACTGTTGACACAGTGGATATACCTAAGTTATTTAGTTGGGAATTTATTTGATAAGTTAATAATTGGGGAGACTTGATTTAATATAATGTATTTCCGCCTTGTGCTGAGGTATTGATGGCTGGGTTTGACCACCTTATAGATTTATTTATTATTGTTAGTTCAAGTGCCACATTATGCTGCTGGCCCTGATGGCTGAGATTTAAGCCACCTAATTATGCCTACGTTTAGTGGGTCAGTTATTAGGTATTTTTTTTAAATAGAAATTCCACTATATCATGAAATAATGTGTGTCTGTGTGTGTGTGTGTGTGTGTGTGTGTGTGAGAGAGAGAGAGAGAGAGAGAGAGAGAGAGAGAGAGAGAGAGAAATGGATAGAGGGTTGTTAGTGGAAGTGTTTTTGTATCGTCGGAGAAATGGTCAAGGGTTTTTTTGTCTGCCCACCAGTCAATCATACCTGTACGTTTTGCATTGCCCAGCGAATCCTACGTATAATGTGGCTAGATATGCCACAGAGGGAATGGCAAGTGCAATTCAAGTACCAGTCCACGCTCTGGCTGGTCACATCCTTATGTGGGTGGTATACCGTATGCCACACCCATACCCACTTTTCTCTCTTCACGTCCACATAGAAGGCGTCCATTTAAGTTCATAGCAGCCTGTATGTTTAGAGGTCCCAACATATGATTCGATTATGTATGGTGATACCTGCACTTATAGTGCATTGCTTGTTGGATTGCCTATTGGTAACGTTAGTGGTGCCACATAGTGTCAGTCTGCCGTAATACCAACCATCAATACATTGGTAAGTAATTTGGGTTGTAGGAAGAATATTATATTTTTCCAAGTTTATCAGTCTCTTTGCGTAACACAAGAATTGATTCATTTGTTATATTCGGGTTAGGATTTGTCACGTTGTAGAATTAACCAGATTTCAACATGTGTATAGTAGACACTGAGGCTATAATTTCGAGCCGTCAAAATGTATGAAGGTATTTGTACTTTGATTCATTCGTAGTGTTTTATATAGACGCATTTTTTAGATATAAGCAATGTGATTTAAACAATTATTATTGTAATATGCTATTGGGTTAATTCGTATTAACCTCATGTATTAATTCATTTGATATTATAGATTTGCAAATGTTGCATTGAATTATAAACGTTGTATCATGATTGCGGTGTAGTTATATGGATCTGCCTATTTGTGTATATTTTGTAGGAGTATCATGTGTAAGGATATATCAGCGTATGGATATATGCATATCTGTGTATAATCTGTAGAAGTGCAATGTACAGAAATGCGTCTGATTATATGATATTGTTTTGTATAATAATACTGATAATTTATATATACCGTGTATACTTAGCAGGAAGAATGTGTATTTCGATGGGCACGAATGCGGGACCAAACACGGTAATGGCCTTTCTGATGATATTAATGTTAGTGTGAGAATACATAGCTAAAGGAATATGCTTTGATAATGTCCTTCTATGTAAACAGTAGAAGCTTTTAGGGACCAGAGGGAATTACCCAGTGCGTTCGGCCGAGTCTCTGGTATACAAAAGAGAAGGAAGAACAAAGGAAGGGTTTAAAGGAAGAACGGAGGGAGACAATGGAAAAGAGAAGGAAGAATAATACAGAGAAGTAGGAACTCAGGACAAGAGGAAAATAATGCACACTAATTCAAAGGATGAAATAGGCCGTCACTTGGTCGATTTATAAGGTTTTGGCTGAATTGTATTTGAGAAATGACTGTTACTGAATTATATTAAATTGTTGTTATTTGAATTTCACAGTTTGTGTATTCATTAATTTAACTGTCGGCACCGCTGACTGGGGGCTCAGAGCTTTGCATCTCTCTATCACTACTTCAATTTCTGACAAAAACGAGCCAGGGTAGGTCTTCTGTATTATTTTAAATAAATTGGAAGCACCCCACCACAAACTGAAAAAGCCACAAATTTGCAGGATTACCCTGGCATAATAATTCTGGATAGACAAATTCATTTGCAATCCATAGTCCCAATGTCTTTGGATTTTCCAGAATTGTTTGAAAGGTCCTTTTTTGGAAACATAATTGTCAATTGTTATAAAATGTATAAACTTAAATCTGATCATGCATTTGACATGGATGCGACAGTCTTCAAAAATGAATATATACGCGATTATCATTATTTTTTCTTATGGCGCAATAGAGCCAAAGCAGCGTGGACATATCGTACTTCAAGTTCAGGATACAAGTAGATATTTCTTATCCGATGAAGCATTTATTAAAGTAGAAGGAGAACTTGTAACAAACGTCGTCTATAATACACCATATGGAGCTAATGTTTGTGTTGATTTTGTTAATAATGGCGCTATTCCACAGTGCTTCTTATCTCATTGATAGAAAAAGTATTGAAACAATTCGAAACGATGTTGATGTTGCTACAACAATATTTGCTTTAATGAGTATTCTGATGATTACACAAGATCAGATGGTCCGTCGATGTTTGCTGAAAGGCACTAATAACTGTCATGACAACAGACCATATAATATAATGCAACAAAGAAACGCTGCTGTTAACGCCGACGCTGGTGTGGAACCGGTGGTTCTTCGAGCTAACCCAAATTATAATTTAGGATTTTCAACAAGTAAATCAATGATAAGAGGTGACATTTGAAGATTTTCATGTGCAATTGCATTGTTCCATGGTGTTTGGATTTTGCATCTATGTTAGAAACGTGATATATTGAGATGATAATACAGTTGTAGTTGTACAAAAGTGTGATGACGATGATGCTGGTAACGTAATAACACTATCGCTATGAAGGAGAGTAATGATAGCAACAGTTGCCGAAGAACAAAAATTACCATCTTTTTATGGACCAAAGCAGTAAGTCAGCATTATCATGGTTAACAGTGACCACAGATAGTGTTCAAAGGGTAATTAATAGCTTATTTACATGGTATATAACATCAATTCATGGTGTTTCTGTACCACGTTACATCTTCATTGTTATACAAAATGGTGAACGTGTAAATAATCAAGACGTAAGCATAATGATATTTGAGAAACTTGGAGTTAGTGAAGTTTCCTTAAAAATAAACGGACATCAAGAACCAGCTGCAAATATATTAAATTTTGATCAAAATCATGTAGCACGTGCATTTCATCCTTAAATGACATTTACGGGACGCAAGCAGATAATATATACTGGTTTGCAAATATCACAACTGGATTTTAAAAATCTCTATCCGATCTATTACTTTTCGATGGATCACCTTGATATAGTTAGACAGTCTATAGTTAAGATACAATTTCGAGCTCGGTTAAATAGAGATGTTGATGCTACTCCTAATTACAGAGTAATTGCAGTTATACTTAGTGATAAAACAATGGTACGTGAAGGTGTTGGTGAACGAATGAGTTATTGATGGCCCAGTCAAAAATATGTACTTAAATGGGTCATGACATTATAAAATGTCATATAGTCTCGTTAATGTCACACTGACTTCTGCTAATGTAAACAAGTTATAATAAAAACTTGCAAATAAATGCGAAACAAAAATAACACTACAGAAAGATAAAATTTCTAGTATCATTAACTAAAACTAAGCATAAACATTTTAACAAGCCTTTGGAATCAAATACAGGAGGTCAACTTGCTCTTTCTTCCAGTTCCATTAAAAGTTCAATAAAAATAGGAGTCTAATAGTTCCGCTTTTTGCAGATAAACCAGCATTAATAGCCGCTGCTGCTCTACATATTGCAAAAGCAGTTGCACCTGGTTCTCTTGGAATGGCACGAAATAAAGCAACAAATCAATGAATAAAGACTTCTAGAAAGTTTCTAAGACTACCAAGAAATACCCACTCATGGTAAGGAAAATGTCTAACACATCCCGCTAGAATTCGTTGGTGCTAATTTTGATCTAACTAATGCTGCTGAAACATTAACTCTTATACACTTCAGTGATGTTTTCATGCACAATCACTTACCAAAACAACCATTCTTGTTTGTCCATTGATTTAACAAAGATCTCTCTCTAGTCATCTGAGGGTTGGAGGCGCTGGTTCTTTTCTGTACATGCGCTGGTGGCTGATAAGGACTCCCTAACACGGAATGCTCGTTTGCATAAGGGACAGAAATCAGTGGGACATCTCCAGGAGGGTTGATGGCACGTGCTTTTCTTTCTGACTTGCATCTTCAGCTGCTGTCCTGCTAGATTCGCACAAATTTGAGCCTTTGTGCAAGGATGAACACTAAGTGTCTCGATCGCTTTCTGTTTGCTCTAGGATTAGGTTATTATTTTGAATGCTTTTAATGTAGCTTTCAGATTGTCTTTGAAGCGTTCCTTCTGACCTTCGTGGGATCACTGTTCTTGATGTAGCTCACCATAAATCTTGCAAATGTAGATCCAAACGAATTGGTTGTATTTCAAGATAAGCAATTAAAATTGAAAACGAGTAATATTTCCTTGCATGATATTATCGTTCCAATTAACGGAGTGAATGGTAGTAATGGACAAATTTATAACCGTGATATTTTCATTTTATTGAAAATATTTGTAAAAGCCATCCTGTATTCGTACGGTTGTTTTCAGGTTCCGATAATGAAACTGATCAATTTCAAAGCCTAAATTGAGCTATTTATCGTTCAGAATCTCTCCACGAAGAAATGAAAAATCTTGCGCAGAAATTTTCATAGCAAGCTCTTTTTAAAAAAAAAAAAAATTTTGAACAATTACTAAATAATTGTTTTACCGTTCCGTCCGATGCTCATCACTTTTTAAGACAAAAAAAATTAATGGAAACCAACACGATTTAAATAATTTGAGGATATACAATACAGTTGTATCGAATATGGACACGGAAATTTATGAAATTATTATGATATTATTTCAGTTGAAATGGCAACGTGTTATCCAGGACGTTTTCTTGGAATGGGTGAAAATCATGGATATTTTAAAAGATTTGTACACCCAACACATGAGATGAACAGAGTTGCAATAACCTTTATCGGATTTTGACATGACTATATTCGCCTGTGTCAGTCATTCGAGTTTCCAAAAGATTCTTATGTCTGGTATGGAAAACAATTTTCACAAAATAAATCAATAATGACTGTATTGTTACGATATCTGATCGACGAAAAAAAAGCTTATATTATTGACAGTGAGTGAAAAAATTATAAAATATCGTCCGTATAAAGAAGTATAGTTGCCATAACTAAAGATAATATTCAGAAGATGAAAATCCTGATATAACTGATTTTTAAAAAGAAAAAAAAGCGAAAAACATCTTTGCAGAAGAATACTCGATAAATTTTCGTAAGGAGAACGATATGATCATAAACGACATTATACAAGATTAATTATGGACGATGCTGAACATGATTTTATAATTGCTGATGCAACGAAGAGAAATGTGTTTGTAAGTCGAAAAAACGATTACTTGTCTAACGGAACTAAATCATGTACAAAAGTTAGTTACATTAATGGCGAGTCACTACAGTGTGCCCATTTAAGAATTTCCATGTTCACGTATGTTACGATAGATTTATTAACAATGATAAAGAGATTTTCTAACTCTGCGGTTAGATTCGCTACCGATTCATTCTGTCTGGAAAGAATCAGAACAGCTGAATCAATATTATATAAGTGTTGCTTACGATGTATCATTGACAATAAAACAAGAAAAGTTGCATAATTATTCTGAATCTGCTGATGTTGAAATCAAGGATATATATTCAAAAATAATCAGACATTAAAACTATCATATGCATCGTCAGTGTATGATCCTATGACAAGACGTAAAACAGTTGATCTTAATGGGCCTGGCGGTTCTGGTGAAACAACTCGTGGAATTGAATAATTTCGAAATTTTTATATAATCGTTTTAACACCTACACAGACTCACCAGAGAAGGATAAAAGAAATGTTAAATCGTGCACTTAACATAAAATCTTTCGATGGAAAGGAGATAAATGGACTTTTGAACGAATGGGTGAAAAATATGTTACAATAATTATTCTTTGAGATAAAATAGGGCCCATATCTAAAGATATATTTAAATTATTTCTTCATTGGTTATTAACAAAAAATATTGCTTTGATAATGTGCGGTTATCATGGTCAACCAACACCATTTATTGGATTATCTCCAGAACGCTTGATCCAGAATTAAGGAAGATAAGAAATTAATCAGACTGCAATTGAATAATGTTCACTGTGATATAATGTGTAACATAATTGCAGAAACACATATAGACGATATTTGGAATTTGCAGAGACCAGATGATTTTATAGTTGCATGCAGATAGTTCGTAATTTGCTTCAACAGCAATTGTTCTCGTCCCATTTTCTTGATGTTTTGTTTCCTGTCCAACAGCAATTGTTCTCGTTACATTTAAAACGTTTCCAAAACTGCTCGTTCCATTGTGTTTCCGCCAGCAGATACTCGACGGCAAAATATTGAAGATGATATTCCAAGACCCTTGGCAGAGGAGGAAACAAACATCTTGTGTCAAATGACATTGTTTTAGTTCCTATCAGTGTTCTGGAGAGCACTTTAAAGGCCAAAACTCCATGGAAGCTAGGATATGCATTGAAAATTAATTCATCTCAAGGATTAACTATTTCTGCAATAGTCGTTTGGATTGTTGATGATAGAATTGAGCTGTCAAACTTAGTTTATCTAGCAGTGTCTCGAGTCAGAAGAATATCTCAGCTGCGGATGGTTATAGTAGACTTTACAGAAAATAATAATCAAACTGCTGGCACAAACAATGAAGTTGTTAGCGATGATATAGTAAGAACAAAACTAGTTATAAACAATGTGGAAGAAAACAAAACTCGGCATTAATCTTGATGCTGAATGTATGACATTAAAACAACGACAGAATAATCATTGCTTGAGCTATAACACAGTCATCTTGTGGCAGTATTCAAATAATAATCCAAAACAATTTCCCATAGATAGAATTTATAGTAATCTTGGTTACATGCATGCAAATGTGATGCTGGCCTGTCTTAAGAATAACTGATGTTGAGGTGCTTGTTCACAAAATTAAAGCTGATGGTAATTGTGTATCTTCATGAATTACTTGTAAATGTTTACTTTTAGCAGCAATTGAATCTAATCTGCAGATTGCAGGTCCGCCTGTGGCTATTGCCACGCTGTAATGTTTATGTTTAGCTATTGTCCAAATATGACCACTCACTCGTTTTTAACGCCTTGAAGCTCAGCGTGTTCATATAAATATCTGGCAGTCATATTACCTAGTGCTGCTTGTCTTGAAAAGTCATGTCATTGTTTTGGTTATATTTCATTGCGTTTGCATTAATGGGTTTCATAGAAATCGAACGAATAATTTCAGTACTTAATCCAGCTAAAATATTTGGTAGTCTTGTAACAGATTCAGGAGACCTCTCGTCCCTTTGAATTATCTCCTTTGCATATTGATATCAAATTAACCACACAGCAAGATTTTGATTAAATCGTTCAATGATTTCCTGATCACGATGAATTACGGCATGTCCTTGTTTGATTTTGACGTTATGTTCTGTAATCAAAGATGATACTGCACCAAGAAAATCTTTGCCAGGATCAGCCTGTAGTAAATGTGGCCATCGTAGACCACCATGTTGATAAATTTATTCTGAAGCAAATGAAACTTAAGCAGCTATTTTAGTTGATAATGGTTCTGCTTCTTTATGTACGCTTGCAACATCAACTAGAGTCAACGTGTATTTGTATGTATGTGATTGAATGTCTACCATGTTTAATAGTATCATAAGGCAAAAGTAAAATATCCGCCTGATCAACTTCATTAAGGATGCTGGCATGAAAACGTTGTACTGAATTTGTTTAACCAGTGGTAGATAAATTTGCCATATTGCCTGTCGTTCTAACGAATTTACAGGAACAGAATGTTACATTTGCTGCATCAGCGAGTTTATTAATCGCTGCTCTACCTCTCCAATATCTTCTTAGGCTATAATAAATCGATTCCATTATTTTATAATCGGTTAATTTAATATATAATTTAGTGAGTGAATCAACTTCAGATCTGCAAATTGTCGTTGTTGCAAATGTTTATTTTTATACGCTTGTGTGACATGCTTGATCAATCGCATTTATTCGATCTCTCGGTTTTGCTTTATCATTTTCATCAAGTCGAATATAATGTCGGGTTAATGGGCCACACTAATTATATCCAAGAAAATGTTTTTCTCCTTGATATTTATCCCATGGAGTTTCTGGTAGTTTTCTTAAAGAAGCAGCGATATCACCACCTATTGTTTTTAATTGTCAAGAGAGACAACTTTGTCATTTTTGTACCACATTTACACACTTAACTGTAAGTGCACCCTTTTTAATTTTTTCTTCTTACTGCTGGTAATCCATTTGTTGGAGTAGATACTCTGCATCAAACACAATATAAATTCATATTATTTATTATATTTGTAAAACATTAATGTCATTGATTTCTCAGAGACACGAAAACAAGAGCCAGTCTAATCCAGCGCTACCAAATTATACCAGAGATATTATCATAGGTCCATCTGGGTCTGGTAGGAGGAAATTTAGAGTTCTCTAATAATGACATGGCTCAAGTGGAATAAGTTATATTTAGTAGC
Source organism: Unio delphinus (assembly GCA_029339505.1). NCBI lineage: Eukaryota > Metazoa > Mollusca > Bivalvia > Unionida > Unionidae > Unio > Unio delphinus. The sequence continues at coordinate 1,542,697 of JAQISU010000038.1, read as the reverse complement.
TCTATCACTTGATGATCATCGATGCTATGATGTGCTCAAAGATTTTAATGACACCAGATTTTTGAATGAAGACGGTGATGGTATAATTGATTTTATCAACGATATTGATGAAGCTCCGTCAATAGATGAACCTGATGGATTTAATAAATAATGTTGTTGTCCATGATGACAATCAAATCCAGCTCAGATATTTCCTCGAGGCAGACATAAAAATACATGTTATTTATGTTACTCAGTAATATATACAAATACTTAAAGTGATCAGAGATAACTATTATGTTAGTGTATCTAATGGAGTTGATACACATACTCTGTGATATATTCATCAGACATGGAGTTCAGGGGATTTATAAATAATTAAATTAAAAGCTTATTTTCACATGCGCAAGATACTCCAACGGATTTATAACAATAATTTACATGATCCTAGATCAAACTATAGTTACGGTCTTCATAAAATCTTCATATAGTCATCCTTTATTTCTAAAATCTTCATCAGTATTTCTATCATCCGATTTGCTCTAACTCTGATGTATAATCATTTCTGATCTGTATTATTTCATTCATATGATTCTCTCTCGCATCATCTATATTGTTTTTAAAAAAATCATTTACTGATTCACGTTCTGGATTAATTCGTAATTTAAATTATTTATCTAAACCCAAACCTAAAGAGCAGCAGAACGGCCGCGACCTCAATGGTCCATCAAGGGCCGTATATTCGCAAACTTTTTCTACCAGGGAAAGTTTAATTTTTAAAATGAAGCATATTTTGTTTACCTTCAGATACGCAAATGGTCATTTCTATCTCGATGTCTGTTTGCCCTTTCTGCTGCTCAGATATCAAACAAGATACCAAGCAAGATCAGTTGCTGGACACTCTTAAATCGACTCAGCTCAGCATTCTCACTCCTACTTCTGAAAGAGTTGGTTCCTTTTCCTGATGTGATATTGCCGCAATGATGAAGCCAGTGAAACTAAAGAGAAAAACCAGGTAGTCAAAACTGAAAAAGAAATTAAACAGAAAGAGAAAGAAACAGCAGCGTTATTCCAAAAGATGTAACAAGATATGAAAAAATGAATCCAGTCTTGAATTGCTGAACAAAGAGCATTTGTTTGTTTGTTTGATTAGGATTTTTAACATAGCTTTCAGAATTTTTCAGTCATTTTGCTACAATGTTTGCAGTGAGGCAGTTTATAGTGAAGTAAAGCACTGGGGCATCATACCGTAGACATGTAGCATGATGTCCCACCCAGTCACATTTTCCTGACACCAGGCCGTCCAGTCCTAACACTAACCTAAAGAAGGAGAAAGAAACTGTAGCGTCACTCCAAAAGATGTAAGAAGAAAGGAAAAAATGAATCCAGTCCTGAATTGCTGAACAAAGAGGAAGAAATGATTCAGCTGATAAAAGAAAAGGTTTCAGAGCGACTTTTCTGTAGAGGAAATAAACCCCAAAAATGGGAGATCGTTAAGACCACTCAAGCTATGAGCAATCAATCGGGTGGGTGGAACATTTTGTGAAAGACACTTCCAGAATTCAAGGATCATATGTTGCAAGGGTCGGCTGGTGAGGAAAATTACTATAAATCATTAGCTTAAATGTCTTAATAAGTCGTCTCAACTGAATGCATGTACCCTATATTGAATAAAGCATGGACGAAAATGTACTGCAGCTGCTTGAAGACTCATTGATACAATAGGGTGTTGGAAAACACTCAAAAGTCAGCGAAAACGTCTATCGCTGGGGAGCCAGACCCACATCTCTAGTGATGGATTCAGCTTTTACTGTACCCATAGTAAAAATATCAGCAGTCTCTTCAGAAAACTGCGATGATACTCGGCACTAGATCAGAAAAGAATTTACAGAATCTGCTGAGAAATGTCTGTGTACAAGAGACGCATAAACAAATGCCTAAATAACAATAGTAAAACAAATCATTTTGCCACAAAGAGATAAGCTTGTTCTGAAACCACAACTGGTGGTTTTATTGCCAGCACTATAATTCCATTTGTGAAGACGATGGGGCCAAAAATATTTGCATTGGTTCTTGCTTTGTTGGGACTTTACTGGAGCTCTCACCAAAACCCTGCATAAGGTGGTGATGGAAAATGGTATTGCCATAGCAGAAATTTCCACAACATAAATCTCCGACAATAAAATGTGCCAATGTAGCATTTAAATTGGCTAGCAAAACTGATAGATGTTACACTGTCACCACAGCATAACCTGACAGGCTCATCAAAAGGTCACATCAGTAGTTAACATCCTGTCACACAAAAAGGAATTGTTCTTAATTTGTCTGCAAAACATCTGTCCAAGCAAGGATGATTTTTCGCACTCCTGTTAGCAGGAATATCTCTCCTAAAGATAGCAACACCTGGTAGTACCAAGGGGAGGGAATGGGTAAGACTTATTACCCTTTGTTGGATATAGGCAGAAAAAGATGATTTTTCTCTTCGAGTAGGGTTGGATTCCCAAGGCAGCAGGCTAATATTCCTAATGTTATGTGATTGGGTAAGCATTCTCAGAGATACATACATTATTTTAAAATTTACGTTTCTGAATTTATAACAACAAATATGAAATATTAAAGGTCTGGCAAACAAACTAGTGTTGCTTACATGTCACAGGTTCTTGGGTAAATATATTGGCCCCTTACCTCGGACCACCATAATTTTCAGGCCTTGCAATGTGTCCTCAAATGATAACTCTTACTAAACATTTTATTCATCTACTTACAGGAAATTTGGACTTGCTCTTTGGATATACGAGCTTCCCCAACCATATGATACCAATTATAAGCATAAACACATGGCATACTATGTGATATTACAAGTTTGGAAGAAAATCATTAACAGAGAGAGATTTTGCTAAAGGACAGTGACTAAAAAATTGAACAAAAAACAAAACTGTGCTAATTGAATTTTAATTCTAATTAATGCCTAACATATTTCTTTATCTACTTTTCCAATTAAGATCAAAGGGTCATGCAGATTTAAGTGTCTATCCACAAAACAAGATAATAATGCATTCATCACCAAAGTATTTTACACATTTCAATGAATATTCTTTTTCTCAGGGGTGTTTTGTGTCCACTCATATCTGCTTCTAATTCCACATTAATGATTACCAGTAGGATCCAGCCATCATCAAATTGGGGAAAATGCATCAAATTATTTGATTGACATTTGAAAATGATTTGAGAAGACATATTTAGCCATTTCATTCCTTGCCAAGCAGTATGTAGGCATTGCTTTCCTGCATTTACAACCAAATCAAGACATCTTAAACACTGCTTCTGGGTTCTAGATTTTTGAAATGTCAATTACACTTTTAATGAAATAATCCCCTTGGTTAATCATTTTAAACCTGGTTCCTTGTATTATCAAACAGCAGCAGTCAAATGTCAAGAGTTATATTGTTAATTTATATTATTAATTAATTATGCATCACTTATTTATGTGACATGTATCCAAACAATTAGTGATGGGAATCGGTCAGAAATTCATAATCGATAATCGGTTCCCCTTAACCAACTGATCATCGATTATAATCGGTTACTAAGATCAAATTTTAATTTTTGTTAAACAGTTATATCTTTGATCAAGAGTTCAAAAATATGATTATAAATGTACAGGAGTAATCTCTTTTAATGACATGTATACTTTAACCTGACAATAATATTACATTATGTGTTACTTTTGTTCTACAACTTTGTTAAATTAACGCAACTTTTTATGGCTGATCAATCATATGTAACTGAAATACTGCTACAATCCCCCGAAATTCTTTCGTTCACATGTGATGTGTGTATAATTTAAAGTATAGAAGGACATGTTTTTCTTGTTTGTCATTGTTTATAAATACTACAAAAGATGTTGCAATTAAATCAACAAAATGTGTTTAAATGTATTAACTCAACGATTTAACAACTTGACCATGTAATAATGACTATATGTTTCTAATTATGAATCATAAGGTTTCATATTTGTAGTTGTGAAGGGAATTAATAAATTTTAGGTCAACTTTAGTGGCTGGGAGTTTTACTAACCTTTGTGCTTCGCATTCACCTAAAAAGTAGTCTCCCTTTACACACAATCGATTATGGAATTCACAATCGATTATCTGCTCAACCAACTGATGATCGATTATAATCGATAATCGGAACAACACTACAAACAATCTTTGAAAAGACGACTGTTTCAAACCTGTAACCTGATAAGCTAACTTTAACATGAAAGGTCATCAGGTCTGCCAAGTTCCTGATATGAACAGATAAGTTTAAATACCCACTTATACAGAACATTGTATCAACTGCTTCACATTTTGTTCTCCTTATTTTCATTTTTCTCCATTATGAATCATCATGTGCCGAATTCGATTTCCACTCCGAATAAACATTTTATCACATACTTCACACTTAAATGGTTTTTCACTAGTATGTATCCTCATGTGTTGTTTTAAATGTTCACCCTGTTCAAACATTTTGTCATAACTTCACACTTAAATAGTTTTTTTTCCAGCATGCATCCTCAAGTGTCTTTTTAGATTTCCAATATGACTAAGCATTTTACCACACACTTCACAGTTAAAAGGCCCTTCTCTAGTATGTACCTTTGTGTGCTGTTTCAAGTGTCCATTTGTACGAAATATTTTATCACATACTTTACATTTAAATGGTTTCTCTCCAGTATGTATCCTCATGTGATAACTTAAATGTCCACTCTGCTTATACTTTTTATGACACAACTGACACTTAAATGGTTTTTCTCCAGTATGTATTCTCAAATGCGTCTTAAGAGATCCACTTGCATTAAACATTTTATCACAAACTTCACACTTAAACGGGTTTTCTCCAGTATGCATCCTGATGTGCAGTTTTAAGAATCCACTCTCACTAAACATTTCATCACATACTTCACACTTAAATGGTTTTTCTCCAGTATGTATCCTCATGTGACAACTTAGATGTCCACTCTGCTTATACATTTTATCACACAATTGACACTTAAACGGTTTATCTCCAGTATGTACCCTCATGTGCTTATGAAGAGTTGCACTTGCATTAAACATTTTGTCACACACTTCACACTTAAAAGGCATTTCTCCAGTATGAATCCTCATGTGACCAATTAGACCTCCACTCCCACTAAACATTTTATCACATACTTCACACTTAAATGGTTTTTCTCCAGTATGTATCCTAATGTGGTATTTCAAAGATCCAAACTGTTGAAACATTTTACCACACACCTCACACTTAAATGGTTTTTCTCCAGTATGTATTCTCAAATGCGTCTTAAGAGCTCCACTCCAACTAAACATTTTATCACAAAGTTCACACTTAAACGGTTTTTCTACAGTATGCATCCTGATGTGCACTTTTAAGCTTCCACTCTGACTAAACATTTTATCACATACATCACACTTAAATGGTTTTTCTCCAGTATGTATTCTCAAATGCGTCTTAAGAGCTCCACTCCAACTAAACATTTTATCACAAAGTTCACACGTAAACGGTTTTTCTCCAGTATGCATCCTGATGTGCACTTTTAAGCTTCCACTCCGACTAAACATTTTATCACATACTTCACACTTAAATCGTTTTTCACCAGTATGTATCATCATGTGCTGTTTTAAATGTTCACCCTGTTTAAATATTTTATCACAGACTTCACACTTAAATAGTTTTTCTCCAGCATGCATCCTCAAGTGCTTGTTTAGAACTCCACTTTATACAATTTATCACATTCACACTTCGATGATTTTACACCAGTGTGCATACTTGTGTGTACATTACAAGCTTCACTCTGACTAAACATCTTCTTCACCCTTGCATGGCTTTTCTCCAGTATGCACCATTATATGTTTGAAACTTATGATGTTATTAAATATTTTATAATACACTTGTATTTTTCCCCTCCAGCTTGCACCCTCGTGCAGTTTTAAATCACTCCGTTTTAAACATTTTGTCATATACTTCACATTTGTATGGTTTTATTCCTGCATGAAGAACCACGAGTACATGTGTACCCACTATAACCACAGGGGCTCCTTACAAAGCAAATTAGGAGTATCCGACCATGAATCAGGGTCTAACCTGTAACAATATACCACAAGGGAAGACACCAGTCAGCACCCCTCAGTAGTTCAAACCATTATAGTTTATTCTCGTTGCGACTTCTAATTTCCGACTTAAGCCAGTTGTATTCAAGAATGGTTCGATTTTCAAAACAGCTCGACAAACTTTGTTCAGTTTGTAACATATTGGAGAACATGTAAAAATTGTTCACCGATTTTGATGTCGGGACAACTATTGTATGGCAGTACCACGTTTGCATTTGGATAGCCTTGTATTTGGTATTCAGAGAATGTAGTTCTAGTCTTTTTTTAAAACATTTTTTCCTCTCTCATTTGGGTGGTGATAGAAGAGTTTTATTGATGCATTTTTGGTTGGGATTTAAAGGTAATTGTTTATTCTTGAGAATATAAGCTGAGAGAGAGGTTGTCAGTGTGTAATTTGGCGAAAGTACACATGGAGTAATAAGGCTTTGATGATCTGAAGTGAAATCTGTTGTTGTGATTTGTATTTATAATGCAATGTATTCATTTTGTTAATATGATAACCAGTAGATCTTCATTCTTTCAATTATGCGTCAATACGATATTTAAGATATATTGTAATTACACTTGTATGTTCATACACAGCAAATATAGCTTTTGTGGGAGCAACTTTCCGGTTGATACACAAATACCAATACAATATATATATATATATATATATATATATATATATATATATATATATATATATATATATATATATATATATATATATATATATATATATCCTAATGGTTGTTTTTTAGTATACTTAACACAAATATTCCCCTTTTATGTATGTATCACAATTATTTTTGTTAGTAAACTTTCTCAAATGGGTTGATAAAACTTTTAGACTTTTCCATCATGACACTTTCCTTCTCCTTAAGTTTTTCAACTTCAAACAAGACTGAATCCCTTAAAATAAAATTTTGAAATGTGTAAATATTAATGTTGAACTTGGAAATCTTTCTTTTTGTATCAAACGAAAGCATTATCATTTATCTTGGTTATTATGATGGGAATGATAATGCTTCCAGAAATAATAATAATAATAATAATAATAATAATAATAATAATAATAATAATTTATTTATTTATTTAAAGGGGCGACTCATTTAGTTAAAGACTATTCTCCCTTGAGGCCCTTTCACTAAAATAAAAACAGCATGATGAGGAACATATAAATAACAAAAAAAAGACATATACCAACACACAATTTACAACAAAAATATTATTCTAAATAAAACAAACCATGTTTTAACAAATGCACAATCTTTACTAACTGCAAAATATTAAACTAATATAGAATGATATATTTCTAGGTAATACATAAATTCCTTAGATGTGCATCTACCAAAATATTTGTAAACAAGTAAATATACATACAATTTAATAAAATGAAGTAACACTCACACAGATGCCATATCTGATTCTGATGTGGTTATATCAGACACAGCAGGAATTTGTATCCTATCAATTGTTAGCCCATTTGTAGAACTTGTGGTCATGTCTTGTGTGACATTCCTCTCTGTTTCTGATGTTTTCCTTGAACTGCCATTCAATTCATAACTAATATAGCAAGGGAAAATAAATGTTTCATTAGACACAATAATTATATATACTTTACATATAATATTATTTATAAAATATACTTAACTGTATTGCATTACTTTCATTTACAGCCATCACCATTAACATTATATATAATTTTTATTTTTAAAAAAACAGTAGTGACTGCTTGCCTCTAAATAAAGTCTTATGGCTGCGTGCGAAAATGAAGATGATCATTAATTTTCATTTGGAAGCCTCAAAACAGCGCAGTATATGTCATGGTTTACATGCGGGTTTCAGCGATATTGTTGCAGGGCTGTGACATTTTATTTCAAGCTAAATGGAATAATGCCAGCTTATATCACAAGTTCTTTTAAAAGTTTGATAAAGAATTAACAATACAGAAATAAAATAGCGGTATAAAAACTTGACTGTTCATTGCAAAATTGAGACTCATCTATCCAGCAAGAATTTGGCGATCTCTGGATTAGTTTTCAGGCTCAAAGTGTACTTCTTTTTATTTCATCGTTCATGCTGGTCATCAATACATATGCGTGTGCTGCCATAATTGCCCAGAGAGACTCCCCCCCCCCCTCCTTTCAGAATCGCTTTCGATTTATAGTTGCGTGACTGCGTCCGCCATTATTTTTGTAAACACGTGTTTACGCATGGCTAAAATTCTTAATCTTCGGGAGAGGTCAACTTAGAGGTTACATGAATATAGGCGTGGCAAATAGTGAATTTTTGTCTGTCAGACAATAATGAAAAATCGAGTATTTTATCACAAAATTTCCGATACTAGCCTGATTTCGGCCTCAGTAACAGCCTGAATCGCAATTTTTCAACTAAATAAGTAATCACGAACTGAAAAAAGAAATATATAATTTCATTCGTTTTTACTTAGGTTGTATGCCTTTAAATTGCATTTCTACTCTGTAATCTCATCGGCATCATTGCACAACATCACATTTGAATTGTCTTCTCATTACCGAGTACAGTTCATTCCGCACAGAAATTAAAATTACAGAATTCGGTTCGTAAACTGATTTAAAAAAAATTAAATTGACGTAAGAGCTGTGATTTGAAAATGTGATTACAAGCACATGATTTTCATTGGCTGGTTCCTCATGAAAATGACCAACAATCACCCGCGCTCTGTAAAAATAAAATAGAAACATGTGACAGAAAAACAGAATCTGTGTTGAGGTTTACGTCGAGACAAGCAAATTCGAAACAAGGAGTTACATTACGCGTCTCCTCCACGACTCTGTGCCGAGTTGGGAAATAAATAACGTAACCACACGATTGCGATTTCCTAGTCTTGGTACAAACGCAGTAAATACACACTAATGTCTAATAATTGTAACGAAAAAGGCGCATAATCTGTTATCTTTGAATATTAGGGAAATTAATGATGACGTCATCAACCGTTATTTCTACTATCCGAACTCTGACTACGTATTTCTGTTCTGGAAATTTAAATAAAATTATAAAATGATACAATCTGAAATAAAAAGCAAGATAAACATTTGATCTTGTGAAGTTACTTTCATCATGTTATTGCAGCATATTTACTGCAGGGTAGAAACTGATAGAATGGGCTACTTCCGTCAGGTCGATTTTTCCAGAAATTGATTGTGACCGTAATGGTGAAAATAAAGGTTAATTCGCCGATTGGATTCAAGACATGGTCATTTAAGAGTTATGCGTTGGTACGTCACTGTCTTTTGAATGTATATGTGTAGTTTTTCAGTCTTCTTGCGATTCTGAAGCGATAAAAGACTCGTCAGAAAAAGTTGAATTGAGCGAAGGGTTGTGGTCACGCTTGCACTCCTTGTGTTTATTTATATTACCGATAAGGGAATTCATGTTGTCAGAGATTTCGCCGTACGTTATTGATAAAACACCAGACTCATGTGGTCTCATCCAAATATTTCCAATTAAATTAAAATATCATGCACTTATGCAATGTAGTCATCAGGTTAAAACACAATAGTCATCCGTTGATATAATTGCTTCTCACTCTATATATAGACTGTCAGATTTTTTACTTTTTAACATAAAAATCTGAATAATTATCTATGTCGAATCTATCGATATCAGTCGCTATTAGACAGGAAACAAAACATCAAGAAAATGGGACGACCTGTTGACCCTAAGTACACGTTCTGCGCATGACAAAATAGACACATCAAAGCACTTTATATTATTACTGTATTATCACACTCAATGGATGGATGTCATAGGAAAATAACAACTTTTATCAGCTCTAACTTTTAGAAAATGTTATAATGTAGTCAACGGTACACTACAGTGCAATACAATATCGAGTATGCCCAGGGTGTTCAGAAATAAGGCAACATTTGGTTCACGGTAAGAAATAACAACACTTGGTTCACAGTCCAGTCCCACATTCGTCGGCTGGTCCCACGCTCGAAAGGACTCTCCTGAGGATCCAAATTGATGACCGGACTGCTCATTTCTCGGCTGTAAGTATTTGTTTGAATACTACAGAGTAAGTTTTACCTTTTACTACAGCAGTATACTCCATTATTATTCAGCGTTGATCTACGTATAACTGTATTTGTTCTTCCTACGAATCTACGCGTTTCCGTGTTCGCTTGTGCAGGATCTTTTTCATGCTCTCATTATGCAAGAACTGGGGCTCTGAAATAACCACTCAATGGTTCCGTGATAAACCATAGTCCCTCCTTCACTAAGGCAGCTTCCAAGTGAAATAATTCTGCGGTGTGCTCGCTATCCACTACGTACAAACAGTCCATGTAGGCTCTCAGCTAATATACAATGTTTCCACAACGTTGCTATATGGTTTGTGTTTTGGTTACGTGGGAAAAAAAGTTTTGGCAACGTTGATGAAACGTTACACATGAAAATGAAATTAGAGTCCTCTGATCTAAAAGATGTAGTAAATTACAAATGGTATGTATATGCATTGATCCTAATACTATGGACAAGAATTAATATAATTATTCCAAAGAAATTATATAACGTTTTTGCAACGTTGTAACAATATTGTGGTTAACTTTACATTATCAAGGAGAACACTCATAGTTTCGTAGTTCATTCATTTTTATTTTCAAAACCAACAACTAAAAGGAGGTGGCATTTTGTTTAGTTAAACATTTTACTCGTCAGCTTTTGTATTAAAAATATGAGGTACTGCCATTGCATTAACAATATTTTACGTATCTACGAGCCAAAGGCTAGCTCATCTTATACCGACCGAACCGAAATTGAGGTAGAGACGTATATCCTGTTTCCCGCTAATTTGAATCACCAAGGTATGAACATTAAATAGCTAAATAGTTAACGTATATTCGCATATTTAGTTGCAGAACATAAGGTTGTTTTATTGGTCGATGTATGTTCATGCAATCAAGCGCTTGTAAACTGCTACGAGCTAGGCACGAGGCAATGCCATGGCCACAATCGCATTTTCAAACAAAGAAAATGGGAGATATCGGCCAACATGCTCAACTTGTAAAAATGACCTAACTCCTTGGCATATTTCTGTGCATTCTATCCAACTCGTATTAAGTAACTTCTATTGTACACTAGTACATTTTTGGAACGAAAAATATCAAAGATAGGATAGGTTACCATGATAAAATGCCTTCTCTTGGGCTAGCATTTCGAATTACGGCTCTTAGCTCAGGAGCGTAAGATTGATCGTTCTTGACCAAATTTAAAATAATAAAAAAATACCTAGCAACATAAATTGATTTCAATCACAAGTGAAATTCAAATTAATGTATGTTTAGACATGTAATCATATACTGATTTACATAGATGTGAAAAAAGAAAATGCACATTAAAAATTAAATGTTTAGAATTACAGACATATGGTTGTAAATAATCTATATTACAAGCATGTTTTCAGTGCTAAATTATGTACATGATTTTTTTGTGTGTTAGTTATAAACACAAGTGCAGTGAATAAAGTTTAATAATGCTAGTAAATATGACTTCTGCATATGTAAGCGGTGATGAGATAATATGTGCCTTTTAAATTATTTTTTTAATTTGCAGGTGCCTGAGCAGAAGAAGAAAGAGATACTATTTAGAGTGGAGGAGGAGATTAACACCGAGTCCTAATCTTAATTAAATCTAGAAGAAAGAAAAAAAGTGATATTAAAATATATGTTGTATTGTGTCCTTTTTCCTTTTTGTCATTTAAAAGCAAATGTTTGAACCTTCAGTCTGCAAATTCATGGGAGTCCTTATCAGCCAAAAGCAGTATGGTTTACCCATCTACTTTTATTTTACTCCCTGCTTCCTAAAAAAAATAATTATCCCCATTGGAGTAGATCTCCCCAAGCCCTTGCCTACTTTGTGAACTCACATATCCCATTTAAATATAATGGAAGGCACTGCTGTAAAGTATGTTAGGAAAACTACCCAGCAAGAGGATTTCATACAATGAACAGAAAGCAGTGTTTGCATATAAAGTGTTAGAACACCTGCACTGAAACTGATTGCAAACTTCAGATTGGGCGTATGAATTTTTATTAAATTAGTATCATTACTATTTTAGCGAAGATTCTTTTTAAGTGTATGAAATGATAAATAAAAATTCTGTATTGTGAAGAGTGCATTATTATATGTGCAACTTTGAACTAATTTGTGAGAGTTGCCACGCATCAATAGGTATGCAGAGTGCTATTCCTATTAGTATTATTATTGTGGTCAAATGACTGGGGATGTTTGGTTTGTCATGAATGAAAATGTTGCAGAACTGACACCTAATAACTGTTACAATGGCAGTCTTGACATTCCTGCTAACGCAAGTACTAGCTGGATGGTTATATTAACATTTTTGTAATGCTTTCGATTTTTGGACATTTTTGCCAAAATTGCGGAATATGTGTTTCAGAAAATCACGTTGCCACAACATTATTTGACAATGTTGCCACAACCTTACCACAACGTTACTGCAACTTTGTAGCAACGTAGAATTGTTCGCTGGGGGGCTGGTGTCATGCTCTTCATATCGTATGGTAGGTCCCTGGCTGCACGTGGTAGCTCATTCCCGCTCTGTGATGTTCACACATTGTGTGCTAATTGGCTTGTCCGTATACGGGACATATAGTTCCACGAGAAAGGTTATGAGAAGATCCACACGCACTACCAGATACAGCAATTTCTCAAAGTCCGGCAGCGGCAATGCAGGAAGGGTGCTTTTCCTGAAGAAGGCATTGTTGATAATAATTTCTTCAAAGGTTAGAGAGAGAGAGAGAGAGAGAGAGAGAGAGAGAGAGAGAGAGAGAGAGAGAGAGAGAGAGAGAGATGGATAGAATGTTGTTAGTGGAACTGTATTTCCATCGTCGGAGAAATGGTCAAGGTTTTTTGTCTGCCCACCAGTCAAGGACACCTGTACGTTTTGCATTGCCTAGCGAATCCTACGTATAATGTAGCTAAATATGCCACAGAAGGAATGGCAGGTGCAATTCAAGTACCAGTCCACGCTCTGGCTGGTCACATCCTTATGTGGGTGATATACCGTATGCCACATCCGTACCCACTTATCTCTCTTCACGCCCACATAGAAGGCGTCCATTTAAGTTTATAGCAGCCTGTTTGTTTACAGGTCCCAACATATGATTCGATTATGTATGGTGATACCTGCACATATAGCGCATTGCTTGTTGAATTGCCTATTGGTAACGTTAGCGGTGCCACATAGTGTCAGTCTGCCGTAATACCAACCATCAATACATTGGTAAGTAATTTGGGGTTGTTGGAAGAATATTATACTTTTCCAAGTTTATCAGTCTCTTTACGTAACAGAAGAATTGATTCATTTGTTATTTTTGGGTTAGGATTTGTCAAATTTTAGAATTAACCAGATTTCAACATGTGTATGGTAGACACTGAGGCTATAATTTCGCGCTGTCAAAATGTATGAAGGTGTCCATTCAGCTAAATGACATAGCCATAAACTAGTCATGCGCGCTTAATTTTTGCAAAGCCAGTTACGTTTACTCTGGTACGTAGAATTACCATTTGTACTTTGATTCATTCGTAGTGTTTGATATAGACGCACTTTTTTAGATATGAGCAATTTGATTTAAAGAATTATTATTGTAATATGCTATTGGGTTAATTCGTAGTAACCTCATGTATTAATTCATTTGATATTATAGATTTGCAAATGTTGCATTGAATCATAAACGTTGTATCATGATTGCGGTGTGCAACATTAGTTATATGGATTTGCCTATTTGGGTGACCCGTCAAAAGAGCGCACGACAAAAGAGCGCCGACAAAATAGCGCAGACATAAGAGCGCCGACATAAGAGCGCAGACAAAAGAGCGCCGACAAAAGAGCGCAGACAATTGGGCGCACTTAAACAAATACTTGATGTACGATAAATGAATATGACAGGGTTGGAAAGGAACTTTAATTTGTGTTCGCTAAGGCTAATACTTGTTTAGATTGAAACAATCGGAGGTACGATCAAACGATATCACATCTATTTGTGTTTACCTATACGATTATACCAGTTATTTAGTTAAAGGAACTGAACAATTAATTTTTTTTCGCCAATACTTGTTTTTAATGAAGCATAAAAAGAGTTACGATCAAACGATGCCGTCTGATCTGAGTTAATTTACTTGTTTCTATTTTTTTAAAATATTTGTTTCGGATCTTTAGTTTGCGCTCTTGTGTCGGCGCTCTTTTGTCGGCAAATTAGTGCGCTCTTATGTCTGCGCTCTTATGTCGGCGCTCTTTTGACGGGGTACCGCCTATTTGTGTATACTTTGTAGGAGTATCATGTGTATGGATATATCAGCGTATGGATATATGCATATCTGTGTATAATTTGTAGAAGTGCAAGGTGCTGAAATGCGTCTGGTTATATGATATTGTTTTGTATAATAATATTGATAATTTATTGTTACGGCTATTGGATTTAAATTATTTATTTTGTCAAATCCAAATTTGTCATATAGGGTTTAATATTCATTAATTGGGAAATTATTCTGGAAAGTTCAGGCTGACCTAGACTCTAGCTGTAAACACAGGTTGACCTTGGCTTGTTGACCTCATTTCTGACCCTTCTTTAGAGAGTGTAAACAAGCCTTGGAAATGATTGGCTAGATCCAAAAATATCTTTTTATTTTTAGAAATTAGTGGCTGTTTTTCTGGATCATTTTATTACTACGTGACATGGTGAAGGTAGCTTCTTTCTTTGACTTTCCAGAAAATCACGTGATCCAGTGTTTACATTAGAAAACGGGTATTTAGATAATTGTACCGGGAGAGAGATTCAGTAGAATCTGGGCTTTTAAAGTTAATAGTTGTGTTTTTATGTTTGAGTGTTAATTTTAATTATCTTGTTCTGGGCATTGTGTCATTTCGTCGTAGCAAGAGGAATTATTTGGAAAAGAACTTTTGTTCATAACTTTTTTGGATGATAATAAAACAAGAACTGCATCACATGACATTGTCAGCCATTTAGGATTACATCGTCAAGATTCGAACCTGGAACTATTAGAATATTTATTTATCAGGACTCTTGCAATTCCATTAATGGATTATTTTTGTGAATTCCTTCTTCGATTAATGTTGGATTTGATTCTCTAAAACAGTAAGTTGATTTACTTTATGAAAATAATTGTACTTAATAAATTCATTGTTCAAGTTATACAAGCTTGTTAGTTTTCACTCTTTCTGTGTTGCTGCTTCTTCGAGCCTAAGTACGTAACATTATATATACCATGTATACGTAGCAGGAAGAATGTGTATTTCGATGGGCACGAATGCAGGACCAAACACGGTATTGGCCTTTCTGATGATATTAATGTTAGTGTGAGAATACATAGCTAAAGGAATATGCTTTGCTAATGTCCTTCTATGTAAACATTAGAAGCTTTTAGGGACCAGCAGGAATTACCCAGTGCGTTCGGCCGAGTCTCTGGTATACAAAAGAGAAAGAAGAACAAAGGGAGAAGTTTCAAGGAACATCGGAGGGAGACAAAGGAAAAGAGAAGGAAGAATAATACAGAGAAGTAAAATCTCAGGACAAGAGGAAAATTTCGCACACTAATTCAAAGGATGAAATAGGCCGTCAATTGGTCGATTTATAGGGTTTTGGTTGAATTTTATTTGAGAGATGACTGTTACTGAATTATATTAAATTGTTGTTATTTGAATTTCACAGTTTGTGTATTCATTAATGTAACTGTCGGCACCGCTGACTGAGGGCTCGGAGCTTTGCATCTCACTATCACTACTTCAATTTCTGACAAAAACGAGCCATGGTGGGTCTTTTGTGTTAATTTAAATAAATTGGGAGCACCCCACAACTAACTGAAAAAGCCACAACTTTGCAGGATTACTCTGGCATAATAAAATTCTGGATAGAAGAATTCATTTGCAATTTCATTGTCCCACTGTCTTTGGATTTTCAAGAAATGTTTGAAAGGTCCTTTTTTGGAAACATATTTGTCAATTATTATAAAATGTTTAAACGTATATCTGATACTGCATTTGACATCGATGCGCCAGCCTTCAAAAATGAATCTATACGCGATTATCATTATTATTTATGGCGCACGAGAGCCAAATCAGCGTGGACATATCGTACTTCAAGTTCAGGATACAAGTAGATATTTCTTATCCGATGAAACATTTATTGAAGTAAAAGGAGAACTTGTAACATACGTTATCTCTAATACACCATATGGAGCTAATGTTTGTGTTAATTTTGTTAATAATTGCGTTTTTCCACAGTGCTTCTTATCTCATTGATAGAAAAAGTATTAAAACAATTCGAAACGATGTTGATGTTGCTACAACGATATTTGCTTTAACGAGGTATTCTGATGATTACACAAGATCAGCTGGTCCATCGAGGTTTGCTAAAGGCACTAATAACTGTTATGACAACAGACCATATAATATAATACAACAAAGAAACGCTGCTTTTAACGCCGACGCTAAGCATAAACATTTTAACAAGCCTTTGGAATCAAATACAAGAGGTCAACTTGCTCTTTCTTCCAGTTCCATTAAAAATTCATTAAAAATAGGAGTCTAATAGTTCCGCTTTTTGCAGATAAACCAGCATTAATAGCCGCTGCTGCTCTACATATTGCAAAAGCAGTTGCACCTGGTTCTCTTGGAATGGCACGAAATAAATTAGCATATCAATGAATAAAGACTTCTAGAAAGTGTCTAAGACTACCAAGAAATACCCACTCATGGTAAGGAAAATGTCTAACACATCCAGCTAGAATTCGTTGGTGCTAATTTTGATATAACTAATGCTGCTGAAAAATTAACTCTTATACACTTCAGAGGTGTTTTCATGCACAAACACTTAACAAAAGCATTCTTGTTTGTCCGTCGAATCAACAAAGATCTCTCTAGTCATCTTAGGGTTGGAGGCACTGGTTCTTTTCTGTACATGCGCTGGTGGCTGATAAGGACTCCCTAACACGGAATGTTCGTTTGCATAAGGGATAGAAATCAGTGGGACATCTACAGGAGGATTGATGGCACGTGCTTTTCTTTCTGGCTTGCATCTTCAGCTGCTGTCCTGCTAGATTCGCACAAATTTGAGCCTTTGTGCAAGGATGAACACTAAGTGTCTCGATCGCTTTCTGTTTGCTCCAGGAATAAGTTTTTATTTTGAATGCTTTTAATGTAGCTTTCAGATAATATTGTCTTTGAAGCGTTCCTTCTGATCTTCGTGGGATCACTGTTCTTGATGTAGCTCACCATAGATCTTGCAAATGTAGATCCAAACGAAGTGGTTGTATTTCAAGATAAGCAATTAAAATTGAAAACGAGTAATATTTCCTTGCATGATATTATCGTTCCAATTAACGGAGTGAATGGTAGTAATGGACAAATTTATAACCGTGATATTTTCATTTTATTGAAAATATTTGTAAAAGCCATCCTGTATTTGTACGGTTGTTTTCAGGTTCCGATAATGAAACTGATCAATTTCAAAGCCTAAATTGAGCTATTTATCGTTCAGAATCTCTCCACGAAGAAATGAAAAATCTTGCGCAGAAATTTTCATAGCAAACTCTTTTTTTAAAAAAAAAACAAAACAATATTGAACAATTACTAAATAATTGTTTTACCGTTCCGTCAGATGCTCATCACTTTTTAAGACAAAAAAATTAATGGAAACAAACACGATTTAAATAATTTGAGGATATACAATACAGTTGTATCGAATATGGACACAGAAATTTATGAAATTATTATGATATTATTTCAGTTGAAATGGCAACGTGTTATCCAGGACGTTTTCTTGGAATGGTTGAAAATCATGGATATTTTAAAAGATTTGTACACCCAACACATGAGATGAACAGAGTTGCAATAAACTTTATCGGATTTTGACATGACTGTATTCGCCTGTGTCAGTCATTCGAGTTTCCAAGATTCTTATGTCTGGTATGGAAAACAATTTTCACAAAAGAAATCAATAATGACTGTATTGTTACGATATCTGATCGACGAAAAAAAAACTTATATTTTTGACAGTGAGTGAAGAAATTATAAAATATCGTCCGTATAAAGAAGTATAGTTGCCATAACTAAAGATAATATTCAGAAGATGAAAATCCTGATATAACTGATTTTGAGAAAGAAAAAAAGCGGAAAACATCTTTGCAGAAGAATACTCGATAAATTTTCGTAAGGAGAACGATATGATCATAAACGACATTATACAAGATTAATTATGGACGATGCTGAACATGATTTTATAATTGCTGATGCAACGAAGAGAAATGAGTTAGTAAGTCGAAAAAACGATTACTTGTCTAACGGAACTAAATCATGTACAAAAGTTAGTTACATTAATGGCGAGTCACCACAGTGTGCCCATTTAAGAATTTCAATGTTCACGTATGTTACGATAGATTTATTAACAATGATAAACAGATTTTCTAACTCTGCGGTTAGATTCGCTACGGACGGATTCATTCTGTCTGGAAAGAATCAGAACAGCTGAATCAATATTATATAAGTGTTGCTTACGATGTATCATTGACAATAAAACAAGAAAAGTTGCATAATTATTCTGAATCTGCTGATGTTGAAATCAAGGATATATATTCAAAAATAATCAGACATTAAAACTATCATATGCATCGTCAGTGTATGATCCTATGACAAGACGTAAAACAGTTGATCTTAATGGGCCTGGCGGTTCTGGTGAAACAACTCGTGGAATTGAATAATTTCGAAATTTTTATATAGTCGTTTTAACACCTACACAGACTCACCGGAGAAGGAGGAAAGAAATGTTAAATCGTGCACTTAACATATATAAAATCTTTCGATGGAAAGGGGATAAATGGACTTTTGAACGAATGGGTGAAAAATATGTTGCAATAATTATTCTTTAAGATAAAATAGGGCCCATATCTAAAGATATATTTAAATTATTTCTTCATTGGTTATTAACAAAAATACTGCTTTGATAATGTGCGGTTATCATGGTCAACCAACACCATTTATAGGATTATCTCCAGAACGCTTGATCCAGAATTAAGGAAGATAAGAAATTAATCAGACTGCAATTGAATAATGTTCAGTGTGATATAATGTGTAACATAATTGCAGAAACACATATAGACGATATTTGGAATTTGCAGAGACCAGATGATTTTATAGTTGCATGTAGATAGTTCGTAATTTGCTTCAACAGCAATTGTTCTCGTTACATTTAAAACGTTTCCAAAACTGCTCGTAACATTGTGTTATCGCCCAGCAGATACTTGACAGCAAAATATTGAAGATGATATACCAAGACCCTTGGCAGAGGAGGAAACAAACATCTTGTGTCAAATGACATTGTTTTAGTTCCTATCAGTGTTCTTGAGAGCACGTTAAAGGCCAAAACTCCATGGAAGCTAGGATATGCATTGAAAATTAATTCATCTCAAGGATTAACTATTTATGCAATAGTCGTTTGGATTGTTGATGATAGAATTGAGGGGTCAAACTTAGTTTATCTAGCAGTGTCTCGAGTCAGAAGAATATCTCAGCTGTGGATGGTTATAGTAGACTTTACAGAAAATAATAATCAAACTGCTGGCACAAACAATGAAGTTGTTAGCATTGATATAGTAAGAACAAAACTAGTTATAAGCAATGTGGAAGAAAACAAAACTCGGCATTAATCTTGATGCTGAATGTATCATGACATTAAAAAAACGACAGAATAATAATTGCTTGAGCTATAACACGGTCATGTTGTGGCAGTATTCAAATAATAATCCAAAACAATTTACCATAGATAGAATTTATAGTAATCTTGGTTACATGCATGCAAATGTAATGCTGGCCTGTCTATGTGGAGGTTGTGTTCACAAAATTAAAGCTGATAATTGTGTATCTTCAGGAATTACTTGTAAATGTTTACTTTTAGGAGCAGTTGAATCTAATCTGCAGATTACATGTCCGCCTGTGGCTATTGTAAGTGAGAAGCATATTGCTCATTCACTGCCCGTCACTACTATCAGGGTATGGGCCGCCAACTACAGATCTCCAGAGTCCTCTGTCATGGGCCATTTTTTCTAGCTGGTTCCAGGTGTAGCCCATCTTGGTGGTGTCAGCCTGGAGGTTGCGTCGCCAGGTGTTTCTTGGACGGCCTCTCTTCCGCTTAGCCTTGTGGGTTCCACCTCAGCGCCTGCCCGGTGATACTGGTTGGCGGTTTCCGTAGGGTGTGCCCTATCCAGCCCCATCTCTTCTTCCTGATTTCTTCTTCAGCAGGAAGTTGGGAGGTCCTTTCCCAAAGATTGGCATTGTTGATGGTGTCAGGCCAGCGGATCCGGAGAATCCTTCTGAGGCAGCTGTTGATGAAGGTCTGGACTTTCCTGATGGTGGTCTTGGTCGTCCTCCAGGTCTCTGCTCCATACAGTAAGACTGACTTCACGTTGGAGTTGAACAGTCGGATCTTGGTGGTCAAGGACAGCTCTTTGGAGGTCCAGATATTCTTGAGCTGGATGAAGGCGGCTCTTGCTTTGCCGTTCCTTGCCTTGACGTCTGCGTCTGTACCGCCCTGCTGGTCAATGATGCTACCCAGGTAGGTGAAGGACTGCACTTCTTCCAGGGGACTTCCATTCAGGGTGACTGGTTCGGAACTTGTGGAGTTGATCTTCAGGATCTTGGTCTTGTCCTCGTGGATGTTGAGGCCAACTTGTGAAGACGTGGCTGCCACAACGTTTGTCTTTTCTTGCATCTGCTGTTTACTGTGTGAAAGGAGTGCAAGGTCGTCGGCAAAATCCAAGTCGTTTAGCTGGCTCCACAAAGTCCACTGAATTCCGTTCCTGCGCTCGCTGGTGGACGTCTTCATAATCCAGTCGATGGCGAGGAGGAAGAGAAACGGTGATAACAAGCATCCTTGTCGGACTCCAGTTCGCACCTGGAAGCTGTCTGTGAGCTGCCCTCCATGGATAACTCTGCAGGACATGCCGCCATAGGAGTTCCTGATTAGGTTGACCATCTTGGCTGGGATGCCGTTGTGCCGAAGGAGTTTCCAGAGGGTTTCTCGATCCACGCTGTCGAACGCCTTCTCATAGTCGATGAAGTTGATGTACAACGGGGAGTTCCACTCTAGGGACTGTTCGACTATGATGTGGAGCGTCGCAATCTGGTCCGTGCAGGATCTGTTCTGCCGGAAGCCTGCTTGCTCATCTCGCAGCTGTGCGTCCACGGTTGCCTTCATCCTTTCCAAGAGGATTCGGTTGAAGACCTTCCCTGGCACAGATAGGAGTGTGATTCCCCTGTAGCTGTTACAGTTGCTGAGGTCGCCTTTCTTGGGAAGCTTGATCAGGTAACCTTCCTTCCAGTCTGCCGGTACGTCTTCTTCCTCCCAAATCCTCTCAAAGAGAGGGTACAGCATCTCCACTGACGCATCCAGGTCTGCCTTTAGCGCCTCTGCTGGGATGTCGTCGGGTCCAGCCGCCTTCCCGCTCTTTATCAGGGTGATGGCCTTCCTGATCTCGTCTCTGGTCGGTTTCTCGCAATTGATCGGGAGATCCACGTTAGCTGGTTCGATGTCTGGGGGGTTCGCGGATTCTGGCCTGTTCAGGAGATCCGCAAAATGCTCTGCCCATCTGTTCATCTGCTGGTCTAAACTGTTGATGGTATTCCCCTGCTTGTCCTTGACAGGTCTTTCTGGTTTGCTGAAATTCCCGGAGAGTCGTCTGGTGATGTACAGCTGTTTCATGTTACCGCTGTACGCTGCCTGCTCCGCCTCAGCTGCCAGTCCATCTATGTATTCTTTCTTGTCCTTCTTGATGTTTCTCTTCACTACTCTGTGGGCTTCTGCATAAGCTTCCTGAGCCTTGGCCTTCGCTGCTCTGGTTCTACTGTTGTAGACTACTGCCTTCTTCTTCTTCCTGTCTTCGATCTTGGTCAAGGTCTCTGCTGTGATCCACTCTTTCTGCTGGTGTTTCTTTGGCCCCACTACTTCTTGGCATGATGCTCTTAGTGTTTCTTTCACTATCTGCCAACTGTTGAGTACACTGTCTTCTTCATGAAAAAGTTCCTGAAGCACTTCAAAACTTGTTCTTCAGCGTCAGACCAAACTCTTGTCTTATCTTGGGGTCTTTCAGAAGGCTGACGTTGTACTTGACTTCTGTCTGACGCTTCCATCTGGTTTCTCTTCAGCTTCAGCTTCAGTTTGGCCACCACCAGGTGATGGTCGGACGCCACGTCTGCTCCTCTTCTCACTCTAACGTCCTGCAGGGATCTTCTGAACTTCTTGCTAATGCAAACGTGGTCGATCTGGTTCTCTGTCGCGCTGTCTGGCGATACCCATGTATTCTTGTGGATCCGCTTGTGAGGAAAGATGCTGCCTCCAATGACCAGGCTGTTGAGTGCACACAGGTCTGCAAATCTCTCTCCATTTCTCATTCATCTCTCCCAGTGTTGTCAGACCCAATCTTGGCGTTGACATCTCCCATGAGGATGGTGACGTCTTTGACCGGATAGGTCACGAGGATCTTCTGCAGTCTATTGTAAAACTAGTCTTTGTCCTCCTCTTCACTGTCGTTCGTTGGGGCATAGCACTGGACGACGTTCATCTTGATCTTCCTATTCTTAGTTCGGAAGGATGTCGTGATGATCCTGGGGCCGTGCGCCTCCCATCCAATCAGTGCCATCTGTGCCTGCTTGGACAGCATGAAGCCTACTCCCTGCGTGTGGGGTGCGTCGCTCTCTTTATTCCCGGAGTACAGCAACAGCTCTCCTGTCATAAGTCGTGATTGTCCAGCTTGGGTCCACCGTGTCTCGCTGATGCCTAACACGGCCAGCTTGTTGCTCCTCATCTCGGCTGCTACCTGCGCCGTCTTTCCTGGCTCGTACATGGTCCTAACATTCCATGTGCCGATGTTGATTCTCCTGGTAGACAAAAGGGTAGTCGGCTTTGTGGCATCCTTTCGGCTTTCACCACCCAGCGTCATGCGTCTTCGTGATGAAGACCCTTCCTCTCCCAGGATAAAGTTTTCTGTTTCTTCTGTTGTTGACGTTTCTGTAGCGTCGTTCTTTTTACGGGGTGGGGGTGCTAACCCCACGCCCAACCCTCCTCCTTTACCCTGACTTGGGACAGGCAGATCATAAATCCCTAAGGATCTCACTGGTGGAGTTGCCTGTGGCTATCGCCATGCTGTAAAGTTTATGCTTAGCTACAGTCCAAATATAACCAGTACTCGTTTTTAACGCCTTGAAGCTCACCGTATTCATATAAATATCTTGCAGTCATATTACCTAGTGCTTGTTGTCTTGAAAAGTCATGTCATTTTATTGGTATATTTCATTGCGATTGCATTAATGGGTTTCATAGAAATCAAACGAATAATTTCATTATTTAATGCATCTAAAATATTTGATAGTCTCTTAACCAATTCATGAGACCTTTTGTCCTTTTGAATTATCTCCTTTGCATATTGATATCAAATTAACCACTCAGCAAGATTTCGATTAAATCGTTCAACGATTGCCTGATCACGATGAATTATGTATGGCGTGTCCTTGTCTCATTTTGACGTTATTTTCTGTAATCAAAGATGATACTGCACCAAGAAAATCTTTGCCAGGATCAACCTGTAGTAGTTGTGGCCATCGTTGACCACCACGTTGATAAATTCATTCTGAAGCAAATGAAACTTAATCAGCTATTTTAGTTGATAATGGTTTGTCAAGTGCCAAATTTTTCGTCAGTGAAATTCATTAATTAATTCTTAGTCTAGCCGACAATTAACTGTCTTGGAGTAGAGTTTGGACGAAAGAATGTTGGCTTAACTTGGTCATGCTGTTAGAATATTTATAGTAAAAACGGACTGGGTGTTTGACACGCTGAAAAGAGGGAATTTGTCACGTAAAGCTGTCAAAGTGATTTGAAACAAATGGTAGGGTGATATTTCGACCCAGGAGGAATTTTTTGGCATCTTGAAGGACAGTTTTCCAAATGTCCGTAGGAATAGCATTTATTCCGATTGGTCAAATGTAGAAGGAGAGGGTTGGGTCGAACCCTAGAATCGGGGAAATATATTCTCCGAGCTTATGAGTTTGAATTAGTCTAAAAACTTCTCTGCAAGAGAGAACCGAAGGTAGAAGTAATTACCAGGACTCCGAGCGGACTTTAGGAAAGGACGTTCGTAAAATATTGGGTTTGGAACGATTGTAAGACGCCAAAAACACAAGGTATTTAACTCAAATTCACATTTATCATGATGTAATTTATGTGATGTTTTCTTTGTTACAGATGCATGATATATTGATACTATGATACAAATAGTTCGGTATTACATTGATTTAATAACGTATTTTGATATGATGTTTCTTCGTTACAGATGCATGATGTGTTCATATTTTTGATAGTTCGTTATTACATTGATTTAATAATGTATTTTTGAATTCTGAATTAGCATTTTCACCTTATATACTTAGGTAGGGTAATGGGTGGTGTAGAAAACACACCATGTACATTTGCGATTGGAAAGTGTTACATTAATTTGAATATATCATATTAATGAATATGGATTGTGGGATATAATATATTGCCTCACTTTACGTAATGATTTACGGGAATATATGACTTTCCCAAATTCTGATGTCGATAATTAGCAGTATAGCTGTATTGATCTGAAGACTTGTGTAGTATTTGTTAGCCGTATAAATGTTAACACTGATAGTAAGATCTGATGGTTCGAACCAGAAAGACGGACGGACAATCTCAACTCTCAAACCTAACGAGATACTTAGGGCGTTTTACCCTTTTCTTTTCAAAGGAAAATAGTTTGTTTGGAAAGAGTGAGAATTAGCGAGAAGTCAAGAAAAGGAGGGAAAAGAAGCCAGAAGTCAGAGTTGTGGAAATCCCACGTTCAACCAAAAAGTGCAAGTTAAAGTCGTGACGCACGCAGAAGGAAAAAACCAGTCGACGAACAAGGTCATTGTAAATTTCCCAAGCAGTCCGATGGTAATGAACACTCGATTTCGTGATGACATTTACTATCAGCTATTAACGGCTAAATTCATTTATTTTATTAGTGTTTTGAATTTTTAATTAATGTATCCATTATTTTAAAGCTTCGGTTTTGAAGTGCTTCTGAACGAAGAATATTCAGAAGGAAAGAGAAACTTGTAATTTACTGTGTCATTCTTCTCTTGATTGTATTTTAATTACATCCTTATTTTATCTTTACTGGGGCTCGTGTGTTGTCTTTGTTCAAGATACCATCTCAGATTACCATATCCATTCTGACCGGGCAAATTACACCGTAGAGGTCATTCCTTTAGATAACGAGAATTAGAGGGAGGCGGTTTCGAGAGTTGTTGTTCCAAGTTGAGCAGTACCTCTGACCAGGCCTTGTGCGATATTGTACTAATAACCCTTGATGACCGACACACCCGTTACAAAGTGGAGTGCTCGTCCTGGGATTTGAAAGTTTCATTGCGATTGAAGTAATCTGAGCGTATTTTTGAACAAAGGCATAAATTTGTTATTATTATTAAGTAGGAATCGAGTGAATCAAACATTGTCTGCTATTTTTGTATACTTGAATATCGTGCATGCAAAATCCTTACGTAAAAGTGTATTGTAAGAATTTGAGATTTATAGCTTCTGTGTGAAGTTATCATAAAGTGTTAGGAGCGGTACTACCTAAATAGTCTCTTGAGACAAGAGCCAATTTGGGCCAGTACTGTATTTTGGACAGCAATTAATCACGTCTTGTTAACAATATCCAACTGCGCGGAGGCTGTGTTACTGGAATTTCGTCTGGTCAATTAATTGTGACTGATTTGACCTGTCCATCTCGCTGCAGATGAAACTATTTTCGTAGGGGGAATTCGGTTTTTGTAGGTCAGTTAAGGACGTAGTTCTAGAATTAAGGACAGAGACATAATGGCGACAGACAGACAGTTACTAAAGGAATTTAAATCCATTGGCAAGGACGAACTTGCGTACGACGGAGACAAGCTAACTGAATTTATGGAAAGAAGTTTGAAAGAACATAAGGAAGAGAAAGCTAGAGAAATGGAGAGAGAGAGAGAAGGAGAAGAAATTGAACTCTCCCGACTACAGGCTGAAGGAACCACGCTACAGGCGGAAGAGAAAGTTAGGGAGAGAGAGCATATGCTAGCCATGGAAAGGCTAAGGCTCGAAGCCGAGTTCAGGAGGGGTGAAGAATCGAACGTACGTCCGGACACCCCGAGTAGTCGCTTGGAAGACAGACGACCCATACAGTTAACCATGCCGATGTTTAATGACAAGGATGAAATAATTGACAACTTTTTGACGCAGTTTGAGAAGTTCGCCCTCGTCCACCAAATCCCTAAGGACCAGTGGGCCATCAATATTTCAGCCTTTTTGCAGGGGGCGGCGAAAGATGTGTACCACAACATGACCCCAACCGAGATAGACGATTATGACGCGCTAAAGAAAGCTCTACTTCGCCACTATGAGTTGTCAGCGGAAACGTTCCGGAAACTTTTTAGGGAATCGTCGAAAAGGGCTACCGAAACACGCGCGCAATTTCACAGTCGAGTGCGCGTGATTTTTGATAAATGGATGAAAATGTCTGGCACCGCGTTAACGTACGAAGGTATACGCGAAGAGATCTTAAACGAACACGTGTTAAGTACCTACAGAAAAGATTTAATTGTGTTTTTGGGCGGAGCGCGAATTCTCAACTTTGGAGGAGATAAGCGTAATGGCCGAGCGCTATGAGAGCGCACATGCGCGTCCAACTACTTGGAATGGTAGGGACCGACCTGGAATCGGTGAGCATAGAAAGACCACTGAGGTGACACCCCATAGACGAAATGGTCAGAATGGTGGGAGGCCAGGGGCCGGAAATCCCAGCCAAGTACATTTCCATGGGTCGGGAAAGACTCAAGGGGTAGATAGGGATACCTCGGGTAGAAGAGGTGAGCCAGTGTGTTATGGCTGTAATAAACCAGGCCATGTTGTCAAGGACTGTAGAAAGTATCGTCCGACAACGGTTAATTCGGTAACTCCGAATGCTGATAAGAAAGGGAAAACAGTGGAGTCTACGAATGTAGCGAAGGCTACGGTAAATGGTGTGGAAGCCACGGTATTGTATGACACCGGCTGTAGCTACCCGGCCTTGGTAGATCGTAGATACGTTAAACCTGGAGATTATACAGGTGAGACGGTGGAAGTCCAGTTTGCTAACAGGACGAAGGATTCGCTTCCGGTCGTTAGCAAAGACCTTGATTCGCCATATGTAAAAGGGCGAATTCAAGCAGCGCGTTTGTCTCATGACGTAATATTAGGGTGTAGGTATGTGTTGCCCCAACCTAACCCT
Organism: Unio delphinus; assembly: GCA_029339505.1. Lineage (NCBI taxonomy): Eukaryota > Metazoa > Mollusca > Bivalvia > Unionida > Unionidae > Unio > Unio delphinus. Next base: position 1,515,203 of record JAQISU010000038.1, on the reverse strand, counting down.
ATGACGTGTAACCCTATACATGTCGGGTCAGTGGAGACGAGGGCTATGAAGCGAAGGTCAGGGTCGAAGCCGCTAAGATCCGTGACTTCGCCCATAGACATTTTGGTACCTGGTGAGTTAGAGAAGCTTCAAAAGGAAGATGTGTCTCTTGACAAGGTACGTAGATACGCGACGGACGGGTCCGTACGGAAATTGCCAGACGGCGAGGTTAAGTTTGCGACAAAACGCGGTATTTTGTATCGGTACGCCAAGAAAGGGGTCGATACGTTTAAACAAGTTGTGGTACCCGTAGGGAAGCGCGACGAAGTGCTTAGGTTAGCACATAAGGGTCTTCTCGGAAGCCACATGGGCGTGGCGAAGACCAGAGATAGGTTGGTGAGGGAGTTTTATTGGCCAGGTGTGTATGGGGATGTGAGGAGGTTTTGTTTGTCATGTGAAAAGTGTCAGCGAGTGGCACCGAAGACCTCCCATCGCCCAGTGCCACTAGGAACCACCCCACTAATTGACGAACCTTTCTCGAGAGTGGCGATGGATTTAGTAGGTCCGATTAAGCCGGCGGCGGAAAGTGGAAATCGGTATATATTAACGGTCGTAGATTACGCTACCTGGTACCCGGAGGCAGTGGCCTTGAAAAACATTGACTCAGTCACGGTGGCTGAGGCCTTGTTAGGGGTGTGGTCGAGAGTCGGAGTTCCAGACGAGATACTGACCGACCAATGGACGCAGTTCGTGAGCCAGGTGATGGAAGAGGTAAATAGATTACTCTCCATTAGACACCTGACGACTACCCCGTACCACCCGCAGTGTAATGGGTTGGTAGAACGTTTCAATGGGACATTGAAACAAGCTTTGAAGAAGCTATGTGAAGGTCGACCTAGGGATTGGGATCGATACCTTCCGGCGATACTGATCGCGTATCGAGAAGTACCGCAGGCAAGTTTGGGTTTTTCACCTTTTGAGTTAGTTTATGGGCGGACGGTAAGGGGGCCCATGGCTGTATTGAAACAGTTATGGACGAATGAGCAGGCATCCGAAGAAGTGCGTACAACATACCAATATGTTGTCGACTTGAGTAAAAAAACTGGAAGAAGTTTGTAAATTGGCTCAAGAAAATCTCTGCGACGCAAGTTGACGTCAAGCCAAGTACTACAACAAAAAGGCGAAGGAACGTCACTTTGAGGTAGGTGACCAGGTGTTGTTGTTGTTGCCATTGGAGCACAACAAGCTGCAAGTCTCATGGAGGGGGCCATTTGTTGTAACAGAGAAGAAAGGTGGACAAAACTACCGTATCCGAGTAGGGGATAAGGACAAGTTGTTCCACGTGAATCTTCTGAAGCGTTACCGTGTGCGAGAACAACCCACGGAATTCGTGGTGGCTACCGTCGTGACGGAAGAACCCGACGACAACGCAGGGCAGGCGGAAGTACTCCCTAGTTGTCCGTTGACGAGGGAGGAAACCTACGTCGACGTTGCACTTGACGTTACGTTAACGTCAGACCAACGTAAAGAGGTGGAGTCGGTACTTCAAGAATATTTGAGCGTCTTAACAGAGAAACCTGGGAAGACAGAGCTGGAGGAGTTCTCTTTGAAGTTGCTGGACGGGAACCCAGTGAAGTTAAAACCATATCTGTTGCCGTACGCGAAGTTAGAAGCGGTCCGTAAGGAAGTTCAAACTATGTTAGACTTAGGTATTATCGAACCAAGCGAGTCGGCGTATAGCTCTCCTGTTGTGCTGGTCCAGAAGAAGGATGGGACACACAGATTTTGTGTCGATTACCGAAAGTTAAACCGAATCACAGAATTCCAGGTAGAGCGTTTACCTGACCCTGAGTCTATTTTCGCAGGAGTAACCTATGCAAAATATTTTTCTAAGATTGATCTGTCCAAAGGATACTGGCAAATTCCAGTCCGTAGGGAAGACAGAGCAAAACTTGCGTTTGCAACTCCAGATGGGACTTACCAGTGGGTGGTCATGCCATTCGGGGTGCAGAATGCGCCCAGTGTCTTCACCCGTATGATGCGAAATTCCTTGAACCATTGCGGGGGATGGGAGTTTCCAACTTCATGGACGACCTTCTATTAGCTACAGCTACATGGGTAGAACACATACTTTTGCTGAAAAACGTCTTAGAACGACTGCGACAAACCGGACTGACCGCACGACCATTGAAGTGCCATATAGCGTTCAGACAATTAGACTACCTAGGACATACCCTCAGCGAGGACACGTTAACCCCCGAGAGTTCAAAGGTCAAACAACTTAGGGACGCATTACGACCGACTACTAAGACTGAAGTTAGATCTTTTCTAGGTTTGGCAGGGTACTATAGGAGATATGTCGCAAATTTTAGTGCTATTGCGAGTCCATTGACTGACTTGACTCGGAAAAAAAGCGCCGACCAAAGTAGTATGGACAGACGCATGTGAACGCGCATTTCAGACGCTAAAAGACAGACTGACGTCAGACGCCATACTTAAATTGCCTGACGTGACACGGGATTTTGTTTTGAGGACAGATGCTTGTGATAGAGGTTTAGGTGCAGTGTTATTGTAAGAACACGATGGAAGCTTATTCACAGTTGCGTATGGGAGTAGGAAACTGTCAAATGCGGAAATTAACTATTCAGTGTCTGAGAAAGAATGTTTGGCGATTATCTTTGGAATAACTAAGTTCCAACAGTATCTGTATGGTAGGAAGTTTATTTTGAAAACAGATCATCAGCTGCTGGCGTATTTGGCCCAGGCGAAATTAACGGTCGATTAATGAGATGGTCACTGTTTCTACAACAGTATCAGATTCAAGTACGGTACATCAAAGGTAGGGATAATGTGGGAGCGGATTGTTTAAGTCGGTTAGGGATGTCTGAGGTGGATAGGTCACCTAAGGACATGTAACGGGAGCAGAGCAGTTCACCGAAAAATTTGGGAGAGTAAAAATACCGATTTTACTCTTAGCAAGGGGTAATGTCAAGTGCCAAATTTTTCGTCAGTGAAATTCATTAATTAATTCTTAGTCTAGCCGACAATTAACTGTCTTGGAGTGGAGTTTGGACGAAAGAATGTTGGCTTAACTCGGTCATGCTGTTAGAATATTTATAGTGAAAACGAACTAGGTGTTTGACACGCTGAAAAGAGGGAATTTGTCACGTAAAGCTGTCAAAGTGATTTGAAACAAATGGTAGGGTGATATTTCGACCCAGGAGGAATTTTTTGGCATCTTGAAGGACAGTTTTCCAAATGTCCGTAGGAATAGCATTTATTCCGATTGGTCAAATGTAGAAGGAGAGGGTTGGGTCGAACCCTAGAATCGGGGAAATATATTCTCCGAGCTTATGAGTTTGAATTAGTCTAAAAACTTCTCTGCAAGAGAGAACCGAAGGTAGAAGTAATTACCAGGACTCCGAGCGGACTTTAGGAAAGGACGTTCGTAAAATATTGGGTTTGGAACGATTGTAAGACGACAAAAACACAAGGTATTGAACTCAAATTCACATTTATCATGATATAATTTATGTGAATATGGATTGTGGGATATAATATATTGCCTCACTTTACGTAATGATTTACGGGAATATATGACTTCCACAAATTCTAATGTCGATAATTAGCAGTATAGCTGTATTGATCTGAAGACTTGTGTAGTATTTGTTAGCCGTATAAATGTTAACACTGATAGTAAGATCTGATGGTTCGAACCAGAAAGACGGACGGACAATCTCAACTCTCAAACCTAACAAGATACTTAGGGCGTTTTACTCTTTTCTTTTCAAAGGAAAATAGTTTGTTTGGAAAGAGTGAGAATTAGCGAGAAGTCAAGAAAAGGAGGGAAAAGATGTCAAGTAAAGGAGGGAAAAGAAGCCAGAAGTCAGAGTTGTGGAAATCCCACGTTCAACCAAAAAAGTGTAAGTTAAAGTCGTGACGCACGCAGAAGGAAAAAACCAGTCGACGAACAAGGTCATTGTAAATTTCCCAAGCAGTCCGATGGTAATGAACACTCGATTTCATGATGAAATTTACTATCAGCTATTAACGGCTAAATTCATTTATTTTATTAGTGGTTTGAATTTTTAATTAATGTATCCATTATTTTAAAGCTTCGGTTTTGAAGTGCTTCTGAACGAAGAATATTCAGAAGGAAAGAAACTTGTAATTTACTGTGTCATTCTTCTCTTGATTGTATTTTAATTAAATCCTTATTTTATCTTTACGGGGGCTCGTGTGTTGTCTTTGTTCAAGATACCATCTCAGATTACCATATCCATTCTGACCAGGCAAATTACACCGTAGAGGTCATTCCTTCAGATAACGAGAATTAGCGGGAGGCGGTTTCGAGTGTGGTTGTTCCAAGTTGCGCAATACCTCTGACCAGGCCTTGTGCGATATTGTACTAATAACCCTTGATACCGAGCCAGCCGTTACATGGTTCTGCTTCTTTATGTGCGCTTGCAATATCAACTAGAGTCAACATATATTTGTATGTATGTGATTGAATATCTACCATGTTTAATAGTATCATACGGCAAAAGTAAAATATCCACCGGATCAACTTCATTAAGAATGCTGGCATGAAAACGTTGTACTGAATTTGTTTAGCCAGTGGTAGATAAATTTGCCATATTGCCTGCTGTTCTAAAAATTTGCAGGAACAGAATGCTACATTTGCTGCATCAGCGAGTTTATTAATCTCTGCTCTACCTCTCCAAGATCTTCTTCGGCTATAATAAATCGATACCATTATTTTATAATCAGTTTAATTTAACTTTCATCGCAGATCTTCCCAACCAATTAGCTATTGATTCTCTAAAATATTTATATATATATATATATATAGAATTTAGTGACTGAATCAACTTCAGATCTGCAAACTGTCATTGTTGCAAAGTTTTATTTTTATACGCTTCATCGTAAATGTGACATGCTTGATCAATCGCATTTATTTGATCTCTCGGTTTTGCTTTATCATTTTCGTCAAGTCAATATAATGTCAGGTTCCTGGGCCACACTAATTACATCCAAGAAAATGTTTTTCTCCTTGATATTAACCCATGGAGTTTCTGGTAGTTTTCTTAAAAAAGCAGCGATATCACAACCTATATTTTTTAATTGTCAAGAGAGACAAATTTGTCATTTTGTACCACATTTACACACTTAACTGTAAGTGTATGCTTTTTATTTTTATTTTTTCTTCTTATTGTTGGTAATCCATTTGTTGGGATAGATGCTCTGCATCAAACACAACATAAATTCATATTATTTATTATATTTGTAAAACATTAATGTCATTGATTTCTCAGAGACACGAAAACAAGAGCCAGTCTAATCCAGCGCTACCAAATTATACCAGAGATATTATCATAGATCCATCTGGGTCTGGTAGGAGGAAATTTAGAGTTCTCTAATAATGATATGGCTCAAGTGGAATAAGTTATATTTAGTAGCTCTATCACTTGATGATCATCGATGCTATGATGTGCTCAAAGATTTTAATGACACCAGATTTTTGAATGATGACGGTGATGATTTTATCAACGATATTGATGAAGCTCTGTCAATAGATGAACCTGGTGGATTTAATAATAATGTAGTTGTCCATGATGACAATCAAATCCAGCTCAGATATTTCCTCGAGGCAGACATAAAAATACATATGTTATTTATGTTACTTAGTGATATATACAAATACTTAAAGTGATCAGAGATAACTGTATTATGTTAGTGTATCTAATGGAGTTGATACACATACTCTGCGATATATTCATCAGACATGGAGTTCAGGGGATTTAGAAATAATTAAATTAAAAGCTTATTTTCACATGCTCAAGATACCCCAATGGATTTATAACAATAATTTACATGATCCTAGATCAAACTATGGTTAAGGTCTTGATAAAATCTTCATTTAGTCATCCTTTATTTCTAAAATCTTCATCAGTATTTCTATCATCCGATTTGCTCTAACTCTGATGTATAATCATTTCTGATCCGTATTATTTCATTCATATGATTCTCTCTCGCATCATCTATATTGTTTTAAAAAAATCATTTACTGATTCACGTTCTGGATTAATTCATAATTTAAATTATTTATCTAAACCCAATCCTAAAGAGCAGCAGAACAGCCGCGACCTCAATGGTCCATCAATGGCCGTATATTTGCAAACTTTTTCTACCAGGGAAAGTTTTATTTTCAAAATGAAGCGTATTTTGTTTACCTTCAGATAGGCAAATGGACATTTCTATCTCGATGTCTGTTTGCCCTTTCTGCTGCTCAGATACCAAGCAAGATCAGTTGTTGGACACACTTAAATCAACTCAGCTCAGCATTCTCACTCCTACTTCTGAAAGAGTTGGTTCCTTTTCCTGATGTGACATTGCCGCAATGATGAAGTAAGCGACACAAAAGAGAAAAACCAGGTAGTCAAAACTGAAAAAGAAATTAAACAGAAAGAGAAAGAAACAGCAGCGTTACTCCAAAAGATGTAACAAGATATGAAAAAATGAATCCAGTATTGAATTGCTGAACAAAGAGGATTTTTTGTTTGATTAGGATTTTTAACATAGCTTTCAGAATTTTTCATTTTTCTATGATGGTTGCAGTGAGGCAGTTTATAGTGATGTCTAGCACTGGGGCATCACACCGTAGACATGTAGCATGATGTCCCACCCAGTCACATTTTCCTGACACTAGGCCGTCCAGTCCTAACACTAACCTAAAGAAAGAGAAAGAAACTGCAGCGTCACTCCAAAAGATGTAAGAAGAAAGGAAAAACTGAATCCAGTCCTAAATTGCTGAACAAAGAGGAAGAAATGATTCAGCTGATAAAAGAAAAGGTTTCAGAGCGACTTTTCTGTAGAGGAAATAAACCCCAAAAATGGGAGATCGTTAAGACCACTCAAGCTATGAGCAATCAATCGGGTGGGTGGAACAGTTTGTGAAAGACACTTCCAGAATTCAAGGATCATATGTTGCAAGGGTCAGCAGGTGAGGAAAATTACTATAAATCATTAGCTTAAATGTCTTAATGAGTCGTCTCAACTGAATGCATGTACCCTATATTAAAGCATGGATGAAAACGTACTGCAGCTCACTGAAGACTCACTAAGTACAATAGGGTTTTGGAGAGCACTCAAAGTCATTGAAAACGTCTATCACTGGGGAGCCAGACCCACATCTCTAGTGATGGATTCAGCTTTTACTGTACCCATAGGAAAAACATTAGCAGGCTCTTCAGAAAACTGCGATGATACTCAACACTAGATCAGGAAAGAATTTACAGAATCTGCAGAGAAATGTCTCTGTACAAGAGATGCATAAACAAATGCCTAAATAACAATAGAAAAACAAATCATTTTACCACAAAGAGATAAGGTTGTTCTGAAACCACAACTGGTGGTTCTATTGCCAGCACTATAATTCCATTTGTGAAGATGATGGGGCCAAAAATATTTGCATTGGGTTCTTGCTTTGTTGGGACTTTACTGGAGCTCTCACCAAAGCCTTACATAAGGCGGTGATGGAAAATGGTGTTGCCATAGCAGAAATTTCCGCTACATAAATCTCTGACAAAAAAATGTGCCAATGTGACATTTCCATTGGCTAGCAAAACTGATAGATGTTACAATGTCACCACAGCATAACCTGACAGGTTCATCAAAAGGTCACATCAGTAGTTAAACATCCTGCTGCATAAAAAGGAATTGTTCTTAATTTGTCTGCAAAACATCTGTCCAAGCAAGGATGATTTTTCGCACTCCTGTTAGCAGGAATATCTCTCCTAAAGATAGCAACACCTGGTAGTACCAAGGGGAGGGAATGGGTAAGACTTATTACCCTTTGTTGGATATAGGCAGAAAAAGATGATTTTTCTCTTCAAGTAGGGTTGGATTCCCAAGGCAGCAGGCTAATATTCCTAATTTTATGTGATTGAGTAAGCATTCTCAGAGAAGCATACTTTATTTTAAAATTTACGTTTCTGAATTTATAAAAACAAACATGAAACTGTAAAGGTCTGGCAAACAAACTAGTGTTGCTTATATGTGACAGGTTTTTGGGTAAATATATTGGCCCCTTACCTCGGACCACCGTAACTTTTAAGCCTTGTGATGTGTCCTCAAATGATCACTATTATTAAACATGTTATTCATCTACTTACAGGAAATTTGGACTTGCTCTTTGGATATATGAGCTTCCCCAACCATATGATACCAATTATAAGCATAAACACATGGCATACTATGTGATATTACAAGTTTGGAAGAAGATCTTTAACAGACAGAGATTTTGCTAAAGGACAGTGACTAAAAAAATGAACAATGGAAAACAAAACTGTGCTAATTGAATTTTAATTCTAATTAATGCCTAACATATTTAATTATCTACTTTTCCAATAAGGATCAAAGGATCATACAGATTTAAGTGTCCATCCACAAAACATGATAATAATGCATTCATCACCAAAGTATTTTATACATTTCAATGAATATTCTTTTTCTCAGGGGTTGGTTGTATCCACTCATATTTGCTTCTGATTCCACATTAATGATTACCAGTAGGATCCAGCCATCATCAAATTGGGGCAAACGCATCAAATTATTTGACTGACATTTGAAATGATTTGAGAAGACATATTTAGCCATTTCATTCCTTGCCAAGCAGTATGTAGGCACTGCTTTCCTGCATTTACAACCAAAACAAGACATTTTAAATACTGCTTCTGGGTTCTAGATTTTTGAAATGTCAATTACACTTTGAATGAAATAATCCCCTTGGTTAATCATTTTAAACCTGGTTCTTTTTATTTTCAAACAACAGCAGTCAAATGTCAAGAGTTATATTATTAATTAATTGTGCATCAATAATTTATGTGACATGTATCCTAACAATCTTTTGAAAATCTGACTGTTTCAAACCTTTAACCTGATAAGCTAACTTTAACATGAAAGGTCGTCATGTCTGCCAAGTTCCAGATATGTACAGATAAGTTTAAATGCCCACTTATACACATCATTGTATCAACTGCTTCACATTCTCTTCTCCTTATTTTCATTTTTCTCCATTATGAATCATCATGTGCCGATTTCGATTTCCACTCTGACTAAACATTTTATCACACACTTTACACTTAAAAGGCCTTTCTCTAGGATGTACCTTTGTGTGCTGTTTCAAGCGTCCAATTGTACTAAATATTTTATTGCATACTTTACATTTAAATGGTTTTTCTCCAGTATGTATCCTCATGTGATAACTTAGATGTCCACTATGTTTATGCATTTTATCACACAATTGACACTTAAACGGTTTATCTCCAGTATGTAACCTCATGTGCTTATGAAGACGTTCACTTGCATTAAACATTTTGTCACAAACTTCACACTTAAAAGGCATTTCTCCAGTATGAATCCTCATGTGACCAATTAGACCTCCACTCGCACAAAACATTTTATCACATACTTCACACGTAAATGGTTTTTCTCCAGTATGTATCCTAATGTGGTATTTTAAATGTCCAATCTGTTTAAACATTTTATCACACACCTCACACTTAAATGGTTTTTCTCCAGTATGTATTCTCAAATGCGTCTTAAGAGACTTACTCAGACTAAACATTTTATCACAAACTTCACACTTAAATGGTTTTTCTCCAGTATGCATCCTGATGTGCAGTGTTAAGGATCCACTCTGACTAAACATTTTATCACATACTTCACACTTAAATGGTTTTTCTCCAGTATGTACCATCATGTGCTGTTTTAAATGCCCACCCTGAGTAAACATTTGATCACATACTTCACACTTAAATGGTTTTTCTCCAGTATGTACCATCATATGCCGTTTTAAATGTCCACCCTGTGTAAACATTTTATCACATACTTCACACTTAAATGGTTTTTCACCAGTATGTATAATCATGTGCCATTTTAAATGTTCACCCTGTTTAAATGTTTTATCACAGACTTCACACTTAGTTTTTTCCCAGCATGCATCTTCAAGTGCTTGCTTAGAACTCCACATTATACAATTTATCACTATTCACACTTAGATGATTTTAAACCTGTGTGCATACTTGTGTGTACATTACAAGCTCCACTCTGACTCAACATCTTCTTCACCCTTGTATGGTTTTTCTCCAGTATGCACAATTATATGTTTGAAACTTATGATGTTATTAAGTATTTTATAACATACTTCACACTTGTATTTTTCCACTCTAGTTTGCACACTCGTGCAGTATTAAATCACTCAGTTTTAAACATTTTGTCATATACTTCACATTTGTATGGTTTTATTCCTGCATGAAGAACCACGAGTACATCTGTACCCACTATAACCACAGGGGCTCCTTACAAAGCAAATTAGGAGTATCCGTCCATGAATCAGGGTCTAATCTGAAACAATATACCTCAAGGGAAGACACCAGTCCGCACCCCTCAGTAGTTCAAACCATTATAGTTTATTCTCGATGCGACTTCTAATTTCCGACTTAAGCCAGTTGTATTCAAGAATGGTTCAATTTTCAAAACAGCTCGACAAACTTTGTTCAGTTTGTAACATATTGGAGAAAATGTAAAAATTGTTCGCCGATTTTGATGTCGGGACAACTATTGTCTGCAATCACATCAAAATTATTATTTCCAGTTACGAATGCAGTTCTAGTCTATTTTTAAAACATTTTTTCCTCTCTCATTTTGGTGGTGATAGAAGAGTTTTATTGATGCATTTTTGGTAGGGATTTAAAGGTAATTGTTTATTCTTGAGAATATGAGCTGAGAGAATGGTTGTCAGTGTGTCATTTGGCGACAGTGCACATGGAGTAATGGTATCACGGTACCAATTGTTTTTCCATAGACCTCAATGCTAATATTTGGAGAGATAACTATATTTTCTATCCTAATTTAGCATGCATCTCACACACTGTTATAGAGAACAATGTTAGATTGTCAATTTGACAATGAAAAAACCAGGTACTCCATTGCATTTAAGAGAGATAACTCTGCTGGAACTAGACAGGGGTATGAGTTATCTAGTCACAACATACCTATTTTCAGTCATGTGTATTACATTTTCAAAAAGTCATAAAAAATACAAAATTTGATCTATTTAGGAATTAGCATAAATTCACATGTTGCCAAGAGGCTAACCTTTTTTAAGCCTAATAGAAAGTACAACTCTTACATAATCCACCAATCAAAGCTTGTCTTGTTCTTAAGGGCTGAATGGTATGGACCCTACACCATAAGCTCCACCCATATGGACTTGCGCAATTGGTACCGTTATACCTATAGCAAACCTTGATTTTTCCAATAATCTGTGAAAAAGCTCACGACTATATAACTAACAAGTGTACTTAGTCTCGCTTGTCAAAAACAATTTTATGAAGTACTAAGCTATGTTCTATATGATTGTGTATAGAAATGTTATTGAGCTGTTGGAACTCTTGTTTGCATACCATTGCTTCATTATCAACCTCATGTTTTGAAATAAAATGAATTCTTTTAACTATGAGTTGTGTTTTATTCATATTAGCACTTATCAAACTTCACTTTGGTGATATGCGATAAATCACATTATGTCATATTGTTTAATAGTAAGGTCAAAGGTCAACACACTAGTTAGCATGTACTAGTTCTTCTCTTAAAGAGACATTTTGATCTAAAATAAAGGACTTATAATTGTTTCATTAACACAAAAAGTAACAACAAGGACAGGTGGACATGGCCCAATCTAATTATAAAGTATTAGCTTTGAACACTTTACACTGTCTGCATATGCAAGAAGTCACTAACCTCTAGTCCTCACACAAAGGTCAAGCTACCCAGCCTCTTTGTCATACAAATAGGAAGCCTCCCTCCTTTCTGTAGTGCATACAATTGATGCAATAAGCCAATCTGACACCAAATAAAGTAGATAACAGCTTTTCTAAGTGGTTATCATGGATTTGGGGTTGAAAATGTGGACTAATATATAGAAAAAGTCTATATGTAGTAGAGACCTCAAGAATGCTTATCTAACTAAGGAATCGCATGTTCATTTTTCACGGCACAAAAGTTTATAACAAAAAAAAAAAAGACATTTAGAGCAGGACTATTCAAATCAAAATAGGAAGGAATACCATATCTTTAATAAATTACCTAAAATACTCATACCAGAATATTCTTTATGGTACAAGTGAACTATCTACAAGAGGACCAGTAGTGTCCTCTATCTTGGTCTATAACATGCTTTAGAAGAACAAGAGAGTTGTTTTTTATTCATGATTTTTCATCTTTTGCGCATAAAATAGTCAATACTTTGGCTAAAATTGACTATATTAACTTTACATAACCTTTTTTTGCCTGTATGCTAATATTGGAGCTGACTACACAGTCACAAAGCCATCTGTCTATATATGCTATAGATATAGTTACAAAATCCCCATTCCAAAGCTAATGTGTGTTATTTTCTAAATTTTCTATGTAAAAGTCTGTCAATATTAGACCAAAACATCTCAATATCCATTGTTTAACCAAATGACACTATGACAGTATAGAAGTGGTGGTTATGTATACTCGTTACTATGGATACACTGTGAAGCTGGTATTATCTTTTAGGTATCACGGTACCAATTGTTTTTCCATAGACCTCAATGCTAATATTTGGAGAGATAACTATATTTTCTATCCTAATTTAGCATGCATCTCACACACTGTTATAGAGAACAATGTTAGATTGTCAATTTGACAATGAAAAAACCAGGTACTCCATTGCATTTAAGAGAGATAACTCTGCTGGAACTAGACAGGGGTATGTGTTATCTAGTCACAACATACCTATTTTCAGTCATGTGTATTACATTTTCAAAAAGTCATAAAAAATACAAAATTTGATCTATTTAGGAATTAGCATAAATTCACATGTTGCCAAGAGGCTAACCTTTTTTTTAAGCCTAATAGAAAGTACAACTCTTACATAATCCACCAATCAAAGCTTGTCTTGTTCTTAAGGGCTGAATGGTATGGACCCTACACCATAAGCTCCACCCATATGGACTTGCGCAATTGGTACCGTTATACCTATAGCAAACCTTGATTTTTCCAATAATCTGTGAAAAAGCTCACGACTATATAACTAACAAGTGTACTTAGTCTCGCTTGTCAAAAACAATTTTATGAAGTACTAAGCTATGTTCTATATGATTGTGTATAGAAATGTTATTGAGCTGTTGGAACTCTTGTTTGCATACCATTGCTTCATTATCAACCTCATGTTTTGAAATAAAATGAATTCTTTTAACTATGAGTTGTGTTTTATTCATATTAGCACTTATCAAACTTCACTTTGGTGATATGCGATAAATCACATTATGTCATATTGTTTAATAGTAAGGTCAAAGGTCAACACACTAGTTAGCATGTACCAGTTCTTCTCTTAAAGAGACATTTTGATCTAAAATAAAGGACTTATAATTGTTTCATTAACACAAAAAGTAACAACAAGGACAGGTGGACATGGCCCAATCTAATTATAAAGTATTAGCTTTGAACACTTTACACTGTCTGCATATGCAAGAGGTCACTAACCTCTAGTCCTCACACAAAGGTCAAGCTACCCAGCCTCTTTGTCATACAAATAGGAAGCCTCCCTCCTTTCTGTAGTGCATACAATTGATGCAATAAGCCAATCTGACACCAAATAAAGTAGATAACAGCTTTTCTAAGTGGTTATCATGGATTTGGGGTTGAAAATGTGGACTAATATATAGAAAAAGTCTATATGTAGTAGAGACCTCAAGAATGCTTATCTAACTAAGGAATCGCATGTTCATTTTTCACGGCACAAAAGTTTATAACAAAAAAAAAAGACATTTAGAGCAGGACTATTCAAATCAAAATAGGAAGGAATACCATATCTTTAATAAATTACCTAAAATACTCATACCAGAATATTCTTTATGGTACAAGTGAACTATCTACAAGAGGACCAGTAGTGTCCTCTATCTTGGTCTATAACATGCTTTAGAAGAACAAGAGAGTTGTTTTTTATTCATGATTTTTCATCTTTTGCGCATAAAATAGTCAATACTTTGGCTAAAATTGACTATATTAACTTTACATAACCTTTTTTTGCCTGTATGCTAATATTGGAGCTGACTACACAGTCACAAAGCCATCTGTCTATATATGCTATAGATATAGTTACAAAATCCCCATTCCAAAGCTAATGTGTGTTATTTTCTAAATTTTCTATGTAAAAGTCTGTCAATATTAGACCAAAACATCTCAATATCCATTGTTTAACCAAATGACACTATGACAGTATAGAAGTGGTGGTTATGTATACTCGTTACTATGGATACACTGTGAAGCTGGTATTATCTTTTAGGTATCACGGTACCAATTGTTTTTCCATAGACCTCAATGCTAATATTTGGAGAGATAACTATATTTTCTATCCTAATTTAGCATGCATCTCACACACTGTTATAGAGAACAATGTTAGATTGTCAATTTGACAATGAAAAAACCAGGTACTCCATTGCATTTAAGAGAGATAACTCTGCTGGAACTAGACAGGGGTATGAGTTATCTAGTCACAACATACCTATTTTCAGTCATGTGTATTACATTTTCAAAAAGTCATAAAAAATACAAAATTTGATCTATTTAGGAATTAGCATAAATTCACATGTTGCCAAGAGGCTAACCTTTTTTTTAAGCCTAATAGAAAGTACAACTCTTACATAATCCACCAATCAAAGCTTGTCTTGTTCTTAAGGGCTGAATGGTATGGACCCTACACCATAAGCTCCACCCATATGGACTTGCGCAATTGGTACCGTTATACCTATAGCAAACCTTGATTTTTCCAATAATCTGTGAAAAAGCTCACGACTATATAACTAACAAGTGTACTTAGTCTCGCTTGTCAAAAACAATTTTATGAAGTACTAAGCTATGTTCTATATGATTGTGTATAGAAATGTTATTGAGCTGTTGGAACTCTTGTTTGCATACCATTGCTTCATTATCAACCTCATGTTTTGAAATAAAATGAATTCTTTTAACTATGAGTTGTGTTTTATTCATATTAGCACTTATCAAACTTCACTTTGGTGATATGCGATAAATCACATTATGTCATATTGTTTAATAGTAAGGTCAAAGGTCAACACACTAGTTAGCATGTACCAGTTCTTCTCTTAAAGAGACATTTTGATCTAAAATAAAGGACTTATAATTGTTTCATTAACACAAAAAGTAACAACAAGGACAGGTGGACATGGCCCAATCTAATTATAAAGTATTAGCTTTGAACACTTTACACTGTCTGCATATGCAAGAGGTCACTAACCTCTAGTCCTCACACAAAGGTCAAGCTACCCAGCCTCTTTGTCATACAAATAGGAAGCCTCCCTCCTTTCTGTAGTGCATACAATTGATGCAATAAGCCAATCTGACACCAAATAAAGTAGATAACAGCTTTTCTAAGTGGTTATCATGGATTTGGGGTTGAAAATGTGGACTAATATATAGAAAAAGTCTATATGTAGTAGAGACCTCAAGAATGCTTATCTAACTAAGGAATCGCATGTTCATTTTTCACGGCACAAAAGTTTATAACAAAAAAAAAAGACATTTAGAGCAGGACTATTCAAATCAAAATAGGAAGGAATACCATATCTTTAATAAATTACCTAAAATACTCATACCAGAATATTCTTTATGGTACAAGTGAACTATCTACAAGAGGACCAGTAGTGTCCTCTATCTTGGTCTATAACATGCTTTAGAAGAACAAGAGAGTTGTTTTTTATTCATGATTTTTCATCTTTTGCGCATAAAATAGTCAATACTTTGGCTAAAATTGACTATATTAACTTTACATAACCTTTTTTTGCCTGTATGCTAATATTGGAGCTGACTACACAGTCACAAAGCCATCTGTCTATATATGCTATAGATATAGTTACAAAATCCCCATTCCAAAGCTAATGTGTGTTATTTTCTAAATTTTCTATGTAAAAGTCTGTCAATATTAGACCAAAACATCTCAATATCCATTGTTTAACCAAATGACACTATGACAGTATAGAAGTGGTGGTTATGTATACTCGTTACTATGGATACACTGTGAAGCTGGTATTATCTTTTAGGTATCACGGTACCAATTGTTTTTCCATAGACCTCAATGCTAATATTTGGAGAGATAACTATATTTTCTATCCTAATTTAGCATGCATCTCACACACTGTTATAGAGAACAATGTTAGATTGTCAATTTGACAATGAAAAAACCAGGTACTCCATTGCATTTAAGAGAGATAACTCTGCTGGAACTAGACAGGGGTATGAGTTATCTAGTCACAACATACCTATTTTCAGTCATGTGTATTACATTTTCAAAAAGTCATAAAAAATACAAAATTTGATCTATTTAGGAATTAGCATAAATTCACATGTTGCCAAGAGGCTAACCTTTTTTTTAAGCCTAATAGAAAGTACAACTCTTACATAATCCACCAATCAAAGCTTGTCTTGTTCTTAAGGGCTGAATGGTATGGACCCTACACCATAAGCTCCACCCATATGGACTTGCGCAATTGGTACCGTTATACCTATAGCAAACCTTGATTTTTCCAATAATCTGTGAAAAAGCTCACGACTATATAACTAACAAGTGTACTTAGTCTCGCTTGTCAAAAACAATTTTATGAAGTACTAAGCTATGTTCTATATGATTGTGTATAGAAATGTTATTGAGCTGTTGGAACTCTTGTTTGCATACCATTGCTTCGTTATCAACCTCATGTTTTGAAATAAAATGAATTCTTTTAACTATGAGTTGTGTTTTATTCATATTAGCACTTATCAAACTTCACTTTGGTGATATGCGATAAATCACATTATGTCATATTGTTTAATAGTAAGGTCAAAGGTCAACACACTAGTTAGCATGTACCAGTTCTTCTCTTAAAGAGACATTTTGATCTAAAATAAAGGACTTATAATTGTTTCATTAACACAAAAAGTAACAACAAGGACAGGTGGACATGGCCCAATCTAATTATAAAGTATTAGCTTTGAACACTTTACACTGTCTGCATATGCAAGAGGTCACTAACCTCTAGTCCTCACACAAAGGTCAAGCTACCCAGCCTCTTTGTCATACAAATAGGAAGCCTCCCTCCTTTCTGTAGTGCATACAATTGATGCAATAAGCCAATCTGACACCAAATAAAGTAGATAACAGCTTTTCTAAGTGGTTATCATGGATTTGGGGTTGAAAATGTGGACTAATATATAGAAAAAGTCTATATGTAGTAGAGACCTCAAGAATGCTTATCTAACTAAGGAATCGCATGTTCATTTTTCACGGCACAAAAGTTTATAACAAAAAAAAAAAGACATTTAGAGCAGGACTATTCAAATCAAAATAGGAAGGAATACCATATCTTTAATAAATTACCTAAAATACTCATACCAGAATATTCTTTATGGTACAAGTGAACTATCTACAAGAGGACCAGTAGTGTCCTCTATCTTGGTCTATAACATGCTTTAGAAGAACAAGAGAGTTGTTTTTTATTCATGATTTTTCATCTTTTGCGCATAAAATAGTCAATACTTTGGCTAAAATTGACTATATTAACTTTACATAACCTTTTTTTGCCTGTATGCTAATATTGGAGCTGACTACACAGTCACAAAGCCATCTGTCTATATATGCTATAGATATAGTTACAAAATCCCCATTCCAAAGCTAATGTGTGTTATTTTCTAAATTTTCTATGTAAAAGTCTGTCAATATTAGACCAAAACATCTCAATATCCATTGTTTAACCAAATGACACTATGACAGTATAGAAGTGGTGGTTATGTATACTCGTTACTATGGATACACTGTGAAGCTGGTATTATCTTTTAGGTATCACGGTACCAATTGTTTTTCCATAGACCTCAATGCTAATATTTGGAGAGATAACTATATTTTCTATCCTAATTTAGCATGCATCTCACACACTGTTATAGAGAACAATGTTAGATTGTCAATTTGACAATGAAAAAACCAGGTACTCCATTGCATTTAAGAGAGATAACTCTGCTGGAACTAGACAGGGGTATGAGTTATCTAGTCACAACATACCTATTTTCAGTCATGTGTATTACATTTTCAAAAAGTCATAAAAAATACAAAATTTGATCTATTTAGGAATTAGCATAAATTCACATGTTGCCAAGAGGCTAACCTTTTTTTTAAGCCTAATAGAAAGTACAACTCTTACATAATCCACCAATCAAAGCTTGTCTTGTTCTTAAGGGCTGAATGGTATGGACCCTACACCATAAGCTCCACCCATATGGACTTGCGCAATTGGTACCGTTATACCTATAGCAAACCTTGATTTTTCCAATAATCTGTGAAAAAGCTCACGACTATATAACTAACAAGTGTACTTAGTCTCGCTTGTCAAAAACAATTTTATGAAGTACTAAGCTATGTTCTATATGATTGTGTATAGAAATGTTATTGAGCTGTTGGAACTCTTGTTTGCATACCATTGCTTCATTATCAACCTCATGTTTTGAAATAAAATGAATTCTTTTAACTATGAGTTGTGTTTTATTCATATTAGCACTTATCAAACTTCACTTTGGTGATATGCGATAAATCACATTATGTCATATTGTTTAATAGTAAGGTCAAAGGTCAACACACTAGTTAGCATGTACCAGTTCTTCTCTTAAAGAGACATTTTGATCTAAAATAAAGGACTTATAATTGTTTCATTAACACAAAAAGTAACAACAAGGACAGGTGGACATGGCCCAATCTAATTATAAAGTATTAGCTTTGAACACTTTACACTGTCTGCATATGCAAGAGGTCACTAACCTCTAGTCCTCACACAAAGGTCAAGCTACCCAGCCTCTTTGTCATACAAATAGGAAGCCTCCCTCCTTTCTGTAGTGCATACAATTGATGCAATAAGCCAATCTGACACCAAATAAAGTAGATAACAGCTTTTCTAAGTGGTTATCATGGATTTGGGGTTGAAAATGTGGACTAATATATAGAAAAAGTCTATATGTAGTAGAGACCTCAAGAATGCTTATCTAACTAAGGAATCGCATGTTCATTTTTCACGGCACAAAAGTTTATAACAAAAAAAAAAGACATTTAGAGCAGGACTATTCAAATCAAAATAGGAAGGAATACCATATCTTTAATAAATTACCTAAAATACTCATACCAGAATATTCTTTATGGTACAAGTGAACTATCTACAAGAGGACCAGTAGTGTCCTCTATCTTGGTCTATAACATGCTTTAGAAGAACAAGAGAGTTGTTTTTTATTCATGATTTTTCATCTTTTGCGCATAAAATAGTCAATACTTTGGCTAAAATTGACTATATTAACTTTACATAACCTTTTTTTGCCTGTATGCTAATATTGGAGCTGACTACACAGTCACAAAGCCATCTGTCTATATATGCTATAGATATAGTTACAAAATCCCCATTCCAAAGCTAATGTGTGTTATTTTCTAAATTTTCTATGTAAAAGTCTGTCAATATTAGACCAAAACATCTCAATATCCATTGTTTAACCAAATGACACTATGACAGTATAGAAGTGGTGGTTATGTATACTCGTTACTATGGATACACTGTGAAGCTGGTATTATCTTTTAGGTATCACGGTACCAATTGTTTTTCCATAGACCTCAATGCTAATATTTGGAGAGATAACTATATTTTCTATCCTAATTTAGCATGCATCTCACACACTGTTATAGAGAACAATGTTAGATTGTCAATTTGACAATGAAAAAACCAGGTACTCCATTGCATTTAAGAGAGATAACTCTGCTGGAACTAGACAGGGGTATGAGTTATCTAGTCACAACATACCTATTTTCAGTCATGTGTATTACATTTTCAAAAAGTCATAAAAAATACAAAATTTGATCTATTTAGGAATTAGCATAAATTCACATGTTGCCAAGAGGCTAACCTTTTTTTTAAGCCTAATAGAAAGTACAACTCTTACATAATCCACCAATCAAAGCTTGTCTTGTTCTTAAGGGCTGAATGGTATGGACCCTACACCATAAGCTCCACCCATATGGACTTGCGCAATTGGTACCGTTATACCTATAGCAAACCTTGATTTTTCCAATAATCTGTGAAAAAGCTCACGACTATATAACTAACAAGTGTACTTAGTCTCGCTTGTCAAAAACAATTTTATGAAGTACTAAGCTATGTTCTATATGATTGTGTATAGAAATGTTATTGAGCTGTTGGAACTCTTGTTTGCATACCATTGCTTCGTTATCAACCTCATGTTTTGAAATAAAATGAATTCTTTTAACTATGAGTTGTGTTTTATTCATATTAGCACTTATCAAACTTCACTTTGGTGATATGCGATAAATCACATTATGTCATATTGTTTAATAGTAAGGTCAAAGGTCAACACACTAGTTAGCATGTACCAGTTCTTCTCTTAAAGAGACATTTTGATCTAAAATAAAGGACTTATAATTGTTTCATTAACACAAAAAGTAACAACAAGGACAGGTGGACATGGCCCAATCTAATTATAAAGTATTAGCTTTGAACACTTTACACTGTCTGCATATGCAAGAGGTCACTAACCTCTAGTCCTCACACAAAGGTCAAGCTACCCAGCCTCTTTGTCATACAAATAGGAAGCCTCCCTCCTTTCTGTAGTGCATACAATTGATGCAATAAGCCAATCTGACACCAAATAAAGTAGATAACAGCTTTTCTAAGTGGTTATCATGGATTTGGGGTTGAAAATGTGGACTAATATATAGAAAAAGTCTATATGTAGTAGAGACCTCAAGAATGCTTATCTAACTAAGGAATCGCATGTTCATTTTTCACGGCACAAAAGTTTATAACAAAAAAAAAAAGACATTTAGAGCAGGACTATTCAAATCAAAATAGGAAGGAATACCATATCTTTAATAAATTACCTAAAATACTCATACCAGAATATTCTTTATGGTACAAGTGAACTATCTACAAGAGGACCAGTAGTGTCCTCTATCTTGGTCTATAACATGCTTTAGAAGAACAAGAGAGTTGTTTTTTATTCATGATTTTTCATCTTTTGCGCATAAAATAGTCAATACTTTGGCTAAAATTGACTATATTAACTTTACATAACCTTTTTTTGCCTGTATGCTAATATTGGAGCTGACTACACAGTCACAAAGCCATCTGTCTATATATGCTATAGATATAGTTACAAAATCCCCATTCCAAAGCTAATGTGTGTTATTTTCTAAATTTTCTATGTAAAAGTCTGTCAATATTAGACCAAAACATCTCAATATCCATTGTTTAACCAAATGACACTATGACAGTATAGAAGTGGTGGTTATGTATACTCGTTACTATGGATACACTGTGAAGCTGGTATTATCTTTTAGGTATCACGGTACCAATTGTTTTTCCATAGACCTCAATGCTAATATTTGGAGAGATAACTATATTTTCTATCCTAATTTAGCATGCATCTCACACACTGTTATAGAGAACAATGTTAGATTGTCAATTTGACAATGAAAAAACCAGGTACTCCATTGCATTTAAGAGAGATAACTCTGCTGGAACTAGACAGGGGTATGAGTTATCTAGTCACAACATACCTATTTTCAGTCATGTGTATTACATTTTCAAAAAGTCATAAAAAATACAAAATTTGATCTATTTAGGAATTAGCATAAATTCACATGTTGCCAAGAGGCTAACCTTTTTTTTTAAGCCTAATAGAAAGTACAACTCTTACATAATCCACCAATCAAAGCTTGTCTTGTTCTTAAGGGCTGAATGGTATGGACCCTACACCATAAGCTCCACCCATATGGACTTGCGCAATTGGTACCGTTATACCTATAGCAAACCTTGATTTTTCCAATAATCTGTGAAAAAGCTCACGACTATATAACTAACAAGTGTACTTAGTCTCGCTTGTCAAAAACAATTTTATGAAGTACTAAGCTATGTTCTATATGATTGTGTATAGAAATGTTATTGAGCTGTTGGAACTCTTGTTTGCATACCATTGCTTCATTATCAACCTCATGTTTTGAAATAAAATGAATTCTTTTAACTATGAGTTGTGTTTTATTCATATTAGCACTTATCAAACTTCACTTTGGTGATATGCGATAAATCACATTATGTCATATTGTTTAATAGTAAGGTCAAAGGTCAACACACTAGTTAGCATGTACCAGTTCTTCTCTTAAAGAGACATTTTGATCTAAAATAAAGGACTTATAATTGTTTCATTAACACAAAAAGTAACAACAAGGACAGGTGGACATGGCCCAATCTAATTATAAAGTATTAGCTTTGAACACTTTACACTGTCTGCATATGCAAGAGGTCACTAACCTCTAGTCCTCACACAAAGGTCAAGCTACCCAGCCTCTTTGTCATACAAATAGGAAGCCTCCCTCCTTTCTGTAGTGCATACAATTGATGCAATAAGCCAATCTGACACCAAATAAAGTAGATAACAGCTTTTCTAAGTGGTTATCATGGATTTGGGGTTGAAAATGTGGACTAATATATAGAAAAAGTCTATATGTAGTAGAGACCTCAAGAATGATTATCTAACTAAGGAATCGCATGTTCATTTTTCACGGCACAAAAGTTTATAACAAAAAAAAAAGACATTTAGAGCAGGACTATTCAAATCAAAATAGGAAGGAATACCATATCTTTAATAAATTACCTAAAATACTCATACCAGAATATTCTTTATGGTACAAGTGAACTATCTACAAGAGGACCAGTAGTGTCCTCTATCTTGGTCTATAACATGCTTTAGAAGAACAAGAGAGTTGTTTTTTATTCATGATTTTTCATCTTTTGCGCATAAAATAGTCAATACTTTGGCTAAAATTGACTATATTAACTTTACATAACCTTTTTTTGCCTGTATGCTATTATTGGAGCTGACTACACAGTCACAAAGCCATCTGTCTATATATGCTATAGATATAGTTACAAAATCCCCATTCCAAAGCTAATGTGTGTTATTTTCTAAATTTTCTATGTAAAAGTCTGTCAATATTAGACCAAAACATCTCAATATCCATTGTTTAACCAAATGACACTATGACAGTATAGAAGTGGTGGTTATGTATACTCGTTACTATGGATACACTGTGAAGCTGGTATTATCTTTTAGGTATCACGGTACCAATTGTTTTTCCATAGACCTCAATGCTAATATTTGGAGAGATAACTATATTTTCTATCCTAATTTAGCATGCATCTCACACACTGTTATAGAGAACAATGTTAGATTGTCAATTTGACAATGAAAAAACCAGGTACTCCATTGCATTTAAGAGAGATAACTCTGCTGGAACTAGACAGGGGTATGAGTTATCTAGTTACAACATACCTATTTTCAGTCATGTGTATTACATTTTCAAAAAGTCATAAAAAATACAAAATTTGATCTATTTAGGAATTAGCATAAGTTCACATGTTGCCAAGAGGATAACCTTTTTTTAAGCCTAATAGAAAGTACAACTCTTACATAATCCACCAATCAAAGCTTGTCTTGTTCTTAAGGGCTGAATGGTATGGACCCTACACCATAAGCTCCACCCATATGGACTTGCGCAATTGGTACCGTTATACCTATAGCAAACCTTGATTTTTCCAATAATCTGTGAAAAAGCTCACGACTATATAACTAACAAGTGTACTTAGTCTCGCTTGTCAAAAACAATTTTATGAAGTACTAAGCTATGTTCTATATGATTGTGTATAGAAATGTTATTGAGCTGTTGGAACTCTTGTTTGCATACCATTGCTTCATTATCAACCTCATGTTTTGAAATAAAATGAATTCTTTTAACTATGAGTTGTGTTTTATTCATATTAGCACTTATTAAACTTCACTTTGGTGATATGCGATAAATCACATTATGTCATATTGTTTAATAGTAAGGTCAAAGGTCAACACACTAGTTAGCATGTACCAGTTCTTCTCTTAAAGAGACATTTTGATCTAAAATAAAGGACTTATAATTGTTTCATTAACACAAAAAGTAACAACAAGGACAGGTGGACATGGCCCAATCTAATTATAAAGTATTAGCTTTGAACACTTTACACTGTCTGCATATGCAAGAGGTCACTAACCTCTAGTCCTCACACAAAGGTCAAGCTACCCAGCCTCTTTGTCATACAAATAGGAAGCCTCCCTCCTTTCTGTAGTGCATACAATTGATGCAATAAGCCAATCTGACACCAAATAAAGTAGATAACAGCTTTTCTAAGTGGTTATCATGGATTTGGGGTTGAAAATGTGGACTAATATATAGAAAAAGTCTATATGTAGTAGAGACCTCAAGAATGATTATCTAACTAAGGAATCGCATGTTCATTTTTCACGGCACAAAAGTTTATAACAAAAAAAAAAAGACATTTAGAGCAGGACTATTCAAATCAAAATAGGAAGGAATACCATATCTTTAATAAATTACCTAAAATACTCATACCAGAATATTCTTTATGGTACAAGTGAACTATCTACAAGAGGACCAGTAGTGTCCTCTATCTTGGTCTATAACATGCTTTAGAAGAACAAGAGAGTTGTTTTTTATTCATGATTTTTCATCTTTTGCGCATAAAATAGTCAATACTTTGGCTAAAATTGACTATATTAACTTTACATAACCTTTATTTGCCTGTATGCTAATATTGGAGCTGACTACACAGTCACAAAGCCATCTGTCTATATATGCTATAGATATAGTTACAAAATCCCCATTCCAAAGCTAATGTGTGTTATTTTCTAAATTTTCTATGTAAAAGTCTGTCAATATTAGACCAAAACATCTCAGTATCCATTGTTTAACCAAATGACACTATGACAGTATAGAAGTGGTGGTTATGTATACTCGTTACTATGGATACACTGTGAAGCTGGTATTATCTTTTAGGTATCACGGTACCAATTGTTTTTCCATAGACCTCAATGCTAATATTTGGAGAGATAACTATATTTTCTATCCTAATTTAGCATGCATCTCACACACTGTTATAGAGAACAATGTTAGATTGTCAATTTGACAATGAAAAAACCAGGTACTCCATTGCATTTAAGAGAGATAACTCTGCTGGAACTAGACAGGGGTATGAGTTATCTAGTCACAACATACCTATTTTCAGTCATGTGTATTACATTTTCAAAAAGTCATAAAAAATACAAAATTTGATCTATTTAGGAATTAGCATAAATTCACATGTTGCCAAGAGGCTAACCTTTTTTTTAAGCCTAATAGAAAGTACAACTCTTACATAATCCACCAATCAAAGCTTGTCTTGTTCTTAAGGGCTGAATGGTATGGACCCTACACCATAAGCTCCACCCATATGGACTTGCGCAATTGGTACCGTTATACCTATAGCAAACCTTGATTTTTCCAATAATCTGTGAAAAAGCTCACGACTATATAACTAACAAGTGTACTTAGTCTCGCTTGTCAAAAACAATTTTATGAAGTACTAAGCTATGTTCTATATGATTGTGTATAGAAATGTTATTGAGCTGTTGGAACTCTTGTTTGCATACCATTGCTTCATTATCAACCTCATGTTTTGAAATAAAATGAATTCTTTTAACTATGAGTTGTGTTTTATTCATATTAGCACTTATCAAACTTCACTTTGGTGATATGCGATAAATCACATTATGTCATATTGTTTAATAGTAAGGTCAAAGGTCAACACACTAGTTAGCATGTACCAGTTCTTCTCTTAAAGAGACATTTTGATCTAAAATAAAGGACTTATAATTGTTTCATTAACACAAAAAGTAACAACAAGGACAGGTGGACATGGCCCAATCTAATTATAAAGTATTAGCTTTGAACACTTTACACTGTCTGCATATGCAAGAGGTCACTAACCTCTAGTCCTCACACAAAGGTCAAGCTACCCAGCCTCTTTGTCATACAAATAGGAAGCCTCCCTCCTTTCTGTAGTGCATACAATTGATGCAATAAGCCAATCTGACACCAAATAAAGTAGATAACAGCTTTTCTAAGTGGTTATCATGGATTTGGGGTTGAAAATGTGGACTAATATATAGAAAAAGTCTATATGTAGTAGAGACCTCAAGAATGATTATCTAACTAAGGAATCGCATGTTCATTTTTCACGGCACAAAAGTTTATAACAAAAAAAAAAGACATTTAGAGCAGGACTATTCAAATCAAAATAGGAAGGAATACCATATCTTTAATAAATTACCTAAAATACTCATACCAGAATATTCTTTATGGTACAAGTGAACTATCTACAAGAGGACCAGTAGTGTCCTCTATCTTGGTCTATAACATGCTTTAGAAGAACAAGAGAGTTGTTTTTTATTCATGATTTTTCATCTTTTGCGCATAAAATAGTCAATACTTTGGCTAAAATTGACTATATTAACTTTACATAACCTTTTTTTGCCTGTATGCTAATATTGGAGCTGACTACACAGTCACAAAGCCATCTGTCTATATATGCTATAGATATAGTTACAAAATCCCCATTCCAAAGCTAATGTGTGTTAGTTTCTAATTTTTCTATGTAAAAGTCTGTCAATATTAGACCAAAACATCTCAGTATCCATTGTTTAACCAAATGACACTATGACAGTATAGAAGTGGTGGTTATGTATACTCGTTACTATGGATACACTGTGAAGCTGGTATTATCTTTTAGGTATCACGGTACCAATTGTTTTTCCATAGACCTCAATGCTAATATTTGGAGAGATAACTATATTTTCTATCCTAATTTAGCATGCATCTCACACACTGTTATAGAGAACAATGTTAGATTGTCAATTTGACAATGAAAAAACCAGGTACTCCATTGCATTTAAGAGAGATAACTCTGCTGGAACTAGACAGGGGTATGAGTTATCTAGTCACAACATACCTATTTTCAGTCATGTGTATTACATTTTCAAAAAGTCATAAAAAATACAAAATTTGATCTATTTAGGAATTAGCATAAATTCACATGTTGCCAAGAGGCTAACCTTTTTTTTTAAGCCTAATAGAAAGTACAACTCTTACATAATCCACCAATCAAAGCTTGTCTTGTTCTTAAGGGCTGAATGGTATGGACCCTACACCATAAGCTCCACCCATATGGACTTGCGCAATTGGTACCGTTATACCTATAGCAAACCTTGATTTTTCCAATAATCTGTGAAAAAGCTCACGACTATATAACTAACAAGTGTACTTAGTCTCGCTTGTCAAAAACAATTTTATGAAGTACTAAGCTATGTTCTATATGATTGTGTATAGAAATGTTATTGAGCTGTTGGAACTCTTGTTTGCATACCATTGCTTCATTATCAACCTCATGTTTTGAAATAAAATGAATTCTTTTAACTATGAGTTGTGTTTTATTCATATTAGCACTTATCAAACTTCACTTTGGTGATATGCGATAAATCACATTATGTCATATTGTTTAATAGTAAGGTCAAAGGTCAACACACTAGTTAGCATGTACCAGTTCTTCTCTTAAAGAGACATTTTGATCTAAAATAAAGGACTTATAATTGTTTCATTAACACAAAAAGTAACAACAAGGACAGGTGGACATGGCCCAATCTAATTATAAAGTATTAGCTTTGAACACTTTACACTGTCTGCATATGCAAGAGGTCACTAACCTCTAGTCCTCACACAAAGGTCAAGCTACCCAGCCTCTTTGTCATACAAATAGGAAGCCTCCCTCCTTTCTGTAGTGCATACAATTGATGCAATAAGCCAATCTGACACCAAATAAAGTAGATAACAGCTTTTCTAAGTGGTTATCATGGATTTGGGGTTGAAAATGTGGACTAATATATAGAAAAAGTCTATATGTAGTAGAGACCTCAAGAATGATTATCTAACTAAGGAATCGCATGTTCATTTTTCACGGCACAAAAGTTTATAACAAAAAAAAAAGACATTTAGAGCAGGACTATTCAAATCAAAATAGGAAGGAATACCATATCTTTAATAAATTACCTAAAATACTCATACCAGAATATTCTTTATGGTACAAGTGAACTATCTACAAGAGGACCAGTAGTGTCCTCTATCTTGGTCTATAACATGCTTTAGAAGAACAAGAGAGTTGTTTTTTATTCATGATTTTTCATCTTTTGCGCATAAAATAGTCAATACTTTGGCTAAAATTGACTATATTAACTTTACATAACCTTTTTTTGCCTGTATGCTAATATTGGAGCTGACTACACAGTCACAAAGCCATCTGTCTATATATGCTATAGATATAGTTACAAAATCCCCATTCCAAAGCTAATGTGTGTTAGTTTCTAATTTTTCTATGTAAAAGTCTGTCAATATTAGACCAAAACATCTCAGTATCCATTGTTTAACCAAATGACACTATGACAGTATAGAAGTGGTGGTTATGTATACTCGTTACTATGGATACACTGTGAAGCTGGTATTATCTTTTAGGTATCACGGTACCAATTGTTTTTCCATAGACCTCAATGCTAATATTTGGAGAGATAACTATATTTTCTATCCTAATTTAGCATGCATCTCACACACTGTTATAGAGAACAATGTTAGATTGTCAATTTGACAATGAAAAAACCAGGTACTCCATTGCATTTAAGAGAGATAACTCTGCTGGAACTAGACAGGGGTATGAGTTATCTAGTCACAACATACCTATTTTCAGTCATGTGTATTACATTTTCAAAAAGTCATAAAAAATACAAAATTTGATCTATTTAGGAATTAGCATAAATTCACATGTTGCCAAGAGGCTAACCTTTTTTTTTAAGCCTAATAGAAAGTACAACTCTTACATAATCCACCAATCAAAGCTTGTCTTGTTCTTAAGGGCTGAATGGTATGGACCCTACACCATAAGCTCCACCCATATGGACTTGCGCAATTGGTACCGTTATACCTATAGCAAACCTTGATTTTTCCAATAATCTGTGAAAAAGCTCACGACTATATAACTAACAAGTGTACTTAGTCTCGCTTGTCAAAAACAATTTTATGAAGTACTAAGCTATGTTCTATATGATTGTGTATAGAAATGTTATTGAGCTGTTGGAACTCTTGTTTGCATACCATTGCTTCATTATCAACCTCATGTTTTGAAATAAAATGAATTCTTTTAACTATGAGTTGTGTTTTATTCATATTAGCACTTATCAAACTTCACTTTGGTGATATGCGATAAATCACATTATGTCATATTGTTTAATAGTAAGGTCAAAGGTCAACACACTAGTTAGCATGTACCAGTTCTTCTCTTAAAGAGACATTTTGATCTAAAATAAAGGACTTATAATTGTTTCATTAACACAAAAAGTAACAACAAGGACAGGTGGACATGGCCCAATCTAATTATAAAGTATTAGCTTTGAACACTTTACACTGTCTGCATATGCAAGAGGTCACTAACCTCTAGTCCTCACACAAAGGTCAAGCTACCCAGCCTCTTTGTCATACAAATAGGAAGCCTCCCTCCTTTCTGTAGTGCATACAATTGATGCAATAAGCCAATCTGACACCAAATAAAGTAGATAACAGCTTTTCTAAGTGGTTATCATGGATTTGGGTTTGAAAATGTGGACTAATATATAGAAAAAGTCTATATGTAGTAGAGACCTCAAGAATGATTATCTAACTAAGGAATCGCATGTTCATTTTTCACGGCACAAAAGTTTATAACAAAAAAAAAAGACATTTAGAGCAGGACTATTCAAATCAAAATAGGAAGGAATACCATATCTTTAATAAATTACCTAAAATACTCATACCAGAATATTCTTTATGGTACAAGTGAACTATCTACAAGAGGACCAGTAGTGTCCTCTATCTTGGTCTATAACATGCTTTAGAAGAACAAGAGAGTTGTTTTTTATTCATGATTTTTCATCTTTTGCGCATAAAATAGTCAATACTTTGGCTAAAATTGACTATATTAACTTTACATAACCTTTTTTTTGCCTGTATGCTAATATTGGAGCTGACTACACAGTCACAAAGCCATCTGTCTATATATGCTATAGATATAGTTACAAAATCCCCATTCCAAAGCTAATGTGTGTTAGTTTCTAATTTTTCTATGTAAAAGTCTGTCAATATTAGACCAAAACATCTCAGTATCCATTGTTTAACCAAATGACACTATGACAGTATAGAAGTGGTGGTTATGTATACTCGTTACTATGGATACACTGTGAAGCTGGTATTATCTTTTAGGTATCACGGTACCAATTGTTTTTCCATAGACCTCAATGCTAATATTTGGAGAGATAACTATATTTTCTATCCTAATTTAGCATGCATCTCACACACTGTTATAGAGAACAATGTTAGATTGTCAATTTGACAATGAAAAAACCAGGTACTCCATTGCATTTAAGAGAGATAACTCTGCTGGAACTAGACAGGGGTATGAGTTATCTAGTCACAACATACCTATTTTCAGTCATGTGTATTACATTTTCAAAAAGTCATAAAAAATACAAAATTTGATCTATTTAGGAATTAGCATAAATTCACATGTTGCCAAGAGGCTAACCTTTTTTTTAAGCCTAATAGAAAGTACAACTCTTACATAATCCACCAATCAAAGCTTGTCTTGTTCTTAAGGGCTGAATGGTATGGACCCTACACCATAAGCTCCACCCATATGGACTTGCGCAATTGGTACCGTTATACCTATAGCAAACCTTGATTTTTCCAATAATCTGTGAAAAAGCTCACGACTATATAACTAACAAGTGTACTTAGTCTCGCTTGTCAAAAACAATTTTATGAAGTACTAAGCTATGTTCTATATGATTGTGTATAGAAATGTTATTGAGCTGTTGGAACTCTTGTTTGCATACCATTGCTTCATTATCAACCTCATGTTTTGAAATAAAATGAATTCTTTTAACTATGAGTTGTGTTTTATTCATATTAGCACTTATCAAACTTCACTTTGGTGATATGCGATAAATCACATTATGTCATATTGTTTAATAGTAAGGTCAAAGGTCAACACACTAGTTAGCATGTACCAGTTCTTCTCTTAAAGAGACATTTTGATCTAAAATAAAGGACTTATAATTGTTTCATTAACACAAAAAGTAACAACAAGGACAGGTGGACATGGCCCAATCTAATTATAAAGTATTAGCTTTGAACACTTTACACTGTCTGCATATGCAAGAGGTCACTAACCTCTAGTCCTCACACAAAGGTCAAGCTACCCAGCCTCTTTGTCATACAAATAGGAAGCCTCCCTCCTTTCTGTAGTGCATACAATTGATGCAATAAGCCAATCTGACACCAAATAAAGTAGATAACAGCTTTTCTAAGTGGTTATCATGGATTTGGGGTTGAAAATGTGGACTAATATATAGAAAAAGTCTATATGTAGTAGAGACCTCAAGAATGATTATCTAACTAAGGAATCGCATGTTCATTTTTCACGGCACAAAAGTTTATAACAAAAAAAAAGACATTTAGAGCAGGACTATTCAAATCAAAATAGGAAGGAATACCATATCTTTAATAAATTACCTAAAATACTCATACCAGAATATTCTTTATGGTACAAGTGAACTATCTACAAGAGGACCAGTAGTGTCCTCTATCTTGGTCTATAACATGCTTTAGAAGAACAAGAGAGTTGTTTTTTATTCATGATTTTTCATCTTTTGCGCATAAAATAGTCAATACTTTGGCTAAAATTGACTATATTAACTTTACATAACCTTTTTTTTGCCTGTATGCTAATATTGGAGCTGACTACACAGTCACAAAGCCATCTGTCTATATATGCTATAGATATAGTTACAAAATCCCCATTCCAAAGCTAATGTGTGTTATTTTCTAAATTTTCTATGTAAAAGTCTGTCAATATTAGACCAAAACATCTCAGTATCCATTGTTTAACCAAATGACACTATGACAGTATAGAAGTGGTGGTTATGTATACTCGTTACTATGGATACACTGTGAAGCTGGTATTATCTTTTAGGTATCACGGTACCAATTGTTTTTCCATAGACCTCAATGCTAATATTTGGAGAGATAACTATATTTTCTATCCTAATTTAGCATGCATCTCACACACTGTTATAGAGAACAATGTTAGATTGTCAATTTGACAATGAAAAAACCAGGTACTCCATTGCATTTAAGAGAGATAACTCTGCTGGAACTAGACAGGGGTATGAGTTATCTAGTCACAACATACCTATTTTCAGTCATGTGTATTACATTTTCAAAAAGTCATAAAAAATACAAAATTTGATCTATTTAGGAATTAGCATAAATTCACATGTTGCCAAGAGGCTAACCTTTTTTTTAAGCCTAATAGAAAGTACAACTCTTACATAATCCACCAATCAAAGCTTGTCTTGTTCTTAAGGGCTGAATGGTATGGACCCTACACCATAAGCTCCACCCATATGGACTTGCGCAATTGGTACCGTTATACCTATAGCAAACCTTGATTTTTCCAATAATCTGTGAAAAAGCTCACGACTATATAACTAACAAGTGTACTTAGTCTCGCTTGTCAAAAACAATTTTATGAAGTACTAAGCTATGTTCTATATGATTGTGTATAGAAATGTTATTGAGCTGTTGGAACTCTTGTTTGCATACCATTGCTTCATTATCAACCTCATGTTTTGAAATAAAATGAATTCTTTTAACTATGAGTTGTGTTTTATTCATATTAGCACTTATCAAACTTCACTTTGGTGATATGCGATAAATCACATTATGTCATATTGTTTAATAGTAAGGTCAAAGGTCAACACACTAGTTAGCATGTACCAGTTCTTCTCTTAAAGAGACATTTTGATCTAAAATAAAGGACTTATAATTGTTTCATTAACACAAAAAGTAACAACAAGGACAGGTGGACATGGCCCAATCTAATTATAAAGTATTAGCTTTGAACACTTTACACTGTCTGCATATGCAAGAGGTCACTAACCTCTAGTCCTCACACAAAGGTCAAGCTACCCAGCCTCTTTGTCATACAAATAGGAAGCCTCCCTCCTTTCTGTAGTGCATACAATTGATGCAATAAGCCAATCTGACACCAAATAAAGTAGATAACAGCTTTTCTAAGTGGTTATCATGGATTTGGGGTTGAAAATGTGGACTAATATATAGAAAAAGTCTATATGTAGTAGAGACCTCAAGAATGATTATCTAACTAAGGAATCGCATGTTCATTTTTCACGGCACAAAAGTTTATAACAAAAAAAAAGACATTTAGAGCAGGACTATTCAAATCAAAATAGGAAGGAATACCATATCTTTAATAAATTACCTAAAATACTCATACCAGAATATTCTTTATGGTACAAGTGAACTATCTACAAGAGGACCAGTAGTGTCCTCTATCTTGGTCTATAACATGCTTTAGAAGAACAAGAGAGTTGTTTTTTATTCATGATTTTTCATCTTTTGCGCATAAAATAGTCAATACTTTGGCTAAAATTGACTATATTAACTTTACATAACCTTTTTTTTGCCTGTATGCTAATATTGGAGCTGACTACACAGTCACAAAGCCATCTGTCTATATATGCTATAGATATAGTTACAAAATCCCCATTCCAAAGCTAATGTGTGTTATTTTCTAAATTTTCTATGTAAAAGTCTGTCAATATTAGACCAAAACATCTCAGTATCCATTGTTTAACCAAATGACACTATGACAGTATAGAAGTGGTGGTTATGTATACTCGTTACTATGGATACACTGTGAAGCTGGTATTATCTTTTAGGTATCACGGTACCAATTGTTTTTCCATAGACCTCAATGCTAATATTTGGAGAGATAACTATATTTTCTATCCTAATTTAGCATGCATCTCACACACTGTTATAGAGAACAATGTTAGATTGTCAATTTGACAATGAAAAAACCAGGTACTCCATTGCATTTAAGAGAGATAACTCTGCTGGAACTAGACAGGGGTATGAGTTATCTAGTCACAACATACCTATTTTCAGTCATGTGTATTACATTTTCAAAAAGTCATAAAAAATACAAAATTTGATCTATTTAGGAATTAGCATAAATTCACATGTTGCCAAGAGGCTAACCTTTTTTTTAAGCCTAATAGAAAGTACAACTCTTACATAATCCACCAATCAAAGCTTGTCTTGTTCTTAAGGGCTGAATGGTATGGACCCTACACCATAAGCTCCACCCATATGGACTTGCGCAATTGGTACCGTTATACCTATAGCAAACCTTGATTTTTCCAATAATCTGTGAAAAAGCTCACGACTATATAACTAACAAGTGTACTTAGTCTCGCTTGTCAAAAACAATTTTATGAAGTACTAAGCTATGTTCTATATGATTGTGTATAGAAATGTTATTGAGCTGTTGGAACTCTTGTTTGCATACCATTGCTTCATTATCAACCTCATGTTTTGAAATAAAATGAATTCTTTTAACTATGAGTTGTGTTTTATTCATATTAGCACTTATCAAACTTCACTTTGGTGATATGCGATAAATCACATTATGTCATATTGTTTAATAGTAAGGTCAAAGGTCAACACACTAGTTAGCATGTACCAGTTCTTCTCTTAAAGAGACATTTTGATCTAAAATAAAGGACTTATAATTGTTTCATTAACACAAAAAGTAACAACAAGGACAGGTGGACATGGCCCAATCTAATTATAAAGTATTAGCTTTGAACACTTTACACTGTCTGCATATGCAAGAGGTCACTAACCTCTAGTCCTCACACAAAGGTCAAGCTACCCAGCCTCTTTGTCATACAAATAGGAAGCCTCCCTCCTTTCTGTAGTGCATACAATTGATGCAATAAGCCAATCTGACACCAAATAAAGTAGATAACAGCTTTTCTAAGTGGTTATCATGGATTTGGGGTTGAAAATGTGGACTAATATATAGAAAAAGTCTATATGTAGTAGAGACCTCAAGAATGATTATCTAACTAAGGAATCGCATGTTTATTTTTCACGGCACAAAAGTTTATAACAAAAAAAAAAGACATTTAGAGCAGGACTATTCAAATCAAAATAGGAAGGAATACCATATCTTTAATAAATTACCTAAAATACTCATACCAGAATATTCTTTATGGTACAAGTGAACTATCTACAAGAGGACCAGTAGTGTCCTCTATCTTGGTCTATAACATGCTTTAGAAGAACAAGAGAGTTGTTTTTTATTCATGATTTTTCATCTTTTGCGCATAAAATAGTCAATACTTTGGCTAAAATTGACTATATTAACTTTACATAACCTTTTTTTTGCCTGTATGCTAATATTGGAGCTGACTACACAGTCACAAAGCCATCTGTCTATATATGCTATAGATATAGTTACAAAATCCCCATTCCAAAGCTAATGTGTGTTAGTTTCTAATTTTTCTATGTAAAAGTCTGTCAATATTAGACCAAAACATCTCAGTATCCATTGTTTAACCAAATGACACTATGACAGTATAGAAGTGGTGGTTATGTATACTCGTTACTATGGATACACTGTGAAGCTGGTATTATCTTTTAGGTATCACGGTACCAATTGTTTTTCCATAGACCTCAATGCTAATATTTGGAGAGATAACTATATTTTCTATCCTAATTTAGCATGCATCTCACACACTGTTATAGAGAACAATGTTAGATTGTCAATTTGACAATGAAAAAACCAGGTACTCCATTGCATTTAAGAGAGATAACTCTGCTGGAACTAGACAGGGGTATGAGTTATCTAGTCACAACATACCTATTTTCAGTCATGTGTATTACATTTTCAAAAAGTCATAAAAAATACAAAATTTGATCTATTTAGGAATTAGCATAAATTCACATGTTGCCAAGAGGCTAACCTTTTTTTTAAGCCTAATAGAAAGTACAACTCTTACATAATCCACCAATCAAAGCTTGTCTTGTTCTTAAGGGCTGAATGGTATGGACCCTACACCATAAGCTCCACCCATATGGACTTGCGCAATTGGTACCGTTATACCTATAGCAAACCTTGATTTTTCCAATAATCTGTGAAAAAGCTCACGACTATATAACTAACAAGTGTACTTAGTCTCGCTTGTCAAAAACAATTTTATGAAGTACTAAGCTATGTTCTATATGATTGTGTATAGAAATGTTATTGAGCTGTTGGAACTCTTGTTTGCATACCATTGCTTCATTATCAACCTCATGTTTTGAAATAAAATGAATTCTTTTAACTATGAGTTGTGTTTTATTCATATTAGCACTTATCAAACTTCACTTTGGTGATATGCGATAAATCACATTATGTCATATTGTTTAATAGTAAGGTCAAAGGTCAACACACTAGTTAGCATGTACCAGTTCTTCTCTTAAAGAGACATTTTGATCTAAAATAAAGGACTTATAATTGTTTCATTAACACAAAAAGTAACAACAAGGACAGGTGGACATGGCCCAATCTAATTATAAAGTATTAGCTTTGAACACTTTACACTGTCTGCATATGCAAGAGGTCACTAACCTCTAGTCCTCACACAAAGGTCAAGCTACCCAGCCTCTTTGTCATACAAATAGGAAGCCTCCCTCCTTTCTGTAGTGCATACAATTGATGCAATAAGCCAATCTGACACCAAATAAAGTAGATAACAGCTTTTCTAAGTGGTTATCATGGATTTGGGGTTGAAAATGTGGACTAATATATAGAAAAAGTCTATATGTAGTAGAGACCTCAAGAATGCTTATCTAACTAAGGAATCGCATGTTCATTTTTCACGGCACAAAAGTTTATAACAAAAAAAAAAGACATTTAGAGCAGGACTATTCAAATCAAAATAGGAAGGAATACCATATCTTTAATAAATTACCTAAAATACTCATACCAGAATATTCTTTATGGTACAAGTGAACTATCTACAAGAGGACCAGTAGTGTCCTCTATCTTGGTCTATAACATGCTTTAGAAGAACAAGAGAGTTGTTTTTTATTCATGATTTTTCATCTTTTGCGCATAAAATAGTCAATACTTTGGCTAAAATTGACTATATTAACTTTACATAACCTTTTTTTGCCTGTATGCTAATATTGGAGCTGACTACACAGTCACAAAGCCATCTGTCTATATATGCTATAGATATAGTTACAAAATCCCCATTCCAAAGCTAATGTGTGTTATTTTCTAAATTTTCTATGTAAAAGTCTGTCAATATTAGACCAAAACATCTCAATATCCATTGTTTAACCAAATGACACTATGACAGTATAGAAGTGGTGGTTATGTATACTCGTTACTATGGATACACTGTGAAGCTGGTATTATCTTTTAGGTATCACGGTACCAATTGTTTTTCCATAGACCTCAATGCTAATATTTGGAGAGATAACTATATTTTCTATCCTAATTTAGCATGCATCTCACACACTGTTATAGAGAACAATGTTAGATTGTCAATTTGACAATGAAAAAACCAGGTACTCCATTGCATTTAAGAGAGATAACTCTGCTGGAACTAGACAGGGGTATGAGTTATCTAGTCACAACATACCTATTTTCAGTCATGTGTATTACATTTTCAAAAAGTCATAAAAAATACAAAATTTGATCTATTTAGGAATTAGCATAAATTCACATGTTGCCAAGAGGCTAACCTTTTTTTTAAGCCTAATAGAAAGTACAACTCTTACATAATCCACCAATCAAAGCTTGTCTTGTTCTTAAGGGCTGAATGGTATGGACCCTACACCATAAGCTCCACCCATATGGACTTGCGCAATTGGTACCGTTATACCTATAGCAAACCTTGATTTTTCCAATAATCTGTGAAAAAGCTCACGACTATATAACTAACAAGTGTACTTAGTCTCGCTTGTCAAAAACAATTTTATGAAGTACTAAGCTATGTTCTATATGATTGTGTATAGAAATGTTATTGAGCTGTTGGAACTCTTGTTTGCATACCATTGCTTCATTATCAACCTCATGTTTTGAAATAAAATGAATTCTTTTAACTATGAGTTGTGTTTTATTCATATTAGCACTTATCAAACTTCACTTTGGTGATATGCGATAAATCACATTATGTCATATTGTTTAATAGTAAGGTCAAAGGTCAACACACTAGTTAGCATGTACCAGTTCTTCTCTTAAAGAGACATTTTGATCTAAAATAAAGGACTTATAATTGTTTCATTAACACAAAAAGTAACAACAAGGACAGGTGGACATGGCCCAATCTAATTATAAAGTATTAGCTTTGAACACTTTACACTGTCTGCATATGCAAGAGGTCACTAACCTCTAGTCCTCACACAAAGGTCAAGCTACCCAGCCTCTTTGTCATACAAATAGGAAGCCTCCCTCCTTTCTGTAGTGCATACAATTGATGCAATAAGCCAATCTGACACCAAATAAAGTAGATAACAGCTTTTCTAAGTGGTTATCATGGATTTGGGGTTGAAAATGTGGACTAATATATAGAAAAAGTCTATATGTAGTAGAGACCTCAAGAATGCTTATCTAACTAAGGAATCGCATGTTCATTTTTCACGGCACAAAAGTTTATAACAAAAAAAAAAGACATTTAGAGCAGGACTATTCAAATCAAAATAGGAAGGAATACCATATCTTTAATAAATTACCTAAAATACTCATACCAGAATATTCTTTATGGTACAAGTGAACTATCTACAAGAGGACCAGTAGTGTCCTCTATCTTGGTCTATAACATGCTTTAGAAGAACAAGAGAGTTGTTTTTTATTCATGATTTTTCATCTTTTGCGCATAAAATAGTCAATACTTTGGCTAAAATTGACTATATTAACTTTACATAACCTTTTTTTGCCTGTATGCTAATATTGGAGCTGACTACACAGTCACAAAGCCATCTGTCTATATATGCTATAGATATAGTTACAAAATCCCCATT
The DNA here is from genome assembly GCA_029339505.1 of Unio delphinus. Taxonomy (NCBI): domain Eukaryota; kingdom Metazoa; phylum Mollusca; class Bivalvia; order Unionida; family Unionidae; genus Unio; species Unio delphinus. The sequence continues at coordinate 1,476,214 of JAQISU010000038.1, read as the reverse complement.
CCAAAGCTAATGTGTGTTATTTTCTAAATTTTCTATGTAAAAGTCTGTCAATATTAGACCAAAACATCTCAATATCCATTGTTTAACCAAATGACACTATGACAGTATAGAAGTGGTGGTTATGTATACTCGTTACTATGGATACACTGTGAAGCTGGTATTATCTTTTAGGTATCACGGTACCAATTGTTTTTCCATAGACCTCAATGCTAATATTTGGAGAGATAACTATATTTTCTATCCTAATTTAGCATGCATCTCACACACTGTTATAGAGAACAATGTTAGATTGTCAATTTGACAATGAAAAAACCAGGTACTCCATTGCATTTAAGAGAGATAACTCTGCTGGAACTAGACAGGGGTATGAGTTATCTAGTCACAACATACCTATTTTCAGTCATGTGTATTACATTTTCAAAAAGTCATAAAAAATACAAAATTTGATCTATTTAGGAATTAGCATAAATTCACATGTTGCCAAGAGGCTAACCTTTTTTTTAAGCCTAATAGAAAGTACAACTCTTACATAATCCACCAATCAAAGCTTGTCTTGTTCTTAAGGGCTGAATGGTATGGACCCTACACCATAAGCTCCACCCATATGGACTTGCGCAATTGGTACCGTTATACCTATAGCAAACCTTGATTTTTCCAATAATCTGTGAAAAAGCTCACGACTATATAACTAACAAGTGTACTTAGTCTCGCTTGTCAAAAACAATTTTATGAAGTACTAAGCTATGTTCTATATGATTGTGTATAGAAATGTTATTGAGCTGTTGGAACTCTTGTTTGCATACCATTGCTTCGTTATCAACCTCATGTTTTGAAATAAAATGAATTCTTTTAACTATGAGTTGTGTTTTATTCATATTAGCACTTATCAAACTTCACTTTGGTGATATGCGATAAATCACATTATGTCATATTGTTTAATAGTAAGGTCAAAGGTCAACACACTAGTTAGCATGTACCAGTTCTTCTCTTAAAGAGACATTTTGATCTAAAATAAAGGACTTATAATTGTTTCATTAACACAAAAAGTAACAACAAGGACAGGTGGACATGGCCCAATCTAATTATAAAGTATTAGCTTTGAACACTTTACACTGTCTGCATATGCAAGAGGTCACTAACCTCTAGTCCTCACACAAAGGTCAAGCTACCCAGCCTCTTTGTCATACAAATAGGAAGCCTCCCTCCTTTCTGTAGTGCATACAATTGATGCAATAAGCCAATCTGACACCAAATAAAGTAGATAACAGCTTTTCTAAGTGGTTATCATGGATTTGGGGTTGAAAATGTGGACTAATATATAGAAAAAGTCTATATGTAGTAGAGACCTCAAGAATGCTTATCTAACTAAGGAATCGCATGTTCATTTTTCACGGCACAAAAGTTTATAACAAAAAAAAAAAGACATTTAGAGCAGGACTATTCAAATCAAAATAGGAAGGAATACCATATCTTTAATAAATTACCTAAAATACTCATACCAGAATATTCTTTATGGTACAAGTGAACTATCTACAAGAGGACCAGTAGTGTCCTCTATCTTGGTCTATAACATGCTTTAGAAGAACAAGAGAGTTGTTTTTTATTCATGATTTTTCATCTTTTGCGCATAAAATAGTCAATACTTTGGCTAAAATTGACTATATTAACTTTACATAACCTTTTTTTGCCTGTATGCTAATATTGGAGCTGACTACACAGTCACAAAGCCATCTGTCTATATATGCTATAGATATAGTTACAAAATCCCCATTCCAAAGCTAATGTGTGTTATTTTCTAAATTTTCTATGTAAAAGTCTGTCAATATTAGACCAAAACATCTCAATATCCATTGTTTAACCAAATGACACTATGACAGTATAGAAGTGGTGGTTATGTATACTCGTTACTATGGATACACTGTGAAGCTGGTATTATCTTTTAGGTATCACGGTACCAATTGTTTTTCCATAGACCTCAATGCTAATATTTGGAGAGATAACTATATTTTCTATCCTAATTTAGCATGCATCTCACACACTGTTATAGAGAACAATGTTAGATTGTCAATTTGACAATGAAAAAACCAGGTACTCCATTGCATTTAAGAGAGATAACTCTGCTGGAACTAGACAGGGGTATGAGTTATCTAGTCACAACATACCTATTTTCAGTCATGTGTATTACATTTTCAAAAAGTCATAAAAAATACAAAATTTGATCTATTTAGGAATTAGCATAAATTCACATGTTGCCAAGAGGCTAACCTTTTTTTTAAGCCTAATAGAAAGTACAACTCTTACATAATCCACCAATCAAAGCTTGTCTTGTTCTTAAGGGCTGAATGGTATGGACCCTACACCATAAGCTCCACCCATATGGACTTGCGCAATTGGTACCGTTATACCTATAGCAAACCTTGATTTTTCCAATAATCTGTGAAAAAGCTCACGACTATATAACTAACAAGTGTACTTAGTCTCGCTTGTCAAAAACAATTTTATGAAGTACTAAGCTATGTTCTATATGATTGTGTATAGAAATGTTATTGAGCTGTTGGAACTCTTGTTTGCATACCATTGCTTCATTATCAACCTCATGTTTTGAAATAAAATGAATTCTTTTAACTATGAGTTGTGTTTTATTCATATTAGCACTTATCAAACTTCACTTTGGTGATATGCGATAAATCACATTATGTCATATTGTTTAATAGTAAGGTCAAAGGTCAACACACTAGTTAGCATGTACCAGTTCTTCTCTTAAAGAGACATTTTGATCTAAAATAAAGGACTTATAATTGTTTCATTAACACAAAAAGTAACAACAAGGACAGGTGGACATGGCCCAATCTAATTATAAAGTATTAGCTTTGAACACTTTACACTGTCTGCATATGCAAGAGGTCACTAACCTCTAGTCCTCACACAAAGGTCAAGCTACCCAGCCTCTTTGTCATACAAATAGGAAGCCTCCCTCCTTTCTGTAGTGCATACAATTGATGCAATAAGCCAATCTGACACCAAATAAAGTAGATAACAGCTTTTCTAAGTGGTTATCATGGATTTGGGGTTGAAAATGTGGACTAATATATAGAAAAAGTCTATATGTAGTAGAGACCTCAAGAATGCTTATCTAACTAAGGAATCGCATGTTCATTTTTCACGGCACAAAAGTTTATAACAAAAAAAAAAGACATTTAGAGCAGGACTATTCAAATCAAAATAGGAAGGAATACCATATCTTTAATAAATTACCTAAAATACTCATACCAGAATATTCTTTATGGTACAAGTGAACTATCTACAAGAGGACCAGTAGTGTCCTCTATCTTGGTCTATAACATGCTTTAGAAGAACAAGAGAGTTGTTTTTTATTCATGATTTTTCATCTTTTGCGCATAAAATAGTCAATACTTTGGCTAAAATTGACTATATTAACTTTACATAACCTTTTTTTGCCTGTATGCTAATATTGGAGCTGACTACACAGTCACAAAGCCATCTGTCTATATATGCTATAGATATAGTTACAAAATCCCCATTCCAAAGCTAATGTGTGTTATTTTCTAAATTTTCTATGTAAAAGTCTGTCAATATTAGACCAAAACATCTCAATATCCATTGTTTAACCAAATGACACTATGACAGTATAGAAGTGGTGGTTATGTATACTCGTTACTATGGATACACTGTGAAGCTGGTATTATCTTTTAGGTATCACGGTACCAATTGTTTTTCCATAGACCTCAATGCTAATATTTGGAGAGATAACTATATTTTCTATCCTAATTTAGCATGCATCTCACACACTGTTATAGAGAACAATGTTAGATTGTCAATTTGACAATGAAAAAACCAGGTACTCCATTGCATTTAAGAGAGATAACTCTGCTGGAACTAGACAGGGGTATGAGTTATCTAGTCACAACATACCTATTTTCAGTCATGTGTATTACATTTTCAAAAAGTCATAAAAAATACAAAATTTGATCTATTTAGGAATTAGCATAAATTCACATGTTGCCAAGAGGCTAACCTTTTTTTTAAGCCTAATAGAAAGTACAACTCTTACATAATCCACCAATCAAAGCTTGTCTTGTTCTTAAGGGCTGAATGGTATGGACCCTACACCATAAGCTCCACCCATATGGACTTGCGCAATTGGTACCGTTATACCTATAGCAAACCTTGATTTTTCCAATAATCTGTGAAAAAGCTCACGACTATATAACTAACAAGTGTACTTAGTCTCGCTTGTCAAAAACAATTTTATGAAGTACTAAGCTATGTTCTATATGATTGTGTATAGAAATGTTATTGAGCTGTTGGAACTCTTGTTTGCATACCATTGCTTCGTTATCAACCTCATGTTTTGAAATAAAATGAATTCTTTTAACTATGAGTTGTGTTTTATTCATATTAGCACTTATCAAACTTCACTTTGGTGATATGCGATAAATCACATTATGTCATATTGTTTAATAGTAAGGTCAAAGGTCAACACACTAGTTAGCATGTACCAGTTCTTCTCTTAAAGAGACATTTTGATCTAAAATAAAGGACTTATAATTGTTTCATTAACACAAAAAGTAACAACAAGGACAGGTGGACATGGCCCAATCTAATTATAAAGTATTAGCTTTGAACACTTTACACTGTCTGCATATGCAAGAGGTCACTAACCTCTAGTCCTCACACAAAGGTCAAGCTACCCAGCCTCTTTGTCATACAAATAGGAAGCCTCCCTCCTTTCTGTAGTGCATACAATTGATGCAATAAGCCAATCTGACACCAAATAAAGTAGATAACAGCTTTTCTAAGTGGTTATCATGGATTTGGGGTTGAAAATGTGGACTAATATATAGAAAAAGTCTATATGTAGTAGAGACCTCAAGAATGCTTATCTAACTAAGGAATCGCATGTTCATTTTTCACGGCACAAAAGTTTATAACAAAAAAAAAAAGACATTTAGAGCAGGACTATTCAAATCAAAATAGGAAGGAATACCATATCTTTAATAAATTACCTAAAATACTCATACCAGAATATTCTTTATGGTACAAGTGAACTATCTACAAGAGGACCAGTAGTGTCCTCTATCTTGGTCTATAACATGCTTTAGAAGAACAAGAGAGTTGTTTTTTATTCATGATTTTTCATCTTTTGCGCATAAAATAGTCAATACTTTGGCTAAAATTGACTATATTAACTTTACATAACCTTTTTTTGCCTGTATGCTAATATTGGAGCTGACTACACAGTCACAAAGCCATCTGTCTATATATGCTATAGATATAGTTACAAAATCCCCATTCCAAAGCTAATGTGTGTTATTTTCTAAATTTTCTATGTAAAAGTCTGTCAATATTAGACCAAAACATCTCAATATCCATTGTTTAACCAAATGACACTATGACAGTATAGAAGTGGTGGTTATGTATACTCGTTACTATGGATACACTGTGAAGCTGGTATTATCTTTTAGGTATCACGGTACCAATTGTTTTTCCATAGACCTCAATGCTAATATTTGGAGAGATAACTATATTTTCTATCCTAATTTAGCATGCATCTCACACACTGTTATAGAGAACAATGTTAGATTGTCAATTTGACAATGAAAAAACCAGGTACTCCATTGCATTTAAGAGAGATAACTCTGCTGGAACTAGACAGGGGTATGAGTTATCTAGTCACAACATACCTATTTTCAGTCATGTGTATTACATTTTCAAAAAGTCATAAAAAATACAAAATTTGATCTATTTAGGAATTAGCATAAATTCACATGTTGCCAAGAGGCTAACCTTTTTTTTTAAGCCTAATAGAAAGTACAACTCTTACATAATCCACCAATCAAAGCTTGTCTTGTTCTTAAGGGCTGAATGGTATGGACCCTACACCATAAGCTCCACCCATATGGACTTGCGCAATTGGTACCGTTATACCTATAGCAAACCTTGATTTTTCCAATAATCTGTGAAAAAGCTCACGACTATATAACTAACAAGTGTACTTAGTCTCGCTTGTCAAAAACAATTTTATGAAGTACTAAGCTATGTTCTATATGATTGTGTATAGAAATGTTATTGAGCTGTTGGAACTCTTGTTTGCATACCATTGCTTCATTATCAACCTCATGTTTTGAAATAAAATGAATTCTTTTAACTATGAGTTGTGTTTTATTCATATTAGCACTTATCAAACTTCACTTTGGTGATATGCGATAAATCACATTATGTCATATTGTTTAATAGTAAGGTCAAAGGTCAACACACTAGTTAGCATGTACCAGTTCTTCTCTTAAAGAGACATTTTGATCTAAAATAAAGGACTTATAATTGTTTCATTAACACAAAAAGTAACAACAAGGACAGGTGGACATGGCCCAATCTAATTATAAAGTATTAGCTTTGAACACTTTACACTGTCTGCATATGCAAGAGGTCACTAACCTCTAGTCCTCACACAAAGGTCAAGCTACCCAGCCTCTTTGTCATACAAATAGGAAGCCTCCCTCCTTTCTGTAGTGCATACAATTGATGCAATAAGCCAATCTGACACCAAATAAAGTAGATAACAGCTTTTCTAAGTGGTTATCATGGATTTGGGGTTGAAAATGTGGACTAATATATAGAAAAAGTCTATATGTAGTAGAGACCTCAAGAATGATTATCTAACTAAGGAATCGCATGTTCATTTTTCACGGCACAAAAGTTTATAACAAAAAAAAAAGACATTTAGAGCAGGACTATTCAAATCAAAATAGGAAGGAATACCATATCTTTAATAAATTACCTAAAATACTCATACCAGAATATTCTTTATGGTACAAGTGAACTATCTACAAGAGGACCAGTAGTGTCCTCTATCTTGGTCTATAACATGCTTTAGAAGAACAAGAGAGTTGTTTTTTATTCATGATTTTTCATCTTTTGCGCATAAAATAGTCAATACTTTGGCTAAAATTGACTATATTAACTTTACATAACCTTTTTTTGCCTGTATGCTATTATTGGAGCTGACTACACAGTCACAAAGCCATCTGTCTATATATGCTATAGATATAGTTACAAAATCCCCATTCCAAAGCTAATGTGTGTTATTTTCTAAATTTTCTATGTAAAAGTCTGTCAATATTAGACCAAAACATCTCAATATCCATTGTTTAACCAAATGACACTATGACAGTATAGAAGTGGTGGTTATGTATACTCGTTACTATGGATACACTGTGAAGCTGGTATTATCTTTTAGGTATCACGGTACCAATTGTTTTTCCATAGACCTCAATGCTAATATTTGGAGAGATAACTATATTTTCTATCCTAATTTAGCATGCATCTCACACACTGTTATAGAGAACAATGTTAGATTGTCAATTTGACAATGAAAAAACCAGGTACTCCATTGCATTTAAGAGAGATAACTCTGCTGGAACTAGACAGGGGTATGAGTTATCTAGTTACAACATACCTATTTTCAGTCATGTGTATTACATTTTCAAAAAGTCATAAAAAATACAAAATTTGATCTATTTAGGAATTAGCATAAGTTCACATGTTGCCAAGAGGATAACCTTTTTTTAAGCCTAATAGAAAGTACAACTCTTACATAATCCACCAATCAAAGCTTGTCTTGTTCTTAAGGGCTGAATGGTATGGACCCTACACCATAAGCTCCACCCATATGGACTTGCGCAATTGGTACCGTTATACCTATAGCAAACCTTGATTTTTCCAATAATCTGTGAAAAAGCTCACGACTATATAACTAACAAGTGTACTTAGTCTCGCTTGTCAAAAACAATTTTATGAAGTACTAAGCTATGTTCTATATGATTGTGTATAGAAATGTTATTGAGCTGTTGGAACTCTTGTTTGCATACCATTGCTTCATTATCAACCTCATGTTTTGAAATAAAATGAATTCTTTTAACTATGAGTTGTGTTTTATTCATATTAGCACTTATTAAACTTCACTTTGGTGATATGCGATAAATCACATTATGTCATATTGTTTAATAGTAAGGTCAAAGGTCAACACACTAGTTAGCATGTACCAGTTCTTCTCTTAAAGAGACATTTTGATCTAAAATAAAGGACTTATAATTGTTTCATTAACACAAAAAGTAACAACAAGGACAGGTGGACATGGCCCAATCTAATTATAAAGTATTAGCTTTGAACACTTTACACTGTCTGCATATGCAAGAGGTCACTAACCTCTAGTCCTCACACAAAGGTCAAGCTACCCAGCCTCTTTGTCATACAAATAGGAAGCCTCCCTCCTTTCTGTAGTGCATACAATTGATGCAATAAGCCAATCTGACACCAAATAAAGTAGATAACAGCTTTTCTAAGTGGTTATCATGGATTTGGGGTTGAAAATGTGGACTAATATATAGAAAAAGTCTATATGTAGTAGAGACCTCAAGAATGATTATCTAACTAAGGAATCGCATGTTCATTTTTCACGGCACAAAAGTTTATAACAAAAAAAAAAAGACATTTAGAGCAGGACTATTCAAATCAAAATAGGAAGGAATACCATATCTTTAATAAATTACCTAAAATACTCATACCAGAATATTCTTTATGGTACAAGTGAACTATCTACAAGAGGACCAGTAGTGTCCTCTATCTTGGTCTATAACATGCTTTAGAAGAACAAGAGAGTTGTTTTTTATTCATGATTTTTCATCTTTTGCGCATAAAATAGTCAATACTTTGGCTAAAATTGACTATATTAACTTTACATAACCTTTATTTGCCTGTATGCTAATATTGGAGCTGACTACACAGTCACAAAGCCATCTGTCTATATATGCTATAGATATAGTTACAAAATCCCCATTCCAAAGCTAATGTGTGTTATTTTCTAAATTTTCTATGTAAAAGTCTGTCAATATTAGACCAAAACATCTCAGTATCCATTGTTTAACCAAATGACACTATGACAGTATAGAAGTGGTGGTTATGTATACTCGTTACTATGGATACACTGTGAAGCTGGTATTATCTTTTAGGTATCACGGTACCAATTGTTTTTCCATAGACCTCAATGCTAATATTTGGAGAGATAACTATATTTTCTATCCTAATTTAGCATGCATCTCACACACTGTTATAGAGAACAATGTTAGATTGTCAATTTGACAATGAAAAAACCAGGTACTCCATTGCATTTAAGAGAGATAACTCTGCTGGAACTAGACAGGGGTATGAGTTATCTAGTCACAACATACCTATTTTCAGTCATGTGTATTACATTTTCAAAAAGTCATAAAAAATACAAAATTTGATCTATTTAGGAATTAGCATAAATTCACATGTTGCCAAGAGGCTAACCTTTTTTTTAAGCCTAATAGAAAGTACAACTCTTACATAATCCACCAATCAAAGCTTGTCTTGTTCTTAAGGGCTGAATGGTATGGACCCTACACCATAAGCTCCACCCATATGGACTTGCGCAATTGGTACCGTTATACCTATAGCAAACCTTGATTTTTCCAATAATCTGTGAAAAAGCTCACGACTATATAGCTAACAAGTGTACTTAGTCTCGCTTGTCAAAAACAATTTTATGAAGTACTAAGCTATGTTCTATATGATTGTGTATAGAAATGTTATTGAGCTGTTGGAACTCTTGTTTGCATACCATTGCTTCATTATCAACCTCATGTTTTGAAATAAAATGAATTCTTTTAACTATGAGTTGTGTTTTATTCATATTAGCACTTATCAAACTTCACTTTGGTGATATGCGATAAATCACATTATGTCATATTGTTTAATAGTAAGGTCAAAGGTCAACACACTAGTTAGCATGTACCAGTTCTTCTCTTAAAGAGACATTTTGATCTAAAATAAAGGACTTATAATTGTTTCATTAACACAAAAAGTAACAACAAGGACAGGTGGACATGGCCCAATCTAATTATAAAGTATTAGCTTTGAACACTTTACACTGTCTGCATATGCAAGAGGTCACTAACCTCTAGTCCTCACACAAAGGTCAAGCTACCCAGCCTCTTTGTCATACAAATAGGAAGCCTCCCTCCTTTCTGTAGTGCATACAATTGATGCAATAAGCCAATCTGACACCAAATAAAGTAGATAACAGCTTTTCTAAGTGGTTATCATGGATTTGGGGTTGAAAATGTGGACTAATATATAGAAAAAGTCTATATGTAGTAGAGACCTCAAGAATGCTTATCTAACTAAGGAATCGCATGTTCATTTTTCACGGCACAAAAGTTTATAACAAAAAAAAAAGACATTTAGAGCAGGACTATTCAAATCAAAATAGGAAGGAATACCATATCTTTAATAAATTACCTAAAATACTCATACCAGAATATTCTTTATGGTACAAGTGAACTATCTACAAGAGGACCAGTAGTGTCCTCTATCTTGGTCTATAACATGCTTTAGAAGAACAAGAGAGTTGTTTTTTATTCATGATTTTTCATCTTTTGCGCATAAAATAGTCAATACTTTGGCTAAAATTGACTATATTAACTTTACATAACCTTTTTTTGCCTGTATGCTATTATTGGAGCTGACTACACAGTCACAAAGCCATCTGTCTATATATGCTATAGATATAGTTACAAAATCCCCATTCCAAAGCTAATGTGTGTTATTTTCTAAATTTTCTATGTAAAAGTCTGTCAATATTAGACCAAAACATCTCAATATCCATTGTTTAACCAAATGACACTATGACAGTATAGAAGTGGTGGTTATGTATACTCGTTACTATGGATACACTGTGAAGCTGGTATTATCTTTTAGGTATCACGGTACCAATTGTTTTTCCATAGACCTCAATGCTAATATTTGGAGAGATAACTATATTTTCTATCCTAATTTAGCATGCATCTCACACACTGTTATAGAGAACAATGTTAGATTGTCAATTTGACAATGAAAAAACCAGGTACTCCATTGCATTTAAGAGAGATAACTCTGCTGGAACTAGACAGGGGTATGAGTTATCTAGTCACAACATACCTATTTTCAGTCATGTGTATTACATTTTCAAAAAGTCATAAAAAATACAAAATTTGATCTATTTAGGAATTAGCATAAATTCACATGTTGCCAAGAGGCTAACCTTTTTTTTAAGCCTAATAGAAAGTACAACTCTTACATAATCCACCAATCAAAGCTTGTCTTGTTCTTAAGGGCTGAATGGTATGGACCCTACACCATAAGCTCCACCCATATGGACTTGCGCAATTGGTACCGTTATACCTATAGCAAACCTTGATTTTTCCAATAATCTGTGAAAAAGCTCACGACTATATAACTAACAAGTGTACTTAGTCTCGCTTGTCAAAAACAATTTTATGAAGTACTAAGCTATGTTCTATATGATTGTGTATAGAAATGTTATTGAGCTGTTGGAACTCTTGTTTGCATACCATTGCTTCATTATCAACCTCATGTTTTGAAATAAAATGAATTCTTTTAACTATGAGTTGTGTTTTATTCATATTAGCACTTATCAAACTTCACTTTGGTGATATGCGATAAATCACATTATGTCATATTGTTTAATAGTAAGGTCAAAGGTCAACACACTAGTTAGCATGTACCAGTTCTTCTCTTAAAGAGACATTTTGATCTAAAATAAAGGACTTATAATTGTTTCATTAACACAAAAAGTAACAACAAGGACAGGTGGACATGGCCCAATCTAATTATAAAGTATTAGCTTTGAACACTTTACACTGTCTGCATATGCAAGAGGTCACTAACCTCTAGTCCTCACACAAAGGTCAAGCTACCCAGCCTCTTTGTCATACAAATAGGAAGCCTCCCTCCTTTCTGTAGTGCATACAATTGATGCAATAAGCCAATCTGACACCAAATAAAGTAGATAACAGCTTTTCTAAGTGGTTATCATGGATTTGGGGTTGAAAATGTGGACTAATATATAGAAAAAGTCTATATGTAGTAGAGACCTCAAGAATGATTATCTAACTAAGGAATCGCATGTTCATTTTTCACGGCACAAAAGTTTATAACAAAAAAAAAAGACATTTAGAGCAGGACTATTCAAATCAAAATAGGAAGGAATACCATATCTTTAATAAATTACCTAAAATACTCATACCAGAATATTCTTTATGGTACAAGTGAACTATCTACAAGAGGACCAGTAGTGTCCTCTATCTTGGTCTATAACATGCTTTAGAAGAACAAGAGAGTTGTTTTTTATTCATGATTTTTCATCTTTTGCGCATAAAATAGTCAATACTTTGGCTAAAATTGACTATATTAACTTTACATAACCTTTTTTTTGCCTGTATGCTAATATTGGAGCTGACTACACAGTCACAAAGCCATCTGTCTATATATGCTATAGATATAGTTACAAAATCCCCATTCCAAAGCTAATGTGTGTTAGTTTCTAATTTTTCTATGTAAAAGTCTGTCAATATTAGACCAAAACATCTCAGTATCCATTGTTTAACCAAATGACACTATGACAGTATAGAAGTGGTGGTTATGTATACTCGTTACTATGGATACACTGTGAAGCTGGTATTATCTTTTAGGTATCACGGTACCAATTGTTTTTCCATAGACCTCAATGCTAATATTTGGAGAGATAACTATATTTTCTATCCTAATTTAGCATGCATCTCACACACTGTTATAGAGAACAATGTTAGATTGTCAATTTGACAATGAAAAAACCAGGTACTCCATTGCATTTAAGAGAGATAACTCTGCTGGAACTAGACAGGGGTATGAGTTATCTAGTCACAACATACCTATTTTCAGTCATGTGTATTACATTTTCAAAAAGTCATAAAAAATACAAAATTTGATCTATTTAGGAATTAGCATAAATTCACATGTTGCCAAGAGGCTAACCTTTTTTTTAAGCCTAATAGAAAGTACAACTCTTACATAATCCACCAATCAAAGCTTGTCTTGTTCTTAAGGGCTGAATGGTATGGACCCTACACCATAAGCTCCACCCATATGGACTTGCGCAATTGGTACCGTTATACCTATAGCAAACCTTGATTTTTCCAATAATCTGTGAAAAAGCTCACGACTATATAACTAACAAGTGTACTTAGTCTCGCTTGTCAAAAACAATTTTATGAAGTACTAAGCTATGTTCTATATGATTGTGTATAGAAATGTTATTGAGCTGTTGGAACTCTTGTTTGCATACCATTGCTTCATTATCAACCTCATGTTTTGAAATAAAATGAATTCTTTTAACTATGAGTTGTGTTTTATTCATATTAGCACTTATCAAACTTCACTTTGGTGATATGCGATAAATCACATTATGTCATATTGTTTAATAGTAAGGTCAAAGGTCAACACACTAGTTAGCATGTACCAGTTCTTCTCTTAAAGAGACATTTTGATCTAAAATAAAGGACTTATAATTGTTTCATTAACACAAAAAGTAACAACAAGGACAGGTGGACATGGCCCAATCTAATTATAAAGTATTAGCTTTGAACACTTTACACTGTCTGCATATGCAAGAGGTCACTAACCTCTAGTCCTCACACAAAGGTCAAGCTACCCAGCCTCTTTGTCATACAAATAGGAAGCCTCCCTCCTTTCTGTAGTGCATACAATTGATGCAATAAGCCAATCTGACACCAAATAAAGTAGATAACAGCTTTTCTAAGTGGTTATCATGGATTTGGGGTTGAAAATGTGGACTAATATATAGAAAAAGTCTATATGTAGTAGAGACCTCAAGAATGATTATCTAACTAAGGAATCGCATGTTCATTTTTCACGGCACAAAAGTTTATAACAAAAAAAAAAGACATTTAGAGCAGGACTATTCAAATCAAAATAGGAAGGAATACCATATCTTTAATAAATTACCTAAAATACTCATACCAGAATATTCTTTATGGTACAAGTGAACTATCTACAAGAGGACCAGTAGTGTCCTCTATCTTGGTCTATAACATGCTTTAGAAGAACAAGAGAGTTGTTTTTTATTCATGATTTTTCATCTTTTGCGCATAAAATAGTCAATACTTTGGCTAAAATTGACTATATTAACTTTACATAACCTTTTTTTTGCCTGTATGCTAATATTGGAGCTGACTACACAGTCACAAAGCCATCTGTCTATATATGCTATAGATATAGTTACAAAATCCCCATTCCAAAGCTAATGTGTGTTAGTTTCTAATTTTTCTATGTAAAAGTCTGTCAATATTAGACCAAAACATCTCAGTATCCATTGTTTAACCAAATGACACTATGACAGTATAGAAGTGGTGGTTATATATACTCGTTACTATGGATACACTGTGAAGCTGGTATTATCTTTTAGGTATCACGGTACCAATTGTTTTTCCATAGACCTCAATGCTAATATTTGGAGAGATAACTATATTTTCTATCCTAATTTAGCATGCATCTCACACACTGTTATAGAGAACAATGTTAGATTGTCAATTTGACAATGAAAAAACCAGGTACTCCATTGCATTTAAGAGAGATAACTCTGCTGGAACTAGACAGGGGTATGAGTTATCTAGTCACAACATACCTATTTTCAGTCATGTGTATTACATTTTCAAAAAGTCATAAAAAATACAAAATTTGATCTATTTAGGAATTAGCATAAATTCACATGTTGCCAAGAGGCTAACCTTTTTTTTAAGCCTAATAGAAAGTACAACTCTTACATAATCCACCAATCAAAGCTTGTCTTGTTCTTAAGGGCTGAATGGTATGGACCCTACGCCATAAGCTCCACCCATATGGACTTGCGCAATTGGTACCGTTATACCTATAGCAAACCTTGATTTTTCCAATAATCTGTGAAAAAGCTCACGACTATATAACTAACAAGTGTACTTAGTCTCGCTTGTCAAAAACAATTTTATGAAGTACTAAGCTATGTTCTATATGATTGTGTATAGAAATGTTATTGAGCTGTTGGAACTCTTGTTTGCATACCATTGCTTCATTATCAACCTCATGTTTTGAAATAAAATGAATTCTTTTAACTATGAGTTGTGTTTTATTCATATTAGCACTTATCAAACTTCACTTTGGTGATATGCGATAAATCACATTATGTCATATTGTTTAATAGTAAGGTCAAAGGTCAACACACTAGTTAGCATGTACCAGTTCTTCTCTTAAAGAGACATTTTGATCTAAAATAAAGGACTTATAATTGTTTCATTAACACAAAAAGTAACAACAAGGACAGGTGGACATGGCCCAATCTAATTATAAAGTATTAGCTTTGAACACTTTACACTGTCTGCATATGCAAGAGGTCACTAACCTCTAGTCCTCACACAAAGGTGAAGCTACCCAGCCTCTTTGTCATACAAATAGGAAGCCTCCCTCCTTTCTGTAGTGCATACAATTGATGCAATAAGCCAATCTGACACCAAATAAAGTAGATAACAGCTTTTCTAAGTGGTTATCATGGATTTGGGGTTGAAAATGTGGACTAATATATAGAAAAAGTCTATATGTAGTAGAGACCTCAAGAATGATTATCTAACTAAGGAATCGCATGTTCATTTTTCACGGCACAAAAGTTTATAACAAAAAAAAAAAGACATTTAGAGCAGGACTATTCAAATCAAAATAGGAAGGAATACCATATCTTTAATAAATTACCTAAAATACTCATACCAGAATATTCTTTATGGTACAAGTGAACTATCTACAAGAGGACCAGTAGTGTCCTCTATCTTGGTCTATAACATGCTTTAGAAGAACAAGAGAGTTGTTTTTTATTCATGATTTTTCATCTTTTGCGCATAAAATAGTCAATACTTTGGCTAAAATTGACTATATTAACTTTACATAACCTTTTTTTTGCCTGTATGCTAATATTGGAGCTGACTACACAGTCACAAAGCCATCTGTCTATATATGCTATAGATATAGTTACAAAATCCCCATTCCAAAGCTAATGTGTGTTAGTTTCTAATTTTTCTATGTAAAAGTCTGTCAATATTAGACCAAAACATCTCAGTATCCATTGTTTAACCAAATGACACTATGACAGTATAGAAGTGGTGGTTATGTATACTCGTTACTATGGATACACTGTGAAGCTGGTATTATCTTTTAGGTATCACGGTACCAATTGTTTTTCCATAGACCTCAATGCTAATATTTGGAGAGATAACTATATTTTCTATCCTAATTTAGCATGCATCTCACACACTGTTATAGAGAACAATGTTAGATTGTCAATTTGACAATGAAAAAACCAGGTACTCCATTGCATTTAAGAGAGATAACTCTGCTGGAACTAGACAGGGGTATGAGTTATCTAGTCACAACATACCTATTTTCAGTCATGTGTATTACATTTTCAAAAAGTCATAAAAAATACAAAATTTGATCTATTTAGGAATTAGCATAAATTCACATGTTGCCAAGAGGCTAACCTTTTTTTTTAAGCCTAATAGAAAGTACAACTCTTACATAATCCACCAATCAAAGCTTGTCTTGTTCTTAAGGGCTGAATGGTATGGACCCTACACCATAAGCTCCACCCATATGGACTTGCGCAATTGGTACCGTTATACCTATAGCAAACCTTGATTTTTCCAATAATCTGTGAAAAAGCTCACGACTATATAACTAACAAGTGTACTTAGTCTCGCTTGTCAAAAACAATTTTATGAAGTACTAAGCTATGTTCTATATGATTGTGTATAGAAATGTTATTGAGCTGTTGGAACTCTTGTTTGCATACCATTGCTTCATTATCAACCTCATGTTTTGAAATAAAATGAATTCTTTTAACTATGAGTTGTGTTTTATTCATATTAGCACTTATCAAACTTCACTTTGGTGATATGCGATAAATCACATTATGTCATATTGTTTAATAGTAAGGTCAAAGGTCAACACACTAGTTAGCATGTACCAGTTCTTCTCTTAAAGAGACATTTTGATCTAAAATAAAGGACTTATAATTGTTTCATTAACACAAAAAGTAACAACAAGGACAGGTGGACATGGCCCAATCTAATTATAAAGTATTAGCTTTGAACACTTTACACTGTCTGCATATGCAAGAGGTCACTAACCTCTAGTCCTCACACAAAGGTCAAGCTACCCAGCCTCTTTGTCATACAAATAGGAAGCCTCCCTCCTTTCTGTAGTGCATACAATTGATGCAATAAGCCAATCTGACACCAAATAAAGTAGATAACAGCTTTTCTAAGTGGTTATCATGGATTTGGGGTTGAAAATGTGGACTAATATATAGAAAAAGTCTATATGTAGTAGAGACCTCAAGAATGATTATCTAACTAAGGAATCGCATGTTCATTTTTCACGGCACAAAAGTTTATAACAAAAAAAAAAGACATTTAGAGCAGGACTATTCAAATCAAAATAGGAAGGAATACCATATCTTTAATAAATTACCTAAAATACTCATACCAGAATATTCTTTATGGTACAAGTGAACTATCTACAAGAGGACCAGTAGTGTCCTCTATCTTGGTCTATAACATGCTTTAGAAGAACAAGAGAGTTGTTTTTTATTCATGATTTTTCATCTTTTGCGCATAAAATAGTCAATACTTTGGCTAAAATTGACTATATTAACTTTACATAACCTTTTTTTGCCTGTATGCTAATATTGGAGCTGACTACACAGTCACAAAGCCATCTGTCTATATATGCTATAGATATAGTTACAAAATCCCCATTCCAAAGCTAATGTGTGTTAGTTTCTAATTTTTCTATGTAAAAGTCTGTCAATATTAGACCAAAACATCTCAGTATCCATTGTTTAACCAAATGACACTATGACAGTATAGAAGTGGTGGTTATGTATACTCGTTACTATGGATACACTGTGAAGCTGGTATTATCTTTTAGGTATCACGGTACCAATTGTTTTTCCATAGACCTCAATGCTAATATTTGGAGAGATAACTATATTTTCTATCCTAATTTAGCATGCATCTCACACACTGTTATAGAGAACAATGTTAGATTGTCAATTTGACAATGAAAAAACCAGGTACTCCATTGCATTTAAGAGAGATAACTCTGCTGGAACTAGACAGGGGTATGAGTTATCTAGTCACAACATACCTATTTTCAGTCATGTGTATTACATTTTCAAAAAGTCATAAAAAATACAAAATTTGATCTATTTAGGAATTAGCATAAATTCACATGTTGCCAAGAGGCTAACCTTTTTTTTTAAGCCTAATAGAAAGTACAACTCTTACATAATCCACCAATCAAAGCTTGTCTTGTTCTTAAGGGCTGAATGGTATGGACCCTACACCATAAGCTCCACCCATATGGACTTGCGCAATTGGTACCGTTATACCTATAGCAAACCTTGATTTTTCCAATAATCTGTGAAAAAGCTCACGACTATATAACTAACAAGTGTACTTAGTCTCGCTTGTCAAAAACAATTTTATGAAGTACTAAGCTATGTTCTATATGATTGTGTATAGAAATGTTATTGAGCTGTTGGAACTCTTGTTTGCATACCATTGCTTCATTATCAACCTCATGTTTTGAAATAAAATGAATTCTTTTAACTATGAGTTGTGTTTTATTCATATTAGCACTTATCAAACTTCACTTTGGTGATATGCGATAAATCACATTATGTCATATTGTTTAATAGTAAGGTCAAAGGTCAACACACTAGTTAGCATGTACCAGTTCTTCTCTTAAAGAGACATTTTGATCTAAAATAAAGGACTTATAATTGTTTCATTAACACAAAAAGTAACAACAAGGACAGGTGGACATGGCCCAATCTAATTATAAAGTATTAGCTTTGAACACTTTACACTGTCTGCATATGCAAGAGGTCACTAACCTCTAGTCCTCACACAAAGGTCAAGCTACCCAGCCTCTTTGTCATACAAATAGGAAGCCTCCCTCCTTTCTGTAGTGCATACAATTGATGCAATAAGCCAATCTGACACCAAATAAAGTAGATAACAGCTTTTCTAAGTGGTTATCATGGATTTGGGTTTGAAAATGTGGACTAATATATAGAAAAAGTCTATATGTAGTAGAGACCTCAAGAATGATTATCTAACTAAGGAATCGCATGTTCATTTTTCACGGCACAAAAGTTTATAACAAAAAAAAAAGACATTTAGAGCAGGACTATTCAAATCAAAATAGGAAGGAATACCATATCTTTAATAAATTACCTAAAATACTCATACCAGAATATTCTTTATGGTACAAGTGAACTATCTACAAGAGGACCAGTAGTGTCCTCTATCTTGGTCTATAACATGCTTTAGAAGAACAAGAGAGTTGTTTTTTATTCATGATTTTTCATCTTTTGCGCATAAAATAGTCAATACTTTGGCTAAAATTGACTATATTAACTTTACATAACCTTTTTTTTGCCTGTATGCTAATATTGGAGCTGACTACACAGTCACAAAGCCATCTGTCTATATATGCTATAGATATAGTTACAAAATCCCCATTCCAAAGCTAATGTGTGTTAGTTTCTAATTTTTCTATGTAAAAGTCTGTCAATATTAGACCAAAACATCTCAGTATCCATTGTTTAACCAAATGACACTATGACAGTATAGAAGTGGTGGTTATGTATACTCGTTACTATGGATACACTGTGAAGCTGGTATTATCTTTTAGGTATCACGGTACCAATTGTTTTTCCATAGACCTCAATGCTAATATTTGGAGAGATAACTATATTTTCTATCCTAATTTAGCATGCATCTCACACACTGTTATAGAGAACAATGTTAGATTGTCAATTTGACAATGAAAAAACCAGGTACTCCATTGCATTTAAGAGAGATAACTCTGCTGGAACTAGACAGGGGTATGAGTTATCTAGTCACAACATACCTATTTTCAGTCATGTGTATTACATTTTCAAAAAGTCATAAAAAATACAAAATTTGATCTATTTAGGAATTAGCATAAATTCACATGTTGCCAAGAGGCTAACCTTTTTTTTAAGCCTAATAGAAAGTACAACTCTTACATAATCCACCAATCAAAGCTTGTCTTGTTCTTAAGGGCTGAATGGTATGGACCCTACACCATAAGCTCCACCCATATGGACTTGCGCAATTGGTACCGTTATACCTATAGCAAACCTTGATTTTTCCAATAATCTGTGAAAAAGCTCACGACTATATAACTAACAAGTGTACTTAGTCTCGCTTGTCAAAAACAATTTTATGAAGTACTAAGCTATGTTCTATATGATTGTGTATAGAAATGTTATTGAGCTGTTGGAACTCTTGTTTGCATACCATTGCTTCATTATCAACCTCATGTTTTGAAATAAAATGAATTCTTTTAACTATGAGTTGTGTTTTATTCATATTAGCACTTATCAAACTTCACTTTGGTGATATGCGATAAATCACATTATGTCATATTGTTTAATAGTAAGGTCAAAGGTCAACACACTAGTTAGCATGTACCAGTTCTTCTCTTAAAGAGACATTTTGATCTAAAATAAAGGACTTATAATTGTTTCATTAACACAAAAAGTAACAACAAGGACAGGTGGACATGGCCCAATCTAATTATAAAGTATTAGCTTTGAACACTTTACACTGTCTGCATATGCAAGAGGTCACTAACCTCTAGTCCTCACACAAAGGTGAAGCTACCCAGCCTCTTTGTCATACAAATAGGAAGCCTCCCTCCTTTCTGTAGTGCATACAATTGATGCAATAAGCCAATCTGACACCAAATAAAGTAGATAACAGCTTTTCTAAGTGGTTATCATGGATTTGGGGTTGAAAATGTGGACTAATATATAGAAAAAGTCTATATGTAGTAGAGACCTCAAGAATGATTATCTAACTAAGGAATCGCATGTTCATTTTTCACGGCACAAAAGTTTATAACAAAAAAAAAGACATTTAGAGCAGGACTATTCAAATCAAAATAGGAAGGAATACCATATCTTTAATAAATTACCTAAAATACTCATACCAGAATATTCTTTATGGTACAAGTGAACTATCTACAAGAGGACCAGTAGTGTCCTCTATCTTGGTCTATAACATGCTTTAGAAGAACAAGAGAGTTGTTTTTTATTCATGATTTTTCATCTTTTGCGCATAAAATAGTCAATACTTTGGCTAAAATTGACTATATTAACTTTACATAACCTTTTTTTTGCCTGTATGCTAATATTGGAGCTGACTACACAGTCACAAAGCCATCTGTCTATATATGCTATAGATATAGTTACAAAATCCCCATTCCAAAGCTAATGTGTGTTATTTTCTAAATTTTCTATGTAAAAGTCTGTCAATATTAGACCAAAACATCTCAGTATCCATTGTTTAACCAAATGACACTATGACAGTATAGAAGTGGTGGTTATGTATACTCGTTACTATGGATACACTGTGAAGCTGGTATTATCTTTTAGGTATCACGGTACCAATTGTTTTTCCATAGACCTCAATGCTAATATTTGGAGAGATAACTATATTTTCTATCCTAATTTAGCATGCATCTCACACACTGTTATAGAGAACAATGTTAGATTGTCAATTTGACAATGAAAAAACCAGGTACTCCATTGCATTTAAGAGAGATAACTCTGCTGGAACTAGACAGGGGTATGAGTTATCTAGTCACAACATACCTATTTTCAGTCATGTGTATTACATTTTCAAAAAGTCATAAAAAATACAAAATTTGATCTATTTAGGAATTAGCATAAATTCACATGTTGCCAAGAGGCTAACCTTTTTTTTAAGCCTAATAGAAAGTACAACTCTTACATAATCCACCAATCAAAGCTTGTCTTGTTCTTAAGGGCTGAATGGTATGGACCCTACACCATAAGCTCCACCCATATGGACTTGCGCAATTGGTACCGTTATACCTATAGCAAACCTTGATTTTTCCAATAATCTGTGAAAAAGCTCACGACTATATAACTAACAAGTGTACTTAGTCTCGCTTGTCAAAAACAATTTTATGAAGTACTAAGCTATGTTCTATATGATTGTGTATAGAAATGTTATTGAGCTGTTGGAACTCTTGTTTGCATACCATTGCTTCATTATCAACCTCATGTTTTGAAATAAAATGAATTCTTTTAACTATGAGTTGTGTTTTATTCATATTAGCACTTATCAAACTTCACTTTGGTGATATGCGATAAATCACATTATGTCATATTGTTTAATAGTAAGGTCAAAGGTCAACACACTAGTTAGCATGTACCAGTTCTTCTCTTAAAGAGACATTTTGATCTAAAATAAAGGACTTATAATTGTTTCATTAACACAAAAAGTAACAACAAGGACAGGTGGACATGGCCCAATCTAATTATAAAGTATTAGCTTTGAACACTTTACACTGTCTGCATATGCAAGAGGTCACTAACCTCTAGTCCTCACACAAAGGTCAAGCTACCCAGCCTCTTTGTCATACAAATAGGAAGCCTCCCTCCTTTCTGTAGTGCATACAATTGATGCAATAAGCCAATCTGACACCAAATAAAGTAGATAACAGCTTTTCTAAGTGGTTATCATGGATTTGGGGTTGAAAATGTGGACTAATATATAGAAAAAGTCTATATGTAGTAGAGACCTCAAGAATGATTATCTAACTAAGGAATCGCATGTTTATTTTTCACGGCACAAAAGTTTATAACAAAAAAAAAAGACATTTAGAGCAGGACTATTCAAATCAAAATAGGAAGGAATACCATATCTTTAATAAATTACCTAAAAT
Organism: Unio delphinus; assembly: GCA_029339505.1. NCBI lineage: Eukaryota > Metazoa > Mollusca > Bivalvia > Unionida > Unionidae > Unio > Unio delphinus. The sequence continues at coordinate 1,453,462 of JAQISU010000038.1, read as the reverse complement.
ACTCATACCAGAATATTCTTTATGGTACAAGTGAACTATCTACAAGAGGACCAGTAGTGTCCTCTATCTTGGTCTATAACATGCTTTAGAAGAACAAGAGAGTTGTTTTTTATTCATGATTTTTCATCTTTTGCGCATAAAATAGTCAATACTTTGGCTAAAATTGACTATATTAACTTTACATAACCTTTTTTTTGCCTGTATGCTAATATTGGAGCTGACTACACAGTCACAAAGCCATCTGTCTATATATGCTATAGATATAGTTACAAAATCCCCATTCCAAAGCTAATGTGTGTTAGTTTCTAATTTTTCTATGTAAAAGTCTGTCAATATTAGACCAAAACATCTCAGTATCCATTGTTTAACCAAATGACACTATGACAGTATAGAAGTGGTGGTTATGTATACTCGTTACTATGGATACACTGTGAAGCTGGTATTATCTTTTAGGTATCACGGTACCAATTGTTTTTCCATAGACCTCAATGCTAATATTTGGAGAGATAACTATATTTTCTATCCTAATTTAGCATGCATCTCACACACTGTTATAGAGAACAATGTTAGATTGTCAATTTGACAATGAAAAAACCAGGTACTCCATTGCATTTAAGAGAGATAACTCTGCTGGAACTAGACAGGGGTATGAGTTATCTAGTCACAACATACCTATTTTCAGTCATGTGTATTACATTTTCAAAAAGTCATAAAAAATACAAAATTTGATCTATTTAGGAATTAGCATAAATTCACATGTTGCCAAGAGGCTAACCTTTTTTTTAAGCCTAATAGAAAGTACAACTCTTACATAATCCACCAATCAAAGCTTGTCTTGTTCTTAAGGGCTGAATGGTATGGACCCTACACCATAAGCTCCACCCATATGGACTTGCGCAATTGGTACCGTTATACCTATAGCAAACCTTGATTTTTCCAATAATCTGTGAAAAAGCTCACGACTATATAACTAACAAGTGTACTTAGTCTCGCTTGTCAAAAACAATTTTATGAAGTACTAAGCTATGTTCTATATGATTGTGTATAGAAATGTTATTGAGCTGTTGGAACTCTTGTTTGCATACCATTGCTTCATTATCAACCTCATGTTTTGAAATAAAATGAATTCTTTTAACTATGAGTTGTGTTTTATTCATATTAGCACTTATCAAACTTCACTTTGGTGATATGCGATAAATCACATTATGTCATATTGTTTAATAGTAAGGTCAAAGGTCAACACACTAGTTAGCATGTACCAGTTCTTCTCTTAAAGAGACATTTTGATCTAAAATAAAGGACTTATAATTGTTTCATTAACACAAAAAGTAACAACAAGGACAGGTGGACATGGCCCAATCTAATTATAAAGTATTAGCTTTGAACACTTTACACTGTCTGCATATGCAAGAGGTCACTAACCTCTAGTCCTCACACAAAGGTCAAGCTACCCAGCCTCTTTGTCATACAAATAGGAAGCCTCCCTCCTTTCTGTAGTGCATACAATTGATGCAATAAGCCAATCTGACACCAAATAAAGTAGATAACAGCTTTTCTAAGTGGTTATCATGGATTTGGGGTTGAAAATGTGGACTAATATATAGAAAAAGTCTATATGTAGTAGAGACCTCAAGAATGATTATCTAACTAAGGAATCGCATGTTCATTTTTCACGGCACAAAAGTTTATAACAAAAAAAAAAGACATTTAGAGCAGGACTATTCAAATCAAAATAGGAAGGAATACCATATCTTTAATAAATTACCTAAAATACTCATACCAGAATATTCTTTATGGTACAAGTGAACTATCTACAAGAGGACCAGTAGTGTCCTCTATCTTGGTCTATAACATGCTTTAGAAGAACAAGAGAGTTGTTTTTTATTCATGATTTTTCATCTTTTGCGCATAAAATAGTCAATACTTTGGCTAAAATTGACTATATTAACTTTACATAACCTTTTTTTTTGCCTGTATGCTAATATTGGAGCTGACTACACAGTCACAAAGCCATCTGTCTATATATGCTATAGATATAGTTACAAAATCCCCATTCCAAAGCTAATGTGTGTTAGTTTCTAATTTTTCTATGTAAAAGTCTGTCAATATTAGACCAAAACATCTCAGTATCCATTGTTTAACCAAATGACACTATGACAGTATAGAAGTGGTGGTTATGTATACTCGTTACTATGGATACACTGTGAAGCTGGTATTATCTTTTAGGTATCACGGTACCAATTGTTTTTCCATAGACCTCAATGCTAATATTTGGAGAGATAACTATATTTTCTATCCTAATTTAGCATGCATCTCACACACTGTTATAGAGAACAATGTTAGATTGTCAATTTGACAATGAAAAAACCAGGTACTCCATTGCATTTAAGAGAGATAACTCTGCTGGAACTAGACAGGGGTATGAGTTATCTAGTCACAACATACCTATTTTCAGTCATGTGTATTACATTTTCAAAAAGTCATAAAAAATACAAAATTTGATCTATTTAGGAATTAGCATAAATTCACATGTTGCCAAGAGGCTAACCTTTTTTTTTAAGCCTAATAGAAAGTACAACTCTTACATAATCCACCAATCAAAGCTTGTCTTGTTCTTAAGGGCTGAATGGTATGGACCCTACACCATAAGCTCCACCCATATGGACTTGCGCAATTGGTACCGTTATACCTATAGCAAACCTTGATTTTTCCAATAATCTGTGAAAAAGCTCACGACTATATAACTAACAAGTGTACTTAGTCTCGCTTGTCAAAAACAATTTTATGAAGTACTAAGCTATGTTCTATATGATTGTGTATAGAAATGTTATTGAGCTGTTGGAACTCTTGTTTGCATACCATTGCTTCATTATCAACCTCATGTTTTGAAATAAAATGAATTCTTTTAACTATGAGTTGTGTTTTATTCATATTAGCACTTATCAAACTTCACTTTGGTGATATGCGATAAATCACATTATGTCATATTGTTTAATAGTAAGGTCAAAGGTCAACACACTAGTTAGCATGTACCAGTTCTTCTCTTAAAGAGACATTTTGATCTAAAATAAAGGACTTATAATTGTTTCATTAACACAAAAAGTAACAACAAGGACAGGTGGACATGGCCCAATCTAATTATAAAGTATTAGCTTTGAACACTTTACACTGTCTGCATATGCAAGAGGTCACTAACCTCTAGTCCTCACACAAAGGTCAAGCTACCCAGCCTCTTTGTCATACAAATAGGAAGCCTCCCTCCTTTCTGTAGTGCATACAATTGATGCAATAAGCCAATCTGACACCAAATAAAGTAGATAACAGCTTTTCTAAGTGGTTATCATGGATTTGGGGTTGAAAATGTGGACTAATATATAGAAAAAGTCTATATGTAGTAGAGACCTCAAGAATGATTATCTAACTAAGGAATCGCATGTTCATTTTTCACGGCACAAAAGTTTATAACAAAAAAAAAAGACATTTAGAGCAGGACTATTCAAATCAAAATAGGAAGGAATACCATATCTTTAATAAATTACCTAAAATACTCATACCAGAATATTCTTTATGGTACAAGTGAACTATCTACAAGAGGACCAGTAGTGTCCTCTATCTTGGTCTATAACATGCTTTAGAAGAACAAGAGAGTTGTTTTTTATTCATGATTTTTCATCTTTTGCGCATAAAATAGTCAATACTTTGGCTAAAATTGACTATATTAACTTTACATAACCTTTTTTTGCCTGTATGCTAATATTGGAGCTGACTACACAGTCACAAAGCCATCTGTCTATATATGCTATAGATATAGTTACAAAATCCCCATTCCAAAGCTAATGTGTGTTAGTTTCTAATTTTTCTATGTAAAAGTCTGTCAATATTAGACCAAAACATCTCAGTATCCATTGTTTAACCAAATGACACTATGACAGTATAGAAGTGGTGGTTATGTATACTCGTTACTATGGATACACTGTGAAGCTGGTATTATCTTTTAGGTATCACGGTACCAATTGTTTTTCCATAGACCTCAATGCTAATATTTGGAGAGATAACTATATTTTCTATCCTAATTTAGCATGCATCTCACACACTGTTATAGAGAACAATGTTAGATTGTCAATTTGACAATGAAAAAACCAGGTACTCCATTGCATTTAAGAGAGATAACTCTGCTGGAACTAGACAGGGGTATGAGTTATCTAGTCACAACATACCTATTTTCAGTCATGTGTATTACATTTTCAAAAAGTCATAAAAAATACAAAATTTGATCTATTTAGGAATTAGCATAAATTCACATGTTGCCAAGAGGCTAACCTTTTTTTTTAAGCCTAATAGAAAGTACAACTCTTACATAATCCACCAATCAAAGCTTGTCTTGTTCTTAAGGGCTGAATGGTATGGACCCTACACCATAAGCTCCACCCATATGGACTTGCGCAATTGGTACCGTTATACCTATAGCAAACCTTGATTTTTCCAATAATCTGTGAAAAAGCTCACGACTATATAACTAACAAGTGTACTTAGTCTCGCTTGTCAAAAACAATTTTATGAAGTACTAAGCTATGTTCTATATGATTGTGTATAGAAATGTTATTGAGCTGTTGGAACTCTTGTTTGCATACCATTGCTTCATTATCAACCTCATGTTTTGAAATAAAATGAATTCTTTTAACTATGAGTTGTGTTTTATTCATATTAGCACTTATCAAACTTCACTTTGGTGATATGCGATAAATCACATTATGTCATATTGTTTAATAGTAAGGTCAAAGGTCAACACACTAGTTAGCATGTACCAGTTCTTCTCTTAAAGAGACATTTTGATCTAAAATAAAGGACTTATAATTGTTTCATTAACACAAAAAGTAACAACAAGGACAGGTGGACATGGCCCAATCTAATTATAAAGTATTAGCTTTGAACACTTTACACTGTCTGCATATGCAAGAGGTCACTAACCTCTAGTCCTCACACAAAGGTGAAGCTACCCAGCCTCTTTGTCATACAAATAGGAAGCCTCCCTCCTTTCTGTAGTGCATACAATTGATGCAATAAGCCAATCTGACACCAAATAAAGTAGATAACAGCTTTTCTAAGTGGTTATCATGGATTTGGGGTTGAAAATGTGGACTAATATATAGAAAAAGTCTATATGTAGTAGAGACCTCAAGAATGATTATCTAACTAAGGAATCGCATGTTCATTTTTCACGGCACAAAAGTTTATAACAAAAAAAAAAAAGACATTTAGAGCAGGACTATTCAAATCAAAATAGGAAGGAATACCATATCTTTAATAAATTACCTAAAATACTCATACCAGAATATTCTTTATGGTACAAGTGAACTATCTACAAGAGGACCAGTAGTGTCCTCTATCTTGGTCTATAACATGCTTTAGAAGAACAAGAGAGTTGTTTTTTATTCATGATTTTTCATCTTTTGCGCATAAAATAGTCAATACTTTGGCTAAAATTGACTATATTAACTTTACATAACCTTTTTTTTGCCTGTATGCTAATATTGGAGCTGACTACACAGTCACAAAGCCATCTGTCTATATATGCTATAGATATAGTTACAAAATCCCCATTCCAAAGCTAATGTGTGTTAGTTTCTAATTTTTCTATGTAAAAGTCTGTCAATATTAGACCAAAACATCTCAGTATCCATTGTTTAACCAAATGACACTATGACAGTATAGAAGTGGTGGTTATGTATACTCGTTATTATGGATACACTGTGAAGCTGGTATTATCTTTTAGGTATCACGGTACCAATTGTTTTTCCATAGACCTCAATGCTAATATTTGGAGAGATAACTATATTTTCTATCCTAATTTAGCATGCATCTCACACACTGTTATAGAGAACAATGTTAGATTGTCAATTTGACAATGAAAAAACCAGGTACTCCATTGCATTTAAGAGAGATAACTCTGCTGGAACTAGACAGGGGTATGAGTTATCTAGTCACAACATACCTATTTTCAGTCATGTGTATTACATTTTCAAAAAGTCATAAAAAATACAAAATTTGATCTATTTAGGAATTAGCATAAATTCACATGTTGCCAAGAGGCTAACCTTTTTTTTAAGCCTAATAGAAAGTACAACTCTTACATAATCCACCAATCAAAGCTTGTCTTGTTCTTAAGGGCTGAATGGTATGGACCCTACACCATAAGCTCCACCCATATGGACTTGCGCAATTGGTACCGTTATACCTATAGCAAACCTTGATTTTTCCAATAATCTGTGAAAAAGCTCACGACTATATAACTAACAAGTGTACTTAGTCTCGCTTGTCAAAAACAATTTTATGAAGTACTAAGCTATGTTCTATATGATTGTGTATAGAAATGTTATTGAGCTGTTGGAACTCTTGTTTGCATACCATTGCTTCATTATCAACCTCATGTTTTGAAATAAAATGAATTCTTTTAACTATGAGTTGTGTTTTATTCATATTAGCACTTATCAAACTTCACTTTGGTGATATGCGATAAATCACATTATGTCATATTGTTTAATAGTAAGGTCAAAGGTCAACACACTAGTTAGCATGTACCAGTTCTTCTCTTAAAGAGACATTTTGATCTAAAATAAAGGACTTATAATTGTTTCATTAACACAAAAAGTAACAACAAGGACAGGTGGACATGGCCCAATCTAATTATAAAGTATTAGCTTTGAACACTTTACACTGTCTGCATATGCAAGAGGTCACTAACCTCTAGTCCTCACACAAAGGTCAAGCTACCCAGCCTCTTTGTCATACAAATAGGAAGCCTCCCTCCTTTCTGTAGTGCATACAATTGATGCAATAAGCCAATCTGACACCAAATAAAGTAGATAACAGCTTTTCTAAGTGGTTATCATGGATTTGGGGTTGAAAATGTGGACTAATATATAGAAAAAGTCTATATGTAGTAGAGACCTCAAGAATGATTATCTAACTAAGGAATCGCATGTTCATTTTTCACGGCACAAAAGTTTATAACAAAAAAAAAAAGACATTTAGAGCAGGACTATTCAAATCAAAATAGGAAGGAATACCATATCTTTAATAAATTACCTAAAATACTCATACCAGAATATTCTTTATGGTACAAGTGAACTATCTACAAGAGGACCAGTAGTGTCCTCTATCTTGGTCTATAACATGCTTTAGAAGAACAAGAGAGTTGTTTTTTATTCATGATTTTTCATCTTTTGCGCATAAAATAGTCAATACTTTGGCTAAAATTGACTATATTAACTTTACATAACCTTTTTTTTGCCTGTATGCTAATATTGGAGCTGACTACACAGTCACAAAGCCATCTGTCTATATATGCTATAGATATAGTTACAAAATCCCCATTCCAAAGCTAATGTGTGTTAGTTTCTAATTTTTCTATGTAAAAGTCTGTCAATATTAGACCAAAACATCTCAGTATCCATTGTTTAACCAAATGACACTATGACAGTATAGAAGTGGTGGTTATGTATACTCGTTACTATGGATACACTGTGAAGCTGGTATTATCTTTTAGGTATCACGGTACCAATTGTTTTTCCATAGACCTCAATGCTAATATTTGGAGAGATAACTATATTTTCTATCCTAATTTAGCATGCATCTCACACACTGTTATAGAGAACAATGTTAGATTGTCAATTTGACAATGAAAAAACCAGGTACTCCATTGCATTTAAGAGAGATAACTCTGCTGGAACTAGACAGGGGTATGAGTTATCTAGTCACAACATACCTATTTTCAGTCATGTGTATTACATTTTCAAAAAGTCATAAAAAATACAAAATTTGATCTATTTAGGAATTAGCATAAATTCACATGTTGCCAAGAGGCTAACCTTTTTTTTTAAGCCTAATAGAAAGTACAACTCTTACATAATCCACCAATCAAAGCTTGTCTTGTTCTTAAGGGCTGAATGGTATGGACCCTACACCATAAGCTCCACCCATATGGACTTGCGCAATTGGTACCGTTATACCTATAGCAAACCTTGATTTTTCCAATAATCTGTGAAAAAGCTCACGACTATATAACTAACAAGTGTACTTAGTCTCGCTTGTCAAAAACAATTTTATGAAGTACTAAGCTATGTTCTATATGATTGTGTATAGAAATGTTATTGAGCTGTTGGAACTCTTGTTTGCATACCATTGCTTCATTATCAACCTCATGTTTTGAAATAAAATGAATTCTTTTAACTATGAGTTGTGTTTTATTCATATTAGCACTTATCAAACTTCACTTTGGTGATATGCGATAAATCACATTATGTCATATTGTTTAATAGTAAGGTCAAAGGTCAACACACTAGTTAGCATGTACCAGTTCTTCTCTTAAAGAGACATTTTGATCTAAAATAAAGGACTTATAATTGTTTCATTAACACAAAAAGTAACAACAAGGACAGGTGGACATGGCCCAATCTAATTATAAAGTATTAGCTTTGAACACTTTACACTGTCTGCATATGCAAGAGGTCACTAACCTCTAGTCCTCACACAAAGGTGAAGCTACCCAGCCTCTTTGTCATACAAATAGGAAGCCTCCCTCCTTTCTGTAGTGCATACAATTGATGCAATAAGCCAATCTGACACCAAATAAAGTAGATAACAGCTTTTCTAAGTGGTTATCATGGATTTGGGGTTGAAAATGTGGACTAATATATAGAAAAAGTCTATATGTAGTAGAGACCTCAAGAATGATTATCTAACTAAGGAATCGCATGTTCATTTTTCACGGCACAAAAGTTTATAACAAAAAAAAAAAGACATTTAGAGCAGGACTATTCAAATCAAAATAGGAAGGAATACCATATCTTTAATAAATTACCTAAAATACTCATACCAGAATATTCTTTATGGTACAAGTGAACTATCTACAAGAGGACCAGTAGTGTCCTCTATCTTGGTCTATAACATGCTTTAGAAGAACAAGAGAGTTGTTTTTTATTCATGATTTTTCATCTTTTGCGCATAAAATAGTCAATACTTTGGCTAAAATTGACTATATTAACTTTACATAACCTTTTTTTTGCCTGTATGCTAATATTGGAGCTGACTACACAGTCACAAAGCCATCTGTCTATATATGCTATAGATATAGTTACAAAATCCCCATTCCAAAGCTAATGTGTGTTAGTTTCTAATTTTTCTATGTAAAAGTCTGTCAATATTAGACCAAAACATCTCAGTATCCATTGTTTAACCAAATGACACTATGACAGTATAGAAGTGGTGGTTATGTATACTCGTTACTATGGATACACTGTGAAGCTGGTATTATCTTTTAGGTATCACGGTACCAATTGTTTTTCCATAGACCTCAATGCTAATATTTGGAGAGATAACTATATTTTCTATCCTAATTTAGCATGCATCTCACACACTGTTATAGAGAACAATGTTAGATTGTCAATTTGACAATGAAAAAACCAGGTACTCCATTGCATTTAAGAGAGATAACTCTGCTGGAACTAGACAGGGGTATGAGTTATCTAGTCACAACATACCTATTTTCAGTCATGTGTATTACATTTTCAAAAAGTCATAAAAAATACAAAATTTGATCTATTTAGGAATTAGCATAAATTCACATGTTGCCAAGAGGCTAACCTTTTTTTTTAAGCCTAATAGAAAGTACAACTCTTACATAATCCACCAATCAAAGCTTGTCTTGTTCTTAAGGGCTGAATGGTATGGACCCTACACCATAAGCTCCACCCATATGGACTTGCGCAATTGGTACCGTTATACCTAATAAGGCTTTGGTGATGATCCGGAAGTGAAATCTGTGTTCTCTGTTCATGCTGTTCTGTTTACAGTGCAACCGCTCAAACAAATGCCTGTGAACCCCTGACAAGAACTTCACCGTGAAGTCATCTTTTGATGTATCTTACATTAACATATGATTTGTATTGATTGTCACACAGTTGAAAGGTCAGCACTGAGAAATATATGTGTAGAACATATAGTAAAATTAATTGTGGTGCATGTCCGGTCTGGCAGTACCGCGTTTGCATTTGGATAGCCTTGGATTACACCATTGACAGACAGGTAAGATCCGAATAACCTCGCATCATTAGTTCTATATTAGTGATATGTATTTTCACAGAAAAAATAGTTTTTCACGGAGCTAACAATGCATTGTGCAATAATGCAACCAGTAACCACAGGGGCTCGTATCGTTGCTTAAAATCGACCGGTCCTACATATACTATATAATAACTACAAGGGAGGACACTTCTCTCCTTTCTCGCACGACCTATTTAAGAATAAACGCTGTTATTTCAAGCCACATTTCGCCTAGAGTAATAAATTGGGTACCGATATTTAGCTCAGACATTTGACTATGTATCCCTGTCAGCAGTTTGACTAAATATCATACCTTTAAGGAATGCCAAATCATTTTCCCACGGTACCGCTTGACACGTACCTGATCGCGCCCGCTTAATATTCAAGAACAACGCGCTGACTGGAATACTGCACTCTCATTGGCCAACCGAAAATTACGCATGTTGGCTTAGAGTTTTAATCGTAATTTTTTGATTGGCTGAAATACATTGACATATGGCGGGTGTTTTCACTTGGATCGAAGTGTTGCTGATGCTGGCACGTGTTTGCATGATGGAGGATATCGTACACGCCGCAATGTCAGGTCACAATATCATGATATTAGGGCAGGCTAGTATGGTAAAAGCTTCCTAGTTAAGAATTTAAGCAAAAGACTGAAAGAAATAGGGAAAACAGTTTACTTAACAGCCAGTACAGGTATAGCTGCTTCTCAGTTGCACTGAATGACAATACACAAGTTTTCGGGCATTCAGGACGGTCGTTTCCCCGATGATATTTTGATAGATAAGAATAAAAATAATGATGATATGATAGATATTAAAAGAAGGATTATGAATGTTGACACTCTTTTTATCGATGAAATTTCCATGCTATCTCTGAAATTATTTCTGCAAATAGAGAAGGTGCTCAGAACAGTAAAGGAAAGCAATTTCCCATTTGGTGGCATTCAGATCATTGTTTCTGGTGATTTCTTTCAACTGAAGCCTGTGCCAAATGATGTGTACCATGACAGATTAGAAATCTTTATCAGTTATGAGAAGATTCACAGCCTGATTCCACATCATTATGTTTTGTCAGAAGTACATAGATGAACAGAAGGTAATTTGAACATTGTATTTTAATAACAGACCTCGTGTGATAAAAGAGGAAAAGATAAAGCACAATTTAAAAAATCTTCCTTCTCTTTGAATTTTTTTTTCCTGTTCTGTTTATCATTTTCACCAATATTTGGATGTATATGTGTAAAAACTTCAACACACACACACACACACACACACACACATATATACTAAGTTCTCAGTAATACATGTAGTCCTGAAATTCCTAAATTTGTAACATTTTGCATCAATGAATAGCAATGATCACTCAGTTTTTATTTGAGATACCATCCATAGGAATGATATTATCAGTTTATCACCAGTGACAATATCATTTTTCTTTGAACACATTTTTAACAATAAACTATTACAAAAATTAAATACACACTCCTGTTTAAGGATACTTGAAATAGACAACATATGTTTCAATCAATAATTTCATCTTCATTTCATACCATATTTTTACTTTCTCTGATTTTCACACCTGTAATTCAGTGTCTTACACTATGTTATCCACAACAACTTGGACTCAGTTCAAAGGAGTACATGTGTGTGAGTGTGAGAGAGACAGAGAGATGGGATGGATGCAAAGTAATATATATGCATAAACATTCACACATATTATGATTTATGTATAGTTGGTTACAGATATGATCAAAATGGGTTAGTACAGATTTGCATAAGAGGTATTATATATAATGCTTATTATGCAAACCTCATTATAACAATGAAATCCACATCATATAACCATTTATAGAATTAATCGCCATTTAGAGACAAATAAAATCATGCAGATGACTTGTCCACATAGGTCAGTGTCTGTACGCAAGGGTCATATCCCTTTTGTCAGAACTTATAAACTATTGAGATTCACACTGTTACCATATATAAAATGACTGATCATTGAGAAAAAAATGTATGCATGTGAATGAAATTGACTTAAGGGGTACATTCTCAGAATGAAACATCAGGAACAAAACATTGACTTTATTTTATGCTGCAGTCACAAATTTTATCAGTACAGAAGAGTACAGAAATTATGTAACGCAGCTTTTTGTGTGCACAGATCTCAAACCGAACCATTATATAGATGCATTTGGGATATTAATGAAGCTGAGAGCAAAACTTGTGGCTGATATCTCTGACCCATTAAAAGCAAACGCAATAGAACTGTCTTTGAAGATACAAGCAGTGGAAGAGCAAAATTGAGATATATAGCCGGTTGGTGTGTTGCAACACTTAGACACAGAAAAAGAAGTGCTGTAAGAAAAAACTTGTACAGCAATAATTCCAGGGATTATGTGAACAAACTGTATTACCAAGCAATAATGTTAGATACACTCATCCAATATGAAAGTGACCTAATGGAAACAACAGAAGATAAGGTTTCCATGACTGAGATACAGAGATGCAAAATGTAAGGAGTGGTCTGTGCTGTGTATGTGATAAATCCTTTCATTTCTTCCAAGAGTTAGACAAGGTCATCAGAAAACTTGAAACTGGAAAATGTAAATTTATATGGCAAAAGCTTTTATGACTTTGTAACATCAAGTGTTCTTCTAAATGAGACACTGAACCAACAGTGGTCACAGATCTTTAACACTGATGATGATGAATATTTCTCTCTACATGTTCAGAAGTTAAAAGAGGAGGTAGTGAGTAAGTATTTGTTAATGTCATCTGCAGTTTAGACGAGAATTCAAGCTAAAAGTTAAGGCTAGGAAAGAAGAAGCACACAGGAAGCAAATTCAAATGAGAAGAGACAGTAAAGTAAAATCTTCTTCCGAAGCACAAGTAAGCTCTAGTTCTAAGCAAAGTCAGTTGAGGAAAGACAGATCAGATTATTCTTCCACCTCCGTAAAGCAAGGAAGCCTGAATAAATTAGTAAAAAGAAAAGCACTAAAGAAAAAGACAGGAAAGGGAAAAGGGAAACGATCAAAGACAACTAAGTGGCCATGTGGAAGATGTTAGGAGGACTGTGTAGTTGATAGTGTTTGTTGTGACATGTGTGATACATGGCATCATTATGAGTGCATTGGTTTGCTCGGAGATGAAGATGAACTTCAGGAGGAGGAATGGATATGTCCAGACTATAGATTTTCGGGTAACATCATAAAGGAATAATATCGGCAATGTCATTTTTTATTAGTTCAAGTACTACCAGTAAGTGCATTAGAATTTTCATTTTTTTCTCATAATTGCAAATCCCTGTGCTTCCCAGCTATGTCAATGGGAGCAACTTCATGCTATGGAAATATGTGTCTACAGTGTTTGGATCAGTGTTATATTTATGACCTACATGCATTCAGTATATTATAATATGGAGTTAGTTAAAACTTGCAACATGCAAAATTTGTGTATACATTATTTATACATTTATCCTAAATTCCATTATAAAGGTAATATCATGGCTCTCAATTATGATACATACAAATTTGAAGATTCTGAAAAACAGTGTCTTATCCACTTTTCTCCACATAAGAGATAATATAAAATTCTAAAACTTGTATTTCTGATGAACATCAATCATATTCCATAATGTCATGTCATTATATTAAGCAGTGTTAAAGGAGATTCTGTACATTTATTAATATAATTATGGATTGATAGAATGGTACATAGGCTGTGACAGTATCCCCTGTGTAATCTTTTTTAAAAAATACTATAATAAAATATTCTCATCAAAATAGAGATTGAGATGTGATCCAAGACCCTGATGAAATGACTCAATGACAACTAAACTTTGGTAATCTAGTGTACTAAAGGAATACTTTATAAAGATATTATGCTTAAAATCTTAAAGTTTAAAAATGCAGTTAGTTGGATAGCACTTCTAACACTGCCCCAATATAGCTGGAATACCTATAGGAAATGTGAAATTTCTCAAACAGATTAACCACCCTTCATTTGGTACCAAATAATTACAACCTTAGAAATCTGTAAAATACATGTTGTAAATATAGTTATTTAATACTATACTGAAGCCCCACACTGAAGTATGTGTTTCAGCATTTATGGATATTTTTGTTGCATTCTGCAAACAAATGCAGAAAAGATTCACATAATTTATATTAGAAATGATTATGACTAAATTGAAAATATAAGAGGAAAGGAAGGGTATTCTTGAGATGAATTGTCATATACAATGATACATGTAACAATGCATACTTTAAATCTTAAATCTGAAATGGTGCTTTATGCAAGCTGCAGAGATTTTTCAGAAACGGAGAGGATCTCTTTTATTTACATTTTCTATTATTGACACATAGTAATGACAACAATCATATAATCATATACCATTTTCAGGAGTATATATATTTGCAAACAGTTGTGATCTTTATTGTTTAATAAATTTAAAACAAAAGATGGTCTTCACATTTTGATAATTCTTACCATGAAACAATGTGTGATTCCGTCATATTTTATTCTAATTTCGTCTGCTTCTTTTGGACAATCGAGCAATTTAAATTTCCCGGACTAACTTATAAATAGACGCGTACGTAATTTTCGGTTGGCCAATGAGAGTGCAGTATTCCATTCAGCGCGTTGTTCTTGAATATTAAGCGGGCGCGATCAGGTACGTGTCGAGCGGTACCGTGGGAAAATGATTTGGCATTCCTTAAAGGTATGATATTTAGTCAAACTGCTGACAGGGATACATAGTCAAATGTCTGAGCTAAATATCTATACCCAATTTATTACTCTAGGCGAAATGTGGCTTGAAATAACAGCGTTTATTCTTAAATGGGTCGTGCGAGAAAGGAGAGAAGTGTCCTCCCTTGTAGTTATTATATAGTATATGTAGGACCGGTCGATTGTAAGCAACGATACGAGCCCCTGTGCCAGTAACCAACACCAAAATTACTAAAATCAATATTTGATTTCGCCACCAAAATGAAAACGCATCACACTGTACATAAAAGATATTTACTGCGGACGCGAGGTTTTTCGGATCTTACCGGTCTGTCAATGGTGAAATCCAAGGAATAGCGGAGAACTCGCCCCATGGAGAACTCGCCTTGGGAGAACTCATCCCAGGTGTTAGGAGAAGTCGTCCCATAGTGGTCGGAGAAGTCGCCCACTTTGCCTGGAGAAGCTGCGCCAAGGATAATATATAATAATTCTGAGATTTCGCCATATGGTGGTCAAGGCTTCATTTATTGTTATTATTCTTCAACTTAGTAACTTATTAAATCTATAAAATTGGCATTTTTTTCTTCAAATTTTTCATTTGATCAAGTTCACTTCTGTACTTAACGAAACATTAAGTGTTTTCTGTCCCTTTCGCTCTGCTCTTCAAATCATTATATGCGTTTTATTTGGAAAAATAAGAGGATGTAAGATGTCTGCAGTTTTTGATATAAAATGGTGCCAACATAATAACCTAAGTCTACCTGAGATGACGTTATGACATTGACTTTTATAACCCGAAATCGACTGAATTGATGCTGACCGTCAATAAGCCAAAGTGTTATGTTATTATCTCTCTAGATAACTGAACAATTTAATCTGATTTTTCATTGAGATTTGCTAACCATTAACAAATGATACTTGAACTCAATAAACAAAAAAAAAACATTATTGATGCCTACACAAGAAATGCGGTCGCTATCGAGTTAATCGTCATGGCTAATACGCAGAATTCGGACGGTTTCTGAAAGATCAGTCGTACTACATCATTTAGTGTCTTCTTTTTTGTAGGTGTTCTCAATAATAACAAACTTTTTGAAGTTAAAAGAGAAGTTTTAAAAATATTTCACTACTAAATTACCGATGTAAAATAAACAAGATTACGTTATTTATTAATATATAATAACACCGTGATCACGCGTACTAGACCCAAATTAACTAATGAGGCACAAATCAATGTCGCTGAAACGTTAACTCATTATATACGTTTCTTTCCTTAATGCATACATTTTTGCTATGATGATGAATTTGAATTATTGTGACAACGGACATAAAGGTCATTTGTTCACTAATTTGAACCGTCTTTTAATTTATATGACGGTTGATTTCCCGTGGGGAAGGAATGGTGCCATATCCCCACGGGCATTTAACGCACAAAGTGCGTTTAAGTTTGGTCGTTATGTCATTACCACTAAAAAGTGGCTAATGACATGAATATAAGACCCTGTGTGAGTGGGAATAGACCCAACACACACTCAACCCTATCAACCAATCAGAAGTAACGTACTAGGGGTGCAATGGCACCAAATGGTGATTTGAGAAAAATAGTTTTCTCATACCGTCATTTTTGTTGGAGTCCGGTCTTTGAAAAAGAGGAAAAGATCCCATAAAGCCAGCCGTTGTCGTATATGGATGTCATTACGCCCCGGAATGCCCTAGTCGTACTTATTCCAAATTCAGTCCAGTTATACTAATGGACAAAAATAAAGAAACAATAATGTGTAAGCCACCTGCGCAATTGCGTCAAATGTAAAAGTTGCAAAATGTTCCTATCTCCGGCAGGGGGGATACAAACAAACGGGAATACAGACTCAGACTATAGTATTATAGACTTTCATAATCGCTAGCAAACTTTATTCTGCAAAACTATGTTATGAAATTATTGGTGACATCTTATGCGGAACAGAAACAAAATGTTACGCTTCCGTAGATATTTCCTCTTATGATTTAGCATTGTGTGTGATTCCAAGTCATGTACAGGAACGTAGGACGTAGCATTGGAGTATTACTCCGAACCATGGAATGCATTTGTTTGATATTATCAATAAAACATGTCTTCAAGTTTGGAATTCTTCCCCTTTAGATGGGTCGGTCGTTTTAAGCAGAATTAAGTTATAAACCTACTCGATAAGTTAGGTCCGATGGACTTTTTACAATGAGGGAGATTTGCAATATGTTACGTAGCAAGTGTCGGTCGTCGTAAGCAGAATTAAGTTATTTCCCACACGATAAGTTAGGTCAGATGGACTTTTTACAATGAGGGAGATTTGCAATATGTTACGTAGCAAGTGTCGGTCGTTGTAAGCAGAATTAAGTTATTTCCCACACGATAAGTTAGGTCCGATGGACTTTTTACAATGAGGGAGATTTGCAATATGTTACGTAGCAAGTGTCGGTCGTTGTAAGCAGAATTAAGTTATTTCCCACACGATAAGTTAGGTCAGATGGACTTTTTACAATGAGGGAGATTTGCAATATGTTACGTAGCAAGTGTCGGTCGTTGTAAGCAGAATTAAGTTATTTCCCACACGATAAGTTAGGTCCGATGGACTTTTTTATAATGAGGGAGATTTGCAATATGTTACGTAGCAAGTGTCGGTCGTTGTAAGCAGAATTAAGTTATTTCCCACACGATAAGTTAGGTCAGATGGACTTTTTATAATGAGGGAGATTTGCAATATGTTGCGTAGCAAGTGTCGGTCGTTGTAAGCAGAATTAAGTTATTTCCCACACGATAAGTTAGGTCAGATGGACTTTTTACAATGAGGGAGATTTGCAATATCTTACGTAGCAAGCATTAGCAAACTCTGTTTTTCAGCTCTAACGGTTGTTTATAAGAAGCTAAGACTAGACAATTTCTTCATTCTTATGTCTTGTGTTCTTGTTTTAATATTGTCTGCAGACGTATTTTATGTTGCGCTTAGATTCTATTTGAGAGGAAGCATTCATTTGGATTATTTGTTGGAACTGAAAAGTGCTCACTCGACTAAACTTGTATTATGTGACTGTTGTGAATTAGTCACAGAAGTTCTGGACAATGCCATTTTGGAAGATGAAGACTGTTGTGGACAGTGTATTCAAGATCTGTAGGTTATGACTGTTGGGGACCAGTGTATTCAAGATCTGTAGGTTATTCAAACCATTTGTTTCTTTTGGACTCGAAAGAACATTTTACGATTAGTTTGGATTCAGTTCATAATACTAAGTTCATCGTAATTTTCATTTTTTAACATTGATAATTAACCTGTTGGTTAAGTTTTACAAAACTGGTTGATTTTGCTTCCTTAAGTTACTTAGTTTATAATCATAGAGTCGTAACAGACTAAATATTTTATCACATGCATTGTACTTAAATGGGTGTTCTTTTGTTTGAATCCTCATATGCTTATGTAGAATCCTATGCTGACTGAACATTTTAAAACAAATACAACACGTAAATGCCTTCTTTCCAGTATACATCCTGATGGGAAGCTTTAGACTTCCTCTCCTAAAATGCCTCACTCTTTAACGGGTTCTCTACAGTACAAATCATAATGTGGACCTTCAGATTACCACTGAGTAAACATTTCATTACATACCACACACTTAAATGTCACCACCATCACCCAGTATGAATCTTCATGCGCAGCTTCAGATTTCTTCAGTAACTCAACATATCATCAAATACTTCACAGTTAGATACGTTTTCTCCAGCACGGATCTTCATGTGCAGATGATGTCTACCACTTTGACTAAATATTTTACTATATACTTCAGACTTACGAGGGGTTTTCTACGTATGCATAGGTATATGTGACTTCCAGGGCCTAATAATCGGGTCGGGGGGGGGGGGGGGTAATTGCATAAAGGGGCCTGACTTTCTTCGAAAGACCACCCAAAAAAAAGTTTTTGTGCCTATTAATTCAAAGTGTGCATAATACCACCAAAATGAGCGCAAGATATAGCAAGAATGAAATGATGCT
This sequence comes from Unio delphinus, assembly GCA_029339505.1. Taxonomy (NCBI): domain Eukaryota; kingdom Metazoa; phylum Mollusca; class Bivalvia; order Unionida; family Unionidae; genus Unio; species Unio delphinus. The sequence continues at coordinate 1,434,612 of JAQISU010000038.1, read as the reverse complement.
CAAACTTCAAAATGAAAAGTGACTACTTTCATGTCTCCGTGTGTGTATACGAATTTTTCTTTAGCCTAAGGTTTCCCGGAAACCCCAGACCTCCACCTTTTCAATCAGGCCCTGGTTTTTGACTTGTTGGCTTGACATATCGTATGTATGTATGTATGTATGTATGTATGTATGTATGTATGTATGTATGTATGTATGTATGTTAGCATACATGTATGTATGCATGTATGTCACTTCTAGACGCTCACACTACATTCGCATTCATTCGTTCATTCCTCCATTCCCTCATTCAGTGATTTAAATTTTGGATCATTTAATTCATACTTTCTGATTGATAAATTGATATGATGAAGGCATTTATGCCTGTCTGTACGCAGGTCTATATTTTTAGTTTTGCACTTATACCAATAGTTCCCAGAAATCTTAAAACGTAACAGACTTTATAAATGAATTTACGAACTTTGTGTTTTTCTCAGCTAAAATGCTGTGGTATTAATACTTATGAAAAATGAAAATAAGAATGCTAATATGTGGCACTCCTGTTGATCAAAACGCAAGGCAGAATATCTACCTTGTAACTATATTAGGACAGAAGTTTTAGTAAAAGTAATCAGATTGAAATTTTCTCCAAATTGTATTAAAAGTAATTTTTCATTTTCTACTATAACATATTGAGATTGATTTCATTTAAAACCATTATAATAAAGGTTAGGCCCTCATGAGCTAAGGCAAAACTCTCTGGCACCGGAGCGGTTTACCGAGTTAGTTGTTTAAGAAATTAGTGTTAAAAAAACAGGATTGTGACTCTAAAACAAATCATCGAACACGAACAGCTACTTTATTGCTTGTTAAAGTGATTCGGTAAAATAAACTGATATGCCTGCTAGACATTTTGTAACTACATGTGTTGGCTATCTGTATAATCGAAGGAGATATGGCCAGAGTTAGCAGTACATGAACTGATTATAAGTTTCATAAAGTTGATACCAGCAGTACAAATTAAGCACTAAGTAGAAATTTTTACACCATAGGGTAGTCTCAGAATGATTTATCTTTGATCTTTGGGTCAGCAAAAGTACACTTGCTATATTCTAGAGGTTAAGGAAAAATAAATGTAATACATAAACTGACTGTCAGTTTTAATTAGTAGATACAAGCATTATAAATTAAGCACTAATCAGAAATTATAAAACATGCGGTAATCGCAGAACGAATTATCTTGGATCTTGGGGTCAGTAAAAGTACCCTCGGTAGGTTCTGGGGGTTACAGACAAATACATATTAGAGATACCTCGTGATTAATTAAGAAGGCTGAAGTAGCTAATTAACAGACTAAAAAGTACTTAGTCACCATCGCTAGCCTGGGGGGTGCGATAAAACCTCACTCTGAGATTCTGGCGAAACAAGAGAACTGGACCTATATAAAGAGCAGTGATATTAGAACGAACCAGCCGTTTCGTCGGAACTCAAATGAGACTTGTATCATTACAGGTAAGATACTGTCTACGTACAATTTTCTGTACACTATAGGAATTTTTAGTGTTAAGATGTTAATCTAATTTTTGATTATTTTAATATTTCATTACTATTCTTTAATAGAATGTATTGGAAAGTTAAATTGTTGTAGAACTTATATTTAATTGTACATATGTTCTTGACTATAGTAAAATACGACGTTCGCTACCAACCAACTTTATACTCAGTAATGGTAAATTCAGAAATAAAATACTCTTTAAATGATATATTTTAATATAATGGCATTTTAGGTTGACATAAGTAAAATACATTTCTACTAAAGTATTGCAGTACTAGTCTGAAATATTGATTTTTAGGTTATTTTGCTATCGTGATTTTTTCGATACTTAATTACCTGTATTATATTGAAAAAAGCAGAAATCATACAAATATATGATGTTGGTAAGTGATATCGTATCATAGTTTTATATGTATCTCATATATCTGTAATTTAAGTTTATGTAGATTGATGTTTGAATGTAGTGTGATATATTGAGTATTTCAATACAAATCCGTTTCGTCGGAACTCAAAGGAGAATTGTATCATTACAGCATCCCTGGACCTCTCGCATTGCCAAATTCACAAAGATGTAGCCGTATCTACACCATTATGAGTGACGCCCTTCTCCCCCACCCCCCTTTTTTTTTTTGGGGGGGGGAACCTGAGCTCTTCTTCTGTCTTTCCGTCTCCTTCCCTCTGATCATGGAAAACAGCATTGCTAAGAGTTTGTGAAACAAAAGTTCCATAAATACGGTGGAAAAGTCAATTAAAAATGCTATGTCGAATTTCTTCTCTCTCTCTCTCTCTCTCTCTCTCTCTCTCTCTCTCTCTCTCTCTCTCTCTCTCTCTCCATGGACATTGACTATAATTTATAAGTAATCCCTTCTCATAGCAAAAAATGAAAAGAAGGTTAGGATAAGGTATAAACAAATCTCATAAGAAGCCTTTTACCTTACATAACAATTATAATAGGTTCGCCTAATCAGCACTGAAATAACCACTGCTACAACATCATGGCAAAGGTCAAACATACTGTGAAGTTTGAAATTTGAACTTGATAGAAAGTAATTATACCTTCTTTACTTCACTTGTATTCGAAAGCTTATAAAAATGTGAAGTTTTTATATGTATAAATTGCACCCAGTGTTAAATAAATTAATATTTTTTTTAATTTATGCCGCAACAGGTAGAATCGTTTACGAGGCAGCAAAATCTATATTGTATACGAGTATGTTGAAGGAGTCGAAATTTTAAAAACTTTCAGCAAGGCACTCCAAGCATAGAACTATAATTTTAATTAACATGATAAAGTTCCAGGATACACGAGGGCTTTAATTCCGCCAATTGTCCAGAAGGTAAGTAAGAGACAGTTTCGTGATGGACGAAACCATTGTATCAAGGTCTGTAGCAGAATCGAATCTTTTTCCTGTGGAAGTTCAAACAAACCTTCATTGTAAGCTTTTTATCTCACCTAAATATGAATTGAGGAAAACTCGCAATTTATTACTATCCTGGAGAAAGAGTAGCACAATTATGCACACAATACTTAGATAATAGTAATATAATATTAAATGACATCAAAGACGACCATTTGTCACTTAGTAACTGAAGTTCATGCAATGAACAAAAACTACATCTTTCAGACTGTTCTATATGTGTAGTTTTCAAAAACTGAACAATAAAAGCATTGTACAATATCACAGATATAAAACCAGGTACTCTATTGCATTTAAGAGAGATAACCCTGCTGGAATTAGATAGGGGTAAGAGTTATTGAGGCACAACATACATTTTCAGTTTTATATATATAACAAAGTCGGCAACAACCAGAAATGGGTTATGTAAGAACTGCGTTCTTCAACGTTTGTCAAGCACTCATTATACGCTGCAATTGAATCAAACATAATAATGAATTTGCAAAATGAAAACTCGTGAACTTACCAACCAGCGTAGTTCAGTCATCAGTCCACACGCAAATTCTTTTAACATATGTTTGCACTGGAAATCGAAACACTTGCCACATTTCCAGGACAGAAAATATAAATTTCAATAAAATGATGGATTAGAAATCTCCACAGTCATTACACATATGGTTAGAGCTGTATACTTTATCGTCTCACTGATTACCATAGAATGTGTTAAAAAGATATTCTTATAAAATATATCAAGTATTTGTTGTTATTTTCAAGTGGCATCCATAAATTAAATGTGATAATACATTAATAATTTCACATCATTTTACTTTTATATTTTCTCATGCGTAGAACACGAGTACTTAAACAGTCGACTGGTCACCACCAGTGCTCTCAGTAACATAGTCGTATTAATGCGCGTTTGAATATAAAATAGCATGTGAAACGAGACGATAGTGACGAAAAATGCAACACGCAACGATTACAACTTGTTGGGTTTTTTTCTCTTTAAAACTGCGTTAGCTAGATTATACGGAGATAATTGTTTCGATTTCCAATAAGCAGTATACGATTTGATGACCTGAATAAAAAGAGAGGCAATAATAATATCTGATTATATCTGTATGCATTTAATCTGCTATATGTATTACAGAAAAGCAGGATTATTTTGATTTGAATGGACAATGTTGGTGAGAAAAATTGTCTGTGTTGGTGTCTGTACTAAGACAAGGAAATCTCTGTCGCGGGGTTATATTATGTGTCTTCCTACTCGGCGCGGCCTCGTGGCTTAACACATAATGTAGCCTTTTGACTGTGATTTCCTTGTCTCGGTCCCCAATATATTTTATTAGGTCTAATCTTATCTTGTATTATGGTTATGTAAAATAGTATGCCCTATTATTAGTTCAAATTCTTATTAAATAAGGCATAATCTGTGCCTGGGGATACTTTTGGTCCTAAATATTTTCCGGTCTGGAACAGGAGTTTAATTCGTAGTTTATGTAAATAGATACATTAATTTACTCTGCGCCATAGGGGCTAAATTAGAGCCTCTGCCATCTGGAGATTTACTATCCAATTATGGATATTATCTGTAAGCCGACCAACTCTGAGGATCAAGTGTAACCAATTAACTTCAAAACACGTGGCCCCATTTTGTTTTTAATTTTCCAAAACTTCATGAAATCAGTCTATATATATATATATATATATATATATATATATATATATATATATATATATATATATATATATATATATATATATATATATCTTGGAAGCAACTTTAAACTAAGCACAAATCTTTCAAAAAAGTAGTTAATACGTGTTTTTGCAAATCATAAAAAGTGAACGACTCTTAATGGATGACTTTACTTGTCAGATCTTTATTTTCGGAGGTTCGTGCTTTTGCACTTTGTAAACATTTCAGTTTCAGAGGAAAGTAGATCTTGCGTGTAGTCCACAATCCCTTATCTCTAACTATAACTGATCTTGATTTTTTAAATAAAATTTTTAAAAAAATAACGGAACGTGTTACGTTTGACTATCGAACTGTACTATAGTGTCATAGGAAACACGGAACTAGTTGCATTCAAAAATTGGAATCGGTCTGGATTTGGGTAAGAAAAAGAGGATACATTGGTTTGGCTGGTCAGGATTGGTTGATAACGATAGTTAGAATTAGTTATAAAAAAATCTTTTGAATGCTTCTCGTAGTTCTAACTAAAAATAAAGAGAGACTTTGTTTTCATTGATGGAATTTCGGTCCTTCAGCAGTCTTGACTTTGGAACACTCATTTTCGGGATTTGCATCCTCCTCATTGATTAGTTAGATCACAGGAGTCTGATGTTTTATCAATAAAGTACGGCGAATGTCTGACAAAATGAAATACCCTTATCAATAATATATATATATATATATATATATATATATATATATATATATATATATATATATATATATATATATATATATATATATATATATATATATATATAAACATAAGCGCTGTCCGTTACGGATCACTACCATCTCACCTCTGTCTGCGTGGGTTCGAGTCTAAGATTCGGCTAATGTAGTTACGTGAGAAAGCTGTGCTTATATATATATATATATATAATTGATAAGGGTATTTCATTTTGTCAGACATTTCGCCGCCGTAATTTATTGATAAAACCTCAGACTCCGGTGGTTAGATAGATTATTGACGTTTTCGCTCTTTCGAGCACGTACGTCACTGCAGGCTTCTAAATTGAACGGGGGGGGGGGGGGGGGGGGGCGAAGAATTAGACCCTCATCCACCAGGTATTAATGTACTCACATAACACTTCTAAATTTAGCCTCAGGTTGTGTGACTATCGACCTGAATGGAGGGCTTTCATGGGTGGGAATAGATCCACCACGCACTCATGGTCTAAAGATGTGAAGTTTAATTAACCGCGCCCAGTGTCAACCAAAACAGTATTTAAGGTCAGTCGCGATTGATCAGCGACTAAGATGTCACATCGGGACACCTGTGTTGGACAAGGTGGAGAGGGTTTCACATCTCCGTCCACGTATGATGTCCGAGAGAGGCAAGGAAATCGGCAAGCAGGCCATGGATAATGTGTCTTCACCAAAACGCTGGCCCGTACTTATTTCAAATTCCGTCCAGTTATACAACCTGTGCAATTAATCAAATCCGATAAGTCAATAAATTTTGAAAATGATTCATTCATAAAGTTAGGATTTGGTGAACAGAATGTACATACTACTTATCTAATAAATACCAATCAACCAAGTCGGAGAGACTCTAGAGAAAAATTTTTGTATCACGCCAGATAAAACACAACGGATACAAATGTTGACGGTGGTACTAAAGCATGTCAAATAAAGTTATTACAAATAAGGTTTTGTCTAAAATGGTTCTCAAACCTAAATGAGAACCATGCCGTTAACCATTGGTGCGGAATTGAAAGCATGTGTTTCAAAAACGTGTAGGTCCAGAGAATGCCAGGAACGTCATTTGGATGAACTTGCATGTGCTGTAAAATTGTTGTAGCCTATATACAAAAATTAACATGCCCGTCATGTTTTGTCTCCCCCCCCCCCTCCGGACAAACTTTCAATGACGCCCCTGGAAAATGTCCCGGCTCATATCGTTTTACACATAACGCTATTATCAAGGAAGCATCTTTACTGATAAATATATGTTTGATCAAAAGCCCTTAGAAATTTTAAGTTATTGAATTTTTAGTATCATGGTGTTTTCATAGGTTTACATTCGGAACTTAATTATAGTATATTGAGTCTTATAATCCGGAACTACGTTGGCCTAGCGATTAGAGCATCCGCCGCGTAAGCGGGAGATCGTGAGTTCGATCCCCGGCCGAGTCATACCAAAGACTTAACAAAAAAATGGTACAAACAGCTGTCTCGCTTGACGCTCAGCATTACGTGGTTAGTGTTAGGACTGATCGGCCTGTTGTCAGGAATCAGGGTACTGTGATTGGGTGGGACATTATGCTGAATGCCTGCGGCATTATGCCCCAGTGCTACTGCTGGTATAACGGTACCAATTGCGCAAGTCCAGGTGGGTGGAGCTTAAGGTGTAGGGTAACCTTGCATACAGAAATAAACAACACTAGCTATGATTGGTGGATTATGTAAAAGTTGTACTTTCTGTAAGGCTTTTAAAAAAGTTTAGCTCCTTGGCAACATGTGAATTTATGATAATTCCTATATAGATCATATTTGGTATTTTTGTATCATTTTTTGAAAATGCGATACACATGGCTGAAAATAAGTATGTTGTGACTAGATAACTCATACCCTTGTCTAGTTCCAGCAGAGTTATCTCTCTTAAATGCAATGGAGTACCTGGTTCTGTCATTGTCAAATTGACAGTCTAGCATTGTTCTCTATGACAGTGTGTGACATGCAAGCTAGTAGGATAGAAAGTATATTTATTTCACAAATTTAGCATTGAGGTCTATGGAAAAATACTTGGTACAGTGATACCCACAGGTACTCGACGCGAGCTTGATGTGGGGGCCCCGAGTGGCCGAGTGGTTCTAAAGCGTTGTCCGTTATTGATCACTGCCATCTCGCCTCTGTCTGCGTGGGTTCGAGTCTAAGATTCGGCAAATGTAGTTACGTGAGTAAGCTTGCCAGTAGCTTCTCGTGGGTCGGTGGTTCTTTCCGGGGGTTTTTCCGGGTTCTTCCTCCGCCATTAATACTGGCCGCCATGTATATCCTATATTGTGCTGAAAAATGGCGTTAAACCATAAAAAAAAAACAACAAAAAAACGAGCTTGATGTGAAATAAAAAAAAAACAATAATCTAAAGGGAAAAAAATCATGCAGAGTGATAAAAGTACCTTAATTAGATTACCCCCATGACCCATTCAGACATAGGACCCTCTCTATCATACTTCATAAAAAGAGAAGGTTCGTAACTTCCAGATATTTGGTTCCACCCATGACCCTCGATTTCATTCTGCTATTTCCGTATTTAAAAGCACACGACCATTCTATATGGCTTGTTTTACTCCTGAGATATATTTCTATTCATCAAGCCATCATTGGCTTTTCTACATTGTACCAGACTGAGGTTACGGCTTCCGAAACGTGCGATTTTCGCAAATTTTTCATCTTGGGACACGCCCGTATTTTTCTCACTCTGTATGATTTTTTTTTTATTTAGATTATTTTTTTCTACTTCACGTCAAGCTCGCGTCGAGTACCTCAGCACCAGTGAATAAAACTGCCTCACTACAGACATCGTAGCGATATGACTGAAAAATTGTTAAAGCTACGTTAAAAATCCTAATCAAACAAACAAAATAAAAACGTCAAAGTATGGTAACGATTAAGACTTATTTATATTCCTGTAATAGTTGGATATTTTAATAACAGAGTACATGTATCAGGAAAGGTAATACCGTAAGCAACATTCGGAAATACTCAGCTATTTCTGTTATTGACCTCGAAGTTGCGAATAATTGTGCAATAAATAGTAAACGAAAGGTTGGAGTCTATAATTACCGGTGATCTCCCGAATGCTGGAGCCAGCGTTTTATTATTCTCATACAGATTAACAATCAGATCAGAAGAGAAATACACACTCAGCTTGAGAGTCTGAATATGTCGTATACTCACCAGTTTGTAATAGGTAATTTTCATCGTGAAAAACAGTGGTAGATTAGCCATTAGTTATTAGTTTCAGGGGAAAAAGTTATATTAGAATTGTTATGCGGAATTTTAATTGGCCTCTCGGCACAGGAGTCTGACGTTTATCAATAAAGTACGGCGAAACGTCTGACAACATGAATTACCCTTATCGGTAATATAGCTTATTTATATTACCGATAAGGGTAATTCATGTTGTCAGACATTTCATCTAGTCCTACCCGTAAGACGCATCACATGTTGATCTTGATTTTAGACGCGGGCAAACATAAATATCAGCGTCGGGGCTTACATTGTAGGACTAACATTTCATCGTACTTTATTGATAAAACGTCAGACTCTACTTCTGGTAGATACAAGTCTGTGGTATCGAGGTCTACTTTATTTATTATCCATATCACACATTCCTTTCGTATTATTTTTTTTTATTCTGCTGTTGTCTTAATGTATTCTTATTTTATCTTGTACGTTTAATTTAAATCGTGTTTTGAGTATAATATATAAACATCAAGAAGCTGTTCTCTTGCACCAATAATGTCACAGAAAAGAGGTGGAAAACAGCTTGTTCTAAACAACATGGATCTACTGAAGTTTCTTTATGAGTTATTTAAGGTTAAACAGTCCTAGAGTGATGCAATAAGCTGCTGGAATTTGATGTTCGGTCTCAGATATAATTATTTAGTAATTATTTTTCCAATTTTGATATGAAAATTACCCATGCATGTAAAAGAGGTAAATACGTGAACAATATTCCTCATGAGATACTTGTGACTTTACTTTAAAGACCAAAGCAGAGACAACTCAGTTTACAAGTAAAATAAACCAATGGAGACAACAATAATCTCTATTTTATTGCATTGGAAAATTTCTCTATTCACTTTGACAATCAACGCAACATTACATGTCATGCAAAGAAATCGATTTTCGACTTCCAAACACCCAGATATGATTATGTTAAAAAAGAACATGATTTTATTTACTAGATTGAAAATAAACTCAACAAGATAAAAAGTAATTTATTTTTTCTTGTATTGGAATATTTCTCAGTTCATTATGACATACCTGCCATAACATTCCATATCATGTGAAAGACAGGGCATTTGACTCCCAAACCACCTAACAATTGTTAAAAAAACCCACAATTTTCAGTTTATCTCCAGAATCTGTTTTAAATGCTGATAGTAACAAACAAGATTGCCCTGGGTTTATTTTTTAACATTGCTCAACTAAAATTGTTTGATGTTTATATTTGTAATGAACTGTATCTGATAACAAGGCTAGACTGTATTTATAATACATTAGAACCAGCACATTTGAATGACCATTGATGACAATGATGGGGGATGAAATCCTACCAACTCATCAATCCAAGACAGATGTATTGGGTTGAATTCCTGCCAACTCTTCAATCCATGATGGATGTTGTAAGTAGGGCTGTCAACGGGTACCCGGGTAATCAGGTACCCGACCATAGTGAAATACCTGGGCATTGAAAATTAATGACTTGTACCCATTCACAAAAATAAGTTGTCAACAACACTATCAAAATATCATATATCATCAGCAGCACGCTGAATGCCGCAACGGGTACCCGGGTAAGTTTTCCGTGGTTTTTGACAGCCCTAGTTGTAAAGTTGGTATCCTGCCAACTCATCAAACTGTGATGGATGTTGTGGTGTGTCGGTTCTTGAGTAAGACACTAACTCTGTTTGCCAAAATACAAAATAGCCTTACAATTTAAAATGTACAAAAACTTCATGAGAAAATAAACCAAAGTAATAGCTCTAGACAGAAGTTGCACGATAGGAAAAATTATTTCAAAACCTAAAAGTGCTTTTTAAAAATCTTGTTAAATATTTTACTTAACACTTCTATTATTCTCTATATTTAGGTAACTTAAGCCAAATGACAACGGTGGCAAGTCTTAAAACTTTTTTTGGGTTGGACAAATTAAATTTCAGTGGCAAAGAGTTTACAGTTGTTGAGCTTGGAATGATGAAAAATGGCCATCCACTGGGAATAGCTTTTGTGACTGTTCATGTGTGTATGAAGAAACATATGCTGGGATTCAACAAGCAGTAAGTAATTCTAACAAATTAGACTTTGGCTTTATTAGTAAACATAAGTAATTGTAACTAACTTATTTGACTTTGGTTTTATTAGTACACATAAGTAATTGTAACTAACTTATTTGACTTTATTGTTAAATATAAGAATTGAAGCAGGATTAAAAGTTGTCTTTTTATATTTATTATATATAAATAAAAACAATAACATTAATAAATATAATGTATTCTTGGATAAGAACTTTCTTTGGCCAATTTACCCAGGAGTGATGAATGTAGACAGGAGGATAATACAGAGTTGTGCACAATTTTAGCAGTTATCTCCCTTTTAGAAAGATAATCTGCATTTCTTAGAAATAGAAAAAAACTTGGTAGAAATAGAAAAATTGTGATCTTTGACTTTGTTATTTTTAATAACTTATTCCTCTGCTTGTAATATGTTTGATTACTAAGGAATTAGAATCCTTGGAAAGACATTTAATCATTACATCTGTAAAGGCAGGACTTACACGGAAATGTAAACTTGAACAATGTACAGTGTGATCCCGCATTTTTTAGGGATAATGCTTGCTTTGCCAATTTCACAAATCAGCGACAAATTATATACCATCTGGCAAGTTTTTTTTAAAAACCCCAGAATTATTGACTGTTTAAACTTGTATATTTAACCTTGGCTTTGGAGTGAAGAAGTTCAGAGGCATCATGAAATGAAGCTGCAAACTTGATATAAAATGCACTGGAATTTATATATTGTAAGTTGTCAATATACATGTGTTTTTTTCTGCCTAGTTTGTATTCATTAATGAATAGCACACATTTTTGCTTCAGTTTTTATTTCCCACCCACTACCAGCCCACCATATTTTTGGTAAATGCATTATTTTCTTCAGCTAACTGACTTATTTGGTTGTAACACAGTTCGGTATATAACATGTTTGGATTCTATGGACCCCAATTACTGTGCTATAGCGGGGTCACACTCAGAGATGGCCCTGGGTTTAAAAAAGTTGTCGCCAAAAATGATGCAAACCTCAATATTTTGTTGACAGATTTTAAATAATGTTGCTATTTTCATAATACAGTACTATCTGTTTATCTCATCATCCTTGGGACAAAGGTAATATTGTCAACAAAAATGAATGTTTAGATGGAGCAGGGGGGGGGGGCTGAAAATAAATTTAGAACTTTGCATGCAAGTGAAATTTTAAGAGATGACCTGTTGTCAGTGACCAGGATTTACTCAAAGAAAAACAAATGGAAATTTTGATTAAATGAAGACAACTATTCTGTAATACACTTGTATATTGACAACTTACATTTGTGTAGTACACTCCAAAATGTGTTAAATAATATACATGCGTACACATGGGCTCTTATCATTACTTACAGTTTACCTATCATTCATGTGAGCAATGATACGAGCCTCTGTGCATGCATATAAAAATTTGAATGTAAGAAAATTCATGTGTCTGTCAAATCCCAATAGAAAACACAACTAAAACATATATATAAAAAAATTGTATGTCTTTGTTTGATCTTCATCCCATAGTCAACAAATACATTTCATGAAGCAATTCACTCTGATATTTATTATCAAAGTACTACTTGGCTGTATAGTTGTTTATATGCTATATGTACATGTAGTTAAATTGGCTTAGATTTTGGTCAGCCAGAGACAAGTACCATGATGCTGAGGCTACCAAAGGAAAGAGGCTATTGACAGGGAACCAAAAACATATTAACAAATTATAAAGTTTTAACAATCTTGCGTGATGTCCCACCTTTATTTAACTTGATGGCCAGATAACTATTGTTCAGAATATTTGAACATTAATTTGGGTTTTAAATAAACATTGGTAGCAATCATGATCAGGAACTTTTTGGCAAACAGGAACTTTTATGGCACAATAAATTTGTTCCAGTCACTATGAAACATGAAACAATGGTTTTATTTAAATTTGTTGCAGGCTTTCTTTGATTAAAGGTCTTTGACTTGCTTTGTTAAAGGAACATTTGTTATTGAAGCTGCTGCTACAGGCGGTCTTTGAAGGACCAAACAAATACTCATATGTTCTTGCTGTGGCAACATCAAATAATTGTAAAACATTGAGGGACACATAATTTTATGTGTCGTTTGCTTAGTGTATGTACAGAATGATCAATGCTTAAAATTTAATCAGGTTTGGTTGACGTTTCAGCAAAACTATTGTTTTTCGTACATTTTTTAAAAAGCAGTGCCAGATTAAACCCTGTGGAAGCTCTTAGTTAAAATCTTGGGTTCCACCCCCACGCCACCCCCGCAAATTAACTCCTATCAATATTATGTTGATCCATTGTCACGGGGACCCTAAAAGGTGCAGTGCCCATAGGCTGGTGCCTGGTCGGCCTATTGGGTAATCTGGCACTTCAAAAATGAAAAAATTCCCATTCCCACCTTCAGAAATGGTTGAATGTAGCTTGTCAGGTAGCATGACTATTTGGGTTATATTACAGCACTGAGGCCAGACATCAGCATAAGCAGATTATGATATATGTATGCTATGTTAGGGTGGTTTGTCAATATGAACAAATGATTTGTTATGTAAACAATAGATTCCAGAGCAATTTATATCCAAGTTTGTGGCTTCCTGTCTTGGTACCCTTGAATTTCTTAACTGCAGACCCAAGGCTGTATATTCAATTTTTAACAGCAAAAAATATTGTTGCCAAAAAGATCACCAGATGGTATATCTTGTCACCAGTAAGGAAACAAATTCATAGTTGCGACATTGGTGAAGCCCAGGATAATCTCTGGCACTGTACCTAGAGATTTTGAGGATTATCCCCACTCTTTGATTATTTTGTAAGATAAGATTGTGACCAAAATTTTACAAGTTGTCATCTTGTGTAGAGGAGTGTTGTCATGTATATATAAGTGTCATCATCATTGCAGAAGACTGTTATCACCTGATGTAGAGCAATGTTGTCATCTTGTGTACAAGAGTGTTGTCATTTGTATTCGAGTGTTGTTAAATATATAGAAGATTATTGTTACCTTGTGTAAAGGAGTCTTGTCATCCTGTATAGAAAAGTGTTGTCATGTGAAGAGTGGTTTTATCTTGTGTAGATAGGTATTGTTATGTTTTTTGTAGAAAGTGTTGTCATCTTGTGTACAGGAGTAGAGTTCTTTATCCATGAGCTTCCAGATAATAATGCAGTAACACAAATTCTGTCTCTCTTGTTCTTTTGATTGAAGATATTTGGCATTGCACTAAATGTCTCTCTCCCTGTTGCTGCGTTTGATGGGCAACTTTTATGACAAACTTTCTGTCTCTGTGATCTATCTTTCTGTTTCTACTGTGTACTGTAATACATTGACATTTACTGAGTCATATGTCTGTTGTGGAAGGAGAATGTGTGTAGCAGCATCAAGATCAATTTTCTTCCATACATTGTATAGGGGAATTAAGAATCATTTGACTTGAAGAGTTTGTAACTCTTCTCTATTTTTAACATCCTCAACTAGTAGACAGTACACTGTTTAGTATCAGATACCAAATTATGTTAATGGAGATGTGAAATGTATACGATGGTTCCCTCCAAGGTTTGAACCCTGGACCTCTGGTGCCATCTTCCAGTACAGTGTTATTCACCCATCTAGTACAATGTTGCTAGCCACTCTAGTATGGTGTTATGAGCCCATCCAGTAAAGTGTTATAAACCCATCTAGAACAATGTTACAAGCTTATCTAGTTTGGTGTTATGAGCCCATCCAGTACAGTTTTTATATACCCATTTAGTACCATATATTACAAGCCTATCTAGTATGGTGTTATGAGCCCATCCAGTACAGTGCTATGAGCCCATCCAGTACAGTTTTATATACCCATTTAGTCCAATATTACAAGCCTATCTAGTATGGTGTTATGAGCCCGTCCAGTACAGTTTTATACACTTATCTAGTATAGTTTTATGATTCCATCCAGTACAGTGTTATGAGCCCATCTAGTACAATGTATGAGTCCATCTTATACTATGTTATGAACCCATCCAGTACAGTGTTATGAGCCCATCCAGTACAGTGTTATGAGTCCTTCCAGTACAATGTTATGAGTCCATCCAGTACAGTGTTATGAGCCCATCTAGTAGAATGTTATGAGTCCATCGATTACTATGTTATGAGCCCATCCATAAAGGATAAATGTATACTTAGGAGCCCAAAACTTACAATGACCTTAATTAAACATTGCTGTAATGACCAGCTTTAAAATTATTTTTTTAAAATTATTAATTCTTTTAAATGGATTGTTGTAGTTACACTGTTTTTTTTAACAGACAAATCTTCTAATGCTACTTATGCACACACACACACACACACACATGCACACATGTAGTCATATAATAGTGTGGGTGGTATTATAAGATCCTGATATATTGGAAGTCTCAGGAAACTCAAATTTCCTTTTCAGGTATCGAATGTTTAGACACTTATCTATTGCATATTGGATTAATTAATACAAATACCCATCCCATCCCATACCATTTTAGTAGTATTTGAGTTTTCTATTGGATTAATGAATACAAAAATACCCATCCCATACCATACCATTTTAGTATTATTTGAGTTTTCTATTGGATTAATTAATACAAGTACCCATCTCATACCATACCATTTTAGTATTATTTGAGTTTTCTATTGGATTAATGAATACAAATACCCATCCCATCCCATACCATATTAGTATTATTTGAGTTTTCTATTGGATTAATGAATACAAATACCCATCCCATCCCATACCATTTTAGTATTATTTGAGTTTTCTATTGGATTAATGAATACAAATACCCATCTCATACCATACCATTTTAGTATTATTTGAGTTTTCTATTGGATTAATTAATACAAATACCCATCCCATCCCATACCATTTTAGTATTATTTGAATTTTCTATTGGATTAATTAATACAAATACCCATCCCATCCCATACCATTTTAGTATTATTTGAGTTTTCTATTGGATTAATGAATACAAATACCCATCTCATACCATACCATTTTAGTATTATTTGAGTTTTCTATTGGATTAATGAATACAAATACCCATCCCATCCCATACCATTTTAGTATTATTTGAGTTTTCTATTGGATTAATTAAAACAAATACCCATCTCATACCATGCCATTTTAGTATTATTTGAGTTTTCTATTGGATTAATGGATACAATAATACCCATCCCATACCATACCATTTTAGTATTTTTTTAATTTTCTATTGGATTAATGAATACAGTAATACCCATCCCATACCATACCATTTTAGTATTATTTGAGTTTTCTATTGGATTAATGGATACAATAATACCCATCCCATACCATACCATTTTAGTATTTTTTGAGTTTTCTATTGGATTAATGAATACAATAATAACCATCCCATACCATACCATTTTAGTATTATTTGAGTTTTCTATTGGATTAATGAATACAAAAATACCCATTACATACCATACCATTTTAGTATTATTTGACTTTTCTATTGGATTAATGAATACAAAAATACCCATCCCATACCATTTTAGTATTATCTGAGTTTTCTATTGGATTAATGGATACAAAAATACCCATCCCATACCATACCATTTTAGTATTTTTTGAGTTTTCTATTGGATTAATTAATACAAAAATATCCATCCCATACCATACCATTTTAATATTATTTGAGTTTTCTATTGGATTAATTAATACTAATACCCATCTCATACCATACCATTTTAGTATTATTTGAGTTTTCTATTGGATTAATTAATACAAATACCCATTTCATACCATACCATTTTAGTATTGAGTTTTCTATTGGATTAATGAATACAAATATCCATCCCTCCCATACCATTTTAGTATTATTTGAGTTTTCTATTGAATTAATTAATACAAATACCCATCTCATACCATACCATTTTAGTATTATTTGAGTTTTCTGTTGGATTAATGAATACAAATACCCATCTCATATCATACCATTTTAGTATTATTTGAGTTTTCTGTTGGATTAATGAATACAAATACCCATCCCATCCCATACCATTTTAGTATTATTTGAGTTTTCTATTGAATTAATTAATACAAATACCCATCTCATACCATACCATTTTAGTATTATTTGAGTTTTCTGTTGGATTAATTAATACAAATACCCATCCCATCCCATACCCTTTTAGTATTATTTGAGTTTTCTGTTGGATTAATGAATACAAATACCCATCTCATACCATACCATTTTAGTATTATTTGAGTTTTCTGTTGGATTAATGAATACAAATACCCATCTCATACCATACCATTTTAGTATTATTTGAGTTTTCTGTTTGATTAATTAAAACAAGTACCCATCCTATACCATACCATTTTAGTATTATTTGAGTTTTCAATGTTTAAATTTTACAGGGTTCTAGATGGGCACACAATAACAGTAAAATTCCTGCATTCTCATCAGTATCTCTTAAAGTGCAAACAGTGGGTGATGAAGCAAGATGGAGTAATCAGCTCAAGAAGTCTAAGTCCCAAATTTCTCAGCAAATCTTCACCTTTGACGAGCAAATTTAAGTTATATGACTTTGGAGCAAATTTACTCCAAATGAGTATGCTGAAAGATATTGACAATATTAAAGCCAAGGGATATCACTGTGGTAATGCACATTTTTGTTCCTATTCACCCCTTGTCCAAAATTTATCTCAACTAATTATCTCCACTAAGTATCTCATTGAATATTATCTTCATCTTATTTCTCTGTTTCCTTTGTAGTACTTTAACTTTTTTTAATGTAAAATTTTCTGCCTCTTGTCTTAAATGTCATTTTGTTTTAGACCACAGTCCTTCTTTGAATTGATGGGACAAAGTTTCATGTTTTTATTAACTCACCTCATTGTAAGGCAATGTGTCCTGTGTCTGTCATCCCTTGTGCTCTATCAATATTTGCTTGTTACCACTCTTGTTTTCAATCCAAATTTGATTAAACATGGATTGCAGGCTTATATCATCAATAATTTGATTATACATGGATTGCAGGCTTATATCATCAATAACCTGATTAAACATGGATTGCAGACTTATATCATTAATAATGTGATTAAACATAGATTGCAGGCTTATATCATCAATAATTTGATTAAACATGGATTGCAGGCTTATATCATCAATACTTTGATTAAACATGGATTGCAGGCTTATATCATTAATAACCTGATTAAACATGGATTGCAGGCTTATATCATCAATAACCTGATTAAACATAGATTGCAGGCTTATATCATCAATAATTTGATTAAACATGGATTGCAGGCTTATATCATCAATACTTTGATTAAACATGGATTGCAGGCTTATATCATTAATAACCTGATTAAACATGGATTGCAGGCTTATATCATCAATAACCTGATTAAACATGGATTGCAGGCTTATATCA
The DNA here is from genome assembly GCA_029339505.1 of Unio delphinus. Classification (NCBI taxonomy): domain Eukaryota; kingdom Metazoa; phylum Mollusca; class Bivalvia; order Unionida; family Unionidae; genus Unio; species Unio delphinus. The sequence goes on along the minus strand of JAQISU010000038.1, from coordinate 1,416,501 downwards.
TCAATAATTTGATTAAACATGGATTGCAGGCTTATATCATCAATAACCTGATTAAACATGGATTGCAGGCTTATATCATCAATAACCTGATTAAACATGGATTGCAGGCTTATATCATCAATAGCCTGATTAAACATGGATTGCAGGCTTATATCATTAATAATTTGATTAAACATGGATTGCAGACTTAAACAGGCTTCACCAGTTAATATGTACTTTGCAGATAGTGATGTATGTGAGGTGAAGTTGTTTGCATTTGTAACATGCACAATGGAGATAATGTTGGCATATCTCAATGCTACTTTGATGTAATGTGGCTGATATTTCTTTGGATACTGCACTTGTGGAAATTGTAAATGATCTAAGCGCATGGTATAACAAAATGGATGCTCCCATGTGCTTGAAAAATTAGCCAGAATTAATCAAAAATACACTAACTTTAGCAGTTATTAAACTAGGGAAAACGAATTTTGCTGAAGTAGGCAATAGCAGCTTCTGAAAGTGCAATGAACAAATTACAAAATATCTGAAAAGTAAAAAAAGTTATCGGACCATTTTTCTACCATTTACCTCTGAAGTCCAGGGAGTGAAAATGACTATGCGGAGCTAGCAGTTTGTTTACATGAGCACATCTTATGTTAGCCCAAGCTGTATACTCTAAAACCTAAAGTACACCCATCAATCATAAATCAAAATAAAGGGAATTGAAAGTTCTTCTCCCAACACCTAAGATATACAAAGTCTTTATTACATTGCCAGTATAACCAGTGAAGAAATCCCAGAAAATTATTTTTCTTTAAAATTCTAACCCCCCTATGCAAAGTACGAAACTGTAGAGCGCCACCTATATCATCAATAACCTGATTAAACATGGATTGCAGGCTTATATCATCAATAATTTGATTAAACATGGATTGCAGGCTTATATCTTCAATAACCTGATTAAACATGGATTGCAGACTTATATCATTAATAAGTTGATTAAACATGGATTGCAGGCTTATATCATCAATAACCTGATTAAACATGGATTGCAGGCTTATATCATTAATAATTTGATTAAACATGGATTGCAGGCTTATATCATCAGTAACCTGATTAAACATGGATTGCAGGCTTATATCATTAATAATTTGATTAGACATGGATTGTAGACTTATATGGACATACAGTACATCATAATTAATTTTACTATATGTTCTCTACATTTATTTCTCAGTACTGACCTTTCCACTTTTCCACTGTGACAATAAAAATAAATCATATTAATCTAAAATACCATCAAAGATGACTTCACAGTAACGTTTTTGTCAAAGGTTCACCAGCATTTTTTTGAGAGGCTGCACTGTACACAGAGCAGCATGTAAACTGAACAGAGATTTCACTTCCGGATCATCACCAAGTCGTTAGTACTCACTGTGCACTGTCGCCGAAATACACAAGACAGCCACTCTCTGAGCTCATATTCTCAAGAATAAGCAACTACCTTTAAATCTCTACCAAAAATGGATAAATATAACTCTTCTATCACCACCAAAATAAGAGAGGAAAATATGTTCTAAAAATAGACTAAAACTACCTGTACATTCATGGGTACTGAACTGGAGATACTAATTGTGATGCGATTCCTAACATCATCAGTAATTTAATTAATCATGGATTGTAGGCTTATATCATTAATAATGTGATTAAACATGTATTGTAGGCTTATATCATTAATAATGTGATTAAACATGGATTGTAGGCTTATGGGGGCGCTCACCAGTTAGTATGTACTTTTCAGATAGTGATGTATGTGAGGTGAAGTTGTTTGCATTTGTAACATGCACAATGGAGATAATGTTGGCATATCTCAATGCTACTTTGATGTAATGTGGCTGATATTTCTTTGGATACTGCACTTGTGGAAATTGTACATGATCTAAGCACATGGTATAACAAAATGGATGCTCCCATGTGCTTGAAAAATTAGCCAGAATTAATCAAAAGTACACTAACTTTAGCAGTTATTAAACTAGGGAAAACGAATTTTGCTGAAGTAGGCAATAGCAGCTTCTGAAAGTGCAATTAACAAATTACAAAACATCTGAAAAGTAAAAAAAGTTATCGGACCATTTTTCTACAATTTACCTCTGAAGTCCAGGAAGTGAAAATGACCATGCGGAGCTAGCAGTTTGTTTACATGAGCACATCTTAAGTTAGCCCAAGCTGTATGCTCTAGAACCAAAAGTACACCCATCAATCATACATCAAAATAAAAGGAATTGAAAGTTCTTCTCCCAACACCTAAGATATGCAAAGTCTTTATTATATTGCCAGTATAACCAGTCAAGAAACCCCAGAAAATTATTTTTCTTTAAAATTCTAACCCTATGCAAAGTACGAAACTGTTGAGCGCCATCATTAATAATGTGATTAAACATGGATTGTAGGCTTATATCATTAATAATGTGATTAAACATGGATTGTAGGCTTATATCATTAATAATGTGATTAAACATGGATTGTTGGCTTATATCATTAATAATGTAATTAAACATGGATTGTGGGTTCATATCATCAATAATTTGATTGGCTGATCACCCTGCATCTGATTGGATCTAAGTTTAGTATGTTTGGAAAATAGACTTGAATTATCAAGACCAGTACATATTGATTAGGATCTGGCATCAGATTGACTCTGCTTGGTAATGCTTTCTTTACCATTTCTGATTATTTTTTTTAAAACTTGGTAAAAGGCTTATCCCAAACCAAAATGTCAAGCTTAGTTTTGCAAGCTTGCGCAAGTTTATTTTTGCAAGCTTGCGCAAGCTTGTATTTGGAATTGCCGCAAGCTTGCGGCAAGCTTGTATTTGGAATTGCCGCAAGCTTGTATCTGGAATTGCAGCAAGCTTGCGCAAGCTTACGGCAAGCTTGTATTTGGAACTGCCGCAAGCTTACGGCAAGCTTGTATATTTGGAATTGCCGCTAGCTTGCGCAAGCTTACGGCAAGCTTGCGCAACCCAAACAAAAATTGCAAGCTTATTTCATGCACTCAAGTCATTCCTATTTCCACACATTTTTAAAACCTTTTTAAAAGTTCATTCAAACTTGTTGTGTCCTGGTCTGTCAGTAACCCTAAAGTACAGATGCCATGTTTTGCAAATATAAAGCTAATAAACTTCAACTTTGTAAAAAAATCACAATTAAAATAACATTGAGCATTAAAAAGGTAACAACAATTTCAAACAATTAAGTGCAGTACATGATATAAATTGTTGATGCCCTGTGATCTGTAGCACATTTATGATAACTTCGTTGAAGCTAGCTTCTGTAAGACAGTTACTCGGGCTCTCCTCCTAATTCCTTTTTAAAATGTTTCAAAACAAAAGCATATGAGTTATCATTTGTGATTTTAATGTTTGGAAAACGTGTGCAAATTAACTCACCAGTAACATTAGTAACTGAAAGATAAAGGTTTATTTCGAAAAGAAATTTAATAAATATAATTTCGATCGAATTTTATTAAGGTTTTCTCTGGTATTTATATATGTCACAAGTTCATGCTGAGTTGTGTGTGATGAAGCAGGAACCTGATGCTTATCAGTAGTGTTGTTCCGATTATCGATTATAATCGATCATCAGTTGGTTGAGCAGATAATCGATTGTGAACTCCATAATCGATTGTGTGTAAAGGGAGACTACTTTTTAGGTGTATGCAAAGCACAAGGTTAGTAAAACTCGCAGCCACTAAAGTTGACCTGAAATTTATTAATTCCCTTCACAACTACAAATATGAAACCTTATGATTCATAATTAAGAACATATAGTCATTATTACATGGTCAAGTTGTTAAATTGTTGAGTTCATACATTTAAACACATTTTGTTGATTTGTTTCAGTCAAATTGCAACATCTTTTGTAGTATTTATAAACAATGACAGACAAGAAAAACATGTCCTTCTATACTTTAAATTATAGACACATCACATATGAATGAAAGAATTTCGGGGGATTGTAGCAATATTTCAGTCACATATGACTGATCAGCCATAAAATGTTGTGTTAATTTAACAAAGTTGTAGAACAAACGTAACACATAATGTAATATTATTGTCAGGTTAAAGTATACATGTCATTAAAAGAGATTACTCCTGTACATTTATAAACATATTGAACTCTTGATCAAAGATAACTGTTTAACAAAAATTAAAATTTGCAATTAGTAACCGATTATAATCGATGATCAGTTGGTTAAGGGGAACCGATTATCGATTATGAATTTCTGACCGATTCCCATCACTACTTATCAGCGTTTTCGTGCGCATTCATGCCTAATAGCGAAATCACATTACACAATTTGCAAAACGTCGTTTTCTCCGTTACCATATGGCTTCATAAATCTACACAAGACGGCACATTGTCCTTCCAGTTGTTTCCTTCTCTTTTTCCTGGAGAAAATTCTGAATATTCTCTTTCCTAACCTGATGCTTATTAGCGTTTTCGTGCGCATTCATGCCTAATAGCGAAATCACATTACACAATTTGCAAAACGTCGTTTTCTCCGTTACCATATGGCTTCATAAATCTACACAAGACGGCACATTGTCCTTCCAGTTGTTTCCTTCTCTTTTTCCTTGAGAAAATTCTGAATATTCATCTTTCCTTTTTAACATGATTAGAAGCTGAAGATTACGAAGACGAGATTCTTCAACAACGGTAACTTTTTGCGAAATCAAATATGGCGGATAAAGACACAGTAGCCTCGATTTCAAATGAACCAATCGTATTGTAGAACTGCATTCAAATAGTATACATATGATAAATTCTATCAAAATAGAACCAAATGCGCGTTCTAAACTGAAAATTCCAAAGAAACTGTTATTATTTACTTTAATAAAAAAACGTATTTTTTGCCCCCACAAAACGTATACTGTATTCAGGTCCGACATCATCTGACCCTGTGTCAGGTATACCTCATATTCTGGTACAAGTTTGATTTTCTTACATGGCTGTTTTGTGGAATTGCAAAAGTTAAATTATGACTTACTAAATGCTGAGAAGGTTAAAATTTCCTTGACCTACCTGCATATTTAATGATTAAATAATGTAATCTTATAGTTGAAATGTAGTGGAAAACAAATATGTTCAGCAAAAACATTATGATAATTTTCATTGTTCAAGTTTATTCATTCACTGCAAGCATGTGCATGATAGTTTGATACATGCATGGTCTCAGTCTTTTACAAGAATGGTAATATATGAAGAAACTTATTGCAAGCTATTTTAAATTTATTTTCTGACACATATAAGAAAACTTGAGCAAGTTAGTTTTACTTTCTGAAGAAAAGAAATAAGCTTGCGCAAGCTAGTTTTACTTTCTGGAGCAAATATATAAGAAACCTTGTACAAGCTTGCGCAAGCTTGTACAAGCTTGCGGTAAGCTAGTTTTACTTTCTGAAGCAAATAAGAAACCTTGTACAAGCTTGTACAAGCTTGCGCAAGCTTGTACAAGCTTGCGGTAAGCTAGTTTTACTTTCTGAAGCAAATAAGAAACCTTGTACAAGCTTGTACAAGCTTGTGGTTATATCCAGCTTGTTTGCCTTAAGCTTGCACAAACTTGCGCAAGCATCCTTTTTTAGCTTATAAACATCAAATCAGCTTATCGCAAGCTTGCCACAAGCTTGCGGCAAGGATGCATTTTGGTTTGGGATATCATGAAGTTTCAGATGAGTTTTAATATATGGAAGATCAGATATATCTGAATGAAATTCATAATAGAATGAAATTAGCACAGAAATTTTTAACAAATCCCATGTTATGTACTGGTAAACAGTGTTTATATTTCAGCCACTCAACTTCTGTGTTATGTAATGGTAATTGGTGTTTATACATCAACCACTCAACTCATGTTTTGTACTGTTAATGGTTGTTTATACATCAACCACTATACTCATATGTTTTATACTAATGATGGGTGTTTATATATCAACCACTCAACTCGTATGTTTTGTACTGGCAATTGGTGTTCATATATCAACCACTATACTCATATGTTTTGTACTGGTAATGGGTGTTTATATATCAACCATTCAACTCACATATTTTGTACTGGTAATGGGTGTTTATATCACAATCCACTCAGCTTGGATGTTTTGTACTGGTAATTGGTGTTTGTACATCAACCACTCAGCTTGGATATTTTGTACTGTTAATGGATGTCTAACATAAACCACTTAAATCAAAGGATTTTTGTAAATTGTTGTTGTGTCTAGTAATACTACCCATTTTCTTAACTATATGTCACTCAATAACAATACAATCACTTCCAACAGCATTGTTTTGTGTCATTTTGGTATACATTATGTACAATTGGAATGGTTCCATAATGTTTTCATCTCTGTTGTTATCGTGGTATCCTCAAATTAGATGCTCCATTAGCATTTTAACAGTCTGGTTCTGATACAGTGGACTGCATAAAAGATATTCTGTTTGAACCCAAAATGCATTTTATGTATGATCTGTTGTTTTGATTTGGATCTAGATAGTCCCTCAAATGGAAACCATTATTGTTTTGTAGAAAGACATATGTCTAACTCTATTTCTCTTCTTTTCTGGCCATATAATTCATTGCAGTGTTCTTAAGCACTCAACAGTACCTACAAATGTCTGGTCTGGAGTTTTGATAATTTGTATATTAAATTGTTTCCAGTCTGTGATGTTATTTGATATTAATCCGTCATCATTAGGCAAAAGTAACTAACATTCATACAAAAACTGGAAATACATAGAATGCATGTATGTACATGTATACTAATTCCGCTAACTCTTGTAAGTTTGTAATACCACAACTAAATGTTGACATCTTCGGTACCCAGTGTAGATGGTTCAGCCCAAACTCCATGTCCAAGTCATGAATCTTTGCATTGATTTGTAATTGTAAGATTTTATAGGGTAGTTTTCAAAATTGTTCATTGGTCCACAAGTGAAAAATTGAGTTTCAGTGTAGGAAATTTGTATTTTGTTAAATATTTGGAGTTAAACTGTGTGTGCTGCAGGACAAGGATATGGTGGTCGTCCGGTTATTGTTTTTTAAATCTGAAGTACATTATTTAACATAACATTTTTGCATAGATTAAATCTGAAGTACATTATTTAACATATAAAGTTGCATAGATTAAATCTGAAGTACATTATTTAACATACAAAAGTTGCATAGATTAAATCTGAAGTACATTAATTTAACATAAAAAATTGGCATAGATTAAATCTGAAGTACATTATTTAACATAAAAAATTGGCATAGACTAAATCTGAAGTACATTATTTAACATACAAAATTTGCATAGACTAAATCTGAAGTACATTATTTAACATACAAAGTTTGCATAGATTAAATAATAATAATAATGAGGACTTTGCATAGCACCTCATCTTTAGAAGCTCTAAATGCTTTGCAACATCTATAATGATATGACTACAAAGAATAAAACAACCTTAAATTAGAAAACATAAAAAATGCTGAAAATATTTAAGGTAGGAAACATTATTAGGTCTTTAAGTTTGTTCTTGCAGTCATAAAAGGTGAGTTTTAAGAGCACTCTTGAAAGGGATCACTGTGTGTTTGTGTTTAATATCAATGGGAAATTCATTTCATGTTGCTAGGCCCTGCTATGCAAAAGAATGTTGTCCATATGACTTCATTTTCATAGTGGTAATAATGAGTATACGATTGTCAGAAGAGGGGCTTAGGTATCTTGCTTACTTGTGCAATTCTGTTGCTAAGTCATTGTCAATGGACTTCATGTAGATCACCATACTGAATACTTCTCATGTCTCATTGGTTAATTGGTTTTGCTTGTTAGGGGTAGAGACTCTTTGAGAAGAAGGCACTTACTCAAAATACTGTTTAGCTGGCTAATATGCCAAGAGTTAAGGAAGGGGATTGATGACACTTGGCTGGCAAAGATGGCATGGTTGTCGTATTCAAATTACACAAGAACCATATTATTCATGCACTAGGCAGTAATGCAAAGAAAACTACAATCTTTGTATTTTTAATCCTTTTGATTTGCAAAAATACAGATGGTCCAGTACATATACATTTTTGCCAGTTTAATACTAGTGGTTCTATCCATGTTTAAAAGAAATCATTTTAAAAGTGTTATTTCAAACATTTTTGGAAAAAATGTTATCTTAATTGTATGATTTATTGTCATTGTTGTCAGCATTGAAATGCCCCAGTATATTGCTCTCAAATGAAACAGGTTTATAGGTCAAAGTTTATCTATGTATTGTATTCTAAGCCCAAATGCCGTAAACAAAGATGATGTTGTTGTTGTTTCTCATCAGCATAAGATAGGCCATATATCATGGAGAGAATAGGTAGTGGAGTAAGAACATTGGTTGAAAACAATTGATCAGATACTTAGCTTAAAAGTCATTTTAGCTCCGATTATTCCCCTTTGGGAGTAATTGATTGCTTTGGGAGTAATTGATTGCTTTGGGAGTAATTGATTGCTTTGGGAGTAATTGATTGCTTTTGAATGGCATTGAAGGAAATATTAATCATTACTTACACAAATATTAAATAAAGCCAATAACATACTTTTTATTCAGAAATGACAATTTGTGAGGTACATTAAAGTTATGAAGTAATATTTTAGTCAATTTTGGATTTCTTAGCAATATAATTACAGTTTGAACATGGCTAAAACTGGTCTGGTCGGTACAGGTACAGGGTGTCCACTATTTTTGTCCACTGACATCAGTAACCATTTTGGTCATTTAATGCTAAACATTGACTAGATCACAAGTTATTTTTATATTTCCAAAAAGTCTAATTCATTTTGCAATGTTTGAAACAGGTGTGACTCTCGTGGTAATACCAGGTTACAATATCACACAAAGTAAAAAGGCGTTGGAACTTTGCAAAGAATACTCAGGAGAGCTGTACCACACTGCTGGTAATAGATTTATTTTGTTAATTTTTTAAACACAATAAAAAAGACATGACATGAAAATTTCTAAGTAAACATTCATAAGCTGCAGTAGGCATCCAAATAGTGTAAGATTACAAAGGTATTCTCATTGTTTGATTTTTAAAAAAATCAAATTTATTCTAAAACTTTACCCTTTCTGTCTCCCAGATATTGTAAAGAGTAATAGTCATTGATAAATGTAGAATGGACATCATAATTAATGGCTTGTGAATATTTTAGTATCCATTTATGTTTGATAATTGTCAAATTTGATCAAATTTTTCTGAGTTATGGCCCCTGTTTGACTAGATTCATATCACTTGTCATGATTCTGACATCCAAATTCTTCAAATGAACCAAAATTATTGTGTAACTTTGTCTCAAGAAGGTCTTGGATGAAGTCACTAAATAGGCAGATTTTTAATGCTTTTACAGAGGTATGACCTTTGACATGATTAGAAATTTCTTATTAGATGTGAAAACTTTTACTTTTTAAAAAGTTTGATTACTATTTTCTCTGAAGCAGTATTTGCCCAAAATGAAATCAATAGACTATTCATGTACTTGGTATTTTTTGGTTTGGGAAAATTATTTATAAATACTAGTGGCAACTTCTTTTTCAATTTTGAATCAAATGGATATGTAATTATATGTTATTTGTATCAATTATGCAATTGTATTGTAGAGTTTTAGACTACTAGTAATGAGTTTAAATGACATTTTTGCTTAGAAGTAAAAAATAAAATGAAAAGTAAAAATGCTTTAGTGAATGAGGAAAGTATCCACATTATATTGCATCCCACATCCTTAACTGTTTTCAGGTATTCATCCACATTTTGTAGATGAGTATAATTCAGATTCCATAACAGTGATCAGAAACATGGTGCATGAGCATTGTATCGCTGTTGGACCAACAGGATTGGACTTTACTCATGACTGCTCATTGTCAAACAAGAAGAAACAAAAAGAGCTATTTGAAGCACAGGTAACTCATTCAGCTCCAGCACTTTCAGTATCACTGCTATTCTGCCCCAGCAGCACTAAGCTGTGTCTAGCTGCTTGTGCCTCATATAGTTTTACCTGTTTAGACAATTCTGTAAATATCATGCACATGCATTCACTCTTACCTCAATTTCTCTTCTTATATTCCAATAACAATCCACAAAAGTTTCACCAATTATTCCAAATGAGTCTACACAGTATCTTTCATATCTTATATATACACTATTTACAAAGTTAACACAATCGCTACAATCTAATGTGCTTGAGTTATCGAGGGAGTAACTAATGTAACTAATTTCATTTTAAGTAAATAGTCCATAGAAAACAGATCTGACATCTAGAACCATGCTTTAAATTGTAACTAATGATGTTAGATAAACAGTATGCACACCCATATATGCCAGTCTCTTATTGGTTGGAACCACTCCAGTGGCCTAGTGGTTAGAGCGTCCGCCATCGTGGGTTTGAGCCCCATAATGCCCCAGTGCTAGACACAGTGGCATCGCTAGTGGGGTGCGGGGATTGCGGACCGCACCAGGTGACACCAACTCAGAGGGGTGACACCAAAAGGAAAATTTTAAATAAAGTAAGTTTAATGTAAAAATAACTATAACTTAATGTTGTTACAGTTCTTAAATACTTTTACCTTCTGACCTTCAATTAATTTGTTTTTGTTCTTGTCATTTTTATACTGTGGACTTATTTTAAGAAGAAGAAATCCATGGTGAAAGTCTGGAGGGGTGACACCATGAGTTTACCGCACTGGGTGACACCAACTTTAGTGATGCCACTGGCTAGACATCACTATAAACTGTCTCACTGCAGACATAATAGCGATATGACTGAAATATTGTTAAAGCTACATTAAAAATCCTAATCAAACAAACAAACAAGCAAAGTTATTGGTTGGCAGATCTGGTTCTCTGCATGGTTTACTTGAAATCATGGGTTGTACACCACTCCCTCGATAACTTGCGCACATCGGGGTCCAAAAACATCGACCACACTATAAGTGAGACGCGAGTTATCGAAGGACCTATAATAACAAAAGGATTGATACAAAGGCAAAAGGGTGGGTGGGTGGAAGATTTTTTAGTTTTTAATACTCACTTTATAATCATGCTGTTATTAACTGTGAATAAATATCTCTTCATAATGGTGTAGATTATTTTTTCCTCATAGAGAAACATTAATTTCAGGATATATTACCGTATATTGAGGAGTTAATCGAAAACATTATTCCACGTGGTTTCCGTTCAATCACAGGAGTCTGACATTTTATCAATAAAGTACGGTGAAATCTCTGACAACATGAATTCCCCTTATCAGTAATATATATATATATATATATATATATATATATATATATCTATATATATATATATATATATATATATATATATATATATATATATATATATATAAATATTACCAATAAGGGGAATTCATGTTGTCAGAGATTTCGCCATATTTTATTGATAAAACGTCAGACTCTTGCGGTTCAATTAACACGTGTACCGATTCACACATTGTGTATTACGTCACTAATTTTTGTGCTGAATTGGATATATTCTTGTTTTATTGTTTGATCCAAATTAGACGTATTTGTTTAATACAAAAGATCGACTCTCTTTTCGAGAAACAATGTCGATTGATCGATTCATATACAGTGTATATATTTGATTGCGGCAGAAGTAGAATGAAAAATTTGAAACAGTGTAAATTAGAACACGATAATACAATTGCCAGTTGTGATACGCTGGACAAATGACTAGACGTTTTGAAAAAAATCAGTTAATTTTGTGTTACTTCCTGATTTCGCTGCCGTCAAGCAAAATCATCACTTGCTTGATTCCATGCATCAGACATAAGTGATAAAACAACACAAGTATCTTTTAATGGATTATTTTAGTGCAACAAACACTTCACCAAGTTTGTTGATCAAAACAAAGCTAGCAGGTAATTAGGTTCTCACGGAAGTACTCACGGGTTTCGATGTGAAGGTTGACTGACTCTTTTCATGTTTTCATAGAAAAGAATATGTTGCAATTATAATGTTTACACTGAAACGGAAATAAAGGATTATAATGTGATTTTCACACAGCAAGATATTTAATTGCTGTTTATTTCATTATCTGCTGCCACCTGTTAGCATTTACCAGAGTTTTTCATTGATAGCTATTTTACCAGACTTTTTTATTTACGGCGTATTGATGACAGTGTATCAACAAATAAACCCAAATATAATGTGATATCTTATTTTTTGCAAATTTCACAATATGGAATCAATCTTTGTGGACATTAATCACCTTTTTTATGATAAAACGAAAAATGTATTAAGGTTTAATTTACCAATTCTTATCGTAAGTTTTTCACGTTCAGCATATTTTCAAAAAATTTTAAAATATTTTATCTTTGGAGAAAAATCAGGATCCACGCCAGACTTCACGTTATAAGCGGGTTCGCAGGTTATCAGGGCGCGAGTTATTGAGGGATCGGTGTATGTTCAGTAAACATTCTGATCTGCTTGAAGTTTTCACCATGACAGATAAATGTTAACCATGTTGTAAAAGAATGACCAGACTTGCAGATGCTTCCACAATTTCTGATTTGTATGATTGGCTGTCTTTTTGCATTATGGTCATATCTAAAGATTGGTGGTCATTTTGAAAAGTGCTAGATTTTGAGATCAGGTCCATAAAGTACTGGAAAAGTCAATGAATGTGTGTGCAGCAGTCCTTGAAAAATGCTTGAATTGTGAAGTATATACATGTATAAGTAATGCCAAGTAATAAATAAAGAGTTATATGTTGCATTTTTTGAAAGGTATTCAGTCAACAGTATCAGCAGTCATCGTAAGTCACACTGATGGACCATTAACTTTTATTCACAGTATTTGTTGTAGTTGTTGTTATTGTAATAGTGTTTAACACCATTGTTCACAACACAATAGGTCATACATGGCAGCCAATATTAATGGTGTAGGAAGAACCCAGGAAAACCCCTGGAAAGAACCATCAACCCACAAGACGCTACTGGGAAGCTTTCTCACATACCCACATTGGCTGAATCTGAGACTCGAACCCATGCAAAGGTGAGATGGCAGTGATCCATAATGGAGAGTGCTTTAGACCACTCGGCCACTCGGGGCCCCCTTTACAATATTCTAAAAACAAAGTCTCAAAATATTTGATTTTAAGAAAGTCTGATCTCAGTAGACTTAATACAAAGTTCATCTCCAGTGTTTATCTTGTTTAAAAGCAAAGGGAAAATCTTCTGCTATTGGTGAATATTTGTAGATTGGTGTAGAGCTATCAGTGCTAAGGTAATCTTGAAGTCTTGCTAATTATAACTTGGTTTTTCTTGGGAAAGTTATTGGAAATCAAGTGTTTTAAATTTAAAGTCAGTTAAGGTCAAATGTTGTACTTATATGGTTTTGTCAACAGGGATTTTAATCATTTCCATTATTTACCCTTCACAGATATTTCTCCTAATGAATGTGTCTGACTTTCCCATGATTCAATCTACATTGATATTATTCATTATGCCTGGGTTAGATTTTTCCATAATTCAGTCGATATAATTAGATATTTCTCCTAATGTATGTATCAGACATTCTGATGATTCATCCATTTTTTCAGCTTTCATGGATATTTATCCTAATCCCTGGGTCAGACTTTCTCATTATTTAGTCTTTATTGATATTTATCCTAATGCCTGGGTCAGACTTTCTCATTATTTAGTCTTTATGGATATTTATCCTAATGCCTGGGTCAGACTTTCTCATTATTGAGTCTTTATGGATATTTATCCTAATGCCTGGGTCAGACTTTCTCATTATTTAGTCTTTATGGATATTTTTTCTAATGCCTGGGTCAGACTTTCCCATAATTCAGCCTACATCGATATTTCTTCTAATGCCTTGGTCAGACTTTCCCATAATTCAGCCTACCTTGATATTTCTTCTAATGCCTGGGTCAGACTTTCCCATAATTCAGCCTACATCGATATTTCTTCTAATGCCTGGGTCAAACATTCCCATACTTCAGCCTACGTCAATATTTCTTCTAATGCCTGGGTCAAACTTTCCCATACTTCAGCCTACGTCGATATTTCTTCTAATGCCTGGGTCAGACTGTCCCATAATTTCAGCATACGTCAATATTTCTTGTAATGCCTGGGTCAAACTTTCCCATAATTCAGCCTACATCGATATTTCTTCTAATGCCTGGGTCAGACTTTCCCATAATTCAGCCTACCTTGACATTTCTTCTAATGCCTGGGTCAGACTTTCCAATAATTCAGTCTACTTTGGTATTTTTCCTAATTGATGGGTAAGACAAGTTTGAGAGTTATAAATGTTCTAGTCTTTTTTGTAAAGTTTGCATTTTATGAATTACATAGGTAAAACTTGCTTGCGAAATTGGAAACAGACCCATCTATGTGTACGAGAGAGGTGCACACTCAGAAGCTCTGAAGATTTTGACAAAGAACAAAGACAAGTTGGCAGGTGCACTTATTCACAATTTTTCAGGGACACCAGAGCAGGCAGAGGCCTATGTAAAGATAGGATGTTACATAGGAGTTACAGGTAAGGTGCAACAGAACAATCTTTGGATTACTTAAAAATAGTATGTTACATCAGTGTTACAGGTAAGGGATGTTACATTGGAGTCACAGGTAAGGTACAACATAACAGTCTTTGGATTACTTAAAATTAGGATGTTACATCAGTGTTGCAGGTAAGGGATGTTACATTAAAGTCACAGGTAAGGTAAAACAGAACAATCCATGGGTTACTTTAAAATAGGATGTTACATCAGTGTTACAGGTAAGGTACATTACATTGGAGTCACAGGTAAGTGACAACAGAACAAGCCAAGGCTTATGCAAAGATAGGAAATTATATGTAAGGGGCACAAGAATCAAGCCAAAATGTATGCATATTTCGGATGTTACAGTTTCAGGTAAGGTGCAACGGAACAAGGCATGGATTACATAAAGATAGGATGTTACATTGGAGTCACAGTAAAAGGACAACAGAACAAGCCAAGGCTTATGCAAAGATAGGATGTTACATTGAAGTTACATGTAAGGGGCACAAAAATCAAGCCAAATTTATGTATAGATAGGATGTTACAGTTTCAGGTAAGGGGCAACCATGGATTACATAAAGATAGGATGTTACATTGAAGTTACATGTAAGGGGCACACAAATCAAGCCAAATTTATGTATAGATAGGATGTTACAGTTTCAGGTAAGGGGCAACGGAACAAACCATGGATTACATCAAGATAGGATGTTACATTGAAGTTACATGTAAGGGGCACACAAATCAAGCCAAAATGTATATATAGATAGCATGTTAGTTACAGTTTCAGGTACATGTAAGGGGCAATGGAACAAGTCATGAATTACATAAAGATAGGATGTTACATTGAAGTTACATGTAAGGGGCACACAAATCAAGCCAAATTTATGTATAGATAGGATGTTACAGTTTCATGTAAGGGGTAATGGAACAAGTCATGGATTACATAAAGATAGGATGTTACATTGGAGTTACAAGCTGGTAACCACAGAACAAGCCAAAATATATATACAGATTGGATGTTGCACTAGAGTTTCCAGTAAAATGTCATTAATATCTGTGTATAAACACTGTTTTGTAGATTAAGATCTACCATCACAGAATGTGTCAGCAAATCAGGGCTAATCACTAGAAGTCGCAGTGCCCCCAAATACATTTTTTTGTATATAGATCATTTTTTACGATAGACGCTACTCCAAAATTTAAACTCAAAGGAAAAGAATCCTCAGTTTGAAGAATAAAATGTTTTTTCCCCACGATTTGACTCATTTTTTATGGTTTTGCATGTGATTTTTTTGTTAGATACAGAGAAAATGTGCTCTGTATGCCTTTGCAGTTGTAGGCATCACTGATTATCTCATCAATATTTGACCTGATGTCCAATGTTAGTAGCTAAGTAACTATACCTCAAAAATATGTTTTAAATCATCATTGTTTATATTTAATTGTCACTGCTAATAAAGTAAATGGCGGCTGATATTTCAGGGCAACAGCAATCTGAGCATATTAATTAGCTAGTACCTACAGTCGTAAGAACTGTACAGTGTACAGGATTGGGTACTGCAAGAAGAGGGGCACATGTGTTAAGAGACAGCAGGGCATATCAGTTATTTTGGAGTCAGGTATCCATTATTATGTATAGGTTTTATAATTTAGAATTGAGAAGAGTTTAATTGTACAAAAAAGGATCCCTTTATGTATCTTTAAATTTTTTAAATTTAAAGTTTTAAATTTATATATCGCTGGAAAATGAATGTTTGAAGCTCAAGAGCAAGTTAGTAATGGCGATCTAAATGTGTGCTTGATCTTTGTCCAAGATTGAGAAATGTGGATAGAATTTTTGTATACCCGACTTTTGTTGTGATTGTGATTGAGAATTGTAAATAGAGTTTTGCCTACCTGGCTTATGTCATGGTTTTAAGTAGTAAACAATATTTACTAGAATCTGACCCCAAGAGTTAAAGAATTGGGGGGGGGGGGATTTTGGTTTTCCAGAAAAGTCAGTTATGTAGCAAGTCAAGTGGGTATATATATATATATATATACAGTCGAACCCACTTATCTCAACCTCGGTTAACTCGCCAACCCTATTAAGTCGACGTCTTTGAAGTGGAACCACCAAATTCTCTCTTTGTCTTAGCATTTTTTCATCGGTTATGTCGATTCTTTTATGTCGCCAAACACTAATATCTCGAGCACAAAAGAGGGCCAAATTTGCCACTTAACGTCAGTTATCTCAATCGCCGACTTTGGAATCAATCAGTACACAAATGATCCTTTGTTTGTATCGACAACCCATCTTAGCAGTGCATTGTTACATCATAATCTGCTTATGCTGACATCTGGGCCGATTACTGTATGCTGTGACAGTCAACCATGCTACCGTACTATACCTACAACTGGCCAACTTCTGAAGACGCGAATAGAACAGATAAAATTAATGGAATGGCTAATCCTTCTGTTTGTTGGCTGAGATATGATAAAAAGTTAAAACAGATGTTCTATGATATATGTATCAAGGCAAAGTTCATCAATTAATTTACAACTGGCTGTGATATTTTAAGGAGTATGTCACCAAACATAAATCCAGGCGGTGTAAATAATATTTGTGCATTTTACTCATTGATCTTTTCCTTTTGCCATCAATCCCGTGTTACGGTTACAGAGACTTAAACTCTGCAAGAAGAAATAGCAAACAACAAATAAACAAGTTTTGCATAATTAAAAATAATTATTTATTTCTCAAAATACAGGAGTGAAAGAATCCCTATATTGGGTGTTAACTTATGCTACAGTAATATATACGGTCCAATATTGCCAGGTGTTGACTCGTGTAAGTTTCTTTTGTGGGAATGTAGATCCTATTTTGCAAGAACACGGTTAGCCATCACTGTCCAGGAATTACGAGATTACATAGAAATCGACAGACATCATTACTGATGGCGTGATCACTGATGAAGACATTGTATCAAGTGTGCAGTCAGCACAGGCAAGCACATCTGCATGCTGCAATGACAAAGAAGATGAAGAAGATGCGGACGAAGATTTGGAACCAATTCCCTCAGCTGGTGAGGTGGTAGAAATGCTACAGAAAATTCGACGGTATGGTTCTTTTGTAGGAGATGAAACTGTTTTAGACAGCATAAATAAAATTGTAGCTTTTTGTAAAAACGAACTACACCCCACACGTTTTTTGTGATTTTGTGAGCGATCTTTGTGTTTGCAATGTTGGAGAATATAATAAAGGTTTGTATCGAGAATCGACGGTGGTTTGTATACTGGTAAATCTCTGCTGTTAGTTGGTGCACATATGCCTTTTGTTGTTAGCAAACATGTATGTACATTTTTATAGCATGCCGATCGCTTCATCAAACAAATTGCGGCAACGCTGGTGTAAAAAAAAAAAACTTCAAAAACACGTGCATTACATTCTCATTTATTAATGTACATCATGTACATAAAGAAATTTCAAGCACATGTTAATATATTGCCGCCATATTGGTTTTCGTTTATCTCAATCATCAGTTATCTCGAAGCTTTTTGGCAAACCCCTAGGCCGGCGACATAACCGGGTTCAACTGTATATATATAGTAATTTTGGAAACAATTATTCATTCCCCTGTTTCATATTAGTCTTTGGGAATTTATGATCAGTGTTTATATTGTTCAGATATAGACCTAGATGAACAATTTTTTAAAATTATTCATTGAAGTTACAAAGTACTCTTTTACTTTTTGGACTAAAACATTTCTTTGGGATTAATGAGAACTCTTTCATAGACATTCTGGATTGTTTCTATTTGGTACATTGGGCCATTCCAGACTATTGCAACTTTCTATTCTTTTGGACTTTTGATAGGATATTTGGGATTTAATTCACAATACTTTAAGTGAAGTGTGTCTTTTTACTTGTAACTTTGAGAAATAAATTTTTTGTTAATTTTACTAAACTTATTGGGTAACATTCTTTCAGTTGGCAAGATTGAGTCTTAGCAATACATGTTTATTTTTGTTATGCATCTTAAAAAGAAGAACAAGTTTGATATGAAGTTGGGATGTACATCGGGGCTATTAAGTCAAGATGTATTCATAGTTACACATCAAACATGCTTTTTTTCCCCCAAGTTTGGAATACAGCAAGAATGCAGTTTTATGTTTATTACATGCTCCTCTTTTGCACACACACTACTGCTTACGACTTAAGACCAGCTTTTTGTTGCTTTAATAAATCAGTTCACTACTAATTACAACTTAAGACTAGCTTTCTGTTGCTTTTCAAAATCAACACACTACTAATTACAACCTTAGACTAGCTTTCTGTTGCTTTTCAAAATTAACACACTACTAATTATGACCTTAGCCTAGCTTTCTGTTGCTTTTCAAAATCAATACACTACTAATTATGACTAAAAACTAGCTTTCTGTTGCTTTTAAATATCAACACATTTCTAATTATGACTAAAAACTAGCTTTCTGTTGCTTTTAAAAATCAACACATTTCTAATTATGACTAAAAACTAGCTTTCTGTTGCTTTAAAAAAAAACAGCACATTACTATTTATGACTAAAGACTTTCTGTTGCTTTAAAAAAAAACAGCACATTACTAATTATGACTAAAGACTAGCTTTCTGTTGCTTTAAAAAATCAACACACTACTAATTATAACTAAAGACTTTCTGTTGCTTTTAAAAATCAACACATTTCTAATTATGACTAAAGACTAGCTTTCTGTTGCTTTAAAAAAACCAACACATTACTAATTATGACTTAAGACTAGCTTTCTGTTGCTTTAAAAAATCAATACATTACTAATTACGACTTAACACTAGCTTTCTATTGCTTTTAAAAATCAACACACTACTAATTATGACTAAAGACTAGCTTTCTAATGATTTTATAAACCATCACACTGCTATGAGTAAAGACCAGCTTTTTGTTGCTCACCTCAATTTTAAGTTAAACCAATACATATCAGCCAATCAGATTTCAGGATTCTAGACTCAGTTTTAAGTCAGACCTATACATTTCAGTCAGTAAGATCTCAGGATTCTCACCAAAACTTTAGGTCAGACCTACCTACACATTTCAGCCAGTAAGATATTGGAATTGTAGACTCAATTTTTAAGTCAGGCCATGATTTCACCCAGTAAGATGTCTAGATTCTCACAGACCAGGCCTGGAAATATAGGATCTGTGTTGGGGCTTGGACTGAGACAATGAAATCCCAGCCATTTGGTTATATTATTTGTCTCCCCACGAGGCTTGTCCGAGTGGGGAGAAATATAATGTAACCCCACGGCTGGGATTTCATTGTCTCAGTCCAAACCCCAACGTAGATTATTTTTCTCACCCAATATTATCCTTTAAAGTAAAAAGAACTCTTTAAAAGTGAGCATGTTGCAATGTTTACATGTGGTGCATGAATATAAAAAAGCTAATGAGGGCTGTAGTGTGACCGTTGCATCCGAAGTACACAGTTTATACGCTTGAGCAAAGAAAAATAAGAACATAAAACGTCGCATAGTAATGAGGTATTATCACATTTAATATATGGATTTTATATGAAATTAACAATAAATAGTAATAATTTATTAGAAAGAAACTGTTTCCTTTCATCATTTCCAATTTTGAGTACCCCACACTCCCATATAAAAGACCCTCGTCACCCTCCAAATATGTGGACCCCAGAGGATAACAATGTGCTAAACTTTCAAGTTCATGGATTCTTGGAAAATTTTCATATTTCTGTCTTGGAAATATTGCAAGTGATGCAGTGAAATTTGCTTATGGATTAGTGTGTTGAGGGATAAATGATTCTTTCTGGCTGGTAAGTGTATTATTTGTCAATTCAGCTGGAGCACAACGGAGATGCTCAACAAAATTATAATAGAGCATGTTTGACATAACACATTTCTGGCTGTTGCTAAGTTTTCCATTGTTGTTTAGAGAGTTGAGATGCTATGAAGTGTATAGGTTTATAGTCTTATATGCATGGCTCAGTGTTTTCCGACATAGTTCATTTCAAACACCATTGAGAATTTTATCCTATCTGTCGCACAGAAACTTTTCAGGTCAGCTTCATTAAATGTTGCTAACAGTATATACAGAAACCAGAAATATTGTCCAGGATTGCGCTGACAATAACAGCAGTGGCAAGGCTGAAGACAGTTTGGAAAGACAGACCTCAGTCAGCTCAAAAATCAGACTGATGCGCTCCTTGGTTGCATCTGTATTCCTATATGCCTGTGAGTCATGGACCCTCACAGCGGATCTCGAAAGGAGGATACAAGCTGTTGAAATGAGATGCTTTCGAAGCTTGCTCGGCATTACATATAGAGATCATGTCACAAATGAGGAAGTGGGAAACAGAATTAAGCAAGCCATTAGGCCCTATGAAGAGCTATTGACCATTGTGAAAAAGCGCAAAATGAAATGGTATGGACATGTCACAAGATCAACAGGGCTTGCTAAGACAATCATGCAAGGTACTGTGCAGGGAGGGCGTAGGAGAGGAAGACAGAGGAAAAGATGGGAGGATAACGGGATAGATAGATAGATAGAACAGTATATACAATGTTTCACGCGAAGTGTTTACAACAAATTCAGTTGCTTTAGCTATATTTAATGATCAGAAAATGTACTGAGCTAGTCCTACATATAGGATAAACTTGACCATGCTAGTTTGAACGGACTAACATAATATCAAAACCTCAAAATAGTTTGTGTGTGTGTATTTGTCTGTATCAAAATGTTTTTGTTTTGCTGTGTTTTTAAGACAGATTGGCCTTAAGTAACTATGCTTTGGTTATATATCATTTGTTGTTGTTGTTGCTGTTGTTGTTTTATTTGAGATCATCTATGGCACAGCAGAAGATAAGAAGGGTTTCCGTTGTTAAAAGTAGTTCTCAGCGCGTGGAGACCATGACTGAGACGATTGGTCTGAGATGACCAGACTGAGATAGGAAAAGTAAGGTTAACAAAACAGCTAGATTTCTCTGTCGCTTGGGTGAGAAATCATAATCTCCTGAATTGAGATTTTGCTTGGACCAGTTGCAAATGACATTACATCTGAAAGGTGATTTCTGATTGGCTGATAGTGGAAGCTTCATTTCAAACCCAAGCTCATAGTGTTACGATCTAAAGGCATGGATTCTCAACAGTTAATGTATACCAAGATCCTGTGAATTCAGTAACATATATATGTGGTACCATTTTTGCTTGGATTTCATAGTTGCTACGCAGCAAAAATTTAAAAACTCAACACACTATAATAGCTGTTAAGACAATAGGAATCTTTTTTTCTGACTGAAGGTTTGCCATAATTTTAAGTTCCGGAATCCATTGTCTCCTCATTGGTATTTTTGTCATGATTTTTTAACTTCTGTCAAACTGGAATCAAATGTTTCCTCATCATAAGATTTGCCTTGTTTTTATAACCCAACAATTCATTGGTGTTAAGGCAATAGAAACCCATTTCCCTATCAGAAAATTTACTATGATTATACAACCCAACAATTCATTGGTTTTAAGGCAATAGAAACCCATTTCCCTATCAGAAAATTTACTATGATTATACAACCCAACAATTCATTGGTTTTAAGGCAATAGAAACCCATTTCCCTATCAGAAAATTTACTATGATTACCGTATACAACCCAACAATTCATTGGTTTTAAGGCAATAGAAACCCATTTCCCTATCAGAAAATTTACTATGATTATACAACCCAACAATTCATTGGTGTTAAGGCGATAAAAACCAATTTCCCTATCAGAAAATTTACCATGATTATACAACCCAACAAACTGTAATACATGATGTAAATTGGCATAAAATGTTTACATCAATTTCAGACATTTATTTCTACCAGAGCAGGCATATATGGAAATTGAAGACCTGAAATGAAAAGACTATCTAATAGAAATTTTTCTTTTTAACAGGCGATTCAGTTCTTCTTCAAAGAAACAACGGGATGAAATTCAGTGAATTTCGGGGAAAAGTTCCATTAGAACAGATATTACTGGAATCTAATGGATTACCCACTCTCATTCATAAGCAACAAGTGGGCCTTCAAGCTTGCAAAGATTCCAAAACAAATGCAAATCATCCAGTGAGTGTTGTGCAAGTCTCTTTTCATCTGGCAGAATCTTTTAATATCAGCATGGAAGAAGTAACCAGGAAAATAAGTGCAGCATCAATGCATTTTATCTGGGATCTTTCAAAATCAAAACCACGTACAGCTACAAAATGGAAAGGCACATATTTTGAAATGTATACTTTTGGTTTTCTTCTATTGGTTTTGTTATTTGTGGTCATTGGTTTTCAACAATTGGTTTGTCTTTAATGCTTCTTGGAAGAGAACCACTGTGAGATGTACAGGTATGTTGCATTTTGGAAATTTTATACAACTTGTGTCCGGTAGTGTTACATATTTTGTGTGCAACAGTTCCATCAGAGTAGTACTGCCATCAAGTAGATTGCACATTTTTATCCAAGAGCCACAAATGGCACATCAATATGCCCTCCAGCTTGCAAAGATTCCAAAGAAATGCCAAGAATACCATGAATATTGTGGCAATTTTTGGGGGCTTTCCTACAAGCTTGTACTATTAATATGGAAGAATGAACCAGGAAAGATATTACAGTATCTGTACAAAACCATACTAGTGTAAATCAAGCTTACTAAATCCAATCGCTTCATGTTTTGTTGGTTTGGTTACACAGCTGCATTGACCTGTGTGCTTGGTGAATATTTTCTTGATTTCTGTTTATAAATCCACCCATCAACCTCATAAAAAAGTCATTCATTTTATTGTAGATAGTAAAGTACAACAGATAATTATTTATAGACCTCCAGTTGTAAATTAGAGCAATAAATTTCACCAAATAGCAATATGTTTACAAATTTTCTTGACAAAGCTTATGTGAGATAGTCTTTAATATTTACATCCAAAGAAAGGAGTAAGCATTTGTTCCTGTGGTTCTTATTCCACTTGATATTAAAAACGGGTGGCGTAATTAATGCGGATTAATAAAGAACAATGCGGTACCAGCAATACAGTAACAAGTGTTGGTAGCCAAAGTCAATATCAAGGTTTAAACAATTGCGGCAACTGGCTTTGATTGTTGTTGGAAACCAAAGACCAATTTATCAATTACTAGTATAATCAAAGAGAGACAATGAAATGACAGCTGGTTAAGAATGAATATAGGTGATGTGTTGACATTACAATTTGCAATTTGCTTTAAACTGAAATGCAAAATTAAATTGGATCACTGATGATCTAAGAGTAGTCCATCTATATATCTGATTTTAGTTTAGTTTAAACTATATCTAATTGAGGTGGTCCCGAGTGGCCATGTGGTCTAAAGCGCTTTCTGTTATGGATCACTGCCGTCTCACCTCTGTGTGGGTTCGAGTCTAAGATTCAGCTAATGTAGTTATGTGAGAAAGCTTGCCAGTAGCTTCTCGTGGGTCGTGGTTCTTTCAGGGGGTTTTCCGGGGTTCTTCCTCCAGCAATAATACTGGCCGCCATGTATAGCCTATCTTGTGCTAAAAAATAGCATTAAACCCTAAAAAAAAAAAAAAAAAAAAATTTTTAAATCTAATTGAGAAACTTTGCCAAATACAAGTATTAACATATGATTTTGAGGGATTCAGTAGAATCCATATCCATAGTATTTTATAAATAATCATAGAACACTCGAGTTATTATGGATTACATCCCTTTGTAGGATAAATTAGATCAATAAAAAGCTATGCCAGTAATCGCCTGCTTGTGTTCAACAGTATACTGGAAAATCAAATATCAATGGACCAGTTGCTGAAATGTGATCAGGAAGAATGAGGTATGGTTAAAAAGGATGAATAAAACAAAATTATTTCATATCTTTTTTTAGGAACAAATTAGTACAGTACACTAAAGAGTATACCGGTAAACCTATAAGTGTGATATGTGGCCCAGTGAAATTTTCACGGGTATATGTTTTCTTTTATTTCATGTTTGAGAAATTATAAAATACACACAGAATGCAAACTAAATAATGACAAAACTCATAAATATAAACGCAGTCATATTTATAACAATTTATTGAAAGTAATTTAACAAGAATTTGTACTTCTATGTGACCTATTTTTGATTATGTCAATTATAGAGCAATTTGATTAGCATAACAGATACCATTATCAATATACAAGTCAATGCAATTTCATTGACATAATCCATTTATAAGTCAATTCAGAGTATAAGAAAAAGACCTGACTTTCAAGTAAAAAAGTATCAACTTATAGGCTGGAAAATATTGTAACCTATTGCTTTCACCGAAATACTTTTTATGTCTTGGTTGGTACAAAAAGAAATGGGGTCAAATATTGCCTCTACGGAACTCTTGTTGAAAATCTTGTTATTACTCATTCCAAATCGGATTGTCTCATCAGCATGGAATTTCATTCAGAAGACTTTTTATGATTTTCTTGTTTGTCCTAAATGAAAATGATGCCAATCTGACAGAATATGTCAACCACAACATATAATTTGAAAATCTTGTTATCACTGAAGAAGATTGTTTCAACACTCAGCAGTTGAAAGTAAGAAATAATCTCATTCTGAATTCCTTTAAATTCTTTTCAGTATGTAGAATGCCAGTCCCTTTCAGGTACTCTTGTTTAATATTATTGTTATTTTGTGCCAGTCAGTCTATAATAAGCTATATGGGCTTGCCATATAAATCTTACAGCAGACAAGCAGTCTTTTATTTATAATTGACTAGGTCTGTACAGGATACTTGGTCTGTACAGGATACTTGCCTTGTTGATCCACATACACAGGAAACTTATAGTATAAGCCCATATAACACAGTTACACAGTACACTTGCAGTGCTAGCCCAGATACACAGTACACTTGCAGTGTTAGCCCAGATACACAGTACACTTGCAGTGTTAGCCCAGATACACAGTACATTTGCCTTATTGGCCTACAATCACAGGACATTTGCCATATTAGTCAAACCATATACATGTATTGGCCCTTATTAGAAGTGCTCTTTTAAATTAATGGAAGTAAAAGAGCCCAGAAGACTTTATTTTTGAAAAAATGTTCAAAAATTCTGAATGAAATCAAAATTATTATGAAATATGATTGTATATGTCAATAAAAAATATGTCACATTGGATAACAAATTTCTTGTATGGCAAGCACAAATCTCGTACATTGGGGCTTTTGTATTTGTCACTTAGGTTGTCACGGATTGATGTAGTTTTTATTCAGGAAATACATGTACTCCGGTTTTGTTTATCGTGTGCAACGATACCTGAGGGTGATTTTTATATATGGGCAGTTGTACTTCGGAATCGTGAGTACAATTCGCTCTATGCAGGGTGTTCTCGATATGGAGAATGAATCCGTATAAATACTATGCTATATGTGAAGGATCTTTACATTACTAAGGGTTTTGTCAACAAGTGGCTGGTTTAAAGGACTGTAGCTGGAGGGCTATTGATCCGAGGGAGGGAGGATTGGCACAACTTTAGCTGTAGGGGTAAGTACATTTTTGATACTGAGTGATAGCTTTTGTATTACTATATTTACCTTTGCATGTTTGTTATATAGTTTTTACACAGCATAATGCGTGCATTTTCTACTCTTGTTTGCAGGCATTTTAGATTGGTAATGTAAAGCTAT
Organism: Unio delphinus; assembly: GCA_029339505.1. Lineage (NCBI taxonomy): Eukaryota > Metazoa > Mollusca > Bivalvia > Unionida > Unionidae > Unio > Unio delphinus. Next base: position 1,390,264 of record JAQISU010000038.1, on the reverse strand, counting down.
ATTTTTTAAAAATAGAATTGTTTATTATTCAGCATTATCGAGCAGGGAAGGTTTACTATAGAACCTGTCATTGTGATAATAATATAGTCTTTATAATTTGCCGTGTATAATGTCATTACGTTATGTCTATATCAAGGTTAGTACACGGTGTCGGGTATATTTTCAGCTATTGGTACGAGGGTGTTAAATGTCCGGGGTGTCCGGAGCTGTCAAACGTCGGGAGCTGTGTTTAAATGCACTGGTGTGTCCAGAGCTGTTAAATGTGCCGGAGTGTTTCATGTCTAGCGTCCGGAGTGTCTAATGTCAAGAGTGACAAGGGTGACCCAGCTATAGAGCTGTCTAAATGACCAGAGTGTCAGGAGGGTCTAATATTTGGAGGGTCTGAAGGGTCTAATGTTTTATAGTATTCCGAGTGTCCGGAGTCTGTAGAAATTGTGAAGTTTAATTGTACCAGCTGTGGAGCTGTATACTAATAGTTGATTATATATATTTATTTGTAATTTGTTAGCCGTGGGCTAATATGGGTTTGCAGAACCCAGTATATCTTTTGGGACTGGAAAGATAAGTCATTATCTGTCCCCTTATTATTTTCAAATATAGTTTCGCTACTTGAGCGTATACATTTTTACTATGAGTAATCCTGCATTGTTTACTACGTGAGTGAACTGTATTCATCTTTTTTGTATATTTCTCTGGGGTTTTTGTATCATTGTATCATTGATTTGTATCACTGTATCATTGATTTGTATCATTGTATAATTTGTTAGCATTGATTTGTATCACTGTATCATTGATTTGTATCATTGTATCATTTGTTAACATCCTCGAGTCTGTACGTAATTATGTTTAATTATATCCTATATTTGGATTACACTACGCACGCATTTCATTGTTTTGCTTATATATATATATATATATATATATATATATATATATATATATATATATATATATATATATATATCGCCACATTAAACCATAATTTTTATATCTGTATCATAAAACGTGTTCTGTTATCAATCCGAAATATCCGTCCTGGTCATCTTGTTACATAGGTATATGCCCTAAAATCACCAGTTGATGAGAAACTATAATAAATACTGTCTGATGTTTTGTTTCTCGACTATTACAAATGCTGTAAGTGTTGTCTCCCTTGCAGAAGTGTTCAGCATTGGACAAACAAAAGAAGACTTCAACAGTCCTGGGCTCCTTATTCGTTGGAGAATTAGAGCATCAAATTAAAATTGCTCATTACAATACAATGAGGCCAAAAGTTTTAACCTGCACAACAATATTTAGGTGACTAAGGTGAGATTGAGATAAGGGAAGTGAACAGTATTCATTTTACTGTCAGTGTAAGTATTTGCCAAGATTTGCAGTCTTTCCAAGTAAGGCTTTGACAGAATTTTGCTATGAGTATTGTCAGAGCACAGATAGTTACTGCTGTGTTTAGTATTGAAGCAGAGATAGCTTTTACTGCTGTGTTTAGTATTGAAGCAGAGATAGCTTCTACTGCTGTGCTTAGTATTCAAGAACAGATAGATTTTACTGTTGTTTATTGTCCGAACACAGATAAATTGTACTGTCCTTCTAAGACTTTGACAAGATTTTATTCTCTTTCCAAATTAGACTTTGAGAATGTTTTACTGTAATTACTGTCCAAGCAAAGATAGTTTTTACTGCTGTATTTAGTGTCAAAGCAATGAGTTTTTACAAAATGAGAAGAAAAAATGAGCAATAATTACCAGTTATTTTGTATTTTTTCCCCAACATTGGTTTCAGTGCCCTAGAGGTTACAGTGTCCACCTCAGATGCAGGAGTTTGCGGGTTCATAACAGGTTGACTTATACCAAAGACTTATAAAAATGGTATTAACAGCTGCCTCACTAGACGCTCAGCATTAAGAGGTTAGTGTTAGGACCGGTCAGCCCAATGTCAGGATAATGTGACTGGGTGGGACATGATGCTACATTATGTTGTTATTAATATTTACATTACCTGATGAGTCTTATACATACTTTTATACACTACTTTTTTTAAATAGAAACAATTTTAGCTATGTGTTTGATAGTAAGAGAACAATAAATATCACTTCCTGACCCCATCTTATCATTGAAAATGCTCATCAGAGGCGTGGCTAGGGGGGTGCAGGGGGGTACATATGTCCCCGGGCACCAAGGTACAGGTGTGCCGAAATGAGGCTTACAACGTTACATTATAATAAGTAAACAAGGGTAATAAATCGGTCACATGATCGCTGGGGCACCAATTTTATAGTTCGTCCTCGGGCGCAAAATATCATAGCTACGCCTCTGATGCTCATATACATCAAGTAATAGGTGTAGTAGGGTTTAACACCATTTTCCAGCACACAATAGACTATACATGGCGGCCAGTATTAATAGTGGAGGAAGAACCCGGGGAAAACCCTTAGAAAGAACCACCAACCCACGAGAAGCTACTGGCAGGCTTTCTCATATACCCACATTAGCCGAATCTGAAACTCGAACCCACGCAGAGGTGAGATGGCAGTGATTCGTAATGGAGAGTGCTTTAGACCACATGGCCACACAGGGCCCCTCATATACATCAACATTATTGTAAATGTATATGTATATCTTGGCATCTGTACATCTACTTGAGACATTAGCATAGCACCAGATTCAGCTGTTCCTTCTTTTTGGCTCTCTTTTTTTCTGTGCTTTTATTCCCGTGATCCTTAGCTTTGCTATCACCCTGCATGACAGCTAGGCGCCAGGTGGGATGGTCGTTAGCAAAGCTCTCCCAGTTGTAGCACAGGCGTGGATATCCAGTCGGTCGTGCACTTTCTGCTGGCTCCCCATATAACAGGTCCTTAGGAATGTGGCCTGGGTCCATTCTCTTGACATGGCCGAGCCAGCAAAGGCGCCTCTTGCTGAGAATGAAGAACAAGCTGTTGATGTTGGCGCATTCTAGAACCTCTGTGTTGGGTACTTTGTCCTGCCACTTGATGTGCATAATGCACCACAGACATCTCAGGTGGAAGCTGTTGAATTTTCTCTTGTGTGTTGCATAGGTGGTCCATGTTTCGCTGCAGTAGAGGAGTGAGCTGAGCACACAGGCTTGGTTGACACGCAGTTTGGTCTTCTCTGTGAGGTTGGGGTTGTTCTATACCCTCTGGTTAAGTCTGGCTGTCACTACAGCTGCCTTGGCATTCCTGCTGTTCACCTCATGATCAATTGAGAGTGATCTGGAGATGTTGGACCTGAGGTATGTGAAATTTTTGACAACTTCCAAGTTGTACTGTTTATTGATGATAGAGGGAGGGGAGTCTGCATCTTGCGACATGACGTTCGTTTTCTTCAAGCTGATGGTCAGTCCAAATTCCTTGCAAGCAAGCATTGGAGAGGCGGCATACCAGCTGCTGCAGTCCACGTGGGATGTCAAGGCTGCATTGTCGGCAAAATGCAATTCATGGATGAGTACATTTGTGACTTTAGTTTAGCACGGAGACGGGCAATGTTGAACAGCTTTCTGTCATCCCTGGTATGGATGTAGACTCCATCGCTGGAGTCCTTGAAGGCATACTGGAGAAGCATGGAGAAGAATATGGTGAAGTGTGTCGGTGCAAGCACACACCCTTGTTTGACTCCTGATTACTGGGAAGGCCTCTGATGTTGCGCCATTGAAGCACACTGTGCTATGCATGTTCTCATGGAACGACATGAGGACAGCAAGTAGACATGGGGGGTAGCCAATCATCTGCAGGAGTCTGAAGAGTTCACTCCAACTGACCATGTAAAATGCCTTTGTCAGGTCTATGAAGGCAATGTAGAGGGGCATCTGCTGCTCATGACACTTCTCCTGCAGCTGACGTAGTGAGAAGATCATGTCTACAGTTGACCTTCCGACTCGAAATCCACACTGAGACTCTGGGTAGACACACAAGGCTAGGATCTGCAAGCGTGCCAAGGCAACACTGGCGAAAGCCTTTCCGACAACGCTGAAGAGGGAGATGCCCCGATAGTTGTTGCAGACGCTATGGTCTCCCTTGTTCATGTACAAAGTGACGATACTGGTGTCACGCATATCCTGTGGGATGTATCCCTGTTCCCAGCTGAGGTAGAGGAGTATATGAAGTGGCTGGAGCAGCCCTGGTTTCCCACTCTTGAGGACTTCACGCGGAATGCGGTCGCTTCCTGGAGCCTTCCCACAGGCAAGGCGCAGTCTATGGCTTTTCCGAGCTCTTCCAGGGTGGGCTGTGCGTGTCTAGCTGCTCCATGACAGGCAAGTCTGGAATAGTATCCATGGCAGTGTCAGTGATGTTGTTTTGGGTTGCATATAGCTTGAGATAGTGTTCAACCCATCGCAGTTGTTTCCCTTGGTCTTTGATGTCTTCGCCTGTCTTGGACTTGAGGGGGGCTGTCTTTGAGGTTGGGGGGCCTGTCGCATTATTGATGCCCTCATACTTTCCTATTGCATCCCCGGTATCGGCAGCTGTCTGTATACTGTTGCAAAGGTTAAGCCAGTAGATGTTGGCACAGTGGCAGGCGGTCTTCTGGGCATTGTTCCTTGCAGTTATGAGGGCTTGCAATGTTCTTGTACTAGGTGCAGCCTTGTATGCTAGGAGGGCTTTCGTCTTTGTCTCAGTCACGGGCTCCATCTCCTCCCAGTTATCCTCGTACCAGTCGGCATTTTTCCGTTCCCTCTTCTCGTAAGCTATGATGGCTGAGTTGTACACAGAGTCATGGAGATGGGACCACTTGGAGTTAATGGTGTCATCAGGTGTCACTTTGGTGAGAGCTTCCTGCACTTTGCTGATGAACTGCTGTGTTTTCTCTGGGTTCCTTGCAGAGCAGCTGTTGATGCGAGGGTGACCCTTCTTCTTGGCATGGTGCAGCTTCTTGGGTAATATTCGCACCTTACTGACCACAAGGGAATGGTCCGTGTCGCAGTCGGCACTGTAGTAGCTGCGGGCGAGGAAGACGCAGGCCTGTTCATCATGCCTGGTGATAACAAGGTATAGCTGGTGCCAGTGGAATAAACGTGGGTGTCTCCATGACACCTGATGGATCTCCTTGCATGAGAAGAAAGTGTTACTTATACATAGGCTGTGAGAGCAGCACATCTCCAGCTGTCTTGCCCCTTCCGTAAAAGCCGAGACAGACGGACCAGGCTTCATTATCAGCTCCCACTCTAGCATTGAAATCTCCTAGTAAATAAAGGCCTTTGTTGTTTGGGATACTGGAAATTACCTGATCTAGAGCCTCATACAACTCGTCTTTATCCTCGTGGGTGGAGCGGAGGGTTGAAGCATACACGATGAATATGTTGACCGGGCCTAGGGATGTTGACAGCCGGAGGGCAAGGAATCTCTCAGTACCTGATGACGGAGGCTCGATGAAGGCAGCTAGTGTTTTCTTGACAGCAATGCCTACACCGTGCTGCCTATGTTCATCTGAGGGCTTCCCTGCCAAAAGAACATGTAATTGGCTTCCCAGATGGTGCCGCTGTCAGCCAGTCGGATCTCCTGGAGACAGGCAATGTCAATGTTCAGTCGGAAGACTTCTTTGTCAATGACGGCAGTCTTCCGTGCATCATCAATCTGCTGTAGGTCATTGGCCAATCCAGGACACATGGTCATAACGTTCCAGGTTGGAAAACTAAGAGCTGGAATTTTCTTGTTTCTTCTTTGTGCGGAGTTTTGCGGCCCACTTGTCGAGATGGTTCTCTAAGCTCCACGTACCCAGTGAAGCAGGCAGACCATTGCGGGCAACACCTTACTGACTGGGGGCTGCCCAGCTTCAGGCTGGCGGTAGCTGTCCAGTGAGACCTGGTGATCTCTCCCACCGTCAGAAGTAACCGCTGGCGACAAGCTCTATGCCAGTCGAGCTTTGCCTTAGAACCGGTTAACTGCTACTTCTCGTGTTGTACCGACACCGTACGACGACACTGAAGTATCCTCTCCAGTGGAGCTACGAAGCCTGGGCAGGGTGGTATGGAGATTCAGCTGTTGTCCATGCATCATACCCCCCTCTCCACGCGGCTGGTGGACCCAAGGGAACGACGAATGTCGATACAGCTTGGCACCAACGGCGTCGCAGGAGTTGCCGGAATGACGTTGAAGTCAGTGTCAGACCGCCTTAGGAACTCCGTCTCCGGATTTTTTTGGGGGTTTACTCCCTTAGCCTTTCACATGGGTGTTTATAGCCGCAAGGCAGCAGAGGTCTTGAATCGGAGTTTTCCTTCTCCTTGATGAGCTACCATCCAAGGTTTACGAGTCCCATCTACCCGAAGCAACTGTTTTAAGGCGCCAGTGGCACGCCTTCACCCCTTCTCCTGTTAGTGGATAACGTGGTCCACCGGACTTCAAATCTAAGCCACTCGCGAAGGCCAGGAGCTGGATTTTAGTTGACATAGTCGATCAGAGACGCAAGCCGTATCGGGGATTTCTGGAGTGTCTCCCACTCCCTCCCCGGAAATGTCAACCTTAGACCACCACATATATATGTATATATACATATGTATATGTATATTGTATTCTATCATTCTATATTATTGTTCCAGAATATTTCTCATAAATCTAGGTAAATAATCAAATCACATCCATAAAATACTGGGTCCAAAATCTTTTGTCAGGATAGTAGTAGAAGCAGTTGTTATTGGTGAGGAATGTCGAATTACCCTCCCCTTACGACGACCCTGAGCATATACCACCAAAAAAGTTTATTTTGTCCTCTACATCTAGACAGATTTTTAAAACTTTTACATTTTTTGTAGTGATGTGGATGTTTGCCATGAATCACGTTGTTACAAAATGAAATTGATGCAAGGCATTTATGCAATATATATAAGGAATTTCACGTCTGAAATTTAAATATTATTTACTCAATGCAATACAAAATGTTTCATCTTTATGATCAAACCGCACCCCCACCCCGAGTCTATATCTCTTTTGCAGTCACTCATTCCATAAAATTTTATGGCGTCTATCGCCCGCCTATATCCTTAACATTGTATCAAAAAAGTTGATGTGGGATGTAGCAAAGCAAATATTGAGATCCAGATTCAGACAGTGATCAAGATTGAAATATAAGATTTAGAGAGAGATTAAGAATGAAATATAAGATTTAGAGAGAGATTAAGAATGAAATATAAGATTTAGAGAGAGATTAAGATTGAAATATAAGATTTAGAGAGATATTAAGAATGAAATATAAGATTTAGAGAGAGATTAAGAATGAAATATAAGATTTAGAGAGAGATTAAGAATGAAATATAAGATTTAGAGAGAGATTAAGAATGAAATATAAGATTTAGAGAGAGATTAAGAATGAAATATAAGATTTAGAGAGAGATTAAGAATGAAATATAAGATTTAGAGAGAGATTAAGAATGAAATATAAGATTTAGAGAGAGATTAAGAATGAAATATAAGATTTAGAGAGAGATTAAGAATGAAATATAAGATTTAGAGAGAGATTAAGAATGAAATATAAGATTTAGAGAGAGATTAGGAATGAAATATAAGATTTAGAGAGAGATTAAGATTGAAATATAAGATTTAGAGAGAGATTAAGAATGAAATATAAGATTAAGAGAGAGATTAAGAATGAAATATAAGATTTAGAGAGATATTAAGAATGAAATATAAGATTTAGAGAGAGATTAAGAATGAAATATAAGATTTAGAGAGAGATTAAGAATGAAATATAAGATTTAGAGAGATATTAAGAATGAAATATAAGATTTAGAGAGAGATTAAGAATGAAATATAAGATTTAGAGAGAGATTAAGAATGAAATATAAGATTTAGAGAGATATTAAGAATGAAATATAAGATTTAGAGAGAGATTAAGAATGAAATATAAGATTTAGAGAGAGATTAAGAATGAAATATAAGATTTAGAGAGAGATTAAGAATGAAATATAAGATTTAGAGAGAGATTAAGAATGAAATATAAGATTTAGAGAGATATTAAGAATGAAATATAAGATTTAGAGAGATATTAAGAATGAAATATAAGATTTAGAGAGAGATTAAGAATGAAATATAAGATTTAGAGAGAGATTAAGAATGAAATATAAGATTTAGAGAGAGATTAAGAATGAAATATAAGATTTAGAGAGAGATTAAGATTGAAATATAAGATTTAGAGAGAGATTAAGATTGAAATATAAGATTTAGAGAGAGATTAAGATTGAAATATAAGATTTAGAGAGAGATTAAGATTGAAATATAAGATTTAGAGAGAGATTAAGATTGCGAACACAATGAGACAGTCTATAAAACATCTGCTTTAATTTAATCCAAACAAATGTAATCAACCAAAACGTAAAATGACATTGAGTTCAATATTGTAAAAAATGCAAGATTTTAATAGCGTAAAGTTAATGGAGAAAACATTGGGCATATAATAATGTCACTTATTAAATCATAACAATGATCCTATTGTGTATTGTCTGCCAAGATCGATAAACAATTTTATTTTTTAGTGTTATTCTTCCTCGTAGTGTGTTTTAGTTCGGAATGATTATCAGATGATATACCACTGCTTCTAGCAGTTATAATATACTTTACTTTATATATATATACCGGTACTTTATGTACTTTATTGTTTTGCTGATACATGTGACTTTTATGCGCCTTGTAGTACCTTAGCTGATTTCCAATCAATGACGCCAATTGTTTTCACCTCAATCGTAAAATTATTGTTTTCGTTAGATTTAACATTTGCCATAGAGTGTCAGACGCAGATACTAATCCGATTTCATATCTGCTTTGGAGACCTAGAATTCAATCAAAATAACAGGATTATAGAATACGAAAACGTTGGCACTGTTCAATGTTGTCTGAGATGAGTCGAGTAACAGTGCCATCGACGATATTTTTATTTTTATTCGCAGATAAGCACATAATAGCGTGTTTGTGTTAGCGAATCCGATCGCTGTGCAACACATACTACTCGCCAGTTGTCAAAGACTATTCATTCTTTGATGATCAAGTATTTCAACAGTTTTATTGTTTATGTGCTAGTGTTTCCAGCTTCCTTCTCTGACATTATCAATATCAGTCTAACAATAATATTCGCTGCCAAGTTAAAGATCTTCTATCCACGAACTGATGCTTTTTCCACAGTATCATATTCAAAATGGGATTCAAGGGGCCTCGGCCTCGAGTGGCCGAGTGGTCTAAAGCGCTCTCCGTTACGGATCACTGCCATCTCACCTCTGTCTGCGTGAATTCAAGTCTCAGATTTGGCCAATGTGGGTATGTGAGAAAGCTTGCCAGTAGCTTCTCGTGGGTCAGTGATTTTTTCCGGGGGTTTTCCCGGCTTTTTCCTTCACTATTAACACTGGCCGCGATGTATAGCTGAAAAATGACGTTAAACACTACAACAACAAAATGTGATTCAAATTGTTTGTCATATATTCTATACTCTGCTACTCACTTTTCTTCATTATACATATATATATATATATATATATATATATATATATATATATATATATATATATATATATATATATATTGTACTAAAAACACAAATGCGAATTTTTTTAAATTTTTTTTAATTCAACATGATAAAGTTCAGTTCCATAGTCTTATTTTTTCGTGTATTTTAAAATTAATATCTTTATTTTTAACCTCAAATGCAAACTTTTCTAAATTATTAGTTTTTTGTAGATGGTGTTTTGATACTTTGTGTTGGTTTTTTTCTATTTTCTTCCTCAAGGATATGTTTTTTTTTGTTCTCTAATCTTCTTACTAAATAATCTTTTTCTCTTATTGTTTTTGTAAAACCTCTGCTTCTCGTGTATCAGGATCACCAATTCACTTAACAACATCCTCAGCAATTGTATTGTGTCCTTCTTCAAATAGTCCTCACAAACCTTTTTCTTTTAATTATCTTCTGGTGATACTTTATAAACATCGGGTGACTGGGTGGGACACCATGCTGCATGTCTGTGGTATGATGCCTCAGTGCTAGACATCACTATCAATTGCATCATTGCAGACATAATAGCGATATGACTGATAAATTGTTAAATCTACGTTAAAATGCAATCACACACACGCGTGCGCGCGCACAGTCCAAGAACCTGTCAATTCCGCATCGATACATATGCTTGGTATCTCTGGAAAGTTTATTGAATAAAACGAACTGATTTCCATGAGCCACCTTATGATAAAGATCAAATGTGGCTCCTGATATATGTTACACGTCAACGTTGTCAAGTCGTTAAACAGTTTAAAGTAACCCGTATTTTTTCTGATAAAACGATCGACATTATAAAAACCTTGGGAAAGATAAACTGCATTACATCTTAGATGTCTTGACAATGAAATTAAAATTTAATCTTTTCCATCACAGCATTACTCAACGGGATATCATTGAAAACGATAATATTATGTTCGTCAGAGTCTAGCTCGGCAACCAGAACAAGATCTTCTGGTGTTCTTATAGCAAATATATCTGCACCAGTATCAAGTTCAATTTTTAGCTTTTAATTGTACACGTCATTTGTCCTGCTGAGGATTAATTTTGTACATGTACACTCGATTGTAGTTGAATATGTCATTGAGTAGCAAATTCATTAAATTTGCAAGTTTGTTTTACCAGATCCAGTACGTCCAATTATTAGGCAATGACAATCCGGCAACTCAAAATTGTGTTCATTTTTTTACTACTCGTTATGTGTCAAAGTGTATTATGTTCATCATATTACATGTGCACGAAATTGTATCCTGATAATTATATCAGCAGTATGCAATAAGTATGAGTTACTATAGCAACTGCAACAGATGTTGATCTAACGAATTATCTCATGAAATCTGGTGACATACTGACCGGCAACCTTATTATCATGTCAGGACAAAGAGTGTTAGACCTAGAAGCAACTTACACTGTCATTAATAGTAAGTTATCGTTGTCGGGTGCAAAGATGTCCCAGTAACTAAAGTATGTCAGACCAGCGGTTGCTAAATCTTGAGACAACATATCCACCTATCTACGTAGATACCTTTCATGAAGTAATTTGTTCCCAGCTTAATGTTGCCAGTGATGGTAAGTTATAATTGTCGTGTGAAAAGATGACCGGAAATGTCAACATGAGTGAAACACAATGATTGTAAATCTTGAAATTCAGTACCCTCCCCACCAACATAAATAACTCAAAAGAGGTAAACTACGCACACCTTAGTATGGTAGATAATAAGGAGTTCTCATTATCTGGTGGTATGACGCATGAAAACTGATATGGGTGGGGAATTAATATTTAATACTCAATACACAAATTTGACCAATAATGATTCTGTAACAAATGTAAAGTTTCTCAAGAACAGCTTTGTAATAAAAATCAGGTGATACTATGGTGGTAAATCTGGACATGGAATCGAATACGATATCAACTACGGCAATCCCATCAGCGGTATCAGATTTAAGAAACAAAAATTACACTGACGATAACATAGCAATAAAAATAATAATAATAATAATAATAATAATAATAATAATAATAAAGACTTTATTTAGAGAAGGTAACTCAATTAGTTACAGAACTAATCTACCTTGAGGCCTTCTATCTGTTATGTACAATATATACAATACATACAACATGATTATGTGAATAGTCTGGCTCGACACTAAATGATTAAGGAATTTTAAATTTCAAAGTATCAAGCCTGGAACACATGCACAGGCATCTGTAAAAAAAAAAACATAAACATATTAAAAAAAATATCATTCTACATTGAAAAATTCAGCTTTGAAAATGATGCAAAATTACAGAAAAGCAGGCAGTATTTTTATTATTATTATTATTATTATTATTTTTGGATTCTAGCACTGTTTAATTTTCTAAAGATTTCATCCATTTGATTATGAAAAGAAGAAATGGTAGGAGCCTGCCTTGTGTCGCTGGGAATATTGTTCCATACTACTTGAAAACTTTTTTTTAAACAGTTCCTTCTTTGGCCTTGGTATAATGTAATTTGTTCTTCTTATGGACCTTAAATTTGGAGTACCATCAGCATTTCCGAATATTGCATCACGAGTCTCAAACTCCCGTTAATACGATGACAGGCATATTAAGCCTGAGCTTGAATAAAATAACAACAACCTATAGCCCCATTTAATCGTACAATTAAACTGTACGTTGACGATGAAATAAATGCAGCATCATGGAGTACAATTACTAATTCAGGTGCCAATTATCTTTTTAAAAAAGTCGGGTGGTACAGTTACAGGCGCAACCGATATGGATGCCAATAGGATAACGTCCACGTGTACCCGTTTCTAAATCAGATCTTACCAATAAATAGCTAATAGTACGTGGGAAGTGTTACACAATCACAAGCTATTGGTGGTATTACAAAACTAGTTAAAATAGTGTCGGTCACATTCCACATTAAAAGAAACAAAATTCCATGGTGGTAAGAAACCAGAGCAAGAGCGACTAAACAGCAGCATATTTAATTTTGATGGACTCTTACAGGCGATAATGAAAAGTAGGACTTCTATCACATCAATGCGGCACTAAACCCCTATGAGAAACTGAGTCTAGAACTGAGTTATATGATAATGTCGAACGAGATATATTTTTATCAGGAGCTTGACTATATACAACAGTAAAACCTGGAATTGATGAAGATTATGAAATACATAATGGTTCTTACCAAAATGTGTTGAAAACTATACAAATGAAGCTGGAAAATTACTGACACAAGCAAATGACAAATATAAAAGAGTTGATTGCTGGATACATAAACCTTCCTGCCAGCGACAAAAGTATAGAGAAAACTGTTTTTCGCGGGCTTTAAAGTTTTGCAACAGTATATGCAATTCTCAGGCAATATCTAATACGTAAAAATTTATAAACTGGCTCATTTATCTTGTGTTGTTAGTTATATCGACAAAACAGAAGACGTTTATTGCGATAGAGTCAATGATATTATCGACATACCAACACATTTTGATTCTCTATGTTCATCATCATCTTTAATAGATCTATGATATCCCATACGAAGTGTATGATAAATACAAATAGTATCTTGCTGATCTTGTCAATAAAAGATTTAGTGCTCTGATCGATAAAGCTAACTGAAAATAATTTTAATACGGCAACTAAAATAATTAGCGAAACAGTTTCATAATGACGGGGGGGGGGCGAGTGGTCTAAAGCGCTGTCCGTTACGGATCACTGCCATCTCACCTCTGTCTGCGTGGGTTCGAGTCTAAGATTCGGCTAATGTAGTGATATGAGAAAAGCTTGCCAGTAGCTTCTCGTGGGTCGGTGGTTCTTTCCGGGGGTTTTACGGGTTCTTCCTCCACCATTAATACTGGCCGCCATGTATAGCATATATTATGCTTAAAATGGCGTTAAAGCATAAAAAAAAAATCATAATGAAAAGAAAGAAATAGTCGACTTCAATCACATATCATCTAGTCTCCAAAATAGCGATAGAGACAAATATTATAGGTACTATCATTTTTAAAATTAAAAAACTTTATTGTATCAGACGCGCCAGAAAATAGTATAGCAGAATCATAACCATGCTAAACTATGTTCCAACTGTGTTAACAACAGCATGCATAGCATCAGCATGAGCAAGTCCATTATTGATGATATTGTCTGGAGCAGGTATTGCAAAATCGCAATAAATAAAAGAATAGAGTTGAAATATGTGAACAAGAACGCTTCTTATAATATAGCAACAGCGACTTATAATCAAATATTGAATCAATTTTGAGCTTATCTCTGAGGTGAACAGTTTATCATGCTAGATCAGATACAAGGACTATGAGTCAAAGACAATTTTATTGTTGATCTATACCAAACAGCTTTGAAATATGAAAAACAGTATTCGGTAAATTTTGTGTGAAATATGAAATACAATGAAAGATATTACAGTTAAAGATGAAGATAATTCTTTTTCAGGGTAAGCATATGACGAGTGTGCTTAGCAACGAAAAGTATAGCACGTACTTCAAAAATAGAGAGAAAAAAAATAAAGTGGTCCAATGCTTGTAATGATTATTTAGAATATTCTGATAAACTTTATTTGATCATAAAGGAGCTTGTTAAAACTATTGATAATCGTTATAATCCTCAAAATAAATACTCAAAAATTAATTACAGTAGATGATGAGTTAAAACATGCTATAATAATAAGACAATAGTTTCTCATGGAAACTTTATCAAAATGTTAGAACCCGATTATCTTATCAGCGGTAAAAAAAATAAATATGTAGTTGTTCTGTCATGATGACGAGAATTATATCATTTCAAAAGCAGTTACGTAAAAAAATATCTCGAGAAGTCGCTAGCAATAGTGTGTGAAATGTATAAGTAATCTTATATAGCCGGTGTTTCGGGATCAAACCCCTTTTTTGTTTGACGGCAGTGACGAATCAATAGCATGTCCTTGTATTGGTAAACCATTATAAAATAATTTTGTTGTCTCGGCAAAGTTTGTTTTCGTATTTGTTTAGACTAACTTGAAGGAACCATAGAGGGGGTAAGAATTATGTAGTCCAATACAAAACAGGTTTGGGGCCAGAAAGCCCCATATTTAAAAATACTCATGAATGTTGTTGTAGTTGTTGTTCTTGTAGGGTTAAACGCAATTTTTCAGCACAATATAGGCTATAAAAGGTTGCCAGTATCAATGGTGGAGGAAGAACCCGAATAAAAACCGTAAAGAACCACCGACACATGAGAAGCTACATGTTGTCCAGTATAACTAAACGAGAAAGAACCGGAGAAAACCCAAGAAAAAAAACCCACAAACAAACGTGAAGCCAATTGCAAACTTTCTCACGTACCCACATTGGCCGAGCCCGAGACTCTAGTCCACCCAGAGAGAGGTGAGACAGCAGTGATCCATAACGGTGAGCGCTTTAGATCACAGGCCACTCGATGCCCCTCTACTCATGAATTTAAAACAAATATACATTTAATACACATTTCCTGTTTTCCTACTTCCTTGGTACAAAACATTTACATACTTTTGAAAAAAAAAAAAACAACCATAAGTTCATAGTTACTTTCTTGATACAAAAAGTGTACATTTAAAAAAAAACAGTTCACGCGAACGGTACAAAACTATTTACCTTTTCTAGTAAGTATTGTTCATGTTATTTTTTTTATTGTACAAACATTCACATGTGAAATAAATTTAATGCTGTCTTTCTTTCATGATATAGATACTTGCTATTTTTGAAACTTTTTCATGTCTTATGCCTTTCACAGGATTTCATTTAGGCATTAAAACGCATTTTCTTTTCTTCGTAATGTAAGAAAAGTTTTTTTTTCTTTCATTCAGGGTTAAATAAATATTCTTTTTCTTTCATCCTGCAAATCATATTTACATTTCGAGACAACACAGTTCATTTTTTTTCGTTAATCTTTTCTTCGTTTCAATCGCACAAAGTCTGTGCAACTACATTCCCACATTCCGGAGCTCAACAACGAAATTATCTTCTTTTCGAGAATATCCATGAGAATCACATTGTTTGCCCACGATTGGAAGATGTAAAACATCATTGATTGTTGATTGATTGATTGAGTGATCCATTCATTCATTCACGGAGATCATCTCGAATGTTAAAGGTGAGCTGTATTTTATACCTCCAATTCATGAACTTTCACAGCACCAAAAAAAACCCTATTTTATCTCTTTCTCCTAATTAAATTTACTGTGGCGTAGGATTTAGGAGGAATATGTCATTCCAGACATTAAGGTAGGATTTAGGAGGAATATGTCATTCCAGACATTAAGGTAGGATTTAGGAGGAATATGTCATTCCAGACATTAAGGTAGGATTTAGGAGGAATATGTCATTCCAGACATTAAGGTCGATTCTTCCCTTTCAAAGGCTTGAAACAACTTTCAAAATTACGATAGTTGAACAAGAGATGTATGAAACGTGTGGTTTGTAATTCTCGACTAACTTCTGGAAACGAGAGTGATTTGTGAGTTTGTAGATGAAATCCATAGATGAACTGTAGCGATAAGAACTGAATTCATGAAATTACCTTCTTTTTTTGTGGAGGGTGCTCTCCCCACTGATCTTCGCAGATCATTTATGGGGAGGCCCTCCTGTCCCAATTTTTGTTAGTTTGTATGCTATAGATTTGGTACCTATGATATATTTTGTGGTTTTTTTTGTGAATAGATATTTTTGTGAAATTGTTTTGTTATATATATATATATATATATATATATATATATATATATATATATATATATATATATATATATATAGTTTTTTATTATATTCTTTAATTTAAAAAATTCTTTGTTTTATCTCTCGCTGTTGGTTCCTTATTTATATTATTATGACCAGTCATTTTCATATTTCTTCCTTGTTTCCTGTCTTCCCCTCTCAATCATGTTTTTTTTGACATTTCAATTCTTTCCATTAAATTTAACTCTCCGGATGTTGTCCTAATATCTAGTCGAGCCTGGTGTTGTTGGGTTAATTTTCCTGTGTTGTTTTTGCTGATATTCTTGTTTCTGTAGTTGTATTGATATTGTCAAATCGTTGTTATTTGGTTGTGGTGGATTTGCTATCTGCTCTCCGATTTCATTTGTGGTTTCAATTTGTGTTTCCTATTGTTTCATCTGCTCTTGTTGATTTTTTGTGTTACTTTCTTTCTCTTGTTGCTTCTCCACCAGTGTTGTTATTTTTATTTGAGTTTTCCCTCGATGTTGCAGCTGATTTTGTTGTTGTTTCCCTATTCGTTCCTGGTTTTTTTGTGGGAAAATGTTTTGGATTTTCTCTTTTTTGTCTATTTGTTGTTCTTGCTTTTTTTATTCTTTTAATCTTACTTCTCCAATTACGTTTCCTGAAAGATTTGATTCTGTAGTTTCTTCTACATTCTTGTGATATCTGTGAGGCATATGCCCCGTTTCTCCACACCTATTGCATGATCTGTGATAAATACAACATTTATACCATGTCTTGGTTAAAAAAAACACGTAGAAAAAAAAGCCCTCTTAATTGTGTGTAGTTTAGTTTTCTCAATTTAAAAACTTCTAGTTCCATCATAGATGGGAAATCCTGGAATTTTTCCAAATCTTGCTTTTTGGACCTTGATGCAAAATTTTTCTTCAAACCAATATGCCGTGTCCTCTAATGGATATCTATTGGGATATCCGATAAGTGAAGTTCACCTGTTTGTTTTTTTAATTTTCCTAATGATTCTCTCTCTCTCTCTCTCTCTCTCTCTCTCTCTCTCTCTCTCTCTCTCTCTTTCTCTCTCTCTCTCTGGTTATTTCCCTGTAAGGTAGTGCTGGTACGTTGCCTCGTGGTCTTATCTCATATCCTCTATATCCGTGTCTGTTAATTAAGTAGATATTTGAGATTATTTCTGGATCTCTAGCTTTTAGATATATATCAACACTGATGTTCTTGGTATATTTACGCGTTGGGTTCCCTGAAATTCTAGCAGTTGGGTTCCGTCTTTGAACTGACAATCTATATACGCTCCTTCTTCTATTTCAACTCTCCTTATTTAAAAAAAAAAATTCTGAAGGTTTTTGGTCACACCTCGTGTCTCCGCCATTTTTCTCGTTTTTCACGTATTATGCTGAGTAAATTTCCTCTGCAGTTCACGATATCCTTCCTTCAGCTTTTTATGGTTATAATTTCTTCATTCTTCACTTCATGATTATATCTTATAATCTTTTTGTAGTATTTGATTCAATTTATTTATTATATGTTGAAATCCTGGTATCACATTCCTTATCACTTAGCACCTTTGCTTCCGCTTGCTTGTTTAGGTGGCATTATACTGTGTCATATACCAGGCCATCTGTAACCGCATGAATCCGGAAAGTATAAGTATGAAGGTTACTGTGTGATTTTATGTAACAAAATTAAAAAGATAAAAAGAACGAATAAAGGAAGAATAGTATTATTTGAGATTTTCAAAAATTCTGCACATATGTTTGATATTTTCAACAAATGTTTGTATTGAGTATCCAGCTCCAAACGTTGGGAACAGTGTATACAGTTCCTTGTTCAGCTTTCCATCAGTCAGGTAACACAAAACTCATAATTCACATAACGCAGCATTTTAAAGGGAAAACAACTCTAGCAGTTCGTGATTACTCAGATGAATTGTCGTCCTTTAAAAGGACGGGCGAATGATAAAAAAATATGTCCAATTAATGCATATTGTTTACAGTCAACTTAACGAGTTCTTCTTTAACCGACAAAGAACACATGTATCAACTGATATTTGCACACTAGAGAACCATTCAAGCATGTGCAGGCTATAAACGAAAACAAATGTTTATTTAAAGATATAAATCTCCATCGAAACATATATATCCAACCGAAATATTTAGGAGTAACTATTTAAATAGTTTCCAAACGTGAATTATATACGGAAAGAAAAATCAACGTTAGCAATAAAATAAATGAAAAGGTAATTCAACAGACACAGAGAACATTGAAACAGATGATAGACAACGAATTCCACCAGTTTTACATCCAGGCAACGAAATCTTTAATTACTTATGAATGTTTACATAACGCGAGTATTATTGTAACTGGATGCACGAGCTGCACATCGGCACATGCGGATAATTTCGTACACGCTGTTGTGTGAGTGAATAGTAACAAAGACAAGATAGTCTCTACACCATTGTTATATACAAACATAGTGACCAAAACAAAGGTCTAAAACCAACTGAAGATAAGGGGGACGAGTGTAAAATAAAGATATGCATCACAAGCATTCTGAAACTAATTGGATTCCAATTACACTGACCCTAAGTCCTGATGGCTTTAAAGCTGTCAACCTTAATCTGTGCCTCAAACTCCAGTATGGGAGATTATGAATTTGCCTGGTTGCTATAAATGAATTGGACCCATATACCTGACGTGCACTGCCATATTGCTTACAGACAATCATAATAAAACTGGAGTGTACAAATTGTTATGCTAACCATAAACTATGCCTCGTATCCCGTGAACTATGCTGTTCTGCTTAAATTGATGTGTGCAAAAGAGTGTAAAGTAATTTCGCCCCGAGGACATTTTCAGCTCTATTAGAACTTGGCAAGCATTTTGCAATGTTTGTCCGGAGGGTATCAGACACTCCCCGTTTGGGGCTATTTATAAGCATCGGGTCATTACACGTGCCATAATGCGTAACCCACCATTACACTTCTCTTCCTCTTTTAACTGATACCACAAGCACGCTAAAGGGTCTCTTATTCTCTCGTACGTTAAAGTCAAAGAAAAAGGGACGTAAGTGCGATAGCATTCCGCTGCACGAGAAACCTGCATATATATTTAAATTGTCCTGCTGTGAGGAAGTGTGACTATTATCAATGGCCTGTTTTTACACGTCCGAATAGCCCCTCACCATGCCTGGAACTATCGCATCATTCGGAATCTGGCTATCACTTTTATCTAGCTCCTGACCGTCGCATTGCAAAAAAAAAAAAAAATAATCTGACTTTACAGGTTTGGAATATCGGTAGAGAAATCGGCTACATGCATATTTAGAAAATACAAAGGTATTGCAGGGGAAACAGTATGACATAGCTTTCGTTTGAAGAACGACAAGCTCGCTCTGTATTACCGATACAGGGTACAGCATCACTCTCGTCATCGGATACAGTATTACCGAACTTGGAGCATTTGTATTAATTACAGTGTTTCTGTGTTGAATTCATCTTTCTCAGTCAGCGTTATAAAATCCAATTAGCGATTCAGTTTCATTAATTGCGGGAAATTTTCATCACGAATTGTCCAGCATAATGTTTGCGTAAACTGATCCGGTAGCTGGCCACCCTCTAAAATCGACCCAGCTTGTAGGCTGGTGTCGACTTGTACATCAACACTATTTTCTCTCTGGTCTTATCTTTTTGTTCAGGCGTGGATTCTTTAATCCGACAGTGTTCCTTACTATTCAATACGGATTTTTTAGTATCTGACGTTCCCATCTTCTTATTTATCATCTTGACCTGACTCCTTTCTTTAGACGTCAATTTTAAACACTTGACGAATTAAATAGGTTCGTCAATCTTTTTATTTTGCAATCGGTATGAAGTAGTCACTGATTGTCTCTGCACTGTTAGTCACAATATTTAGGACCACCAATGAAATAAGTCACATAAGTGTTTTCCGGGTCCTTGTTGGTCCAAACTTCCTACATGGTTGTCTTCGTTGTGTGCATGGTAGGTTCCGGGATGACCGACGTAAACAATGATATCAGTATCGAAATAAAGGGTCATATCTGCTAAAGATTGATAGATGGAATAAAAAATTTCTACGGGTATAGGCTGTCATGTACTCTGCAACGCTTACATTACCGACAAACATACCATCAATCATTACGAAAAGCCAACAAATAATGCAAGTTAAATATGCATAAGATCATGTCTTATAAACGACACAAAATATACATGAGGCAAAATATACCTCGTGAGTAGTAATGTGGGATACCCTGGCGACAATGGAAAATCCAGTCAAAAAGGGCTTGGGACACTATGGCGACAGCCAGGTGGGACTGTATAGCGACTACAGGTGGGACTGTATAGCGACAAGGGAAATTTGAACATGGTGAGCCTATATAGCGTCAAGGGGAATTTAACATGCGAATTGATCATGCGAATTATTTGGGACTATTTAGCGACAAGGGAAATTTAACATAGTGGGACTATATAGCGACAAGGGAAATTTAACATGGGGAATATAATTTTTATTTGGACCTGTCTAGTGACAAGGGAAATGGAAGGCAAAGAAAGCAAATATCTTTTCGAGGTATATGAGTGGCCCTGAAAACAAATCACACAATCTCCTATCAAAACAGAAGGGAAGGAAAATAAATTCACACAATCTCCTATACACACAGAAGGAAAGGAAAACAAAACAAAAATAATTAAGAGCACCATACATTCTATGTCAGATATGTTCATTGTTTTCATTCATTCATCAACTTAATAAAAAGGTAGTGTGATATTTATTGTCGACTGACTTCTTTACATATCTCAAATTTAAGGGATGTCCTGTGTTTCTCAGCACACGCTACAAACAATGTTGCCAAGTTTTAACAAATCTAAGTCGAAGGGGAGAAACAGAAGCACCAATACGTGCTTTGTTCTATCGACAGTCTAAGCTATGTGTTTTGATTTGAAATTCAAAGTTAAGCATAGGCAGAGTCATAAAGTGCAATGTCACTCGCCTCAATCATTGTTACATTGTTACAATTCTTCCGAACGTGTGTTTTGGTTCTGGTATTTTTATTTCAAAGTTAGCCATAAGCAGGGTTATACAGTGCAAGATCACTTGCGTCATTCTTGAAATAGTATTGTATTTGCTTCCTTTCTGGAAAACGGTAGATCATGCTTAAAAACATTTCCGTGACAAATTGCAGTGCCATAAATAAAGATAAAGCTCCGATACCTGAATTGTACAAGTTTGTCAACTCAAGATTTTATTTCATCCAACGATTTACTTATTTACATTTTGTAAGGGTGTAGCGTTTGAAAAACAAATCACATAACAAACTGAACTTATGGTGCCTACTGATTAAAATGTTGGAGAGGTTTCTTCAAAGGGGAACATCTTCCATTAGGATTTCAATCGAACCTATTACGAGAGAGAGAGAGAGAGAGAGAGAGAGAGAGAGAAAGAGAGAGAGAGACTGTGTTATACCTACTTTTAAAAAGAATCAGGACACTTACGCTTGTTTTTGTGGTATATTTTCCCTTAGAAAAATTCAAAGAAACACACATCCCACTTAGAAAATCAAATCCATAGGAAAGGTCCACGATTTTAAAATATCACCAGAGTGAACCGATCACAAATACGACTAAAACGTTCTCACAAAATAGTTAATCCAAATACGCTGTGATGTATTTGACTAAAAAAATTGACATAATTTCTGTAGAATCGCCCAGGGTACGATTGTTCTTGCTTTAGTTTTACTTCTTTTTTATATAAATAATCCTGCGGTGACACACGACCTTTCTCGAAACTAGGTGAAGAGCTACTGAAGTCAATTCGAAGTGAACGCGGTAAGAAAATTAGTCTAGCCAATCAAATTGTTAATGATGAGTGATGTAATGTTTTGTACGAAGGTAGTATGGCAAAATAATAAATACACTCTCAAGTTGTTCCCATTGCAGTGCAGACTGGAATGTGAACTTAAATCACTCCGTTGTGTATTGCCATTTCTTCTTACCACATCAACTACTGAATGGTCACAGTACTCGTACCATTTCTTTTTACCACATCAGCTACTCAACGGTCACAGTACTGGTTCACATTTTGAAACTGACAATTTATTTTTATCTCACTTAAACATTTTGACGTACACACTCACATCGGTATAGTCAAGAGTGGTGCAGTTTTAAGTGGCATGTTTTTTTTTTGTTTCTTTTTTTTTTCTTCTTTTCTTTTCAAAGTTGTGAATCTGGGATTTGCAAGGATTAACGAAGCAAGTTCAATGAAGCTCAATGATAAAAACCCAAGTTGTCTGTCTATTGATGTGAATATTTACATCAAAAACAATATGACCTGCAAAACACAAAGATATACGGCAAGCATGATTAGAATGAACACAACACCTAACTAGTAACAAAGAGATAATTTTCTTCACGTTCGCGTAACTTAGAGTTTCGATCCTCTTTCAAGACAAACTTGGTATCCTTTTGTGAGCGTGAAATTAAAATACTGAAGAAACCTAAGCGCTTTACTATATATATATATATATATATATATATATATATATATATATATATATATATATATATATATATATATATATATATATATATATATATATAATTTCAGCAACAAACTAAACAGCATAAATACCGTTACAACAATAGAAAGCCCGAAATCGTCTATTAAAAAAGAAATGCGTTAAAAATAATAATTAAAGATTAACGATGGCTAAGCAATAAAACCGAATTTAAGAAAGGCAATGACATTTGTATATAGGCCTCTCACTTTGATATTGTATGTGGATATAATCTGCCATGTATTAACAGCTTGAAAAAGGTATACGTATAGAGAAACCTCAATTCAAACTGACTTTTTCAGATTTGTTCCTTCTACAAACCACATAATCTACTATCCAATATCACACCATCCATCATTCACACACGGGAAGCATCCAAAACAAACCGCATAATCTACTATCCAAAATCACACCATCTACCATCCACACACGGGAAGCAGCAAAAACTAACCACATAATCTACTATCTAATATCATACAATCTACCATCCACAAACGGGGAAGCAGCCATAATAAAACATACAATTTACTATCCACACATGAGAAGCAGCCAATGCAAACCAGATAATCTACTATCCAAAACCACACAATCTACCATTCACACACAGAAAGCAGCCAAAACAATCCACATAATTTACAATCCAATATCATAAAATCTTTCATCCACACACGGGTAAGTAGCTAAAACAAACCACATAATCTACTATCCAAAATCACACCATCCATCATTCAAACACGAGAAGCATCCAAAACAAACCGCATAATCTACTATCCAAAATCACACCATCTACCATCCACACACGGGAAGCAGCAAAAACTAACCACATAATCTACTATCCAAAATCACACAATCTACCATCCACACACGGGAAGCAGCCAAAACAAACCACATAATCTACAATCCAATATCATAAAATCTTCCAACAACACACGGGTAAGCAGCTAAAACAAACCACATAATCTACTATCCAATATCATACAATCTATCATCCGCACACGGGAAACTGAAAAAAAACCCCACATAATCTACTATCCAAAATCACGCAATCTACCATCCACACACCGGTCAGCAGCCAAAACAAACCCCTTAATCTACTATCCAAAATCACACACTCTACCATTCACACACGGAAGCAGCCAAAACAAACCACAGAATTTACTATCCAATATCACACCATTTACCACCCACAAACGAGGAAGCAGCCAAAATAAAACATACAATTTACTATTCACACACAGGAAGCAGCCAAAATAAAACATACAAATTACTATCCACACACGGGAAGCAGCCAAAACAAACCACATAATCTACTATCCAATATCACACAATCTATCATCCACACACGGGAAGCAGCCAAAACAAACCACATAATCTACTATCCAATATCATGCAATCTACCATCCACAAACGGGGAAGCAGCCAAAATAAAACATACAATTTACTATCCCCACACGGGAATCAGCCAAAACAAACCACATAATCTACAATCCAATATCATACAATCTTCCATCGACACACTGGTCATCCCTTGTGTCACCTCTTGTATCAAACCTGGTATTAAGCCTGTCAACAAAGGAGCAAGAAAGGGTAAAAATCCACCGCGTTGCACCAACATCTTTTTCTTTTGACGGATGAATATTTTCTTTTGGACCATTTGACGAAGAACGTGTCGATGTTTGGCTAAGCATTTTTATCTGGTGTGGAGACAAACGTATCGTGCCTTTCAAGACATTCAAACAACATTCGCACACGGTATCGATGATATCTTTGGAGGCCGTTTTAATGATTTGTTTTCGCATGGGCGGAGAGACTTTGGACAGGACGGACAACATGTCTCCGTGTTTGGCTAAACGAGGAGGTAGTCCTTTCCTTTTCTTTCCCTTTTGGGGTGAATAAGAATGTTTTCTGTGAAGAGACATCTTTGCTTGTTCGTTCCACAAATACACTGACGTCAAAGACTTCGTACACACATTCTTTTATCTTCTTTTCTAGCACTTTTTTCTTCAATAATGTAACGATGTTGCTTCCCAAAATCGTCAAAGTAACCTCCACTTTGATAACTCTTCTTCTTCTTTAAACGACTGCGTTTGGCTAAGCGTTTTGTAGGATGACGAGATTGCCTTTTTCCTTTTCCTTGTTGGACAGCAGAAGGGCGATGGTTGTGGTGTGCACGTTTTTGAGGAGACATCATTGGGTATTCAGAAAATACTGATTCACGTTGCTGTCCTCAAATCATTTTTTATACTTGAATGCGACGCCACTGATTATCTTTCCGTCGTATCAACTTCATGACAGGTAACACACGTCGTGAAGGGGTTCGCAATGGATTAAATCGGGACAGTTCTTGCTTGGACAAATCCAGTAAACTCTTTAACATGCCAGATCTTTCTTGGACTTTGACTTTGGTGGCAGGTACTTTGTGAGCAGCTGCTACTGCCGCTAATGTGGAAGAGGGTGTTACCGGTGGAGGAGACGTTTTGGGAGACGCAGATTTCCAATGTTTCATCAAATTAGGAGGAACGGGTGTCAAATTGGATTTGGCTGGCATCACCAGCAGCGGAGAAGTGGAAGAACCTGAGGATATTGGAAAAGCAGTCACTGGTACTACAGGTTGTGGTTCACGAAGGTAAGGTTGCGTCCTGGCCGAAGTGCCTCTTTTGCGGGTGACAGCTCTTTTCTGTGGACTTTTCTTTTTCTGTGTTTTGGTCTTGGCACCATTGTTCTTTTTTCTTAGGGGTTCGTTTGGCTATTTTCTTGGGGTGATCTTTGGGAGCATTGTGATCCCATTTTAAAAGGGAACGAATGATGACACCTCCAAGAGAACCGCTACCTCCAGGTTTTAAAATAATTTGCTTTTTGGTTTCAGTGTCGATGCGAGGTTTGGCCAGTTGCGTCAAGGCTACTTTGTTTCTGTCAAAAAAGCGTTTGGTTTGATGTGGAATGTGAATGATGCCTTGCAGTATTTGACGTGCTGTCACTGTAAACAATCGTAAGACTTCTTTGAGACTGGCTTCTAAGACGTGAGTACGTATTTGTGAATTTTTTTCGCGACTGATACCGTACAAGGTACGAATCAATTTGATGGGAAGCTGAGACTGAAGGGACGTCATGTTGACGATGTATGAGACAAGGTCAAAGTGACCGAGGTTTTTATAGATCTTTTTAGTGGTTTATATTGTTATGTCGACGACGAGGATGTGTACACGACAGGTCCTCCGTCTTGACACCAGTCGTGAAACAAATGGGTACGAAATAGCAAATAATCGGGGGTGGTTTTTTTTAAATCCACGAGTAAATAGTCATGTGGAGTTTGAGTGGCATCATCGTACGCATGAGTCAACCAAGGTGTTCCTAACTGTTTGGCTAAGACCTGCACTTGCGATTTATCTCGAGGACTTTTAAACAAGACCACGTAATTAGCATTGAGACTAATGGTACGATGGGCTTTATTTTGTTGAAACAAATTTTGTGTAATGTAAATGACATTGGCATTACGATGATGTCCTTTACGCGTAAACCAGTTTAATTTCTTCTTCGTCTTCTCCTAACATGTCGTCGAAAATGACCAAATGAGTTTGACTAGGGTCAGACACGATCCCATCATCTTCGCTAGGAATGCCTTCCACAAACACACATATATATAGTTTCTTCAGTATTTTAATTTCACGTTCACAAAAGGATACCAAGTTTGTCTTGAAAGAGGATTGAAACTCTAAGTTACGCGAACGTGAAGAAAAACATCTCTTTGTTACTAGTTAGGTGTTGTTGTGTTCATTCTAATCATGCTTGCCGTATATCTTTGTGTTTTGCAAGTTATATTGTTTTTGATGTAAATATTCACATCAATAGACAGACAACTTGGGTTTTTATCATTGAGCTTCACTGAATTTTCTTCGTTAATTCGTGCAAATCCCAGATTCACAACTTTGAAAGAAAAGAAGAAAAAAAGAAGCACAAAAACATGCCACTTAAAACTGCACCACTCCTGGCTATACCGATGTGAGTGTGTACGTCAAAATGTTCAATAGAGATACAAATAAATTGTTAGTTTCAAAATGTGAACCATTACTGTGACCGTTCAGTAGCTGATGTGGTAAAAAGAAATGGTACGAGTACTGTGACCATTCAGTAGTTGATGTGGTAAGAAGAAATGGCAATACACAACGGAGGGATTTAAGTTCACATTCCAGTCTGCACTGCAATGGGAACAACTTGAGAGCGTATTTATTATTTTGCCATACTACCTTCGTACAAAACATTACATCACTCATCATTAACAATTTGATTAGCTAGACTAATTTTTTTCTTACCGCGTTCACTTTGAATTGACTTCAGTAGCTCTTCACCTAGTTTCGAGAAAGGTCGTGTTTCACCGCTAGATTATTTATATAAAAAAGGAAGTAAAACTAAAGCAAGAACAATCGTACCCTGGGCGATTCTACAGAAATTATGTCAATTTTTTTAGTCAAATACATCACAGCGTATTTGGATTAACTATTTTGTGAGAACGTTTTAGTCGTATTTGTGATCGGTTCACTCTGGTGATATTTTAAAATCGTGGACCTTTCCTATGGATTTGATTTTCTAAGTGGGATGTGTGTTTCTTTGAATTTTTCTAAGGGAAAATATGCCACAAAAACAAGCGTAAGTGTCCTGATTCTTTTTAAAAGTAGGTATAACATAGTCTCTCTCTCTCTCTCTCTCTCTCTCTCTCTCTCTCTCTCTCTCTCTCTCGTAATAGGTTAGATTGAAATCCTAATGGAAGATGTTCCCCTTTGAAGAAACCTCTCCAAAATTTTAATCAGTAGGCACCATAAGTTCAGTTTGTCATGTGATTTGTTTTTCAAACGCTACACCCTTACAAAAAGTAAATTAGTAAATCGTTGGATGATATAAAATCTTGTGTTGACAAACTTGTACAATTCAGGTATCGGAGCTTTATCTTTATTTTTGGCACTGCAATGTGTCACAGAAATGTTTTTAAGCATGAGATCTACCGTTTTTCAGAAAGGAAACAAATACAATACTATTTCAAGAATAACGCGAGTGATCTTGCACTGTATAACCCTGCTTATGGCTAACTTTGAAATAAAAAAAAACAAGCAAAACACACGTTCGGAAGAATGTAACAATGATTGAGGCGAGTGACATTGCACTTTATGACTCTGTCTATGCTTAACTTTGAATTTCAAATCAAAACACACAGCTTAGACTGTCGATAGAACAAAGCCGGTTTTGGTGCTTCTTTTTCTCCCCTTCGACTTAGATTTGTTAAAACTTGGCAACATTGTTTGTAGCGTGTGCTGAGAAACACAGGACATCACTTAAATTTGAGATATGTTAAGAAGTCAGTCGACAATAAATATCATACTACCTTTTTATTAAATTGATGAATGAATGAAAACAATGAACATATTTCACATAGAATGTATGATGTTCTTAATTATTCTTGTTTTGTTTTCCATTCCTTCTGTGTGTATATGAGATTGTGTGATTTTATTTTCCTTCCCTTCTGTTTTGATAGGAGATTGTGTGGTTTGTTTTCAGGGCCACTCATATACCTCGAAAAGATATTTGCTTTCTTTGCCTTCCATTTCCCTTGTCGCTAGACAGGTCCAAATAAAAATTATATTCCCCATGTTAAATTTCCCTTGTCGCTATATAGCCCCACTATGTTAAATTTCCCTTGTCGCTAAATAGTCCCAAATAATTCGCATGTTCAATTCGCATGTCAAATTCCCCTTGACGCTATATAGGCCCACCATGTTCAAATTTCCCTTGTCGCTATACAGTCCCACCTGTAGTCGCTATAGTGTCCCAAGCCCTTTTTGACTGGATTTTCCATTGTCGCCAGGGTATCCCACATTACTACTCTCGTGAAACCGCATCTCCAGTTAGAGTATATTTTCCTTTCATGTGCCTGATGTCATCAAACTCAATCTTAATAATCTCTTATTTCTGTTTTTTATATTGCCAATGAAACTAAAGGGGCCGTGATCACTGAACACTGAGTACATTAATCGGAGATGGAGCGGAGCTAATATAAACTTAAAAGTGTTGTAATGATTGTGTCAAAGTCAAACATCCTTCTCGATTGTGAAATAATTTATCAGGTGCTTGTTTAACCTGTTTGTTTAAGAAAAATAGCACACTGCATGATCTACATCATTTTTTGTCTTCTCGAATCAATTCTTCACGAACCCCAACATCACTTTCATCAACATATATTTTAAATGATTGATCAGGGGTCCAACAATTATAGAAATATTACAACGAAATTTCTGATAATATTCAGCCATGCCCGCAAATCGCATCAGTTACTTTTTTTTACTGACGGTCACTTAGAATTCAGATATAGTCTTGACCTTAACTTCTAAAGGTTTATCTTGCCCCACAATATGTCATGGAAATGGAACACAAGTACTTCAAAACTCACGTTTGGTTAAGTTAATTGTCAAATTTACATCAAAGAATATTCGGATGGTTTCCAAGTGATCTTTACAAGTGTCTTTGTAGATGCAGACGTCACAGGTATCTAGACCAGAAGTAATCAGATTCTTTAAATGTTGAAAAGTACAAACGGCATTACTTTATATTGATAAAGTCCATCTGGAGTTAAAAATGACGAAATTTCCTTTGCCCTTTCCGTCAAAGGAATTTTCCAGAATTTTTTTTTTTGTATCAAAGATCAAATTTGAAAACATTTTGCATTTCCATTTTTGTAAATGCAGTCATCGACTCTTGCAATGGAAAATAATCTTTTTTGGTCACGCTGTTTAGTTTTCTATATTTAGTGATCATGCGAAAAGAATGATCTGATTTCGGTACATGCTGAACTCCAGTCACGTATACTAGGTTGCTTCAAATAATTCTGCAGCAAATATTAGGTTTCTTTTTTTTAAAACATTAGTGTTTGATTGGATACAGCCTGTCGTTTTACAGGTGTGAAATCTACTATTTCAACGTCATGGCAGCTTTGTTTGTTTGTTCGTGCATGAACAGTTCGAAACTAGTGCTCATATCATTGCTATTTTATTTCAAAATGTTCTTCTTACTGCAGATGTGCAAGTTTCTGGTCCACATTATTCAATAGCTCTGAATTCCGAAGATTATCTACATCAAAGTCACTACAGTCTGATTGCATTCCATTGCCTACATCGTCAGTGTGAGACAGGTGCAACTAAATTGACTGCTTGATTAACAGTTTGTTTTGTTTTTAGGGTTTAACGCCATTTTTAAGCACACGATATACGTGGCGGCCAGTATTAACATGATTATCAGAACCATATCTATCACCGTACTCCTTTCACATATGTTTTTTGGCAAAGGTATTTACGTTTTTGTCTCACATGAATAATAATTATAAAAATAAGTCACTTTCTAATTAACTGTATAATGACCGTAGTACTGAAGAGAATTTTGACGGCAAACGAGGCAGTATCTTCGGGGTGACAACTCCTTTCCTTTGTATCTCTGTTATACCTTATTTAATTTCGGACTGAGTCAGCGCCGGATTAAGCACCGTGGAGGCCCATAGGCAGTCAAACTTTTGGGGCCCCAGACCCGCGGTCACGGTCTCATGGGGGCCCCTGATGGGGCCCATAAAAGTCGCGGGGCCCATAGGCAGTTGCCTACTCTGCCTAATGGGTAATCCGGGACTGGACTGAATAGAGAGCAGATTAGTTCCTGAAACTTTACTAGCCTTTGGAAACTTATACTAGTATTTGAAATCAGAAATAGCGTCAAGAAAAATAAGTTTTGAATATTCAGTTGAAAGAAGTTTCTCGTTTAAGATGTCAAAGGTCTACGGACAGTCTATACAAAAACTAGTTCATAGCTACTAAATCATAAGGATTCTTGAACTTATTCTCTATCAGAAAATAACAGTAAAGGAACACCTTCGTCCCAATTGTTTCCAGGATCAAAACAGTATGAACGAATCACATTTTTTTTTTAAAAAAGTTTTGATTAAATCTTTCTTGAGCCCCTTGGCTTGCTGGTTGATAGGCAGAATACGTGAATTTCTGCATGTCTAATTCAAGCATAACTTACAGGAAAATTGAGGAAATAAAATTGGATCCTTGGTCGTCAGATTGGGCAGATTTGGGAAGGCCACATTATGTACATAAACAAATATCAAAGCTTTTACAATGATTTAAGCTGTAATATTCATCAAAGGTTTTGCATCCGTGAATCTTCTGGACGCACACATTATGGTCAACAAGTATTGTTTGGATTTCATGGTAAGGGAATGACTCAGTCTACCATTATTCTACTAAATGGTTCGTCAGATGCAATGATATGTTGCAGATGAGCCTTAGGTATCTTTTGATTATGTTTTTCGACCATTTGATAAGCGCGACAAAGATCTACAGTAATTTGCAAACATCGCTGTTAATATTTAGCCATTCTTTTTCAACGACTCTAGCCCTTCCTGTCTATGATTTGAAAAAGTTCTCCACTTTAAATGAAATTGCGAAAGCTTGTTGGTTTCACTACAAACTTCACAAATATGTGAAATTAAAATAACAGGGCCTTAGAAAATTCCAAAACTTAGTGAATTTAGATGTAGAATCACCATACGAGCCCCAATCTTTAATTTATAGTCCATGGTCTGAAACTAAATAAAAGAAAGGAGCGAAAAAGCAACAAGTTTTGTATTATACAACAAATAATTGAGTCCTTAAAATATATCTATATCTATATATATATATATATATATATATATATATATATATATATATATATATATATATATATCCAATACTTGATTTTCAAAATGTTCACACTGGAGTTAAAGCTACAATTCCCCCCCCCCCCCAAAAAAAAAAAACAGCATAACACTCATACACCCAAAATATACACGTATTTGATGATGATGATGATGATGATGATTGTTTTCTATATCAATATTTGTAAGTTTTTCTCATGGCTGTAAATTGTAGTCATGCTAAATAGCTCATCTTGTTTCGGGTATAGGTTCTATTCTAAAATATGAATAGTGCCTGTAGATTGCATAGATCCATAAATAGATGTAAATTTTCTAATAATAAAACCTGTTTACAAGTTGTAAAAGTCGATCAAATAGTTTTTATTTTTTTTTTATTTTTATTATTTTTTAAAAAAAAACTTAAGGTATTTCCCCCATTAGATGGGTTGGTCAGGTGGGTTCATTTACGACATGGGATATTTGCTAAATGTCACGTAGCGTTACGTTGTGGGTAGGATAAAAAAAAATATTTAGGGTCGTATGATTGCTTGTATATAAGGAGATAATTTAGCATTAATTTAGTATTGACTTATTCATTTTTCGGATTGTTATTGTTTTAATATGTATGATGTTGATAACAGTCTGCAGAATTAATACTGGCCACCATATATAGCCTATATTGTGCTGAAAAATGGCGTTAAACCATTAAAGAAAAACAGTCTGCAGATGTATTTAATGTTGTGTTTCTATATAATTTATGAGGAGATATTTGTTTAGATTATTCGTTGGAATTACAATGTGTTGACTGGACCAAAATAGCATTCTATGACTATTGTGAATTTATTCAAAGGAGTTCTGGAAAAGATCAATATGATGCAATATGTCTATTGGCAGACCAGTCCATTCGAGGATATGCAATTCATTGGGAATACTCAGTTATTCTGGACAACTGTTTGAGGATTATTGTGGATTTATTAATTCATAATAATATGAGTTCACCATATATATATATATATATATATATATATATATATATATATATATATATATATATATATATATATATATATATATATATATATATATATATATATATATAACTTTGATAATTAAATGTATTACTTAGTTTGTGGCTATTGAGTCATAACTTGATGATGATGATGACGATGACGATGATGATGATGACGACGACGACGAAAAGGACAATGATGATGACTAAACAGACCTAAAATCAAGTTCTCTAGAAAATTCAGACACGCAAGCAAAATTTACTAATTAGTTGTATACAGGCAAAATAGATCAGTAGAAGAAGAAATGAAAAAAGAATTAGGCATATATACCAACTGTGAAATCTCAAGATTTCACGAGAGAAATGTGATATTACCCTCTCCACTACTGACAAGCACATTCATAACTTTAAGTTAAATTAACTTTAATTAATATTGAAGTTATATTCTTTTTATATACATTCCTGGTCCGATGAACCAAACCCCTCCCAGAATGGTCCATCAGTATGAACACTGATTCGGTGGTATCATTTTATCGAACTATTACATTTCTTGTCACGTGGCTTGTAAAAGACGGACGTGAGAGAACAAATTATGTCTTTCAGAACAAGGAAAACAAAGTGTGTATGGTTCCAATGCCGATCGACCTGCCGAATTTTGAGGACCCCTAGCTTATTACCGTTTATTAAAAAAAATTTAAAAAATACATGGGGGTATTATCTTTTTTTAATTAAAAAATTGATATTACCGACCATGCCCAAATCTCGTATTTTTGTTCTAAATTAAACATTTTATTTTCGTTTTCATAATTACTAGAAGCAATTTTATTTTTATTCTGAGTTATCGATTTAAGCTTCCTTAAAGGGATGGCCATAATGTATATTAAAGTTTAATTGCAATCATCAAAAACTATTCCACGAGTTCCGCAAACAAGATTATAACAAACACAGTAATTACTATAAATTTTTTCAATTACAACATTACTACGGCCAGTATACGGTGTCAAACGGCTATTCCTGAAATAGGACTTTCAAGGTGTCAAATACGGAAGTAGTCGGCCACTCCAGCGCCCCCTATTGGGCAGACGTGACAACCACCTGCCATAGAGTGAGTCAACTTTCGCATCTGTAATATTTTCGTCAGTGTGTGAAGATTTAACAACGGAATTAAAGACCATTGTTTGACTAGTTTTACTCATTCGTAAAAAGTGAATACATGTGTCCACTTAAATGCGTACTGTAAAGGAAATAATGACAAGGTAAGGAAAAAGGAATTCCGAGGACAGACGATTGTGTGACAAAATAGTTTCGCTAATGTTTTGACAAGCTAATCGGTGTCTTGTTAAATTTTGCCGATGTTTGGGTTCATTTGACTGTATCGGGGAATTTGTTTGCCTTATGCATTAATCACCTTTTGCTGATGAACGTAAATCGGCGTATTGATATGTGATACTATTTCAAGCGAGAATACAGTTACCAAAGATTACTTCTGGTAATGAAACTGCCACAGTTGAACTGTGACAGCTGAGCTCGAGTCTTGCAAGTACAACAGTCCAATACAGTACGTTTCCCTTATCTCTAGCACTCATTATGGATAATACAGGATAACACTAATTAACCTTTTCATTGCCTGCTTGTTGTTTTGTTTTGTCGCCCATGCCTGGTACAAACAATGTCTCAGATTCTCTTGTATTTAGGATAATTGACAAATTTTACGTTATATGCGACATGGAATCTAGGTTATTTCTTTTTTACCACAGAAATTATGTAATCTAGAACTGGCCATTGTTTTGATTTTGGACCATGACTTTGTACAAAAATACACATTCCAGGGGCATTATAGGGAAGGGAAGCAGGCTTTTCCTGTCTGGCTTAGGTTAGTTGATCCTTCCACTGTAAATTGATATCATACAGGCATCCTGCTTGTGAAGGAGTACACAAAAATGTAAACGTTTGACAGCAACTTTATCAGGATATATCTTTCAGGTTTGATACCAGTAGAATAATGGTTGTATTTTGCAATCTTTTATCAGATAAAATGATACTATTTAGAGTATTTTCATACATTGTTCTATTTATTATCTTTAAGTGGTGATAATGTTGCATATTTTCATACAATGTTATATTTATTATTATCCTTAAGTGGTGATAATGTTGCATATTTTCATATAATGTTCTATTTATTATTATCTTTAAGTGGTGATAATGTCACATATTTTCATACAATGTTCTATTTATTATTATCTTTAAGTGGTGATAATGTCGCATTTAATGCGAGTATACATGCATTCTCATGGATGATGCTGTTTGCATCTTTTCTTATATTTAAACAAATTAAAATAGTACTTATATTCTTCATAGTAACATTTGTCTTTTAATTGAAGACAATGTATTTTGCCTTAAGATTTCTTAAGATTGTTTTATTCAACTACAGGTGTCAAATGTAGCTTATATTTTTAATTTTAGGTGGAAGTTATAACTAATTTTCAGAATTATCAGTCTTGTCAGAATTATCAGTTCATACAGATCACACCTTAATTGATGATTGCATGTGAAATTGTCATATTTCTGGAACTAAGATTTAGAATAGTTCTACTGTGTACTTGCACCTATATGTGCATGATTTGGAATATGCCTTTCATGTGATTTTTTTTTTTTTACTGTGACGTGTATCAGTATATGCATAATGTGCAGTATGCCTTTAATGTGATCTATATTTTACTGTGTGTACCACTATATGCATTATTTGGAATATGCTTTTCATGTGATCTATATTTTCACTTTTTGCAAGCGGTTCATAGGGAGATCCAGAATTTTTTGATCACCTGGCTTGCTTGGTAAGTGTGCATTAGGTTTATGGTCCATTGTGCATCATCCGTTCATAACTATAGTACATGTATTTAGAATGCCTTCTAAACCAGTTATCAGAAGTTGATCAGCTTTAAATATTAACATCCTGTTATGATGAGATTTCAAATTCATTCAGATGGTTCCTGTCTGCTAGCATCATTATTGCTGTTATTATTATTACTATTATCATTATGCATATTTTTATCTCACCCACCAAAAAGACCTGGTGAGCTTATTGTATGTTTATGTGTTTCTTGTCTGTCTGTCAAGCGACAATTGTGGGTCACCATCCTGGAGGTCATGTTTTTTAAATATGATTTCAACCAAATATTTAGGTTTATGTTAATTATGGTCAGATGCATTGATTTACTTGTAAACGCTCTGAATAAAAAAGAACTGCTAATCCCATCAGGATCACATACAAGTTCTGTTATTAGTTAGACAGACAGGCCACAAAGTTATCTTGTATGTAATTGACTAAGCTTCCCACAATTCTCTAATTCATTTTTTTTATATCCGACATGGCATTTAGGCTCCATGATGAGCTTGATTATGAGATCCATGTTCTGCATGAAACCTCAGAGTTGATTTATAAGTGATTTCCTCACATATTGATGAGGTTATCTTGTTTTTTATTGGCCAAGTTTCTGAATATTGAAGAAGTAACCATATCTCTGATCTGATTTGTCCTGTATAGATTGGATTAAGCGGGATTAATGAGTCTTGCTTAAGATTTTTGCATTGTCTGGGTGTTTTATTACTGTTGAGGCCATATTAATTCTGCTAAGATTTGGTATATAGCATTTTATATGATCTGGATCTTGGGTGAGTTCAGTTCTCATTTATATTAATGCATATTAGTGAGGTGAGTTTGATTATATTTGGTTTAAAAGCTTGTAACATTTAAATCTATGATCAATTTAATTATCGACAACAAAGATACAGGCTGATCAGATGCTTGGAATTAAACATGTCATTTGCCATTGATTGTCACTTGGATTGAGGACCTTGACAGTTTTCAAGTTATGACTCGTTTAACAGGGTCATGGGTGGGTGAGGATGGTTCCTGTAATCTATGCTGGCTGTATATATTAACTTTCATTATGCCAGGTATTTGTTTGTACTTCAGGAAGAAAGGAGAGATTTT
Source organism: Unio delphinus (assembly GCA_029339505.1). Lineage (NCBI taxonomy): Eukaryota > Metazoa > Mollusca > Bivalvia > Unionida > Unionidae > Unio > Unio delphinus. Next base: position 1,353,799 of record JAQISU010000038.1, on the reverse strand, counting down.
TGGGGCTTACATGCTACATGTCTGCGGCATGATGCCCCAGTGCTAGACATCGCTATAAACTGCCACTGAAGATATCGTTGTGATTTGACTGAACATTTTTCTAAAGCTATGTTAAAAATCACAATAATAATAATAATATTGAGGACTTGGAATAGCTAGAAGCTCTAAGTGCTTTACAGCATCTATAATGATATGACTACACTTCAGAAAAACAAAAACCATGAAATTGGAAAACATAAAACATGCTGAAAACAATTAAGGTACAAAACATTATTAGGTCTCTAAGTTTGTTCCTGCAGTCGAAAAAGGTGAGTTTTAATAGCATTCTTAAAAGGAGACCACTGTGTCTTTGTGTCTAATTTCAATGGGCAATTCGTTCCACATTGCCAGGTCCTGGTATGCAAAAGAATGTTGTCCGTATGATTTTGTTTTCCTAGTGGGAACAATGAGTACACGATTGTCAGAAGAGGAGCATAAGTATCTTGCTGGTGTATACACATGGGTGAGGCCGGATAGGTATGTTGGACTGGAGTATGTCAGTGAAACAGAGCACAAAATTTGTGTTTGATTCTGTATCGAATAGATAGGCAGTGTAGGGTACAGAGCAGTGAGGAGGTGTGCTCTGATAGAGGTACTGTAAAGATGATCTGAGCAGCTGTGTTTTGAAGTTTCTCGAGTAGATATTGTGACGAACCAGACAGAATTGAGTTACAATAGTCCAGTCTTGAAAGTACTAATGAATACAAGTGTTTTAGTGGCATCATCTGAAAGATATTTGTGAATGGAACTGATGCGTCATAGCTCAAGATATGCAGCCATGCATATGTTCATGACATGTTGGTGCATTGTGAGAGTACTGTTTAGAATAACACCTTGGTTTCATACTGGCTGTGTGAATTTAATGTTGGTGTTGCTGATATTTATTGTCTGAGGTAAAGGATGTGAATGAGAAAGTCTTTATGTTGTGATCAGAATGGCCTCACTTTTATCATCATTCATCTGCAACTTGTTATATGTTATCCATGATTTCACATCAGAAAAAAAATGCACCTCTCTGCTCCTTTATGGTAGCATCAACTTCAGTTGGGTGGCTAGACGTATATTTGGGTGTCATCAGCGTACAATTCGCAAGAAAGTGGTTGATGATCAATGACACTTCAGAGTGGCTGAGTGACCCATGTGGAACACCACAACCAGTGTATCTCCTAGGGGTCCACAACATACATCAACTGGGCTTGAGTTTATTCCATTTGCATATACAATTTGTGTTATGTTCACTAAGTTCGACTTGAACCACTGTAAGACTGTATTGTCAATGCCAAATACATGTTGGAGACGGTGAAGTAATATATCATGGTCTATTGTGTTAAATGCTGCAGACAAATCAAAAAGGGTGAGGACTGTAATCTGTCCGCTATCCAAAGCAGAGAGAATGTCATTAAATACTTTCAGAAGAGTAGTTTCAGTACTGTGGCAACTGGCAAGGGTGATATGCAGACTGTACATTGCTATAAAGACTGTTTGAATTAAAATGAGATACAAGTTGGGTTAGCACAACTTTTTCTAAAAAAATTTTTATATGAATGGGAGATTAGAAACTGGGCAGTTCTTTAAATCTTTATGGTAAATCACACACGTGAAGAGATATTTGTAACTTATAAATCATACTCTGGTTTAACACATGCATGCATGCACACACACCAGTGTTGGAAATGATTCAAGGAAAATGATATTTGTATTAAAACTTACATGTAAACCTTCCGGATGGGAGGGTTTTTCCCTATGTTTTGCCCAACTTACTGAGCTGTCTGAGCTTCTTCTGTTAGGAATATGAAAATAACACTTGGCCTATGATGTTTTATATGTACATCGAGTATCATTTTTGTTTTGTCACCCACAGTTAAATTTATTGCATGCATCAAATAGCTGGTGTAAATATGAATTGCTATGACAGTAAACTTCTACACATTCAGTGGCATCCTACACATTCACTGGCATCTTTCAATAGCTGACTTACCAATAACCCTTTCAGAGCAAGATAAGATATCTGCCTGATTTGTGCAATTTTTCAGTTTTTCTGAAATTTTTATGATCAAGGCATATCAGCTTGTGTTTTTTAACTTATCTTGTTGTTTTTGTATGGTTTAATGCCATTTTTCAGCACATGATAGGATATACATGGCGGAGGAAGAACCCAGGAAAACCCCTGGAATGAACCACTGACCCACAAGAAGCTATTGGCAAACTTTCTCACATACCCACATTGGCAGGTCAGATGGCAGTGATCCATAGTGATCCATCAGATGGCAGTGATCCAGTGGCGTTTTAGACCACTCATCCACTCGGGGTCCTGCATCAGGATGTAAATAGCAGTTTGTGTTTTAAGAATCAAACAGGTGAACGATGCTTATATTTTTTTCTTCTAAATTCTGAATATTTTAGCTACAGTGTTTGCATTATTTTTTAATACAGTTTGTTTGAAACTGTTAGCAGACCTGTTTTCAGGTAATAATGACGGATATAAATCGTTGATATAAAAATGTTAATACTAAAATAGTATAACCAAAGTTAATTCAGTCCTGATTGTTGAATGCTCTTCACCGTAAATGTCATAGAAAACATTAAAACAAAATTATTGATTGCAATGGAAGTTTACAGTACTGTTGAAAACATAGACTTGCCCATGGTGACTTTGTTACTAGAGAAACTCATTTCATTTTAAATACCAACAAATTGACAGTGTTTACAACCTCTTGATAGATTGGAAGTTATGCATTGATGAATGAAGTGACAGTTTAGCTAAGTTTTTAAATATTTATGACATCAATCAGTGGGGGTGGGGCATTTACAAATGGGAGTGTGTCAATAGTACTTAGAATTTTTTTTCAACTGCTATTACAAAGCAAGTTTCATAAATTAATAATATTTTCAAGTGGTTACTGATTGCAGTACTATAATTGGGATACCCCTACCAGTTAAAATTAATTGCATTACGTTCAGCAATGTTCTGTTAAAGTCATATTGGCAAAGTTCACTTCACATAGCTTCTCATGCAAACATTCACACTTTCAAATTTGAATACACTGCATAGGAATATGATATATTTATACAGCTTAAATATAATTTATACACTTACAAAATATTATACATGCAACACTTAGAATTGTATTGCTTGAAACCAGTACCAAAATGTCAGGTGTCAGGACGAGCAGGGTGGTTGCTCTAGGTCCCAGAAGTTTTTGAGACACTAAAATCACAGGCACCAGAGATCCTGATGTGCCAAACCCCTTTGGGCATTCATTCTTGTTTGGGGTGCAATTTATCATTGATAAGCCGCTGCTTCAAGCCAGTGTTATACATTGTACATTTATATATGTACTTACATTCAGAATGACATCACATATGCTGTTTTCTGTCTCAGTTTCTCTCTCTCTCTCTCTCTCTCTCTCTCTCTCTCTCTCTATATATATATATATATATATATATATATATATATATATATATATATATATATATATATATATATCCCATTATAACATGATGCTCAGATCCAAAGAATAACAGCACAATATAAGCGGGACCACATTAACAAATATTTCAAACATCCCCATAGAAAATGTACATTTAAATTTAAATGTCATCACTTTTAGCTAACCTTTCAATCATATATCATTTGTTTTGTTCACCTGATCAGCTTTTCTGAGGGTGTGTAGCTAGGAGTTAAAAAGAGAGATGACCTTAAATTAAAAAATTGGAGCCATGTTGCCATCTTGTTATAGCGAAGCACATTATAACATGTGTTACCTGTCTTTGTGTGTGTGTGTGTGTGTGTGTGTGTGTGTATATATATAGAGAGAGAGAGGGGGAGGGGGGTGGCGCAGCTTTTGTACTTTCTAGTGTAACCAGACATTTTCTAACTTTTTATAATCCTCATTTGATGATAGTAAGTGAATGTATTATAGATGCTTTTATGACGTGCTGACTTCCTCATTTACATCATCTGCTTGAAACAGTAAAATGCATCTTTCTGTCTGTGTTTGCTTGAATCATTTGAGGTGTCTATGTCTTTACGTATGCGCTGATAACTGAATGAGCACGTAAGTCAGTTGCTTGAAATTAGACTTACACCTGGGGTTAACATCTCACATAGGTCACAAGTACAAGAATGTGTATTATGCAAATGACATGTAATTATGCTTTGTGCAAGAACCACATGTGCGTAAAAACTCACACTATAAGAATAGTGGGTAAATAAAATCTGAAATTTAGAGAACAACAACAGTAAGATAAAGGAGAAAATATAACGATATAACATGACAATTCACATACAAGAACTATATACAACACTCGCAGTAACAGCTATACCTTTTTTTTTAATTTGTTCAGATATTTTTCATTCATAGTTCAATATTCATGATGTTTATTACTATTATTGATTATGATAATAGTTCATTTATATTTGTACCTTGCTTGATATATATTTCTTTCTTTAAAGAGGCAAATGTTCATTGCATAATAGATTGCTTAAAATATGTTTTGGAAATTGTTACTTTTGTAATTTATGTGCAGTGTTGATGCACAAATGATTAAATATGCAAGGAATATTAAAATTTGGTAACATTAAAATATTCTTCATTTTTAAGAAGTATTTTGTAAAGGTCAGAGGCTAAATTTATTTTGACACCTTGTGTTGTATAGACTTTCAATGATATATATCATTATATGGTTTTTAAAAAATGGCAATTTATATGCTTTGTCAAACAGGACCTGGTTTTAGAAAGAATGGTATTTCATATCCTTTTGTAACACAATGAGCTGGTAAAAAAAATGGTATTTCATATCCTTTTGTAACATAAGGAGCTGGTAAACAATGTCCATTTTTCCTACTGCCCTGTGCTATTGTCTGCCACCCTATGAAAAAAATGTTTCCATTTGTAATGCTACAATTTTAAAAGAATTCCATGTATTGTTAGCTCTGTTTGTTATAGACTAGAAGAGCTTGTAGGATGATCTGTAATCTGTCAGCTATCTTTTAGCACAAGTTTGGTATTGCTTCTCCTCCTGAACTACTTGGACTATTGCCATGAAACATTACATACACATTCATCCAGTGGTCTAGGTGATCCTCAGGGAAATTGGGACCACTTTTACATCAAATATGACTGCCACAGGCAACAGCTTGAAAATATTTTCTCTCTGCTTCTTCTGAAGGGAAAGTCATATTGACATGGGGTTTCACTAGAAAACTTCTTATGAAGCCTACTTGGTCATAATTACAAATTGTGTCATTCTGATGTCTAGTACAACTGCCACTGTGGCCATCATGAAAATCTTGATATTGCAACTCCTCCTGAACTTGAATGGATGGTAATATAGTTTATGTAAACAAAAATGGTGACAATCTGACATCAAATATGGCTGCTACAGAGGCCATCTTTAAATCTTGTTATCATTACAAGTCTTACATATATGATCATGTCAACACATGTTTTTACTAACAGACTGTTTTTATTATTTTTTTTATTTGGCTTTAAATAAACTTGAATTCCTGAAAATTCTTTTTGCCTATTATAGGCACCCTTTTTTTGTTTTGTATTTAAGTAACCAGATTAAACATTAAACTCATTAAGATGCTTATTAATGTTTCTGGTCGGCCGACCCTCTGATTTTCATTGCTAACCCTAACATTTGTACCGCACCACTCCCTGTTTAAAAAACTTAATTCCAGAAATTGATGTGTGCAGCTAATTGAGCTGTTTACCATAGTACTTACAGTATTTAGTACATTGTATATACTGATGTAGTACATTGTATATACTAATCTTTGTACACTGTATAAACTGATCTTAGTACATTTTATATGCTAATCTAAGTGCATTGTATATAATAAGTGCATTTTAAAGATTAATCTTAGTACATTGTATATACTAATCATTTGACTATAAACAATGTTGTAAGAAGAAGAAAACCTTTCCCTAATTTTAAAAACAGTGCAATAGGAAACATTTTTTGCCTTACTCTCATCTCACTATTTTTAAGAATTGTTGTACATTAGATGCAATACAGTAATGTCTGCAGATGTGCATGCAATTTACTAGCCATGGGTCAACTTGAAAGTTACAAGTTATATTGGACAAGTAAAATTTATATTATGTAACTAAACTGATGGTGCATAACTATTGTGTAACATTGCATTGTTATTCAGTAAGGAACTCGCAATGTGTTATTTGTTTCAGTGGAATTAAATTAGGTCATTTAACCATGGTCTACTTTCATTACTGGAATATCATGAGAAGTCAAAATGTATAGAGCAACTTAAGAAACTCCATTGTGTTAAACAAAAAGGAAGTCTACTGCTATTGAGAACAATATGGATGCAAAACGATGCAATGAAACAAAGCCTTAACATATTTGCAACAGATAATTAGGCAAGCAAAAGATGACAAGGTACTGCATAACAGGAACATTTAAACATAGACAACTAACAGCAAAGTAATATCAGTTTAAGAAACAGTGTATAAACCATAATTTAAAAGAATCAGCGCAAACATTTGTCTAGTACATGTACTACAAAGCCAAATAGTCACTTTAAGATTTTTTTTCAGTAATCAGTGATATTAGGCATTTTACACAAGTATTTATTAAAACTGGGTACCTTGTTCAAGTAATTAGTAAAATTTTGCATCTTGTACAAGTAATAAATAAAACTGGGCACTGTTAGGATAATGTGATTGGTCCTACATAGACATAGTTCTACATGTCTGCTGCATGATGCCTGATGTTAGGATAATGTGATTGGGTGGGACATAGTCTTACATGTCTGCTTCATGATGCCTGGTATCAGGATAATGTCATTGGGTGGGACATAGTGCTACATGATGCCTGTTGTCAGGATTATGTGATTGGGTGGGACATAGTCCTGCATGTCTGCTGCATGTTGCCCCAGACCAAACATAACTTTAACTGCAACACTGCAGACAACGTAGGGATATGACTGAATTTTTTAAAATCTACGTTAAAAATCAAAATCTAACACATCCACTGTTCAAGTAATCAGTAAAATGTGGTACAAGTTACCATTGACATCGAGCATTTTGTGCAATTAATCGGTATAAAGTAAATTCTATTGTATGAAAAAGGATTAAAATGAGGCATCTTGTAAGAGTAATCATTGAAATGAAGTACTTTCTACAATTCAGTAAAATTAAGCTAGTAATTAGTACAACGAGGCATCTTTCACAAATAATCAGTGAAATTTGGCACTTTGTACAAGTAATAAATATAAAGAAATTGTGTGTGTGTGATTTGGATTTTTAATGTAGCTTTAAATATTTTTCTGTCATATAACTGCAATGTATGCAGTGTGGCAGTTTCTAGTGATATTTAGCACTGGTGCATAATACCATAGGCATATAGCATCATGTCCCTCCCATTCACATTATCCTGACACCAGACCATCCTGTTCTAATACTAACCTCTTATGCTGAGTGCCTAGTAAGGCGTCTGTTAGTACCCTTTTTATAGGTCTTTGGTATGACTTGGCTGGGGTTCAAACCTGCGACCTTTTGCCATCCGAGGCGGACACTGTAACAATTATTCCACTCAAGTAGCAGCAAGAAAATTATATGTAAAAAGTGATCAACATACATGTATTTAAAAGTGGACCTAATAAAACATTTTTTTTTCCCAAAAGGAAAAAATTAAAATATATTTGGTCAACATAGAGTATATTCTATGATGCACTATTGCTGAATTAATGCAGACTTAAAAATGTCAGACCAAAATTTCAGACGGAGCAAGAAAAAGTCATGGAATATATTTTAAAGCTCTACATTAAAGCCCTCCTATATTTATAAAAATCAAATCTTCTATTTTCAAATTATGGGTGGAGGTGTCTCACTTAAATTTAAAATTATCAATTTTTATTCTGAACACACATTTAAATTGGCACTAAATTAATTTCCTATAGTTAGACGAGGTATTTATTCATGATATTAATATATTTCTCAAGATTTCTGTTTCCTGTTAAAGTTTATAATGAAATGCCCAAGATTTTCTATAAAATTTTATAATAGCTGTATATGAAACATTTTGCTTTTATTTTTCAGTTTGCTTGAAAAAAAATTGCAAAAAAGAGATAAACAAGTTTGAGAAAGGATACAATACATTATATATAAGTATTTACTTATCAGAAGACTAATATGGACAACATTCTTTTGCATACCAGGGCCCAGCAATGTGGAATGAATAAAAATTAAAATTAGACACAAAGACCCAGTGCTCCTTTCAAGAGTGCTCTTAAAACTCACCTTTTTCGACTGCAAGAACAAACTTTAAGACCTAATAATGTTTTGTACCTTAAATATTTTTGCATTTTTTTTGTTTTTTGTATTCATATTAATAGATGTTGTAAAGTGCTTAGAGCTTCTAAAGATTAGGCACTGTACAAAGTCCTCATTATTATTATTATTATTATTATTATTATTATTATTATTATTATTTTTGCTAGCCAGGGTCCCAATATGTTAATCCCATCTACACCTTGACAGATCAATCAGATATTTCAGTGTTTCATGTCTGTGACAATAAGCAACCACATCTAATAAAAAATAAACGTGTTCAGATTTGAATGCTATTTATACATGATTTAGAGAGTAGGGGGGCACACAACTGGAATGAACCCAGAAATAAGCAACTTTCCACTGCTGGTCTTTGTTTTTACAAATGCATTCTTTTCCTCAAATACAATTTTAATGGAATCCTTCTGGTACTTAGTCTTGTTTTCAATGCTAAAATTACAATATCTTTTTGAAATTAATTGCCTCTGACTTGTTTGGCTGATTGGTTTGTTGGCATTACATACTAAGTGAGGCAATTACAGGATCCCATAGATGTCACTACGACAAAGTACTTAAATATCAGATCGATCCACCAAGGTTTAGACAGGATCCAATAGATGTCACTACGACAAAGTACTTAAATATCAGATCGATCCACCTAGGTTTAGACAGGATCCCATAGATGTCACTACGACAAAATACTTAAATATCAGATCGATCCACCAAGGTTTAGACAGGATCCCATAGATGTCACTACGACAAAGTACTTAAATATCAGATCGATCCACCAAGGTTTAGACAGGATCCCATAGATGTCACTACGACAAAGTACTTAAATATCAGATCGATCCACCAAGGTTTAGACAGGATCCCATAGATGTCACTATGACAAAGTACTTAAATATCAGATCGATCCACCAAGGTTTAGACAGGAACCCATAGATGTCACTACGACAAAGTACTTAAATATCAGATCGATCCACCAAGGTTTAGACAGGATCCCATAGATGTCACTACGACAAAGTACTTAAATATCAGATCGATCCACCTAGGTTTAGACAGGATCCCATAGATGTCACTACGACAAAATACTTAAATATCAGATCGATCCACCAAGGTTTAGACAGGATCCCATAGATGTCACTACGACAAAGTACTTAAATATCAGATCGATCCACCAAGGTTTAGACAGGATCCCATAGATGTCACTACGACAAAGTACTTAAATATCAGATCGATCCACCAAGGTTTAGACAGGATCCCATAGATGTCACTATGACAAAGTACTTAAATATCAGATCGATCCACCAAGGTTTAGACAGGAACCCATAGATGTCACTACGACAAAGTACTTAAATATCAGATCGATCCACCAAGGTTTAGACAGGATCCCATAGATGTCACTACGACAAAGTACTTAAAGATCAGATCGATCCACCAAGATTTAGGCAGGGTTAACATGTTGGAATCTTGGTTAATGAAGATGCAGAAGGCTTAGTGGTGAGTTATATGTTGTATTATATTGTCAGTAGGTACTATTCATTTTAATTTTGACTCTCGTACCCTGGCTTTGCGGCTATATACTTCCCGTTTCACTAAGTTATCTTTGACATCCTTTCATGTTTCTAGATACATATCTAAACATTTTTTTTTGATTCTGGTTTAAAGTTTCTCATTGTTGTGAATCAGCTTAAACATTTGTGAATTCTGGTTTCAAGTTTCTTACATTTGCAATATCAGGTGCTTCCAGACGACATTTTACATTTTACTGTACTGGTACATGACCCAATTAAAATTCTATATCATTGCAGCAATTTTAAATAGTTTGTACATTTAAAAACATTTTAATGAAAAAAACATTTTAGATGACTTTTGGATGCACATTGGTGGCAAATGAAAATATAGGTTATTTTATCCAAATGTTACCATGTAAAATTTTTATGTGACTGAGTTACTTAAGATAATGTGGTATGTACAATAAAAGTTAAAGCCAGCTGCTTTCATAGCTTGCATTGTTAAACAATAGCAGAAGAATGTTGTCATTTGACCTCAACTATTAGGATAGGTTTCCTTTAGAAACATAATATACTTGAGCCTATGACTTGTTATCTTGTTATGAAATTGAACTTGTTTTATATCATTTAATTAATTAGGGTTTAAAGGAATGTCAGCAAAAGATTACTGGTGGGATTGGTTTGGCAGTTTATGCCACAGCATCAAAAGTAGGTTTTTTGTTGCCAAGGATGGAGCAGTGTGCTGGTGTCAAAACCACATTAACTAACCTGGGTTTTTATATGGTATGATTTAATTTTGCACTCTTTACATGGTCATGAGTCAAGCTACTCATAATGGTGTAAAGTATACTTATCACTGAGCCACCATGACTCCTGCCTCCATTGAAAGTCACCTCATATGACATACAGCACTCTTGCCTGTGTTGAAAACCACCTTTTATGGAATGATGCATCCTACCTTAATTGAAATCAACTTTATGGCATGAATGACTCCTGCCTTCTTTAAAAACCACCTTTTATAGCATGCAGGTAACCTGCCTCCATTGAAAACCACCATTTTGGCATGAAGGACTTTTGTCTCCATGGAACATCACCAATTATGGAGAATTGTATCTGGGTCAGCATGCATAGGGTGTTTAATTTAATGGAGAATTTTCAAGGTAAAAGTTTTTTTTCATTATTTGATGACCACTTTACTATAATTTGTTACAACATCAGTAATGAATATTCTAACCCCTCTGCAAAGAAGGGTAATGACAGATATTCACATTGTGGTGAGACCCTATGGGGGGTCTTGTGCTGACGGATAGGAATGATGAGTTTTGCTGCCTAAAACTATTTCAAAAGTCAGATAGGCGGAAACTCAAGTTACAGCCATCAACCACAGTCATGACAAAAGTTAGGTACACAATATAAATTAATTACAGATTACAGAGCTACTTGTAAAAAAAAATATCTAGTACAAATCAAACACATAAAAGTCATCTCTTTGTGGTTCATCCAATATAACTACATTTTACAAAGTGCAAATTTTTTTCTCATGCTGTTAGAAAACTATGTATTACATAAATGTGACCATAAGATAGGGCATCCACCTCTGGCCGAGTGATACATTATAATAATGGTACTAGCAGCTGCCTCACTTAAATTGGTGCTCAGCATTAGGAGGTCAGTGTTGAGACTAGATGGTTTGCTGTCATGATAATGTGACTGGGTGTGACATGGTATTGTCTGCGGCATGATGCTCCATTGTTAGACATCACTATAAACTATCACACTACAGAAATGATAGTGAAATGACTGAACAGTTGTTAAAGCTACACAAAAATCCAAAACACGCACACACACACAGAATGCAATATGCAGTGTCAAATCTGGTCCTGTGCAGTTTGCAGTTCAACTCATAAACAAGTATATATGTTTGGTCGAATGTTGTAAAAGAGACCTTCTTAACCAGTTAAAATTATATTTGAGTATTGTGTAAACATGAGATCATATAATGTAACTGCATTAATTGAGAAAACTAGTTTGATAACCTGTTACTTTTTTAATTTTAAATACTTTAAAGTAATCATCTGATAGTTTCAATAATGTAAATAATCTGAGTATTCTTCTATCTTAATTTTGAATTAGACTGGTTTAGTGAATAGTTTCATTAGGAACCTAGTTGCTTGATGTAAATAATTTTAGTATTCTTCTATCTTAATTTTGAATTAGACTGGTTTAGTGAACCTGGCTATATTAATTTGTGAAGCTTCAGTGTTATAAACAGGATGTACTCAGGCCAAGGAAGTTGGTGTCGTTAGGATGGCTGTCATTGACCTCACTCTAAAGTTGATACAAACAGTCATGTTTTTAAATACATGCATTTAAGTTCAATACTGTATTAGATTAATTTACTCAGGATCAGGATGGTTAAACTGTATTTTAAAAAAATCAAGATTCTAAAATATTACATTTACTCTCAATGTTTTCCTGCAGTTAGGATTTGTTTTTTTCTTCATGTGACCCCTATTCTACCTGTACAACAACGTTAAGTGCATAAGCAAATGATTGATGCAACAGCCATGCCCAACACTCTCAATATCTGAAGTTACATTACCTGGGCAATGTTGATGACACTGTAATACTTGCATTTATTTACAAAAAAAATCTAAGTATCATCCCAAAGGGATTAATTTCCCTGATCATACATCAAACACACTATTTTTTTTCTTTACCAAATTGTACTGATTATTTGTTCCTTGGCTTCAGGAATTCCTTTGGTTTTGGAGCAATCTAGTGATACAATTCATATTTCATCGAGGATGAAGTTGTTCATTCTGTGGAAGTGTTAGTAGGTATTTTGTGCCATGGAATCTAATTGAAATTCAAAAATGATTTACTGACATTAGTAGCAATTGTTTTATTTAGTACATGTATTTTCCATAGAAGAAAATGGTGGCAAATATTTGGGACTGAGTTATGAGAAAGAAAATGATATCATTTTTTTTAAAAGCACCTGGTTCTGGAAACAAAGATTCACACTTCTTTAGCAGATGGTTAATATGGATGCAAATAAATCTGTCAGGAATTAAAAAAAATCGGTGTACACAATCTTTGAAAAATTGATCTCTTTAGCATCTGATCAGTGGTGTCTGAAAATGTTAGGGAAAGCAAATTTACTGGATAGTATGTTTACCAGCAATATGGACTGCTGATATAAATATATCCCTTACCATACACAATCTGCTTAGGTTACCAATAAGACTGATTAGATGGCATTTCACCAGTTATATTAATATATTAATAAATTTAATCATAATGTCTTCTTTATATAGGTAATCTGAATAAAAAGCAATAAAATTGCTAACAAATCATGGTTGTTGATTTGTTGTTGTTGTAGGGTTTAATGCCATTTTTCAGCACAAGTTGAGCAATACATAGCAGTCAGTATAAATGGTGGAGGAAGAATCCTGGAAAACCCCAGAAATATCCACTAACCCACGGGAAGCTACTGGCAAACTTTCAAACTTACCCACATTGGCTGATTCTGAGGCTCAAACCCATGCAGACAGAGGTGAGATGGTAATGATCCTTAATGGTGAGCACTTTAGACCATGCAGCCATTCAGGGTTCCAGGTTGTTGATTGGAAATTTAATCCTACAAAAGCTTGCAAGCCAGAAAGCAGTTCATCACTTTGATTACAAAAACAATCTTCTGTTTTATAAATTTTTTGTTGTTATCCTCAGTATATTGGTACCACCTTCCAGTTCCTGGAATATTTGGGGTTTTTTTTGGTTTTTTTTTTTTGTTATGGTTTATTGCCATTTTTCAGCACAATATAGGCTATATACATGGTGGCCAGTATTAATGGTGGAGGAAGAACCCGGAAAATCCCGGAAAGAACCACCGACCCATGAGAAGCTCAAATATTTGTAATTTACTAGTAAAACTTTTACTCTCACAAGATCTCTGAATTTTAGCTTTTTTCTGATATCAATTGTGCATTAAGTCTTCTAGATGCACACACCAATGAAAGATTATTAAATTTTTGCATTTTCTCTTCATTAACTTTAAACTGCACTGAGTTCACCACAAAGCCAAAAAAGACAAATCTTTGAGATTGAATAAGAAACAATAATTCTACATAGTTTGTGAAACATCAAAGTTTAGGTGTTTCAATTATAATTCATGCATAAAATTGTGAACAGATGTGACTGTCACCATTCAAATTAAGTTAAAAATCAATATACACTATTAAAATCATGCATAAACGATAAATGATAATGTGCACTCGCTTCATGAGAGTTGCTTCAACATTTGTTGCAATCTGTTGATCAGCTTCAGCTGCAATATTCCATGCTGCAATCAGGCTTTTCATTTTTATATGTAATTTTGATATACTTTTATTGAAAAGTGATCAGTTTCATCAGCCATATTTAGAGGCATTTTATGGAAGCTTAATTTAAGCTTCACAGCTCTGAGGTCTTAGCCTCACAAAGAGCAGATTCTTCAGGACTAAAACCTGAGAATTCTGAGTCAGCCTCAGGGTCGGTAATTGGGAGGACTTCATCCTGGTCTATAGGCATCACAAATAAACAAAGGAAGATATATGGCATGTAATAACTGTAGGTATATCATAAGCAGAGTACATTAACAATAACAATACCAAAAACAACCACCACCAATTATCTTGCCACTCCATTGCAACACCAAAATAACTATGAAACACATAGTTCAGGTGTCCTATAAAATACATCATTTGACTTAAAAATATTCAACTCAGAAGAGTGCCTGTTATCTCCAATGACAGAATAACATGCTGTATATGCATGTGTTGCCCAAAGACTGTACAGAAAATGTTGACAGTAAAGTAAATACAAACAGGACTAAAGTATTAATGTCACTATCCTCCCCAAGTGTTGGAAAACAGCAATTTGAATCTTATATTGAATGAAGTTTGTCTACTTGTGAGAAAGTCCTTGGCATGATGGTTGTCAGCAAGTTGTAATGGAATGAACATATTCAAGTCAAGTGTCATAAAGACAGTTAATTGCCTGTGGTTATTAAGCAAGATAAAGCCATATCTATCAGCTAAACATATATTACAAAAGATACAACCATACCTATATTGCAAATACTGTGTATACAACCATATCTAGACTACTGGAATGTTACCTGAGGAAAGACTAATGACAGGTATATTTGCAAATTATTGCACTATGGCCCCATTTATATCTTGAGAAACTCTTTCATGCTAGAAAACATTACAGTACAATGCAATTTAAGACCAATTTCAGCTAATCATTTTTTTCCATTCCAAAACAAAATACAGAACTCTTTTAACATGTTTAAAAAAATGTTTTCATTATTTTGAGGTCACTATTTTGGAACAGAATACCAGAGGAGATTAGAGAGTGAAATATCAATGTATTTATCTTAATTCAATTAATGAAGAGTGGAACCAGTTTGATTTTGATAAATACATTACAACTACAAGTACAATTCTTAAACCTTCCACTTTGTTGTCTATTTTGTACTATATATAGTCAGTGTACCTTCTTGGAGCATTTTCCTTGTAACATTTTCTGTTTATTTCAATATAAATGTAGTTTATTTTTTAAATATTTAAAAAAAAACCTCAAATATTTATTGTATTTACTACTTTGTACTTTAAAAATACAATAGCAGGCCAGAAGGAGTATTAGATCTATGCAGCTCTTTAAATAAGGTCATTATTAGGGGTGAAACAATTCATCGATACTTTTGCTGAAACAATACACAGATCGATACAAGAGACAGAGAATTGATACAGAATGATACTTACCATATGCATGTTATTTTAGTCTTTAGCAGTCATGAATAATTATTATTAGTTGCCTTGTTATCTGTAAAATTATAATCCAACTGAAATAGCATTTGCAGTCACAGGGACTGAAGTTTATTACTAAAATTGATAAAAGGCTATTTGAAAATACCTATTCGCTATCTACATGTTAAAACAAAAGTAACATGGTTTATAATCTGCCCCCACCCCATTCCATGCTACTTATTTTAACCCAGAATTATTTTCAGCATACATTCCAAACATGTTCCACATGCATAATGAAGTACTTTACTTATCATTTAATAGCCATTTTCATATAAAGTTTCTATCATGGACTGGTAGCCTACTGGTTAGAGCATTTTCCTCGTAAGCGGGAGGTCGTGGTTTTGATCCCTGTCCTAGAGGCCTAGTGGTTAGAGCATCTGCCTTGGATCCAGGAGGTCATGGTTTCAATCTCTGGTTGAGTCATACCAAAGATTGACAAAAATGGTACAAACAGTTGCCTAGCCTGGCTCAGCATTCAGAGGTTAATGTTAGGACTGGTTGGCCTGGTGTCAGGATAATGTGACTGGGTGGGACATGATGCCCCATTGTTAGACATCACTATAAACTACCACACTGCAGACATTGTAGCAATATGACTGAAACATTGTTAAGGCTATTTTAAAAATCCAAATCACACACACATACAAAGTTTGAATTGTGTCTTGACTCCTTTGGTCGATTTAAAAGCTATGCTACCAATGTGTTGCATGGTGAAATTTGTTACACTATTCTCATTTATGGTTGTCGCTTGTTCTGGTCCAGGTTGGGGGCCTTGAGTGGTCTAATTAAAGACTCATGAGTATGGGTCACTGCCGTCTCATCTCTGCTTGCTTGGGATCAAATCTATGGTTTGGCCAATGTGGGTATGTGAGAAAGCTGGCTGGTAGCTTCTTGTGTGTCGGTGGTTCTTTCTGGGTTTTCCCTGGTTCTTCCTAGACCATTAATACTGGCTGCCATGTATAGCCTATCTTGTGCTGATAAATGGCATTAAAACCCTATAGCAATAACAATAACCAGGTTAAAACAATAACTACCAATCAGAAATCTGTGTGACTTACTCTCTGCATGACAAACAGGAAGTATTGGTAGAGCAATAGAGTCTTCATGGGAAAGTCATTAGATATGTCAAGTACTTATGCAGAGATGCTGTCATGGTGTGCAGTGGCTTGAAGCGTGCAATATTTTTATGAATTCACATGCTTGAAGAATAGTGAAATGCGAGAACTTGTGCAAATTTGTTGAAAGCCCCACATATGAAAATGTGCTCGGCGAAGTATAAAATTTTTATTTAACTGTTCTTGGCACTATATTTTTTTTCTTCAGATAGCAACTTTCCACATCTGGGTTTTTCAAGCATGACATGAATGGTTGTGAAGCTAAATTTCATCAGCACAATGTGCCCCGAAAAAGTATTGTGGCTTTGTTTGAAACCATTCATGAAGAAAGTTTGAATGTGTGTTTGAAATTCGGGCTACCTAGTAAAAACATAATGTCTGCTTCTAGGCATCTGCAAATACTTGTTAATGACAGTGATCATAATAGTAATTTTTATACGGTAATTTTTAAAGTTATAAAGTATTTCAGATTATTGGAGTTGATGGATATACTAATGAGTTATTTTGGGGTAGATGTATCCAAAAGTAAATGTCTATGAGCTTTGGAAAATGTACATAAATCAAAATAATCAGTTTCCCAACATATTCATGCTGATAAAGCTATCTATCTATATGCCCCTTCAGAAACAAGCACAGAACAATATTGGTACAAAGAAATGGAGCAGCATATGCTCAGAAATAATTAACAGATTAATGCTTATGTAAATAGAGGTGACATCTGTCAAAGATGTTGGTTTCAGCAGAGTTTGAAGTAAGTGAAGCAGTAAGGAAGACGTACAGTATATTGAACTTTAGAAAAATATTGACCTATGTCTGTTTCTTTGTCCCCTCAGTTTTTCTTTGATAACGAGGATGGTCTCTACTCAGATAACATCCTGTCATTATCTTTCCTTAATTGTACATGGGGACAAAATTGGAATTTCTTTTTTTAATGCAGAGATATTGAACCAGTGAAAGAAGGTGCTGATGGAATAAATGAAAGCATAGGATAAGCTATGGTACAGATTTCAAACTGCTCAAGTTGATCGCATTGTGTTAAAAAAAATTTGAATAGGACTGGGTATTAATTGTCAGTAGTTTTCATTCTTTACAAACAAATACAAGTACCTGTGGCTGCAGCAGTCTTTTGCATCTGCAGGAAGTAAAATATGATAGATTCGGTTGGTATTCAACCTTAAATTCCCATGCCTGAATTTGTTCTATATGAGAATTTCCTTTGCATGAGGAAACTGCATTTATTTCTTTTGTTTTGAAGATATCGTAATGACTTCCACATGTAAATGAGACACAAAATTCATAATAAGATGTTTTTAAATGATTCATGTTGTTATAATAAGACAAAAGAAAGTCACCATTAATTGATCTAAAACATTGAATAAAACTCACTGCAAATATGTTTGAAAGTATTGCTATCTTCTCAAAAATGGGAATTGCATATAAATATAAATATATGATAACTATATGTCTATATGTAGTCTACATACTAAAAATAGGACCTGAATTTCAATGTACATGAAAAGGCACCACCTACCATCCAAAGATGGAAAGACCATCATATTCATATGTGTATTGCTATATACATGTATCATATCACAGGCTGCGTATTGTAAATCATTTCGATATGAGGCACAGGTGTAACGTTTTACCCCATGTCATTATTATTATTATTATTATTATTATTATTATTATTATTATTATTATTATTTACTGCTGAGGGGTTCCTGAGTGGTCTAAAGCGCACTCTTTTTACAGATCACTGCCATTTCACCTCTGTGTGGGTTCAAGTCTAAGATATGTGGGTATGTGCGAAAGCTTGCCAGTAGCTTCTCATGGGTCTGGTTCTTTCTGGCGGTTTTACAGGGTTCTTCCACCACCAATAATCCTGGCCACCATGTATAGCCTATCGTGTGCTGAAAAATGGCGTTAAACCCCACAACAAACAAATTTACTGCTGACATGATCACAAGTTCTGTCCAAACTTGTCAACACTATCATTTGTTGATCAGCGTTATGAGGTTGTTTTTTAAAACAAATGCTAGTTAATATTTATTTGTCAGACAAAGACCATTTTGAAGGAAGGAAGGAAAGACTTTATATGAATAATACAATATGAACTTTGTATATAACTTGAGACTGAATTTTATCT
This sequence comes from Unio delphinus, assembly GCA_029339505.1. Taxonomy (NCBI): domain Eukaryota; kingdom Metazoa; phylum Mollusca; class Bivalvia; order Unionida; family Unionidae; genus Unio; species Unio delphinus. Next base: position 1,334,830 of record JAQISU010000038.1, on the reverse strand, counting down.
GGATAAAGCAGTATTTAATCAATTTGCTATGAAAGTAGTTTCTAGTATTCATGTTTTTAGAATACCACATAAGCCTGCTATTGAAATAATCAATTGTTAAGTTACATAAGATGGGTGAGAGGGGCCCCGAGTGGTCTAAAGCGCTCTCCGTTACAGATCACTGCCATCTCATCCCTGTCTGTGTGGGCTCGAGTCTCAGATTCAGCCAAAGTGGGTATGTGAGAAAGCTTGCAAGTAGCTTCTCATGGGTCGGTGATTCTTTCCGGGGGTTTTCTTAGCTTCTTCCTTCCCTATTAATACTGGCCAACATGTATAGCTTATCTTGTGCTGAAAAATGGCATTAAACCCTAATACAACAACAACTCAAGATAAGTGAGCAATATGAGGCCTAAATTGACCACCTTTTTCAGAATTAACTGTGGGATTGTTGTGTTTTTGTTGTTGTTGTTGACAGTTGTTGTTTTTAAATATAGGTTTTGCTTATATGCATGATGGATTTTTACAATGGGACTTTTAGAATTATTAGCTTTTGAACACTCATAGTGGTTATCTATAACAATATGTATGACATATAAAAGGTAGACTTAAATGCCAATTTTATCACATAGTGAGCTACCCAGTACAGCCTACCAATTACTGATCATTGTACTGGCACAATCCTTAATGAATGAGGTCAGTTGACCTTTTTGATCAAAATAGCAACATGATTAAGGGACAATGGAGCACACCTTGATTCATGTGGTCATTAAATAGGATTAAATTATTCACCTGTCATATTCTTGATTGAGCACATCAAAGCTTTTTTTTGTAGCTAATATCATTCAAGAAAAGGTGACAGGCTTGGTTATTGTCCTTAAGTTCTAGATCATCAATTCAGTAAGTTTTTAAACACTGGCAATCTAGTGTCAGAAATGTAAGGTAAATGCCATTGACATGGAACAAATTGATCCAGGCTGGTCTGGGTAGGTTTTTTGATTCTCCGGATGACCCTTGAATTAAAAGTCAAATTCTCTACAAACGAAACCACCATGGCTCAGCTTTTCAGGCCATCAATCTCATCTCATAGACTTTTTATATCATACAAAGTTGCTCAATTATTAAATTTGATCATTATGCTGTCATACATTATATGGTTTTCAATAGCATGAAAAACAAGTAACTGGCTTAATTACTTGTTCATTGTACTCTAAACAATGACATTCAAGTTTACTGTCATATCAATAACTGATGCAGTAGTTGTCCAATAGGTCAAATAACTCTGAGTATGGATTATCCTTGCTTTGGATGCAGGAGGTTGCAGGTTCATACTCAAGCAAACTCATACCAAAAGGCTTATCAAAACAGTATTAACAGCTGTCTTGCTAGGCACTCAGCATTATGAGGCTTAGTATTAGGACGCCTAGCCTTGGTGACAGTAGAATGCGAATCGGTGGGTCATCACGCTACATGGCTGTGGAATGATGCCCCAGTGCTGTTGTTGTAGGGTTTAATGCCATTTTTCAGCACACAATTGGCTATACATGGCAGCCAGTATTATTAGTGGAGGAAGAACCCGGGAAAACCCTTTTACAGAACCACCAACCCACGAGGAGCTACTGGCAAGCTTTCTCACATAACTACATTAGCCAACTCTTAGACTCGAACCCACGCAGACAGAGGTGAGATGGCAATGATCCGTAATGGAGAGCGCTTTAGACCACTTGGCCACTCGGGGGCCCCTTGCCCCAGTGCTAGACATCACTATAAACTGGCACAGTGCAGCAGACATTGTAGTGATATGACTGAAAAATTGCTAAAGCTACATTAAATATTCAAATCACATACACACACACACATACACACACACATAAAGCACATGTTGCCAGTCTTGTGATCAGTTTAAATAATGGTTAAGAGAAAAGACCTGATCGTGTGCTAAGATATCTGGTGCCAAATAAAGTATACAGCAATTTACTGTCATATTCATTTTTTTAGAGTTTTTAAAAATAATATGAAAGAAAATGAAAATGTGAAACCTATTTCATGTTTTGTAAATTGAAGAATGAAAATAAAATATTATTCTCAGTTACAGACTTTCATTTGTCTGCAACTGGCTCACATTACTTTGTACATTCTTTTCATAAGATTGACAATGATGAAAAACTAGTGACTGAAAAACTTCAGATAAGGCTTCTTGCATATATAAAGCTTCCCATGTAATGTTCTCTTGTTCCAAAGGTAAATAATTGACTTCAAAGAAGTTTTTGTCTGCCTTGTTAAATCAGTTTGCTGCACTGTACCATGCAATGTGTGCTACACTGAATTTTCATAAACTTTACAATGTACTGAAGTGCTTATAGGCTAGTCATATGTCAAGTAATACAATAATCACACCAATTTACTTAATACCCATCCATTTGGTCAATGACCATTTATTGGTAAGTATTCAAATAATACATTAAATAGACTAATTTGTAATTAAATGGAATGCAAACTCATAGAATTTCCTAACTTATGATAGATTCCTGTGATAATTTTTACCTCTTCACTGTATTAGTGACTAGCTTAAAGTGATTTGTCTACAAAATGACTAACCACTGTATAGATATGTATTAAATTTAATCTGTAACTGAATATTTTGATTCAAATTATTTCTTTCTTTTGTGGTCAGAAGGATGTAATTTGTTTTAGATAGTGGGTGTTAGTAATAATGGCCTCAGCATCGTATTGCGATACAAGTCATATTCAACTGCAAGTGAACATAGCGTCTGATATGCAAGTGCATTATGTCATGGCAGATCAGGGTCTGTGTTGTTTGTTATACTGGTTAACCTAATAAACTGTATACTTCCAGATCTATCTGCCAGCACAATATGTGATGGTAGATACGGGTCTGTGCAGTTTGCAGTTAGATCTGTCTTATAAGCAAGCAGTATGGTATATTATGATTTATGTTAACATTATATGTCAAAATTGTAAATGGCCTTGGTGTGGAATGCTTGTCACAGGTTAAAGGACAGTGTAAGAAGGTATCCAATGTCATGGATAAGAAAGGCTCTGCAGTGTCATATATAATTTGTGTAGGGTTGATGATAGATTCCTTTTGTAAACAGTGCACATATTTTGTATAAATTATTGTAGTGGTCCTTTTATCACCTGTTCATAACAATTGGAGGGGGGGGATCTCATTGAAGAATTGCATGGAACTTTTTGTGAAGATACATAAATGGTTCTCAACCTTTTGTTCTATGAACTGAAAATATAGTTTGTATGTGCCTCACAAAGTTGTTTTCATGATGTCACATGATATAATGTATCCCATTTCCACAATGTCACAAGACAAGACATCCCATTTTCATGATATGACAAGAAGTAATACATCCCATTTTCATGATGTCACAAGACACAATGCCTACCATTTTCATGATGTCACAGAAGACGCAATGCCCTCCATTTTCATGATGTCACAAGATGCAATGTCTACCATTTTCATGATGTCACAAGACACAATGCCTACCATTTTCATGATGTCACAAGACGCAATGCCCTCCATTTTCATGATGTCACAAGACGCAATGCCTACCATTTTCATGATGTCACAAGACACAATGTCTTACCATTTTCATGATGTCACAAGACATAATGCATCCCATTTTCATGATGTCACAAGACATAATGCATCCCATTTTCATGTCACAAGACATAATGCCTACCATTTTCATGATGTCACAAGACACAATGCATCCCATTTTCATGTCACAAGACATAATGCCCTCCATTTTCATGATGTCACAAGACAGTGTCTACCATTTTCATGATGTCACAAGACACAATGCCTACCATTTTCATGATGTCACAAGACACAATGCCTACCATTTTCATGATGTCACAAGACATAATGCCCTCCATTTTCATGATGTCACAAGACAATGCATCCCATTTTCATGTCACAAGACACAATGCATCCCATTTTCATGATGTCACAAGACACAATGCATCCCATTTTCATGATGTCACAAGACATAATGCATCCCATTTTCATGATGTCACAAGACATAATGCATCCCATTTTCATGATGTCACAAGACATAATGCATCCCATTTTCATGATGTCACAAGACAATGCATCCCATTTTCATGATGTCACAAGACATAATGCCCTCCATTTTCATGATGTCACAAGACACAGTGTCTACCATTTTCATGATGTCACAAGACACAATGCCTACCATTTTCATGATGTCACAAGACATAATGCCCTCCATTTTCATGATGTCACAAGACAATGCATCCCATTTTCATGTCACAAGACACAATGCATCCCATTTTCATGTCACAAGACACAATGCATTCCATTTTCATGATGTCACAAGATATAATGCATCCCATTTTCATGATGTCACAAGACATAATGCATCCCATTTTCATGATGTCACAAGACATAATGCCTCCCATTTTCATGATATGACAAGAAGTAATACATCCCATTTTCATGATGTCACAAGACACAATGCCTACCATTTTCATGATGTCACAAGACGCAATGCCCTCCATTTTCATGATGTCACAAGATGCAATGCCTACCATTTTCATGATGTCACAAGACACAATGCCTACCATTTTCATGATGTCACAAGACGCAATGCCCTCCATTTTCATGATGTCACAAGACGCAATGCCTACCATTTTCATGATGTCACAAGACACAATGTCTTACCATTTTCATGATGTCACAAGACATAATGCATCCCATTTTCATGATGTCACAAGACATAATGCATCCCATTTTCATGTCACAAGACATAATGCCTACCATTTTCATGATGTCACAAGACACAATGCATCCCATTTTCATGTCACAAGACATAATGCCCTCCATTTTCATGATGTCACAAGACAGTGTCTACCATTTTCATGATGTCACAAGACACAATGCCTACCATTTTCATGATGTCACAAGACACAATGCCTACCATTTTCATGATGTCACAAGACATAATGCCCTCCATTTTCATGATGTCACAAGACAATGCATCCCATTTTCATGTCACAAGACACAATGCATCCCATTTTCATGATGTCACAAGACACAATGCATCCCATTTTCATGATGTCACAAGACATAATGCATCCCATTTTCATGATGTCACAAGACATAATGCATCCCATTTTCATGATGTCACAAGACATAATGCATCCCATTTTCATGATGTCACAAGACAATGCATCCCATTTTCATGATGTCACAAGACATAATGCCCTCCATTTTCATGATGTCACAAGAGACAGTGTCTACCATTTTCATGATGTCACAAGACACAATGCCTACCATTTTCATGATGTCACAAGATGCAATGCCTACCATTTTCATGATGTCACAAGACATAATGCCCTCCATTTTCATGATGTCACAAGACAATGCATCCCATTTTCATGTCACAAGACACAATGCATCCCATTTTCATGTCACAAGACACAATGCATTCCATTTTCATGATGTCACAAGATATAATGCATCCCATTTTCATGATGTCACAAGACATAATGCATCCCATTTTCATGATGTCACAAGACATAATGCCTACCATTTTCATGATGTCACAAGACACAATGCATCCCATTTTCATGATGTCACAAGACATAATGCATCCCATTTTAATGATGTCACAAGACATAAAGCCTACCATTTCGATGTCACAAGACACAATGATGTCACATGACACAAATCAGAACAATTACATCACCAGCAAGTTTTGCTCAATATTAAGTTTTCAGATATTTTGTATTATGTACTGTATTACATGCTTGGTGTGAAATCACTAAAATATGGGGACCCATATAACCAAGGATTCAGCCTGGCAAATTTAAGAAGCCAAAGATCAAGAAATATTTTTTCAACCTAATAGAGGCTTGCATTATCTCAGAACATTTTGAGAATTTTCTCTTGTCTGATGAGTTTCCTAACTCTCTTTTTTTTCAGTAACAAAAATGTTACATTTAAAAATGATAAGTGATTTTGCATCTTTTCTGTTATTTCAACCAGTGACAAAAGTACCAATATAGTCAGAAGTGTTATAAGCAGATTTATTGAAAATGTTAATATGAGGTGCTATTATGATGATTTTAGTGAAATTGATGTACCAGATAACTTTTTCTCTACCTCAGCTATTAGTTCAGGAGTAAACCATTTTGATGTCATGGATAAATGGGAATCTCAAAACCTTGTTATTTCTAATAAATAAATTAACCAGATACAGATTGCACACTATCATGATAACTATGGTTTTGTAATTTTGCAAAACAAAAATAGGGACTGCAAATTTTCCTCTAAAAACACCATGTTGTCTGCCCAGCAGCTAAAATGGCTTAGTTCCCCAAAGTCCAAATACACTACATGTAGCCCTGTTGAGTTGTGCAAGGTCAACTGGGCATGTTTATGTTAGTGATAAAGACAAAGCAAAAAGCATGGAACAATGAGTCATAAAATACCCCAATGCAGTCAGACAATTAATATTCATTAGCCATGTATTCAAATGTCTAATGACAATTAATATTCATTAGCCATGTATTCCAATGTTATAGCCAAGCCCAAAATTGTAGAAACAACTGGTGAATTCAGTACATTTTATTTGCCAACCCACCATTTCATGATGCATCAATTTTTTTGGTACTATTTGACTTTGCTTTTATTCAGCTGATTTCGGTAAATTCTGACTTGGATATGATCAGATCTTGGTAGCCCAGATGCTAAGGTCTTAAAAGCTGTTATTTAGGAGGCAAAAGTTAATTCTAAGCTAATGTGTCAAAGGTAACATGAAGGATGGGTTTGTGTGAGGGTGTGACATTGATAAAGACTGGTGACAAATGTCCAGAAAAATATGATATATTTATATATGGGGATTGCTCTCTTCCTTATAGCAATGCAATTATTGAAACAAAATGCTTTGCTTCTACTTTGGCAAATGTTTACAAACACCTATTCATGCTCATTCTCCACATGCCATTGGGGCAAGGCATCAAATTAAATTTAAACTTACAGTACATCGTACTGCTCTCTCTCTCTCTCTCTTTCTCTCTCTCTCTCTCTCTCTCTCTCTCTCTCTCTCTCTCTCTATATATATATATATACACATACATATATATATATACCGGGTATATATATATATATGGTTCACTGTTGATTGGTGATACAGGTTGCTTGGTGTTCCTACTACATGTCCTGGAGGAAATGCAGTGAAATAACGGTTTGACTGCCACAGAGTAGTCTTTGATTTAACAAGAAGGAAGCCATTGTAAGCATAAATCATGGAGGTAAATCTCCAAAAATGTTTACAGAAAAACACTTGTAATACATAAACTTCCTTAAAATGAGAAAAATGTAATACATGATGAGATGACACATCTTTCCTGTAATTAAATACCATCTTTGTGTCAGATATCATGCACTCCCTGAAATATGCTTTTTACACCCAAGGTCATATTACAAGGTGTTGATAATGCCTTGGCTCAGCTGGTTTTTATAGGGTTGTTATTTGTACCTAGTACAAGTATATTTAGTCTAAATTGCTTTACTTACATGATGTAATAATATGGACTGGCCCAGCTAACATACTGTAAATCATAGATTCCCATCTGGAAATTTTCATGAATTTACCATGTGTTTGTGTGATTTGGATTTTTTACGTAGCTTTAACAATTTTTCAGTCATATTGCTATGATGTCTGCAGTGTGGCAATTTATAAGGCTGTCTAGCAGCCACAATTTCAGACTGGCGGTGTTTAAAGACCATTTAACATTTACCAGGTCTGCAGTGACCTATGTGGTTAGAGCATATGCCTTGGATGTAGTAAGTGGCAAGTTCAAACCCAGGCAGAGTAATACCAGAGACTTACAAAAATGGTAATAGCAGAAATGGTAATAGCAGCTGCCTTGTTTGTCGCTCAGCATTTAGAGTTAGGACTGGTCACGATGATGGGATTGGGTGGGACATCATGCTACATCTATGCTGCATGATGTCCCAGTGCTAGACATCACTATAAACTGCCTTACTGCAGACAGTTTAGTAATATAACTGAAATTTTTTAAAAGCCATGTTAAAAATCCAAATCTCTCTCTCTCTCTCTCTCTCTCTCTCTCTCTCTCTCTCTCTCACACACACACACACACACACACTTGTATTTAGTGGATATCAAGGGCTCTGCATGGAACAGCATACAGAGGAAAATTGTTTTGCCGATGTTTGTGCAAACAAAATACAATTTGAGGATGTAAATTAATAGAAAATGGTGATGTATCAAGGACGGACCTATATTATCAATTTTAAGGAATATGATATTAGCAATGCAAGCATGCATGTTTACACAAATATTCAGTCAAATCCATGGAAACTTAGGACCGCACACTCTTTGAGAAAATCATGGATACTGTGGACATCAATTATGTCTTAACGATCGATTTGACTGCTCAGGTGGCATAGTGGTTAGAGCAGCCCTCTTGGATGTGGGAGGTTGCAGTTTCAAATAATAATAATAATAATAATAATAATAATAATAATAATAATAAATAATGCTTTATTTATAGAGGGTGACTCATTAGTCAAGGACTATTCTTCCTTGAGGCCCTCTTAAGGAGAGTATAACAATGCACATTATATGAAGATAGCAATAATTAGTGCTTATTTTAGTATGTTTAGTATTAAAATACTAAATTCCATTATATATTAGAAATGCATGTATGATCATGATATCTTTTCTTAAATACTCTAATATTTTCAGCCGATTTTACATGTAGTGGAAGTTTATTTCTTTGAACTGTACCAGAGTATTGAAAACTCTTTTTGAATTGCTCTGTTTTTGGTTTTGGTACTGGAAGGTTTCTATGTGATATTGATCTCAACTGGTATTGTGTTGAAAAAGGCCTGAATAAGTCCTGAAAATACTCTAGAGCAATTCCATGTAGACATTTATATAGATTGACACCCAGTGTTTACATTTTGTTTATTGTTTTAATAAGACTTTGTTTACAACAGAGCTATCAATATAAACATAATTCATGAAATTTTAAGCAAAGTCATCAAATCACCAGCTGAAGCAAGTATATACATTTCAAAGAACATTGAATGCATTCAGCAGTTTATGAATGCTTGCAGTAACAGGACTTAGGAGTGCAATAATGAAAAAATATTGCTGTAATTAAATGGTTCATTTTGAGACTGATTATCTTGATGATAAATGTTTTACCTCTATACATGTATAATATTATTATATTTATCTTTCTGAATATTTACTTAAGTTCTATGCGTATAACTTCCAAATTTGGTTGGTGATAATTCGGTCTCACTTTAGTGGGATTTTTAACTTTATTCATATTGATTCTCACCTATTTGAATACTAGGTAAATGATGAAATAGGGGTAGAGTTTGGGACGAGCCTAGGCTTAAGCTCAAGGCTCAATAATTTTGGAGCATTTTCGGGGGCTCGAAGCTTGAGGTCGAAGATTGACGAGCTTAGAGCTTACGCTTGGACATGTATGATATGAATGTATTGTGAGTTTCCTAATACTGTTGTCTAACACGCATGAAATATTTATTTAAAAAAACACCAGGGACTGTTATACTCACCAGGTTTTCTTATAGTTTAGCTAAGTAGTTGGGTCTAAAGGGAGATAATACGTTTTTGCAGTGTATAATTTGGTAGTGGAGATCTCACTCGCTCTCGACAAGTTTCCCACCTTGCAGTCAAGGACATGTATCTCCAGCTTTGGAAGAAATACACTCCAAAAATGTGAACATGCACCAAGCGTGTAAATGGGGACCTTCCTTCAAATCATGATTTTACATTATTCTAGGCTAAAATAGCTGGTAAAAGCAGGATTGTACCATTTTTCCTACCAAGGAGGCATGTAATCTAATGAATGTTGTCAGTTTACACCAGACACACACTCACACCATTTACCAGGCAACTCCATACAATCTACTCTTTAGTATTGATACAACGGTATCTGGTGAGGATTTAGTATTGATACAACAGTATCTGGTGAGGATTTAGTATTGATACAACAGTATCTGGTGAGGATTTAGTATTGATACAACAGTATCTGGTGAGGATTTAGTATTGATACAACAGTATCTGGTGAGGATTTAGTATTGATACAACAGTATCTGGTGAGGATTTAATATTGATACAACAGTATCTGGTGAGGATTTAGTATTGATACAACAGTATCTGGTGAGGATTTAGTATTGAAACAACAGTATCTGGTGAGGATTTAATATTGATACAACAGTATCTGGTGAGGATTTAGTATTGATACAACAGTATCTGGTGAGGATTTAGTATTGATACAACAGTATCTGGTGAGGATTTAGTATTGAAACAACAGTATCTGGTGAGGATTTAGTATTGATACAACAGTATCTGGTGAGGATTTAATATTGATACAACAGTATCTGGTGAGGATTTAGTATTGAAACAACAGTATCTGGTGAGGATTTAGTATTGATACAACAGTATCTGGTGAGGATTTAGAGTGGAAGCAGTCTTCTGCAGTTTGTCATAATTTATGATACCATATAAATGGATAGCATTGAGGTTTATCAAGTACACCATTGATTGACATTAATAGGTCCGCTGCTGTTGCATAAAAAAATGCACATGTGAATTGCACATTTATTAATAATCTTTGCTTCATCACCTAATTCAGGAATTATGTATACAAGGATTTATGCAGTATATTAAATGTTATCTGCATAAAGTTTGTTTACAGAAAACAAGCAACCCAAAAATGAATGTAAAATGTATTTATTCTTTGTTGTTGATGTCTTGTAAATATTTGATTGTGTTTGTTTTCAGGAGCAGCAAATGGGTGTTCCAATGCTAAATTCAGAAGTGGGAAAACAAGCTGTCATCTGGACTTCATCATGACAGGTCCTGACAGAATCAGACTTCTTGTTTGTGATGTTCCTAACAATGTAAGCATAAAAATTTTCCCTATAACATAGGGAAACTTAGATTATTTAACATAGTGAAAACATAAGAATAATGGAAACTAAATTTGGAGTTCACTTACGATCAGCTAGGTTAAGTGGAGACACTAGGAGTGGAGATGTTCATTCAACAAATCGATCTGTTTACATTTCTAAGCCAGTGGAAGACTTAAAGGAGATGTTTGAAAAGCATGATATTAGTTCAGAATTAAGTGCAACACAAACCAGTACATCAAGTGGGGCATTAGGTTTAGAAAAAGGTGTTACACAAACAAGCACCGTCACCAAATCAACAAAATTGGAAGGTGGGACTTCATCAGAAGCCAGTACCAAGGTATCTGAAGGTATCAAATTCAAAAGTAGTTCGTCTTCAAAGACAGGTCAGTTTGGGTCAAAAGGTTGGACTCATATCAAGGAAAGATCAGTTTCATCTGTCACACCCAGTACTGATGAATCAGTTCCAGCCATTGCCAAAGCCAAAGTGTTTGGTGCCGGTACTCAAATTTTTACAGCTACAGTTGAAAATAAGACAAATAAAGCATCAAATGGAGGACTACAGGGATTGGAAGCTGTTGAACTGGATAAAAAAGCTGCAACCAACCAGCTTGTGACCGGTTTAGCACTGCTGAGGATTCGACCAGGGTTGGGAAAAAGTGATGATGGTAGAAAAATTATTCACAGCAAAAGTGCCTCAAATTCATCAACAGACAGCGCAGATTTTAAAACAGAAAATTCAGTTGCTCAAGAAACAAAGTCTTTGTTCAGCACCTCATCTCATAGTTCCGAAAAGTCACAGCTTGATAAAAAAAATTTATTGGATCAGAACAAAAAACTTAATTTGAACCAGGAAGGATTGGCAAAAACTTTAAATGTGGATGGGGTTTCAACATCTCAGAAGAAGGTGCATGATGCAACATTCCAGTCCAAGACTTTTACAAAAAACGATGTCCTCACAAACAGAGTATGCAGACCAGTAATGAGGGCTTCTAGTAGCTGTTCCTCATCAGGAGGTACCAGTCCACGAAATGAAATGGAACAGATAAACAATACCACACCAAAGGGACTGGACTCGAAGTCTGAAAATAGAAGCTCTCCCACCACCCATGGAGATGGCAACTCAAATAAACCAGAAACCAGGGTAAGCACTGAATTGAAGAAACAATCACAGGTTCTTGAGAGAAGAAGATCGGCAGCTGAAATTCATGGTAAAGAAAAACAGGCTCATAATAGGCAAATATCAGATGATTCTCCAAATAGTGATTCAGATCATAGACCAAACTCTAATTCTACTTCAAAATCAAAATTTAAATGGGTTGAGAAAGGAAGGCTTTCATTAGAGGAGTTCAAAGAGCAGCAAAAATTGAAATCAACCCAGAAGGAAAGTACTGTGGAGAATGCACAATCTCAAATGTTATCTGCTTCTCCAGATGGTAATGTTTTGCAAAGACATAAAAATGACCCTCTTGTGGCTGGATTGATTTCTCAAGACGTGAGTTCAGTATCCAGACTAGGATCTAGAAAATTAGGCACTATCAATTTTAGAAATATTAAAGAAGGATTTGAGAAGGTTGCACATTCTGTTCAGGAAGATAATTCAGAAAGGAAACCACAAATAGAACTAAGGATAACTAAAAATCTCTTGGAGCGAAAAAAGTCCCTTGAGGCATTAGAAGTTTCAGTACGGTCACAGACTTCAGCTTCCTTACCATCTGTTCTCCGTTCCTCTTTAGATAAAGGACGAGTCTTAGAGCGAGTAAAATCACTCAACGAAGTAGATGCAACGTCCAGAACACCGCCCATTATACGAACGCAGAGACCATCTACTTCATCATCTCAAAATAATCAGCAGGAAGAACAGCCTTCCTCTGATGATTATGATAATATGGATGTGTTCAAACCAAGCAAAACGAAAATTCCAGGTTATGTTGTCACAGTTTGTGATGATGGCCAATCTAATGAAGGAGACGTCAGCAGTGAAGCTGGGGAGGGACTATACGAGACCATCACAGGTGATAAAGGTATTTTACTTCTTTGCATGTTTTTGTTCCAGTAATGTATGGTTATATTTACTCTTAAGTAAGAAAGCATGTTTTAGTCCTTAATACACTCTGTCCTTCAGCGCCCCCTTCCACTCACGCCCTGTCCCCCACCTTCCCATCATGAAATAAAACCTTAGCCCAGCACCCTAGGCCTAGTTCGCCTAGCGGAAGCACCAGCTCTGATGTCCTTGTGGGAAAGTTTTCTTAGAAATTACTGGTATGATATATCTTCATGCCCATGTGTGATTTACAGTCTCATTAATTATTTTGTTTAATTTCTTCAGTCATTTGTTGTTTTCAGTGGGTTTTTTTTTCAAATACATCTTTGATCATTTACACTAAAGGTAAACTGAGTTACATGGTTGCATGGAAGTTACTTGGTTACATTGGAATTATTTCCAATATTCCTCAGATTAAATGTATAATACTGTTGTTTACATAGAATTTGATATTTATAAAGTCAAAACTTGTAACTAAAAATAAAAATGATGCTCAGACCCATGATAATTTCAGTGCCCTTCCATGAGATGTCAGAAAATATTTTGTGAGGTTTGAGTCAATTTTTTTACCATTTCGGTGGCCTAAATGGTTATATTGTTCACCTTGGATGGAGTAGCTCATCATTTCAAACCATGGCTGTATCATACCAAAGATCAAAAATTATTCTAGCAGCTGCCTCACAAAATGCTTAGCATTAACACTTTAACCCCTGGAGGTTTTTGCTGTTTTCGCGTGAAATGTGAGTAGGAAACACATTTTGGGGACTATTTCTGAACACATCCTAATACAGCTGTGTCCAAGCAATATTCCATTAGACCAATGCCTAGTTGTACTAAAGAAGTGTTTTTCATTGGTTAGTTTGCTGGCGCATGAGCAGAAGGTGAAAAGTTGGAGATTTTTTTTTGTGCTTAATGGATTCTTTTTTTTAAAATGCCCACCTTATCCTAATTTTTGCACAGGTTCACCTGTCTGTGTGCGCTTCAGACCAGTCTGCCAGAGATCTGAGGCCATAAATTCTAAAATCTGGACAGAAAATCAGATTCCAACCATTGGCAAATTTTGGGTGGAAAAAGAACAGGTCCAAAATATTAGCTTTTTCACACTGTATTTTGTAGTGCAACTAAAATGTCCAGATTATTTGTTATCATTGTAGAGCTGAATCTGTCTACCTGTCTATAATACCACCCACTTTAGTGTATCATGCATGACCTTGACACTACAGACCTTGGAAGTAGGCTACTACCTCATGCCCTGTAAACTTGTCGCTAGGGGTTAATGTGTTAAGATGTTTGTATTTGGACTGGTTGGTCTGGTGCCAGGATAATGTGACTGTGGGGGACATAATTCTACATGCCTGCCGCATGATGCTCCAATGCTAGACATCACTATTAACTGCCACACTGCAAATATTGCAGCGACAAAACTTATAGATTGTTAAAGTTAAGCAAACAGTCCAAATCACACACTTGAGTCTGTTCTGTGACATTTTTCCAAGGCCATTCATGTGGATTGATTTGTTGTGCAAACTCTTTATCCTTATGGTTAACTTTTTTTGTATGTGAACAGATTAATTTCTCTATAAGGCATTTACTGTTCCTGTTATAAGGCCATTTTCATGGTATTAATTCTTCCTCTTATAAAGACCATCACGTGACAATGTTTCTATTATAGGTCTTTCATTATAATTGTTTCTATTACAAGGTCATTCATTATAACAATGTTCCTTTTTAAGGCCCTTCATTATAACAATGTTTCTGTTATAAGGCCCCTCATTATAACAATGTTCTATTATAAAGCCCCACATTATAACCATGTTCTTATTATAAGGCCAGTCATTATAACAATGTTCTTGTTCAAAGGCCTTTCATTATAACAATGTTCTTATTATAATGCCTTTCATTATAACAATGTTCTTATTATAAGGCCTTTCATTATAACAATGTTCTTATTATAAGGCCCTTCATTATAGCAATGTTTCTGTTATAAGGCCCCTCATTATAACAATGTTCTATTATAAAGCCCCACATTATAACCATGTTCTTATTATAAGGCCAGTCATTATAACAATGTTCTTGTTCAAAGGCCTTTCATTATAACAATGTTCTTATTATAAGGCCTTTCATTATAACAATGTTCTTATTATAAGGCCCTTCATTATAGCAATGTTTCTGCTATAAGGCCCTCATTATAACAATGTTCTTATTATAAGGCCCCTCATTATAACAATGTTCTTATTATAAGACCTTTCATTATAACAATGTTCTTGTAAGGCCTTTCATTATAACAATGTTCTTATTATAAGGCTCTTCATTATAACAGTGTTTCTGTTATAAGGCCCCTCATTATAACAATGTTCTTATTATAAGGCTTGTCATTATAACAATGTTCTTATTATAAGGCCCTTCATTATAACAATGTTTCTATTATAAGGCCCCTCATAACAATGCTCTTATTATAAGGCCCCTCATTATAACAATGTTCTTATTATAATGTCATTAATTATAAAAATGTTCTTGTTATAAGGCCCCTCATGATAACAATGTTCTTATTATATAGCCCTTCATTATAACAATGTTCTTGTTTTAAGGCCCTTCATTATAAAAATGTTCTTATTATAAGGCCTTTAATTATAACAGTGTTCCTATTATAAGGCTCTTTGTTGTAACAATGTTCTTGTTATGAGACTGATATGGTCATAGATCCCATTTCATTTAGTGTTTGGAAAATCCTATGTATCATATACTTCATTTAAATTTTACTTTCTATAAGACAGTCTGCATTATGGCTTTTGTGGACAGTGTTAAAACAATGGAGTGGGAGGGAGGTGCATGTCCTTTCATGATCCAAAAGACAGAGGAGATTGCTAGAAGCAGTCCAGTTTGGAAGCGACTGTCTCGTTAAAGTTCATTAGCATGGAAGATCACTCATTATTATAATAAGAACATTGTTTGGCCTTATAACAAGAACATTGTTATAATGAAGGGCCTTATAATAAGAACATTGTTATAATAAAGAACATTGTTATAATGAAAGGCCCTTCATTATAACAATGTTTATGTTATAAGGCCCTCATTATAACAGTGTTCTTATTATAAGGCCCCTCATTATAACAATATTCTTATTATTATGTCATTCATTATAACAATGTTGGTGTTATAAGGCCCCTCATAACAATGTTCTTATTATTGGGCCTTTCATTATAACAATGTTCTTATTATAAGGCCCTTCATTATAACAATGTTCTTATTATAAGGCCCTTCATTATAACAATGTTCTTATTATAAGGCCCTTCATTATAACAATGTTCTTATTATAAGGCCCTTCATTATAGCAATGTTCTTATTATAAGGCCCCTCATTGTAACAATGTTTTTTTTATAAGGCCTTTCATTATAACAATGTTCCTATTATAAGGCTCTTTGTTGTAACAATATTCTTGTTATGAGACTGATATGGTCATAGATCCCATTTCATTTAGTGTTTGGAAAATCCTATGTATCATATACTTCATTGTAAATTTTACTTTCTATAAGACAGTCTGCATTATGACTTTTGTGGACAGTGTTAAAACAATGGAGTGGGAGGGAGGTGCATGTCCTTTCATGATCCAAAAGACAGAGGAGATTGTTAGAAGCAGTCCAGTTTGGAAGCGACTGTCTCATTAAGTTCATTAACATGGAAGATCACTCATTATTTCTGCCACATTAATATTCAGGGTATTATTAGCCAGATTTTTCTTTTCATAAAAAAAAGAAACCTATATAACTTTAAACAGTACAATTTCACAGTGGTTCAAGCTTTACATCTCTGGAAGGTAGCTGGAGAAGAAAAGGAGGGTATGACAAGATTAAACAACCATAGTTCAATATTAACTGACAACTTCAATATTTATCTCTCTTTCTTCCTGCTCCACTTTCTCAGAGCTCTACTGAAATCAAAATCTTTTTTTAAAAAAAATAGACTCCTCTAGTTGTATATCTGTTCATTATTTCTGATCTTTTATAAAGGTGGGATGGGAGTCCTGTTTTGGTCACCTGATAGCAACCAAACTCATGTATAATACCAATATGTCTCTAGAAACACCAGGATTGAACCAAAGATATGATTAACATGTATGTCTTTGGATACACCTAAGATACAACCAGAGACATGTATATTCATCAGACCTGCCAACTTTAATGATTTTACCGTCTTACGAAAATTATTCTTAAAATACTTACTGCATATTAGCAAAAAGTATGAAAAAGGATTGTTCTTGAAAAATCCAGCTTATTGGTTCATCCATGTATTATTTGGATCCAGGTTTCATGTTAGAATTAGTGAAATTAGTCAGCTATTACTAGGGAACCAGACTAAGTTTACAGTAGCACCCCATATGCTTTAAACTGCACTTGTTTGTTCATGCAAAGTGTATCCATGATCAAACTGTTGATTATATAATTTTTAAAAATGGTGTCCAATAAACGTAATTATGTCCTTTC
The DNA here is from genome assembly GCA_029339505.1 of Unio delphinus. Classification (NCBI taxonomy): domain Eukaryota; kingdom Metazoa; phylum Mollusca; class Bivalvia; order Unionida; family Unionidae; genus Unio; species Unio delphinus. The sequence goes on along the minus strand of JAQISU010000038.1, from coordinate 1,317,348 downwards.
CATTTAATTTGCATATTTAAGACAGAAGGTAAATAAGCTTCTAGAAAAGTGTTAATAATCAACACAGAAGAATAAAAAGGAGTACCGGTATTCAGATTCATTTTTTGAATAAAAGCTGGAAAGGACATAATAACCTTTATTGGACATCACATACCAATTTGAGTATATCTTGTGGTGGGAGATATGATTGCCATAATTGTGTGAAATGGAAAAGTATTTCAAAGAAATATGTCCAGTTGAGGGATAGCATCAAGCCATTGAGCTGCATATGGTTTGGAACTAAACTTTGTGTATTTGTACTAGTGTTAAATAAAGTCTACACGTACTTTACAGACTATTCAGTTGAACATAATGTTGTCATCAATGCATCAAACTTTTAATTATGTTTTCCAGCTTTACAATAGCAGTTATTGATATGTTGTTATTCCTTACTGAAAAGGGTACAATCTTGCCAAAAAAAATCAACTGCCTTCCTGAGATGGACTAATCAGGGTTGGCAGGTCTGTAACATGTATATGTCATTGGATACACCTAAGATACAACCAGAGACATGTATAACATGTATATATCTTTGTATACACCAATGATACAACCATAGACATGTATAACACCAATATGTGTCTGGATACAACAAGGGGTGAAACAATACACCCTTGCAACATATAGATATGATTAATGAAACACAATCTGTGATATTCATACATATTGATACACATATGAACTTGATGGTCTTTACATCTCTGGAAGGTAGCTGGAGAAGAAAAGGAGGGTGATGATTATACAACTAAGTTCAATATTAACCGACAACTTCAGTATCTACCTCTCTTTCTTCCTGCTCCACTTTCTCAGAGCTCTACTGAATTCAAAATCGTCCACGTCAAGTTGTATAAGCTGAATCTGTTCATTGTTTTGGAGTATACTCTGTTCCTTCTCTGTGTATGTATATTTTTCTGTGCTTCCTTCTGAAGGGGCATATACATAGCACAGAAATATTTTCTTTAGGATACATCTGCTCCACAATAGGATTTCGTACTAAAATAAATATGCTGTCTTGAATCAGGAGTTTACTATGCCAGATTTCTTATCTGTTCCATAATGCTGTATAGGGATTTCAGTCCATTAATGCCATAGACTGCTTGTGCAGATAGAGATGTTCAAATAAATATGTTTACTTTTTAATTTCATTTTTTTTCCATCCATTTTTATTCAGTTTATCTTAATCCTGATATGGATCTATGGTTTTGTACTATATGATCTGCAGGGCTAAAATGATTGACAAAGTAATGAAAATTGTATTCTTCTTGTAAATTGTGTGTATTTTAAATTAGGCTCATTTTTCTGCCCTGTCTTATTTAATTTTGAAATATTACTGAAAAGTAGGTTGGCAGTCTGTCTAATTTTGTCCCTCCAACATGTAGATGTGATTCATATTTAACACCATTTTGGGCTGATAATCACACACTGGTATCTCTATTAAAACTTTCCAGCTCCAATAATATGATATACTTCATAACTTTAAAAAGTACTGCTGTCCTCTCTATCATCAGCCATTATTTGCAGAATAAAGTCATAATCTGAAGATGAACCACAGCAGGAATCTGACATTTTGGGTTTCCTATATAGCCCAAAACATGCATCCTTGATGGAAGGTTAAAACTGCTGTATTTGATAATGCTTATCTCAGGGTACAATCAAATTTAGTTTAACAACCATTCATGTCATGCTTGATGGACCCAGGTATGTACACAGTTGCCTGACACACCAGTAGTTGAGCTTTTAAACTGGCTGATGTAATCAATACAATTCAACATAGAAACCTAGCATAAAAGTGGTTATTAAATAATGTGTAAAGTACTTCATTATACATTTGGAACACATTTGGAATGTATACTATCTGTTGAACATGCTACATGTACTGGGTTCTGATAATAAACATAGAATGGGAAGGGTGGTCAAATTATGAACCATGTCACTTGGTTAATTGTAGACATTGAGCAAGTGCTCTCAATAGGCTTTTATCATTTTTATGAGTGCCTGATATTGTTTTACATCAAGTCTAAATTTAAAGAACAGCAAGGAAAAGTAAAAATATTATTATTCATGATGGTTGAAGATTAAAAAAACTTGCATATTGTATCGATATGTGCATCATTACAGCAAAAGTAACGATGAATCATTTCAGAGACATGTATAACACATACATGTCTCTGGATACAACATTCCTCTTGAAGGAAAGCATTTTTTTCATTTAAAAAAAACTTGAAACCATTATTCCACATATTTTCAGTGACTTACATGGGCAACACAAAATAAATAAATAAATAAATAAATAAATAAACAAATGCAAGGAAAAAACTCTACAAACTTTTGAAACCATTATTTCAAATATTTTCAGTGACATACTTGGGCAATATGTAGCATGAATAAAGTCTGCAAGAGTCATTTTAAAATAATAATATATTCAAAGAATGATAGTTTTAATATTTCTAGGTAAATTTGCAGATAGTATGTATTTCTTTCAGCATAGGAATTTTCATTTAATAAGATCCTTAAATATGTCTTCACTGTCCTGGGCCTTCAGCATTATCCAACATGTGTGGCCCATTGATATGGTCAAGTCTAGTCTAGTCTAGTCTTACACCTGTCAGTGCTGGCCAGTGTACATGTATGTACAAATGTCAAGTCATTTGGAGATTTGATAATGACAGTGGGAATGGTCAGATGAGCAGTGTGGCATTTTTATATTTTAAAAAAAATGTAGCATGGAATGGAGGTTCATAAAGCTACAAACAGGTGACCCAGGTGAAAAAAAAAGAGATTATCATAGCAAATCTCAAGAAAATAAAGTCATGTTTATAAATCAGTTAAACAATAATTTCACATGTGATACAAGTTATATAATGGGATTTTGTAGCTTAGAAGGCTGAGAAAAATCAATGCCCTATTTTTTCATTCCAGTGCCTTTTCCTGTCTTCAACAGAATCTTGCATCTTACTCTTCATATTGTCTAATTAAGCATGTAACACCTGTAAAAGTACATGGACTGGTGTTTACAGTACACACAGGAACTAGTGTCAATAGGCTTGCTATTTTGGCAGAGTACATGTACTCAGAGGATGCCATTCCATCTGTAAACATGCAACCAGTATTTGAGCTAGCCTCCTTTATTGCAGACATTATATTAAGCACACCTACATGGAAAAAAAAATGAGTGTAAAGCCAGATGAAATCAAGCAATGCAAATGTTCACTGGAACATTTTATTGGTCGATAATTTTTTATGAAGGAAATTAAATAAATTGCCCAAAAATGTTGTCAATTTTTTTTTTACAAAGGGGTGGGTGGCATCAGGTACTTCCAGAGATATAATATCTGTTTATTAAGTTACCATGTAAATTGTTTGTGATCGGAATTTTAAAAATACACTTAGAATATTTTGTTTTTTCCTAATGAAAAAAAAAAGCACCATATGGAAATGTTGTGTTCTTACCCATCTCTATCCCTTGCTCCAACTGACTCAGATAAGAGACCACTCTGGTGACCTAAGAAGTTACATTGTTCGCCTTGGATGTGGGAGGTTATGGGTTTAAACCCCAGCAGAGTCATACCAAAGACTTGTAAAAATGGTTCTTAAGCAGCTTACTTGCTTGGCACTCAGCATTAAGAGAATAGTGTCCGTGTCAGCCTGATTTTACTGGGTGAGACACAATGCTACATGTCTGTGGCAATGGTGCTCCAGTTCAAGACACCACTATAACTGCCATACTAAAGACATCATAGCAGTATGACTCAAATTGTCAAAAATCCCCCAAAACACATAAACTCTTTCCATAAAAAATTATGGCTGGAATTTGCACATAGTCATAGTACTTACTGGATTGATTGATGTGATGTTAATTACACATACTTATTATACATTCACCTACATTTTATTGATCATTATAACCATTAGTGTTTGGTTATTTGATTGACTTAAACTTTTGTAACACTTTAGCAGATATATAAGAAAAATATGTTAGTATAGGAATTGTATTATTATGTAAAACATAAATAATACTAAACTCACTGAGTGACTGAGATGGTTAATACATGTACATTATGCAAAATTTATGCACTCTGCACTCAGAACATTACTAAATTTATTGACTGTCATGCTGCATGTATGTTTTGAAGCATATCAACAACTTAAATATCGAAGTTTTAATGTATTTTCATCTCATTTAATTATGCTATATTTATGCAAGTGATCAACAAAGCATATCAACAACTTAAATATCCAAGTTTTAATGTATTTTCATCTCATTTATGCTATATTTATGCAAGTGATCAACAAAACATAATATATTAATAGGCATGTGCAACTTCCTCCAGGACACAGGCTAGATTAGTGTTTTTTAAGGCAACACCCAATGATTTAAATTAAAAGATAAAACCAGATCCTGATATAGAGTAAGATCATTGAGAAAAAAAATACTTTAACAAAGCTTTAGCATGTTCTTAAAACCTCACTGGAAAGTCCTTGTAAATTATTTAAATACAATTTTCCAAGGCTTTATGAACCAAGAGGGGAGGATCACAAATATTATACAACTATACAGTTTGGCAGTGTCATGCAAAATTTCTAATCTCTTACATCGGGTAATCACTTTTATACTGCATATTTATCAATTTTTGTAAATTTAAATTGGTTTTATTTTGAGAAGAAATTAATATAAAAAAAATTTAATTTGTTTATATCGAGTAGGAGGAGTCATTATGATAGAAAGTCCTGATGCTGAGGTGCCATGTAATCATAATGGGATGGGATTTATATTATCATGGTGGGATGGGATTTCTATTATCATGGTTGGATCAGATATTTCTGTTATCATGTTGGGATGGTGATTTCTATTATCATGGTTGGATCAGATATTTCTGTTATCATGTTGGGATGGTGATTTCTATTATCATGGTTGGATCAGATATTTCTATTATCATGATGGGATGAGATTTCTATTATCTTGGTTGGATGGGATTTCTGTTATCATGATGGGATGAGATTTCTATTATCTTGGTGGGATGGGATTTCTGTTATCATGATGGGATGAGATATCTATCATCTTGGTGGGATGGGATTTCTGTTATCATGATGGGATGAGATTTCTATTATCTTCAGGTTGGATGGGATTTCTGTTATCATGATGGGATGAGATTTCTATTATCTTGGTGGGATGGGATTTCTGTTTTCATGATGGGATGAGATTTCTATTATCTTGGTGGGATGGGATTTCTGTTATCATGATGGGATTAGATTTCTATTATCTTGGTTAGATGGGATTTCTGTTATCATGATGGGATGAGATTTCTATTATCTTGGTTGGATGGGATTTCTGTTATCATGATGGGATGAGATTTCTATTATCTTAATTGGATGGGATTTCTATTATTTTAGTGGGATGGGAGATCTTTTATAATGGTGAGATGGAGTCCTGTTGTCTTGGCCAAAGATGAGTCCGTTGTCATGTTCAAAGTGGAGTAATATTATCTTTGCAAGATGATCATTCTCCAGGCTCTTTGTGATTGGAATTTTGAATTTCCAGTTTGTAGCATTGACAAAATCCAGACAAATTGTATCCCCTCCCTTTCTCAGAATAAGTTAAATCAGTTACTGAAACTGTGGTGTAACTATATTCATGCAGTACAAAGTAACATGTATTTCAAATTGAGAGACCTACCTTGTGTATATGCTTGATCAATAATGTCAGAATAGTCAACATAAATCTCTTTTAGGACAAACCACTATTTTGATGTATGCATAAAGGACACAGGAATTGTCAAACCAAATTGTGGTACCTACTACATGTACCTGCTAAGATAGTAATTCTGTACCTGCTAAGGTTGGTAATTTCTTCTAAGCTTGTAATTGGGGTTGTAATGTGCTTTGATTAACTGCAGTAAAATTGCATTTGCCCATTAGAGTCAGATTTTGAAATAACATGTATTGAGGACTATAAACCAAAGCAGTATGTAATTGAGTTTGAAGGGAAATGGAATATTGTGTGGCTTTTAATTATAAGATTGTGATGTTAAGAGTGCCCAGTCTTTCCATCTTTATTTCATTGGATTCAAACTGCTGGGATGGAGACTGATGTGAATAGAATGTTGTTGCTGTAGGGTTTTAACGCCATTTTCTGCATACGATAGCCTATACATGGCGACTAGTATTATTGGTGGAGAAAGAACCCGGGAAACCCCCCAGAAAGAACCACCGACAGATGAGTAGCTACTGGAAAGCTTTCTCATATAACTACATTAGCCATAACTTAGACTCGAACCCACGCAGACAGAGGTGAGATGGCAGTGATCCGTAATGGAGAGCGCTTTAGACCAGTCGGGGCCCCTGAATAGAATGTAGATTCTGCATCAGGATTTCTGTTCTGAGCCATGAAAGTTGTAGGAGCATTTACTGTACAACCCTTGTCCATTTATCCATCTAACACATGTTGATAATGATTTGTTGTTTAGGTCTTTACAGGCACATTGGCGTAATATCCAAAGGTGACTTGATCCTGCCCACTACTTGTCCAAGTCAGATTTCAAGACATCATTTTGATACTAATATAAAATGTACTTTAAAAAAGTTCTAACTCATTTCTCTCTTTGATCTTTTAGCAAAACATGATCATGAACACAGCTCGCTTTGATAACAATTTGCTGAGTTACTTTTGGTAACACAAGCTATTATTAACAATAACAGTCAGCCTTTTGATTAGCTGCCATCTCAAAACAGGTCAAGTTGTCATATTGCATTGGGATAAGGAAGAAGCCTAATGTTTTCAGGGTTAAAAGGTCAGTTGTCAAGGTCACTGAAGCTGAAAGGGTTTCTGCACAGTAAGATTAGTTCTGAATTCTAGAATAGATTTCATGATTTCATGCAGGGCTTGCACTTGTGTTGATGAAGTGCATATGGAATTTGGGGTCAAAAGGTCAAATTGTTATGTTCACTCTAACTAAAAGGAAAACAATTGCTTCTGCACAATTACTTAAGCTTCATAACTAACTTGTGGATGGCTTTCACATACAGTAAAGAAGAAACCTTTTGTTTTTAGGGGCAAGTCCATAATTGCTACAAAATCAAAAACTAGTTTCTGTACAAATTACTGTTTTAGAATATGTACTTTTATTATGTGTTGTTGAGGGGCATATATATATACAATATATATATATATATATATATATATATATATATATATATATATATATATATATGATGTATCATTGCTATGCCATTAGTGGTATACAAATTAATTTTTAATAAAAACGAAGCAAGGTTTGCTAAGTCTCCTTTAATGAAACTTTTTATGCAAGAGGAATATCAAAGATACATCATATATATGATACATATTTTTACTTTATGCCAGATACAGATACATGTGTTTGTTCTAATGGAGTTTAAGATTGACTGTTGGAAACTATTGTCATAGGGAGTTAACTCTTCAGATCGCTTCCCATTTTGATTGCTTCCAGAGGCTTAGCGAGGATATTTGGTGCCCAGGTCAAAACACCCAAATTTGCGGTGCCCAGAGCAAAATGCCAAAATTTGCGCCCCTGGCGGCCCCCATTGCACAGTTATGTTGATACATTGGGCCCCATTTGGCACCCCCTAGCCACCGGTACCCAGGGTGAATGCCCCCCCCCCAATCGCTACGCCACTGATTGCTTCAAAATGTAGTTTTGAAATAATTGTAGCTCATCACAATCCTTCTATAATAATGACTTTATTTAAAGAGGGTGACACAATTAGTTGCATGGAACTAATCCTCCTTGTGGCCCTCAAATATATGCATATTTACATACAGAGTACATGTGCATAATTGCATAATAATAATAAAGCATTGATAATAAGCTATATGTATATATGAACATAATAAACAGAAACTTTTGTAAAACATGATCAAGCTAGGTACATTGTGTATATACAGTATAAAAATTGTGAGACGACAAAATGGAAGGTTTGAGAATATTATGCTTTAAGTTGTGATGTATTTGTCAAATCAAACAGGTTCCACTTTTCATCCATTGAATTAGATGATAAAAATTAAATGTATTTATATTTGTATTTTTTCTAATTTCCTTTGGGATTCGATTCCAAATTAGTGACCCCGAATATTTAAAACTTTTCTTAAAGAGTTCTTTTTTTGGTTTTTGGAATGCAGAGGTGGTTAGCTGAATTTGATCTTAAATTGGGAGTGTTGCCTTGTTTTCTAGCATGAAATAGTTCTTTGCGATATGATGGGGCCATATTGTTTTAAACTTTGTACATAAGTCTAGCCTTTCTCAAAAATATTCGTTCACTTGCTGTTAACATTTTAATATTATTCATTGCATTTGGGATGTTTTCAGCATTATTTACGATGAGTTTGCAAGCTCTTTTTTGCAAGCAGAATAATTTGCAAATATTCTTGTCGGAAGTGTTACCCCAGATAACATTACAGTAGTCTAGGTGTGGTTGTATATAGCTTTTGTAATATATTAACCTATGTTTAGTTGATAGATATGGCCTAATCTTGCTTAATAACCAAAGACATGAATTGACTTTATGACATATGACTTGAATATGTTCATTCCATTGCAAATTGTTGTCAACCATTACCCCAAGGATTTTGTCATGGGTTACCATTTGTAGACCAATTTCATTCAACTTGAGATTCAAATTGTTATTTTCCAATTTTGCTCGTTTTTGTTGGGTAGTAATCATTAATACTTTAGTCTTGTCCGTGTTTACTTTCATGCCATTTTCCTTACACCAGGAATCTATTCTAAGTAAGGCTTTCTGAAGGGAGACCTCTAGGTCTGATTTTAGTTGTTTGAAATCTGATTGAATGGTGTCATCTGCATATAAGTCGGTAGATGAAATACAGTTGCCTATTTTCAGTGGTAGATCATTTCAACATCCTTATCAATAATCCGGCTTTCCTGGCTAAGTTGTTGGGTTTTGGATGACCTTATGGACCTTTTACCTGCACCTAGTTTGTTACAAACTTTCCACATAAAATTTGTATTGCAATTATTTTCCAAAGCTGACTGATAGTAATACTTCTTTGCCCCATTGATCATTTTGGTTACTTTATTTCTCCATGTCCTGTAATATGCTTGTTGACCTACAGATCTGAAATAATTTCGAGTTTTCATGGCATCTAGAATGTCAGGAGTTAACCAGTCAGGTTGGAATTCCAGTTTTACTCTATGTGTTTTCATTGGTACATGTTTATCTACTACTTGTGTAAAAAGTTTAGTCCATACATCAAGAGCATCATCCACATCATCAAACATAGATACAATACTCCAAGGAACATTACTGAGATCATCCAGAAATTTGTCTTCATCATAATGCTTAAATGATCTGCATGTTATGGTTTTATGAGTTTTGGATTTTACACCTGTTTTTAAGCCAGATTTTCTGGTTAGAAAAATAGGGAAGTGATCACTAAGACCTATCCTAGGAATATGTATTTTTGTCACATTTTCTTCCATGTTCGTATAGATATGATCTATTAGAGTTTTTGAGTGATCAGTTTCTCATGTTGGTTGGTCCACTAATTGGGTTAGACCAAAAATTTCTGTGAAATTTAACCAATTTCTTTCAATCTGATTATTCATAAGATCCCTGTTTAAGTCACCTAATATGTATATTTCGTTTTTGGTCATCAATCACTTTATCTAGTTGCTTTTCAAAATGCTCATTCCATCTGACCTTCACAGAAGGGGACCTATAGACAAAAGCCCACTAGGAATGGCTTTGTATTTGATTGATTTACCTGGATCCATATTGCTTCATTTTCATCTGATTCTAGATCATTTTTCCTTTTGACTGATAAACCATTTCTTACATAAACATCAACACCTCCACCCCCTGAAGCTCTATCCCGTCTGATTGGTGTGCCATAACAACAAGAAGTCATTTGCATGATTGTCATTTAACTTTGTTTCTGTTAAAGCCAGAATATGGACGTTATTGACCTTGGATGATAATAATATATTCAGTTGGTCTAACTTGTTATTCAGACCTTGTATATTTATATGCCCAACGTGTAGACCTTTTCTATTAATTCCTAGATCTAATATGTCCTTAAAGTAAATATTCCTAGGAGTGTCAGACAAGGAGTTTAGTTCCATACTGACATTTCTGGCATTTTTTGAAGCATGCATGTAGTATTTGTTAGAACATTCACAAACACATAATGTACTTCCACATTCAAAACATCCATCACAATTGTCAGTTTGAGCGTTAAAATGTTCAACTGAGGTCCCAAACGAAACGTGTGCAGCATCATCCTGTTGAGTTCCAAAGGTTTGTCTTGAAGCAGTAGAGAGATTATGTCTCATAAACAGGGCACTATCTTCATACATATGTATGCATAGCCATAAACCTAGCTCCTGTTGCTAGGGTGAAACATCACAGTGTTTGGCCTTATGTCCATATTCCAAACAGTCTTGGCATTGAATTTTCACAGCATTTCTGCATGCATCAAAGCTATGCCCTGGTTCATAGCACTTATAGCACCTCCCTAGCTTGTCTGCTTTGTTGAAAGTATTATCTTGGTCCCTGTCATATCTTTGATTAATGTATTTGCCTTTTGAGTATTGGAACATGTTCATTTATTGCATTAAGAAAGTGTGAAAGACCCTTTTTGTTTAAATGGGTTCTGTCCTTAGCCAAAAGGTGTTCCAGCACCAAGCCAGACTTTGTAACAAATGCATTTTCAATGTCAATCATTTTGTGGTCCCATTCAGTGCATTCAAGTTTCGAACATCATTGGAAATTCTTGGAGAAACTGTGCAAATGAATACCTTACAAGCTGGGTTATCCAAGTAGATGTTATTCAGAATGTGGTAAAAATTGTCTTCAATTTCTTCAATCTCAATGCTGTTGTTAACATCATTTCCTCCAACACTGATGATAATGTTATCAAATTGAGAAAGGTCTGTTTCTCTCATAACATCAAGCATATGACCCGTTCCCGCCCCAGGTAACGACTTGACTTTGACCCAAGGTTTAAGACCTCTGTCACTGACATATTTAATGATTGAGTCACCAATTAGCAATGTTTGTTTTATGGGAATTTCCTGATGTTTTGGGTAGCTTGATTTTCTTTTATGAGAAGAATCCCTGGTATCGGAAAAGCAAATCTAAATTTGAATTTACTTTCTCTTAGCTTCAGCTTTCATTCATATTGACCAAAAAAATAAAAGACTTTGGATTTAAACATGAAAGTTTGATTGAATGAAAAAAGTTACATAGTACTGCACTAGTTATATAGTTACACAAACAATTTGTTCCCCTTTCATAGATCACTGTAATTTTTAGTACTCAAAGTTTACGCTTTTTGATAGAAGTGTGCAGTAAGAGGTATACATGGGGATAAATATTAATAATTTACCAGTCTTCCAACATCTTGAGATTAAATTTCATCAGCATGATTGATACGAAGAATACAATAGTGGATTGATCTGAAATTAGAGGGGCCCCAGGCATTGGACAATTAGACTTTTTGAACACTGATGTAACTCAGATGACTAATATTTTAGTTTTTCACCAAATAGAGTATGATTTTAACAGAATGGGAGGGGGATCCCATCAGGATCTCAAACAAATGAAAATTATTTTATAGGGGAATCCCTTGTTTTTTATGAAAAAATTTCGTGGTCTTCCAGCCAAATATTAGTTTTGGCCAGTATTCCAGGATTTTCCATGCAATATTCTAGTGTTGTTCCGATTATCGATTATAATCGATCATCAGTTGGTTGGGCATATAATCGATTGTGAACTCCATAATCGATTGTGTGTGAAGGGAGACTACTTTTTAGGTGTATGCAAAGCACAAAGGTTAGTAAAACTCCCAGCCACTAAAGTTGACCTGAAATTTATTAATTTCCTTCACAAATATGAAACCATATGATTCATAATTAGGAACATAGTCATTATTATATAGTCAAGTTGTTAAATTGTTGACAATACATTTAATCACATTTTGTTGATTTGTTTCAGTCAAATTGCAACAACTTTTGTAGTATTTATAAATAATGGCCAACAAGAAAAACATGTCCTTCTATACTTTAAATAATGACACATCACATGTGAATAAAAGAATTTCGGGGGATTGTAGCAGTATTTCAGTTACATATGACTGATCAGCCATAAATGATAAAAAGTTGCATTCATTTAACAAAGTTGTAGAACAAAATTAACACATAATGTAATAGTATTGTCAGGTTAAAGTATACATGTCATTAAAAGAGATTACTCCTGTACATTTATAAACATATTGAACTCTTGATCAAAGATATAACTGTTTAACAAAAATTAAAATGTGCTCTTAGTAACCGATTATAATCGATGATCAGTTGTTTAAGGGAAACCGATTATCGATTATGAATTTCTGACCGATTCCCATCACTACAATATTCCATGGTTTTCCATTGTATCTGGACAAACCCCAGAATATTAGTCCAAATATGCCAAGATTTCCATGCTAGAATTGTCCAGGGTATTCCATGCCAATATTCCAGGGTTTTCAAGCCTACCCTGGACAGAGTCTGGAATATTAATATTAAAATCTATGGTGTTCCATTCTAGAATTGTCCTGGGTTTTCTATGCCAATATTCCATGCTTTTTTTTTTACTCTCTCCCTCAACCCCCCCCCCCCCCTCCCCCGCCCATTGTTTTCTACACTACCCTGGAATATTAGTCCAAATACACAATGGCTTTCCATGCCAGAGTTTTCCATGCTTTTCCTTGGTTTTTACTTGAATACCATGGAAATTTCTAGCTGGGTGACCATAAAATTGTTTTTATATTCTTTCTCTCTAATTTTCTCTAATTTTCTTTATCACCATTGGTCACTTTCTCTGCTCGTTTTACCATCATAGGTCCAGAGACATTTGCTTATGCCACTGGCAAAAATGTGCTATACCCCTTTTTCACTGATTTTCACCCATGGTTTACACTGCATGTCCAAATTTAGAAAGATCCAATGTAACAAAAATGGCATTCTGGCCAATAAGACATTAGTGTTGGGTTGGATTGGATGGCCCCTAGATGACTATACTTATATCACCAATCTTTCATTTTCTTTTAGTCATTTAGTCTGTTAGTTTAGCATTACTCATCATCGGAGACAGGATCGGGATCTTGATCAAATTAAGTAGAACTAAACTGAGCAGACGACACGGAAGGAAAGAGAAACCTTTAGATATTTTCATATTTTAAAAATTATTTGTTTTAGGACCTTTTTATTAGTTAAAAAAAAAATAACAAAACAAAAAAACTAAAGCATCAAATAGATTGTAGTACAGTAAACTCCCAGCATATGTGTACTCAACTTACCAGTCTGATATACGAATATTAAAACAAAAGTAGAAAAATACACACCAAGAAACATATCAATATCATATACATAATATGAATGCGCAGCATGAGTTACCAAGCAACAGTTTTCTTATTATTTTTTTTGCGTGTGTTTAATTAGGAAGAAAATTCGGCTTCCATTGGCTGTTGGCTTCTTGATGTTGTCCGTTTTTTATTTTTGTATGCATTTCTTATAATGTAACTAAATATGCTTCAGTGTTGATGTTACATAATAAAGTATTGTCTGAAAAAGGTTTAATTTTGATACCTTTGGTGTCATTTATGAGGTCTAAAGAGCGACCCTTGACTTTTCTAAGTTTTCCTGTGGAAAAATTTGTCAGTCACAGATTTGTCATATGCAGCCTTAGGAACATGTTATATGTTTAAATGGAGAATTTACTGTTTATGTCTACACATACAGTTATAAGGTCTCATGTTCCTCTAGGTTACTGTTGTTTTTTATTCAGCTCCAATTTTTTTTTGGCTCTCTCTTTTGTATATGGCATGGTGTGCTTGTAGTGAAAATGAATTATGCATAATGAAAAAGTGGAAAAAGATGCAATATTCCAGTATGTATGTATGTATGTATGTATGTATGTATGTATGTATGTATGTTTGTTTTAGTAGGGTTTAACGCCATTTTTCAGCACAAGATAGGTTATACATGGCGACCTAAGTATTAATGGTGGAGGAAGAACTCAGGGGGGAAATTTACCCCGGAATCAACCACCGGCTCGCAAGAAGCTACTGGCAAGCTTTCCCACATACCCATATTGGCCGAATCTGAGACTTTTGAATCTGGAAAACATAAAAACATGCTGAAAACATATAAGATACAAAACATTATTAGGTGCCTAAGTTTGTTCCTGCAGTCGAAAAAGGTGAGTTTTAAGAGCACTCTTAAAAGAGACCACTGTCTTTGTGTCTAATTTCAATTGGCATTAATTCATTCCACATCACCAGGCCCTGGTATACAAAAGAACGTTGTTCATATGACTTAGTTTTCATAGTGGGAACAATGCGTATACAATTGTCAGAAGAAGAGTGTAAGTATCTTGCTGGTATTTATACAAGGGTGAGGCCGGATAGATATGTTGGACCGGAGTCTGTCAGTGAAATGTAGCACAGAGAACAAATTTTGTGTTGATTCTGGATCGAATGGATAGCCAGTGTAGGGTACAGAGCAATGGCATAATCCAGAACACTTTTGAATAATTCAGAACAGTTCCATAATAATATTACAATTCAAATAATAAGCACTTTCTATTTCCACTGAACAGTCCAACAATTTTGTTTCCTGCAAATAATATCTAACTATAGCAAATTTTGCATCTAACTACGGGTAATTGCCTATTCATGTGACATAGCCCATCAAATGGGAAGTTACTGAATTCATCTAGAAATATTGAAACCCCATCAGCCAGTGAGACATTAATCGAAGGGCATCTTGAAGTCTTATTATTAATATTTTTAATAATAATTGTCAGCACATACATAAGCATCTATTTATAAATCCTATGCAATATTACACTTGTAAAAGATTCAGGTCACATAGGTAAAATCTAACCAAAGATAATCTGTATACATGACATCCATGAATAAAAATTAAAGTAATGTATCTGGATTTATAATCAATGTAGATATACATAGGTGTGTGTGTGTGTGTTTTTAAGATCTATATGGCCAGGCATGCTTCTGCTGTAGCAAAAGGTATTATCCATAGTGAAAAAGGGAAATAAATGTAATGATCCACCAATGTGTGTCGGGGTTGGGTGGGGTAGGATTTAACTGCAATTTAGAACAAATCTAGGCTATAAAGTGCAAATTGTAAAAGTTATGTTGTTTTTAAGATGCTGTTTTATGGCACAACAACACAAGTAGGTTATTTAGTGTCAAGGCAATTTAAGCTGAGTGCCTAGCCCAAGGACATACCACAGTAGTCAGCCCAGTAGGATTCAAACCTGCACCATTTCAGACAGGAGTTCAGCACACTTACCCTGGGGACACATTGCCTCCTACAAAAGTATAAGGGAAAAAATGCAAAAATCAGATCTTCTGGACAAATTTAACATTTTCATCCAATAAGATAAAAGGTAAAAATGTTACAATTTTGTTAAAAAGGTATTTAAAATGCCTATTGACATTGGTTAAAATGATAGAAGTTCAGGTGATTGTAACTTGAGGAAAAAATGATTTTCAGACTGTCTTTTGTTCTAGAGTGGATTCCTTGTCCAGACTTTGTGGATAATTGTCATTGACTGATGGTGGTTAAGAAACCTCAGTGTCTTGGAAAGTCAAGTCATAAACTAGTGCTTTCATTTCAGTACATTTAGATGAAGATCAGAGGTCAAGGTCATTGAGACCATTAATCAACAATCCAGCCTTGTCCAGCAAGTGTCTACATAGATTGCACATTTCAAGTCAATATAATCAACACACAAAATTTCTCTTTGGTGTGTGACTAGATTGCACATTTCAAGTCCATACACTCAAAATTTCTTCTGTGACTATATTGCACATTTCAAGTCTGTACACTCAAAATATCTTCTGTGACTAGATTGTACATTTCAAGTCTCTACACTCAAAATTTCTTCTGTGACTATATTGCACATTTCAAGTCCATACACTCAAAATTTCTTCTGTGACTATATTGCACATTTCAAGTCCATACACTCAAAATTTCTTCTGTGACTATATTGCACATTTCAAGTCTGTACACTAAAAATTTCTTCTGTGACTATATTGCACATTTCAAGTCCATACACTCAAAATTTCTTCTGTGACTATATTGCACATTTCAAGTCCATACACTCAAAATTTCTAATGTGACTATATTGCACATTTCAAGTCCATACACTCAAAATTTCTTCTGTGACTAGATTGTACATTTCAAGTCTGTACACTCAAAATTTCTTCTGTGACTAGATTGCACATTTCATTTCTGTACACTCAAAATCTATTGTGTGACTAGATTGCACATTTCAAGTCCATACACTCAAAATATATTCTGTGTTACTAGAATTCACATTACAAGTCCATGCACTCTACTAACAGTATTTCTTCTGTGTGACTAGATTGCACATTTCAAGTCCATACACTCTACTAACAGTATTCCTTCTGTGTGACTTAGATTGCACATTTCAAGTCAATACACTCTACTATGAAATTGTTTTCTGTGTGATTAAATTGCACATGTAAGTCTGTACACTCTTCTCTCAAAATTTCTCCAGAATAACTCAATTGTATGTTTCAAGTCAAAAAGCTCTGCAAACAAAATTTATCTTTTCTGTGTGAAAAGATTGCATGTTCAAGTCAGTGCACTCTACTCACAGAATGTCTCTTTGGCATGACAAGATTGCATGTTTCAAGTCAATATGCTATACTCACAGAATGTCTCTTTTAGCATGACTAGATTGCATGTTTCAAATCAATACACTCTACATACAAAATTTGTACGCTATACTCGCGAAATGCATCTTTCCTGTATGACTGGATGCATATTTCAATTCAGTACATTCAAGATTTGGAAGTAGTAATGTGCTTTTTTTGGTGGGGTTTGCTGCTCAGTAAAAGTAAGGGTATAACATCACACCTGTGCATCACTTCAGTATGAAAATATAGGTATAATAGTATGTTCATATTGATACACCTCATCCAACAATAGGGTGCTAGTATTTATATGTAAGAATATTAATTCATACCTGGTTACATTTATTATGGTTGCATATGACTATACCTGTATCAGATGTCAATCATCAAGGATATTTTCGTTGCAGGCTTGTAATCAAGTCTATCTCCTCCACTGGTTGTTTTGACATCTTTGATCAATTAATTTGGATGTCATTTGCTTGATGAATTCATTACCATTTCATTCAACAGATCTGTTAATCAACCAGGAACAAAAGAAATGATACCAAGCATATCATGTATAATCACTTTCATGGACACTGATGAATTAATTACTTGAAAGGTTTACATAGTTGTTGTATATAGTAAACAGTTAGTGCATTTGTAATTGCTCAGTGGTTATAGGGTCAAGAAACATCAGCTCAACAGAAAACACAGGTGATACATATCATGTACTTATAATAATAGCTCAAACTTTTTATCTTTTTTTGTTATCGTATTTCTTCTAAATTATTTAGGAAAATTTTGGGCCACATGTATATACAATGATATATTCAGTGTTAATTCGAAGAGAACCATTGAATTGAGTGATTGTATTTACTTGTCCTATCATTATTATATTAAATTCTTTCTGTATTTACCTGTAGAATATTTAGACTATTCCCCCATTTTGTTTCAAATATAGTTAAGATAAATCCATCCCGTACTCTCGCATTTGCCGTTTTTTAATAGACTTTGTAATGGATATTTTGTTTGTGCATAATGCATTGCAGATTTGTACATGTATGCTGTGTTGTATACATGTATGGTAAGTTGCATACATGTACCTTGTAAAGTTGTTTGTTAAAAGCATTTTGGTGTTTTACTTGAAAAATTGTTTTATTACAGATGACTCTGGAATCCATTCTGGCAACCAGGCTATACGCAAGAGATCACCAGGTGTACGGCGCAGGCGAGTGATATAATAATAATAATAATAATAATAATAATAATAATAGTAATAATAATAATAATAATAATAATAATAATAATAATTAAGACATTATTTAGAGAAGGTAACTCAATTAGTTACAGAACTAATTTACCTTGAGGCCTTCTATCTGTTATGTATAATATATGCAATACATACAACATGATGTGAAGATATGAATTAGCTTTATTTATTACATATTATTATTACCTGTTGTACTGCATTTTACCTGGTGATTTGGGACGAGTGCACAAGGTTTGTTGAGTTCTAAATCTGCATTTATAATGAGAAAAAAAATGTCAAATAATCCATTTTAGGCAGATTATATTTTTTTCTGCAGTCCAGCTATAATTCAGTTTCTTTCTTTCAAGTCCATAGATGTATATTTGTGTAGTCAAAAACTTTGTTACACATAATTAATCTTCAATCACTCGAAGTTAGATAAATTAAATTTGGTATGCAAGATTGTAGACTTTATTAGATTTTCATGCCATAAAATAAATGTAATGATAAAGTTGTAAAGTTTTCTTTGACTTATTTTGGTCTGCATTGGGAATATACATGTTTGACAACACAAAAAAAGTTTATTATTTTTATTAGCTTTTAATGTTTTTTTGTCTATTAAAATTCCTAATTCAATCAATGAAAATGGTTATACATGTAATTCTTAATTTCTTTAATTACTAATCTAATAAGAATGACATTCATCAAATTGATATTCAAGATGGAATGAAGAGATGCAGGCCTGATTTTATTAAGTGGATATGAGAAGTAAAGCATACGTTAAATAAAAATAAGACTCAGTGATCAGCTGGGGTTATGGAATACTTTGAAGGATGAACTTGGACTGAATACAATCTGACTTAGCATATTGTTAGCTTCTTATGTTTGTGATGGTGATGTCTTCAAATCTTGTATACCAGCTTTCTACTGAAATTGGTTGACCTTGCTGATCAAGATTGGAATAATTTGTACACTTTGAAAATGGCAGTGTAAATCAGTTCAAGAGAGAAATAACGTCTCATAATGTGATGGAACGTCAATGCCTTCTGGTTTTAATAGAAGCAAGCGATGTTGAGGACCAGTATTTTTCAGGATTCAGTATTTGACAAATGATTTGGCATGTACAGCTTTTTGCATGTAATGGTGCCATTGGGACTTTAATCTTGTTATAAAAGACAAAAAAGAAATACCTAGAAAATCTCAGACACTGCACCCCACTCTCATGTTTTGGGTCATTCCTTACCACACATATCAAGCTGGCTTCAAAGAGTTCTTTACTGTGTGCAGCACCATTACTACTCAAGGATAAAACAGATGGCTTGCATTTCAATGTTTTATGTTTTTTTCTTTATTTTAAATAGAATTGGATGATTTGGAATTTAACGGTCTATATCTCAGAGGATTACTTTTCCTTTGTAACAGTAAGATAAAACTTGATGCTTTTCAAGGAAGCTGAAAGGTGTCTCTCTCCTCTAGTTGTTGCACTAGTTTTTTCAGATTTCTTTGAATAAAGTATAAACATGAAATTCCTTGAAGTGTCAGAGATCATGATGCAAACTTCTTGGATTACATTGTTTAAACTGAATAGGGAATGCATTACATGTTCGGCATCAGTAATAACTGCAAATAAATTTCATAGAAACTGATCTTCCTTTTCTAATGCTATGTTTATTTAGTTTTTATAGTGCGCTTGACTTTTATCCATGAGTGAGGGTAGAATTATGTGTGTACCATGTCTCTGTCATGTTTGTATGCTATGAATAAGCTGCATACTGATATTTGAGTTCTATGAATAGTCTTTTTTGCCAACTTATAATGTTATAGAAACCTGATCTTGTTTACAAGTTAGTGAAGTTTTCCAGAAACTACTATAGTGTCATTGGTCAGGTGACATTTATGATACGAGAATGAGGTAAACAAAGCTATTCAGTCCTGTTTTTTATTTTAGTCATTGGGAATCTATATTAAGAGCTTTTGGTTGTGTTTAGATATACTATGAGAGGAATCATACATTGAAAGCTTATTCATTGGAATTACAAAATGTTCATTGACATTTTGGAGATAAATACTACTTTGTGATAATTGTGAATTCATTCAGAGACATTCAGGATTACATAATTTTCTTGCATCAAGAGAATAGGTACATCAGTGCATTCAAGACTCTTGGTACATCAGTGCATTCAAGACTCTTGGTACATCAGCTCATTCAAGACTCTTGGTACATCAGCTCATTCAAGACTCTTGGTACATCAGCTCATTCAAGACTCTTGGTACATCAGCTCATTCAAGACTCTTGGTACATCAGCTCATTCAAGACTCTTGGTACATCAGCTCATTCAAGACTCTTGGTACATCAGCTCATTCAAGACTCTTGGTACATCAGCTCATTCAATACTCTTGGTACATCACTGCATTCAAGTTGGATAAATTCATTCGGAACATTATATACTCTTGGAATAGTGATTGAAGATTGATGATTTTTTTAGGATTTAATTCACAATACTATAAGTGTCTCTTAAATTTTCACTTTGTAACTTTGAAAAATAAATTGTTTGTTTGTTTGTTTGTTTGTTTAGGATTTTTAACGTAGCTTTAACAATTTTTCAGTCATATCGCTACGATGTCTGCAATGAGGCAGTTTATAGTGATGTCTACCACTGGGGCATCATGCCGCAGACATGTAGCATGATGTCCCGCCCAGTCACATTATCCTGATACCAGGCCGACCAGTCCTAACACTAACCTCTTAATGCTGAACGTCAAGTGAGGCAGCTGTTAGTACCATTTTTGTAAGTCTTTGGTATGACTCGGCTGGGGATCGAACCCACGACCTCCCACTTCCGCGGCGGACGCTCTAACCACTAGGCCACTGGAGCTTGTTGGTTTCACATCTTTCACATCTTTCTTCTCCTTAGTTTAAGACCCTAGAGTCATAATAGTAAACACAATGTGCTAAATATACAAGACTACATGTATTTTGAAATGATGTTTCTATTGACTTCAAGACATTTGAGTATTCAAATAATATGTGATTGTAAATCACCATGAGGTACAGTCTCGGAGTAATTTACAAATAGTTGCCATATATAGATGTACAGAATCACTCTGATGTCTTAATTTTTCCACAAGTGGTCTTGATGCATTGGCTATTGAAATTTTTACCATCCCTTGTTATGGTGGAAAAGCAGAAGCTGTGCCTTCCAAATCATGGCGAATTTAATGGTATTTATCCCTTTATACAATGGCAGCTTCATAATGGAGCAACAT
This sequence comes from Unio delphinus, assembly GCA_029339505.1. Taxonomy (NCBI): domain Eukaryota; kingdom Metazoa; phylum Mollusca; class Bivalvia; order Unionida; family Unionidae; genus Unio; species Unio delphinus. Next base: position 1,296,094 of record JAQISU010000038.1, on the reverse strand, counting down.
TCATGCCAAGTTTACTGGCATCAAATCTGATAAATCAGTGTTCACAGTCAGGGAGATTGGGTTGAGATCAGGGACATTGGGTTTAGATCAGGGACATTGGGTTTAGATCAGAGTTTAGATCAGGGAGATTGGGTTTAGATCAGGGAGATTGGGTTTAGATCAGGGACATTGGGTTTATATCAGGGAGATTGGGTTTAGATCAGGGAGATTGGGTTTAGATCAGGGACATTGGGTTTAGATCAGGGACATTGGGTTTATATCAGGGAGATTGGGTTTATATCAGGGACATTGGGTTTAGATCAGGGAGATTGGGTTTAGGATGGCATAATTACCATTATTTTCAAAAATTCAAGTGTAAAAGTGCACATCATACCAAAGCTAAATAAATTAACTTAAATGAATAATAGTTGCTCAACTTTATAAATTTTCTTGTACATTATTTTCACTATGTGTCACATATTTTAATTCGTCTTACCAAGCAATGTTGAACTTGCAAATATATTTCTTTTTTCTCAGTGGCATATTTTCCTTCAAATCCATTAATGTACAAATCAGCATGGTGCCAAAATTATTATATTTCCAAAGAGTTTAAGAACAGTTTTATGCTTGTAAGGTTGCCTGCAAATTACTACATAGGACACACAACTCAATATTAAGATATTGACAAGTCAAAAACAACTTGCATGTGTACAATAAATGTACCATTGCATGTTTAATAAGTTATTATGTCAATATCTTTGATTGATGGTTTATGATAGTCATAAAAAGTGAATAGTCGCTTGAATGTTGTTTTAGCTGGAAATACCTGTGCTTGGTGGATGTTGTTTTAGCTGGCAATACCTGTGCTTGGTGGATGTTTTAGCTGGCAATATGTGTGCATGCCATATGTTTTGTCTGGCAATTCCCATGCACTGCAGATTTTTGATTTCCAAGTTTTTAATGGCAAAGCAGTTGATCCGAAGATTGTGGTCAAAATCAAAAGACTACCAGATAATCCAGGAGATTTGGTATATATGGAGCAAGTGGAAAATCCAAAGGTTGTATCACCTTTACTCAGTGGCATAGATATGATATTTGGGCTCCTGTGCAAAAGTTATCAATATCAATGGGCCCTTGCCTAATCTGTAGTGTACAAAAGTAATTTGTGGGTCTATAATGCTTTGTGCTACATGTATATGGTAGCTACGCCCCTGACTTGCTGAAATGCCTGTCAGTAATTAATTCTTCTGAATAGATGGTAATGTTAGCTTTGAAGTTTTACGCCAAGTCTTTTAATGATCACTTAGGTTTGTCCTAAGTAAAAAATTTCAAAGTTTACATACAGTATGGCAGTCACAGGAGTTAATTTAAAATGTTGTAACTCAAGAATATCAAAGATGTTTTGAACACAGTAGTTAAAAAGAAGAAATGTTTTTATCTTGAACTCGGTAAATTAAGGTAGAGCAACCAGTTCTTTTGAATGTACTGTTAGGTACAATCATGTTCAGATATGTTTGTAGTTACATGTATTTTTCCATCAAACTTTATATTAAATTAAAATTTGTTATCTAGCTAGCATTGTTTTTGTTACTCCATAGCTTTGAGAACTCTAGGATAGTGTGTGTGTGTGTGTGTGTGTGTGTGTGTGTGTGTGTGTGTGTGTGTGTGTGTGAGATTTTAATTTTTAATGTAGCTTTAAAAATGTGTCAGTCATACCGCTACGATGTCGGCATTGTGGCAGTTTATAGTGATGTCTAACACTGGGACATCATGCCGCAGACATGTAACATGATGTCTGACTGAGTCACATTATCCTGACACAAGGCCGATCAGTCCTAATACTAAACTCTTAATGCAGAACTGCTAGCGAGGCAGCTGTTAGTAACATTTTTATAAGTCTTTTATATGATTCAGACAGGGTTTGAAAATGCAATCTCCAGCATCCGAAGTGGACACTTTAACCATGAGGCCACTTGAGCTGTCAATATATATTGGTTGAAAAAAGAAATTTTTTATCAGTATTGACACACAATACAACAGTCCTGTTGAATACACTAATGTATATAAATGCATATATCTGATATTTGATTGGTATTCCCGGTTCTAGATTTCCCATGGTATTCCAGGAATAACCTTTGAATACTAGCATGGAAAAACGATGGAGTGTTTGGACAAATATCCCAGGCTCCTTCCAGCTTAGGCTGGAAAACCATGGAAAAGAAAGACAAGGAAAAGCATATAATATTGACATGGATAACCTCAGACAAAAGGCATACATGTATTGTTGTTATACCTTGGATAAATGTAAACAAACAAGTTAGATCATGCTGTTGTTACAAAAGTAGGTAAGCAGATAAGATCGTACTTTACACTAGACAGTCATGTAGCTAACATTTTGAAAGATAGAGTGGTGTTGATATACACATGTATGCATGCTGGATCAATTATTATATAAACAGAATGATTTAATTCTTTAAGTATTACATGGTAGGAGAGTGAGAGTCAGGTAATGATAATTTGGGTAAACTTGTTTAGATCCACAAATTCATGGCTAGGGTGAAGTAAGGGCTGGTGGTTTAATGTCAGGTTTAATGTTGTTGTTTTTGTGATTGTTGTTATGGGATTTAATGCACAGGAAAGGCTATGTGTATGGTGGTCATATATAACTAGTGGAGGAAGAACCCGGGAAGAATTTGGAAAGAACGACCAACCCATGGGAAGCTACTGGTAAGCTTTCTCACACTTGAACCCATGCAGACAGAGATGAGAAGGCAGTAATCTGTAATAGTGAGTGCATTAGGCCACTTCTGGCCTGTGTCAGGTTTGCTAGATGTTGCCTAAGTATATCTGCATAGGGGAAGGGGTTTAAGAACACAGAGATGTCCTTGCCATAATCAGTTAGTGTAAATCAATCCTTGCTGCAAGATTGTTTGGTTAATTTATTATGCATAGTGGTTTTAAAATTATGCCCACCTCCTCCTAGGGTTGTGATATTGTGGCAGGGTAAGTTTGTGGGTGAGATTACACAACAAGAAAAGATAGTAACAAGTATGCATTGATTGAGAACTTAAGTTTTAAAACATTTTCATGATCAGTTTCAACTTGTTTATTAAACACTTTAGGCAGTATAAATCATCCCACCAGAAACTTCCTCATTCCAGAATTTAGTTTTACCTGTCTACCATATTTATGTCTGTTGCCATCATATTTTTTCAACCCATTTTCAAAGAAAGCATCTAAGTTAAGTGAGCAATTATTCTGGTTCAATATGCATTTGACTTTCTAGCAATCATGCCAGTCTCCATTCAGTTTCAGCCACATTTACTAGCAACATCCTTTTAAATTTACAGAAATTTCTAAATATTATAGAAAGCATTCTGGCATAGAAAGCTTCCAGATTTGGACAAATGATATTTGCTGTCAAATATGGCCACATTCCTCACAATAAAAGAACCTTTATAAGGCTTCTCAAATGAATTTCACTAAATTTGACGGGTTACAAAAAAAAGTATCCTGTCATTTAGCATTATTAGTTTTGTATAAATAATGTAAATCCATCATGAAATATGGCTACCATTATGAATATTCTGGCAGAGTCCTACCAAAAACTTACAAAAATGGTACTAACATTTGCCTAACTCGGTGCTCAGCATTAAGAGGTTAGTGTTATGAGGGCTGGCCAGCCCGGTTTCAGGATAATGTAACTGTGGGATACATGATGCTACCTCTCTGCAGCATGATGCTCTAGTGCTAGATATCGATATAAAATGCCTGAGAAATTGTTAAAGCTATGCTAAAATTCCAAATCACACACATACCACTATTGAGAGTGACATCTTGGAAGACTCAACAGAATCAAGCAAATTTAGCTTAAAGCATCTTGGTACAAAAGTCTATCAAGATTTTATCAATTATAACAATTCATTGTCAAATATAGCAACGATTACAAAAGTATAAAAACTTCTAAATTATATTTAAAAAACCGCTGAACAGAATTTTACCAAATTTGACACAATGCCTTCAAACATGGGCAGCTTTGACAATTGTGAAAACAATTATGATCAGCATTTAAACATGGTTGCATTACAACAGCACAACTTTTCATTCAAGTGCCTGCTTTAAACAGTCATACTTTTGAAGAGAACCTTATTTTATCAAGACATGTTTGTAAAGATTACTTAGAAAATTTGATGAGACTTGTTTCTTCATAGAAAGGAACCATTGATATGAAACATCATCATCCAGTATACAGTATTGTTTAAAAAAAGGAAAATTTGCACCAAATGTGTTTGGCTTTACATGTCTTCAGGAGTTGAGAGAAGTGTTGTATCTTTTATTTTCTCTAACAAAAGAATTGAGCAAGTTATTATACATAATTGTATTTTCATGTAATGGTTAACTTAGAATCTGATTGCTGCTACATAGTATGTTTTTGAGGGGTATGATTATGATATTCAGGCAACACAGATATACTCATTTGCCCTACCCCATCTCAGTTAACAAAACAAGCATGAAATATTTGTTAAAAAAAAGAATTTTCTTACTTTTAAATCAGACAACACTGAGATGGTCTTCAGATTATTTTAAAAAAAGTTAATAATTGTCATGATCCAGGCTGCATGCAGTCCAGTGATGCTGATTAGAATCTAAGATCCAGTTCTCTCCCCCCCCCCCAATGTCCAACGATTGGATTGATCTTAGAAGGCTCCCTTGGAGAATTATCTCAATACAATTTGGAAGGAACAACTTCATGGGATTTGTTTTTAAAAGAATTAAAAATCTCTTAACCTGTTTTAAGAAATACTTTTTATTTTCTTTTTCAAAACTTGCTGATTTAAATATTGTCATGATTGTTTTGATTTTTCATTCAGAAAACAATTGTCAGTATATAAGCGCTTGTGGAGTTTCTTTAGTTCTAAAATTAACAGATTCAAAACATGGAAACATACTTGTGCAAAGGTTTTGAAGATCAGAGAAGGAAAGCAGAATTTAACAAATAATAGATGAAAAACCATAAGTTAGTTTAGCATTTGTACAAATAAATTGTTTTTTCTTTTTGTTTCTAATGGTATAAACTGTCAGCAGAATCACACAGCTGGCATAATGCCTTAATATTTTGTTTGTATATATATATATATATATATATATATATATATATATATATATATATATATATGGCCACAGACAGTTTTGTACCACAATATATGCATGAACAAAAAAGGAAAATTAAATGTACAAAAAAATGACTGGTACTAATTGGATAAACTAGTGATTGAATCCATTTGCAAACAGCCACCAAAGTTTTAGAAATTTCTGAATAAAATTTTACTGAAATTTGCACATCGTCTGACTCGCTCATAAATGGCACATTTGCATGTACTTTTACTTCACTGTAACTCTTTATATTGAGTATGTGCAGAGTCATTATGTCAACCAGGCTAAACTTGCAAACTTGTGCATAAGTCACTTATCGTCCTGCATTAATTTGATTTGCATTCTGCTGCATTCTACATGCTGACCAACTTGTCAACCTCTACATTAGTTTTAAATATTATACAGACTTCACTATCTCCATGTTCTCTATGTTCCATGCATTAATAAGAGTATTTTATTCATCTTCAGACGGAAGCCAAGTCGAGAGACTGACGTCTCACAGCACGAGTCCTCTGATTCTGTATCAGAAGTCACACATGAGGTGAGTACAAAATTGTCCATTACTTCTTTTTATATGTAAGTTAATGATGAGCACTAATTGTTTGAATCCATGTATTTTCATACTTTTCACTGTTTGTCATCTCACCTTGGTATCAGCACTAAATTAGTGACTAAGGAAAGATATTTATTCAAATATATTGCTTTAAAAAAAATCATTTATTATAAATTTTCATAGATGATGAACTTAGAAATATTTGTTCAGAAATATTTCAGCTGACACAAATTTTCAATCTCTATAGTATCAAATGAAAAAGTTCAAAAGATTATTGCACACTATTGAGAAATTGAAATTAACAGACCTGTATAATATTGGACCACATCTCATGAGAGTTGCTGCTTGCATAATATATAATGGCATAACTTATATAATATAATAATATTCACCTGAGTGTTTCCCGGGATATTTGCAAAAGTTAGACCCATTCTTAACATTGGAAGCAACGAGATTAATTACAGAAGATCCATATATATTTTACAAATGCAGTTGAACATTCTGAGAAACATGTTCATTATGGCCATGAAGTACTTAATTCATTAATAGCAATTGTATTTAGTGACAGAAAAAAACACTTCTGTAAAACAGCTATGGTCCGTATGATGGATAAATGTCCTGGATCAAGACAATTAGTTGTCAATACTAGTGTAGCATACTACAATAGAAATGCTTTGTATCTTGTTGATCATATTATTCTTATTAATAATTTGAAGATTTGTCAATTTCCATAATTGATTGGTTTACTTTGGTCCAATAAAGAAAAGAAACTATGTTGAAAAATAAGTTAAAATGTTTCAACAGAAGGACCAATCCATGTGAAGTGCCACAGGGTTCAATCCTAGATCCACTCCTGTGAATGATCTGCCTTTGAAAGAAGGCCATTGTATATCATCTAGTGACCTATGTTCAGATAACACTACTCTATTAGAATTTAAACAGCAAATATCAGTCATAGAGATTTCCCATCAGATAGCCTTACTTAGATTTGATTCCATGTGTAAGGAAAATGGCATGAAAGCAAGATAAACAAGACAAGTATTAATGATTACTTCCCAAAAGACTACAGTGCAGTTGTTACGCAAGATATAGCCATACCTATCAACCAAATATAAGATATTACATTTTGTAAGTTGTGTATAACTATACCTTGTGTATCGTCTCTCCATTAGTAAGAAGGGTGGTTAATTGGATTTAGCTACATTATCTAGGAAATGATCTCCCTTGATATTATGACCCAGCGTGTGTGAATGGATAGAATATCAACAGAGAACTGGGCATGATTATTGGGAAGAAATAATGCAGTATGAGCCCCTTAGACAAGAAAAATAACAAATTCATCAAACAAATTAATAGTGCTAATTTCAATTCAACTTAAATGATATCAACTGGATTTTGCCTTCAGTGTCTGATTTTGATCTATTTCATTATTATAACAAGTGGTGAAAAGAATGCAATGTCCATGACTGATTGTATCACCATCCTCTCGACTGTAATCCAGCGTTTCCAATTTACTCAAGTCTTCAGATTCTGACTGTCTTGTCCTTTTTTATTTTACTCTGAATTCATCACTTCCCCCTTTCAGATTTCATTCATCACTTCTCCCTTTTTCCAGACTTAATTTGTCACTTCTTTTTCCCATCAGCGTTTCCTATTTCTTCAAGTCTTCAGATTCCGACTGCCTCAACCTTATTGGACATCCTAGATTTTACTCTGAATTCGTCACTTCCCCCTTTCAGACTTCATTCGTCACTTCTCCCTTTCAGACTCCATTCGTCACTTCTCCCTTTTTCTAGAGTTCACTCAGACTCTATCTTTGGACTGTTGAGTCTCTCTCTCCCTTTCCATTGAAAATAATAATCTCTAAATTGCTAGATGTACCACTTTCTAGATGTACCTAAAAATCCTTCACTTACATTACTCAGAACACACTAGCTATTCAAAGATGCATCTGAGGCGGGTGCTCAAACATTACTAGGCCACTCGCACAGTGCATGAATTTTAATAAACAGATTGAACGATTAGCCCAATAATGCCTGGATTTAATTATTATATCCATCAATAGTTAATTTGAGAATAATAATTGTATGATATAACTTAAGATTTCATAACTGTGCACAAGATATGAAAAACAATGGTTAATAATTATAAAATGATATTTCTTCACAACATGTATCAAACTGGTTGATAATGACAACATACCTCAAACTGCGGTCGATAATGATAAAATGACGAGATACATGTCAAGCTATGGTTGATAATAGTAAAGTGACAACGTTTGATAAGAGATACATGTCAAGCTATGGTTGATAATAGTAAAGTGACAACTTTTGATAAGAGATACATGTCAAGCTATGGTTGATAATGGTAACATGACAACTTTTGATAAGAGATACATGTCAAGCTAAGGTTGATAATGGTAACATGACAGCTTTTGATAAGAGATACATGTCAAGCTAAGGTTGATAATGGTAACATGACAGCTTTTGATAAGATACATGTCAAGCTAAGGTTGATAATGGTAACATGACAGCTTTTGATAAGAGATACATGTCAAGCTATGGTTGATAATGGTAACATGACAACTTTTGATAAGAGATACATGTCAAGCTAAGGTTGATAATGGTAACATGACAGCTTTTGATAAGAGATACATGTCAAGCTAAGGTTGATAATGGTAACATGACAACTTTTGATAAGAGATACAAGTCAAGCTAAGGTTGATAATGGTAACATGACAGCTTTTGATAAGAGATACATGTCAAGCTATTGTTGATAATGGTAACATGACAACTTTTGATAAGAGATACATGTCAAGCTATTGTTGATAATGGTAACATGACAACTTTTGATAAGAGATACATGTCAAGCTATTGTTGATAATGGTAACATGACAACTTTTGATAAG